>CM066034.1:158018472-159373387 GCA_033557465.1 Ichthyophis bannanicus
AGCACCTCTCTTTGGGCCTGAAATGTTAGTCTAAATAGGACCATCTTGAATATAAGTGTGCTGTGTGTAAAACTGCTCAACCCTCAGTAGGTGTTTGCTCAGAGAGAAACACACTTTTTGTTTTAACAACCACATTTTATTGTGTGGCATATGACTCTGCTCAGTACATCTACAAAATGTGCCTCTTTGGAAACAAATACAACTGAAAATACTACAAAAGCCTGTAAACATCATTTATTTGTGTGGGTTGTAATTGCTAGACTACTAATGTCAATCTTTTCTGAAACAAGTATATTGAAAACAATACCTTGTTTTACACTGTGCATACAGCACAAAGAAGAGACATTATAATACATACTACCTAAGATGTCTGTGGCATTGACCTTCTGGTCATTCTTGGCCTTAGAACCAGCACGAATCATTTGCATATCAACTCACTTTAAAGAAGTAGATTAAAAACAAACTAATTTTTCTTAACAAGCTCAGTACTGTATATCTACTTTCTATTCTCTACAGACTTAAAATTATTTTGGTGGAAGATTCACAACTACAAGTTAATTATAGATATTCTACATTATATTTTGATATAGGTATCTAAATATTATTTTTATTCATTTTCTAAGTGGGTTTCTGAATAAAATTTGATTCAGCATTGTTTTTCCTTTCCATACAGGTAACATATAGAGCTCAAAAAGGGATGAACAGAAATGCAGTATTAAAGATGGTGATTGTCTGGGTAGCTGCCTTCCTTCTGTATGGTCCAGCAATTATCAGTTGGGAATACATTGCAAAGACAAGTATACTGCCTAAAGGAGAATGTTATGCAGAATTCTATTACAATTGGTACTTCTTAATGATAGCATCTACCATTGAATTCTTCACTCCTTTTATCAGTGTTACTTACTTTAATTTAAGTATTTATATTAACATCAAAAAACGGACTTTGATGCGAAATGAAGAGCTCGCCAATGGCCAAGAAGATTGTGAAATGACTTTCCAGAGGGAGAAAAGAGAGCACTTAATATTTTTCGTAAAACCTGCAGAGAAAAGACATAGTGACATAAGAAAACCAGCAAACAGCCCTTCACCACTTAAAATTTCTGGTGCAAAGCACAGAGCACAGAATTTTGAAAGTCGATCACTGGACTTCAATGTGGGTCAAGATCTGCCACCCCTTCAAGTGGAAGTCCAATCCAAAGAGAATTTTTACAAGACTGTAGAAACTGTGTGCAGCAATGCAAGAACTGATATGGCCAGCACAATTGCAAACCGTTTTAGATTATCCCGAGATAAGAGAGTGGCCAAATCTTTAGCCATTATTGTCTGCATCTTTGCAATGTGTTGGGCTCCCTACACACTTTTGATGATCATCAGAGCAGCATGTCATGGGTGGTGTGTCCAGCATTACCTCTATGAGATCTCATTTTGGCTTCTGTGGTTGAATTCAGCAATAAATCCTATTCTATACCCTCTTTGCCATATGAGCTTTAGGAAAGCTTTCATGAAATTGCTGTGTCCAGGAAAGGCAAAAATCCACCCTAACTTTTTCAGGTGAAATGTGGTTTCATCTTCATACCAAATTTAGTGGCTATGTCTATATTTAAATAAAGCTTTATATCTGTAGCACAAGGACCTGTCTGTCATGTAAGAAAGTCTGAAGTTGGCGAGTACAATATACTTGATCTTTCCCTCTCTTTCATCTATTATTTCCAGCCCACTTCCTTAGATAACAAGTCCTGGTTGCACTTCTGAATTCTCAGCAGCTGGAAAGCAGGAGGGGATGACCTCTCTGACACACCCTCCATACCACTCCTTGAGCTGTAAGGGTTTGGATTCACTACCTTCATGGAACATCCAGGTCAAAATAACCCAGATGGATGGCGACTCTGAGCCCAGATCTGTTGTGGAGCAAAGTGCAGCACCTTCAGGCTGCTCTCACAGCCAACCTCAAAATCTACATTATATCTGGGAAATGATAATTTTCAAATATATTGATTCAATCAAAATTGCATAGCCCATGCCACTTAATTGTAGAGTATTAAAACCAGCCTTTCATCAGTTTTTGTTCAAATCATGGCAACTGTCCCGGTTTTGGTTACAGAGCATATCAGGGCCTGCCCAAGGGTATCTGCTGCCTTAGGCAAAACTCCCCCCCCCCATAGGTTGCCCAAGTTCCTGTACCCCCCCCCCCCCTCCATAGTCCAGCACCTTCCCTTTCTTACCCTAACCCATAATCCAACATCTCCCCAAATTTCCCCTGCAAGGTGTCCTCTTCCTTTCCCTCTCACTCAGCTGTCCAGTCTCTCCTTCCCTTCTCTATCCCCCTCCTGGCCTAGGTGTCCAACATTTCTCTTTCCCTCTTACCTGTGGAAGACAGTGGCAGACCTGCGGGTGGGGGGGGGCACCATGGCCCCTCCACATTCTTTGAGACAGCAGCAGAGCAGGCTACTGTCAGCACAGCTGCGGGCCTTGAAGCACCCATTCACACTAATGGCCTTCTGCTCCTGCTGCCTCCGACAGGAAGTCTGCATCCGAGGAGACAGGACTGGCAGGCTATGAGTGCTTGCACGCACACACGAGTGCTTAAAGGTCCACAGTCATGCTGACAGCAGCCCGTGCTGCTGCTGCTGCTTTGAAGAAGGTGGAGGGGTTGTAGTGCCACCCCACACACCCCTTCCCCCCCAAAACCTGCCACTCTAACCCTGTATTTTATTCTCTCTCTCATATTAGGCATTTTATTTCTTCTTTTATTAACCTAACCTTATGGGAAAATTATACGTTTTGCAGCTTCCATTGTAAATATTGTAGATATGTTTATTGGTTTATCAGCAAATGCTATGTTTTACTCTCACTGTAAAGCAAAACAAAAAATATACCCTATCTGACTTATGGATGGCCATCCTACAATGTGAATAAATAGAATGTGATTCATCAGTCTACACTCTGCTTAAACAATATGCACACATCCTATTGGAACATTGTCACATGTTGTTAACATCTGCCCAATGCTTACTACAGACAGTTCTAGTGTTCAAAGTTTGGTGAAAACAGTGAGCGAACTGTGGGATCCTGTGATATGAACAACTTCACATATCTTAAGGCATTTGACAAAGCCTAGAATCTAACAAAAACTTTTAAGATCCATGAGCTAAACAGTCTGATAAATTCATCATTCTGTTCTGCTTGATTTTCAATGCCCACATCAACTCATTTTCATGAGAAGAGCTCTGTAACTTTCAAAAAGACTCACAACAGGAACATGCAGTGTGGTCTTGTGACTTGCAACTCCAGAAAACTTGGAATGTGCAACTGCAAATCCCACATTCTCAATGACTGTGTGAGACAACGGGCAACCTAATGTTACCTCTCTTCTATCTGGAAGCTGCCAGCTATAAAAGGCACAATCTGACAGCCTGCTTTTCTACAGCAGATGTGATGACGGGTTTCCATTACAACTCAACACGATCCTGGAATGCCGTCTAGATGAAAGTCACAATCTTATTCTCCTCCTCTATTTTCCACTCTTATGGGACCCTACCAGCAATACAAGCTCAGAATATCTATTAAGTTAGATGCACAGAAGGTAAAAAGAACATATATATCATCCCCACACTTCTTTCAATCTACTGTGTAGAGGAGAAGCCTAGTGGTTAGAGCAGCAGCAGTAAAAGAACCAGTGGAGCCAGGGTTCAAATCATGTTGACACTCTTGATATCTCCTGGGCAAGGCCCTTCACCCTTGGTTGCCCAAGGTAAAAACTCAGAGTCTTTTACTAAAGTGCATTAAGTGTCTGCACGTAACACACATTTAGTGCTAAAACTAGCATGTGAATAATGCAAAGCCTTCATGATCCCAGCAGTTAGTGCATGGACACATACCCTAATGCATGGTGCAGTTATCATGGGTACACCTAATGCCACACGTTGAGGTAGCATTCGGTGAACCTGCATTACTTGCAACATTGACAGCACACAATATTTATTCAGT
Organism: Ichthyophis bannanicus; assembly: GCA_033557465.1. Lineage (NCBI taxonomy): Eukaryota > Metazoa > Chordata > Amphibia > Gymnophiona > Ichthyophiidae > Ichthyophis > Ichthyophis bannanicus. The sequence continues at coordinate 158,022,460 of CM066034.1, forward strand.
ATTTAGCTCATGCCTTTACAGTAGATGATCAGCAAGTTACATTCAGGTACAGTAGTGATTTTCCTGTCCCCAGAGGGCTCACAATCTAAGTTGTACCTGAGGCAATGAAGGGTTAAGTTACTTGCCCAAGGCCACAAGGCGTGTCAGTGGGATTTGAACCCTGGCCTTTCTGATCACAGGCTGTTGCCCTAACCACTAGGCTACTCCCTCTATGCCAACTACTGATCACACATTGGGGCAGGTTAGGGGTGGAGAGTAACTGGCCTTGAGCTACCAATGAAAAGGCATGAGCTAAATGCAAGTAATTTTAATAGGCATGGATAAGGGAAAATATGAAATGGCAAACAAAACAACCCTCAAACTTGCTCTCTGCATTCAAGATAATTATTTTTATATAAAATTCAAATTATTAATTGACTTTTGGAGTATTAAACACTACATGACTCTTATTAAAGCATACTGTGGTTTGCATCTACTAACATGCAAAACAAAGGCTGTTAAGTGCAAAGCCACCATACATTACCTGTCGGGGGCAGGACAGCATTTTCTCAATAGATAATGGGGTATGTTTACTAAACCGTCTTAATGTTACCAGCGCTAGCTGCAGCGATAATGTGAAGAATGCCATATAAGGAGTGGGCGTTCCAGCAGCAAGATAGCAAGAATCTGTATCGCGCAATAGTGCGCACCGTGGCACGTTAACGCAAATTAACCCTAAGTTCATGCCAGCACAGTGTTAGAAGCTATAAAGATGTAGCCCACTGGTTACTGCAATGACTGCAGAGGCAGAGGTCATGGGTTCGATCCCACAGTGGTGTTATGTAAGAAGGCTATCTGAAGCATTTCCTTTTAATTTAAATCAGAGTTGTCCGAGGCATTTCCTTTTTTAATTTAAATCAGTGCTGCCAGCAAAAACACCCTCACAGTGCCATAACCTAAGGTGCCGCATAAGGCGCCCTATAAGGCACTCCCTAGGGCACATCATAAAGTGCCCTGTCCGCCAAGGTGCCGTCTAATGTGCCCTATAGGGTGCCGTCTAATGTGCCCTATAGGGTGCTGAAGTTTCTCCAGGGCCAGGTGCCCATGAGGGAAGGGTTAGGACAGCCGTTATAGTTGGTGATTCGATCATTAGGCATGTAGACAGCTGGGTGGCTGGTGGACGTGAGGATCGCCTGGTAACATGCCTGCCTGGTGCGAAGGTAGCGGACCTCACGCGCCATCTAGATAAGGTCTTAGATAGTGCTGGGGAGGAGTCTGCTGTCTTGGTACATGTCGGTACCAATGACATAGGAGAATGTGGTAGGGAGGTTCTGGAGGCAAAATTTGGGCTTTTAGGTAGGAAGTTGAAATCCAGAACTTCCAGGGTAGCATTCTCTGAAATGCTTCCTGTTCTGCGCGCAGGACCCCAAAAGGCAGGCAGAGCTCCGGAGTCTCAATGCGTGGATGAGACAATGGTGCAGAGATGAGGGTTTTGGATTTGTTAGGAACTGGGGAACATTCTGGGGAAAGGAGGGGCTCTTCCGAAGGGATGGGCTTCACCTTAGCCGGGATGGAAACAGGCTGCTGGCATTAACCTTTAAAAAGGAGATAGAGCAGCTTTTAAACTAGATATTAGGGGAAAGCCGACAGTCGCCCAAGAGCGGATGGTTCGGAAGAATGTATCCTTGAAGGATCCTACCAAAGCAGAGAGGTTCCACAAAAGAGTAAAGTAGCCCAAATGCCCTCAAGTATGGAGCAGACAGAGCTTAAAGATCCCAACTTACTCATGTCTAACAATAGCCAAATTAACATGAATAAAATACATTCTCTAAAATGCTTGTATGCAAATGCTAGAAGTCTAAAGAATAAGATGGGAGAGTTAGAATATATAGCACTAAATGAAAAGTTAGATATGATTGGAATATCAGAGACATGGTGGAAGGAGGACAACCAGTGGGACACTCTGATACCTGGGTACAAACTATATCGTAATGATAGAGCTGATCAAAATAGTGGAGAGGTTGCGCTCTAAGTTAGAGAGGGCATTGACTCAGAAAGGATTAAAGTTTTGCAGGAAACAAAATCTGCTGTAGAATCTGTATGGATTGAAATTCCATATAAAAGGGGGAAGGCAATGGCAGTAGGGGTGTACTATCGAGCACCTGGCCAGAATGACCAAATGGATGATGAAATGCTCAAAGAAATCAAGGAAGCTAACAAAAGTTACAGTGCAGTAATAATAATGGGTGATTTCAATTACCCCGGTATCGACTGGGTCAGTGTCACGTCAGGACATGCTAGGGAGATAAAGTTCCTAGATGAAATAAATGACTGTTTCTTGGAGCAGCTGGTTCACGAACCGACCGGAGGGGAAGCCATATTACACCTAGTCCTTAGTGGAACACCAGATCTAGTGCAAGAGATAAGGGTGTTGGGGCCACTTGGCAATAGTGATCATAGCATGATCGTCTTTGATTTAATTAGTGGAGGAGGGATAGTAAGGAAATCCACAGTACTACCCTTTAACTTTCGAAAGGGAGACTATGATAAAATGAGGAAAACAGTTAAGAAAAAACTAAAAGGAGCAGTTGCAAAGGTTAAAGACGTATATCAAGCTTGGGTGTTGTTGAAAAATACTATCTTGGAAGCCCAGACCAGCTGTATTCCATGCTTTAAGAAAAGTGGAAGGAAGTCCAAAAAACTGCCAGCATGGTTTAAAGGTGAGGTCAGAGAGGCTGTTGTTGCCAAAAAAGCATCTTTCAGGAAATGGAAAAAAGAGCCAAACGACGAAACCTGGAAACAGTACAAGCACTGGCAAGTCAAATGCAAGGCATTGATAAGGCAGGCAAAGAGAGAATTTGAGAAGAAGCTTGCTGCGGAAGCAAAAACACGAAATAAAGACCTTTTCAAGTACATTCGTAGCAAAAAACCTGTGAGAGAGTCAGTTGGTCCATTAGATGATAAAGGGGTTAAAGGAGCACTAAGAGGCGACAAGGTGATAGCGGAGAGACTGAATGAATTCTTTGCTTCGGTCTTTACTGAAGAAGATGTAGGGATGTTACCCATGACTGAAGTGGTATTTAAAGGTGCGGAAGAATTGAAGGAAATATCGATACATCGGGAAGATGTCTTACAACTATTAGATAAACTGAAGAGTAGCAAATCACCTGGGCTGGATGGTATACATCCAAGGGTGTTGAAAGAACTGAAATATGAGATTGCAGACCTGCTATCAGTAATCTGTGAACTATCATTAAAATCATCTCTAATACCTGAAGATTGGAGGATCGCCAATGTAACACCAATTTTTAAAAAGGGTTCCAGGGGTGATCCAAGAAACTACAGACCGGTGAGCCTGATGTCAGTACCGGGAAAAATGGTAGAAACCATCATAAAGAATAAAATTACTCAGCATGTAGATAGTCACGACCTAATGGGAGACAGCCAACATGGCTTTAGACAAGGAAGATCTTGTCTTACTAATCTGTTATGTTTTTTTGAAGGAGTGAATAAACAGGTGGACAAAGGTGAGTCAGTTGATATTGTGTATCTGGACTTTCAGAAAGCCTTTGACAAGGTCCCTCATCAGAGACTTTTGGCAAAACTAAAGAGTCATGGGATAGGAGGCAGTGTACTATTGTGGATCAGGAACTGGTTAAAAGATAGAAAGCAGAGGGTAGGGCTAAATGGCCAATTTTCCCAATGGAGAAAGGTGAATAGTGGTGTACCCCAGGGATCTGTGCTGGGTCCGCTGCTTTTTGACATATTCATAAATGACCTGGAAAGTGGAATAACGAGTGAGGTTATCAAATTTGCAGATGACACAAAACTATTTAAAGTTGTTAAAACCCAAGAGGATTGTGAAAAATTGCAAGAGGATCTAGATAAATTGGAAGACTGGGCATCAAAATGGCAGATGAAATTTAATGTGGACAAGTGCAAGGTTATGCACCTAGGGAAGAACAACCCAAACTATGGTTACACGATGCAAGGTTCCACATTAGGAACCACCACTCAGGAAAAAGATTTAGGCGTCATTGTGGATACCATGTTAAAACCCTCGGCCCAGTGTGCAGCAGCGGCCAAGAGAGCAAATAGAATGCTAGGTATGATAAGGAAAGGAATGGAAAATAAAACAAAAGATATTATAATGCCTCTATATCGTTCCATTGTGAGACCGCACCTTGAATATTGTGTGCAATTCTGGTCGCCGTATCTTAAAAAGGATATAGCGATTTTAGAAAAGGTTCAGAGAAGAGCCACCAAAACGGTAAAGGGGATGGAAGGATACTCCTATGAGGAAAGGCTAAAAAGGTTAGGGCTCTTTAACCTGGAAAAGAGACGGCTGAGGGGAGATATGATAGAAGTCTATAAATTAATGAACGGAGTGGAACGGGTAAACATAGATCGATTGTTTACGTTATCAGAATATAGAAAGACTAGGGGACATGCAATGAAGCTACAGGGTAAACTATTTAAGACTAATAAAAGAAAATATTTTTTCACTCAACGTGTAATCAAACTCTGGAATTTGTTACCGGAGGATGTAGTAAAGGCTGTTAGTGTAGCTGGGTTTAAAAAAGGTTTGGACAAGTTCCTGGAGGAAAGGTCCATAAACCATTATTAAGAAGTGACCAAAGATAGAAACATAGAAACATAGAAACATGATGACAGAAAAAGACCACAAGGCCCATCTAGTCTGTCCTTCCATAACAACAACTACAACAGTCCACTTTTTACCTTTAGAGATCCTCTGTGTTGGTCCCATGCTTTTTTGAATTCAGTTACTGTCCTCATCTCTACCACCTCCACTGGGAGACTATTCCACGGATCCACTATTCTTTCCGTAAAGAAATATTTCCGCATATCACTCCTGAATCTATCTCCCTTCACCCTCATCCCATGTCCCCTCGTCGCAGAACTTGCTTTCAATTGAAAGAGGCTCTCTCCCTGAACATTTATGCCACGGAGGTATTTAAACATCTCAATCATATCACCTCTATCCCGCCTTTCCTCTAAGGTGTACATATTAAGATCCTTAAGTCTGTCCTCATATGCTTTATAATGAAGACCACTAATCATCTTAGTAGCAACCCTCTGCACCGACTCCATCCTGTTCACATCCTTTTGAAGGTGCGGTCTCCAGAATTGCACACCATACTCCAAATGAGGTCGCACCAAAGACTTATACAGAGGCATTATCACCTCCTTTTTTCTGCTAGCCATTCCTCTCCGTATCCACCCGAGCATCCTTCTAGCTTTTGCTGTCGCCTTTTCTACCTGTTTAGCTACTTTAAGATCATCAGACACAACTACGCCTAGGTCCCGCTCTTCTTTAGTGGACAAAAGTACTTCACCTCCTATACTGTATTGCTCCCTTGGATTGCTGCATCCCAAATGCATGACCTTACATTTTTTAACATTAAATCCCAGTTGCCAAATTCTAGACCATTCTTCAAGCTTAGCTAGATCCCTCCTCATGTTATCTACACCTTCCTGGGTGTCTACTCTATTGCAGATTTTGGTATCATCCGCAAAGAGGCAAACCTTACCCGACAGCCCTTCCGCTATATCACTAACAAAGATGTTAAAAAGAATCGGACCAAGGACAGATCCCTCGGGCACACCACTGGTAACATCCTTCTCCTCAGAGTGAGCTCCATTTACTTGTACTCTTTGTCGCCTCCCACCCAACCAATTTCTAACCCAAGCAGTAACTTTAGGGTCCATCCCTAGGGTGCTCAGTTTGTTTATAAGTTGCCTGTGAGGAACAGTGTCAAAGGCTTTACTGAAATCTAAATACACCACATCTAGAGCTCTCCCGCGGTCCAACTCCCTGGTCACCCACTCAAAGAAATCAATCAGATTTGTCTGACAAGACCTGCCTCTGGTGAATCCATGCTGCCTCGGATCCTGTAATCCGCTGGACTCCAGAAACCTCACTATTTTCTCTTTCAACAGCGTTTCCATTAATTTACTTACCACTGAAGTTAAACTAACCGGCCTGTAGTTTTCAACCACATCCTTACTACCGCTTTTGTGTAAAGGCACAAAAGCGGTAGTAAGGATGTGGTTGAAAACTACAGGCCGGTTAGTTTAACTTCAGTGGTAAATAAATTAATGGAAATGCTGTTGAAAGAGAAAATAGTGAGCATTGTGGAACTTGTGTCTCTTGGGGAAACGGCTAGGTACATATGACCTAGATTGGCCACTGTTGGAAACAGAATACTGGGCTTGATGGACCTTGGTCTGACCCAGTATGGCATATCTTATGTTCTTATGTTCTTTATAGGGCACCTTATGAGGCACCTTAAGGTTACAGCTGATCACAAGATGGGGTATGCACCCCCACAGCACCTCAGCCTGGTAGGGGGAACTGACCGTGTGTGTTACTGGCACAGAGTAGCTACAGACCGTGAGATTGTGCAGGTCCTGTGCTCACCCAGTAAAATATAGGGACATGGTCTGCAGGAGCCACAGCTGGGACTTGAACCTGTGACCTTCTGCCCCTGAATATACTGGCTGTGTGTACTGCACCGAACTGTTGTCACAGAGGCAGGTCATTCCTGGGGATACCATGACTGTTCGTCAGACAGACCTTGTCTGTTGCAGTGCACGGCACCCACCTAAACAGGGCTTGGCCTTGGTCTGCTGTGGGCAGATGCCACTGCCCCCTCCAGCACCAGCACCCCTCCGCCACCATGCTGACATGCCCTTGTACCAGTGGTGCACAGTCCCAGGCTATCCAGTGTGCCGGTAGGCGGCTGCCTATGGTGCGTGATATGGGGTAGGGGTGCCTGCCTAGACATCCACGCTTCCCCCCGGCACAGCCTGCCAATGTTATGTGCCCTTTGGGGTACTTGCTGGGTACTGTCCCCTGGGACACTGTGGGACACACACTCGTGGACATGTTTGCCCTTGGTCAGTTGCTGTCTTGCTGGTTTTCCATTTCTACATTCCTGTGTGTCACCTAGGCATCTGCCTAGTCCACCCTGTGCCCCAGCTGGCCCACTGTATGTGCCGCCTGCAGCCCCCTGTACCCCATTTACATCATCACCATAGTGCCCTTTCCTATGTGGCCACTCTGCTGTTGCTGCACATGTGAAAGCCACATAAGAAAGCTGCCCAATATACACCACAACAAACCCTCATCAACACTATCAATGGGGAGGGGGGGGGAATCAGAATTGACCCTTCCCTCTCCCCACTCACTCTCTGGGGAGCCTTACTTCACCCTCTGCGCACCTTAACGCCACCAGAGACGTTATCGCACGGTAATGCGCCATTATCGTGTGATAACATCACTTATCACGCGATAATGTCGCCGCTGCGACATTAGCGCTGTTTAGTAAACATACCCTAATGCATGCCATCATTCAATAACATGGGTTTGCAAATACCATGGATGCAGTTAACGTCACTATTGAGGTGGAGGCAATTACACCCATACTATTTGCAAGACACGCTGCAGCACAGTGCTCAATATGCCCATAGTCCGCCCCTCATCCACCCATTTCCCACTCTAATGTGTAGAGTGAGTTAGCATGGGAATCAGTGTGTGCTGTTAGAGTTACACAGTAACAGCACACGTCAAAACCCATGCAAACTGCATAGCACACTTTAGCAAAAGGGCCCCTAAGTTATACCAGTTTAAATTGGTTGGGCCTCTATATTTGGTTAACAGCATTAGGCACAATCATACAATGGTTGCTTTCATTTTATCAAAACTAAATTTGTTCTTTATTGATGGATGAATTATTTGTCATAAATAATTTGTCAAATGTACTTGACGGCAACTTACTTTAAGCTACTACTGAAAAATATATGAGCTAAACCTAAATAAATAACAAAATTAAATGTCTTTGGAAAGCTGCAAGGGTGATACTCTCATCTTTGAAAGGGACTCAACTAATGGACATTTAAATATCTCCAAGGTATAGATATATAGAAGAAAAGACTCTTTCAACTGAGAGAAGGCTTTGGAATGAGAGATCATAGTGTGGAAGATGTGTGAATCAGCCTCTCAGTGGAGGAAGAGGAGGAGACTAAGACAGGCCATATCAAAAACCAGGAAAAGCACAGAGGATTCTCTGAAGGAGATGAAGGTACTGTGGAGTTTTAGGTGTGGCTGGGCAGACTGAATGAGATATATGGTCTTTATCTGCTGTAATTTTCTGTGTTTCTGTTAATGACTATACAATGCCACCTCACAAGGCTAGAATGATCATCTCAGACATGGAAACACATTAAGAAAGATGATACAAATATTTATCTAGTAAAATCCCCAAAAGAGTAAAATCTTAAGGGCCCAATATTCAACGCCTGGGCCAGCAGTAGCACCTGAGGATATTCAGTGGCCATATTAGTGCCACTAAATATCCTGGATAAAGGAATTAACACAGTTAGCAGTTCTGCTAATCATGTAAATCCCTTTGAATATCAGATCCTTAAGTTTCAGCACAAAAACATGTACGTGTCTTGCTAAAGTTCAAACAGAGTCATTTACTAATGACTAATGCATTACCAACTATCATTAAATGTCTCCTATAGTGATAAATCCAACAAGGAAGTGGATAAATGACCAACCAATATCAATTCTACTGCACACAATTTAGTGCTGTGAAAATCAACTCAAGGTCTAGAGCGCCTCACAGTGTTGTAGCCATAATAGGGGTTTTTGTTGTTTGTTTTTTTAATTAAAACACGCTCTGACACTTACTGGTCAAAGCATCAAACTCAATAAACTCCATGACTCTCTCACAAAAAAATATCATATTTCTCATATATAAATGTTTAATCAATATGGAGGCTTTTACAGTATATTAGGTTTCCTAATTTAAAAGATCAAGGTAAACAAAGACTTTAGAAGCTGCTCTGTAATATTTTCAAGGGCTTGCGCTTTTTCTATTATAGGTCTTAAACCCCTCCTTATTTCAGAGCTTCCATAATATTTTTTTAAAACTATATTTCCTTTTACAAAATATTCCAAATTCTATAGTTCAAAATTTTGCCCAAAACTAGCCATCAACAGGGCCAGTGCTACCATTAGGTGACTTATGAGATCACCTAGAGGGTTGGTTTTCTGAGAGCACCCATTGCTGCTGCTGCCGCCCCTTTCCAGGGCCCTCAGTGGTGGCAGTGGCAAGGGAACCACAATGCAGCACTTACATAAAACTCCAGCACTGCGTCACTCTTGCTGCCTGCTAATATCTGCTGCTGTTATGCAAAACTGTAAGTCTGAGTTGGAGGAGGCAGAAGCGGCAGATAATTGCAGGCAGCAACCGCAATGCAACGCTGAAGCCTTAACATACAGCATTGACCCTCCAATGTCCCCAACATTGACACAGTGCACCCCCCACTACTGCTATGGGTCCAGGCTACTATTTTGCATCCGGAGCTGTACAGGGCAGGAGCAACTGGTCATTGATCATACTCCTCCTAGACCATGAGGGAGCAAGAGTTTGGGGGGGGGGAGGTGATGCTGGTTGGTGTTGTGTTGGTGTCAGGGAATGTCAGGGAGGTGGGGGCTGCAATTTATTGATGTCAGGTGAGGTTGGGGACGTCCATGCTGATATCAGGGGGTTCAGGGACTGGGATGCAGGCAGGAGGGAGCGGTGGGAGGACTCTGGACTGGCACGGAAGAAAATGGGGGTGAGCGGCTACATGGATATGAGGAGCAGCGTTTTTTAAAAGTTGCGCCTACACACATTTGTGGGAGAGCAGGATGTTCTTTTTCTCCAAATACACGGTTTTAAAATCGCTGCTCCCGCTGGACATACACAAGCAATCCTTCACATCTTTGTAGGTACTTTACAAAAGGCTCCACATTCAGAAGAGGATAAGGGGAAATTGCGCATGTCCTGACCTGGACATCTCAAGTCCCCTCTCTATGACCTATTTAAAGCAGACCTTTTCAGCATTCAGAAAGGTTGCACTGGAAGTCCAACTTTACAAGAGGCAAACAAACCACATCTTTCTCCTCCTCTTTTGACCTCTATAATATCTGAAAGTTTTCTGAATATAGACAAAGTATAAATATTTTTTTATCCGGCAAATGTAACCAGAAAGGAGAAAAAGACAGCAGACCACATAGAAATGATGGCCAAATTGAAAATAAATAGGCCTAACTTAATAAACATTTTTCCCATAGGCTTTATATGGGAAAAACCTTTTAGTATATCAACTCCATGATGGAAAATTATTTCAGCAAGATTGACAATTAATGAATTGTTCCTTGGCATGTTTTTACCATTAAGGACAATTTTCACTGTAACCTGACATAGTTCGGTCTGTATTTTAGCAAACCCTGATTGGACAGCACTCATGTCTTTCCCCACCAAAAAACCCCACACACATTGTAAAGTGCAAGATAAAAGCATGACATTCAAGTGCATTTCTCTATGTGAGGAATGAGTACATAAATCAGTTTGTGAGTGGGTTTGGGTGAGATGCATCAGTTGAGGTGCAGTAGACGGCTGTCTGCAGTGTATGAGAGCAAAGTGGCAATGTGACGGAGTAGATTTGGTGGTTATGAGTGTGTGTTTGTGTGACTGCACGAGTAGTGTGTGACTGGGTGCAATATGTCCGACTGACTGAGGAATGGGGATAAAAAGTGTCTACAAGCCTGTAGTTGAGAGTCTATATGCATGAGTGAATAGATGAAATATCTGAGCAGAGAGCAGTTTGGAGCTGGGGTCTGTGTTTGCATGAGAGTGTGTGTGCACATGCAACAGAGTAGGACTGGATTTGGATGTTGTGCCTGGGTATGTGACTGAGTGTGGTGTATGTCAGTTTTGGGATTTTATGTATGCCATCTTTACATTTTGTACAATACAGGGGGAAATGCATCACGGTTTCTATTTTTTACGTTGCACTACATGCAGAGCCTAGCTTGTTAGGGTTTCAATTTAATTTTGTCTACATATTTCTACTTTGAGTTTGTTATAATTTATTCTGTACTTGATGAGGGTCTAACAGCATTCTGTTAGCGTGGGGTTTCTATGTAGGATCTGCAGTAATCTGGCTTGTTCAGTTTTCCGAATAGGTGTAAAGATGTTCTAAGGCCCATTGCAATATTTATAGTGCTACTCTTTTTGGGGTACCACTGCTACTATTATTAATCATTTGTGTAGCACGACAAGACATATGCAGCACTGTACAGAGACATAACGCCTTGATTGTAGAAAAGGCGGTATAGAAATCCGTTTAAATAAATAAATAATTGATGGTTCCTGCTCATCAGAGCTTATAGTCTATTCAAGACAGACAACACAACAGCTGAGGACTAGGATATGTCTAGTTGAATGGTAAAGAAACACATTTGGAGGGCAGGAAACAAAGCGTTATCAGTATCCAAAAGCAGCCTCAAAGAGGTGAGTCTTTAGCCTGGATTTGAAGAGAGCCAGAGATGGAGCCTGACATCCCAACTCAGGTAGTTTGTTCCAGGCATAGGGAGCAGCAATGTGGAAAGACGAGTCTAGAGTTGGCAGTGGAGGAGAAGTGGACAGATAGAAGTGATCTGCCAGAAGAAGCATGTAAGGAGAGATAAGAGAGGAACAGCAGAATGAGTGCACTTCAAGGTCAGTAGGAGACGTTTGAACTGGATATAGAAATGGATAGGGAGCCAATGAAGCAACATGATAAAAGGAGTTACGTAAGGGGTGGGCTCCTTTTAGTGTTAATTTTAGAAGCTTGTGTCATTAAGGTATGGTAGATTTGCTTTATAGGTCTTCAGTGACTTTTGTAGGATTTTGCGTGTGTTCACAATCTGCCTGGTTCTGGAGAGGCTGTTAATGACGTGACACCGGAAGCAGATTTTTTTTCTTGTATTTTAGGTTTTATGGTGAAATGTCCTAGCTCTGCACCTACTGTTGGAGGAGGGGTTTTGTTAGACGCACAATAGATGCCTAAAAAGAAAAAGAGAACCACAGCGCAGTTTCTATTTTGTCCCTTGACATGTGAGCGCCTTATATCTCCATTGTTTTTCCAGAATATATTTACAGGTGTCAGTATTTCTATATCTTAGAGTGCCACAATAAATTAAACAGCTACAATTTTTGCTGCATTTTAATTATATAACCTGGGAATATGTTGCTTTCCTGTTTTTTTGTTTTGTTTTGTTTTTTGGCAAAGCCACTGAATAAGAATCTCTGCTCCCTCTTTGAGTATCTTGGGGCTGCCAGCTCATCCTTTGCCTGTTTGATATGCTGGCTTCCTATCCATCTAGTGGTTTTTTTTTAAAGATAACCATAATGAATACACAAATGATATGCGTATTTTACTACTAGTAGTGTTAATCATTTGTATAGCACTACAAGGCATGCACAGTCCCTGCTCATCCAAGTTTATAATCTAATCAAAATGAAAAAATATCACACCACTGGGCACTAGAGTATAGTAAGATGCACATACAATTGTGGTCAACATTATTGGCATCCTTGCAGTTCAACTCCTTAATGTCTAAAAGTTCCTAAAAAAAAAGTGGCCAGTGAAATGGCTTTGGATTATATATGTACACATATTTGACCCAAAAGAATCAAATAAACAAGACCAATTAAAAAAGGAAACAGTAGGAAATAGTATACAAACTGGGACATTGCCAGGACATGATTATTATGAAATCTACTGAAAAACACACAGTCCACTTCAAATATTTCAAAAAAATAAAAGTAGACCAAAAATATATAACAGCTAGCACTTCAATTTTTTGTTGGAATATTTGTCATGAGGAATACTACCTCTTGCAACAAATTTTTCTGTTTAATCATTTAAGGTTTACCTAAAAACCGGTGAACCATTCCTACAAATGTGCGTCAACACAACCATGTGTGACCCTCTAAACCCTTTCCAAAAAACCTCAAACACGTGGTGGATGGCTTTCAATATTTGCTCAGCTAACAGCTCAAATAATTCCACACGTATTTCCAGTTTGAGGTTTAAATAGCATCCAACGGCACAATCCACAATCAACATAGATATCAATTCTCCTCCAATTTTGCGAACACAGCACTGCATTTAGAGCTGACTAACATTCATGCTCTGTATCAATGCTCCAAATGGAAGAATACATGTCACCATTTCACTGAGAAGTCCAGATTCTGTTGTGAAACCTTCTATCAAGATGGACTTCTTAGTGAAGTGGTGATGTGTGTTCTTCCCATTAAAACGTTGATACAGAGCATGAATGTTAGTCAGCTCTAAATGCAGTGCTGTGTTTGCAAAATTGGAGGAGAATTGATACATGAATCAAACAATGAATGATGGCTCTAATAATTAAAATGGCCACATTGGCTCCCTGTTCCATTTTCACAATGGTGAAGACAAGAGAGCTGCCTGAGATGGTCCGAAAAGCTATTATCATCAAACATCAAACTTCAAAGGGGTACAAAGGTCATCTCCAAAGACCTTGAGATTCATATGTCTACAGTTCACTATGTTATTAAGACGTTTTCTGCTCATGGAACTGTCAAGGACCTCCCAGGAAATGGAGGGAAGAGGAAAATTAATCCAAGTAGTCTTCAAGGATCTATCAGTTTTCTCTACACAGTTCTTAAATCACACTTATCTTTTTTCAAAGGATGCCTTCATTCACCATCCAATACCACTAGGATCACATGTTGACCATATGTGACGCAGTGTTACATTCACTCCCTGTTCCATTTTCACAGTGGTGAAGACAAGAGAACTGCCTGAAACCATTAGAAAAGTCATTATCACCAAACGAGTACAAGACCATCTCCAAAGACCTTGGGATTCCTGTGTCTACAGTTCACAATGTTAAGACGTTTTCAGCTCATGGAACTGTCAAGAACCTCCCAGGACCTGGTGAGAAGAGGAAAATTAATCCAAGAAGTCTTCAAGGGTTAGTGCGAACTGTTGGAAAAATACCACTTACAACATCCAAAGAGCTTAAGACTGACCTGGAGCAAACTGGAGTGGTGATTTCAAACCACACCATATGTCACACACTAAACAAAGGACTTCATGGGCGAAGGTCAAAGAGGACCCCACTGCTCAAATACAGACATAAAAAGGCACGCCTGATCTTTGTTCAAACTCACCTTTCTTCTGGGAAAATGTTCAGGGGACAGATGAAACCAAAGTTGAGCTCTTTGGCAATACAGACTAGCAATACATTTACAGGCAAAAAAAATAAACTTATAAGGAAAGAAACACCCTTCCTACAGTTAAATGTGGTGGAAGTTCCATAATGTTGTGGGGCTGCTTTGCTGCCTCAGGAACTAGAGGCCTGGAACATATTAAAGGAATCATTAAGTCAGAGGACTATCAAGATATTTTAGAGTGAAATGTGCTACTTAGTGTCAGAAAGCTAAGTCAAGGATGAAGGTCATGGGTCCTCCAGCAGGACAATGAACCAAAACATACATCCAAAAGTACAAAAGAATGATTAAAAAGGAATAAATGGACTGTTTTAAACTGGCTGCGGTCATTGGTCCGTATGAAATTTCAGACCATGCTCCCATATGGGTAAATTGGGAAGGTCAGTTGGGGGGTAGCAGAGGTCCTTGGCACTTATCACTTGACATATGTTATGATACTAAATTCCAAGAGTTTTTAATGGCTAATGGAAAGAATATGAATACAATAATCGGATGCATAAAAATGACCCAGAGTTATTTTGGGAGGCTTCAAAGGCTGTTCTGAGGGGAGATATAATTGCTTATACTGCTCGATGGAGAAGAATGCTAGCTGCTAGGATTCTTAGACTGGAGAAACAAATTTGTAGAGAACGTAGACTCCTAGCTAATAAACCTAATACAGTCAATAAAGAGCAATTGCTTACTACTCAGGCAACTTTGAAATCTCTGTTACATCAAAAAGCTAAAAAATCTTTGTTGTATTATAAATTCCATTTGTATCAATATGGGGATAAATCGGGAAAACTCTTGGCTCGTCTGGCACGGTGTAAGAGATCTAGATTTGTGCCACTTTTAAAAGATGAGGGTGGAGTAGTATGTACGAGACTGTAGATATAGGGAGAATTTTAGTAAGCCATTATAATAAGTTATATATGAGAGAAGAGGTTTCCAATGCAAAAATTAAAAATTTTTTGGAGGAGTTACACTTACCTCGCCTTACAAAGGCTCAGCAATTACAACTGGAAACCCCTATAAAGTCAGAGGAAGTACAAAATGGAATTGATAATGCAACAAGGTGTAAGACACCAGGGTTGGATGATTTTAGAGCAGAGTATTATAAGTTGCTGCAAGTTCAGGTTACACCGGTGTTAGTGGCTTTGTTTAATAGGTGGATGAATATTGGAGTTTTCGAGTATAATAATAATACTGCTCATATAGTGGTTTTACCTAAACCTGGTAAAGATGTTACAGAGGCTGAATCTTATCGACCAGTTTCCTTAATTAATTACGATCTTAAGTTGTTTGCAAAGATTTTTAGCAGATCGTTTGGCCAATTATTTGCCTAATTTATTACATGATTGTCAGATGGGGTTTGTGAGAGGACGGTATCCCACAAAAAATGTCAGGAAAATATTAGGAGCATTGAGTTGGGTCAGGAAACTGGCTATTCCTTCCTTATTGGTTAGTTTTGATGCTGAAAAAGCTTTTGATAGAGTAGAGTGGATATATTTTTTTGAAATTTTGAAAACCTATGGTTTGGGCGAAGGATTTATGCAAGGTATTAGAGCATTGTATCAGAATCCAAAGGCAGTAGTAGGAATTAACGGGCTGATCACTAATAGTTTTATTATTACTCGTGGAACCAAACAAGGTTGCCTGTTTTCTCCATTGTTATTTGTGCTCTCATTAGATCCATTGCTGAGACTGATATATGCATGTGATGATATATGAGGAGTGAAGATTGGTTCATGCATATTTAAGGTTTCGGCCTTTGCGGATGACTTATTAGTCTTGTTGGATCCTCGTGAATCTTTAACAAGACTTCTAGATATGATTGGACGATATGGGGAGATAGCTGGTTTCAGGCTGAATATGACTAAATCAGAAGCATTAGATGTAAATGGGAGATTACAAAATATGTGGGGTGATGAGTTTCCCTTACGTTGGGCAAAAAACAAATTTAAGTAGTTAGGAATTTGGCTACCTAATAATCCACGTCATTTGTATAGGCAGAATGTTAGGCCGTTGATTCGGGAAATACAGAATAAATTGCAAGATTGGACACCTTTGCCTCTATCGTTAGGTGGTAGGATAGCTGCCTATAAAATGATGGTTTTTCCTAAAATTTTGTATGTTTTACAGCTAATTCCATTGTGGTTATTAAGGCAAGATATACAAAAAATTGAGAGATTATTACAGAGGTTCTTTTGGAGAGGAAAAAGCCTAGGTTAAGAATTGATCGTTTATATGGGTCATGGCAGCAGGGTGGTATGGGGTTTCCTTGTTTAGAACAATATAATATGGGATGTTTACTTTGTCATGTTCGTGATTGGATAGGTGGTACATCGGTATATACGCCTATGATTTTGAGTCTGCATTAGTTGCTCCATACTCACTTAGGTCAGTGTTACATGTGACGAGAGTGAAGTTGCCAAAAGAATATGGAAATAATATTTTATTGCAGGGGGTTCGCTGGAGCTGGCAGATGCTGTGTGAAAAATTGGGTGTTCCAAGTGAGGTGTCAGGATATTTGCCACTACAAGGTAACTTAGCCTTTCAGCAAAGTATAGTGCCTTTTTTATTCAGGGGATGGGAGAAAAAAACGACTTCAACTGATGTGGCAGGTAATTAATGAAGAGGGTGCATTAAAACCATTTTCAGAATTTAAAAAATGTTATGGTTTGTCTCAGGGTCATTTTTATGCATATCTACATTTAAAGTTTTATTTGATTTCCATGAAAGATGGGAGATGTGGTTTGAAGAAAGAAAATTTTAAGAAGTTAGAGGAGTGGTTTGCGTTAAAGGATAAAGAAAGAATAACTGTTGCAGAATATAATAAAGCCTTAATTAATTTAGCTCAAGTTAAGAGTTATGATCATTTGAATTTTCAATGGGAAAGGGAATTAGAAGTTAATCTTGAAGAGGTTGCATGGGAAAAGGCCATAGGGTGAATCCCTTGACTAATTACGGGGGCAAAATTACGTGACATGCAATTTAAAATATTAGAACATGCTTATATTTCCCCATATAGAGCGTGGAAGGAGGGCTTTGCACAAAATAGTGAATGTCCATGGTGTGGAATGGAAGAAGCACATTTGGGGCATATGTTCTGGTTTTGTATATGAGTAAGGAAATTCTGGAATGAAATTCAAACATTTTTACAAG
Organism: Ichthyophis bannanicus; assembly: GCA_033557465.1. Classification (NCBI taxonomy): domain Eukaryota; kingdom Metazoa; phylum Chordata; class Amphibia; order Gymnophiona; family Ichthyophiidae; genus Ichthyophis; species Ichthyophis bannanicus. The sequence goes on from CM066034.1 coordinate 158,039,703, forward strand.
GTGTAGTGGGGCAAACTTTGATTCTAACTTCGGGGTTTGTTATTCTGGACGTTCTTGATTCTTTGGGACTTTCCTTATCAGGGAGTAGACTCTTGGTGAGGAAATGTTGTCGGCTTGCAAAACATTGTATACGAGGGGGTACCCAAAAAAAACAGGAATTATTTTTTAAAAGCTATTTATTTCAAATTCTTTACAAAACAAACTTATCCCCTTCAAAATACTCTCCATTACAACTGATACATTTGTCCCACCGGTGCTTCCACTGTTCGAAACATTTTTTGTAGTCATCTTTAGAAACGGCTGACAGCTCCTCCCTCATTTTTTTCTTGACTTCTTCAATGTTGTCAAATCGGTGTCCTTTCATGCCCCTTTTCATGCGTGGAAATAAGAAAAAGTCGCATGGAGCCAGGTCAGGCGAGTAAGGTGCGTGGGGCAGCGGAACCATGCCATTTTTAGCCAAAAACTGTCTAACAGAGATGGCTGTGTGTGCAGGTGTGTTGTCGTGGTGGAAGAACCAGTCTCCTGTCTGCCACAAATCGGGTCTTTTTTGACGAACACTGTTGCGCAATCTTCTTAAAACTTCCAAATAAAAGGTTTGATTGACGGTCTGACCTGGGGGAACAAACTCTGAATGAACTACCCCCTTGGCATCAAAAAAGCAAATCAGCATTGTTTTGATGTTTGATTTGACTTGACGACATTTTTTTGGACGGGGTGATGATGACGTCTTCCATTGGCTTGACTGTTGCTTTGTTCCTGGGTCGTAACCATAGCACCATGACTCATCACTTGTAATGACCTTTGACAGAAAATCTGGATCAGTTTCAAGCTGTTGTTTCAAAACACGACATGTTTCAACTCGATGTTCCTTTTGATTGTCAGTCAGAACCCGAGGAACAAACTTGGCAGCAACCCTTTTCATTCCCAAATCTTCCGTTAAAATTTGCTGAACCGAGCTCCAAGATAACCCACTAATCTCTGACAGTTGATCAATTGTCTGTCGACGGTCTGTGAGCACAAGCGCTCTAATTTTTTCAATATTTTCGTCGATTCGGGCAGTTGATGGACACCCAGAACGAGGTTTGTCATCAATCGACATGTCGCCATTTTTAAACCGAGCAAACCACTGGTACACTTGACTTTTTCCCATAGCGTCATCTTGATAAGCTGTTTTCAACATTAAAACATTTTCAGCAGCATTTTTACCGAGTAGAAAACAAAATTTCACTGCTGCACGTTGTTCACTTAAACTTGTCATCATAAAAAAGAAACAAGAACAAAACAGCGCTAGCAAAAACAATCACTGCAGTTGAACAGAACAAGCCAGGTCGACAACACAGGCGGCACTGAACTGACAATGAGTTGCACTATACACGCCTAGCGGCAGAAGTGCGTACTACACAAGCTCCGCCCACGGCAATGTTATTCCTGTTTTTTTTGGGTACCCCCTCGTACTTCGGAATTGGAGAGATTCTAAGGGTCCAGAATATTGGGAGTGGAGAAATGTTTTACACCAACTGGTATTATGGGAGGGAGAATTTTCCAGAAGACATGTTCGTAAAAGAGACTATTTTTTAAAGATTTGGTCTCCTTATCTTGAACGGGTATCGGCAAGGGCAATGATATTTTATCAATTTAAGTTGGCTTAATTTGGAAAAGAATATGGAAGTTAAGGGGGGGGTGGTAGGGTTTGAATGAGGGGTTGGTGGGGAGGGAGGGGTTTGGTGAAAGGTGATGGTGGAGGAAAGAGGTGTGGGGGGGAATTAAAATTGTAATAATTATACCATGTAAGGAATACTGCTGTATACAATGTTTCTTTAAGTATATTGTGATGATTACAATGTGTTGCAGTTTTTAATAATAAAAAGATTTAAATATAAACTGGCTGGCAATGAATCCTGATCTTATTCCAACCGAGAATCTTTGGAAAGAGCTGAAATCTGCCATTGGTAAAAGGAATCCTGGAAACATTCATGAGCTGGAACAAATCGCAGTTGAAGAGTGGGAGAAACTACTAGCAGACAGATGTATGAAACTTACAGATAACTACAAGAAATGCTTGTAAGCTGTCCTCACTGCCAAGGGTTGTGCAACCAAATATTAGCGAAGGATGCCATTATTCCTGTCCAGATCATATTTCATTTTTTTTCTCAGAAATTACTACGTCTACATCGCACAGACATCTTTGTTTGTTGTATATCTTTGGACATACTATTAAAATATTATGATGGCATACAGTTGTAATATTTCCAATTATTTCTCAAGATACGGAGAGGAATGGCTAGCAGAAAAAAGGAGGCGATTGTGCCTCTGTATAGGTCTTTGGTGCAACCTCATTTGGAGTATAGTGTGCAATTCTGGAGACCACACCTTCAAAAGCAGAGGGTGCAGAGGGTGGCTACTAAAATGGTTAGTGGTCTTCATTATAAAGCATATGAGGACAGATTTAAGGATCTTAATACAGTATGTACACCTTAGAGGAAAGGCGGGATAGAGGTGATATGATTGAGATGTTTAAATACCTCTGTGATCACACGTATCAATAGGTCAACTCGTAAACGCTGTACTAAATACTCCAAAAATAAGGCGTTTAGTAAAACACAACTGGGAAATACATCCAAAAACAATTGCTTGCTTGAGCAAAAAAATGGTTAAATAAACTATATCTAACCACTACCGGGAGGTCTCAGAATTGCACAGCTGCTCACCCAAAGACTCAAGGTCAAACTCAAGGGAACAGAAGCTGAATAACATCAACGACCCCCATTGGTAGCTAGCGGTGATATAGTTAAATAACCTGGCCTATATGTAGCAAAATAGCTCTCTCTTCACTAATAATAGCACTAAGCCAGGTATAAAGTTTTCTTCTTCGCACCGCTAGAACACACTCAAACAAACTTTTTTAAGCAGATCCAAGCTCCACAATCATCCCGACGCCTCCCCCCAGCGCCTTCGGAGCGTTTCTCCGCAGAGGGTTCTTCAGGGGATTTACTGGATCACCTGCAAACACCGCTAGCTACCAATGGGGGTCATTGATGTTATTCAGCTTCTGTTCCCTTGAGTTTGACCTTGAGTCTTTGGGTGAGCAGCTGTGCAATTCTGAGACCTCCCGGTAGTGGTTAGATATAGTTTATTTAACCTTTTTTTTGCTCAAACAAGCAATTGTTTTTGGATGTATTTCCCAGTTGTGTTTTACTAAACGCCTTATTTTTGGAGTATTAAATACCTCTGTGGCATAAATGTACAGGGGGAGAGCCTCTTTCAATTGAAAGCAAGTTCTGCTATGAGGGGACATGTGATGAGGGTGAAGGGGGATAGATTCAGGAGTGATATGCAGAAATATTTCTTTACGGAAAGAGTGGTGGATCCGTGGAATAGTCTCCCAATGGAGGTGGTAGAGATGAGGACAGTATCTGAATTCAAAAAAGCATGGGACAAACACAGAGGATCTCTAAAGGAAAAAAGGGGACTGTTGTAGTCGTTGATATGGAAGGACAGACTAGATAGGCCATGTGATCTTTTTCTGTCATCATATTTCTATGTTTCTAAGATATTGTACACAACATACCTAAAATGCAAGGGTACCAATAAGGTGGACCACAACTATAAGTAGTGAACTAGAGAGTGAGGGACATCAGGATCCAAAAGCAGTCTCAAAGAGGTGGGTTTTAGCCTAGATTTGAATAGGGCCAGAGAAGGAGCCTGACACAATAACTCAGGTTGTTTTTTCCAGGCATATGGAGCAGCAAGGTGAAATGGATGAAGTCTGGAGTTGGCAGTTGCAGAGAAGGGCACAGATAAAAGGGATCTGCCAGATGAGCAAAATTCCCAAGAAGGAGTGCAGACTGAGGTAAGAGAAGAAAGGTAGTAAGGAGCCACGGAATGAATGAACTTGCAGAAAAGTAGGAGAAATTTGAACATGATGTGGAAATGGATAGGCAGCCAGTGAAGTGACTTGAGAAGAGGGGTTGCAAGAGCATAGCGGCACTTGTGGAGGATAAGCTGTGCAGCTGAGTTTTTATTGTAGGAGAAGAAGATGATTCAGAGGGCGACCAGTGAGGAGTAGGTTTCAATAGTCAAGGGGAGCTGACTAATGAGTGGATGAGGGTCTTAGTATGTGCAGAAAGGAAGGAAGGAATTTTGTTGATGTTACAGAGAAAGAAGCGACCGGTTTTAGCAGTCTGTTGGATGTGTGCAGAGAAAGAGAGAGTAGAGTCAAAGATGGCCCCAAGAGTGAGAAAATGGAGTATTGTAGTGTTACCCACAGAAATAGAAAAGGGAGGAAGGGGGGAGGTGATTTAGGAGGAAAGATAAGGAGCTCAGTTTTGACTATGTTCAGTTTCAGATGGCAGTGAGGCATCCAAGCAGCAACGTTGGATAAGTAGGCAGAGATCCAGGCCTGGATTACTGGAGAGATTTCAGGCCCAGAAAGGTAGATCTCAGAGTCATCAGCACGAAGATGGCACTGAAAACCATGGGAGGAAATAAGTGCACCAAGGAACTAAGCATAGAGAGAGAAAAGGAGAGTTTCCAAAATAGAATCCTGAGATCTGAGGACAAAGCACAAGTGGTCAAATCACTGACGGCTTGAGCTCCCCAGGCTGGGTCTGAGCTCGCCGAACCCGAACACCGCGCACCACGAGCTCCCCGTGGCTGGGTCGAGATTACCAACAAGAGATATCAACTCCAACGTTACCACCCAGGTAAACGTTTAATAGACATTTCCACCTCTTGACTCAAAATACCACCGTGCCACCCTGACCTAACCCCCTCAAAAGGGACCCAACCTATCACTGTTTGTATAGTGTGTAAGGATTCACAGTGTCTCAAGCCTTGTTCTCTGCCAGCAAGCTGATACACTGTAAACCATTACCAACACTAAAGGCTACTACTGTTTTGTATAGAGGGATGTGAAACACTGTATCTCAAACCATTTACCTTGCCAGTGAGTTGTTACAAATCAAGGCAGAAACCATCTCTCAATAACCATAATACTGTATCTCATAATATTGTATCTGATTGTATAGAATGATAAGAAACACTGTGTCACATTGTATCCCTGTTTGTGCCGCATTGTATCCCTGTTTGTATAGAATGATAAGAAACACTGAGTCCCAAGCCATTTTACCCTGCTAGACAGTTGTTACCCAGCAACTATCTCACAGGCCTATACTAACGTATTCCTAACCTAGCTGTCTCGATTATACTCTGTCGCTGCGCCACACGACTTCAACTAACCAACTATTTTTGACAGACGCAAAATGGAGCTTGTCCACACTTTCCTGATATTGTGCATGTGTATGCCGACTTCTTCACATGGCGTTAACACAAACCCGCAATACTTGATACCACTACTATATACCCCAATCTACCTTCTCCACCCCCTCCCATTACCCGTCCTGCATCAACACAACTTAAATCCCAGCACCACAATGCAAACTACAACCAAATTAACCCAGCGTCATATCCCTAACAAACGAAACAAGTCACAGAAGCACCCTAAAACTAAAACAAAGAGCAACTGTGGAATGCAAGACAATCCCACACGGGCATCACACCCAGAGCATCACACATGTAACATTATCCTGATTAATGCTAGGTCAATAAGGAATAAAACACATATCATCCACAACATTCTAACTGATGAGCAACCAGACATCCTATGCATAACAGAAACCTGGCTCACTGACTCAGACCCTGCAACAATAAACCAAATACGGAAACCCGGTTACAAACTCTACAACTGCCCACGCACTAACAAAAGAGGAGGTGGAGTCCTCATAGCAGCCAAAACCAACCTGAAACTTACAAACACATCCATGGTCACAAACCCAGATCTCGACCTTCTCAAAGTTGAAAACATGGCTTTATCCATCTGCCTAATCTACAGACCTCCCTCCCCACAGCATGAAGCACTAGCTACAGCACTAGAAAGCATCACTTCCACCCAAAGTAAAAAATTCCAAATCATCCTTGGAGATTTGAACCTAGCGTCCATTCCCCCAACCCACTCAGAGACCTTCTTTGAAGCCATGGACCAACTGGGCTTCCAGCAAATAGTGAGCGATCCCACCCACGATAGAGGAAATACCCTAGACATGATTTTCATACCCAGTAACCCTCAACCAAACAATGAGCCACATATAATAAATATAACCCAAGTACCATGGTCAGACCACCACCAAATCAATTGCAAGATAAACCTGCAATGCCTACCCAAAAACGCAAAGGAAATGAGAATGCCCAGCCCAATCAGGAAGTTCAGCAAACTCAACGAAGAACAACTCATAAACACCATCTCATCCCACATAGACCTAGATTGCACAGACCTCGATGAACTAACGAACAGATGGAACGCAAACATTCAAAGTACATCTAACCCAACATTGAAATTCTCAGCAAATGCACGTAAGCTCAACTCGGAACCCTGGTACACAGAAACTCTAATAAAATCAAAGAGGGAACTCCGTAAAACAGAGAGAAAATGGAGACAAACCAAATCCACCTAACTCAAAACTAAATACATGGCCCTTCTTGCAAAGTACAAAGATGACGTTAACAACGCTAAGAAAGTACATCACACCAACCTTCTAAACAAGGCAATCAACCGACCACGAGAGCTATTCGAACTCGTCAAATCATTAACCAAAACGGACCAGAGCAACAACCTCAACAACTCTATCAAGGCCCAAACATTGGCAAACCATTACGCGACCAAACTGACGGCCCCTAGCCCCTCGCCCCCCCTAGATTCAACCCCACCAGCACCACTAAGCAACTATGAGACCAACATAACTCAAAACCAGTCATGGAAACACTTCCACAAAATCGGAACCCAGCAAATTGCAACCATTGTCACAAGCTTAAACAGCACCACTTCCCCACTAGATCCCTGCCCTGCAACCTGGCTCAAGGCAGTGAAACAGGACATAGCACCATATATCTCACACATAGTTAACCTATCACTACAACAAGGAATCATGCCCTCTGAACTAAAGAAATCGGTCATAAGACCGATACTAAAAAACAATACACTCAACAGAGAAGACCCAGCTTCCTACCGCCCCATATCAAGTATATCATTCCTAGCAAAGATCATTGAAAAGGCGGTCCTTCTACAACTCCAAGACCACCTGAACGACAGTGCTCCCCTAGATGACCAACAATATGGCTTTAGACAACATCATGGAGTTGAAACCCTTTTACTAGTTCTACTTAACAACCTCCTTAAGGGCCTTGAAAACAAAAAAAAATGTATATACTCGTATTCATTGACATCTCAGCTGCCTTTGATACAGTTAACCATGGAACCCTCATAGACAGGATAAAATCAATAGGAATATCAGGAACCCCACTAAAGTGGTTCTCATCTTACATCTCAAACCGAATGCAACAGGTTCAATTCAACGGCGAAAAAGCAGAAGCTTTCTCCCAAACGCAAGGAATCCCCCAAGGCTCTGCACTCTCAGCACTCCTATTCAACATATATATGCAACCACTATGCAAAATTTTTACACGGCACAAAATTAATTACCACATCTATGCCGATGACATTATGCTATACTCACAAATCGACACTAAAAACCCGGACTACAGCCCACTCGAAACATGCATTGGAGAGATGCAAGACTGGTTACAACAAAGCAGCATGTCAATCAAACACAAGAAAACTGAAGTAATGTATATCTCCAAAGAACAGAACTTTGACCCACCCTCAACTATAACACTATGCAACAACACTTACCAAACAAAGAATGAAATAAAGTATCTAGGAGTCACATTTGACCGTGACCTAAAAATGGAGAAACACCTCCGAAAGACCAACAGAGCAGTTTTCCACAAACTGAGAGTTCTCCAACCCATTCGAAACATCATTGATCCCCAAGATTTCAGAACCGTGGCTCAAGCACTCATCATGCCACATTTTGACTACTGCAACGCCATCCTTCAAGGTCTACCTAAGAAAACTCTGAACATACTACAAATGGCACAAAATGTAGCTGCCAGGGTCATTATGAAGAAAAATCTAAGTGACCACATCACGCCAGTACTAATTCAATTACACTGGCTACCCATAACAGCTCGTACAAAATACAAAATTTTGACAACTACATTCAAACTCATCCACAACATAGCACCATCCTTCCTCAACACACTAGTCAGATTACAACCTCCTACCAGAAACAGAAGAACCATCAACTCCAACATCCTCCACACTCCAACCGATATAAGATCTACCAAAGTCAACACCAGCAACAGGGCTTTTTCATATGTAGCACCGACACTATGGAACCAACTCCCACCAGAACTACGAGCCAGCAATGATCTTTTAGACTTTAGAAAAAAACTTAAAACGCGCATATTTCAAAATCACTTCAACCTGAACTAACCTCACATATGGGGCAAACCCCCGTCCCCAGCAACCCAGAGAACCTGTAATGTATAAATGTATATATGTAAATGATCTCCCCCATAGCTAAGAAGTGTTAACCCTGTGTGACGTGATTACCCTACCAATCTGTATGTAAACTAAAATTGTACCTGCCTTGATTCGGCAGTTTCTCGATGTAATCTTACCCGCTTCTGATCGCTGGAAGGAGTGGGATACAAATGCTTGCTAAATAAATAAATAAAATAAATACACCAAGGGGTATATTTACTAAACTGAGGTAATGTAGCAGCGGCTACGTTAACGCGCGTTACGTAATGTTAAGAACGCATGTTAACATTACTTAACGCGCGTTAAAGTCACTGGCCGCAGTAAGTCCCGCAGAGGGTGGAGAGAGGGCGGAAAGACGGGGTCAATGGGCGGGGAGAGGTTCCTTTTACGCTAACGCGGGGAAATGAAGGTCCGAACATTACCAGGACTGAAAACCTGTCATTAGATACACATTTGCAGGAGGGTGAAACCATTTAAGCGTCAGCAATGTACAACATAGGCAGGGAGCCCAAGAAAAGCGATAGTAGTGCTCCATTTGTAGCAACAGCATAGTGCCCAAGTATGAAAGGCCACTATGGCGATGGTGCAAATGGGGCATATAGGGGGCTGCAGGCAGGACATATAGTGGGGCCAGCTGGGGCATAGGGTGGACTAGGCAGTCGCCTAGGTAGCACATAGAAAGATAGAAACCGGACATCAGCAAGACAGCAGCTGACAAAGGCCAAACACAATCCACCTACATCTACCTGGTCCACCCTAGCTAACAGTTGCCAGGGCACTGACCTGACATCCCCACCAGCCAACCCTCCCCCAAGCGGAAGGGACATAATATTAGTAGGCGGTGATGGGGATGGATGTGAGGATGCCCATGTATGCCTCCCCACCCCAGACCCTGCTCCCTAGGCGACCGCCTACCCACACAGTGGATGGCCTGGGACTGCGCACTACCAGCACCGACAGCATATGGTCATGTCAGCATGGTGGGGGGGGGGTGCCCGTGCTGGAGGGGACAGTGGCACCTGCCTGCAGTGGACCTAGGCCATGCCCTGTACCAGTACGTGGTGTACAGTGCAACATAAAAGGTCTGGCTGAGGAAAAGTACAGGTAGCTCCAGGGACTACTGTGCATCTGTGGCAACAGTGTGGTGCAGTACACACAGCCAGTGTGTCCAGAAGCAGAGGGTCACAGGTTCAAGTCCCAGCTGTGGATCCTGCAGAGCATGTCCCTATATTTTACCCTACAATGCAGATACAACAGCAACATGTGCAAAGCCCAAAGAAGCGGCAAACAGGGGTACAAACAAACACTCACACAGGCTCCACAATCCAAAACTGCATGAAGAGTCAGGCTGTTGGCCCCAGCACAGAGCTGCAGTTATCACCAGAGCACTACTACTACCTCCTGCACAGTTTATCAGTGTCAGCACTGTGATCAAGACCAGTGTGGTGGGCAGGGTTGCCAACCACACCTATCTTTGCACAATGCTGCAATAGCAGTGTGTGTGTGTATGTCTATCCATTGTTCTGTGGCTGCTCACACCTCACTGGGCCCACAATGTCCCACTGTTACCAGTGTTAGCCTGAATATGTGCATAATGAAGAGCAAGGTATTGTGGGTATGGCCCAGACAGGGCGGATGCATCTTCACAGGGTGTGGAGCAATGGCTGGGACACTGTAGTGCCTGACCACCACCTGCATGGACAGGGTGGTCACAGCATGTCATGCTGGGAGGACACTCTCACTCTGACCGAGCAGTGACCATGGCATGTCTAGGTTCCCACATAGCGGTCTACACTATCTGCCTCCAGTGATACTTGTGTGTTCCCAGTGCTGGGGCCCAATCACTGAGATACCTGCTTGATGCACATAGTTTCTCTGTGAGCATGCACTATGGACTAGCTAGTGGACTGTCTGCAGTTAGTCTGTGCATGGTTGGAACACCTTGTAGGGTGCTGCAGGTGCAGTCTGACTGTGCCGTCTGCTGGTGAATGGCAGACCATGGTGTGAGGCAGTTGAGGTTTTTCAGACCTAATGCCAGCATTACTGCTGGTCTGCCACTGCCCCAGTCACAGGTATGGCTCTGGCCCACCAACCCTGGAAGGCTGTCTTATACCAGCAGGATGGAGGTTGCTTCACCGGGGCTCAGGCACCTGTCCCTTACCTACAAAAAGGGTGATTGTGGGCCCTTTGGGGTATATAGTGTATACCACTTTGACCTGTAGAGGCACTGCTACACAAACCTCATGCAAGTCTAGAAACCCCTCTGCCCTGATAACAGGTGCCCATGTCAGCCAGACCCTAACACTGGGTATGCACTAATCTGGGTGGTGTCTGGCGTATCTGCGGAATACAGATGGACACCAAATTACCTTTGGATGCACTGCAAGGAACACCTGTCACACACTGGTAGTGATGGGGATGTACAGCAGGACCTATCTCTAGCACCACATGTACTGCAGACCTAGTGCTGGGCGCTCATCCTATCCCTCAGGGTGAACACAGAACCTGCACAATGGCATGGTCTGTAGCTACTCTGTGCCAGTATCACGCACTGTCAGTTTGTCTTTCCAAGCTGAGGTACCGGAGAGGTGCAGACCCCATTTGGTGATCAGCTGTAGACAGCTATTCAGCATGGTGGGGTTACCCTATCTTGGCACTCAGAGAAGACAGTTTGTGCGGTGACCTGCAGTCCTTCTGTACCCAGCCATTGCTGTGAGATACACCATGGGGGTATAGCCTCCTGGTTAGTACAATGCCATTCTCGGCAGTGTTCAGGGGTTCAATTCCTCATTGTTCCCTCCTTTCATGCCTGTCCTACTCAAATAGTTTGCATGCCTGTAACATCATATTTTTGCAGATCTGTGCTGCCAGCCCATAATACCCTCGCCACAGTTGCCAACATTCCTTCAGTCTGTCTATCTGCGTCTGTCAGCTATGTAGAGTCCTGTCTGCCTGTGCAGGCTGCCACCCCATGTCCTGCACTGCTACCCTTTCCTGCATTGCACCTCTTCATGCTTGCCTCACCTGTGCCTGATCTGCATGGCACCACCACTCCTCTGTCTACCCATCACTGTAACTATCCTGCCACCTCCGCCTCCACTGGGGGTCACATATTCCCATCATCTGCCACCCACTGTCTTTCCAGTACTTTACATTGCCAACATACCCTGTGCTGTGGTACAGTTGCTCCCAACATGTTTGTCAACAGTACTGGCAGCCACATGGGATGCCCGCAGATATGGCAGGTCGAGCATCTCTCAGCTCTCCCTCCTTCACTCGCCTGTTCATTGCCTTTCTTCGGTGCTCTATCTAGTGTTAGGGCTACATCTGTTTCTATGCCTCACAGGTCATGCATGTCATCCTGAAGCACCTTGCAGCCCTTACAGCACACTAACCTAGGGCACCGTAACTTTGTTGGCCACCTTAACCTATGGTTCCATAACCCAGAGTGCCTTCTAAGGTGCCTTGTCCAGGGGTGCCTAATATGGCGCTTAGCCTAAGGAGCCCTATAGGGTGCCTTACAAAGCACCTTACAAGGCACCTTGTAAGGTGCCTTATAAGGCGCCTTGTAATGCGTGTTAGCTGCCACAGCTTGCCGTAACGATGCAACGCCCACGCCTTTATATGGGCATCCGTAACACTACCGGGGAACTTAACACGGGTAACATTATCGGAGTTTAGTAAACATACCCCCAACTGAAAGAGGGATGGCACTAGAGGAGGATCCACCAGAACATACACTAAAAGTGTGATGGAAGAGATAAGAAGAAAACCAGGACAGAATAGAGCCCCTAAATCCAAGCGAGGAAAGGGTATCGAGGAGATGCTGGTGCTCAAAAGTGTCAAAGGCAGCAAAAAGATCAAGGAGGATGAGAATCGAGTAGAAGCCTTTAGGTTTGGCAAGAACAAGTCACTGGAGACAAATGTAGAGAACGAAAGACAGATTGCAGTGGGATCTAGAATGACTTGAGAGGAAAGAAAAGATTGTGGTGGTGAACCACTCATTCAAGTAGTTTTGAAGCAAAGGGAAGGAGAGAGATAGGCCAATAACTGGAAGAACAGGATCTAGTGAAGGCTTTTTGAGGAGAAGTGTAACCATAGCATGTTTGAAGATCACAGGAACAGTTGCAGTGGAAAGTGATAGGTTAAGGATATGACAGATGGAAGGGATGATGGTGGAAGAGATAGTAGAAGGGAGGGAATGGGATCAGAGGAGCAGATAGTCAGTTTGGAGGAGGAGAGAAGATTTGCAGTTTCCTCCTCAGTGATTTCAGAAAAGGAAGAAAGGGTGAAGGAAGGATTTGAGATTGAGGAGGGGGAAGATAAGGTGGAGGTGACCTTATAGAGAATTCAAGGCTAATCTACTGGACTTTGCATTGGAAGTAGTCAAAGTCTGGGCACATATGAAGGAGGGATTGGGGGAGGAGGGACCTTGAGGAGAGAGTTGAGTGTAGCAAAGAGACGGTGAGGGTCAGAGGCAAGAGAGTTAATCCAATGGACAATAGTGCTCTTGCTTAGCGAGTGCTATGGCTGACTGGAAAGAGGGTAGTATGAATTTGAAATGTATGTAGTCAGCAAATGATATGCAAATATGCAGCACTGTACCTAATCCTGTGCAAGTGGTATGGCTGCACAAGGTGCAAAGAAATAGGGGTGCATTTGGGGTTGCCCTTGCCCCTTCGCCATTTTTCATGTTTTCATGGCAGCGGAGCAAACATCCAATTGGAAAAAAACCGCATGTCTTTCCAACTTCACACTTGCATGGAGGTCTGATCCCTCCCTGCTCTGATGTATGCAGCATCAGAGGAGGACCAGCCATTCAAGTGAGAAGTTGCAAAGACCTATGTTTGAATGGCTGGTCTGGTCTGTCCCTCTCTCCTCTGATGCAAGCATACATCAGAGGGAGGGAGGGATCAGACCTGCATGCAAGCACGGAGTCGGAAAGACCCACATGTTTTTTTTTCAATTGGATGTCCACTCCACTGTTGCCACTGCTGCCACCAAGGAAACACAAAAAGCAGCAGTGGGGCAAGGGCAGGCAGCGCGGGGAGCTGGATGGACATGGAGGCGTGGGGTAAGGTAACATGGGGAGATGCTGGGCATGGGACAATGGCAAACCTGTGATGGGAGGCGGGGGGTGCGTGCCAGATGTAGAAATCACACAGGGTGCATTTATGGCTTGATACGGCCCAGCAAATATGCCATCCCACCCTTCGCCTCCCCTAAATGAAGCAAACTATGCCCATGATAGTCAGTAGCACTAAATGCTTTAGTCTTGCTGAATGTCTCACTGATCGCGATCTAACTTTTTAGCATGTCTGCTAACTAGTTAGCCAGTTTTGAATATGCCCTCTATGCTTATAAATTTAGGCCTGCCATTCATTTGCCTAACTCTATGAGCCTAGTGCCAAAAATCATTGCTGAGCTCCTAACTTTTTTCTCTGTCCTAAATCCACCCGTTACCACTCATTTTTTATCTTCCTAAATTTATGAGTTTAGTGAAATGTTGAGTATAGATTTAGGCACTCAGACATAGCAAATTTTTGAATATTAGGCTCAAAGTTTTTACAGGACTTACGGTGACCACATAGCTGCTCTCAGCTGCTGTTTAGCTAAGCTCACAAAATTGTCAGAACTCCTCCCAAGTCAAGGAGGACATGTTTGTGTGATTGGTGACTTCTAGTTTGGGAAAAGCCCCATATAAGGAGAGACTTGATCATGTTCTATGGCATTTGTAGCATCTTCTCTGGCTTCAAATCCCAAACAAGGCATTTATTTATCAGTGTCATTCTTGGGTTTACTTAAGCCGGTGGATTCTCTAATGATGGCTCAAGGCAGGCTATCCAGCTGTCAGTGAAGCACAGATTGGTGGTGGAGGGGGGGGGGGAATACATAAATAAAAAAAAAAGTAAAAGAAAGAAGATGTGCTTCCTGTAGAGTCTAGGCTCAAGACTCTCTGCTCATGTCTCAGTCTTGTGCGGATAATATAACATACATACATAGTATATGACGGCAGATAAAGACCAGTATGGTCCATCTAGTCTGCCCTGTTGAGCAATCACCTTTTATGCATGGCACGTGTCTCACGAGAGCTTGATCTGTTCATGGTGGAGATGGAGCAGGTGCAACTGCTTGGCAGTTGGCTGCTACAGTGGTGAAAGCATATCCTACAGTGGCTAGCTCCATAACTCAGCTGGCAAACTGGCTGTCTTCCAATTCAAATGTCTTGGTTCAAAACCTGCCTCTAACGGTGAAGAAAAAAAAAAAAGAAATCCAGCTGGGGTTATGGTTCTTTGTTAGCTACATTGAGCATCTGACTGCTATTGGTCATTGTAGGAATTGGTTGCTGTCTTGGGTTGTGGGGTAAGACACGTTGCTTGTTTCCATTAGTCGGAGTAGATGTGTTCTACTCATGGTGCCTTGTTTTATTGCTTTGTGCCCTTACGGTGGCTTGGGTGCATGCCTTATTAGAGGACTGTAATATCTTCTTTGGTACTGTGGTCTTGTCAGACTTCTTTCCCTTGTGAGTGGAGTAGCAATGGGGCTGAAATTCTGACTCCTAAGCTATGGCTTCTGGTCCACAGTCTTAAGTACTCATAAGAATATCAGACATATGCCACACTGGGTCAGACCAAGGGTCCATCAAGCTCAGTATTATGTTTCAACAGCGCCCAATCCAGGTCACAAGTACCTGTCAGGTTCCCAAAAAAAATACACAAATTCTATGCTGCCTAATTTTTTTTTGTCAGTTCTGCATGAACAAGATTTTATTTTGGTTACTTGTTTCTGAGGGAATAGGAAATATCTAGCAGGGGAGAAGTCTTGATGGCTCTCCCCTCAGGATATCTGATTGTTGGCCCAAGAGCTTCGTATAACGCTGTTAAAAAAATTGTGGGCAAGCTTTCAGTTTTGACTACTTATGCTGAGGGGTGTGTGTATAACGAGAGGACTTCTGGTCATTCCCTGGGGTGAGAACTTAGCACTGTTTCTTGGTGCCCTGTGATGTGGCAGTGATGCATGGTTGGTTTCTAGCTAGGGGCAAGGCTTGGACATTACATCCATTTTGGGTCTTGGCTTGAACAGAGTTATCTTAGCTATAGGGCTAAGTCCTTTCCTTGGCAGCTGGCCTTCTCCCTCATGGTTGCTCTCAACTACACGTTGCCTGGCTTTGTGCTGTGTATTTTAGGTGCTTCAGTGAGAGCAACTTCTGTTCAGGGTCAGTTATAACTTCTCAGAGAATGACTGAAAGGCAGAGGCACTTCCAAATGGCTAAATTGCACCCAGAGGACCAATCAGGTGGAGAGATCAGTGGAAAAAAAAATCGTAATACAGTTGCAGACCCTTATGCTACCACCAGTAGCTCACATTGTGGCAGTGGGCAGCCATTTCCATATGCTGGGGTCCATGGTTGGAAGTTTGGTGAGCTCATCAAACTAGTCATGGTGTTCAGGGGAATTGGCAAAGCTGACATTTAGTTGCTTGTTAGAGGAGGGTATCCTGGAAGGGTGGACTCATTAGCCACTGCAGAATCTCTACATTCTTTTAAGGGGTCCTAAGGAATTGTGCAACAACTTGGCACTGTGGACCACCCTGTTGGCCCTGGTAGAATTTTCAGATTGGAAGTGGATGTTAGAGGCTTCAAGATGGCCACCATAGGTTGTTTTAGGTGATTCGGTCAGATGGTTCATTCTGTGATTGGTGTTTGGGGAGCTCCAATCTTCAGGTGTTTCAGTTCTCTAGCCGGAAGAGTTACACTTTCTTCCCTTTGTTAGGGGCTCTTGTGAGGACCAGGTTCGAGAAGGGAAACCCTCCTAGCTGTCTTTGTTGAGCACAAGTGGTAGGCCTGTCTAGTGTAAGTCATGAAAGCAAAGATTTGGGTTATTCCCTCCTGAAGTCAGTTTTTGCCTGACACCTGGACTTGCTGGGGGGGAGGCAATGGCAATGGCTGTTTAGCGTTCTGATGCAGATTTCTTTCCCTTCTGTTTTGTGGTAAGAGCTGGGCTGGCGCCCTCCTCAGTACACAGGGGCCTTCATAGTTCCCCGAGTTGGTTTGATATTCAATCATTGGGGCTCCCTGGGTCCTTTCCTTTTGAAGCCATGCTGGTAGAATCAGAAGGAAGACAATTGTTTTCTATAAGTAGGGAGGTAGTTGTGTGCCTGGCCTCTTTAGTTCATGATCTTACCCCTGTTTGCTGAGGCAGATAGCATTCAGGGGCCTCTGGAGCACCACAAATGGCTCATCTGCTGGACCTTTGCTGGGTGTTGATTTGAAGGATGAAGGTGATCCTTGAGAGAATTTCCTTAGGTGGTGTTTGCACAACAGGAGGCAGCATCCAAGCCACCATTTTGTTTTGGTGAAAAAATGACCATTTGGGATCTTTAGGGATGATGTTTTCTCCCACTAGGTTCAAGTTCTTCTTGGAAAAACCTGGCTTGCTGTCCTTGGTCCATTTCTCTGGAGCACAACTGCAATATGCCTCACCTCTTCACTTCTTAGAGGCAGTGGGATGACCCAGTGTGGCGTCATTGCAGTTATTTGGACATAGTTTTAACAAGCTTGGCTCTGTGTTCCCCTCCCATGGTTAGGTACTGCTTTGGTATGTCCTGCATGTCTGGACTAAACTGGAGGAATAATGAGGAAGGTGAAATTTATTTATTTGGTATCTTTTATATACCGACTTTCAGTTTTGTCAAGGCAGTTTACAATGAACATAACAGTTTTACATGGAACAGTACATTCAGTAACTATTTTACAGGTAACAATTAACAATTCTCTTGTAACTATCAACAGTTAACTGTGCAACATTTCAGTAACTAGTTACAATGTAGCTTTGGGACTTTGTTTGGTGTAGTGTATTCATTGTAGGTGGGGTAGTTGGTAGGGGATTTTGAATGTTAAGGCTGTGTGTTTGCTATGGTGTCAAAGTATTTCATGAAGAGATGAGTTTTTAGAAGTTTTCAGAAGTCAGCACTATCTGTAGTTGCTCTTAGATGGCATGGGAGAGATGGGCTGTGGCATTCAAACACTCTGTGAAGTGCTGTTTGAGAGGTGCTGGTCATGATAGAAGCTGTCAAGAGGGTGTTTTGGTGTTGCTTCCTTCTTGATCGAGTATCAGTTACCCTCTGGATAAGCTCTATTAGGCATTCAGCGGATTGGTTGTGCAGAATCTTGAAGAACATCATTATTGATTGTATTTTATTTGTGATCAAATGGGGAGCCAGTGAAGGGATTTTAAGATTGGCGTGATGTATTCTTGTTTATTTGTTCCAGTAATTAGTCGGGCTGCTGTGTTTTGCGCAATTTGTAGAGCTTGAGTTGCACATTTGGGTAGTCCTTGAAGAATCAGGTTGCAGTAATCAAGCTGTGGGGTGATTATTGCCAGAAATACGGTGTAGAAGTGGTTATGGTCAAGTAGGGGTCATAGGTATTGAAGGATCTTCATTTTGTAGTAGGCTTTGGAAGTCATTTTTTTTTATGTGTGATTGGAAGTTGAGCATTTTGGTCCTGATGCATTCCAAGATGTACAACAATCACTCTGATCCCACATGCCAGCAAGATTCTACTGAAGGTGATTCAGCAGAGACTACAATTAGGCCTTACCTGCTCATTTTCTTTCCTGGAATGCCTCCAGGCAAGTCCAGTACCCACCTGACTTAATGTCGGGTCATGTCCAGCTTGGAGAAGCAAGTGCATTAAGAAACGGCTTTGTGGCATTGTGTTTGGTCATACTCAGTCAGGCGCTATATATATATATATATATATATATATATCCCACAACTGTACAGCTATGCTGCTAATTTTATTTTGGTGACTGTAGGTAGACAGTATGGTCTATAGGACAGTGGGTTCTCTATCTTTAGGTCTGGACTCTGTTCAGATCAGGAAGGGGGAAGTTGGTAAGTATAGGCTCTGCTGGGTATATTGGATATGTACCTGTTAATTTGAATTTGAATGTTACAAGATGCTCAAGGATCCATGTTAAATGATGCTGAGAAGATCAAGAAAAGGTGGAAAGAATATACAGAGTTGTTAGATGATAAAGATTAAGTGGACCAACAGCCATTTCAAACTGTATCTTATGATCCGGAACCATTGGTGATGAAAGAAGAAGCTGAAGCAGCATTGAAAGCTTTATCAAAGAACAAAGCACCAGGCATTGATGGCATTCCCATAGAAGTATTATAGCAATCTGATGCAGCTGTAACCATACATACAAAGCTCAGCTAGGAAATTTGGAAGACATCATCATGGCCAATTGACTGGAAAGATCTGTGTTTATACTAATACTAAAGAAAGGTGATCCAACTGACTGTGGAAATTATCTCACAATCGTTCTGATCCCACATGAACTACCTGAAGAGCAAGCAGGGTTCAGGAAAGGGCGAGGAATGAAAGATATCATTGCAAATGTGAGATGGATCCTTGAAAAGTCCAAAGAATATCAAAAGGATATCTATATGTATTTTATTGACTACAGCAAGACAAAAATCCTGACAACTGGCAAAAATCAATAAGTTCATCATTGATGGTGAAGAAATTGAAATAGTGGACAACTTTAACCTACTTGGATCAACTATCAATAAAGAAGCAACAAGCAGTCAAGAAATCAAATGATGTATTGCTCTTGGCAGAATGGCTATGAAGGACCTAGACAAGATTCTCAAGAGCCGAGATGTCTCTCTCCATACAATTCAACTTGTTCAAACCATGGTATTTTCAATGTCATATGGATGTGAAAGTTGGACAGTGAAAAAGAGAGACAAGAAGAAAATTGATGCCTTTGAATTATGGTGCTGGTGATGAATACTTTGTATACCATGGACTGCCTGAAGAATAAATCAGTCAATACTAGAGGAGATCAAATCTAAGCTTTCTTTAGAAGCTCAGATGACAAGACTTTGACTTTCATACTTTGGTCACATCATGCGAAGAGGGAAATCATGAGAGGAAAGACATCATGTTTGGCAAGGTAGAAGGTCAACACAAAAGAGGAAGGCCAGCAATGAGATGGATCGATACAACAGCAGCTATGGGTGCCAGTCTGTCAACAATGAGCCGCCTGACCGAAAACCGAACACAGTTTAGGACAACTATCCAGAGGGTTGCCATGAGTCGACACCGACTCGACAGCACTTAACAACAACAACTTCCTTTTAATCATGTGGTCTCAAGTCTGCTTTGTTACAGAAATACTGGTGAACAAAGGGCTACACAAGACACATATACTGTGGCATCATCAAGCCAATGGTTCTCAGACTCCATCTGCTGGTGCGAGGTATAACCCACACATCTGGATAGGACTGGAGGGTTTCAAGGAAGGAAAATTAGAAGGTAAGGCCTAATTACACCTTTTCAGCTACTACTTGCTCCATGCCAGTGATTCAGTACATGAAAACTTAACGTCCTCTCGAAGCAGATTGTTCCTGTTTATTATTTTATAAATAGGGACACAACCCTAAAACTATACACAAAAGGTACCAAAACCCATAGGGTATAACCAATGTTAGTATGAAAGGTAAATCAATAGTAGACTATCAAGAAGACTCCCATAGCAGGATTATCATAAACTTCACCAGAGTTTCATCATTAACTAGCGACAGGATAGCAGGCATACCAGCCACAATCCAAAAAAGAAACAGTACTTAACTATCGCTGATAAACATAAAGGATCCAATCCTCAGAATAATAAGAAGTCCCAGTCGAGGGAGGCAATTGCCATAGTCAAAACAATCATCCCGCAACTCTGATATGAATTTATATGTTGACTCAACGTTGCGTTTCGGGCTTATGGGATTCCTAGCCCTTTATCAAAACTCCGCTGCTGACGTTTTTGATAAAGAGCTAGGAATCCCATAAGCCCGAATTGCAATACTTCCTGTCCCTACTTTTTATTGACTTGGGCCCCTGCAGTTATCCTCCTTGTCTCTAGCCTATCTGTATAGTTCTCGTTAATTTAATTTTGAACATTCTTTGTTCCCTAACCTGGTCTTAACAGTTCTTGTAACCCTCCCTGCTTGGCAGTAGTTACGTTATGGACCAATGCATTTATCTGGCTAGACCCCCACCCCCACCCCCTCCCCCTCCCCCTCCTCTCCCACCCCCTCCCCCTCCCCCTCCTCTCCCACCCCTTACCTGTGGTCACACAATTATAGGACATTTGGTAAAGGTGTAAATATCTTGTCACTTATATCCTTTGTTTTAACATATCCCTACTTTCCATGACCATAACATTCTTTTAATAAATATTGTAACAGGTATTTTTATTTATATTTTTCACTAGATGAAATGTGACTAAGTTTAGTGTAAATAGTAGGAACACTAGCAGTAAATACTTCTAAAGTAATTTGAGATAGTGCCTTAGCTTCTTAAGACAAATGTTACATGACGGTCTCTGGGTTTCTTTTAAACTGCTCTGAAAGCTGGCAGTGGAATTTCCTCCTCCTTAATGGGGAGAATAAATGCATAATTTGTGTACGGCTAGTACTCAAAGCCCATGCTGTGCGTTTCCTTTTCATGAGCAGTGAACACTGGTTGCACAACTTTAAACTGACGTTAAAGCCACAGGGAAGCAAGCTGAGTGTATGTGCTCAAAAGTAGCAAGAACTGAGACATTGCAAGTAGTAAGTAAATGCCAAAGCAGTTTACACTCATAGAAATATTTAGCAGCAAGGAAGCAGCACAGAGACCTTTGCCAGCCTCTCTGTTTCATATGTGTCACCAGGGCAGTCTTTTATTGGTGATCTCCCTGGGTACACTCTCAGCTTTTGATCCAGAAGATGCAGGAGATCAGCTGGGGGAAGCAGATCTTAGACTGGTTTCACTCTTTTTTCCAGGGTCATCAGTAACAAGTCAGGGTAATGAGATTTCAGAACGGACATCACTGATGTCATGGGATCTACAAGGATTTTTGTCTGTATCCAGTCTTGCTTAATATTTATTTATGGACCTCCACATCAATATTATCAAAGTTGAATATATTTTATAGACCTTTAACCTTTCCCAGCATTCACGGCTTCACAGATACAGCCGCCAGCATGAGGGAAGAGACTCCTCACACTGGCAGTTGTGCAGAGGAAATCGGTGCCTCACGCGGGCTTCCCCGGCTCCCTCTGCAGCCCCTTAGACGGCACGAGGCTCTTCGGAGGGAGGGAGGGGGGCTAGGACTGGATGGGCTGTGATTAGGGGGGAACCTCTTGACTGGAAATGGGCTGTGATGGAGGGAGAGGAGGGGAGGGGGAAATGGACTGCAAATGGGCTGTGATAGTGGGGGGGGGGAACAGACTGCAAATGGGCTGTGATGGTGGGGGGAATGGACTGTGAATGAGCTGTAATGGTGGGGGGGATAGGACTGCAAATGGGCTGTGATAGTGGGGGGAGGATAGGACTGCAAATGGGCTGTGATGGTGGGGGAACAGACAAAATGGGCTGTGATGGGGGGAAGGACTGCAATTGGGCTGTGATGGTGGGGGGCACAGACTGCAATTGGGCTGTGATGGTGGGGGGTAGGACTGCAAATGGGCTGTGATGGTGGGGGGGGAATGGACTGGAGATGGGCTGTGATGGTGGGGGGGCTAGGACTGGAAATGGGCTGTGATGGGAGGGCTAAAATTGGAAATGGGCTGATGAAGAGCTGGATTAGGACTGGAAACGGGCTGATTGGGGCTGGAATAGGACAAAGTGGGCTGACGAGGGGGCTAGGATTGGAAATTGGCTGAGGGGGAGCTTGGAGTGGAAATGGGCTGACTGGGGACTGGAATGGAACTGGAAAAGGGCATATGTGGGGCTAGGACTGGAAATGGGCTGATGAGGAGCTGCAATAGGACTAGAAATGGGCTGATGGGGGAACGTGGACTGCAAATGGCTGATGGGGGCTGGAATAGGACTGGAAATGGGCTGATGGGGGAGCTTGGAGTGGAACTGGAAAAGAGCATATGGGGGGCTAGGACTGGAAATGGGCTGATGTGGAAGCTTGGGAGACTGGGACTAGAAGGGGGCAGATGCTGGGTGGGTCTAGAACTATAAGGGAGCTGATTTTGGGGGAGGACTAGAAAGGGATGGGGAATGAGAATGGAGAGGGGAAAAGATTTATTTATCTATTTAGCTACATTTATATCCTGCTTTTCACCGGATCAAAGCGGCCTAACAAAAACAGGGGTGTGGACAGTAATCAAGTGGACAGAAAAGGGGGGGGGGTTGTCACCAAGAGGGTCAACATTAGTGATTCGAACAGAAAGTAACAAATTAGACAAAAAGATGTAAGTTTCTTAGTTGGTGGTAGAGGGGGTAGATATTTTGTGTGGGAGGGAAGAAAAGTCTATGATGGGCCGGGTATTGGAAGAGTAAGTGGAGATTGAGAATGGAAGGGTGACATTTGAGTGGATGATAAAGGAATAAGGAAAGAAATGGGGGAAAGAGCAAAAGGGGAAAGATCAGTATGTTAAAGCAGACATAGAGAAAGAAAATGGAAAAAAATCTAAGAGAGAAGAAAGGACAAATGGATAGCTCGCAGAAGACACAAAGAAACCAGAAGAAAGTGACTGGAGCAATTGCAACTGAAAAAGAACATGCACAAACAACAAAATGTAGAAAAATACTTTATTTTGAATTTATTAACTCAAATATATCAGCTCTGGGAAATAAACATTGTTAACGTCTTTTGTGTTTTGTTTACTACAAGAGGAAATTAATTTATAGTTTTATTTCTCCAGTGTTGTTGTACATCCCAAGTTTGGCTTTTGGGGTTCCCAGTTTAATTATTGTCTTCCTGTTTCTAAATTGTGTTCCCTTGTTCTTTGGTGACGATCTATGTTCTGCATTTTAACCAAGCTGAGGTATTCTGTTCATGTAGTTTCTATTTGACCATGCTACTTGTTCTCTTTCCCCAGTAGGAGATGCATTGGTATTCTCTGAGATGTATTTGTTTAATATTTGCAGTATTGCCTTTTGATAGGTAGGGTTTGGTGCTTTGTGAGTCCTGGCAGAGCTGTTATGATATGGTGGATTTGCTATGAGTTCTAAATGGTCAGTGTTTAGAGTACTTCCTAATAGGCCTGGCGGTTGGCACTGGAATATAGTAACGTAGAAATCTGTTAGTCTTTCTTTATCCAGACACTCATTAAGAGGCATGTTTACTAAAAATGCATGTTAACATTATGCAAATGAGGCTCCCTATGCAAATGAGGGGCCACAATTAATCTCCACACATGGCCCCGCACCCCCCTTGGGCTGCCTCTGAATGCTTGGCTTGATGTTCAAAACCATGCATGATCTGAGGCCAACATAATTTCACAGCACCAGGTGACATTGCAGAATGCAGGGGATAATGTGGACCGTTCGAAGAGACAGTTGCTGGTGATACTTTTACGATTAGAGCCTACACTTTTGATCACATGATCTCAGCCATTTCAAATTGCAGGCCTGATGACATGGAATAATTACCATAGATATTGTTTAACAAGACATATCTATTCCTATCTATTACCTATTACCAATATCTATGGAATATTACAATATCTATGGGATAATCTATCTCCTGTCTACGAGGTGTGACAAAAAAGAAACGAGACTGTGGCAGCCACAACCATGACTCAATGCCAATTGGCTAACCACTTATGTCACTGTGTTGTGCAACATCTCACCACTATTCTGCTATAATATTTTTCATCTCTCTCACTCGGTTTTTCATTTTCAGGTTTTTTTGTAGCACACTGCTCCATCGCTTTGTCACGCAACTGGAGGTGGCAGAAATATGGAGCAAAGAATCAACTTGAAATTTCTGGTTAAGTTGGAGAAGGGCCCAACTGTCTCCAACTTCTCCAAAAGGCTTATGGAGAAGATGCAATGTCAAGGCCGCGAGTCCTCGAGTGGCACAAACGCTTCATGACTGTCCACGAGGAGGTAGAGAATGACCACAAGTCAGGATGGCCTTCCACGACAAAGACGGCTGAGAACATTGACAGAGTGAACCAGCTGGTGCGGAGTGATCGCAGATTGATGATGCGGATGATAGCTGAGGAGCTCAGCCTGAACCGGGAGTTAGTGCGGACCATCTTGGTACAGGAGCTGGGGATGCATAAGGTGTGCACCAATATAGTGCCCAAGATTTTATCAGATGACCAGAAGGAGCACCGGGTCAATGTTTGTCGAGACTTTCTAGAGAAGATCGGAGAAGATCCAGAGTTCGTTGGCTGAGTCATCACAGGAGACGAGACTTGGGTCTTCCAGTATGACCCTGAAAGCAAGAGACAGAGCCTGCAGTGGCAGACTCGACTGTCACCCCGACCCAAGGCAGTGCACATGTCCAAATCAAGGATCAAGGTCATGCTGACTGCATTCTTTGACCAGAAGGGAGTGGTCCATCATGAATTTGTGCCTGAGGGTCAGACAGTCAACCAGCATTTCTACCAGCAGGTCCTCAATCACTTCCATGACCGGGTTTGGCACAGCAAGCGGGCTCTGTGGAGAGACAAGTCATGGCTGCTCCACCACCACAACATGCCCGCACACCCTGCGTTCACAGTGTGAGGCAGTTCTTGGCCAACAAACAGATCACAGCTCTCGACCGCCCTCCTTATTCCCCAGATCATGCACCATGCAACTTCTGGCTCTTTCCCAGGCTGAACACTGTGCTCAAAGGAACTCATTTCACCTCTAGAAAAGATCAAGGCCTTTGTGACGAGGGAGCGAGGGACCTCAAGGAGGAGAACTTTACCGAGTGCTTCCGTATGTGGCAGAAGCGAATGCAGAAGTCCATTAACTCGGGGGGGGGGGGGGGAGGGGATTACTTTGAAGGCAACAATGCGTAATTTCTCTGTAGATTTTGTAATAAAACATTTATGGGACAGTCTCGTTTCTTTTTTGTCACACCTCGTATTTCCATTTCTTTAGCCAAAAAATGAAGGCAATACTGTTTTTGGAGGTATTTGCCTTGTAGGGCATCAGCAGGATTTTAACATCTTAATGTGTGCTTATAACAAAGATCGGCTGTATAGTTTGTGTTTTTACAATTTTAATATTGTGTTCTGTTTGTAGGGAGCAGTGAGGAATCATGAAATAATTGTATACTCTGGATTATGGATGCCCTGGACAAGTTTAGTGCTGCAGTCTGCAACAAATATATATGAGGGATTCTTACCAAGTTTTGGGTTCCAAATCTGTTTATTAGATTCTGTTCAGGACAGATAGCAGGTACTACAAATTATATATATCACAGGCCAGTGTAACTAGACAATTAGAATTTAGAAAATGCAATCATCCTTTCACCAGAATTACCACAAGTTATGTAAATAAGGGGTGCTAGCTAACTCCCAATTATAAGGTGATGGTTCTTATACAGTTTCTTTGTAGAATTCCTTCCAGTTTATGTGCCACCTGGCAGCACTGGTCAGCTTGGAGGGAGATATGGAAAGATGAAATTAGACTTACCTGCTAATTGTTGTTCCTTGAGGAACTCCAGTCCAATCCTGAACCTCTGGGGTTTAGCACCTCCTCCAGCAGCTTGGAGACTGAGTAATGTCACTCTTTTGATGACACTGGTACTAATACCACAGGGACCGCCTCCTCGCTCCAGTAATCTATTGACAAAACAGACTCACCAGAGCAACAAGTAGCAAACCTTATATTCAAACATTATAAACTGTAACTAATAAATTAAGGTATGGGAAACAATTTCCCTTTCCAACCAAATCGAGCACTGATTTGCTTTTTCACTGTATAGGGACGCCCTCACCCTTCACAGAGGAACAAACCCTTTTTGAATCCCCATATTGTTACCCTCCCCATATGCCCCTTAATCCTTACAGCTGCTATTTCAGCTTAGCAAGCAAAATACGATATCTCTCCACTTCAGGCTACTGTCCAACAGGGACCACATCAAGGAACAACAATTAGCAGGTAAGTCTAATTTCACCTTCCTTATCGTCCCTCCAGTCCAATCCCGAACCTCTGGGGATGTAACAGAGCAGTGAAAATATTCAACGGGAGGGACCTGCTAGACCAGCCTGAAGCACCGCTGATCCAAAACAAATATATCTTTCCGCCTGAACATCCAGCCAATAATGCTTGACAAAGGAATTTAAGGATGACCGTGTAGCCGCCTTACAAATTTCAACAGCCGGAACCAAACTGTACTCGGCCCATGACGCCGCTTGTACCCTAGTCGAATGAGCTCTAAGTCCTTCCGGTACCGCCTTACCCTTCAACAGGTATGCTGACGCTATAGTCTCTTTAATCCATCTGGCATTGGAAGCCTTTGAAGCTGCCTCCCCTTTTCTTGCCCCTCCAAACAGGACAAACAGCCTATCTGTTTTGCAGAACCCCGCTGTTTCCCGTAAATATTTCTTTAATGCTCGACGGACGTCTAGTAGATGCAACTTCTCTGAATGCGCAACTTTACTATTGCCCTCAAAACCCGGCAAAGATACTACTTGATTCACATGGAAAGCAGACACCACTTTCAGCAAAAAGGATGGCACTGGTCTCAAAACCACCTTACTATCATAAAAGGATAGAAAAGGCTTCTTGCAAGACAACACCTGTAATTCTGAAATCCTCCGAGCAGAACATATTGCTGCTAGAAACACTACCTTAAGGGTAAGGTCCTTTATCGACGCTCTTGACAGTATTTATTATTTATTACAATTTCTTATATACCGCGCTATTTCCCATCAGTGCGGTTCACATGGAACATTTAACCGTGGCTCGAATGACTCCCGTACCAACGCCTCTAGTACCAACTAAAGATCCCATGTTGGTACCGATGACCTACACGGTGCCCTCAGAAGAGACACCGCTCTCAAAAAATGTTTAATATCTGGATGCACTCCCAGCGCCTCTCCCCTTTCACTTTACCTCTAAAACAGGATAGCGCTGCCAACTGCACTCTCAATGATGCTGCCGCCAAACCTTTATCAAAACCATCCTGCAAAAAGGCCAGAATCTGGGCAATCGAAGCTCTTAATGCTTGTACACTCTTGCTCTCACACCATGGCTCAAAAACACGCCAGATACGAACATATGCCAAAGAGGTAGATCTCCTCCTTGCCCTCAACAATGTGGAAATCACCCCCGACGAATATCCTCTGGCTCTCAACCTCGCCCTTTCAAGAGCCCAGCTGTAAGCAAGAATCGAACCACTTGAAGCATGTGCAATGGACCCTGGAACAATAGGTCCTTTCACACCAGAAGATGCCATGGCCGCTCCACTAAGAGCCTCATTAGATCTGCGTACCATGGCCGCCTCGGCCAATCCAGCGCAATTAAAATTACCTGTCCTCTGTGGAATTCTATTCGCTGTAGCACCCAACCTATCAACACCCAAGGTGGAAACACATACAGGAGCTGATCTTCCGGCCATCATTGAATGAGAGCATCTAGACCCTCCGAATTCTCTCTCTCCTTCTGCTGAAGAACCGGCTGGCCTTTGTCAACTCGAAAGTCACTATCAGATCCATTACTGGTGCCCCCAAAGGTGCACCACCATCTCGAATACCTTTGGATGCAGAACCCACTCTCCTGGGTCCACTTTTACCCGACTTAGTAAATCGGCCTCCACATTGTCTACTCCTGCCACATGTGATGCCGACAGAACCGACAGGTTTTCCTCTGCCCAATCGAACAGCTGTTCGGCCTCGGCCTCCAGCGCTACACTGCTGGTGCCCCCTTGGCAATTGATGTAGGCCACAGTGGTCGCATTGTCTGACAGCACATGGATCACCTTTCCCTGAAGACAAGGATGAAAAGCTTGAAGTACTAGCGTCACCGCTCTCAACTCCAATCTGTTGATCGACCAAACCTTCTCGATCTCAGTCCAATGTCCTTGAGCGAAACGTCCTTTGAAGTGTGCTCCCCAGCCTACGAGACTGGCATCTGTCATCAGAGGTATCCAGGAGGGCGACTCCAAGGGCATTCCCTCTAACAGCCCTCCTAGACGCAACCACCACTTTAGTGCCCGACGCGTCTCTGGCAGACAGGGCAGTTTTTGAGACAGTGTGACCTCATGGTGCGACCACCTTCGAAGTAATGATCTCTGCAACAGACGCATGTGGGCTCTTGCCCACGGCACTAGCTCGAGCATCGCTGCCATGGTACCGAGCAGCTGCAGATAATGTCATGCCGTGGGGTTCGCCCTTCCCATGAATCTGCGGACTAGCTTTCTCAACCCCTGCACCCGCAGTTGTGGAAGAAATACTTGTCCTACGCTTGTATCAAAACATGCCCCCAGGTACTCTAGGCTCTGCGACAGGCTCAACTTGCTCTTTGCTACATTGACTACCCAGCCGAGACTCTGTAAGAACTCTACCACTCTGGCTGTAGCTGCCTCGCTCTCTCTCCTGGACTTTTCTTGAATTAACCAGTCGTCCAAATAAGGGTGTACTAATACCCCCTCTCTTCGTAATGCCACCGCTACTACCACCATCACTTTGGTGAAGGTTCGCGGGGCTGTCGCTAACCCAAACGGTAATGCCCAGAACTGAAAATGTCCCATGGGAAGCGCAAATCTGAGAAACCTCTGATGCTCTAAATGAATTGGAATGTGTAAGTAAGCTTCCAACAAGTCCAGAGAAGTCAGAAACTCCCCTTTTCTTACAGCTATGATAACCAATCTTAGAGTTTCCATATGAAAGTGAGTTACTCGGAGACAGCGATTTACTCTCTTGAGATCTAAAATTGATTGATACAAGTCTTTCTTTTTTTTTTGGTACCACAAAGTAAATGGAGTACCGACCGCAGCCGCACTGGTCCAGAGGAACCGGTACCAATGCATTGAGGTCAAGGAGCCTGTCCAAGATCTCTTATACTGCTTTGTACTTGCCGCGGGCTTTGCAAGGCGATTGAATGCAAGAATCGATCACCGGGCATTGAAACTCTAGAGCATATCCGTCTCGAATGACCTCCAACACCCACTGATCTGATGTGAATTGGACCCAGGCCGGATAAAAATCCCGTAGCCGACCCCCCACGGGCACCTGTCCTACCTGGGTCCCCCTGGCTTCATTGTGACTTTCTAAGGTTCGAGGGGGCTGAAGCCACAAATCCTCTGCCTGCCCCTCGAAATCCCTGATTCCGATAAATTACTTGTCCTCTTTGAAACTGTCCAAATCGTAGGGAATGAAAATGGCGAAACTCCCTCTACTGACCCTTAGTCGTCGGGATCGGCCGTCCCTGTTTCTGCTTGTCCTTCGGCAGCCTCCCACCTTTGGACTCCCCTAGATCTTTTACCAACTTCTCCAAATCTTCCCCAAAAAGTAGCTTACCCCTGAAAGGAAGCTTACCAAGCCTTGCTTTAGAGGAACCATCTGCCGCCCAATTGTAATATATTATAATAGCGCGGTATATAAGAAATATAAATAAAATAAATAAATAAATAAATTGTGCAGCCAAAGATAGCACCTTGCTGCTATCACTGAAGCCACACTCTTTGACAGACCCCGAATGAGGTCATAATGAATGTCTGCTAAATAAGCGGCCCCGGATTCCAACCTGGCTGCTTCTTCAGTCGACTCCTCCATCTGCTCTCCCCTAATCTGCTGAGACCAGCGAAGACGGGCTCTGGCCACCCATGCTCCACAAATAGATGCTTGAATGGATAGAGCATTGACATCAAACACCTACTTCAACAAGGTGTCGAGCTTCCTGCCTTGTGTATCCTTGAGCGCAGCACTTCCTTCCACTGGGATTGTGGTCTTCTTGGTAACTGCCGAGACTGCTGCATCCACCTTCGGAGATCTAAATAACTCGCGATCTTGGCCCACTAACGGGTAAAGGTGGGCCATAACTCTGGACCCTTTAAGCCCTGCCTCGGGCATGTCCCATTCTTCCTGAATCATTTCCCGCAGAACTCTGTGTACCAGGAAGGCCTTATGGGTCTTCTGAACTGCCTGCAACAATGGATCTTCCAAGGTGGCATGCTCTGCCGGCCCTGTGGACGGCATATTAAGTGCCTTAAGTGTTTCTGAAATCAACGCCAGCAATTCGTCCCACCTGAAAACCCAAACTACTCTAGCTTGGTCTTCCTGCTCCGTGAGCTCTCCTTCCTCTAACTCATTCTCTATCTCTAAGTCTGGGTCCCGTTCCTCCGAGTGGACGTCTTTGGAGACCTCGGATGGGTCCAGCTGCTCCTTCGCGGTTCTAGGCCTTTTTGAAAGGACTTCACTACTCCCTAACCCTAGGGGTGTTCCTGGACGTTTTCCACCCAGTTCCCCCTTCTGCAGAACCGCCACCTTTCTGAGCACCCCCAAAAGCCTGCTGAAGCAGTGTTACAAATTCTGGGGAAAACAACGCCACCAATCCCCCTGGCAAAAGTGATGGAGAAGGGGCGATGTTCGGAGCAGAGGAAGGCCCCGCCACCACCTCTAAAGGTGGCAAAGAGGGGGAAACTGGCTCCGGGTGGGTTAAGGTTGCTCCTTTCCCACTTTCTCCACCTACGTCCAAGTCCTGCTCCATCATGGCTGCCTCCTGTACGCACCCCATACATACACCGGTATCAGATACTGCCCACCTTCTAGTGCCACAGACCAAGCACTGTGGCCTAGACGGCATCTTGTTTAAGATTCTTTTCCCTTGCCACTCTGCTCTTCAACGTGAAGATCTGAATCTGTAACAAGCTGCAGTTTCTCCCAAAAAAACAGTATTGTTAGATTCTCCGTGGCGAAAAAAGGCAACTTTTTTTTTTTCTTCAAAAACAGTCAAAATTATCTGGAGTCTATCTTCACAGCATCCCCAGCTAAAATCAGCTATCCGATTCAAAAAATGAAGTTCCTGTCAGCCACCGGGCCTCTGTAACTCCAGAATGCAGAGAAACAAACTGCTACTTCCCGTGTTTTCATCATGCAGCTAGGCCTGCCTCCGCGAATGGTCCAAAACTGTGAATCACCTCCCAGCTGCCACTGCAGGTCTTGGATCCCCTTTACCTTGCTCTGGCTGCCATGGACGTGTTCAGCTCTCCCCACGCTCGGCCGGAACTGCGGCGTCAGCGACGGGTGGGAGAACACTGCATCGAGGAGCTGCTGCCTCAGCAAATGCTGGACTCTAACAACCGTTACAAACAGGGAGCCTCACAGCATGCTCCGCTTCTCAGAACACCGGCTCCTCACCCATTAACGTGGGTTCGGGAGCCGGAGCATCTCTTCTGGTTCTTCCTGTATCTGCTATCCGCTATTAAAGCCCGGAGTAGAGTTAAAGGGGGAGGGGGGGCGAAGGAGGGGAAAGGGGGGGCTCCTCTCAGTACAGCCCTCAGTGCAATTTGACCAGAATCTTTTTTTTTTTTAATACCTCTCTTTAACCTTAAATTAAATTATTTTTAGACTTAAAACTAAAACATCTAAACTCTTGAACCATCCCTCAAGTGAGCCCTGGACCTCTGGGCTCATCACCCTCCAGCTGCTTGGAGACTGAGATAACTGGAGCGAGGAGGCGGTCCCTGTGGTATTAGTACCAGTGTCATCAAAAGAGTGACGTTACTCAGTCTCCAAGCTGCTGGAGGAGGTGCTAAACCCCAGAGGTTCGGAATTGGACTGGAGGGACGATAAGGAACATGCAATTAGCACCAGACTACTCATGAGAGATTTCCTCTCAGAAGTCTAGGTGAGAGAGAGACAAATTCAGAGCAGATCGCAGTCAGAGACAGAGAGAGAGATAACAGGGAGGTCTTGCATCTTCTTGATCAACATCAGTTAGAAACAAAGACCCCAATTCTCTCTTATAGCCCTTAGAAATACCTTTCTTAGTTGCCAGTTTATCCAAGGTGCGACTCCAGAATGATTGGTCCTGGCTAGGTATCCAAGATCTTGAATCAGCCTTTCAGAGAATGTCTCCAAGGCATGGGACATTCACGTGGAAAGCCATTGTCCGGTGAGGGCTACTAATCCTGTGCATTTTATGGTGGGCCAGTTTATGGTACCAAGTTCCAAGATGCAAACACCCACAGTGTATGTTTTCCAGCTCAAGACAGTGGCCCCATTGTCTCAGGTTCTGGAGGTCCGTGTACATGCAGGCTGTCAGCATCTACAGCTCCATTTTGTATAACGGACTTCCATGTTGTATAACAGACTTCCATTTTGTAATGCTCCTCCAGGCAAGGCCTTGTGTAGTTTGCATCACTACCCATAAATGCCAAAAAAAGGGATTTTCTCCTAGAATGGTGGATTATAAATGTTCATGAACTAAATAATAAATAAATATGCAGCAGCTGAAGATTAGCTGTCATGGGAAGACACAGGTAGCTGTCACAACAGGAAAATACCTTTCCACTATAGGGTTTTCACACAGAACTGCAAATGGAAAATACAGGATTATTACAGAAGATTAAAATTAATATTGAAAAGTGCTTTAACACCACGGAATGAGAGAAAAGCTATCAATCAGTTTGCAATACCTGTACACTCATACAGTTTTGGAATAGTAGATTGACCTCTTAAAAATCTTGAAAAATTGTATACATGAACAAGAAAACTCCATATTATAAGGTCATTTATAAGAATCGGTGTATGCCAAAACTGTACATCCCTAGAGCTGAAGCAGTAATGGACTTTAGAGAAAGCGTAGTTACTCACCTGTAACAGGTGCTCTCCAGGGACAGCAAGAATTGGTCATCACATATGGGTGACGTCGGCACTGATGGAGCCCACGTGGAGCATTTCCTTGCTTTCAAAGTCTTTGGGAATGCCACCACACATGCGTGGTCCCCTTCCCACCCAAGGGTGCCATCTTGATCAGTCAGATGACATAGCTCAGGCAAAGGATAAAAAATCCAAAAAAGAGTGGGCAACTCCTAGGGGAGGTGGGTGCTGTTCCTGGAGAACACCTGTTACGGGTGAGTAACTACGCTTTCCCCAGGAACAAGCAGGAAGTCAGTCCTCATATATGGGAATCCCCAGCTACAGGCTACCGAGGACCCATAGAAAAGTGCCATGGCAAGCCGTAAGCAGACACTGGTAACCGAGGACAGCCCAAGGACCACAGGTCCCCAGGTGGTCACACTCCTGCGTTAGCTGCAGAGGAAGGGTTGGAGGGCCGGAAATGCCTAAACCCCAAACAGATTACGGAGTACAGCCTGGCTGAAGGCACTGTCCTCCCTCTGCAGGCAGTAATGCGTTGTGAAGGTGCTAGCCAAGGACCAGGTTGTGGCTCGGCAGATATCCACAAGGGGCACAGAACGCAGATGTGCCACCGAGCTGCCCTCACAATCCAGCTGCAGCCCAACCTGAGCCTGGGCGAAGATGATGCAATCTGCCACCCAGAGGGAGAGGATACACTTGGTTCCCACGAGCCCCAAAAGGGCAGGGTCATAGGAGACAAAGAGCCACTGAGACATGTGGTGGGCTGGCGTGTGCTGCAGGTAGAAGAGCGCCTTCCTACAGTCGAGGGTGTGGAGGATCACTGACACCTGGTTGGCATAGAGCTTCGGAAAGAAGGTCGGCAGCACTATCTTCTGATTGAGGTGGAAAACAGAGACAACCTTCAGGAGAAAATTAGGGTGCATTTGGCGAACCACCCGGTTCCCATAGAATCTTGTGTAGGGAGAGTTGGCCATCAGGATCTGAAGCTCACTGACCCTCTGGGCCAAGGTGAGAGCTACCAGAAAAAACATCTTCCAAGAAAGATGCCAAAGCAAGCATGACGCCATCGGCTCGAAGGATGGCTGGGTTAGCTGCATGAGGATGACATCGAGGTCCCAATCCACCAGAGGCAGTTGGATGGGGAGCCTGGAAAGATGTAGCCCACGCATGATGCGGGAAACTAGTGGCTGGCATGAGATGTGTCTGCCCTTGCCTTTGCTGAGATCACACTCAGGTGGACTCTGACTGAGTTGGACTTCAGGCCCGCCTGCGAGAGATGGAGTAGGTACCGCAGGACCAAGCAGGTGGGGCAAGAGAATGGGTCGACCCATACCCCGAGCACCACACAGAGAACTGACACCACAAAAGCGAAAGCCCTCCTAATCGAGTCCTTGCGTGAGGCCAGCAGTATGACCTCGATTTCCACTGGGAGATGAAAAGGGGCTAGCGCAACCTGCTCAGCCGCCAAGCCATGAGGGAAAGGGACCTCAGGTCCGGGTGAAGCAGGAGACCCTAATCCTGCAACAGCAAGCCTGGTGTGCTACTGAGGGGAACCGGAGGCTCTGATGAGAGGTGAAGCAGCAGCGGGCACCAGTGATGCCGAGGCCACGAAAATCACCAAGTCCACATCCCGCTGTATCTTGAGGAGGGCTCACGCTATGAGCAGAGTGGGAGGAAATGCATACAGAAGGCTGTGTGACCACGACAGCATCGGAGGCCTCCCTGCTCAGGTGGGGAACTGGGCTGCAGATCTGTGGGAGCTGCAAATTCGTAGGGCTGGTGAAAAGGTCCAGGACCGGAGTCCCTCAGTGCTGGAACAGCCCCTGCACCATCTGCGGGCAGAGGCGCCACTCATGTGGCTGGAGGATCCGGCTTAGTCTGTCCACCAGAACATTGCCCTGACCTGGGAGATAGGTGGCCCATAGGACTATGCCTTGGCAAATCGCAAAGGACCATAGGGCTACCGCCTCCAGGCAGAGGCTGTAAGAGTCAGTGTCCCCTGTTTGTTTATATAGAACATTGCCACTCGGTTTTCCGTCTGGACAAGCACTGCCCGATGGTGAATGCAGTGCCTGAGCACCCGGAGGGTGAGGAGGACAGCCCGGAACTCAAGGAGGTTGATTGGCAGTTGGGACTCCTCGAAGGACCATGTCCTCTGCGTGCGGAGCTCACTGCAGTGTGCATCCACAGCCTGCTAGAGAGGAGACCATGGTCAAAACAACATTGTGCTGTGGAGCAGATTCCTGG
The DNA here is from genome assembly GCA_033557465.1 of Ichthyophis bannanicus. NCBI lineage: Eukaryota > Metazoa > Chordata > Amphibia > Gymnophiona > Ichthyophiidae > Ichthyophis > Ichthyophis bannanicus. Next base: position 158,074,948 of record CM066034.1, read on the forward strand.
TGTCCCAGTTGGTCTTGAAGGACTGGAAAGGGGGGCTGTTACTTCTGGAGAGAAATCTGAAATTGTGAGTATATACTTCTGGGAATTTTTCTGAAAGGAATTTTTTTTCTTTTAAAGCTAATTAATCTGTGAACCAACTATTTTTTTTGTTAAATCAGTCAGGGCCTAGTAGCAACAGTTTAAGATTCAATTTAAAAACAGAAGAGAACTTTCTGGTTACCTTTCATACCCAGTAGACAGCTGTAGTTTAAATTTCATAGTCACTCAGGGCCTAGCATCAGCAAAGTACTTTTAGTTTCAAATTAAAACACAGAAGAGAGCTTTCTGGTTAAATTTAGAATCAAGCAGAGAGCTTGTAGTTTAAATTTCATAATAGGTTAGAGCCTAGTAGCAGCAAAGAGCTATAATTTAAATCAAATCAGAATATAGTTTTCCTCAGCAGCACAGGACAAGGTACTGTGTAGCAGCCCTTTTTTAATAAGTGTTATATGCCTCCCTCCCTCCCCACACCCACCCTCCCCTGGGAAAATCACAGCTTTATAGGTACTTGCACAACTTAAAAGACAGGAGGTGCTCTCAGGTGAAGCTCATTACCCAAATCAGTCATACACCAAGGACCTGAAATTAATTAAGCTTCAGGTGAACAAGGTATATTAAACTTCTTAGGTACAGTTTTAGTGGTATAAATATCCATTGCACCCTTTAGTACATATAGAACTTAAAGATCTAAACACAAACTTAAAACTAAGATGCAGACAGCAGTCCAGCAGCGGGATGGGGGCTTTCCAGTCTTTTGCATTGAGTGTCACATGTATGATTTTCTCCCAGCTGGTGAGAGGTCTTACGTGTGCACTAGGTGCAAGGAGCTCTCTGCTCTCACGGAACGAGTCCGTTCTCTAGAGGCTAGAGTAGCAGACTTGGAAAACATAAGACAGACAGAGAGGTACATAGACGAGACCTACAGGGATATAGTCCTGAAGTCCCACCTCCAGTCTAGCAGCATCCCTGTTGCCATGGAGGAGAGAGGTCACATGACAGGAGAGCATCACCCTGGTGTGGCAGGAAGTGATCCTGTAACTAGGACCTGTCCTCCAGGTGATGTAAACCCCTCTCGCACCGAGGAGGTTTCTCCAGGGCCAAGTGCCCATGCGGGAAGGGTTAGGACAGCAGTTATAGTTGGTGATTCGATCATTAGGCATGTAGATAGCTGGGTGGCTGGTGGACGTGAGGATCGCCTGGTAACATGCCTGCCTGGTGCGAAGGTAGCGGACCTCACACGCCACCTAGATAAGGTCTTAGATAGTGCTGGGGAGGAGTCTGCTGTCTTGGTACATGTTGGTACCAATGACATAGGAAAATGTGGTAGGGAGGTTCTGGAAGCTAAATTTAGGCTTTTAGGTAGGAAGTTGAAATCCAGAACTTCCAGGGTAGCGTTCTCCGAAATGCTTCCCGTTCCACGCGCAGGACCCAATAGGCAGGCAGAGCTCCGGAGTCTCAATGCGTGGATGAGACAATGGTGCAGAGATGAGGGGTTCGGATTTGTTAGGAACTGGGGAACATTCTGGGGAAAGGAGGGGCTCTTCCGAAGGGATGGGCTTCACCTTAACCGGGATGGAACCAGGCTGCTGGCATTAACCTTTAAAAAGGAGATAGAGCAGCTTTTAAACTAGATAATAGGGGAAAGCCGACAGTCGCCCAAGAGCGCATGGTTCGGAAGAATGTATCCTTGAAGGATACTACAAAAAGCAGAGAGGTTCCAAAAAAGAGTAAAGTAGCCCAAATGCCCTCGAGTATGGAGCAGACAGAACTTAAAGATCCCAAATTACCCATGTCTACCAATAGCCAAATTAATATGAATAAAATACAGTTTCTAAAATGCTTGTATGCAAATGCTAGAAGTCTACAAAACAAGATGGGAGAGTTAGAATATATAGCACTAAACGAGAGGTTAGATATGATTGGAATATCAGAGACATGGTGGAAGGAGGACAACCAGTGGGACACTGTGATACCTGGGTACAAACTATATCGAAATGATAGAGCTGATCAAATTGGTGGAGGGGTTGCGCTCTATGTTAGAGAGGGCATTGAGTCAGAAAGGATTAAAGTTTTGCAAGAAACAAAATTTGCTGTAGAATCTCTATGGATTGAAATTCCATGTAAAAAGGGGAAGGCGATGGCAGTGGGGGTGTACTATCGTCCGCCTGGCCAGAATGAACAAATGGATGATGAAATGCTCAAAGAAATCAAGGAAGCTAGCAAAAGTTACAGTGCAGTAATAATAATGGGTGATTTCAATTACCCCGGCATCGACTGGGTCAGTGTCACAACAGGACATGCTAGGGAGAGATAAAGTTCCTAGATGAAATAAATGACTGCTTCTTGGAGCAGCTGGTTCATGAACCGACCAGAGGGGAAGCAATATTAGACCTAGTCCTTAGTGGAACACCAGATGTAGTGCAAGAGATAAGGGTGTTGGGGCCACTTGGCAATAGTGATCATAGCATGATCGCCTTTGATTTAATTAGTGGAGGAGGGATAGTAAGGAAATCCACAGTACTACCCTTTAACTTTCGAAAGGGAGACTATGATAGAATGAGGAAAACAGTTAAGAAAAAACTAAAAGGAGCAGTTGCAAAGGTTAAAGACGTACATCAAGCATGGGTGTTGTTGAAAAATACTATCTTGGAAGCCCAGACCAGCTGTATTCCACGCTTTAAGAAAAGTGGAAGGAAGTCCAAAAAATTGCCAGCATGGTTTAAAGCTGAGGTCAGAGAGGCTGTTGTTGCCAAAAAAGCATCTTTCAAGAAATGGAAAAAAGAGCCAAATGATGAAACCTGGAAACAGCACAAGCACTGGCAAGTCAAATGCAAGGCATTGATAAGGCAGGCAAAGAGAGAATTTGAGAAGAAGCTTGCTGCGGAAGCAAAAACGCGAAATAAAGACCTTTTCAAGTACATTCGTAGCAAAAAACCCGTGAGAGAGTCAGTTGGTCCATTAGATGATAAAGGGGTTAAAGGAGCACTAAGAGGCGACAAGGCGATAGCGGAGAGACTGAATGAATTCTTTGCTTCGGTCTTTACTGAGGAAGATGTAGGGATGTTACCCACGACTGAAGTGGTATTTAAAGGTGTGGAAGAATTGAAGGAAATATCGATACATCGGGAAGATGTCCTACAACTATTAGATAAACTGAAGAGTAGCAAATCACCTGGGCCGGATGGTATACATCCAAGGGTGTTGAAAGAACTGAAATTTGAGATTGCAGACCTGCTATCAGTAATCTGTGAACTATCATTAAAATCATCTCTAATACCTGAGGATTGGAGGATCGCCAATGTAACACCAATTTTTAAAAAGGGTTCGAGGGGTGATCCGGGAAACTACAGACCGGTGAGCCTGACATCAGTACCGGGAAAAATGGTAGAAACCATCATAAAGAATAAAATTACTCAGCATATAGATAGTCATGACCTAATGGGAGACAGCCAACATGGCTTTAGACAAGGAAGATCTTGTCTTACTAATCTGTTATGTTTTTTTGAAGGAGTGAATAAATAGGTGGACAAAGGTGAGTCGGTTGATATTGTGTATCTGGACTTTCAGAAAGCCTTTGACAAGGTCCCTCATGAGAGACTTTTGGCAAAACTAAAGAGTCATGGGATAGGAGGCAGTGTACTACTGTGGATCAGGAACTGGTTAAAAGATAGAAAGCAGAGGGTAGGGCTAAATGGCCAATTTTCCCAATGGAGAAAGGTGAATAGTGGTGTACCCCAGGGATCTGTGCTGGGTCCGCTGCTTTTTGACATATTCATAAATGACCTGGAAAGTGGAATAATGAGTGAGGTTATCAAATTTGCTGATGACACAAAACTATTTAAAGTTGTTAAAACCCAGGAGGATTGTGGAAAATTGCAAGAGGATCTTGATAAATTGGAAGACTGGGCATCAAAATGGCAGATGAAATTTAATGTGGAGAAGTGCAAGGTTATGCACCTAGGGAAGAACAACCCAAACTATGGTTACACGATGCAAGGTTCCACATTAGGAACCACCACCCAAGAAAAAGATTTAGGCGTCCTTGTGGATACCATGTTATAACCCTCGGCCCAGTGTGCAGCGGCGGCCAAGAGAGCAAATAGAATGCTAGGTATGATAAGGAAAGGAATGGAAAATAAAACAAAAGATATTATAATGCCTCTATATCGTTCCATGGTGAGACCGCACCTTGAATATTGTGTGCAATTCTGGTCGCCATATCTTAAAAAGGATATAGCAATTTTAGAAAAGGTTCAGAGAAGAGCCACCAAAATGGTAAAGGGGATGGAAGGCTACTCCTATGAAGAAAGGCTAAAAAGGTTGGGGCTCTTTAACCTGGAAAAGAGACGGCTGAGGGGAGATATGATAGAAGTCTATAAATTAATGAACGGAGTGGAACGGGTAAACGTAGATCGATTGTTTACCTTATCAGAATATAGAAAGACTAGGGGACATGCAATGAAGCTACAGGGTAAACTATTTAAGACTAATAAAAGAAAATATTTTTTCACTCAACGTGTAATCAAACTCTGGAATTTGTTACTGGAGGATGTAGTAAAGGCTGTTAGTGTAGCTGGGTTTAAAAAAGGTTTGGACAAGTTCCTGGAGGAAAGGTCCATAAACCATTATTAAGAAGGGACCCAGGATATCAATGCTTGAACCAATACAAGCATTGTGGAACCTGTGTCCCTTGGGGAAACTGCTAGGTACGTATGACCTAGATTGGCCACTGTTGGAAACAGAATACTGGGCTTGATGGACCTTGGTCTGACCCAGTATGGCATATCTTATGTTCTTATGTTCTTATGAGGGACTCGGACAGCTGGGGGGTGACTGAGACAGCATCTCAGAGATGGCCTGTTGCCTGAGCCCATTGAGTGCGAAGGCACCACTGCACCGCTCAAATGTGCAGATGGGCGTCAGGGATGACGTGAACTGTCGAGGCCATATGGCCGAGAAGACGGAGCATTGCTCAGACTGAAACTATATCACAGAGCAGATCCGCAGAGCGATGAGGTGGTCTGCCCTGTCCTGGGGAAGGAAGGCTGTTGCCTACTGAGTGTCGGAGGCACGCATCAATGAACTCCAGGGATTGAACCAGAGTGAGGTGGGACTTCAGGTAATACACCATGAAGCCGAGGTGCTCGAGGAGACGGATGGTGCGGGCCATGGTCCACCGTGCATCATCAGCCGTCTCCCCTGTAATGAGCCAGTCATTTAGATGAGGGTAGATGAAGGTGCCCTGTAACCGAAAGTAGGCTGCGGCTACCGCAAGGCACTTGGTGAACACTCGCGGAGTGGACGCAAGGCCGAAGGGAAGCACCCTGTATTGGTAGTGGTTCCCTTGTACTCTGAAGCGCAAGTATTTTCTGTGTTTCGGGAAGACCAGGATGATAGCGTACGCATCCCAAAGGTCCAAGGAGCATAGCCAGTCACCCTGCCAGAGGAAGGGCTGCAAGGCACCAAGGGAGAGCATTTTGAACCTCTCCCTCACCAGGTACTTGTTGAGATTTCTTAAATTGAGGATGGGTCATGTGCTTTGGCATGAGGAAGTAACGGGAGCAGAACCTGCAACCTCTGAGGTGCAGCGGGACCTCTTTCACTGCTTGTTCCTTGAGGAGGTTGGCAAGCTCCTGTGTCAAGACCACCTGGTGCACGGGGAGCCAAGGGGGCTCTGTGGGGCAGAAGGATGTAGGAAGCCGGTATAACCCTTGTGGATGACCTGGAGAACCATCGTGGAGCAAAAGTGGACCAGGCGCCCTTCCACCAGTAGCTGGGTCGCCAGAGGGTGAGCGGCTAAGCATCTGGCATCAAAAAACCAGGGCCGACTGGGATGATGCCGGTGTCTGGCTTTTGGGGCTCTTTGGCTTACATGGATCCTAGTGGCTGCTCTTGCTCTGTCCGCCTTGGGGAGGAGCCATCACCAGAGAGTAAGGTGGGTAGCCCCGATAGGGGAAACCCTTCCTCTAAATGAAAGACTTTTTGCCCTGTTGCTTCTTCTGCGGGAGGGAAGAAGTCTTCCGGGAGAGATGGATGCAGGTTATGTACTCCATCTCAATCTCCGCTGCTTTGTCCTCCATCGGTTTGCCAAACAATTGTTCGCCCAGGCACGGTATATCGAACAGCTTTTCCTGGACCCATTGTTCGAGGGCCAAGGACTGAAGCCAGGCCTGCCACCTGGCCTCAATACCCACAGCCGAGTGGCCTAGTGGTTGGGGCAAGGTACTTCGGGCCAGAAGGTCGGGGGTTCAAATCCCACTGGAGGACAGCAACCTTGGGCTGGAAGGACTGGGGTTTCTAGTTTCACAGGTGCTCCTTGTGGTCTTGGGCAAGCCACTTAACCCTCCATAGCCCATGTTCCCTGTAAAATAGTTCTCTGTGTGCTGTGCTTTCCTGTCTAATCAATGTGTTTATACCTCAAAAATTTCCTGTCATGATTTGACAATTTCCAATCTGTAATCAAAACCGCTGCTGATCACTGGAAGTAGCGGTATACAAATGTATACTAAATAAAATAAATAAATAAATACCCGAGCAGAGGACTTGAAGCTGTTGGAAGCAGTGCGAGAAGGGTACATCGAACAGTCCCCCACTGATTTCAGGAAAGACTGGAAATGGCGGAGGTAACTGCCATCGAGGCTTGCCTGAAAGCCTCCGAGTTCCTTTGTGAGGTCACGAAGGAACATACCTATATAGAGTTGGTAAGCCTAGATGCGGCAAGCCAGCATGGAGCCCTGGTAGGCCTTATGTACAAGGGCGTGAGAATGCCTACCCAGCAGGACCGAAGAGTGGATTTTTGGACTCTTCTGCTTCCGCATGGCAGATTCCACTACCATTGAGGTATGGGGGAGCTGGACCTTCCAGAAGCTGGGCCCCTGCCTGACCCTGTACATGGAGTCCAGGCACTTGCTAACAATGGGGATAGAAGTTGGTGTCTCCCACATGCGAAGGAGCAGTCAGGTCAGAATAGGTGGGACCAGAACCATGAGGGAATCCCTTGGCGTGGCCTTGTATTGTAAATATCGAGTTGCTCTGCATGGAGCTCCTCCTCGGATTGTGTAGAGAGTGCCAGGACTCGAGCCATGTCCCGCACAAACGCCAAAAAGGAGGTATACTCGGGAGGCAACCGCCGCTTCTGAGTGGGTGGTGAAGGACCTGAGGGGAGGTCCCGATGAGCCTGGGATTCAGGGAAAGTATTCCCGTCGGACTCCCAGCCCGAAATCTCCAAGGGAGATTCGGAGCTAGGCTGCTAAAGCAGAGCCCGTGAAGTGCACTGGGCTCTCAAGACTGAAGCTCCTCTGGAGCCGGAGGCACTGGCTTGGGAAGATCTCACACCCGAGGACCAGGATGGAGAAAGAGACCTCTGCCAGAATCCCTGATGAGGTCCTTGGCTCTCAGGGGTTGTCACAACAGTCTGGGGAGCCAAGACAGGCATCGCCCTCGAGGTCTCAGGGCGCGTGCCAGCGGGGCCTGGCACCAGCGCCTGCTGGGCAGCAAGGAAGGCAGAGACGCTGCATTCCGGTGCCAGCATTCGAGCCTCCTACTCAGGAGTGGGGTCTTGCGATGGCGACACCAGGGTAACTGGATTGGGTGTCGAGGAGGAAAGGGGGTTCTCGCCAAGACGACCCTCAGGAGAACGGGCGCCATCGCTGGAGGCCTCCGTATCTGTATGAGGTACCTTTCAGGGCCGCTCCTTCTCTGACTCCAGGGACTGCCAAGGAGGGCTAAGGGACCAAGCGTGAGAATACTCATGCTTGCCCTGAGGCCCTGACAGGGTCCTTGAGGCCTTCTTCTTCTGCTCCCTTTCAGGGGACCCTTGATCAGAATGGCACCGGGGCTGCAGAGCAGCCTCGGGGGACCCCAGAGGTGGAGGGTCAGTGTAGCGGGAAGCTACTGGGAACACCGGGGCCATCTTGGGGAAAATATCATCCAGTTTATTCTTACAGCTCTGGATGGACTTGGAGGACATCTTTTTACAAAGGGAGCAGAGCTCCGGGTTATGGTCCACTCCCAGACATCTGAGACAAGTCATGGGTGTCCGTGAAGGACATATTTTTGGAGCATCTGTCACTTTTTGAAACCAGAGACCATAGGGGCAAAAAGGATTCCTGCAAGGTCAAAGACCTTCGGTTCGGCCAGTGGTTGAAAAGGGCGCGAAACACAATGGAGTCAAACTTAGGAAGAAAAAGGGGAAAAGAAAAAAATAACAAAAATCTGGGGTCCACTGCTGAAGCAGGGGCACTGGGGATGGTGGGAGGAGGACCGGGAAACCAGAATAGAAGACAATACGAAAAACTTTTTCCGAGGTACAGGGACATGCGTCCGAACGGCTACACAGTTAAAGGATGACTGATCAATTTGGCACCCTTTGGTGGGAAGGGGACTACGCATGCATGATGGCATTCCCAAAGGCTTTCTTTGAAAGCTGGGGAAATGCTCTGCAAGGACTCAGTCGGTGCCAACGTCACCCATATGCGAGGACTGATTTCCTGCTTGTTCCTGGAGAACTAGATTTTATATATAGAGAGCAACTCTGGTAACCCGGAGGCCCTCCTCGTCCTCCTTCACCCTTTTCTTCCCCCACTTCCCCCCATCCTTTTTGCACTTGACAAATACACCAACAACATTATATGGTAGAACCTTGGTCGCAGCTTTATTAATACATATAACAACCCGCCCAACATGGGCCAAACATAATCAACCTCACCCCCACCCCTTTTCCGGACGATGCCCTCACCCGCCATACTATTAGCAAGGCGGAGCATCCTCCTCACCACCCCCCCACCGCCTGCCTCGCCATGCTAGTAGCAAAGGCCGGCCCACACTCCCCGCTACCGGGCCGAGACCCCCAACCGGGATGTCTCGCCCCACTCCGGGGAGCTCCTTCGCTCCCCACCAGCTCCTAAAGCAGTTACCGCCGTGCCGCCTGGGCGAGCGCTGGCCCTCTACCTTGCCACCGGCGCGAGGTATTTACTTATCCTCGCGCCGACCCACCCCCATAAAGCTGCGACCAAAAAACTGCTCCAACATTTCTTGCCAATCATTTAACAAAAGATCTTGTCCCACAGGAGATAGGTGTACCCCATCCGTACGGTACAGGCCCGCACAATGTACATCCGCCCACGGGTGCTGCACCTGCCAGCCACCCACTTGCTGCACCCAACGCCCGATCTGCCGATTAACTTTTACTAGGCCTCGCGACCACCGCCGCTGAGACTGGCAGGCTGGCCTTGGTATAATATCAGACCATATAACGGCCACCCCTGGCCACTCCTCCTGCAGCTCCCTTAAGTCCCGCTGTACCGCTCGAATGAGCTGTCGACAAGTCCAACTTGATAAGTCGTTGCCGCCCAAGTGAATCAACACTCCAAGTGGGCACTGCCGCCGGTCCGCTGGTCGTCGCACCACAGGAAGAAGTTGCCACCAGCGTATGCCCCGCTCTCCAATCCACCGCAATCGAATGTTGCAGGTAGCCAGGCCCAGATGCTCTCCCAGGGGGCGCAGCCGAGCCCTCCGCTCAGCCCAGTACACAAAGGAGTGCCCGACAATCCACCATTCGCCCGTTGTGCACTCATATGAACCCCCGTCCAGGACCGGACATCGCAGCAGCCCTCCTGTAACAGGAAACACATCATTAATACCCCCCCCCCACACACCCTCTTTGCACTCCACCCAGAGTCATGATCACAGCCGATCCGGCCAGACATAACCCACATACGCCCTAGATCTCCATCCCCCAATCCTTTGAATCACTTCCCCCTCCAATCCCGCCGCTGCCGCACTCATCGCCGCCCCTATCCGGAAGGAATGGGACGCGAACTGCCGCTCCTCATAACCCAACCGCCGCAAGGCCAAGCGCAGCACCGCCGTAAACTGAAACTGTGTTACCGGCTGCTCATCCGCGTGTCGAAAAAATTGGCCCGCCATCGGAGGCCGCCGTTGTTCATAGGTCCGCAAATTCCTGACCGGGCATGAACACAGCTCTGGGATCGCTTTCAGCAAAACCCTGCGTCCCACACCCAATTGGTCAGTCTTCGACCGCTTGAGATAAATCTCCACAGATGCAGCCTCTAAATTCACATGCCGCGCTTCCAAACCCCCCAAAGCCTCCCGCCGTTGGGACCGCGGAACCAATTCGCTAACCCGAAATGTGCCGAAGAAAGCCGTCACGAACAGAGCCCGAAATAATACCACCTCGAACTCCGACGCCGCCACCTCCGGCAACACACTCCATATCTTCAAGAGCAACTCATGCGAAACTGGACGCCGCCAATCCCGCCCCCGGGGCCTCTCGCGCACCCACCCCGCCAACAGCCGTTTTACCAAAAACGAATCACTGGGGTTACCCCAACCGGCCACCTTGCTGAAAAAGGAGAATCCCGCCACCGCTGCCCGCACGGTCGACCGCGACCAGCCTTGCCCTTTCGCCCAGACTATGAACGCACCCACCAGCTGGCTATCTGTTCTCCCGCCATTCCAACCCTTACCCTGCAGAAAAGCCCATACCTTGGCGTACCTTCACGTATAGGCCGCCCACGTACCTGGAGCAACAGAAGACCGCAACAACCACATCACTTCAGGGTCCCAAGCTGCCAAAGGTGCTCCGGCACTACCGTCGCTGCCTCGTCTGCTCCTGGAGCCAAAGCCCGGAATTTCGCCCACTGGAAACGAGACAAAGCATCAGCAATGGAGTTACATGAACCCGGAACATGTCGTGCCCTAGCTGTGACATTAAGACGCAAACAGGCACGCACCAAAACGCGCATGAGAGCCGCCACTCTCGGACACTTAGGGGAGTGCCGATTGATCACCTGCACTACCGCCGCATTGTCACACCAGAACACCACCTTCCTGTTCCTCAACCTCTCAGGCCACGCCCAAAACGCCACCACTATCGGGAACAATTCCAAAAAGGTCACATTACGCGTCAAACCACTCTCCACCCACGATGCAGGCCAAGCCTCCACACACCATGAGCCCTGACAAAACAAAACAAACCAAACCCTGAACCGCCCGCTGCATCCGAAAAGAGCTGCAGATCGACATTGGACAACTCTGCCGATTGAACCAGCGAGCAACCATTGAAGTCCACTAGAAAAGCATTCCAAACCCGCAGATCCTCTCGCATCCCCGCTGTCACCCGAATACGATGATGCGGGCACTGCACTCCCGCCGTGGCCAAGGACAGCTGCCGTGCGAAAGGCCGTCCCATCGCAATCACTCGACACGCGAAGTTCAAGTGCCCTACAAGCGCCTGCAATGCCTTCAACGTCACTTTCGACGCAGCCCCCACCTCCGCTACCAATTCTTTCAGCCGTTCGATCTTATCCGCTGGCAAGCGAACCTCAAAGGCAGCTGAATCTAACTCTATCCCCAAGAATGAAAGGCACGTGACCTGCCCAAGCGTCTTTTCCGCTGCCAACGGTATCCCGAATTCTACAGCCATCGCCTGAAACGATCGCAACAAGGATGCACACGCAGCGCTCTGCGCTGGACCTACAAACAAAAAATCATCCAAATAGTGTACAATAGAACTATTACCCGACTGCTGAACCAGCACCCAATGTAAAAACGAACTGAAGGTCTCGAAATAGGCACATGAAATCGCACAACCCATCGGCAGACACTTGTCAAAGTAAAATTGGGCGTCCAGCTGGAAGCCTAACAAGGGAAATGCTGAGGGGTGAACTGGTAAGAGCCGAAAAGCCGATTCAATGTCTGCCTTCGCCATCAAGGCCCCCCTGCCACACTGGCGCAGTAGGTCAACTGCCACATCGAACGGCGCATAGCGCACAGAACAGCGCTCAGGCGGAATATGGTCATTTACCGATTCCCCCGGCGGGAAGGACAGGTTGTGTATCAAACGATAATGCCCCGGCTCCTTCTTAGGTATTACCCCCAAGGGTGAAACGATAAACGGTGAAAATGGGGGATGATCAAAAGGCCCCGCTACCCTGCCCAAAGCGCATTCAGTAGCAATTTTTTGACGTGCCACCTCAATCAGAGCCCGCACCGAGTTGGGATTACTGGCCACCACTCCCGTGACTTCACCCTGATACGGAATATGAAAACCCTCCGAAAAGCCCAACCACAACAACTGGGCCGCCGTGCCCCGACGACGCCTCCCATAACGCTCCAGGCATGGCTGCAGCGCCTGTGTCTTAATGGGGGTAGGCGCCAACCCCCCGAGCACCCCCTCATTTCCCCCCACTCCCTGCTCCAGACACTCCTTTCCTGATACATTTTGTGGCCGCGTGACCTCCCCCGCAAATCGAACAAGCGTGGCGGAACTTGCAATCCGGAAAGGGACACGATGATTTATTGTAGCGCCAACAGAGATCTCCTGCCGCTCCCCCATTAGGCGATCCCGGTACCGAGCCCGCCGCCCGAAAGGACCGCAAACAGGCCGCCGAACTCTGCCCGCCAATCTTCCCCTGTCCACCGCTAATATTCCCGCTAACCTTTTTGGCCGACATTTGCGTCAGCCATAAGTTAATATCTCTCATCCCCCAGGACAACTGCATATTCTCCTCCATCATGTCCCTAAACTCTTCATCGTAGTTGAGCCATACCCAACCTTCATGCGCCTGAGACGCAGCCAAAATCGCGTCCGCATACGCCAACAGCTCGCCATACAACCCCGGATCCAAGTGACCACACACACTCGCCAAACGCAAGAACGCTCGCATCCAATTCAATGTGTTACGGGAGACCTTCCGCACCCTCCCCGCCTTCTCGTCCTCCTTACGCTTCTTCCGACTCTCTCCCGAACGCTTCCTTCCCTCCAAGAGCCGAAAGATATCAATGTATCTCCTCTTTCGAATCCGCCTGCGCAACTTGCGCGGAACATTCTCCCACAACTCCGCGCAACATACCACCGAAGATCCCGCTCTTTCCCCTCGTCCCTTTCCAGCCGCCGAAACACTCGACGAACTCCCGGAGGAGGAGGATGACGACGACGAACCGCGCTGACAACGATGCCCGTGCTTCCGCTTACCTTTAGCTTTGCGCCCCACTGTCGCCGCCGCCCCAGCCGCCACTCCTTCACCCCCTGGAGCACGCGGACCCCCAATGCACTCACCCTCTGTGACTTGCTCGCTGGTCTCCGTCGATGTCCCAGCCGAACCGACCTGCTCCACCGTCTGAGCCATTGCCACAGCACCGGTCCCAGTGCCCCCAGCCAATGGCGCTCCACTCACCGGCACCTGCAGAGGAAGAGAAGAGCCACCAGCAGCCGTACCTAACCCATATTGCCCCGCTCCCCAAACAATCCCTCCCCCGGGCTGCCAAGCTAAAGTACCCCCACCCCCTGCCGCCCACCGAGGCACCTCCCATGCCCCTTGGACCCCCATACATGGGAATCCCGTACTGGGCCACTCACCCCAGCCGGACCCCCACAGCCCCATTGCCATCGGCTGTCCCCCTCCCTGTGGCACACACATCCAACCCCCCCCCTGGAGCATACTGCACCATCTGCCCACCCTGCCACCATGGCACGAACCCCCCATCTCCAGGCATCCCGGATGAAACCCTGAAGTGACCTGCCTCAGCATCCTGTAAACCCCTCGACCCCACCCCCTGCTCCCCCCCTTCGCCACCACTGCCCCTCTGCTCCAAGGCCCCAACCACCTCAGATCTGCCAAGACTGACCACACTGTCCTCACCCGGCACTGGCCCTGCTTGCTCAGGACCACGGGCTCCGGCATTCCCCTCCCTCCCTGACTCAGAGGTGGAAGCACTCTCCTCCATCTCACCCCTACCCCTTTGTCCTCCTCTACCCCTGGGACCAACTGGCATGGACGCTGTACAGGCATTCTGTGCTCTGCTGGACACACTAGCTCCCTGTGGCTCCAAACCCCTCCCCCCAGGCTGAGCCCTCTGCCTCCCCTTAGACCCTTTCCTTGCCCGCCCCATGCCGGTAAAGGCCGCCAGTGATCCGCGTCTATAATTTGCCTGTAATTATTTAATTACCGCCTTATGTTAAAGGACAGCGCAGTCCCCCGCCCACCGGGAACTCCCGCACGCCCAAACCCCTTTTGAGCCGCGTCCCCAGCTCACCCGGTAGCCGTCGAGTTCCTCCAGCAACCCACGCGGTAGCAGGCCTTAACTGCCCTGACAGGCGTCCGAAAAAACACGCCTGTTCTCTCCGAGGAGCCGCGGCGAAAAGACAGAGCCACGCGGCTCCTCGGAGTATCCAGGACCGCCCCCTTTTTGACGCGGCCAATGGAATCTCCCCACAATGCCGTGGTGCGATCCCAGCCGACCGCGCCGCTCTCATCCTCCCCCCCCCCCCCCCGCAAACCCCCACCACGTGACACGGCCGAGGCCGGGCCCGGGCCCAGGTTACCGGCGGCCGCGGGACCCGGCCCGGCGGCCTCAGGCATTTATCATGATAGGACTCTAGGCCTACAACAGCAGATACAGATCTAAATGCACAAAAAGTATGAAAGTAAACATCCAGAATTCTTCTCCATCATTAAACTTGAAAAGTATTCCAACGAGTAGAAGGAATGGGTAAGACTCCACCTATACACATAGGAAAGGAAGCAACAGAATTTGCAAAAAAAATTTGATAAGATGACAAAGGGAAAAGTGACAAATGCACAAATATAGTGGGGAAAAAGCATTGCTCTAGGAAATCGTATGTCAATCAAACCCAGACACCGCAAGTATAGCAAAAATGGGTAAAACAGACATATGTATATTATGCAAGAAGGTGCTGGAAACAGTTACTCATGTCATAGCTGGCTGCAAAGGTATGTCAGAAAATTTCTATACAAAAAGGCACAATAAGGTAGCACATTCTGCAAGCACAACAGTGCTCTACAAGGAAAGCACTAGGATCATGAACTTAAAAGAATCGTGGAACAAAGAGGTTATGATCATCTGGGACATTCACATTCCAATGAATAAAAAGTGCAATGCAAGGAAACTAGATGAAGTAGTTAAAGAGAAAAACACAAGAAAGGCATTCATAACAGAGGTGTCAGTTTCAAGAGATTATTTTGTGAATTATATAGAAAGAAAGAAGATCTTTAAGTACCAAGAAATGCAGTCAGAGATCAAGAAAAGATGGCAGAAAGATATAGAAATGTTTCCCATCATATTGGAGACCCACAAGCCTGATTAAAAGAAATTTTCAAGCACACCTTGATAGATTACCTATACATGTATAAGGAAGCTCTCTTTGTCATGATGCAAGTACCACAGCAAGCAAGCAGCAGTAAATTTGAGACACTGAAATCAAACTCCACATACCTTGGCTTAGAAATGAGGTTCATTGTTGTGGAAAGAGGGGCAGTACAACAAAAAGAACAAACTCTCAAAGAATGGTTGGTATTAGGACACGAATGGAGATGGTTCATTCAAAATGAGTCCTAAACCTCAGGAAGATAACTGTCAAGATGACAGAATAGCTTAAGGAATTTGTTAGCTGTTTTTGCTTTGCAGCACAAATACTAAAAATGGAAGAAGTCTAACTGGATGGGAACAGCTGGGGGAAGCAGAAAAGCAGTAAGCATAAACAAAAGGAGACAATTTAAGGCTAAATATTTTTGTTAGGAAAGTAAACAAAAATAAGAGGAAAAGAAGACCATCATGATTCTTGAAAGTAGTAGCTGAAAAGGTAAGGAAGAAAAGGTTAGCCTTCATGAAGTACAAGATATCACAGAAAGAGGAAGACAAGCAACAATATCTGGAAAAACTAAGAGAAAATTGGAAAGTAGTCAGGAAACAAAGATGCAACTAGCATTAAAAATACATACAGTAGTACACTAAAATGGGATATAAAACAGGTGGAAATGCAAATAGATATTGCCAGACTCCATTGTGAAAGAATATGTAAAAGCTGATGAGGGATAAAGAGAATTGAGGAGTGTCTCAGTGGTTGGAACAGGTTACCTCAGGCTGGAGGGCCAGGGGTTCAATTCCTACGTAGAGACAAGTAACCTCAGGCTGGAGGACTGGGGTCTCTAGTCCCATGGCCACTCCACATGGCCTTGGGCAAGCCACTTAACCCTCCATTACCTCAGGTACACTTAGATTGTGAGCCCTTCAGGGACAAGGGAATAAAAAGTGCCTGTTAGCATATATCTGTAAACTGCTAAATAAATAAATAAAATATTTCTGTTCTGTGTTCACAAATGAAACATAGAAACATGACAGCAGTAAAACTCTACATGGCCTATTTAGTCTGCCCTTCCATATCAGCTATAATAGTCACATTTTTCCATTAAAAGAGCTTCTATGTTGGCCCCATGCTTTTTTGAATTCAGATATTGTCCTCGTTTCTACCTTCTCCATTGGAAGACTATTCCATGCATCTACCACTCTTTCCATAAAGAAATATTTCCACATATTATTCCCGAGTCACCCTTATCCCATGATACTATGAACAGTGATATAAAAGAAACATTAAATAAATCCTATGTCCCCTCGTAGCAGAGTTTACTTTTAAACGAAAGAGCCTCTCCTCTTATGCATTTATACCATGGAGGTATTTAAACATCTATCATATCTCATCTATCCCATATTTGTTCTAACATATACATATTAAGATCTTCAAGCCTGTCCTCATATGCTTTATGTGAATTATATTTTTATTCAAGTTATCAAGGAAACAAATGAGAATATTTAAAATAAGAATATAACAGCAATCAACCTAGTCCACATTAAGGGGGAGTATAAGTGAATCAATAGGAAAACATAAGAAAATACACTAACTTACAAGAAAACTAAAGGAAATACAGCCCAGAAAACTCATAAGCTCTAATTACATTGCATTACAGAAAGCTCAGAATAAAAAAGGAAAAATATTACAGCTTCGAAGGAGCCTGATGTATAATAAATGTCTCTAAAGACGACGTCTCAGAAAAAACATATTTAGTTCCCTCTAAAACCACCACACATTTACAGGGAAATTTGAGAAAAAATGATGCACCCAGAGCTAAGACCCGGGGCTTTAAATTTAAAAAAGCCCTACGCCTCAACTGTGTTTGTCTAGAAACATCAGGGAAAATAGTTATTTTTGCCCCACAAAAAAGAGCATTCTTATTAGCAAAAAATAATCTCATCACAGAATTCTTATCTACTTCTGTGGTAAAAGATACAAGAAGTGTGGCTCGAGAAGAGATCAAATCCTGAGATGACTCTATGAAAGCAGACAGATCCATAGAATCAACTTGAGCTTTGGAAACCACAGCAGGTGGATCAGCAGCAGGAGGAGCTCTAGCCCCAGGCAAATAATAAAGTTTATTAATAAGCGGTTTTAAATTGTTATCATACCCCAAAATTTCAGTTAAATATTTATCAAATAAAATCTGAGGGGATATCAACCTAGTACAGGGAAAGTTTAGACAACGAATATTAGTGGCCCGGAGCGAGTTCTCCAATAATTCCTGTTGCATATGCAAAGTCATACTATCTTTCATAAAGGATAAAGACGATTTCTGTAAGGAATCATACTGCTTTTCTAATTTACAATATTTAGCGTCTAAGGCAACAATTTGTGAATCATGTTGAGCCATTTTTGCAACTGACCCTTTAGAAAACTCTGAAAATTGAGAGGCGACCATAGCTAAAGAGGAAATAGAAGATTCAATACGTGACAAAACAGATAAAACATCTACCAAAGATACATTTTGAGAATCCATTTTAACATGAGCTGCTTCAGAGCGTATATCCACACAGTCTCCCGGTAACTGAATAGCCTGAGGCAGAGGCACTACCAGAGGCACATTAGTACCTTCCAATGAAACTAAAGGGGATACAACATCCCCAATTAGCGCAAGATCTTCCATCATTGGTGAGGAGGTCACTGGGTCGGTAGTATCCAGTTCTGTAAGCAGGGCAGAGCTTAATAAACCCCGAGAGGCGTCATCTGGAGGGGAAATACACTCGGCGACAGACTCGGAGGCAGCCTCCTCATCCTTCAGTAACACAACGTGTTTATCCATAGGACCAACAGTTTTAACTATCTTAGGAGGATTAACAGTACTCACGTTGAGGGAGCGCTTCCTACGCCTGCCCATGCCAAGATAACCACCGCCAGAACGCCAAAAGCGCCAAAGGAGCGCATAAGGAGCAGAATATGCCCCTTTAAACGCGCCCCTTCAAGCGCGACCGCTACCGCGTGACCGCGGAGCGGAAATGATCTTATGCCCCGTAGATGACGTTGGGGCAGGCGCCGGCCCTACAGGAACCCAGAGAGTCCACACCACAGCAGAGCAGTCGGGCTGACCTCCTTCCACTCACTCCCGACAAAGACAGGAACCACTTCCTCTCTTATGCCCTGTAGATGACGTCGGGGCAGGCACCGCGTGAGCGCCGGCCCTACAGGAACCCAGAGAGTCCACACCACAGCAGAGCACAGTCGGGCTGACCTCCTTCCACTCACTCCCGACAGAGACAGGAACCACTTCCTCTCTTATGCCCCGTAGATGACGTCGTGGCAGGCACCGCGTGAGCGCCGGCCCTACAGGAACCCGGAGAGTCCACACCACAGCAGAGCACAGTCGGGCTGACCTCCTTCCACTCACTCCCCCCTCATATGCTTTATAACCATATTAGTAGCTGCCCACTGCATCAACTCCATTTTGTTTATATCCTAAGAAGGTGCGG
The DNA here is from genome assembly GCA_033557465.1 of Ichthyophis bannanicus. NCBI lineage: Eukaryota > Metazoa > Chordata > Amphibia > Gymnophiona > Ichthyophiidae > Ichthyophis > Ichthyophis bannanicus. The sequence goes on from CM066034.1 coordinate 158,093,605, forward strand.
TCTCCAGATTTGTACACAATACTCCAGAGGTCGCACCAGAGACTTATACAGAGGCATTATCACCTCCTTTTGTCTGCTAGCCATTCCTCTCCCTGTGCACCAAAGCATCCTTCTGGCTTTCGCCATCGCCTTTTCTACCTGTTTAGCTGTTTTAAGATCATCAGAAATAATCACACCCAGGTCCTGCTCATCTTACGTAGACAGAAGTACTTCACCCCCTACACTATATGGTTCCCTTGGATTTTTGCAGCCCAAGTGCATGACCTTGCATGTTTTAGTATTAAATCTCAGTTACCAAATTCCCAACCATTCTCAAAGCTTAGCTAGTTCCCTCCTTTATCTACTCTTTCCTGGGTATCTACTCTATTGCAGATATTTGTATCATCCACAAAGATGCAAACCTTACACGACAGTCCGTTCCACAAAGAATAGTTACTCACCCGTAACAGGTGATCTCTGGGAACAGCAGGAATTTAGTCTTCACATATGGGTATCATCTGTACCGATGGAGCCTGTGCAGGAACGCTCCCCAGCGTCCAATAGGAAAGCTTTTGGGAGCATCCCACAGCACCTGCGTGCTGCCTTCCTGCCTTTCCCAACTGTCCCTCTGCAGCTGAGTTTAAAGCTGAGAAAAAAGAGAGAGGGAAAGACAGAAAGAGATACAACTCCTAGGGGAGGTAGGTGGGTTGTGAAGACTAAATCCCTGCTGTTCCTGGAGACCACATGTTACAGGTGAGTAACTATACTATCTCCAGGAACAAACAGGAATGTAGTCTTCACATATGGGGACTCCCTAGCTGCAGATGCCAGGGAGATGGCCCCATAAAGTTGTGTGCCCATGTAAAAGGGCTCCACTTCCCCCCATTGATCTCTGGCATCCTACCAGGGATGCTTGGTAGGAGTTGATTAAGTGTGGAACAGGTGTTGAACAGCCTGACCAAACAAGGCATCCCGGCGGGAGTCCTTGTCTAAGCAGTAATGGGCTTTGAAGGTATGAACCGAAGTCCAAGAGGCTGCTCGACAGATGTCGTCGATAGACACAGAGTGAAGATGAAAGCCATAGAGGCTGCCATGGCTCTTACATTGTGAGCTGTGACATGGCCTTTAAGAGAAAGGTTTTTACTCTCATAGGCAAAAGATATACACTGTGCAATCCAGCTGGACAGTGTTCTTTTGGAGACTGGAAGTCCCAAATGACTGGGATCAAAAGCAAAGAGTTAAGAGGACTTTCTATGTTGCTGTGTCCTCTGCAAGTAAAAGGCCAAAGCTCTTTTACAGTCCAAAGTATGAAGATTGCTTTCTGCAATTGAGGTGTGAGTCCTTGGAAAGTATACAGGAAGGTAAACCGCTTGGTTCAAATGAAAGGGCAACACCACCTTTGGCATAAAGTGTGGATGAGTCCTAAGGACTACCTTATCATGATGGAACCTTGTATAAGGAGGATCAGCCACCAACGCTTGCAATTCACTGATGCGACATGCTGATGTGATTGCAATAAGAAAGATGACCTTCCAGGAAAGGAATTTCAAAGAGGTAGTGGCTAATGGTTCAAAGGGCGGTTTCATGAGCTGCCCAAGAAACACATTTAAGTCACATGCCACCGGTGGTGGCTTAATGGGAGGCTTAGTCAAAAGAAGGCCTCTCATAAATCTCGCTATGAGAGGATGAGAGGAAATAGGGTTGTCCATTTAGAGGCTTGAAAGAAGCTGCAATAGCACTCAAATGGACTCTTACTGAATTGGTCTTAAGCCCTGCATTTGATAAATGAAGGAGATACTCCAGTAATGATTCCAGAGGTATCGCAAAAGGGTTAAGACCCTTCTGCGAGCACCATATCGTAAACCTTTTCCACTTAAATGCATAAGAGCGTCTTGTGGAAGGCTTCCTGGAAGCATGAAGGATATCCTTTACCTGCTTGGAAAGATTAAGACTGTGAAGTTCTAGGCTTTCAGCAACCAGGCCCTGAGATGCAGAGACTGGGGAATGGGATGCCACAGCATCCCGTCCTCTTGAGAAAGGAGATCTGGAGCAGATCCTAACTCCAGAGGTGGAGCTTGAGAGAGATGTAGGAACAGAGGGTATCACATTTGCCGTGGCCAACGTGGAGCTATGAGGATCATATGACCTCTGTCTCTCTGAAGCTTGAACAGGGTGTTGGGAATTAAGGGAATGGGTGGAAAAGCATACAGGAAGTCCTGACCCTAATGGAGGAGGAAAGCATCCCTGGCCTGACAACCCTGAGCCAGAATTCTGGAACAGAACCGGGAAAGTTTGGCATTCAGCGGACTTGCAAAGAGGTCTATGTCCAGGGTTCCCCAAATTTGAAAGATTTTGGCCACCTGGTCTGCATGGAGAGACCATTTGTGTGGAAGCAGAACTCGACTGAGTCTGTCTGCCCAAGAGTTTTGAATGCCTGGAAGATACACCGCAAGGAGATGAATCTGATGCTCTCTGGCGAGGACCCATAGTCGCAAAGCTTCGTTGCAGAGCGACAGAGAGCCTGTTCCGCCCTGCTTGTTCACATAGAACATGGCTACTTGATTGTCCGTTTGAACTAGGACTGTCTTGTAACTGAGCTGGGTGTGGAATACTCGAAGAGCAAGGAAGATTGCTCTGAGTTCCAGGAGACTGATATGGAGATAGGCCTCCTGTGGAGTCCAGGTACCCTGGGTAGAGAGGCCTTGCAGGTGGGCTCCCCAACCCACCTGTGAAGCATCTATTAGAGTGGCTTGGGGTGGGGGTTGCTGAAAAGGAGACCCCACCAGAAGGTTTTTGGGTGACTGCCACCATTGGAGGGACAAAATAAGGCAATCTGAGTTCGCTATTTTGTCTGACAGACAACCTGACGCTTGAGTCCACTGAGTGGATAAAGTCCACTGGGCTGCCCTCATATGGAGGCGAGCATAAGGAACCACATGCACGGTGGATGCCATATGGCCTAGCAACTAACATTTCCCGAGCAGTGAGGTGAGGTTTTAGCACTGCTTGGGAAGCTAACTGTACAATGCAAAGGCAGCGGGGCTGTGGAAGGAAAGCCCATGTCTGTCTGGTGTCCAGCAGAGCTCCTATAAACACTAGGGATTGAGTGGGAGCAAGGTTGGACTTTGGGAAGTTTATGACAAGTCCCAAATACTGAAGGATGCGCATTGTGCGAGAGAGCGCAACCCTGGCCTCTGGCTCTGAAGGGGCTCAAATGAGCCAGTATAAGTAAGGGAAAACGAATATTCCCAGGGTGAGGAGAAATGCTGCCACCACAGCCATGCATTTTGTGAACACCCTTGGTGCAGAGGTGAGGCCAAAAGGAAGAACCCTGTATTGGTAGTGCTTCCCTTGAAACAGAAAGCGAAGGAACTTTTGGTGAGTTGGATGGATGAGAACATGAGTACGCATCCTTGAGATCTAGAGAACAAAGCCAATCCTGACTCTGAAGGTATGGCAGCAGAGTTCCTAGAGAAATCATTTTGAACTTCTCTTTGAACAGGAATTTGTTCAATTCTCTGAGGTCTAAAATGGGCCTGTGTCCTCCTGTTTTCTTTGGAATAAGGAAATAGGGGGAGTAAAATCCTGTACCCCGTTGGGGAATGGGTACCTCTTCTATTGCCCCTTGAGCAAGGAGCACAGTGACCTCTTGACCTAACTGGTTGTTGAGAGATGTCTGAGAATTGAACCGTCTTACCATTGTAGGAGTGGGCATGCTGAGGAAATGAAGCTTGTACCCCTCTCTTACAATAGATAGAGTCTAATTTTCTGCTGTTATCTGACACCATCTGCAGGGAAAATGACACAACCTTCCTGGGATGGTGGAGGGTTCTGGGCCATTCAGGGCCAGGAAGGCAAAGTTCTCTAGATAGGAGTCAAAGCCCCTGTGGAGGCTGAGTATGCTGAGCCTGTTGAGGCTTAGCTGCTTTTGTGTTTCTCTGCCTAGGTTGTTGCTGCTGTCCCTTTTGGGCAGACTGACCTAAACAATGTCCCTGCTGTGTATAGGAGGGATAAAACCTTTTCTTCTTGCTGAAGAATAGTTTCTTAGAGGATCTTTTCCTCGCAGGATCAGCTGTAGATTTAGACAATCTATCCAAAGTGATATTGTCAGCATCTATCTCATTAGCTTTTTCCTGCCAATTCTTGCCAAAGAGATTCTCTCCTGTGCAAGGTATATTCCCTAGTTTGTCCTGTACCCAAATTTCCAAGTCAGATGCCTGGAGCCAGGCAATCCTACGTGCACCTATGGCAATGGCAGAGGTTCTGCTTATGCATTCAAAGCAGTCAAAGGCTGCACAATTCACAAACTTGGAAACATCCTGACCATGTTTAACAAGAGCAAGATAATCTTGCCTTTTATCATCAGGAAGAAGAGGGCTCATAAGCTCTAAATCTCCTGTGACCTCTTTAAGGAACATTCCCATATACAAGATATAGGAACTGATCCTAGCAGAAAGCATGGAAGCCTGGATCAACATCCAAAGGTGTCAAGAGTCCTACACTCACGTCCTGGAGGATTAGATGCATGCCTTTTTGCACTCTTTATCTGTCTCATGGCTGATTCCACAACCATGGAATGGTGTGGTAATTGAGTCTTCTGAAACCCAGGACAGGGAGGAACTCGATAATGGTGTTGAGTCTTTAAGAGTGAGGAGATATGATTAGAAGTGTTTCCCACATCCTTAAGATAAGATCATGCAAGATCTCATGAATAGGTAAAGTAGCTGCCTCCTTGGGAGCTTTAGGGTATTGTAGGATTTCTAATTCCTTTACCCTAGGCTCTTTTTCAGGAGCCACTGTGATGGAAAGACCTCGGGCCACATCTCGGATAAAATCCTGAAAGGACATATCCTCTGGTGGAGACATCCTACGCTGAGGAGAAGAGGAATCCTCAGGAAGAAGTACTCTGGTATCGGCAGAGTCTTCAGACTCATCCAAGGATTCGAAGTATCTCCGATCCGGGTGATCGTGCAATGCACGGTACCGGTACCGACTTGTCGATTTCCGGATAGAGATGCATGACTCGGTCCCGGTAGAATACATGCCAATGTCGATGCAGTCGGTGCCGGTACCGGAGTCAGTGCTGGTACCGGTTGAATCGTCTGAAGCGGTTTCAGGGGCATCAAGGCCGTGAGAAGAGCTGCCAGACTGCGTTCAATAGACAAGAATCTTTGGTGTATCGATGTTGCCGATGCTTGGGTATCAGTGGCAGATGAAGCGGTCGGAACCCCAGAGCATGGCACCAGTAATTCTGCCGAGGCTGAAGCCTCGAGAACATCCTGGAACCCCGTTGGAAGCCGAAGCCTCCTGCCGGGGCAATTTTTCCGGTGAAAGTCCCTCAAGGGCAACGCCAGAGGCATCTCGATGTTTAGAAGGAGATCTACCCTTTGAGGACCGGCTAGATTTATGTTTAGTTACCCAAGATCCATGGGAGGAAGACGAAGCCCTGGAAGACGTCGATGCCACGGAGGCTGCATCGGAGGGAAAAAGGGTGCTAAGTTTAGCAGTTCGGTTTTGCCTGCCCCTTTTTGATGTCATCCCACAGGCAACACACTCTGCAATAGAGTGGTCAGGACCTAAATATTTGAGGCACTACTCATGGGTGTCGGTGACGGAGATGGTACCGCCACACTTAGAACACATTTGAAAACCCGAAGCGGGGTTTTCCATCCTGAGGGAAAAAGTTGGGCCTAGTGTCCAAAATGGCGCGTGGCACCTGATGAGAAAATTACTGGAAAAAACTCCAGAAAGAAAGGTGGGGTTTTTTTGTTTTGTTTTTTTTTAAAGAAAGAAGAACTGGCGGTACTGGTGTAGCGTCGAGGGAAGGCAGATGCGATCACAAAAAAGAATAGAAGAATTTCTTTTCCTGCAGTGACAGGATGTGCGACCTGTCGGCTCCACGGAAAATGAAGAAATGGAGAGGGACAGTTGGGAAGGCAGCATGCAGGCGCTGTGGGATGCTCCCAAAAGCTTTCCTATTGGATGCTGGGGAGCGTTCCCGCCCAGGCTCCGTCGGTACCGACGATACCCATATGTGAAGACTACATTCCTGCTTGTTCCTGGAGATTATCACTAACAAAGATGTTAAAAAGAATCAGACCAAAGGACCACGTGATGCGAGCAGGGTAGCGGTCGCATCCTGAGAGTGCTCCGAGACCCTCAGCCCAGGCCGGCAATATAGCACCGTATAAACCCGCAATAATTCACTGAAACAACCCCTCGGGAGTTTTGGAAAACTCGCAACATCAAACACAGCGGCTTGCTGACTACCGGCATGGCGACAGCAGCTAGACTGACCAAAAGAGAGCGGGAGCGGGCGACCGGCTCAAGTAAGATGGCGGAGTCAAACCCATCGCCAAGCTCGCCCAGATCCCCCGCTTCGTCAGATGCGACGTCGGCAGCAGTAGTAGCAGCTCTGTCGCCGCAATTTGAGGCGCTGCATGAAAAAATGGACGGACTCCGTGCCACTGTGGAATCTTTAGGGAGCAGACTCCGTGAGGCCGAAGATCGCCTGGGGCAGACGGAGGAAAAGATGGAGGTGGTGGAGTCAGAAGTGGCTGGCCTAAAACACCAACTAAGCTTGCAAGAGGCAAAGCTCGACGATCTGGAGAACCAGTCCAGAAGGAGCAATTTGCGGTTTATGGGGATCCCAGAGACCGTCCTCGATAAGGATCTGCGGGGCTACTTAGAAGCATTAACAAGGCAACTGTTGGATGGCGCTGACCTCGGGGACCCCCTGAGAATTGAAAGAGTGCACCGGCTCGGTACCAAGCAATCACAAGATGCTCGTCCTAGAATTGTGCTGGCCAAATTTCTTTACTTCCCGCAGAAGGAAATATTGTTGCGAGCGGCGCGGCAGAAGGGGGAAGTAATCTATAACAATTCTAAAATTCGAATTGCACAGGATTATTCTGCTGCTTTGAGCCGGTGGCGCCGGGAATATGCCCCTCTGTGCGAGAAACTTATCAGCGCTGGGATTCGCTTCTCCGTTCAATACCCCGCTAAGCTACGGGTGATAAGCGAGGGAACACACCACGTTTTTACAACGGCTGCGGAGGCCGCAGGCCTGGTGAATCGCCTTGTGCTCGGGGGACAGACGGCCTCTACATCCCCACGCTCTCCACGCTGACATTCCATAGGACTAACTATGAGGAGAAAGCCTGATTCCCTATCGGGGGAATGGTATGAGGATAGCTTGAAGTGGAACAGGTCGTAGCCTCTGCCAGACTATGGACGAGTTATTTTGTATCGTTGGGACTGCTCCCTTAGATACAAGTTAGCTGAAATCTGCTTTGCTACATTGTTTCTACCCAGGCAATGGACTTCCTACCTTTGGACAGATTATGTCTCTAATTCTGGCCAGCTTAGTTCCTTCTCTGACTACTGCTTGAGATGGAGCTCTTTCTATTTTCTTTATCTTTTTCTCTCTCCCCTGTTGTTTTCTTCCCCCTTTTTTTTTTTTTTTCTCTCTCCTTCTTTCAGTGCACAACGCTCCCCCAGGCAAATCACTGGGCAGTTTTGTCCGCTGTGTTAATTATAGCCTGACTGGTATCCGGGGGGGCCTGTGGGTGCGTAGTTTATTATTTAGGGATTATGTATTTAATTATCTATTTATTTTATTATTATTATTATTATTTTTCCCCGTCTCCACCTGCCCGTGTTAATTCCCTACTGCAAGTGGAGGCAGCCGCCGTGACCATGTTAGTCACGTGTGACTATGCAGCCATTTGTAGTGGAGAGAGGGATTATGCCCGGTTGCAAATTCATGGCGGGATCGCCTTCTGGGTGGCATGCCTTAGCTGCTCTCAATGCCGGAGCCCCCCTGCTGAGTGCTATGGAGTGGGGAAAGGTAAGAGGTGGTAGAGCCTCACCTTGTGTCGTGGCTGACACGAGGCAGGGCTCTGGGGTTAATCCTCCGCGGCCATGCCGACTATTATAACTTCGGAGTAGCCGAAACAACATGGCCGCCGGAAGTGAGTGCTGTTGCATGCCTACCCGGGGGGTAAATTCCTGGCTTTATGGTTAATCGCTAAGCCTGTAAAATAGGCCTGCAATTGAAATGCAGACGCGTCCAGCGATGTGTATTTGTTTACTCCGGGTGTACTGCTGATGGCTAGCTGCCCCTGTTCGTTTTGATGACCTTTGCTTTCATTACACTGGAGAAGGGACCAGACCCCTGCAGGGGCTCCTGCTTCCTTCTAGGGAGAGTGTTCCCAGGCCTTGCGCTGGGGGACCCCAGGGGGACCAACATCCACTGTGCTCGGGGCCCCCCTTGGGGGAATGAGTAATGCTCGAGACTTGGGGAGGGTTACCCAGGTGGAAAACCAGTTTGAGCGGGATCAGAACTTACCCTTTGTGGGCGATGGGGGATCGGCCGCTCTCAGAGTGGTCTTGGTGGGCCCTTAGAGAGGGGAGGTGGAGAGGGCCCAAGGTCCAGGAAGCTGACCGAGGGGGTGATGGGGTGGGGGGTGGAAATAGGATGGGGAGGGAACGGTGCTGGGAGGGAGGGGGGGAAATGGGGGCTCCAGGGGGAGAGGGGGGGAGGGGGGAGGGGCTGTCGCACTCCGAACTCACTCCACGGGCAGGGCATTACCTTCTCTAGTCACAAGGATGGGAGGCTCCAGGCTGGGGGGGCCTCCCTAATTACGCTTCGCTGGCAGCTAGGCCATAAACATACCGTGATCCTTTGAAGATCATAACCTGGAATGTTTGCGGTTTGGGTAGCCCGATAAAGCGATATAAAATACTGAAGGCGCTGGCTAGACAACGTTGTGATATTGCGCTACTCCAGGAAACCCACCAAACAGCAGAAGAGCATGCCAAACTTAGTCGGGACTGGGTAGGCCAGGTTTGGGGCGCACCTGCACGGGGGAAGAAGGGAGGGGTGGCCATTCTGCTCCATAAGAGGGTGCGCTTCTCGTTGAAGAAGCAGGTGGTTGATCCTGAGGGACGCTTCTTATTATTGTGGGGCGTACTGGAAGACCGTGAGATAATATTAGGGAATGTTTATGGTCCCAATATGTTGGACCGGGAATTCTTTGACCGTTTTGCGGCTAAAGTGGACCTACTGCCGGAGGTACCTATAGTAGTGGGGGGAGATTTTAACGGGGTATTTGATGTGTGTTTAGATACCTCTAGTGGGAGGGGGACGAGAGATAGACTACTTAGCTCTCAAGTGCTGCAACGCTTCCGGAGGCGCTTGGGCTTGATGGACCCATGGAGAGTATTACATTCATCTGAGAAGGACTTTACGCACGTTTCAAGGGCGCATGGGACCAGTGCGAGAATAGATTATGTTTTATTATCCACAACAGCCTTTGCACAGGTGGTGGAGGCGGAGATAGGCCCCTTGGAGATCTCTGACCATGCTATGGCTTGGGTCGAGATGCATTGGGGGGGAGGAGTAGGTACATCTCGCCTATGGCGGTTCCCCATTGAGCTATACAAAGATGAGCAATTCCGGAAATTTTTGGACCACCGCTGGCGTGATTTTGAACTAACTCATCGGGTGCACCGCGAGGATCCCGAGTTGGTCTGGGAAACCGCCAAGGTGGTACTTCGAGGAGACATCATTGGCTATGCCGCGCGGAAACGTCGAATGATGGCTGAGCAGATCGTTCGGTTGGAGCAGCAAGTTTCCCATGCCCGGGTGCTTAGTGGCCAGTCACCCACAGTGTTGAATAAAAAACGGCTTTGGGAGCTTCAGGTGTCCCTGAATGAATTGCTTCATCAACGCGCCAAGAAGTCTCTGCTCTATTATAAATATCGGCTACATTGCTTCGGGGATAAACCGGGGAAACTTCTAGGATGCTGTTTGCGGGGTCCGCGAGGGGGAAAAGGGGTAGCGGCTCTCCGAGATGTACAGGGGAAACTCCATCAAAGCCATGAGGCGATCAGTGCACTTTTCAAAAACTTTTTTTCAACAACTCTATATGGCAGAAGAGAATGACCCTCCTACCATGGAGGCCTATCTCCAAAGGCTGCAGCTTCCCCAGGTGACGGAGACGCAATGGGCCCAACTGGGACAGCCAATTACCTTATCAGAGGTCCAGTCGGTAATTGCTCAGGCCAGTTGTTATAAGGCGCCGGGCCCCGACGGCTTTGGGGCTGAGTTTTATAAACTCCTGTCTGACGGAGTGGGACCGTTGTTGGTGGATACTTACCAGCAGCGGATAAATGGGGGCGGTAGGCGATGGGGAGATAACCAAGCCTATATTACATTGATTCCTAAACCGGCCAAAGACCCATTGCAGGCGGCCTCTTATAGACCGATCTCGTTATTGAATTTTGATGCTAAGTTGTTGGCAAAAATCTTGGCCGAGCGGTTAGCGGGAGTATTAGGGGACATTGTGCATGAGTCTCAGGTGGGATTTGTACGGGGTCGATATGCTGTGCGTAATATACGTCGAATTCTAACATCCCTGGAGTGGGTGCACAGCCACCAGATGCAGACGCTCCTGGTGAGCTTTGACGCGGAAAAGGCTTTTGATAGGGTAGACTGGACCTATTTGGATCATCTATTACCGAGGTATGGCCTCGGACAGGCTTTCTGTGCTATGGTGAAGAGCTTGTACGATGCTCCAACCGCTAGAGTACTATGTAACGGGGTTTTATCATCCCCCTTTCCATTGCACCGGGGCACTAGGCAGGGTTGTCCATTATCTCCCTTATTGTTTGTTTTGTCCTTAGATCCTCTCATCCGCAGTATAGAACAAGATCGACAAATTCGTGGGATAGAGGTGGGTGCACGAGGATTTAAAGTGTCGGCCTTTGCTGATGATATGCTCGTGCATTTGCTGGCGCCGCGCGAATCGTTGCCGAGACTGATGGCTGAGTTTCAGAGATTCGGTAGTTTTGCGGGTCTTCGGATCAATGCAGAAAAATCGGAGGCCCTGGATGTGTTGGGGGGGCTACGGGATCGCTGGGGGAGGATTTCCCTCTGAAATGGGCCGAGCATGGGTTTACATATTTAGGTATTATTCTAACCAGACGGCCACAGGATCTATACCATACGAACTTTGAGAAAGTTTTGTCTGGGATGCGGCGCCAATTACGATCTTGGAACCCACTGCCGTTGGCGCTCTTGGGGAGAATCGCTGCAATTAAAATGGTGATCCTACCCCGTATACTATACTGGTTTCAAACTTTGCCGGTCTGGTTACTACGAAGGGATTTGCTTAAACTGGAGAGGGAGATCCAAAGATTTTTGTGGAAGGGGGCCCGAGCGCGGATCCCGATATCTCGTATGATTGGCGGATGGCGAAAGGGAGGCCTGGGGCTACCGGATTTAAGACTCTATGCACTGGCTTGCCAGGTGCGACATATTGGAGATTACCTCGGGGGAACGGACGTTTATACACCTAGAGGGTTAGAGGCGGCGTTAGTGGCTCCTTTCTCCCTGGTGGGGACCTTGCATGTGGACTCGAAGTATCTGCCATTGAGACTCACGCGGAATGTGTTGTTGAACGCGATGCGGCAAACATGGAAACAATTAAATGGCTTCTGGCAACGTAACTGGCAGGTATCTAGCTGGCTACCGATACAAGGTAATGTGCATTTTCTGCCAGGATTGGATTCACCAGCGTTTAAGTTATGGCACCGACAGGGCCTACATTATTTAGGGCATGTAGTCGACCTCATGGGTAAATGTAAGCCGTTTGTGGAACTCCGTGCGGAATATGACCTGCCCGATAGCCACTACTTTGTGTGTCATCAGCTTTCTCATTATGTGGCTACGTTAGCCCGGGCGGAACTGGGGGAGGACCGGTCGAAGCAAATTATTGATTTTTTGGAACTTGGGGGGGATTCTCCCCTGACGATAGCTGGGCTGAGGACTAAGCTGGCGTGCTATGGGGTGATCCCGGATTATGGGAGAGCGGAGGCCGCATGGGAAGGAGAGTTGGGCTGTGAGATTCCACCCGGCTCGATTTGCCTGGCGGTGGGGCGGATAATAGAACTGGCGGAGGGGGTGCGCTGGAGGGAAATTCAATATAAGGCCTTAACTCGGGTACATTTCTCTCCGCGCAGAGCGCTGCGGAGTCGTATAACGCATGATGGGTCTTGCCCTCGATGTCAAGCGCCACTGGCAACTTTAACTCATATGTGGTGGCAGTGCAGACGTATCCTTCCATATTGATCCCACATCCGCCGATATCTTGAGAGGTTATTACAACAACGGTTTCCCTGGACCAATGGTTTAGTCATTTTGGATCAACTGCATCCGACCCTACCTACCGGGAGATGGACGCGCTTATTGGTGCGTAAAGCATGTTTGGTGGGGAAAGGTCCGATTTTACGTAACTGGAGAGAGCGGAACCCGCCCACATTTCTGGAGTGGCGCAATAATTTCCATCAGTTGATGCTGGCAGAGCGCTGGAGGGCTAGGGGCTCCGTGAAGCGGTGGACCACCTTCCTGCTGATTTGGGAACCCTATATCCAGAGGTTGGGCCCACGCTGCAGGAGTGAAATAGTGAATGTGGGTCTCTAAGGCATGGCTTACAGGATGCGGAGAGGGTATAGGTTTTTTGCCCGCAGTATATTACGGCATTGCCGTGGAGTTCAGGGTGCGACATGGGGGAGGGGGGAGGGGGGCTACAGGGGGGGAAGGGGAAGGGTGGGGGGGGGAAGGGGTTGGGTGGGGGGGGGTTGTTCTGAGTTTAAACAAAAAAAAGGAGAAAACGTTTAACTATATATGCCTTTCGATTTTTTGTATCGTGTTCTGTTTACGGCAACCTACCTGTTTATTGTATAGGCCCCAGAGGAGATAAGACACCACTCCTTTGTGGCTTTTTGCTGAGTAATGTATTGTACGTTATGTTGCTGTTTGGTTAATAAACAAAGTTTACAAAAAAAAAAAAAAAGAATCAGACCAAGGACAGATCCTTGTGGCACACCACTGGTAATTCCTTATCCTCAAAATGAGCTCTATTTACCTGTACCCTTTGTCACGTCCCACTTTAACCAATTTATAAATGTGATTTGCCTAACCCAATTGTTGAGGCTCATCTTAAAAGAGCACAGTGTTGCATGGTTTAAGCTCAAGCAACACTGTGTTCTTTTAAGCTGAGCCTCAACAATCGGGTTAAGCAAATCACATTTTTCCTAATTGGAATGATAGGTAAACAACTATTGTCATATTCTATGCTGACCCCTGATGCAGGCTTTACAGCCGAAACTTAGCCAATTCGAGTCTCCTGAATAAAATTATTTTCAACGATTGCTGGTGTGGCCGTGATTTCCTCCGCTCTTTTGTGGACTTCAGTTTTTAATTACAGAGGGTCTGCTCTTTTTCCCTTTGCCTGTTACATTTATGCAAAAGCCAGCATTGATCTATATTTCTTTTAGAATTATTACACAGTTCTTATTAAAAGCACTGGGTGACAGGCTAAAAAATGGTCATCTATCTACAAAGTCCATCCAGTCAGCACATATTAGAGATCTGTATCAAAAAAATAATAGGCCTCTTCAATTATATCCTAAATTATATCGTGGAGATTTTGGTACTCCTCTATCTATGCATTCCTTCAGTCCCTCTGTGATTCTATAAAGAATCATTACAAAAGAATGCATCACCATAACATCAGCATCACCATAACTCTGATAGCCTGAACACTGAAGGGTTTGAGGGCAAGGGTTGGAGAATGCTTCTGATCACTGCCTGGCCAAAGGCACTGTCCCTGCAGGACTCACTCTCAAGGCAGTAGTGGGCTGCGAACATATGGACTGAAGACCATGTGGCAGCCTTACAGATTTTTTGCACTGGCACTGCACGTAGCTTGGCCACCAATGTGGTAGGCAGGTTCTGGAGACAAAATTTAGGCTTTTAGGTAGGAAGTTGAAATCCAGAAATTCCAGGGTAGCATTCTGCAAAATGCTTCCTGATACACGTGCAGGACCCAAAAGGTAGGCAGGCAGAGATCCGGAGTCTCAATGCCTAGATGAGACGATGGTGCAAGGATGAGGGGTTTGGATTTGTTAGGAACTGGGGAACATTCTGGGGAAAGAAGGGGCTCTTCTAAAGGGATGGACTTCACCTTAACCAGGATGGAACCAGGCTGCTGGTATTATCCTTTAAAAAGGAGATAGAGCAGCTTTTAAACTAGATAATAGGGGAGAGTAGTCAGTCACCCAAGAGCACATGGTTCAGAACAATGTATCCTTGAAGGATACTACCAAAATAATGAAGTTAGGGCAAACTGAAACACCACCTCTTCCTCCTGTATTACCCAGTAACCAATGCAGACACTGCAACCACCTCACAGGCCACCCAAAACCCCCAAGACTGAAACCAAAAAGATCGAGATTATGTTATAAATTATAAATAGTTACCCCTGTTATCCAAGTTGTATTACCTGTTCAACTGTAAACACAAAGTACCATCGGAAATGTGTAAATTCATTGTTCATTGTAAACCGCGCTGATGCTGAATAGCGCGGTATAGAAGAGACTATAAATAAATAAATATCAGCAGAGAGGTTCCAATAAAGACAAAAGTAGCCCAAATGCCCTTGAGTACGGAGCAGACAGAGCTTAAAGATTCCAAATTACACCTGCCTACCAATAACCAGATTAATATGGATAAAATATAGTCTCTAAAATGCATGTATGCAAATGCTAGAAGTCTAAAAAATAAGATGGGAGAGTTAGAATACATAGCACTGAATCAGAAGTTAGATATGATTGATATCTCAGAGACATCGTAGAAGGACAACAACCAGTGGGACACTGTGATACCTGGGTATAAACTATATTGTAATGATAGATCTGAAAAAATTGGTGGAGAGGTTGCGTTCTATGTTAGAGACGGCATTAAGTCACAAAGGATTAAAGTTTTGCAGGAAACAAAATTCGCTGAAGAATCTCTAAGAATTGAAATTCCATGTAAAAGGGGAAGGCGATGGCAGTGGGGTTGTACTATAGACCGCCTGGCCAGAATGAACAAATAGATGATGAAATGCTCAAAGAAATCAGAGAAGCTAACAAAAGTTACAGAACAGTAATAATAATGGGTGATTTCAATTATCCCAGTATTGATTGGGTCAGTGTCACAGCAGGACATGCGAGGGAGATAAAGATTCTAGATGAAATAAATGACTTCTTCTTGGAGCAGCTGGTTCATGAACCGACCAGAGGGGAAGCCAGTTTGGACCTAGTCCTTAGTGGAACACCAGATCTGGTGCAAAAGATAAGGGTGTTGGGGCCACTTGGCAATAGTGATTATAACATGATCGCATTTGATTTAATTAATGGAGAGATGGTAAGGAAATCCACAGTATGTCCTTTTAACTTTCAAAAGGGAGACTATGATAAAATGAAAAAAATAGCTAAGAAAAAACTAAAAGGAGCAGTTGCAAAGGTTAAAGACTTATATCAAGCTTGGGTGTTGTTGAAAAATACTATCTTGGAAGCCCAGATCAGCCGTATGCAACGCTTTAAGAAAAGTGGAAGGAAGTCCAAAAAACTGCCAGCATGGCTTAAAGGTGAGGTCATAGAGGCTGTTTGCCAAAAAAGCATCTTTAAGGAAATGGAAAAAGGAGCCAAATGATGAAAACAGGAAACAGCACAAGCACTGCCAAGTTAAATGCAAGGCATTGATAAGGAAGACAAAGAGAATTTCAGAAGTACATTCATAGCAAAAAAACCTCTGAGAGAGTCAAGTTGGACCATTAGATGATAGAGGGATAAAAGGGGCAGTAAGAGGGGACAAGACTATAACTGAGAGACTGAATGAATTCTTTGCTTCAGTCTTTACTGAGGAAGATGTAGGGATGTTACCCATGACTGAAGTGGTATTTAAAGGTGATACTGCGAAAGAATTAAAAGAAATATCGAAATATCGGGAAGATGTATTACAACTATAACTGAAGAGTAGCAAATCACCTGGACCGGATGGTATACATCCAAGGGTGTTGAAAGAACTGAAATATGAGATTGCAGACCTGCTATTAGTAATCTGCGAACTATCATTAAAATCATCTGTAATACCTGAAGACTGGAGGATCTGGTTTCCAAAAGTGGCCAATCTAGGTCATAAGTACCTAGCAGTTTCCCCAAAAGAGACAGGTTTCACGATGCTTGTATTAGGTCAAGCAGTGATATCCTGGGTTCCTTTTAATAATATTTTATGCACCTTTTTGTCCAGGAACTTGTCTAAACCTTTTTTAAACCCAGGTAAACTAACAACTTTTACTACATCCTCCAGTAACAAATTCCAGTGATTGATTACATGTTGAGTGAAAAAATATTTTCTCTTATTAGTCTAAAATAGGTTACCCTGTAGCTTCATTGCATGTCCCCTAGTCTTTCTATACCCTGAATATGTAAACAATCGATCTACGTTTACCCGTTCCACTCCATTCATTAATTTATAGACCTCTATCATATCTCTCATCAGCAGTCTTTTCCAGATTGAACAGCCCTAACCCTTTTAGCCTCTCCTCATAGGGGTATCCCTTCCATCCCCTTTACCATTTAGGTGGCTCTTCTCTGTACCTTTTCTAAAATCGCTATATCCTTTTTAAGATATGGCGACCAGAATTGCACACAATATTCAAGGAGTGGTCTCACCATGGAACGATATAGAGGCATTATAATATCTTTTGTTTTATTTTCCATTCCTTTCCTTATCATACCTAGCATTCTATTTGCTCTCTTGGCCGCCGCTGCACTCTGGGCCGAGGGTTTTAACATGTTATCCACAATGAAGCCTAAATCTTTTTCCTGGGTGGTGGTTCCTAATTTGGAACCTTGCATCGTGTAACCCATAGTTTGGGTTGTTCTTCCCTAGGTGCATAACTTTGTACTTCTCCACATTAAATTTATCAAGATCCGCTTACAATTTTCCACAATCCTCTTGGGTTTTAACAACTTTAAATAGTTTTGTGTCATCTGCAAATTTGATAACCTCACTCGTTATTCCCTTTTCCAGGTCATTTATGAATATGTCAAAAAGCAGCAGACCCAGCACAGATCCCTGGGGTACACCACTATTCACCTTTCTCCATTGGGAAAATTGGCCATTTAGCCCTACCCTCTGCTTTCTATCTTTTAACCAGTTCCTGATCCACAATAGTACACTGCCTCCTATCCCATGACTCTTTAGTTTTGCCAAAGGTCTCTGATGAGGGACCTTGTGAAAGGCTTTCTGAAAGTCCAGATACACTATATCAACCGACTCACCTTTGTCCACCTGTTTATTCACACCTTCAAAGAAACATAACAGATTAGTAAGACAAGATCTTCCTTGTCTAAAGCCATGTTGGCTGTCTCCCATTAAGCCATGACTATCTACATGCTGTGTAATTTTGTTCTTTATGATGGTTTCTATCATTTTTCCCGATACTGACGTCAGGCTCACCGGTCTGTAGTTTCCCGGATCACCCCTGGAACCCTTTTTAAAAATTGTCGTTACATTCTCCATTGGGAAAACTGCCATTTAGAACTACCCTCTACTTTCTATCTTTTAACCAGTTCCTGATCCACAGTAGTACACTGCCTCCTATCCCATGACTTTTTAGCTTTGCCAAAAGTCTCTGATGAGGGACCTTGTCAAAGGCTTTCTGAAAGTCCAGATAGACTATATCAACAGACTTACCTTTGTCTTCCTGTTTATTTACACCTACAAAAAAACATAACAGATTAGAAAGACAAGGAAGGAGTAGCAGCCTACTGGTTAGAGCAACTGCCTAGTACCCATAAGATCAAGGGTTCAATTCCCACTGGCACTCCTTGTGACCTTAGGCAAGTCACTTTACCCTCCATTGCCTCAGAAAAATCCAAGTTATCAATGCCCCTGTTTAATGTACATTACCAAGTTGAAGTTACAATGTAAACCTCTGATTGAAATGATAAAGCGGTATTAAAAAAACTGATAAATAAATAAGATCTTCCTTGTCTAAAACCATGTTGGCTGCCTCCCATTAAGCCATGACTATTTACATGTTCAGTAATTTTATTCTTTATTATGGTTTCTACCATTTTTCACGGTACTGATGTCAGGCTCACTGGTCAGTAGTTTCCTGGATCACCCCTGGAACCCTTTTTAAAAATTGGCGTTACACTGGCCATCCTCCAATCTTCAGATATTAGATGATTTTAATGATAGTTCACAGATTACTAATACCAGGTCTGCAATCTCATATTTCAGTTCTTTCAACATCCTTAGATGTATGCCATCCAGTTTAGGTGATTTGCTACTCTTCAGTTTATCAAATAATTGTAATACATCTTCCCGGTGTATCGATATTTCTTTCAATTCTTCCGCAGTATCACCTTTAAATACCACTTCAGTCATGGGTAACATTCCTACATCTTCCTCAGTAAAGACCGAAGCAAAGAGATCATTCAGTCTCTCCAATATGGCCTTGTCCCGTTACTGCCCCTTTTACCCCTCTATCATCTAATGGAGTCCAACTGACTCTCACAGGCTTTTTGCTACGAATGTACCTGAAAAAGTCTTTATTACGAGTTTTTGCTTCCACAGCAAGCTTCTTTTCAAATTCTCTTTTTGCCTGCCTTATCAATGCCTTGCATTTATTTATTTATTTATTTAGTAAAGACTTATATACCGCTCCTTCCAGCGATCAGAATCGGTTTGATTACAAGTACGGGATTTGTCAAAAAATCAAAGACAGAAATTTGGGGAATAGATAGAGAGAGCGGGGGTAATACACTGCACACAATATGAGGGTCCATATAAAGACCTTAATTACTATCATACATTTACAACAGGCGATTATCCTTCCTCTATTTACATTTGTACATACAGTAAATCACTTTCTCTTATCTTTTTGGATTTACATCTGGACATAGTGACAATTGAACGTGCCAGTGCTTGTGCTGTTTCCAGTTTGTCATTTGGCTCTTTTTTCCATTTCCTGAAAGATGCCTTTTTGGCAATAACAGCCTCTCTGACCTCACCTGTAAACCATGCTGGCAGTTTTTTGGACTTCCTTCAACTTCTCTTAAAGCGTGGAATACAGCTGGTCTGGGCTTCCAAGATAGTATTTTTCAACACCATCTTTGCAACTGCTTTTAGTTTTTCTTAACTATTTTCCTCATTTTATCAGTCTCCCTTTTGAAAGTTAAAAGGTAATACTGTGGATTTCCTTACCATCTCACCTCCATTATTAATTAAATCAAACACGATCATGCTATGCTCACTACTGCCAAGTGGCCCCAACACCCTTATCCTCTTGCAGCAGATCTGGTATTCCACTAAGGACTAGGTCCAAAATGACTTCCCCTCTGGTCAGTTTATCAACCAGCTGCTCCAAGAAGCAGTCATTTATTTAATCTAGAAACTTTATCTCCCTCGCATGTCCTGCTGTGACACTGACCCAGTCAATACCGGGGTAACTGAAATCACCTATTATTACTGTTCTGTAACTTTTGTTAGCTTCCCTGATTTCGTTGAACATTTCATCATCTATTTGTTCATTCTGGCCAGGCGGTCGATAGTACACCCCCAGTGCCATCGCCTTCCCCTTTTTACATGGAATTTCAATCCATAGAAATTCTACAGCAATTTTTGTTTCCTGTAAAACTTTAATCCTTTGTGACTCAATGCCCTTTCTAACTTAGAGCGCAACCCCTCCACCAATTTTATCAGCTCTATCATTATGATATAGTTTATACCCAGGTATCACAGTGTCCCACTAGTTGTCCTCCTTCTACCATGTTTGAGATTCCAATCATATCTAACCTCTTATTTAGTGCTATATATTCTAACTCTCTCATCTTATTTTTTAGACTTCTAGCATTTGCATACAAGCATTTTAGAGACTGTATTTTATTCATATTAATCTGGCTATCGGTAGGCAGGGGTAATTTGGAATCTTTAAGCTCTGTCTGCTCCGTACTCAAGGGCATTTGGGCTACTTTTGTCTTTATTGAAACCTCTCTGCTGATATGCCCTAACTTCATTCTTTTGGTAGTATCCTTCAAGGATACATTGTTCTGAACCATGTGCTCTTGGGTGACTGTAGGCTCTCCCCTATTATCTAGTTTAAAAGCTCATCTATCTCCTTTTTAAAAGTTAATGCCAGCAGCCTGGTTCTATTCCGGTTAAGGTGAAGCCTTTCCTCAGAATGTTCCCCAGTTCCTAACAGATCCAAAACCCATATCCTTGCTCCATCATCTCATCCACGCATTGAGACTCTGGAGCTCTACCTGCCTTTTGGGTCCTGCGTGAGGAACGGGAAGCAGTTTGGAGAATGCTACCTTGGAAGTTCTGGATTCCAACTTCCTACCTAAAAGCCTAAATTTAGCCTCCAGAACCTCCCTACCACATTTTCCTATGTCATTGGTCCGACATGTATCAAGATAGCAGACTCCTCCCAGCACTAAAACCTTGCCTAGGTGGCACCTGAGGTCCGATACCTTCACATCAGACATGCTACCAGGCAATTCTCATGTCCATCAGCCACCCAACTATCTACATGCCTAATGATCGAATCACATAAGAACATAAGATATGCCATACTGGGTCAGAACAAGGTCCATCAAGCCCAGTATTCTGTTCCCAAAAGTGGCCAATCTAGGTCATATGTACCTAGCTCTTTCCCCAAGAAACACAAGTTCCACAATGCTTGTACTGGGTCAAGCATTGATATCTTCGGTCACTTCTTAATAATGGTTTATGGACCTTTCCTCCAGGAACTTGTCTAAACCTTTTTTAAACCCAGCTACACTAACAGCCTTTACTACATTCTCCGGTAACAAATTCCAGAGTTTGATTACACGTTGAGTGAAAAAATATTTTCTTTTATTAGTCTTAAATAGTTTACCCTGTAGCTTCATTGCATGTCCCCTAGTCTTTCTATATTCTGATAACGTAAACAATCGATCTACGTTTACCCGTTCCACTCCGTTCATTAATTTATAGACTTCTATCATATCTCTCCTCAGCCGTCTCTTTTCCAGGTTAAAGAGCCCTAACCTTTTTAGCCTTTCTTCATAGGAGTATCCTTCCATCCCCTTTACCATTTTGGTGGCTCTTCTCTGAACCTTTTCTAAAATCGCTATATCCTTTTTAAGATACGGCGACCAGAATTGCACACAATATTCAAAGTGTGGTCTCACCATGGAACGATATAGAGGCATTATAATATCTTTTGTTTTATTTTCCATTCCTTTCCTTATCATACCTAGCATTCTATTTGCTCTCTTGGACGCAGCTGCACACTGGGCCGAGGGTTTTAACATGGTGTCCACAATGACGCCTAAATCTTTTTCCTGGGTGGTGGTTCCTAATGTGTAACCTTGCATCGTGTAACCATAGTTTGGGTTGTTCTTCCCTAGGTGCATAACCTTGCACTTGTCCATATTAAATTTCATCTGCCATTTTGATGCCCAGTCTTCCAATTTATCAAGATCCTCTTGCAATTTTTCACAATCCTCTTGGGTTTTAACAACTTTAAATAGTTTTTTGTCATCTGCAAATTTGATAACCTCACTCCTTATTCCACTTTCCAGGTCATTTATGAATATGTCAAAAAGCAGCGGACCCAGCACAGATCCCTGGGGTACACCACTATTCACCTTTCTCCATTGGGAAAATTGGCCATTTAGCCCTACCCTCTGCTTTCTATCTTTTAACCAGTTCCTGATCCACAATAGTACACTGCCTCCTATCCCATGACTCTTTAGTTTTGCCAAAAGTCTCTGATGAGGGACCTTGTCAAAGGCTTTCTGAAAGTCCAGATACACAATATCAACTGACTCACCTTTGTCCACCTGTTTATTCACTCCTTCAAAAAAACATAACAGATTAGTAAGACAAGATCTTCCTTGTCTAAAGCCATGTTGGCTGTCTCCCATTAGGTTGTGACAATCTACATGCTGAGTAATTTTATTCTTTATGATGGCTTCTACCATTTTTCCTGGTACTGACGTCAGGCTCACCGGTCTGTAGTTTCCCGGATCACCCCTGGAACCCTTTGTAAAAATTGGTGTTACATTGGCGATCCTCCAATCTTCAGGTATTAGAGATGATTTTAATGATAGTTCACAGATTACTGACAGCAGGTCTGCAATCTCATATTTCAGTTCTTTCAACACCCTTGGATGTATACCATCCGGCCCAGGTTATTTGCTACTCTTCAGTTTATCTAATAGTTGTAAGACATCTTCCCGATGTATCGATATTTCCTTCAATTCTTCCGCACCTTTAAATACCACTTCAGTCATGGGTAACATCCCTACATCTTCCTCAGTAAAGACCGAAGCAAAGAATTCATTCAGTCTCTCCGCTATCGCCTTGTTGCCTTAGTGCTCCTTTAACCCCTTTAGCATCTAATGGACCAACTGACTCTCTCACAGGTTTTTTGCTACGAATGTACTTGAAAAGGTCTTTATTTCACGTTTTTGCTTCCGCAGCAAGCTTCTTCTCAAATTCTCTCTTTGCCTGCCTTATCAATGCCTTGCATTTGACTTGCCAGTGCTTGTGCTGTTTCCAGGTTTCGTTGTTTGGCTCTTTTTTCCATTTCCTGAAAGATGCTTTTTTGGCAACAACAGCCTCTCTGACCTCACCTTTAAACCATGCTGGCAGTTTTTTGGACTTCCTTCCACTTTTCTTAAAGCGTGGAATACAGCTGGTCTGGGCTTCCAAGATAGTATTTTTCAACAACACCCAAGCTTGATGTACGTCTTTAACCTTTGCAACTGCTCCTCCTAGTTTTTTCTTTACTGTTTTCCTCATTTTATCATAGTCTCCCTTTCGAAAGTTAAAAGGTAGTACTGTGGATTTCCTTACTATCCCTCCTCCACTAATTAAATCAAAGGCGATCATGCTATGATCACTATTGCCAAGTGGCCCCAACACCCTTATCTCTTGCACTAGATCTGGTGTTCCACTAAGGACTAGGTCTAATATGGCTTCCCCTCTGGTTGGTTCATGAACCAGCTGCTCCAAGAAGCAGTCATTTATTTCATCTAGGAACTTTATCTCCCTAGCATGTCCTGACGTGACACTGACCCAGTCGATACCGGGGTAATTGAAATCACCCATTATTATTACTGCGCTGTAACTTTTGTTAGCTTCCTTGATTTCTTTGAGCATTTCATCATCCATTTGGTCATTCTGGCCAGGTGCTCGATAGTACACCCCCACTGCCATTGCCTTCCCCCTTTTATATGAAATTTCAATCTATATAGATTCTACAGCAGATTTTGTTTCCTGCAAAACTTTAATCCTTTCTGAGTCAATGCCCTCTCTAACATAGAGCGCAACCCCTCCACCAATTTGATCAGCTCTATCATTACGATATAGTTTGTACCCAGGTATCACAGTGTCCCACTGGTTGTCCTCCTTCCACCATGTCTCTGATATTCCAATCATATCTAACCTTTCATTTAGTGCTATATATTCTAACTCTCCCATCTTATTCTTTAGACTTCTAGCATTTGCATACAAGCATTTTAGAGAATGTATTTTATTCATGTTAATTTGGCTATTGTTAGACATGGGTAAATTTTGATCTTTAAGCTCTGCCTGCTCCATACTTGAGGGTATTTGGGCTACTTTACTCTTTTGTGGAACCTCTCTGCTTTTGGTAGTATCTTTCAAGGATACATTCTTCCGAACCATCCGCTCTTGGGCGACTGTCGGCTTTCCCCTAATATCTAGCTTAAAAGCTGCTCTATCTCCTTTTTAAAGGTTAATGCCAGCAGCCTGGTTCCATCCCAGTTAAGGTGAAGCCCATCCCCTCGGAAGAGCCCCTCCTTTCCCCAGAATGTTCCCCAGTTCCTAACAAATCCAAAACCCTCATCTCTGCACCATTGTCTCATCCACGCATTGAGACTCCGGAGCTCTGCCTGCCTTTTGGGTCCTGCGCGTGGAACAGGAAGCATTTCGGAGAATGCTACCATGGAAGTTCTGGATTTTAACTTCCTACACAAAAGCCTAAATTTTGCCTCCAGAACCTCCCTACCACATTTTCCTATGTCATTGGTACCAACATGTACCAAGACAGCAGACTCCTCCCCAGCACTATCTAAGACCTTATCTAGGTGGCGCGTGAGGTCCGCTACCTTCGCACCAGGCAGGCATGTTACCAGGTGATCCTCACGTCCACCAGCCACCCAGCTATCTACATGCCTAATGATCGAATCATCAACTATAACGGCTGTCCTAACCCTTCCCTCATGGGCACATGGCCCTGGAGAAACTTCCTCGGTGCGAGAGGGTTTTACATCACCTGGAGGACAGGTCCTAGTTACAGGATCACTTCCTGCCACACCAGGGTGATGCTCTCCTGTCACGTGACCTCTCTCCTCCATGGCAACAGGGGTGCTGCCAGACTGGAGGTGGGACGTCAGGACTATATCCCTGTAGGTCTCGTCTATGTACCTGTCTGTCTGTCTTATGTTTTCCAAGTCTGCTACTATAGCCTCTAGAGAACGGACTTGTTCCCTGAGA
This sequence comes from Ichthyophis bannanicus, assembly GCA_033557465.1. Taxonomy (NCBI): domain Eukaryota; kingdom Metazoa; phylum Chordata; class Amphibia; order Gymnophiona; family Ichthyophiidae; genus Ichthyophis; species Ichthyophis bannanicus. The sequence continues at coordinate 158,118,002 of CM066034.1, forward strand.
GCAAAGAGCTCCTTGCACCTAGTGCACATGTAAGACCTCTCACCAACTGGGAGAAAATCATACATGTGACAGTCAATGCAAAAGACTGGAAAGCCCCCATCCCGCTGCTGGACTGCTGTCTGCATCTTAGTTTTAAGTTTGTGTCTAGATCTTTAAGTTCTTACTTACTAGGGGTTGCTATGGGTATTTATACCAATAAAACTGTACCTAATACGTTTAATATACCTTGTTCACCTGAAGCTTAATTAATCTCAGGTCCTTAGTGTATGGCTGATTTGGGTAATGAGTTTCACCTGAAAGCACCTCCTGTCTTTTAAGATGTGTAAGTACCTATAAAGCTATGATTATCCCAGGGGTGGGTGGGAAATAACACTTATTAAAAGAGGGCTGCTACACAGTACCCTGTCTTGTGCTGCTGAGGTAAGCTAAATTCTGATTTGATTTAAATTATAGCTCTTAGCTGCTGCTAGGCTCTAACTTCTTATGAAATTTAAACTACAAGCTCTCTGCTGGGTTCTAAATTTAACCAGAAAGCTCTCTTCTGTGTTTTAAAACTAAAAGTACTTTTCTGATGCTAGGCCCTGAGTGACTATTTAATGTACACTACAAGCTCTCTGCTGGGTTCCAAATGTAACCAGAAAGCTCTCTTCTGTGTGTGTTAAATTTAAACTAAACGTACTTTGCTGTTACTTGGCCCCGAGTGACTATTAAATTTAAACTACAATCTCTCTGCTGGGTATGAAATGTAACCAGAAAGTTCTCCTCTGTGTTTTAAATTCAAACTTTAATTGCTGCTACTAGGCCCTAACTGATCCAACAAAAAACAGTGGGTTCACAGATTAAGTAACTTTAATACAAAGAATTCTTTATAGAAAATTGCCATAAGTACATACTCACAGTTGCAGATTTCTCTCCAGAAGTAACAGTCCCCCTTTCTAGTCCTTCACCAACTATAACGGCTGTCCTAACCCTTCTCTCATGGGCAATTGGCCTGGAGAAACTTCCCCGGTGCGAGAGGGTTTTTACATCACCTAGAGGTCCAAGGAGCACAGCCAGTCTCCCTGGCAGATGTAGGGCAGCAGTGTCCCAAGAGAGAGCATGTTGAACTTCTCCCTCACTGGGAATATGTTCAAGTTGCACAGGTGCAGGATGGGCCGGAATGCCCCTGTTCTTTTTGGGACAAGGAAATACCTTGAGTAGAACCCCGTTCCCCAGAGGTGATGGGGGTACAGGTTCCACCGCCCTGTCCCTGAGGAAGCCTGTGAGTTCAGTGGCAAGCAAGGTCTGGTGGAGGAGAGGCTGTGGTGGCTCTCCTAGGAAGAGGTCTGGAGGGTTCTGCTGAAGATGTAGGAAGTACCCCTCCTGCACCATCCACAGAACCCACTGGTCTGTGGTGATGCTGGTCCAATCTATGGGTCAAAGAGGCCAGTTGGCCCCCTGTGAGCTGAGGTGGGAGTCCCAGGGGAGGGGAGGCCTAGCGCAGGGAGTCAAAAGCTTCCCCCCAGCCAGGTGTGATCTGGGCCCATGTCCCTGGTCTTTTGGCTGTGAGGCTGCCAGTGGCCAGCCTGGGAGTAGCCCTTTTTCCTCAGGAAAAGGGTTTTCCCCCCAAGGATTTTTTCCTTGGGAGAGCGCAAAGCTGTTTTTGGACAGCCTCTGCAGGGTCACTACCTTGGCCTCAATCTCTTCAGCCTTATTAGACATCGGTTTCCTGAATAAGTTCTCAGCATTGCAGAGGACATCCAGGAGCTTTTCCTGTACCCACTGCTCCAGGTCCAAGGTCTGTACCCATGCCTGGTGCTGGGCACCAATACCCGCGGCTGCAACCCTGGCCACAGACTAACCCATCGTAGGTGGCCTGGGAGAGAAATTTGGAACAGTCCCAGGCGCCTGCTGCCAGGGACTGGAACCTCTGCAGAGGTTCCCTGGCAAGCCCGCCGAGAACCTCTCCTGTATCCGGCACTTAAGGTACATTCCAATGCATAATTTCTATGCCTGTATTTGGCACCTCAGCATGGCGCTCTGGTAGCACTTGCGCCCCAAGGCATCGAGGGCCCAGACTTCCCTGCCGGGGGGAACTGAGAAGAAGGTCTTTTGACTCTTCAGTTTTTGTATGGAGGACTCAACCACCATCGAGTTCTGTGGGAGTTATGGCTTATGGAACCCGGAGACCTTCTGGATGCAACAGATGGCATCCAGGTGCCGACTGACCACCGGCAGAGAGGCCAGGGACTCCCACATCCGGAGGAGCAATCTCTCAAGGATAGGAGGAACTGGCACCATGAGAGTCTCCTTGGGAGGGGACTTATATTGTAGGATCTTGAGTTCCTCGGTGCACGGGTCCTCCTCCAACTCCATCTGGCTCGAAAAGTCATAAAAGGCCATGCCCTCAGGCGGGAAGTGGCGCCGAGGCTCTGGGGGAGACGGCTTGGGGGAGACAGCTTGGAGGGGACATTCTGGTGTCGGAAGGTCTCCAGGGAGGCCTCATCATTGGTCTCCCAGTCAGAGCCTGAGGGCATCGAGGAGTCAGCCCCACCCGAGGACCTGGGATCAGACTCCCAGAAACTCGCCAGAGAGGACCGGAACCCCGAGGAGCGTGATTGAGACCTCAATCGATGCCAATGACTTACCCGAGGCCGGTGGCACTCGGTGCCAAGTTAGGCGACCGGAGGCTCCCCCAAGGCTGTGGGGCTCGGTGTCAGGGCCCATGACGCTGGGGAGCCCGACATCAATGCCCGCTGCAAGGTCAACATGAAGAAGAGGCTCTGCTCCATGACCACCATGCGGGACTCGAGGCCCAATGGCTGTGCAGCACTCAGCATGGATACCGAAGCCCTCGGATCCAATGCCGGCACTCCGGAGAGTGCGTCCTCGAAAAGGACTATAGGTTCATGAGTCCTGGTGCGGTCTCCACTGGCCGAGGACTCTTGTCTCGAGACTTTCTGAGGGCTCTGCTCGGAGTTGCCAGAGTCCCGTCGAGGGACCTTACCAGGTTTGATCAGAGGCACCTCCTTCAGGATCCTCCTCCTCCTTTTTGGAGGGATCCGGGGATGCACCTTAAGAGCTGATGCCACGGGACAGAGGACAACCGGACATCTCGCAAAGGGCTGGCTTCGAAGCTCAGCGATGGGGAAGCTGGGGCAGAGTCAGACCTTGGGAATAGCTTCCCCTGCAACTCAGACCACCTCCTACTGGTTTTAGGGGTCATGGCCTGGCACCAGTAGCAGGTGGAACTGTCATGGTTGGGGGCCAGGTAGCAGATGCAGTAGTCATGAGTATCAGTGACTGAGATAGTCTGATTGCAGTGGTCGCATTTCTTGAACCCACTGAGAGTCATCATGGTGGGAGCACTCCCAGCTGGGTGGAGGATCCCCGGGCAAAAAAATGGCACAAAGGTTGGTTGAGGTGGAACCTCGAGGAAATGCGAGAAAAAGGGAAGCCAAGATCAGCTCCAGTGAGGCTGCCTCGAGGCGGGAAGGGAAATGGTACGCAAACTGGAGAAAGTAAGGAATTAAGCAACTTTTTCCGGGAAAGTAGAGGACTATGTCCATTGGGCTCCGTGGAAAAAAGGAGAATGAGCAAGATGGCACTCTTGGGCGGTTAGGGAACCACACATGCATGGTAGCATTCCTAAAAACATTCTTTGAAAGCTGGGGAAATGCTCCACGCAGGCTCCATCAGTGCCGACGTCACCCATATGTGAGGACTGACTTTCTGCTTGTTCCTGGAGAAATATTTGTTAAGGAACTCTACTTTATTCGAATCAGCTTCTACATATTCCTCCCCTTCACCCTTGAGTCTGACAATACCAGTTTTGCCTTTCCTCTTCTCACTAACATCTGAAAAAATGTTTTATCATCCCATTTTATTACGTTGGCTATTTCCTCCTCTTTTTGAATCTTTGCTGGCTTCTCTAATTTTTTCCAAATATAGATGCCTGTCTTCCTCTCTGTGATCTCTTGTATTTTATGAAGGCCTCCCTCTTATTCTTCACCTTTTCAGCTACTTCTTTTGAAAACCATAGCGGTCTCCTTTAGCTTTTATTTACCATTTTAACAAAAAGGATGGTTGTCCTTAAAATATCCCCCTTCAGTTTTGCCCATTGTTTTTCTACATCCCCCAGCTGTTCCCATCCTGCTAACTACTACTTGAGGTATTAGCTCATCTTTACAAAGTACGTTTTCCTAAAGTCTAAGACCTGCACTTTTGAAATGGATTTTATCAGCCGTAGTCCTAATACTGAATGACACCATCTGGTGATCACTGGATGAGAGATGATTTCCCACTGTAACATCAAAAACACTTTCACCATTGGTAGGCACCAAGTCCAGTATGACCCCTTCACGTGTGGGTCCTGTTACCAGTTGCCTGAATAGTTCTCCCTGTAGAAATCCAGGATCTCCTTACTTCTAGATGATAGTGCAGCAGGGATGTACCAATCAACATCCGGAATATTTAAATCCTCTGTCAGTGACAGCATATCCCTGTGAGCAGCAGGGATCATCACACAGTGTGGTTTGAGATAAAAGCCAAGGTGCAGTCCAAATATAGCAAGCTCAAAGTTCTAGACTTCAAAAACACTGACCAGAAAAATGACCAAGTACCTGAAGGAGGAGTTGGCAGGGTGGTAGGGGATAAAGGAAGTGGAATTGCAATGGGCTAAACTAAAGGTGGCAATAAAAGGGGCAACAGATAAATATGTAAGGAAACCTATTTGGTTCTCCAAAGAAGTGGCTGCTCAAATAAAGGCAAAAAACACAGCTTTCACAAAATTCAAAAGCTTGCAAACAGAGGAAAACTGAAATGAATACAGGATTAAACTAAAAGACAAAAAGAGAAATAAGGAAAGCAAAATCAAAGGCAGAGGAAAAGATGGCTAAAGATGTGAAGTGTGGCGACAAAACTTTCTTCAGGTATATTCAGGAGAGGAGGAAAATCAGAGGTGGAATTGCAGGACTCAGAAGTGCTGGGAACAGACTCGTGGAAAGTGACATTGAAAAAGCGAAATTGCTAAACAAATACTTCTGCTCTGTTTTTACTAATGAAAATCCTGGAGAAGGACCACCTGTGACTCCCAAATATAAAAATGGGAATGAAGTAGATACCACACCATTCACAGAAGATGATGTGTTAGAATAACTTGCAAAACTGAAAGTGGACAAGGCCATGGAACCGGATGGGATACATCCCAGGATACTGAAAGAGCTCAGAGAGGTTCTTGCAGGGCTGTTAAAGGATGTTTTCAACAGATCCTTGGAAACAGGAGAAGTTTGTCGGGACTGGAGAAAGGCTGATGTAGTACGTCTTCACAAAAGTGGTGACAGGTAAGAAGTGACAAAGTACTGGCCTGTGAGCCTTACCTCAGTGGCATGAAAAGTAATGGAGGCGCTCCTGAAAGAGCGAATAGTGGACTTTCTCAAAACCAACAGGTTGCATGATCCGAGGCAACATGGTTTTACCAAAGGATGATCTTGCCAAACAAATCTGATTGAGTTCTTTGACTGGGTGACCAGAGAACTAAATCAGGGGCATGCGATGGATGTCATCTACCTGGATTTCAGCAAAGCCTTTGATACTGTTCCTCATAGGAGGCTTATCAATAAGCTCAATAGTTTGGGGATGGGTCCTAAGGCGGTGAACTGGATCAGAAATTGGTTGACTGACAGACAACAGAAGGTGATGGTAAATGAACTCACTCAGCTGAAAGGAAGGTGATTAGCAGGGTGCCCCAGGGTTCGGTCCTGGGCCCCGCACTGTAGGACTGAATGGAAATGTCTACCTTTTTGCAGATGACACAAACATTTGCAAAAGAGTGGACTCCCCTGAGGGAATGGATAACATGAGGAAAGATCTACAAAAGCTGGAAGAATGGTCTAATGCTTGGCAGTTAAGATTTAAAGTGAAGAAGTGCAGTGTCATGCACTTGGGAAGCAGATATCCAAGGGAACTGTACGCAGTAGGGGGCGAGGGATTGGTGTGCACGGGCCAGGACCTTGGTGTGATCAATTCTGAGGATCTCAAGGTGGCAAAACAGTGCAACAAGGCAGCGTCAAAAGCCAGGAGGATGTTGGGTTGCATACAGAGGAATTACCAGCAGAAAGGAAGAGGTACTAATGCCACTGTATAAGCCATTGATGAGACCTCACTTGGAATACTGTGTTCAGTTTTGGAGACCATATCTCACAAAGGATGTAAAAAGACTGGAAATTGTTCAGAGGAAGGCAACCAAAATGATTTGGAGTCTGCGTCAGAAGTCTTATGAGAAGAGACTTGAAGAAATAAATATGTATACTCTGGAGGAGAGGGGGGATAGGGGAGATATGATTCAGACCCTTAAATGCTTAAAGAGAATTAATCAACAAACAAACCTCTTCCAAAGACGGGGAAGCTGTAAAACTAGAGGGCAAAACATGAAGCTGCAAGGGGGTAAATTGAAAGGCAATGTCAGGAAATACTTTTTCACTGAAAGGGTGGTGGATGCTTGGAATGCCCTCCCGATGGAAGTGGTGGGGGCAAATACAGTGACAGAATTCAAAATGGCATGGGACAGACACAGTGGATCCCTTTACAGCAACAGGACAAAATATAAATAAACTTAACTATCTAATTTCTCAACAGGGGTGTCCTACAAGGAGCGGTAGGTTCACCCCTTAACAAAGACATAGGGAGGGTGTCCTGCACGGAGCGGCAGGTGCACCTACTCTTGCCATCTTACTGGGCAGACTAGATGGACCATACTGGTCTTTCTCTGCCATCATTTACTATGTTACTATGTTAGCAGAACTTCCCCTTTCTTGGCAATGCCGAGTATGTCTTCTATTAAATAGTAACATAGTATATGACAGGAACTTCTCCTGTTTCCAAGGATCTATTAAAGGCCCTGCAGGATCTTCTCTGAGCTCTTTCAGTATCCTGGGGTATATCCCATCTGGTCCCAAAGACTTGTCCACTTTCAGTTTTGCAAGCTGTTTTAACACATCTTTTGTGAATGGTGTGGTATCTACTCCATTCCCATTTGAATATTTGTCAATCACAGGTGGTCCTTCTCCAGGATTTTCTCTAGTGAAAACAGAGCAGAAGCATTTATTTAGCATTTTCTCTTTTTCAATGTCACTTTCCATGAATCTGTTACCAGCACTTCTGAGTCCTGCAATTCCACCTCTGAATTTCCTCCTCTCCCGAATAAACCTGAAAAAAGTCTTGTCGCCATACTTCACATCTTTAGTCATCTTTTCTTCTGCCTTTGATTTTGCTATCCTTATTTCTCTTTTTGTCTTTTAGTTTCATCTTGTATTCTTTTCTGTGTTCCTCTGTTTGCGAGCTTCTGAATTTTGTGAAAGCTGTGGTTTTTTGCCTTTATTTGGGCAACCTCTCCATCTCCATACACCTCTTCGCCCTGTGAAGGAGGTTTACATATCACACCAATGCAAATAGATTTCTCTTTCCCTCTTTTCAATTTAACCCACAGTGCTCCTCTCTCCCTTTTATGCCCTGCATTTCTATAGGCTTAATATTATTTTTTTACATATTTAACTGTTTTTTTAATACCGTTTTTCTTCAAGGCAAAACGGTTTACATAGAACAGGTAATAACATCTACTTGGAACAGTTAGAACTATGTACAGTTAACTGGTAGAAATTTTACATTGAAATAAGTAAGTAACTTTTGTATGAAACAGTTGGAACTATGTACAGATAACTGGTATAAGATTTATATTGTTACAATAGTATAAGAGAACAAAGTGATTATTTACAAACGGCATAGCTGCTATCTGGTGAGGCATTGTGTTGGCCTGCTTATGGGGGTTGGGTGGTGAGGGGGGCAGGGTGTGCTTTTGTGTATAAGTTTGTGGCAGTGGCTGTGTTGAAATGTTCTTTGAAAAGAAAGGTCTTAAGATGTTTTTTGAAGAGGGATTGGAGGGCCCATAAGGTGGGGGGTAGTTTGTTGCAGTTGGTGGGGGCATAGAATTGGAAGGCTCTTGTGCAGGTGCATTGTAATTTCTTGGAGCTCTGTGCAGGTAAAAGGAGAAGATTTGCTGCGTCTTTGCGCCGGAGTCTGCTGTTGTTGGGACGCTCAATTAGTAGTTGTAGCTGTTCTGCTGTAGTGTTGAGGAGGGCTTTATGCATGAGGACAATGGTCTTGAACCTGATACAGGATGAGATTGGTAGCCAGTGTAGGGATTTCAATATGGGCGTGATGTGGGTGTGCCTGGTGATGAGTCATGCAGCTGTGTTTTGAGCCGGATGTAGGGGAGCAAGGGTGGTCTTAGGTAGTCCTTGTAAGATGGAGTTGTAGTAATCGAGGAGAGGGGTGATTGATGCTTGACAGACTGTGCGGAAGCTATTGTGAGGTAGAAGAGGGTATAGGTTGCAGAGAATTTTGATTTTGTAGTAGATACTCCTGGTGGTGCTGGTGGTGTTTAGGATGTGTGGCTGGAAGTTCAAGAGGTGGTCCAAGGTTACACCAAAGTACTTGATCTGGGGTTTGGCTTGGATTTCAGTGTTGCCCAATTTGATGCTGTGTGGAGGATTAAACAATACAAAAAATTGCCCTACTTACTGCAAATATTACTTTATCTGTTAAATTCTTTTTTTCAATTATTTCTATTATTTGTCTTTTTACATTTTATATATATATTTTTACTTTTTTTATCTGGATGAAGGTCTCAGAATGAATGGGGAAGGATAGCTACAGGCCACAATTTAAAAAGCCTGAGAAAGTCCTAATCCCCTTCCTTACATCAAGGACCTAATATATCCAGTATTTTAGCCTAAAATATTATTTAAATTATTTAAGAAGAACTTGTAAACAAGCAGATTTAATTAAATTGTGAGCTCTGCAAACTCTCTTCAAAATAACTCTTGATGAGAATCGTTAAAACATCCGTCGTCCTATTATGATGTTGTCAAAACAGAGTCTGGTAGTAATGAAAGACAAGTCGCAATGAAATGGAAAAAAGCCAAATCAAGTCTCTAGGTGCTTGAATCTTTGCAAACAGTAGTGAATTAGAATATAACAATCTCAAGACTGCTGGCTTTTAAAAAAATGGACTTATCTGTAGATATCGTTGTTCTTATGATATCTACAGATAAGTCCATTTTTTTAAAAGCCAGCAGTCTTGAGATTGTTATATTCTAATTCACTACTGTTTGCAAAGATTCAAGCACCTAGAGACTTGATTTGGCTTTTTTCCATTTCATTGCGACTTGTCTTTCATTACTACCAGACTCTGTTTTGACAACATCATAATAGGACGACGGATGTTTTAACGATTCTCATCAAGAGTTATTTTGAAGAGAGTTTGCAGAGCTCACAATTTAATTAAATCTGCTTGTTTACAAGTTCTTCTTAAATAATTTAAATAATATTTTAGGCTAAAATACTGGATATATTAGGTCCTTGATGTAAGGAAGGGGATTAGGTCTTTCTCAGGCTTTTTTAATTGTGGCCTGTAGCTATCCTTCCCCATTCATTCTGAGACCTTCATCCAGATAAAAAAAGTAAAAAATTATATATAAAATGTAAAAAGAAAAATAATAGAAATAATTGAAAAAAAGAATTTAACAGATAAAGTAATATTTGCAATAAGTAGGGCAATTTTTTGTATTGTTTGGTTATATTGCTCTGGAAACCCTGACCTGATCTATTTGTGTGGAGGATTAAAGCCGGGATCTCTGGATATGTGAAGGAGCTGTTTTGTTCAAGTTAATTGAGAGGTTGTGTTGTAGCCATGCGGTGACTTCTGTGAAGCAGGCTGCAAGTGTGGAGTAATCAGGAGAGGTGGTGTTGAAGGGGGTGAAGAGCATTATATCATCCGTGTAGATTTGGTAATCAATATTGAGGCTCTTGAGGATGTGACAGAGGGGTCCGATGTATATGTTGAAGAGGAGGGAGGAGAGGGCTGATCCTTGTGGTAACTCCTTGGAGGAGGGTGAATGGTGAAGAGGATTGGTTTCCAGTTCTTACTCCTCCTCCCCTTCTTCCTATCCTGTCCTTTCTGAATAAAGTATAGCCTGGTATAGTTACGTCCCAGTCATGGTTGTTCATGAACGATGTTTCTGTTACTGCGACTAAATCCAAGTCAGCCATTCCTATTAAAGCCTCAACATCTGGGATCTTATTTCCCATGCTATGGGCATTTATACACACTGCTTTCCAGATGTTGCCCCTTTTACCCATTTTAATAAAGGTATTTAATTTTTCCCTTACCTGGAGGCTTTCTTCACCCATCCCCAATGAATCTAGTTTAAAGCCCTCTTCAGTAAGTTAGCCAGTCTACTACTGAAGACATGTTGACCCTTCTTGGACAGTTGGTCACCATCTCTGCTCTGCAACCCTTGGAACAGCATCCCATGGTGCAGGAAACCAAAATGCTCATCCACGCACCCATGAATTTACCCCCAGGATGTGAGCTTCTCTGCCTTTACCCTCAACAGAGCGAATTGAAGAGAACACCACCTGCACACCAATCTGCTTCACTTTTGATATGCTCAGAGGGATAACCTGGCAGTATAATTTCTGCTGACATGGATGAGTAATGAGTAATAGTCAGTGGGCTTGATGAGTCTTGGCAAACTCTCGGTAACATCTCTGATTTTGGCACCTGGCAGACAGCATACCTCTTTGGACATCAAGTTTGGTCAGCAGATGGATGCCTCAGTACCCCTCAGAAGAAAGTCACCAACCACCACTACCCTTTGCTTCCTTGTGGTCACTGATTCTGAAACTCTGGGGTGCTCAAATTCTCTTTCTTCCCTTGCCTGGGATACTTTCACCTCATCCACTTCCAGGGCTGCATAATGGTTATTTAATTCAAGGGCTGAAAGAGCAGGATTGGTGCTTCTGCAGGCCCTGGTGACTCATGTCCAACCTTTGTCATTCTGTAGGCTCCCATCTCCTCCTCTGCAGGAGAGCGTGGATGTTTCAAGAAGCATCTCATCAATGTACTTCTCACTGTCTTGACTGCTCCTCAGCCTCACCACCTCTTCTGTGAGCTCCTCCACTTGCTTCCTGAGAGCTTCAGCATGCAGACATCCTGTATATGGAACCAGCTCTTCAACTGGCATTGGGATCTCTGTCTGGACAGAGGCAGAAGCTATAACGGGGGCAACAGCTTTGGCGATAAGATTTTACCCAGCCATTGTTCAGATGGTGGAGCTTAGGTACCTGTTGAAGCAAAAGAGAAACACCTACCAAAGTACCAGCCGGTTTCCCAGCTGTCCTTTCAGAGAAAAAAAAACAATTAACCTCTTTTAAGTGTGTTCTAAATGTGCTATTCCAAATCCCTGTGAGTAGCTAATTAGGGAGGTGACCTATAAAGCAAAGTTGTTCACATGGGGAGAGTGAGAGTGGGGGGGGGGGGGGGGGTAGAGAGTGAACTAACACCTGATGAGGTGTCAAGTAGTTTCAAAGCGCTGAGAAAGATACTAAAAGCAGAGTTTCTAAATCTACACCACTAAAGAAACTATTTTCCCTTTTGAATCTAGGCACCCAAAAGAAAGTAACTGTTTTTAAAATGTACCAAAAACCCTTATAAGAGCTCTCAGGCAGAGTACTAGTAATTTATAGCCACACCCTCCTCACCTTTGCTTGAAATGCAGAGCCTCTGTTAGGAATGCCTCAACATGCAAGGTTCTGAAGCCCTTTATGCAGCCCTCAGCTGCTCTCAGTTCTTTCACAGGCTAATCAGGCCTATCATCTTCCTTAGTGGTACAGATAGCTAGCATTGTGCAATTTGTTTGCCTGTCTCATGGGACTTATGATATGAGAATGATTTTCTTATTAGTTCTGAATGTTACTAAGTATACACCTATACTGTGACTTCTCTCTTTATAAGATCCTCCTAAACCAATATGAATAAATTCAGGTGTTTGAGTCAGAATTCTGGACAGCATAGATGACGCAACTTGGGATGCTGGTATACCAGAGGCACATTTCCATAAGTTGGTTACGCACAAGCACCACAAAGCTAATTTGGGTTTGCTATGGCAGAGTGTGCATGTGATATGCACACTCTGCCATACTTTTTACTATTTAATATTTCTTAGTTTTTAATATTTCTGTAATTGTTCCTTCAAAATGAACATGTAGAGTATGCTGTGTAAAGCAAACTCTTACAGTAATGCATTTTTAACTTTTTTTTTTTTTGAAAGTGGAATGTGAAAAATGCACAAATGTGTGTAGATATTTACAAGACAATGAATATGTATTCACTGCCTGTGGCACTCAAGGACCAGTTTCCTATCTCTGTTCTAGCCTTTGCTTAATGGTATTTTTGTAAGCTCCAAAGAGGAAAGACAACCTTTTGTATGAATCTGTACATTCAGTACTACTGAATAAGAATCTATTTCTTCCAAGTCTGAATTTTTGCAGTAAATCTTGGCTCAGCAGTAGTTTATGTCCTTTAAATATTTATTTTTGCTATTTATAAGCTGTTATTAATTTAATCTTCTTACCATAATTTAATATTTGTTTTGGTTTTTGCATTTTTGCTTCTCTTGTTCCCAACCTGAGATCCTCTGATTAATGTGTTCTGCTCTTTGTTAGTGTAGTTAGTTGGTTATTCACAGCTACAGAATAATTATTCTCCAGTTACTTTGTTAGCGCATCTATTTGCAATTGCAGTTTTTGCAATTTAACTTCTAAAACTTTAGCAACTCCCTCAGTAACATCTATATAGGAAGGGAATTATTCCTGCTCAAAGCAAAACTTAAATAACTTCCATATTTCAAAATGCATAGAATGGGCGTAACTGTCATAGAGCAGCAGTTACAACTCAAAGTTTAAAAAAAGCATAAAGCGGGGGTAACTTGAACAGAGCAGCAGTTACAACACTAAATACCTTGGATAGACAGATCCAAAGGGCCATGCTGGTCTTTATCTGCCATTATTTACTGTATCTTACCATACCCCATTGCTGCGATCAGTTCCCTTCTTTGTTTGCAGCAATTGTTTTGTTTTGTAGCCATTTTAAAAAAATTGTTGAAATCTTGTCCATGTGATATGCTTGTGGTATTAATTTAAGTTCTAACCTTTTAGAACGCTTACTGAAGCCTGAGTCATCTCCCCTTCCGCTTCTCAGCCTGCACAGAAGTGTCACATCTAGTAGAGCCATAAAAATGCTAAATAGTAGTAATAGTAACAGTATATAACAAAGGTAAAAATTATAGTGGCCTGAAATTTATAGATGAACTGAAGGTATACTCTATAATTGAGTATATGTGACATATTACAAACTCTACAAATAGAAGCTATACTGAGAAACAGACCAATCTATTTACAATAAAAATAATTTTATAATTTGAAAACTCTCAAGTTCTTGTGGAAATACTTCTGATGGCGGTCTGGTATCAAAAACTATAATAAAGTTGCATCACTTGGTACCAAGTTAATCTGATATGACTTGTTTGAATATCAAGCAATTCTACCTTCAACTAAAAAAACATTTTGATGCCAATTTTTTTTTTTGTTACTGGTGTGTCCACTGCACAACTTAAAAGAAATAAGAAACTAATTTCAAGTTGTGATTTTTCAGCAGCAACAAATGCTCAAATGTCGCGAGTCCGGGCGGGAAAAGAACCGGCGTCGAACCGAGAAAAAAGACAAATAAAATCAACTTTTCTAGCGGTGAATTACAAACAATGTCTGTAGGGCTCCGCGGAAAAAAGAAGACTGAGCAAGATGGCACCCTTGGGCGGGAAGGGGACCGCGCATGCGCGCTGCAATTCCCAAAGGCTTTCTTTGAAAGCTGGGGAAAATTGCTCCGCGAGGGCTCTGTCGGCGCAGACGTCACCCATATGTGAGGACTGACTTCCTGCTTGGTCCTGGAGAATTTAACAACGCATTTACAATCCCCTAATCTATCCCTTCATCTAGTGATGAAGTCACAGGCAGTCTAGCATTAATAAATGAAGAAAGATCAGATGGAGAAAAAAAATATACATTTTTGAGAGTTATATAACACTAGACATTTGCACAGAAACCGAAGATGAAATGTAGCCCCAGACTCAAAACACCAGGCATCAACAGCAAAAACTCTTTCCACCATTTCTGAGTTTCCTTAGCAACATCCAGAAAGATTGAAAGTTTTTTTCCCATAGAACAGTTGGGACCATTTAATATAGAACAAATGTAAAAGCCAGCCTCTGTCAGATGCGAGGGCAAACATAACAAAGTGGAAGTCTTTATATCAGATGGCTCAGAAGACTCTAATAAGTCTGAGACATTCAAAACATCCATTTTTGTTATTCTGTCAGATGGCTCCTCAGATCTTCTACCAGTTGGTAAATAATAAGCCTTCACAAAAGGTGGCATTAATTCTGCCAAAACAGCCAAATTCAGTCCCAAGTATTGCTTAAATAACCCTATATGAGTAACACCTTTTATCTTAAGAAAATTCAATACACGCACATTAGTAGCTCGAGTAGAATTTTCCAATGCTTCCACCTTAGCTCAAAGCAATACATTGTCTTTAATCAAAGCCGCACTAGTATCCACAGCAGAGTTCAGCATCCTTTCATTTTCTTCAACTTTACGTTGAATAGCATCAGTTATAGTCATGTATCTGTCCAATTTCATATTAACCGCACCAACCTGAGAAGAGATTCCTGTAGCCTGTGCTGCAACCGCTTCCGAGAGAGCAGAGATGGCCTCCCAAATGTTCTCCAACATTATATTCTTTGGACGTGACAAGGAAAATGGTTCAATTGCAATCGCTGGGGTAGCGCCACTGATAAACCATGCACTCCATTCTCTCCTCCGGGTGGGATTGGGGCTGCCGCCAACACCCCCTTGACCGAAGAAATCGTAGATGCCAAGAAATCTGCTCCACTGCTCACCGCCAGAACTCCCCCCGCAGGCACAAGCTGAGCGCCAACATCCGACCCCTTAGGATTGCCAACTGATGGCATGGGGACAGGAGTAGCGAAGGTTGGAGGCGGAGACTGTGTGTCAGGAGATGAGTCACTTCCAGGTAAGGCAGGAGAGCTGAAACCTCTGGCTGCTCTCCTCTGCAACGCCCCAGAGAATTTCCCGTCTTTCAGCGTCGGAAAGTAAAATAAACCGATCCATGGGACCAGACACAGGCAAGCAGGGGCTCCATGGGGTAAGCCTTTGTCTTCCCCTTCCTCTTCGATATAGCACTCACCGTAGCAGCACCTCACACGGCCATCTTAGAATAAACCACGTCTCCTGGATGTATTAGTTTTAAGTAGTGACTGAATTCCGCCCACCCCGCAAATCCCACCCATTTCTATACTGACTTTCAAGGTCAGATGACAAGTCAAAGCAGTTTACTAATAAAGCAGGTTTAAAGTAAACCAAAGCAAAAAGGTTCATAAAATAAAAACAGAAAAAATTAAAAAGAATAATAAATAGTCAATTTCCCAGAGCTGTCATCTACATAAACTTCCGGATTTAAGGTCCATTCGAAGATCTGATTTGTAACCTCGATAAACCTGGAAGGTGGTATAAAAAATCATTAAGTAAGTAAATAAAATACCTTTTCTTACATTTAAGGAAAGGATTTTTCCACCCTAAGATCTAAAGACAGTCTATTTCATAAAGTAGGTGCAAGAACTGCAAAAGCTATAAAATGTTTGGATTCTACTGCTATTGACCACATAAAAGTGATGATCACAAAGAATCTAGAAAATTAAATAGTACTCAAGCATAAAACACACACTTGTGGTATGAAATCCCATTAAACGCTGTTCAAGTATTCCTTTAACTGGGGAGTCATTTAGCATTATGAATGGAGACTACAGAAATTGTTACATAATTTTAAATTGTGACTGTGAAGTAACTATTCTAAATTACACTGTCTGAATAGGTTGTACAATTCACTACTTAGCAGAAAGCAGTCTTAGATCAAGGCTGCATGAAAAATTTGTTCTGACACAACGCTATAGCATACTGAATTTAAAAACAAACAAATGGGTTCCTACTGAACAAACATTTTACTCTCCTGAGATAAGCAAAATGGAATCTGTCGTCCTTTTGACATTGTCAGCTACTTGTGACCTGGATTGGCCACGGTTGGAAACAGGATACTGGGCTTGATGGACCATTGGTTTAGTCCAGTATGGCAAATCTTATGTTCTTAACTTTTATCTAATATGACTCCATTTTAACCCTTTGAAATTCACATGACTCCAGATAACAAAAACACAATAAGAGACCTTCATTCCATTCCCTCATTCACTTCCTTCTCCCCCCAACTTATCCAATGCACGAAAACACCAGTGGTGGTAACAGTAGCAGCAGTCAGCACAGGGACTATGCCAGTGTGTACTCACAGACTGCAGTGCATGACTTTCTAGTCTAACAGGAGGCCCACACAGGAGGGGGGGGGGGGTTGTCAAGGCCTGTGACCATTCATTAACTCACATGCCCCATGCTGACTGCCACTACTGGGTATAGGTCACAGTGAGGATCCAGAAAGAGGGAGAGTAGCCCTGTTTCTGTGACTCCATTGGCTGATGTGATCCCCATTTGGGGTCCTGACCCACAGTTTGGGAAACACTGGCTTAGGGCCTATAAGAATGACAATTTGTTTAAGAATACTAGACTTCTAATGATGCTGTTTAATACTGTTTTGGTTTGACTGTCAAGTTTTTGTGATATCAACTACTTGAAAGTTGCTGCAGAAAGCTCATACCTCAATAAATTGGTTAGTCTATAAAAAGCCATCAGTCTCTGTCATTTCTGCTATAGCAGACTAAAACAGCTATCCCTTTGATAACACAGGTACACTACCAAAAAACTTCCTCCAGTTTTGCAACTGATTCCTATAGATTTTGGGGTGCTGGATCCAGGAAAAATAGCCAAAATGTTCCATCACGTCACGTTTTCTTGCAAAATTAGATTTCTTACCCATATAAGGAATGTTCACATAATTTCTTTTTAGCCGACTGCAGTTTATTTTCTTGGCCCAAAATAGAGGTTGTAATGGTTAACTAACTAGAAACACTCCCTCATGATATTTTAGAGTGTTTTGTATTCATTTTATACATTAACAGGACAATTGGGAGGCGGGGGGCTAAATCCAGTACTCGCGCTGGCGCATGTTCTTTCCTGTTCGCCTCGCCTCGTTCGCTCGCTCAAACACGGTGGTTGCAACATGAACGTTCCTGTCAAATTTCAGTTTCTTGCAAGTTCATTATTACCTTTTGTTTGCTCAGTCGTAATCCAGCTTTATTCCGAAGTGGTTCACTACAGTTGTAGTTTGCAGTGCTGTGTATTTGTGATGGCTCACAGAGCCAGAGGTTGCGTCAACTCTCCGGACAGTTTTTGTTTTATTTGTGGGGAATATACCGTGAAAAAGCGGCAGAGGAACATTTCTGCATTTATTAAAAAAGTATATTTTGCCTATTTCGGTTTGAAGTTAGGCGATCAAGACAAACCGTGGGCACCTCACAAAGTGTGCAAGACATGGTTGGGGCAAGGTACTTCAGGCCGGAAGGTCGGAGGTTCAAATCCCACTAGAGGACAGCAACCTTGGGCCAGAAGGACTGGGGTTTCTAGTCCCACAGATGCTCCTTGTGGTCTTAGGCAAGCCACTTAACCCTCCATTGCCCATGTTCCCTGTAAGTATTAGTGTATGTGTCTCATATCCCCACGTGTTAAATGTATCCCCCAATTGTGTGTTGTGACCGCTTTGATTGAAGGATAAGGCGGTATACAAAACTGTCTAAATAAATAAATAAATAAAAATGTGAGGAAGATCTACGCTTATGGATGAAAGGTAAAAAAACAAGCATTTCGTTTCGGAATACCTATGATGTGGCGTGAACAAAGAGACCACAGCAGTGACTGCTATTTTTGCTCTTGCATTGTGAAGGGATACAACTTAAAAAATAAGAACGTAATAAGTTACCCCAACTTTCCCTCAGCAATTAGGCCTATGCCTCATAGCAACGAAGTACCAGTGCCTGAACCACCAAAATCTTTGGATCATATTTGTGTGGACGGTTCTGATCATGATGAGACTCATCAGATGGCTTTTCCCAATGAGTCCAGTACTTCCGAGTTTGAAACTGAACCAGATCCGAAACCTGAACTTTTCTCTCAAGCTGAATTGAATGATTTAGTCCGGGATTTAGGACTCCCAAAAGATGCTGCCCAACTGCTAGGTTCTCGGCTTAAACAGAAAAATCTATTGTCACCAGGAACAACTTTTTATTGGTACCCGCAACCGCGAGACACAATTTTTGAATTATTTCAGCAAAGAGGAAGATTTGGTATTTTGCAACGATATATACGGAGTGATGGAAAAGTTTAAACTCAAGTATGATCCTGCTGAATGGCGGCTGTTCATTGATTCGTCAAAAGACAGCATAAAAGGTGTTCTTCTTCATAATGGCAACACATTCGCTTCAGTTCCTATTGCTCACTCTGTTATTCTCCAAGAAAAATACGAGAATTTGGCCCTGATTCTTCAGAAGATTCGTTATGATGAGCATAAATGGATGATTTGTGGAGACTTTAAAATTCTATCCATGCTATTAGGGCAGCAATCTGGTTTCACCAAATATCCCTGCTTCCTTTGCTTGTGGGATAGCCGGGCCTGCGACCTACACTGGGGGAAAAAAGACTGGCCAATTCGGGAGTATTTGAGACCCGGTGAGAAAAATGTTCTTCATGAGAGCTTGGTACCTCGTGATAAAATTCTATTACCACCTCTCCACATTAAGTTGGGTCTCATTAAGCAATTCATCAAGTCCCTTCCAAAAGATGGTGAGTGCTTTCGGTACCTTTGCTCAAAGTTCCCCCGACTTTCTGAAGCAAAGCTAAAGGAAGGAGTGTTTGTTGGCCCTGATATAAGGAAACTCATTTCAGATGGAGCATTCGCTGAAACGATGTCTGAGAAGGAAAAAGAAGCCTGGGATTCCTTCAAGGATGTTGTTCTCAAATTCTTGGGGAACAGGCGGGATGAGAACTATAAGGATATTGTTGCCAGGATGCTCAATGCCTTCAAAGAACAAGGCTGTAACATGAGCCTGAAAGTCCATTTCTTGCACTCCCATGTGAACTACTTTCCCGAAAACTTGGGGGCGTACAGTGAAGAACAAGGTGAAAGGTTTCACCAGGACATCAAGGACGCAGAGAGAAGGTACCAAGGAAGATGGAACACCACTATGATGGCTGATTTCTGCTGGTTGCTGCTGCAGGAAACCCCAGATGAAAAATACGCCAAGCAGCGCACCAAGAGAAGCATTCGGGGGAAGAAGAAACGGGCCCACCAGGAGATTGATTGACCCAAGAATGACTTTAAAATCTAAACTGTGTTGACAAATATCGTGTTTTTACTAAACTTTGAAATAAAAATGTGCTAGTTATTACCACAGTGTCGGATCTCATTTATTAGAATTTTATTTTCACACCATCGGGTGTTTGTCTTCATGTATTGCAATGGTGCAGTTTGCGTTTTCTATTCTTACATACATACCTGTACAACATTTTTTGCACATTTCTTTGCTTTGCTTTGTGTCTAACCTCGCTCTTATATGCTCAATGTTTGTGCACATGTATGTGGCTGTTTTAAGTGCAGACAATTTTGCTACCATCACAGTGTGTTTTGTTGACATTACTCTATTCTTATGTGCTGCCTTGTTACAATTTTCTTTATTCTTATTTGAAGAACTACTGAACAATTAGTATAAAGAATTCATGCAAGAAACCTTTATCTCGATCGCACTCAATCTGAAACGTTCACCTCAAACTGCTAACCCAATGTAGCAAAAAATCTGTACGTGATGGAGAAAATTGGTTACCAGATTTGGATTCAGCGCACCAAAAAACATAAAAATCAATCGAAACATTAGAGGCAGTTTAAAAAAAATTGTTTTTAGTGTACCTGTGTAATTAATGAATATCTATCTGATCAGCCAAAAATTATCTGCTGCATATCCTTCCATTCCAATACCGTATTTACCTTTTAGGAACAAATAGAATATATGTAGTGTACCCTCATTGCTTATATAGCAAAACAAAAAAAACTCCAAATAGTGTATTCTCAATTTCAGGCCAATGCAGCATGTTATTCTTACTGCTCAACATTTTTAGCCTAATATTACTCATAATACATCACTGTAAACTTCAATATCCCATAACTGCTACAGTACTCCAAGAGTAAACTAGGGCATTTTTAAGTTATGCATAAGCTGGTCCACAGGCATCCTTCAGTTTTGAATTGTGTGCTAAAGGTGTGTGATAAGAAGCTGACTAGCCATAATGAAGCCACAAGCATCTTTGACTTTGGAACAGACACGCAAGATATTTAGATGTCAATTCGAAAATATGCCAGCAAGAAAACAGTCAAATTATTCATGCTTGCTTGCTTGCTGTTGAGAACGGATCAGTCTCAGTATCCTTGCCACTAATTTCTCAGTAACAGATGGGCATCTGCTTTAAAATGATTGAAGATGGCCAAAAGAGAACTTGAAAGATGATTCAGTACTGAATTTGTCGCCAAAATTCCTCGCCTGTTGCGAACAAAAGGTCATTTACCATATTTAGACAACACAACAAGCGAGGGATGAGTGAGGTCACAGGTGCTTATTTATTGAAAAAAAACCTACGCGTTTTGGCAACAAGTCTTCTTCGGGGTGGGGGGGGGGTATGCATCTTAAAGCATAAAACAAAAACATTTATAAAATATCATGTACAGTAAATAAATAGAAGATGAAATGCGTAAAATTTGAAAATAAAGCAAAACCATAATATATTAAAAGCATGTACATAAAAAAATAAATGTTAGTTTATTAAATCTTAAAGTGAGTTAAGAAATACATCAATTGAACATATAAAAACATAACTACAAGGACAGCAGTTAAAGAACATGTTGTAAACAAACATAATGATAAACATTAAAATTAACTGTATTGAAAAACAGGTAATGATAATGTTAATGAGAAAGGCAAGGAGATGAGGACGATATTTATTTATTTATTTTATTTATTTAACAGTTTCTTATATACCGCCCCTTCCAGAGATCAGGGGCGGTTCACATCGAACAAAAATCAATATACTTCTGTATATTTTACATGGAACTTGTGTTAACTATGTACACGTTTAGTTACATTGAACATGTTTTGAACATTAACTAGAATAACACTATTCAAACTATGTACAGGGAATGTGGGAATGTGGGATATGGGAATGTGGGATATGGGAATGTGGGATGTGGGATGTGGGAATGTACTTACAAAGGGCACCTTGTGAGAAGGTAGTCTTTAGAAAGACACCAATCAATCTGATGCTTGAAGGCTAAAAATGTACAGAACACAATATTGTGCGATTATGCAGTCGTACTTCCAAGAGCCAGGTTGAGAACTAGTGAATCATGCATTATGGATTAGGTAAATTTATTGCGAAATATTGTGAAGCAGGAGGTGTGGTCAGAGCTAGAGGGGTAAGAATAAAACCAAATGTGTACAACAGTAACTGCCTGGAGTAGGCTAACTACTCAAAAACGTCCTAACAGGTGATAAATAAAATCAAGAATCAGAAAAATCACCATGAAATATTCCAAAAGACCAAAGCAGATTAATTTTTGTCGGAGCGGGCCAGAGGAGGATAGAACATAAACCTATCTACTCCAGGCGGCAAACTCCATTTTATTAAACATATGGGTGAAACCCAGTGAAATTACTTAACTTAGTCGCAGACGAAAAGTCTCAGTCCATGAATGAAGCACAGCAACAAAGCATGAAGCACGACGTGCACGTTTCGGGATCCGTCCCCTGTATCAAGTGCAAACTCCTGTACTGCCAACTGTCATCAAACGCTAAGAGTAAATGTCTCTCATTCTTTAAGGGATTGAAAACTCCACAAGTGGCCAGAATTGCATGTCACTCAAACAGAACCTCCAATCATAGAAGGGAAACCCCATGGAAAGCAGGGAAACCCTACATGTTGGATGACCTCAGAGCAGACTAAGCCAATCAACCTCCCTGTTCAGATCAGAAGGGTGGACCGAATTAAGCAAGTAACTCCATCGCTGCTCTCGCCATTGCAAACGAGCTATCCGGTCACGACCCCTAGGATACTCCGGAACATGGTCTATTATAGACCATTTCAAGTCCATAAATATATATTTATGTGTCAAACAATGTTCGACGACTGGTGCTGAAAGGACCTGCTGCCGTAGGCAGGAAGCGTGTTCCGTCAATCTCACCTTGATCATCCAGGAGGTTCGGCCAACACCAACATATAAGAGAGTGCATGGGCATTGAAGTATATACACCACAAAACTGGAACAACAGGTAGTAAGCCATTTCCTCTCAAATGTCCGGCCCGTAGCAGGGTGGGTCCAAGTAAGCCAAGACATGGTAGTTGAACAATGGACACAAGAATTACACAAACGGCACTGTTTTTCATGTTCTGGTTTCAGATTGTTCTTGACCAAGTCCCATGATGAGCATTTCACTATATATTCTTTTTTGAAATATTAGACAGAATGTTTTTCCCTGGAGCTAAAACATGCTAAAAGACTAGACTGGCTCCGTTTCTTGTCTTAAGGATACACTGGATTGGCTCTTCATTTCTTGGCACATTTCATGTTTTTTGCACTTTAAAATCCCATGTTTTAGTCTACTCCAGGCAGTTACTGTTGTACACATTTAGTTTTATTCTTACCCCTCTAGCTCTGACCTCCTCCTGCTTAACAATATTTTGCAATAAATTTACCTAATCCATAACACATGATACATGATTCACTAGTTCTCACCCTGGCTCTTGGACATACGACTGCATAATCACACAATATTGTGTTCTGTACATTTTTAGCCTTCAAGCATCAGATTGATTGGTGTCTTTCTAAAGACTACCTTCTCACAAGGTGCCCTTTCTAAGTACATTCCCATATCGTCCTCATCTCCTTGCCTTTCTCATTAACATTATCATTACCTGCTTTTAAATAGTTAATTTTAATGTTTATCATTGTTTGTTTATAACATGTTCTTTAACTGCTGTCCTTGTAATTATGTTTTTATATGTTCAATTGATATATTTTTTTAACTCTTAAGATTTAATAAACATGAACATTATTTATTTTTTATGTATATGCTTTTAATATATTAAGTTTTTGCTTTAATTTCAAATATTATGCATTTCATCTTCTATTTACTGTACATATCTTATAAATGTTTTTGTTTTATGCTTTACGATGCGTACCCCCCCGAAGGCTTGTTGCCAAAATGCGTAGGGGGTTTTTCAATAAATAAGCACCTATGACCTCACTCGTACCTCATTTGTTGTGTTGTCTTGCTAGCAGTTGCGAGGGTCTTGCTCCCTCTGTGCTCGCCCATTTACCATATTTAGTACATTTGTCCATAATTCAAATTTTGTAAGCTAACATTTTTATTTGCTTTGCAGTAATTTTTCTAGCAATAAGACATTTAGCAAAAATTAAAACTTGTATGTAAATCTTCACAGAACCAAGCTTTCACTGCATCTTCTACCACATCGACAGGTCCAATTGGGCAATTAAGTGCGACTTAGGTTAAATAAGTCCAGATTTGCCATAGCCAAAGATATCCAATTAGGGTCAAAGCAAGTGGGATGAACATGAAGGGCTTTAGTGTTTTCCAAATAGAAAGTCAAGATTCTTTTGCAATCCAAAAGTATAGAAGCCATGTTCACCATTGTGAACATATAGCCTGAGAAATATTGGAAGGATGATGGACCACGTTAAGCAGTAACTTAGGATACGTGTACAGAGCCACCTTATTCTGAAAAGCATCTTCTTAGTCACTAAAGCATGGAGCTCACCGACTCTGTATGAACTGACCACCATTAAAAATGAGATCTTCCAGGTCAGGAAGTTTAGCTTGCTTGAGTCTAAAAGGCTCAGAGAAGCTTTCATAACTGGGCCAGTACAATGCTGAAGTCCCAAGACACAATGGAAGACTGGATGGCATGCTTCAATGGAATCAAGCACTGTATAAATCAAACCAAAGGCTGAAAAGGGATGGGTTTACTTTTTACATGGCCATACTTTGTGCTAATTACACTGAAGTGAACCCTAATAGTTGATTTGTAGACCTGCAGAAAAAAAGGAGATGATAGTGCCTCTGTATAAGTCTTTGGTATGACCTCATTTGGAGTATTGTGTTCAATTCTGGATACCGCACCTTCAAAAGGATATAAACAGGATGGAGTCAGTACAGAGGGTGGCTACTAAAATGGTTAGTGGTCTTCATTATAAAGCATATGAGGACAGACTTAAGGATCTGAATATGTACACCTTAGAGGAAAAGCGGGATAGAGGTGATATGAATGAGACGTTTAAATACCTCAGTGGCATAAATGCACAGGGGGAGAGCTTCTTTCGATTGAAAGCACGTTCTGCTGCGAGGGAACATGGGATGAGGGGGAAAGGGGATAGATGCAGGAGTGATATGCAGAAATATATCTTTATGGAAAGAGTGGTGGATCCATGGAATAATCTCCCAGTGGAGGTGGTAGATATGAGGACAGTATCTGAATTCAAAATAGCATGTGACAAATGAAGAGGATCTCTAAAGGAAAAAAGGGAACGGCTGTAGTTGTTGATATGGAAGGATAGACTAGATAGGCCATGTGGCCTTTTTCTGTTGTCATTTTTCTCTGTTTCTATTTGACTGTCACAGAGGAAAAAGGAATCTAGGGCCTTTCCATCACTTAGAAGCAGAAGCTTTTCTAGTTGAGTTTCCTCTTCAAAACTAGAAGAATATGAGTGGCAGATTCAGCAAGCTAGCTACATCCAGGCTGTGACGGATAGGGACCCAACTGTGAAGTGTAACAGTCTCCGGATGTTGCATGACCAAGAATGTGAAAAATTCCAACTGGACCTGTGCCCTGATCGATAACTCTCAGAGAAGCAGGAATGAGATCTGCCTTGGCTTGGGTATCGTGGTTCTCTGGTATCTTGTGCATTTTATAAGGGTATTTCCTACTTGAGGTATTGGAGGAAGGCATCCTCAAACACAATTGAGGAACCTTCCTGTTCAAAGGAGACACAAACAAATGTATCATGAGTTTTAACCACTCATGGAATACCATGCTTGTTACCCCTCTGTCCCTTTGTGGTTGCAGATTGTATTCAAGCTTGTCCACTAGAACATTGCCTTTTCCTTCCAGGTAGGTAGATGTCTTTGAGGGTCATTCTATGTGAGACTGGCCAGTTCCACAATCTGACAATTTCTCAGCACAGGAAGACCGACCCTGTTCTTCCCTGCTTGTTTATGAAGTACATTGCTACTCAAGTTTCTATTTGGACTAAGATTTCAGTTGTCCAACGAAAATGTCTGAAAGCCTTTAGAGTACTGCTTTTCAAACTTTTACCCCATGACCCCATTTTAACAACTGAAAAGTCACATAACCCGATGATGAAATCAAAATAGTAGGTCTCCAGGCTCCTTCTCCTTCCTCTACTCATCTATTGCAGAAAGTATCAAAAACAGTAGTAGCAGCAGCAGCAGTCAGCACAGAATTCCTTGTGTCAGTGTGCAGTACATGCTTACAGATCCCAGTACTCAGTATGGGTTTGTACTCTAGCAGGAAGCTTACCCTGGAGGGGGCACAGGTCTATAAATGTTCAATGGCTCACAGGCCACATGCTGACTGCCACTACTTGTCAAAGATCACAGTGAATGACCAGAGACAAGGGGAAATGGCTATGTTTCTGTGACCCCCATCCACTGATGATATGACCCCATTTGGGGTCTCAAAGCCAAGTTTAGGAACCACTGCTTTAGAGCATTCCTGATTGATTTTAGCTCTAATAAGTCTGTCAGATAACATTTTTTTCCTGAGCAGATCAGACCCTCTGTGTGATATACATGTTTGGACACATCTGTGATTAGGACAATTTGGGTTTCAGAAATTTGGAAGGGAAAGAGTAGTTACTCACCTGTAACAGGTGTTCTCCAGGAGCAGCAGGAATCAGTCCTCACATATGGGTGACATCGACGTCTATGGAGCCCTTGCGTAGCATTTCCCCAGCTTTCTATGAAAGCCTTTGGGAATACTGCACGCATGCGCGGTCCCCTTCCCACCTAAAGGTGCCATCTTGCTGAGTCAAATGACACAGCTAAAAAACAGCACACAAAAATGTAAAATAAACTATGTACAACTGCAACTCCCAGGGGAGGAGGGAGGGTTGTGAGGACTGATTCCTGCTGCTCCTGGAGAACACCTGTTACAGGTGAGTAACTACTCTTTCTCCAGGACCAAGCAGGAAGTCAGTCCTCACATATGGGTGATTCCCTAGCTCTGGGCTACCAAGGAACCCAGGCTGAACAAGAGAACTCCCTCTAGTCCCAGCATCCAAGAAAGGCTTTTCACTGAAAGAAGCTCCACCGGTAGCCCAACGGAGGGCTGGAGGGCAGGAGATACCTAAACCTCAAAGAGATTCCGGAGTACTGCCTGGCCAAAAGCACTGTCCCTATGGGACTCCCTCTCCAGGCAGTAATGGGCCGCAAAAGTCTGGCTTGAGGACCAAGTTGCAGCCCTGCAGATGTCTGCCAACGGTACAGAGCGGAGATGAGCTACTGAGGCAGCCATTGCCCTGACACGATGGGCCGTGACCCGACCCTGCAAGGGAAGGTCAGCCGCACTGTAAGCCCAGGTGATACAGTCAGCCACCCAAATGGACAAGGTACGCTTGGACACAGCTAACCCCAAATTATTAGGGTAAAAAGATATGAAGAGCTGAGTAGCCCTTCTATGTCCCTGCGTACGATCAAGGTAGAAGGATAAGGCCCTCCTACAGTCCAGGGTATGCAGGACCGCTTCAGCTTGGCTTGCATGAGACCTAGGGAAGAATGTCGGAAGAACCACCTCCTGGTTGAGGTGGAAAGAGGAGACAACCTTTGGAAGGAACTTTGGATAAGTCCTAAGGACTACCCTGGTCCTATAGAAGCGAGTGTAAGGCTTGCCACAGATCAGGGCCTGAAGCTCACTTACTCGCCTGGCCGAGGTTAGGGCTACCAGGAAGAGCGTCTTCCAGGATAGGAAGCTGAGAGGACAAGTAGCCATCGGCTCAAAAGGTGGGCGAGTCAGCTGCTGCAAAACCACATTCAACTCCCACTCAGGGGCTGGAGGACGGACAGGAGGCTTGAGCAAGAGCAAACCTCTGAGAAACCAAGACACCAAGGGGTGAACCGACAGAGAGTGTCCTTCTACAAGAGAGTGGTGAGCTGCTAGAGCTGAGAGGTGGACCCGAACAGAATTGGACTTAAGGCCCTGATTGGATAAGTGCAGCAGGTACTGAAGCACCACTGGTACAGCACAGGAGAAAGGATCTTCTGTACGCAGCTGACACCACAGAGAAAACCTCTTCCATTTCAGGGCATAGGTTTTTCTAGTGGACTGCTTCCTAGAGGCCAGGACGACCTCGTCAACCTCCTGAGGGAGGCCCCAGGGAGCCAAAACTACCCTTGCAGCATCCAGGCCATCAAATTGAGAGATTTGAGGTTGGGGTGCAGAAGAGACCCCTGGTCCTGAGAGAGGAGGTCGGGCTGCAACCCCAGAGGAAGTGGAGTGTCCACTGCTAGTTGAAGAAGAAGTGGGAACCAAGGTTGCCTCGGCCAACTGTGGGCTACCCGAAGGACCGAGGCCTTGTCCTGTAGAATCTTGAACAGGGTTCGGGCCACCAGAGGCGTGGGAGGAAACGCATACAGGAGGCCCTGGGACCAGGAAATCAGAAAAGCATCTGCTGCTAGCCGCAGAGGATGCAGTTGCCTGGAGCAGAACCTGGGCAGCTGTCTGTTCAGGGGACTGGCAAATAGATCTATGGATGGAAGTCCCCATCTCAGGAAAATCTTCTGAACCACCAAGGGATGGAGTTGCCATTCGTGGGGCTGCAGAATCCTGCTCAACCTGTCTGCCAGGTAATTTTCCTGGCCAGGAAGATAAACCGCCCTGAGAAACATGTTGCGCCTGAGCGCAAACAAGCAAAGGTCCTGTGCCTCCTGACAAAGGAGCCTGGACCCAGTCCTGCTCTGTTTGTTCACATAAAACATGGCTACCTAATTGTCTGTTTGTACTAAGACAGACTGGTGGGCCAGGGTTTGAGAGAAAGGAGGGCTAAGCGAATAGCCTGCAGTTCCAGTAGATTGATTTGCTGCTTGGCCTCCCAGGGAGACCACAGGCCCTGGATGCACTTGCCCAGTGTGCTCCCCAGCCCTGCAGGGAGGCATCGGTGGTCAACACCACTGTGAACCCAGGTGGCTGAAAAGGCATCCCTTTCAGTAAGTTGGGGGGATGCAGCCACCAACGTAGGGAGTGCAGGAATGGTCTGGACACCCTTACTCTGTCGCTGATGCTCCCTGTGGCCTGCGACCACTGAGTTCTGAAGCACCATTGTGCAGGCCTCATATGAAGCCTGGCATAGGGAGTCACATGTACTGTCAAAGCCATGTGGCCAAGAAGCCTCAGGCAGAGCCTGGCGGAGACCAGTGACCTGCTGAGAAACTGGTTTGCCAAGGTTATCAGTCTTTGGGCTCTGTCCTCTGGCAAGAAAGCTTTTGCTTGCAGAGTCTCTAGCCTTGCTCCTATGAACTCCAAGTCCTGGGAGGGAGCAAAGTGGACTTTGCGAAGTTTATGACAAACCCCAGGTGTTGGAGTAGAGAAATCATTCGGAGGGTGGCTTGCCTGGCCTCCTGGCACGTCTGACCCCTGATGAGCCAGTCGTCCAGATAGGGGAAGACAAAGATACCCTGATTCCTTAAGTAGGCACCACCACCGCCAGGCATTTGGTAAAGACCCTGGGAGCGGAGGTGAGGCCAAATGGCAGCACTCTGTACTGATAATGGTTTCCTCCCACAATGAACCTGAGGTACTTTCTGTGGTCTGGATGAATGAGGATGTGGGTGTACGCATCCTTTAGATCTAAAGAGCATAGCCAATCTCCCTGCTGGAGGTAGGGCAGAAGTGTACCAAGAGTAAGCATCTTGAACTTCTCCTTCTCTAAGAACTTGTTGAGATTTCTGAGGTCGAGAATAGGCCTGAGGACCCCTGTTCTCTTTGGTACTAGGAAGTACCTGGAGTAGAAACCGTGACCTTGTAGGTGGGGAGGCACAGGCTCCACCGCCTTGTCTGAAATATGAGATTGCAGACATGCTATTGGTAATCTGTGAACTTTCATTAAAATCATCTGTAATACCTGAAGATTGGAGGGTCGCCAACGTAACACCAATTTTTAAAAAGGGTTCCAGGGGTGACCCGGGAAATTACAGACCGGTGAGCCTGACGTCAGTACCAGGGAAAATGGTAGAAAACATCATAAAGAACAAAATTACACAGCATGTAGATAGTCATGGCCTAATGGGAGACAGCCAACATGGCTTTAGACAAGGAAGATCTTGTCTTACTAAACTGATATGTTTTTTTGAGGGAGTGCATAAACAGGTAGACAAAGGTGAGTCGGTTGATATAGTGTATCTGGACTTTCAGAAAGTTTTTGACAAGGTCCCCCATCAGAGACTTCTGGCGAAGCTAAAAAGTCATGGGATAGGAGGCAGTGTACTATTGTGGATCGGGAACTGGTTAAAAGATAGAGAGCAGAGGGTAGGGCTAAATGGCCAATATTCCCAATGGAAAAAGGTGAATAGTGGAGTACCCCAGGGATCTGTACTGGGTCCGCTACTTTTTGACATATTCATAAATGACCTGGAAAAGGGAATAACTAGTGAGGTTATCAAATTTGCAGATGACACAAAACTGTTTAAAGTTGTTAAAACCCAAGAGGATTGTGGAAAACTGCAGGAGGATCTGGATAAATTGGAAGACTGGGCATCCAAATGGCAGATGAAATTTAATGTGGACAAGTGCAAAGTTATGCACCTAGGAAAGAACAACCCACACTATAGTTACACGATGCAAGGCTCCACATTAGAAACCACCACCCAGGAAAAAGATTTAGGAGTCATCGTGGATAACATGTTAAAACCCTCTGCCCAGTGTGCAGCGGCGGCCAAGAAAGCAAATAGAATGCTAGGTATCATAAGGAAAGGAATGGAAAATAAAACAAAGGATATTATAATGCCTCTGTATCGCTCCATGGTACAACCGCACCTTAAATATTGTGTGCAATTCTGGTCACCGTATCTTAAAAAGGACATAGCGTTATTAGAAAAAGTACAGAGAAGAGCCACCAAATTGGTGAAGGGGATGGAAGGCTACTCCTATGAAGAGAGGCTAAAAAGGTTAGGGCTCTTTAACCTGGAAAAGAGACGGCTGAGGGGAGATATGATAGAGGTCTATAAATTAATGAATGGAGTGGAACGGATAAACGTGGATCAATTGTTTACGCTATCAGAATATAGAAAGACTAGGGGACATGTAATGAAACTACAGGGTAAACTATTTAAGACAAATAAGAGAAAATATTTCTTCACTCAACGTGTAATCAAACTCTGGAATCTGTTACCGGAGGATGTAGTAAGGGCTGTTAGTATAGCTGGGCTTAAAAAAGGTTTGGACAAGTTCCTGGAGGAAAGGTCCATAAACCACTATTAAAAAGGGACCCAGGATATCAATGCTTGACCCAGTACAAGCATTGTGGAACCTGTGTCTTTTGGGGATATTGCTAGGTACGTATGACCTAGATTGGCCACTGTTGGAAACAGGATACTGGGCTTGATGGACCTCAGTCTGACCCAGTATGGCATGTCTTATGTTCTTATGTCTCGCAACAGACTCTGAAGCTCCTGCAGGAGGAGGGCCGTATGGAGAGGAGGCCTTGGAGGCTCTCCTGGAAAGTAGGGAGGAGGCAACTGATGAAAATGAAGCATGTAGCCCTTTTGGACGATGCTTAAGACCCAATTGTCTCCTGTAATGGGTGGCCACCGGTGGGCAAACAGGGCTAGTCGACCTCCTGTACAGGGGGATGGGACAGCAGAGATGGAGAGGCTATGCCTTGGGAGTCAAAAACCCCACCCTGCTGAGTGGGAGCGGGAGCCGGAGGCTTGGGGGCCTTCTGCCTACGGGGCCCATGTCCCTGCCCCTTGGCCTGCTGACCCTGTGGGGGAGCGGGGGAGGCCTGGTAAGGTGGGAACTGTTTGTAGGCAGTCGCCTTCCTCCCCAAGCCCTTCTTCTTATGTGAAGGGGCAGAAGTCTTTCTAGACAGCCTTGTCCTTGTGAGGTGCTCGGTTTCGAGCTCAGCAGCCTTCTCGGCCATGGGCTTGCCAAAAAGGTTCTCACCTCGGCAAGGGACATCAACCAACTTGTCTTGAACCCATGGCTCGAGGTCTGATGACTGCAGCCATGCCTGGCATCGAGCCGCGACGCCGGCTGCCGCAACATGGGCCGAGGCCTCGAAGCCATCGTAGGCTGCTCGGGACATGAACTTAGAGCATTCCCGGATCCCCAAATACAAGGACTTGAACCTCTGCAAAGGTTCCCCGGAGAGACCAGCAGAGAACCCGGCAAGCTCCTTTGCCAGGTCCCGCAAGTACATGCCCATGTACAGCTGGTAAGACTGGACACGGCAAGCAAGCATCGAGCCTTGGAAGCACTTTCTACCAAATGCATCCAGGTTCCGGGCCTCCCGGCCAGGGGGCACCGCGGAGTGCATCTTCCGGCTTTTCAGACGATGCATGGCCGATTCCACCACCATGGAATGGTGAGGTAGCAGCACCTTCTGAAAACCAGGGCTCTTACGGAGTCGATAAATGGAATCGACCCGCTTGCTTAGAACCGGTGCCGAGGCCGGTGCCTCCCACATCTGGAAGAGGAGCCGTTCCAGCATCGGAGGAACCGGCACAGTAAAGGCCTCCTTCAGAGGAGAGTCATACTGGAGGGCCTTGACCTCTTTGGCTCGAGGCTCCTCCTCGGGGTCTGCCAAAGCAGTGGCCATATCCCTAACGAACTCCGAGAACCGGGTATCCTCCGGAGGGGACCTACTCCAGGGC
This sequence comes from Ichthyophis bannanicus, assembly GCA_033557465.1. Classification (NCBI taxonomy): domain Eukaryota; kingdom Metazoa; phylum Chordata; class Amphibia; order Gymnophiona; family Ichthyophiidae; genus Ichthyophis; species Ichthyophis bannanicus. The sequence continues at coordinate 158,149,897 of CM066034.1, forward strand.
TCAGACTGCGGTGAGTCCGACGGGACGCACCGAGTCTTGAAGGTATCGGGGGACTCCTTGTCCTCCATCTCCCAGGCGGACTTGTCCAAAGAGGAGTCGGGCTCCGACTGTGCGGTGCCCGGCAGCACCCGCCCCGATGCCGAAGGCACCGGCGTCGACGCCCTCGGTCCCGACCGGGAGGTCGAGGGTGACCGTGACTGAGGACGACCTCGAGCCTTCATGGTCTCGAGTATCGGCTCGGTGTCGACTTCGACTTCGATGTCCCGGAGGTCGGGGCAGATGTGCCAGCGAGGCTGGCCATCAGCACCCGCTGCTGATCCATGAAGGCAGACAGTCTGCACTCTAAGGCTGTCAGCCTGAGACCCAGCTCAGGAGACTCAGCAGCTACCGACTCGGGGCACCGGCGGCGCCAGGCCCAACGTCGGCTCCCTGGGAGGAGAGTCCTCGAGGACAACAGGACTTACGTGTCCAGCAGACTCCGGCTCCACCCGAGGTACTTTTGACGGCTTCTCCTGTTCCACGGGCCCGGGATGGCGGTCGGAGGTCCGAGACCTAGCCCTCGAGGAGCCAGGGACCTCCTCCGACGCCGCCCTCCCGAGCCGCTTCTTCCTCTTTCGCTCCTGCTCGGGGGACCCCCTCTCCGAAGAGCCCCGACGATGCTCGGGGTCAGACTCCCGAGACATCGAGGCCTCAGACGAGGTCCGGGCCCGGCCGGAGGCCGAATCAGAGAAAAGCCTTTCCTTTTGCTGCTGACGACTTCGCAGTGCCTTAGTGGACATTTTCCCACACGGTCCACAGATCTTAGGATCATGATCAGGACCGAGGCACCGAAGGCAGCAGTCGTGTGTGTCGGTGAGAGACATTAGTTTCTTGCACCGATCACACTTCTTAAAACCACTGGAAGCCATCGGGGAAAAAAGAGCCCCCGCGAGGTCAAAGGACCGGCCTTCCAGGGAAAAAGAAAAAAAGGGCGCGAACGCCAGCCACGAAGGGCAAAAACTGAAAAATAAGATCGGGCTCGATACCGGTGTACCGAACCCGGCGAGAAGGGGAACCGGCGTCGAACCGGAGAAAAAAACCGCAAAGAAATCACAGGGATCCAAAGAAAAAATCTAACTGTTTTCCGGGTGAACTAGGACAAACGTCTGACGGGCTCCACGGAAAGAGAGACTGAGCAAGATGGCAACTTTAGGCGGGAAGGGGACCGCGCAGGCGTGCAGTATTCCCAAAGGCTTTCATAGAAAGCTGGGGAAATGCTCTGCAAGGGCTCCATCGACGTCGATGTCACCCATATGTGAGGACTGACTTCCTGCTTGGTCCTGGAGAATGCCCTTGGCCAACCATCAAATGACTGAGTGATGCAGATAGCATATGTGTAAACTCTTAAGTGGCCTGAAATCACTAAGAGCATAGGGTCTATTGGGCTTAACTCATTTTGACCTGTGCCAAAGGATTAACATGGATTGTGCAAGGTATGAGGCCCAACAATCTTAACAAGTACCATGCTGATGTCTGCTCTTATTTCCCCCACTTTGGGCGCCAAAGTTATTTTCTGTTTGAAAGAGGACTATTGCCTGAGTTGTCTAGAGAGCTCCTTTAAATTTCAAACGAGTTAATGAACTCAAGTGCGATTTGGGATACTTTATGAACCCTAGCGATAGGTTTGTTTTTTTGTTTTTTTTCATTCTGTGGCATCCCCTGCAAATTGCTTTTGACCAGCCAATCATGTACACCTGCAGTCTGCTTAAAGTGCACTGCTACCATGACTAGGTAATTCGCACATGTATGTAGATCCATACATACATAAATGGCATCATAAAATTCCAACTGGTGTCAAGGAATGTGCTTTGAAATTACATGTTCTTTGCTGGTAGGAATGTACGGAGATGGAGTTTGGGCAGAGCATTTTTTTTTTAATTAAACAAGTTTTTCTATACTGCTTTATCATTTAGTCAAAGTGGTTTACACTAACTTAAACTTGGAAATGCACATTAAACAGGGACAGTGTTAACTTGGATTCTTCTGAGACAATGGAGGGTTAAGTGACTTGCCCAAGGCCAATCATGCATGTAGAATTTACATGCATATGTGGGCGTGAGATCTACCACTTGCTTGTTATTAAACATTTATCTGTTCTCAACACTACCAGTTTAGAAAATATCAACTAGTAAATAGGAAAGAGACTATGTTCATCTGTAAGAGAACAGCATATTATGGGTGACATCATCCAAGGGAACGTAGGATGAAAAAATTTAGGTTACTAGCTCTGAAATCTGAGAGCTTTCTAAAGTGGTCCAATCACACATCTGTTGTGGTTCCTGCATCTGTGACATCTCCCGGGACCACCTCAGTTCCTTAGGAATAAGATTAGCAGAAAGCTATCTCCTAGGGGAAGTGGGGGAGTTTTGTGATGACTACATAAACCTAATAGTCTTGTCTGCCCACATTTCATGGAATTGCTGGGGATCCTATGTTTCGGGAACATCTGGTGAAAAATATTACTGCTCTGAAATCAGTCTGATAAAAGAACAAAAGATATTGCACAATGCATTATTTACGAAGCAGATCACTATTGTCCAAAATATTCTGAAAAATGAACACGATGGCCATAAAATCAGCATAGGGTTTTCTCAAGAGACAGAACGACTTGATGCGACACCTCCAAACCAATAAGAAGGGTTTTTGTAAGTTACCTTACCATAGAGATGAAGCGAGATAAGATTAAAAAACCCCGAAACACCCCAGATGTGAGGCAGCTCCACATGACATCGCGGGCATCAACTACTGTATATACACGTCGTTCACGCTATGAAAAGTGCTTAGCTAGTTACCTAAAGATATTTTTCATGCAAGTTTTATTGGGTGGTACGAGGCATGCGTCAAGATTGTATAACCTACTTGTCCTTGGAAAAAACAGATGAAACATCAATATAAGACAACTCATCAGGGTGGAGTATAAAACAGAAAATAAAGCAGGCAGTTATGAAATATTTGCTGTTATCTTTTGAACATAAGAAATGCCATACTGGGTCAGACCAAGGTCCATCAAGCCCAGTATCCTGTTTCCAACAGTGGCCAATCTAGGTCATAAGTACCTAGCAATCTCCACAAAAGACACAGGTTTCTCAATGTTTGTATTGGGTCAAACAGTGATATCCTGGGTCCCTTTTAATAATGGTTTATGGCCCTTTCCTCCAGGAACTTGTCCAAACCTTTTTTAAACCCAGCTACACTAACAGCTTTTACTACATCCTCCAGTAACAAATTCCAGAGTTTGATTACACATTGAATGAAAAAATATTTTCTCTTTATTAGTCTTAAATAGGTTAACCTGTAGCTTTCATTACATGTCCCCTAGTCTTTTTATATTCTGATGAAGTAAACAATCGATCTACGTTTACCCATTCCATTCATTCATTTATAGACCTCTATCATATCTCCCCCTCAGTCGTCTCTTTTTCAGGATGAAGAGCCCTAACCTTTTTAGCCTCTTTTCATAGGAGTATCCTTTCATCCCCTCTATCATTTTGGTGACTCTTCTCTGTACCTTTTCTAATATCGCAATATAATTTTTAAGATACAGCGACCAGAGTTGCATACAATATTCAAGGTGCTGTCGCATCATGGAATGATACAGAGGCATTATAATATCTTTTGTTTTATTTTTCATTCCTTTCCTTATGATACCTAGCATTCTATTTGCTCTCTTGGCTGCCGCCGCCGCACACTGGGCAGAGGGTTTTAACATGTTAGCCACTGTTTCAGTATGCCAGAGATTTGAGACTGGGACGAAGGTTCACCTTCCAGCAGGACAATGACCCTAAACATACTGCTAAAGCTTCACTGGAGTAGTTTAAGGGGAAACATTTAAATGTCTTCGAGTAGCATAGTCAAAGCCCAGATCTCAATTCAACTGAGAATTTGTGGCATGACGTGAAGGTTGCTGTACACCAACACAATCCATCTAACTTGAAGAAACTGGAGCAGTTTTGCCTTTAGGAATGGGTGAAACTCCCAGTAGCTAGATGTGCTAAGCTAATAAAGACATACCCCAAGAGACTTGCAGCTGCAATTGCAGCAAAAGGTGGCTCTATGCACACTCATGATTTCTGTTTTCTTACTTATTGTTTGTGTCACAATAAAAGATATTTTGCACCTTCAAACACCGAGGGGATGAATACTTTCACAAGGCACTGTACAACAGAGCAAGCCATTGGGAACAGAAGCTAGAACACAACCCCAGCATAAGTATCATCTGGACATTCTAGTCGGGACACCATTCCTTCCCCCACCACCACTGTGCTGCCGAATCATAATCCGGCATTTTCAAACTCCACTGGCCAGGTGTGCTGATCTCATGGATCACAAGATCAGTACAACTGGCTTGTAAAGTTTGAAAATGCTAGACGCCAGCATGGCGACATCATGTGGGTAAGACAAGTAGCACAATGAGGCAGACCCTGACCAGAGATTAATTATTCCCTGATTTGTAGTGAATTGTTTCATAAATTACAGAATATCTAATTGCTTTAAAATATAATATGAAGACTAATATAGAAGCAGTTTTATAATTCAAATATATGATTAGGAAACTATGTAATGAGTCACAAGAAACACATTTTATTCTTTTAATTATTAAAATGTGAAATCATTAATTTGAAAGATACTAAGAAATTACATAGAAAATTGATGGCAGAAAAAGACCATATGTCCTATCTAATCAGCCTTTCCATATCAACTACTATAGTCCCTTTAGAGAACTGTTAGTCCCATGCTTTCTTGAATTCAGATACTGTCTTGGTCTCTACTACCTACACTCCATTTACCTGAACCCACCGCTTGGTCTCTACTACCTACACGCCATTTACCTGTACCCTCTGTCGTCTCCCATTCAACCAATTTCTAACCCACACAGTCACTTTAGGGTCCATCCCTAGAGTGCTCAATTTATTTATAAGTCACCTGTGTGGAACGGTGTCAAAAGCATTAATGAAATCCAAGTAGTCACATCTAGGGCTCTCTCTCAGTCCAACAGGCTGGTCACCAGCCAAAGAAATTAATCAGATTTGTCTAACAAGACTTGCCTCTAGTAAACCCAATGCTGCCTCGGATCCTGCAATTGCACTGGACTCCAGAAACTTTACTATCCTCTGTTTTAGCAGTGTTTGAAGGAGTATGCCTTTTCAAATCCAGGGCTCTTGTGCACTTGATACATGGAATCGAGATGGTGGCTCACTGTGGGCACCATGAGCAGCATTTCCCACATCCTAAAGAGAAGCCAATCCAGGATTGGGTGAATCTGAACCATAATGACCATTTTAGGGGGAGTTAGGTACTGGAGGATTTCTAAATCCCCCGAGATTCCTCATCCGCCTTAATAGTGAAGGGCAAAACCTTCCCCATGTCCCGCACGAACTTGAGGAAAAGAGGTCCACGCATCTACCACTCTTTCCATAAAGAAATATTTATGCATATTACTCCTGAGTCTATCCCCTTTCACCCTCATTCTATGTCCACTCATTACAGAGCTTACTTTTAACTGAAAGAGGCTCTCCTCCAGTGCATTTATGCCACAGCGGTATTTAAACATCTTTATCAGGATAAAATCAAAATAAACTTAACTACCTAATTTCTCAACAAATAAGGGTGTCCTACACGGAGCGGTGAGTTCACCCCTAAACAAAGACAGGGGGAGGGGTGGCCTGCACAGAGCGGCAGGTGCACCTATTCTTTGCCATCTTACTGGGCAGACTAGATGGACCATACCGGTCTTTATCTGCCATCATTTACTATGTTACTATATCTCCTCTATCCCGCCTTTCCTCTAAAATATACATATTGAGATCTTTAAGTCTGTCTCCATATGGTTTATAATCAAGATCACAGACCATTTTGATAGCCATCCTCTGCACTGACTTCATCCTGTCTATATCCTTTTAAGGGTGTGGTCTCCAGAATTGCACATAATATTCCAAATGAGATCTCAAAGACTTAGAAGAGGCACTATCATCGCCTTTTTTCTGCTGGCCATTCCTCTTCCTATGCATCCAAGCATTCTTCTGACTTATGCCATTGCCTTTTCTACCTGTTTAGCCACTTTAAGATCATCAGAAATAATTAAACCTAGGTCCTGCTCTTCTTTCGTGGACAGAAGTACTTCACCCTTTGAACTGTACCGCTCCCTTGGATTTTTGCAGCCCAAATTCATAACCCTGCATTTTTTAGCGTTACATATCAGCTGCCAAATTCTTAAGCATTCTTCAAGCTTAGCTAGATCCCTCCTCGTGTTATCTTTTCCTTCCTGGGTCTCTACCATATTGCAGGTTTTGGTAATCTGAAAAGAGGCAAACCTTACCCGACAGTCCTTCAGCGACATCACTAACAAAAATGTTAAAAAGAATCGGATCAATGACAGATCCCTGCAGCACACCACTGCTCACATCCTTCTCCTTAGAGTGAGCTCCATTTACCTGTACCCTTTGTCGCCTCCCACTCAACCAATTTCTAACCCACACAGTCACTTTAGGGTCCATCCCTAGAGTGCTCAATTTATTTATGAGTCATTTGTGTGGAACGGTGTCAAAAGCATTAATGAAATCCAAGTAGTCACATCTAGGGCTCTCTCTCGGTCCAACAGGCTGGATTAATCGGATTTGTCTAACAAGACTTGCCTCTAGTAAATCCATGCTGCCTCGGATCCTGCAATTGGACTGGACTCCAGAAACTTCACTATCCTCTGTTTTAGCATTGATTTCATTAATGTACTCACCATAGAGATCAGACTAACCAGCCTGTAGTTCTCAACCTCATCCTTACTTCCGCTTTTGTGTAAAGGGACCACAAGTGCCTTTCACCAGTCCTCTGGGACCACTCCAGACTCCTAAATAAGATTGAAAAGGTCAGACAGTGGAGCTGCTAGAATTTCCTTGAGTTCCTTCGATACTCTCGGATCTTCTGTATCCCAACCGGCCCCATTGCTTTGTCTACTTTTAGTTTAGCTAGTTCCTCATGAACACAGTCTTCTGAAAATCAATCAATATCCACTTCATTTCTGTTCCCATTTGTGAGTGTTTTCTGAGGCTCTGCTCCAGGCCTTTTATCTGTGACCACAGAACTAAAAAATATTTGTTAAGCAATTCCACTTTATCCTCACAGGCTTCTACATATTCCTCCCCCTTCACCCTTAGAGTCTGACAATACAACGTTTGCACTTCCTCCTCTCGCGAACGTATCTGAAAAATATCTAGTCCCCCCATTTTATTGCATTAGCTATTTCCTCTTCTTTTTGTATCTTTGCTTTCCTGACTACTTTCCTAGCTTCTCTAAGTTTTTCCAATTATTAATGTGTGTCTTCCTCTTAATGTGATCTCTTGTATTTTATGAAGGCCACCCTCTTTTTCTTCAACTTTTCAGCTACTTCTTTTTAGAAAAATAGTGGCCTCCTTTTCCTTTTACATTGATTTACTTTTCTAACAAAAAAGGTTTGCTCCCCTTAACATAGCCTCTTTCAGTTTTGCCCATTGCTTTTCTACATCCCCCAGCTGTTCCCATCCTGACGATTCCTTGAGATATTGTCCCATCTTGGGAAAGTTAGTTTTCCTAAAGTCTAAGACCACTGTTTTGAATGGATTTTATCAGCCTTAGTACTAATACCGAACCACACTATCCAGTGATCACTGGATGTTAGATGATCTCGCAGTATAAAGTTAGTTACTGACCTGTAACAGGTGTTCTCTGGGGACAGTAGGAACCGGTCCTCACATATTGGTGATGTCGGCGCTGATGGAGCCCTCGTGGATGCATCCCCCCCAGCTTTCAAAGAAAGCCTTTGGGAGATGCCACCACGCATTCGTGGTCCCCTTCCAGTCAAAGGGTGCCATCTTGCTCAGTCAGATGACATAGCTAAAAGACAGCAAAAAATTAAAAGATGGTAAAGAAGCAACTCCAAGGAGAGGAGGGAGGGTTGTAAGGACTGATTCCTGCTGTCCCTGGAGAACACCTGTTACAGGTGAGTAACTACGCTTTCTCCAGGAACAAACAGAAGTCAGTCCTCACATATGGGACTCCCTAGCTAGGCTACCGAAAGCCCATAGAGGAAAAAAAATCAGTCACCTTCAGGGGAAACCATGAGCAGCAGCAATTGTCCACGAGTGCAGACTGCAATAGGACCCATATGTCCGATGGGAACAAACACACTGATAGACTGAACACAGAAGGGCCAGAGGGTAGGTGTTGCCTAGACCCCGAAAAGATTACAGAGCACGGCCTGGCTGAAGGCGCTGTCCCGTCGAGACTCCCTCTCCAGGCAGTAATGAGCTGCGAAGGAATGAAGACCAGATGGCGACCCGGCAGATGTCCATCATTGGGATGGAGTGCAGGTTTGCCACGGAGGCTGCCATGGCCCTGACATGGTGCGCTGTGACCCGTCTGTCCAGAAAAAACCCTGCCTACCCATAGGCGAGAGCGATACAGTCCACCACCAATATTCCCTCTAATTTTCTGTAGGCTGTGTGCGCATAAAATATCAGCTGTGCAGCTTTTGAAGGAAAGTTAAAGTTTTGTGTGCCACATAACGACATTCGGTGTTATATACTTTAAAATTTGACTACACGTCAGAATACAGTATGTACACCACATTGATTTGAATCAAATTAAATGAAAATAGATGATTACTAAATGAAGTGGAAAATGTCTAGTAATTACAATCACAACTTTTAAATTTTAAGACGTCTGTGGTGTTTTCTATCAGAATCAGAACCATAATTTGTGTGTGCTCTATTGTAAAGTGTGTGCGCTCGCTCGGCGAGGTGTGTGCGCGCGCACATGCGCACAGCTTAGAGGGAACAGTGTCCACCACCCAGGTAGATAGCATACACTTGGTCAACACTTCCCACAGTCTACTGAGATCATACGAGACAAAAAGCTGAGAAGCTTTATGATGGCCGTGGGTACGCTGAATGTAGAAGGATGGGCCCTCTTACAGTCCAGGGTGTGGAAGACAGTGCCTCCCTAATGGCGTGAGGCCTCGGGAAGAAGGTGAGGAGTAGCACCTACTGGTTGAAGTGAAAAGGCGATATCACTTTCAGAAGGAATATGGGGTGTGTGCTGAGCACAACCCTGTTCTTGTAGAACCTAGTGTGATAAGTCTCTGCCACCAGGCTTGGAGCTCGCTGACCCTGCGAGTGGAGGCGAGCGCAACCAGTAACACCACCTTCCATGAAAGGCATCGCAGGTAGCAGGTAACCAGGGGTTCAAAAGGCAGGCAGGTAAGCTGTGCCAGTACAACACCGAGGTCCCACTCGGTCACCGGAAGGCGTACCGTGGGTTTTGATAAAAGGAGACCCCTCATGAAGCAAGTAACCAACGGCTGGGCCGAGAGAATTCTGCCATCCACCAGGTGGTGATGTGCCACCAGGGCACCGAGATGCACGCTGGTGCACTCAGACGGAATTCGATTTGAGTCCGAAGTGTGAGATATGAAGAAGGTACTGCAGCATCAGCTGTACCGAGCAGGAGAATGGACTAATGCCATGCTCTGCGTACCAGACTGAAAATCTGCGCCACTTGAAGGCATATGCTTTCCTGGTGGAGGGCTTATAGGAAGCCAGCAGGATCTCCTCCCTTTCTTCCAAGAGGTTGAAAGTTGCTAGGGTTACCCTTTCAGCAGCCACGCTATCAGTGACAGGGACCCTAGGTTGGGGTACAAGAGAGAGCCCCCCCTCCTGCAACAGGAGCCATGAGGAGCTCCCCATGGGATGGGAATCTCCACCGAAAGCCGGAGGAGTAGTGGGAACCACGGCTGCATGGGCCATCAAAGAGCTATCAGGATCAGCGAGGCCTTGTTGCGGAGGGTCCTGAATAATGTTTTGACAATTAGTGGTGTGGGTAGGAAGGCGTACATGATACCTTCCGACCATGAGATAAACGCATCTGCTGCCACATGGGAAGGCTGGACTTGCTGAGAGCAGAAACGGGGCAACTGATAGTTGTCCGGGCTGGCAAATGGGTTTATCCATGATTCCCCCCAGAGATGGAAAAGCCGACTGGCCACTCTGGGGTCCAGCTGCCATGTGTGCAGCTGGACGACCCTGCTTAATCTGTCAGCCAGTGTGTTGTCCTGGCCCGGCAGGTATACTGTCCATAAGATTATGCCCTGCTGGACTACATAGCAGCAGAGAGCCATCACCTCGCAGCAGAGGATGCGGGACCCCATGCCCCCCTGCTTGTTCACATAGAACATAGCCACCTGGTTGTCTGTTTGGACCAACACTGGTTGGTGCCGTAGGTGGGGACAGAAGGCTCAGAGGGCTAGGTGTATCACCTGTAATTTCAGGAGGTTGATCTGTTGGTTGCTCTCGCTCTGTGACCAGCTGCCCTGGGTACAGAGGTCCTTGCAGTGGGCTCTCCATCACATCAGGGAGGCATCCGTCATGAGAATCCTTAAGGGGCATGGAGTCTGGAAGGCCATCCCTGCCTTGAGGTACTGGGGATTTTGCCACCAGGTCAGGGATTCCACCAACCAGCGGGTCACTACAACTCAGTTGTGGAGACGGCCTGTGGCCTGCATCCACTGGTCCCAAAGGCACCACTGTGTGGCCCTCAACTGGAGGCGGGCATCTGGGGTGACATGGATCGTGGAGACCATGTGTCTGAGTAGGCACAGCAGAAGCCGAGCAGACATTGAGAAATGGCATTGCATGTCCAGGGCCAGAGCTCTGAGCTGGGCAGCTCGGTCCCCTGGAAGGAAGGCCTTTGCCTGGAGGGTGTCTAGTCTTGCCCCTGTGAACTACAGACGCTGTGTCAGGAGGTGGTGGGACTTGGGGCAGTTTATTACAAACTCCAGACTTTGCAGGACCTAGATGCTATGTGCAGTTGCCTGCTGCACGTCCAAGGCCACGCGCCTCCCTTTATGACAGAGGTACTCAAATCCAGTCCTGGAGGGCCGCAAACCAGTCAGGTTTTCGGGATATCCCTAATGAATATGCATGAGATAGATTAAAATACAATGGAGGCAGTGCATGCAAATATATCTCATGCATATTCATTAGGGATATCCCAAAAACCTGACTGGTTTGTGGCCCCCTCCAGGACTGGATTTGAGTACCTCTGCTTTTTGAGCCAATCGTCCAGGTAGGGGAATACAAACACCCCCTGGAAGCGGAGGAAGGTGGCCACGACTGCCAGGCACTTGGTGAAAACCCTTGGGGCAGAGGCTAAACCGAAAGACAGCATCCTGTACTGGTAACGGCTGACCCCCACCATGAACCTCAGGTACTGCCTGTGGCTGGGGTGAATGAGGATGTATGTGTAGGCATCTTTCAGATCCAAGGAGCATAGCCAATCTCCTTGCTAGAGGTAAAGCAGCAATGTTCCAAGGGAGAGCATCTTGAACTTCTCCCTCACCAGGAATCTGTTCCGACTCCGCAGGTCAAGGATGGGTCTTAGACCCACAGTTTTTTTGGTGTAAGAAAGTACCTGGAGTAAAACCCCTTGACTCTGAGATAGATGGGAACTGGTTCTACAACCCTGTCCTTGAGAAGACCTGCCAGTTCCTTCAGTAGAAGGTCCCGGTGAAGGGGAGACCTGAGGGGCTCTCCCAGAAAGAAAGGGGGAGGTGTCTGGGCCAGGTGGAGGAGGTAGCCCTCCTTGACTACTGGGAGTGCCCAAGAATCGGTGGTGATAGCTGGCCACCTTTGGACAGTGAATGAGACGTCCCCCTGTGGGCTGCTCACCTCCTTGGGGTGGAGAGGCTATGCCCAAGGAATCAAAGAGACTCCCTGGCTGGGCCGGAGATGACATCTGGGGCTTGGGAGCCTTCTGCTTCCGAGAGCCATACTCATTGTTCTTTGACCTACTGACCCTGCTGAGGAGCCAGGGAAGCCTGAAAAGGTGGGTAGTTTCTGTAAGCAACCCCTTTCCTTGGGAAGAAGGGCTTTTTACACAAGCTCTTCCGTCGGGATGGGGCAGCTATCTTTTTAGAGAGCCTGGTCCTCATCATGAACTCTGTCTCCAGGTCGGCGGCCTTGTCGGTCATGTGTTTGCCAAAGAGGTTCTCTCCTTTTTATTTTATTTATTTATTAGAACTTATACTGCCACTTCCAAAGATCAGTGGCAGTTTACAGAGAACAAAACTGGAAATTTACATTATAACTATGTCCTTGGCATGGGACATTGACCAATTTGTCCTGAACCCATTGCTCGAGGTCGGTCAACTGTAGCTTAGCCTGGCATTGGGCATCGATGCCCGCTGCTGCTACTCAAGCCACTGACTTGAAGCTGCATCAGCTGCCCAAGACAAACTTGGGAGCACTCACGGATGGCTTTGGCCAGGTTCATGAACTGCTGCAGGGGTCCCTTGGAAAGACCAGCTGAGAACACGGCGAGTTCCTTCACCAGGTCTCTCAGATACATGCCCTTGTACAGCTGATATGACTGGATCTGGCCAATGAGAATAGAAGTCATGGTAGCACTTTCTACTGAGGGCGTCCAGGGGGCATGCCTCCCTGCCGGGGGAAACTGAGGAGTGTCTCTTCTGACTTTTCAGCCGACATATGGCTGACTCCACCACCATGGAGTTGTGTGGCAGCTGTGACTTCTGAAAGCCAGGGCTCCGTCGGACTCAATACATCGAGTCAAGCTGCTTGCTCATCACCAGCACCGATGCCGGTGTCTCCCACATACAGAGCATTAGCCATTCCAGAATGGGAGGAATGGGCACCATAAGCGATTCCCTTGGAGGGGCTTTGTATTGGAGGATTTCTAGCTCCTCCATCTGAGGGTCTTCCTCCGATTCCATTGGGGAAGCTAGGGCCTTGGACATGTCCCTGATGAAGTCTAGGAATGCCATGTCCTCGGATGGGGAGTCCAAGGGGACATCGTGGTGGAGACGGGTCTCCAGCGACACCTCATCCTCCATTTCCCACTCAGAATAGTCCGTTGAGGACTCGAGGGAAGGATGGCTTGCAAGCTCCAGGGCAGATCCTTGTCCGTAGCCTTTGGAGGCCCCTTGGCCAGCGCCGAGAGCACTGGCTAGGGAAGATCGCAGCCCCAAGGAACAGGAGCCGGATTGAGATCTTGACCGAGGATCGACTTGAGGCCGAAAAACCTTGAGGATCGGCTCGGAATCCAAGGACGTCCTGGACGTCGAGGGCCTGGTGTTCTGGGCAGAGGAACCAGTAGTACCAGACAACGGTGCCCGCTGCTGGTTCATGAAGGCAGACAAGCTGCGCTCCAGGCCTGCCATTCTAGACTCCAGGCCAAAGGCTCCGCAGCCATCAGTGCAGGCACCGAGGTAGTCAGGCTCGAAGCCGGTTCCCCCAAAGGGGAATCCCTTGACGAGGATAGTATAAAGCGACAGAGGTCGGTTCGAGGTAGAGTTCTTTCAGGGGACCTTTGCAGGTCGCTCCTTCTCCGATCCCTCGGACAAGCATCTAGGACTGCAGGACATGGCTTGGAACTTACTTGGCCCATCTGAGCAGTCCTGGCAGCTCTTGAGGGCCTTGGTGGACATCTTCTTACAGAGGCAGCATGCCATGGGGTCGTGGTCCTGTCCCAAGCAACAAAGGCAGCAGATGTTTGTATGTCAGGGACATTATTTTGGCACACCAATCACACTTTTTAAAACTCCTGATAGCCATGGGAGAAAAAAGTATCCTGAGGTCAAAAACCCACGGTGCCACCAGCTGGAAAAAAGGTGCCAAGAAGGGAGAAAAACAAACCCGAGACTCGATGCCGGGGCAGCAGGCTCGGGTGGCGGAAAGAAAACTGGTGCACTACTAAAGGAGAGTATGAAACACAAGTCGAAAAAAATCTACTTTTTCTGGGGGAAAGCAGACAGATGTCTGAAGGGCTCCGCAGAAAAAAGGAGACTGAGCAAGATGGCACCCTTGGGCAAGAAGAGGACCACACATGCATGGTGGCATTCCCAATGACTTTCTTTGAAAGCTGGGGGGGATGCTTCTGCGAGGGCTCCACCGGCGCAGACATCACCTATATGTGAGGACTGACTTCCTGCTTGTTCCTGGAAAACGTCAAATACTTTCCCTATTGGTAAGCACCAGATCCAGTATGGCCCCTTAACGCATGGGTTCTGTTACCAGTTGCAAGAATAGTTCTTCCTGTAGAAAATCTAGGATTGCCTTACTTCTCAATGACACTGCAGCAGGGGTGTGCCGATCAACATCCAGCATATTGAAATCATCAGTAGCACATCTCCTTTCATAGCAATACTGTGTATGTCTTTATTAAATCTGTCCACTTCTCCCTGTGAAGGAGATCTGTATATCATACCAATGCAAATGGATTTTCCATTCCCTCTATCTAGTTTAACCTACAGTGCTTCCTTGCTCCCTTTTAAGCCTTATAATTCTATAGCTTTAATATTATTTTTTTACATATAGTGCCAGTCTATCCTCCTCTATTTCCTAACCTGCCCTTCCTGCATAGAGTATAGACTGGTACAATGCCACATGGAATATGCAGAAACAGTACAAAAAACGTAGGCAGGGTTTTAAAACTCACAACAGTCTTTTTATTGGTCCATATAAAATAGAGGGGGGGCCAGATCAGACACAGGCCGTGTTTCGAAAAGAATCTTCCTCAGGGGTGAGGCACACCATATACTCAGGACCATAAAACTGATCTGTAACTGTACACCGATGATACGAAGTTACTGGAGTATAAACGTTTATTTCATGTAGGGAGGAGTAGCCTAGTGGTTGGGGCAAGGTACTTCAGGCCGGAAGTTCAAATCCCACTAGAGGACAGCAACCTTGGGCCGGAAGGACTGGGGTTTCTAGTCCCACAGATGCTCCTTGTGGTCTTGGGCAAGCCACTTAAGCCTCCATTGCCCATGTTCCCTGTAAGTATTAGTGTATGTGTCTCATATCCCCGCGTGTTAAATGTATCTCCCAATTGTGCTGTGACCACTTTGATTGAAGGATAAGGCGGTATACAAAAACTGTCTAAATAAAATAAATAAATAAATAAAATAAATAAATAAATGTTAGTATTGCAAACATTGAGAAATTGCTAAATCTGCCTGAGGAAGATTCTTTTCGAAACATGGCCTGTGTCGGGTCTGGCCCCCCTCTATTTTATATGGACCAATAAAAAGACTGTTGTGAGTTTTAAAACCCTGCCTATGTTTTTTGTACCGTTTCTAGACTGGTACAATTACATCCCCAGTCATGGTTATCCATGAATCATGTCTTCATAACTGCCACTGAATCCCAGTCAGCCTCTTCCATTAAAGCCGCAACATTTGGGATCTTATTTCCCATACTACAGGCATTCATGCATACTGCTTTCCAGATGTTGCCCTTTTTACTCATTTCTAGAGGTATTTACTATTTTACCTACCTGAGAACTTTTACTTACTTGGGGGCTTTCTTCACCCATCCCCCAACGAATCTAGTGTAAAGCCCTCTTCAAAACATCACCTGCGCACCTATCTGCTTTACCCTCTGTCCCAGAGTCATGAGGTCACTCTTGATATGATCAGAGGGATGTCTAGCAGTATCATTTGTGCAGACATGGGTGAGCAACATAGGATAATAATTAGTAGTCTTGATGGGTCCCAGCAAACTCTCCGTAACATCTTGGATTTTGCCACCTGGGAGACAGCACACCTCCCTGGACATCAAGACTGGTCCGCAGATAGATGCGTCAGTATCCCCCAGAAGAGAGTCACCAGCCACTACTTTTCGCTTTCTTGTAGTCCTTGATTCTGCAATTTTGGAGTGCTTCAGCTTTGGTTCTTCCCTTTCCTGGAATGCTTTCACCTCCTCCACTTCCAAGGCTGCATTACTGGTTCTTCAGTTTGAGGGCCAGAGGAGTTGGATTTTCTATTCTGCAGGCTCTGGTGACTCGTGTCCAATTCTTTTCATTCTGTAGCATACCATCTTCACCTCTGTCAGAAAGCTTGGATGTTTCAAGAAGCATCTCATCAATGTACTTCTCACTATCTTGAATGCTTCTCAGCCTTGCCACCTCTTCTCTGAGCACCTCTACTTGTTTCATGAGGGCTTCAGCTTGCAGCCGTACTGCATATGGAACTGGTCCCTCAACTCGAGCTGTCTGGACAGAGGCAGAAGCTGTACGGGGGCAACAGCTTTGGTAATACGATTTTTCCCAGCCATTGTTCAGTTGTTGGAGCTTTGGTACCTATTGAAGTAAACAAGAGACACCAGACAGTTATACAGATGATTCTTCCAGTCCTCTGCTGTTGTGATGAGTGCGGGGGCTGTGACATCTCTTGCCTGGCTGACTCATAGTGACCTCTCAAGTCCTCTGCTGGGATGGATATGCAGATGAGTCTTTCCTCATTAAATTAGGTGTAACTGGAAAAGATCTGTGTTTATACCAGTACTAAAGAAAGGTGATCCAACTGACTGTGGAAATTAATGCACAATCGCTCTGATCCCACATGCCAGCAAGATTCTACTAAAGATTATTCAAAAGAGACTACAACCATACCTGGAACAAGAACTACCTGAAGTGCAAGCAGGGTTCAGGAAAGGGCGAGGAACGAGAGACATCATTGCGGATGTGAGATGGATCCTTGAAAAGACTAAAGAATACCAAAAGGATATCTATTTGTGCTTTATCGACTATAGCAAAGCTTTTACCTGTGTAAACCATGAGAAACTCTGGGCCATATTAAGAAGCATGGGTATACCAGAACACCTGATCGTACTCATGCACAATCTGTACATTGATCAAGAAGCAACAGTTCAAACGGAACAAGGAGAAACAGAATGGTTTAAAATAAGCAAAGGTGTAAGACAAGGCTGCATACTTTCCCCCCTACCTGTTTAATTTATATGCAGAACAAATCATCAGAGAAGCAGGATTGTATGAAGACAACAGAGATGTGAAGACTGGTGGAAGACTCATCAACAACCTTCACTATGCTGCTGATACCACATTACTGGCTGAAAGTGAAGAAGATCTGAAACATTTGCTTCTCACAATCAAAGAACAGTCTCAAAATGGGCCTGCACATTAATGTAAAGAAGACAAAGATCATGACAACTGGCATAATCAACAGGTTCATCGTTGAAGGGGAAGAAATTGAAATCGTGAACAACTTTAACCTACTTGGATCAACTATCAATAAAGAAGCAACAAGCAGTCAAGAAATCAGACGCATTGCTCTTGACAGAATGGCTATGAAAGACCTAGATAAGATTCTCAAGAGCCGAGATGTCTCTTTCCATACAAAGATTGGACTTGTTGAAGCCATGGTATTTTCAATATCATATGGATGTGAAAGCTGGACAGTGAAAAAGATAGACAGGAAGAAAATTGATGCCTTTGAATTATGGTGCTGGTGGCGAATGCTGTGTATACCATGGACTGCCCGAAGAACAAACCAGTCGGTACTAGAGGAGATCAAACCTAAGCTTTCTTTAGAAGCTCAGACGACAAGACTTCAACTTTCATACTTTGGACACATCATGCGAAGAAAGAGATCATTAGAGAAAGACATCATGCTTTGCAAGATAGAAGGTCAACGCAAAAGAGGAAGGCCAGCAAGGAGATGGTTCAATACAATAACAGCAGCTACGGGTACCAGTCTGTCAACAATGAGCCGCCTTGACTGAAGACCGAACACAATTTAGAATAGCTATCCATCCAGAGGGTCACCATGAGTCGACTCAGACTCGACGGCACTTAACAACAAATATTAATTTTCTGAACATTAAATGCCCACAAGAAAATTCTTAATAGTTTTGCCAGATAAGATCTTACAGTCTGGACCGGTGGTATGTTATCGTACATCTATATGATAGTCTAGAAATCAAAAAGATTTTATGTTTAAAATATAATTCATCATGGTACATCAATGTAGAGCGTCAACTGAATAGAAAATCAGGATGTTCAGGCAAAGATTTAACGTTGCACTTCAGGACCACAATCAGTATGTTAAAAGGATTCTTTTATACCATGTTCTCTTTCCATCCTTCTACCTATAGTATCGCTTTCACTTGTGAGAATTATGTAATCATTAATTATCCTTTCACTGATGTATATATGTCTAGCTTGTACACTGCTATTAGTCCTATGTTAAAATAAAGTAGCAGTCTCAAAAATATGTATGCATGTTATTGGGGCACATATAATGCACCTCTAACAGTAATTTTATAATTTGTATTATACAAATATGAAAATCTTATCAATTTCTGACCAAACTTTAGAGATAGCACAGATTCACTCTGTGTTCTTTTATATATTTTATGAGATATACATGTACACACCACACAAAGATGTGAGTTATGCAACTGCAGGAATGAGAAATAACAATTTTAAGAAAGAATGATGAAAAAGTACTAACTCCTCAAATGATAGCTTGACAGCATGGACTAAAAACAGCATCCAGTATGTTCTATGGCAAAAAAATACTGAGGCAAAATGGCACGCCGACGGCAGGTGGGAAAACAGGCACAGAAGGAGGAACTGGGAAAGCCCCCATGCAAGGGCTCCATATGTGAGGGACTTCATCCTCTTTGTTCACAGAGAAAGCATTGGATTTGTGGGGCTGTGAATTGTGGCACTGGCACAGAGTTGAGGCCAGAAGGTTGAGCTCCAAAAGCTGTAAAAGGCCCAATGGGGCAACCAGAAAAAAAGAACAGAACAAGCAGCATGAGCAATTGCTGAGAGGTTCTGAGAGTCAGCGTCCAGCAGGGACATCAATATCAGATCGACTCTATAGTAGTCTGGATGGACAGAAGGGCCAGTGGGAAGGAGTTGCTTCAATACCCAAAGAGATGCTGGAGTACGGCCTAGCCGAAATTGCTGTCACATTTCCATCCAGACAGTAGTGGGCTGTGAAGGTGTTGACTGAAAACTACTTAGCAGCCCTACAGATCTCCTCTGTGGAGATGGAATGCAAGCTGGCCAATGAAGCGGCCATAGCGCAGATATTGAGAGCTATGACATGGCGTTCCAACATAAGTCCAGCCTGAATGTAAGTGAAACAGATGCAGTTCGTCACCCAAATGAACAGGGTGCATATGGACACCAGTACTCCAAACTTATTGTGGTCAAAGGAGACAAAAAGCTGGGACAATCAGCGATGAGCTTTCAGCGATGAGCTTTCATCCTCTCTAGGTAGAAAGCCAGTGCTCTCTTACAGTCTAAGGTGTGCAACGAATCCTCAGCTCTGTTGGCTTGTAGCTTTGTGAAGAAGGTAGGTAACACCACTGATTGATTGAAAAAGAAAGCAGAAACTACCTTAGGTAATAATTTTGGGCAAGTATGGAGAACCATCCTGTTCTTATGAAACCTAGTTTATGGCAGATGCGCCACCAGTGCTTGCAATTCACTGACTCTGTGCACTGAAGTGCCACCAGAAAAATGACTTTCCAGGTAAGGCATTTGAGTGGACAGGAGCTAAGCGTCTCAAAGAGGGGGGGGGGGGTGAGGAGCTGTCCGAGTAGCACATTGAGATATCACGCCACTGGGGATGGTTTAATGGGGGGCAAGATAGTAGGAGGCCCTGCATAAAGTGACCTACTAAGGGCTGAGCAGATCAGTTGATCAGCTATGAACTGATGATACGTAGCTACAACACTGAGGTGCACTCTGACTGAGTTGGACTTTAGACCAGAGGCTGACAAGTGCAGAAAATGGACTCCACAGAGCAGGAGAAGGGGTCCAGAGTCTTGTTCCATACCATTCGGGAGAACCTGCACCACTTGAAGGTGTAAGCACGTCTTATTGAGTCCTTGTGCAAGGTAAGAACTATATTCTCCCCATCCTGCAGCAAAGTGGAGCTCTGCAAGTACTAGCTGCTCAGCAGCCAAGTCATGAGCACTAGGGACAAAAGGTTGGGATGAAGCAGAGTCCCATCATCCTATCAAATCAGGTCTGGGGCACAGCCCAGCCAGAGTGGTTGATATTGAGACAAGCAGAGGAGGAGTGGAAACCAGGGATGCCTGGGCCAGTGCGGTGTAATAATCATGGCAGCATCATCTGCCTGCAACTTGAAAAGAGTCTTGGCCAGAGGGGCTGGTGGGTAAGCATAGAGAAGAGCCTCACTCCAATCCAGGAGAAAAGCACTGGGAGTCAAGCAATTCTGGTAGGGCACTCTAGAGCAAAACAGCAGGAGCTGGGTATTGCTGCGAGTGGCAAAGAGGACTATGGATAGCATGCCTCACATCTGGAAGATGCGGTTGGCAACTGGCTTGTTCAGAGTTCTCTTGTGTGGCTGAAGGACCTTACTGAGGTGACCCGCTAGGTTGTTGAGTTTTCCTGGTAGGCATACCACCCTGAGGAGCATACCATGTGCGACTGCAAACTTCCAGAGGCAGGCTGCCTCCCAGGAGAGGAGGTACAAACCCATGCCACCCTGTTTGTTGAGGTAGAATATGGCCACCTGGTAGTCCATCTGTATGAAGACGATCTGGTGGGAGAGCTGTTGCTGAAACACTCAGAGAGCACTGGCAATGGCCTGAAGCTCTAGGAAGTTGATCTGATGTCGACTTTCCCCGGCAGGCCCTGTGTGGACAGACCATTCAGGTGTGCCTCCTAGCCAAGTTTGGAGGCATCAGTCATTAGGTCTTGTTGATGCGGCGGGGCCTGGAAGCCCAGCAAGCAGGTGAGTGGGGTGCAACCACCAGAACAGGGATCGCTGGAGAGGCAGAGTAACTGTGACCCTATCCGAAAGATGTCCTGTTGCCTGATGCCACTGTGCACAGAGACCACTACGTCTGACGCATCTGAAGTTGGGCTGAGGGGGTAACATGGACGGTGGAGGCCATGTGGCCCAGGAGGTGCAGCATCTGCTGAGTTGTGACAACTGAGCAACTGGACATCCCTCGCCAAGGTGACTAGGTGGTGGGCCCTGACCACCAGAAGGAATTCTCGAGCCAGTGTGGTAGTGAGGAAAGCCACAATGAATTCAAGACAGAGAGGGTTGATGACAAAGCACAGGTGGTCCAGCACCTGAATAGTGCGTTGTACAGACTGTTGGACCTTGTCTGGCATGTCGCCCCTGACCAACCAGTCACCCAGGAAGGGGAAAACAAAGATTTCCCTGAGCCGGAGGAAGATGGCAATGACTGCCAGACATTTGGTTAAGACCCTCTGGGCGGAGGCAAGGCTGAAGAGCAGAACCCTGTACTAGCAGTGCCGTCTGCTGAGCATAAAGAGGAGATACTGACAGTGCAGGGGGTGGATGAAGATGTGCAGAAAGGTGTCTGAGATCCAAAGAGCACAGCCAATCTTCCCATTGAAGGTAGGGCAACAACGTTCCAAGGGATACCATCTTGAACAACTTCTTCAATAGGAAGCCATTGAGATTGTAGAGATCAAGGATGGGTCAGAACCTGCCTGTTTTCTTGGGGACCAGAAAGTAGGAGTAAAAACCTTGTCCTGTTTGGTAGGGTAGAACAGGTTCCACTGTCTGATCTGCCGGCAGGGCCTGGACCTCCTGTTGGAGTAGTTCACGTTGATGACCCTTGAGAGAGTACTCCCCTTTATCTTTATTCAACATTTAATATACTGCCCACATGCAAGTATCAGAACGGTTTACAATCAAAACGTTATTTTGGAAAGAAGGCAGGGGATATCTGCTTGACGTGGGAGCAGGCAGCCTTCACAAACCACCTGCAGTGCCGTTGTTATGCTAGGCCACCTGTGGGCAAAGTGTATCAGCCGTCCCCCACTTGTTGGAACAGAAGTTGGGAGAGGAAGATGGACCATGATCTGAAGCCAAGAGCCAAAACCCCCACCCGGCTGGGGCTGCAGCGCTGGTTGAGGCTTTGAAGCTTTTGGCTTGCGCTGCTGCCTCTAGTTTTGATCCTTAGGCTGTTGTCCCTGTTGGTACAAATATGGGATATATGTACCACGGGCTTTCTTCTTCTTAAGGTAAAAAGACTTCTTCCCTGAAGTCTTTCTCCTGGAAGGGTCAGTGGTCTTCCTTGAAAGCCTGGTCATGGTTGCTCAGTTTCCAATTCTGCGGCCTTCTCTGCCATGGGTTTGCCACAGAGGTTTTCTCCCTGGCATGGGAAATCAGCCAATTTGTCCTGAACCCATTGTTCTAAGTCTGAGGACTGTAGCCATGCCAGGCAGTGGGCACTGATGCACACCGCAGCCACCATGACCATGGACTCGAAATGGGTGACATTTGGAACACTCCATTTTGCTCACCAGGCTCTAGAAGCACTCAAGGTGCTCTCCAGACAAACCAGTTGAGAACCCAGCAAGATCCCCCTGCCAAGTCACACAGGTACATACCCATGTACAACTGGTATGCTTGGATCTGAGCCACCAGCATCAACCAAAGCTATCCAGGGTGCTGGCCTCCCCTGACCCAGGGGCACAGAAGAGTGCGTCTTGGAACTTTTAATTCAACGCACGGCCGATTCCACCACCATGGAGTATGAAGGAGTTGTGTCTTTTCAAATCCATGGCTCTTGTGCACTTGATACATGAAATCGAGGTGGCGGCTCACTGTAGGCACCGTGAGCAGCATTTCCCACATCCTAAAGAGAAGCTGATCCAGGATTGGGTGAATCGGAACCGTAATGGCCTCTTTAGGGGGAGTTAGGTACTGGAGGATTTCTAAATCCCCCACCTGAGGTTCCTCATCCGCCTTAATAGCAAAGGACAAAAATCTTCCTCATGCCCCGCATGAACTTGAGGAAAAGAGGTCCTCAAGCAGGGGGATCTCCTCCATCCATATGGGGGCGAGGGAACAAAGGGGACATTGCGATGAGTCTCTAGTGATTTCTCCTCAGTCTCTCAATGTGAGTCAGCGTCCAAGAGGAACTTGAAGTACCACCTCGAATGGTGACCGAGCCTGTGATGCTCGGGCAGAGTCAGGGGAGTCCTTGGCTCCCATCTGTCCAACTCCGAAGCACTCGGGGAAGGGGGGGGGGGACACCTGCTGCACTGAGAGGGACCTCAAACACTCACAGGAACAGCCAAAGAGAGCATGGACCTCCAGGATAGACTGCACCTCGGCAGGCAAGTCACCCACCGTGAACGGCTGTCACCAGTGCAGAGGAACCAGGGGTCACTGGGTCCCTGACACCTTGCTGAGCCATGAGGTAGGAACTTTTTATTGGGGCTGGAGGAAGGGCCAGGAGAACCAGCTTTGTGGAGATTTAACAAACTGGGACAGAATAAAAGCTGCTTTTGTTTTTCCTGAACTGCTGTCTGTTCTGTATTTTAAAGAAAACCCCTTCGCACTGCACTCTACACTACCACAATCAAATAAAGCATTCACTGAAGCAAATCAAAGCACAATTAATATTCAACGCAAAAAAACTAAATTGTTAATAGCAATTTTATTGGTTCACTGGTGCAAATCAAGAGACTGAATAAACTTGTGTAATATATTTCCCTTAAATTTACAATACTGGTTATACATACATTATTTTAGTTTGCACATTCTGTTACTTTTTTAATGATATTTGGAACAAAATTACATTGATAAATAAGCCCTGTGCACAGTACTGGCCATCACTGAATATCACAGAACTCCATTATTCAAAATATAGCTTCTGTCTTTAAACAAGGCGGTTTAAAACTCTCCAAACATGCATTAATATAGTCTAGCTTTCAGGGAAAATATTACACTAAGCCTTTACCAGCATTAGAATGAAAGCTTGAGCAAAATCCAGCATACAATATCCCAAAAGAGAAATCTGTAAAATCCAAAAATTGGATCTATAACACTGAGGAGACAAGTTATTACTGTAGGGTTAGAACGCCACAGTGCACATGAAAAAGTACAGAAACAACAATGGGAAACAGATGCAAAAAGAAAATATTAATTTGGGACAGAGCCTTGCAATCCTAGATTCAATCATGCTTTTACAATCCAATTCATAGTTGCTGCCCCAACCTAAACAATTTTTAAATATGTTAATTCTTATGGTAAGAAACCGTCTGGACATGCTGGGTTGAATACAACACAAGTAAACATATGGACATTCCTAGGAAGGCACAATCTATGGGAAAAAAAGCTATCAAAATAAAAATGGAAAGTAAAAGAATAAGTGTAGCATGTAAGGAGAGAAGGACTTCCACTTTAAAGGACAAGACCTTCATAAACTGGCCCATCTGATTCAGGTGATTCCCTCCTTAAACGCAAGTGCTCCAGTGTGTTATGAAAATGTTTGTTAATTTGTTCAGTTTCTTCACTGGATTCTAAGTTGGGAAGGTCTTCTCGGATCTTTTGTATGAGTTGATTCAAAACCTGAACTGTCACCTGTAATAAAAAAGTATTGAAATATCACATCAGGATGTCTGAAATATTAATGTTTCAACAGCACTGTGGACACCAACTCATCTACAGTAAATACCACCACAAACAAATGAATATTACTATATTATGTTTTAATATTATTCCTAGAAAATATATCATGTGCTTGATTTTGTTGCGATGTTTAGAAGAGCTACTGCAAACAGAGAATCAGAAGAGAGCCAGGATATTAAAAAAAGCTGAGCACCTGAATTTAGGCTCCTTAGTTTGTGCTCTATTTTCAGCCAAACACAGAAGCATACGTTTTCTGCTGAAAATTCGTCTAATTTAAGAGTTTAAAAGTTATGCTTAGATTTCCATTTTAATGTGCATGCATAATGGGATAGGAGGCAGTGTACTATTGTGGATCAGGAACTGGTTAAAAGATAGAAAGCAGAGGGTAGGGCTAAATGGCCAATTTTCCCAATGGAGAAAGGTGAATAGTGGTATACCCCAGGGATCTGTGCTGGGTTCGCTGCTTTTTGACATTCATAAATGACCTGGAAAGTGGAATAACGAGTGAGGCTATCAAATTTGCAGATGACACAAAACTATTTAAAGTTGTTAAAACCCAAGAGGATTGTGGAAAATTGCAAGAGGATCTTGATAGATTGGATGACTGGGCATCAAAATGGCAGATGAAATTTAATGTGGACAAGTGCAAGGTTATGCACCTAGGGAAGAACCCCCCAAACTATGGTTACACGATGCAAGGTTCCACATTAAGAACCACCACCCAGGAAAAAGATTTAGGCGTCATTGTGGATACCATGTTAAAACCCTCGGCCCAGTGTGCAGCGGCGGCCAAGAGAGCAAATAGAATGCTAGGTATGATAAGGAAAGGAATGGAAAATAAAACAAAGGATATTATAATGCCTCTATATCGTTCCATGGTGAGACCGCACCTTGAATATTGTGTGCAATTCTGGTCGCCGTATCTTAAAAAGGATATAGGGTTATTAGAAAGGGTTCAGAGAAGAGCCACCAAAATGGTAAAGGGGATGGAAGGATACTCCTATGAAGAAAGGCTAAAAAGGTTAGGGCTCTTTAACCTGGAAAAGAGACGGCTGAGGGGAGATATGATAGAAGTCTATAAATTAATGAGCGGAGTGGAACAGGTAAACGTAGATCGATTGTTTACCTTATCAGAATATAGAAAGACTAGGGGACATGCAATGAAGCTACAGGGTAAACTATTTAAGACTAATAAAAGAAAATATTTTTTCACTCAACGTGTAATCAAACTCTGAAATTTGTTACCGGAGGATGTAGTAAAGGCTGTTAGTGTAGCTGGGTTTAAAAAAGGGTTTGGACAAGTTCCTGGAGGAAAGGTCCATAAGCCATTATTAAGAAGGGACCCAGGATATCAATGCTTGAACCAATACAAGCATTGTGGAACCTGTGTCCCTTGGGGAAACTGCTAGGTACATATGACCTAGATTGGCCACTGTTGGAAACAGAATACTGGGCTTGATGGACCTTGGTCTGACCCAGTATGGCATATCTTATGTTCTTATGTTCTTAATGGTCTTTTTTTTAGTTATTTAGCTGCACTGGGAGCCCTGCATTGGGATGTCTGAATTTGTATGAATGTATTTTTGCCTGAATTAAATACTGTGTGATGAAGGCAATAATGCTTGAATCACTATGGGCCCGATTCTGAGTAGCGGCTTGCAAAGCTGCATGTCCTGCAAGCCGTCCTGCCCCTATTACCCCTCCTGCTCTCCCCACACAGCTATAGCCGCAGGATGGGAAGAATCAGCAAGAGGGGGTGGGATCTGGGCAGAGCAGGGGCGGAGGCAGACTGAACTGGCAGGACATACAGGGCCGATTCAGGTCACTCCTTGTACGTCTGTGGGGTTAGAGGGGACATGCCAATTATTCCACCTTGAAGATGGAATAATCAGCACCGGTGAGCCAATCGGGCCCGGTGATTGCCCCCCACCAAGGCCCAGTGCAGGGGGGTCTCCATTGCCCGATCCAGGCCCTGGCTGTCCAGCCATGGGTTGGGTGGCAGAGAAGGGGGGGGCCAAGCCACAGGAACCAGGGACGCCTGCAGGGAGGACGTCCCTGCAGGCAGGCAGGGGCACGCCGGGTCGCCCTCGTTTTGCTCCCACATTCTAGAATCGGGTCCTAAAGGGCCCGTCTTGCTCGGGGTCATCCAGACAGCCTGGACGTGCCCCTTCGTGAATCAGGCTCCATGCGTCTTTGGAATATATACCAACTAACATTTTCATTCTGTTTATTTTAGATCAGTTTTTTGGCGCAGCTTTTCTAGGCAAAATGCTGACAGTACTGGAATTTCTTATGAGACATTTAATAAGAAATAAAATATTAATTGGCACAGAACACTTTCTAAGGAAAATTTATATGAGCTATTAAAAGAGACCTTAATTGATATGAAGCACTTATCACAAATCATTATGGGAGGTTTTATGACCAGTGATGTTTGACATTTGAGGAGGGTGGCGTGGGTCAAGCTTTTTCTACTGACGCCTTTCCCTTCCTTGTGAATCACACACTATGACTTTTGAATAACTGATTTTATTTTATTTATTTATTTAAAAGTATTTATATTCCGCTTTATCCTTGTATCAAAGCGGATTTCACTGTGAACCAATCAAGTAGGGTAAAGCGGGGGTGTCAGCATGCAGTGACTGTGAAGGTAGTGTTCGTGAGGTGTGTGGATAGGTAAATCTTGATTTGGGGTGCAATATATACAGGTTGAACTTTCTACATTGGGCTATATACATTTTCATGAGAGTAGTTTACACAGGTTGGGCTATCTACATTGGGCTATATACATTTTAATGAGAGTAGTAGGATGTTTTTATTTTGTGGATGTGATGTCTTGTGTAGCTCGTTTTGTGGGGTGGTTAGGGTGGATTGGTGGTCTTCATTGAATTGTTCAATGAATAGGGTGGTTTTAAGTAGCTTCCGGAATTCTTTTATATCTGTTGTTGATTTCAGATTATCTGGGAGGACATTCCAGATTGCGGGGGCAGCCAGAGAGAAGGCTCGCATGGATGTGGATTTGTTTGTTCTTGTAAATAGAGTAGGTGTTGGTATATTGTTTTTGGTGCTGTTTCTGTCTGGTCTTTTGCTTGTTTTGGTTCCAATAAGTTCCTGTAGCATTCCTGCTGAAATGTTGTTTTTAATTTTGAAGATGGTTAGCGCTGATTTATATTTTGCCCATGAGGGGATTGGTAACCAGTGTAGATCTTGTAGTATTTGAGTTATATGGTCTTGTGTTGAAGCGCTAGTAATAATGCGGGCAGCAGTGTTCTGGACTGTTTGTAGGGGACGAATGGTTTGTTTAGGCAGACCTTGGAATAATATATTACAGTAGTCCAGCAGAGGTGTAATGATGGCCTGGCATACTGTACGGAAATATTCTTTATTGAGGAGGGGTTTTAGTCTCTGGAGTGTTGCGAGTTTGAATAAGGCTGTTTTGAATATCTTGTTGATATGCGGTTGTAGGGTGAGTTGCTTGTCTAGAATCACTCCAAGGTATCTGACTTCGTCTTTTATTGTAATCGGTGTATTGGATATGTTGATAGTAGTAGAAGGAATGAATGTGGAGTCTCTCGTGATAATTGCTTCAGGTTTTTTTATGTTGATGTTTTAAGTTGTTGTTAGTTAGCCAGGTTGTTATTTCTTGAATGCAGATTGATATAGTGGTACAGTCTGGGGAATCCAGTTGAATAGGGGTATATGCCATGATGTCATCAGCATATATGGCGTATTGTATCTTGTGTTTGTTAAGTATTTTGCATATGGGCTGAATATAGATGTTGAAGAGGAGAGCTGATAATGCTGAGCCTTGGGGAACTCCTTGAGTAGTCTTGAAGGGTTCTGAGGTGAGGTTCCCAGATTTTACTCTCTGCTGTCTATCTTCAAGGTATGATTGGAACCATTTAATTGAGGTATCTTGTAGTCCCAATCTCCGCTAGGCGCTTCAATAGGATGTGATGGGAAACTGTGTTGATAAATATTAGTAGGAAGGCCTGCTTTAACTTGTCTATTCCTTTGATTATGTTATTGAATAGATGTATGAGTAGTGTCTCAAAGAGTAGTTACTCACCTGTAACAGGTGTTCTCTAGGAGCAGCAGGAATCAGTCCTCACATATGGGTGACCGACGTCGATGGAGCCCTTGCGGAGCATTTCCCCAGCTTTCCATGAAAGCCTTTGGGAATGCAGGCATGCATGCGCGGTTCCCTTCCCGCCTAAAGGTGCCATCTTGCTTCAGTCAAATGACAAAGCTAAGAAAAGCACACAAAAAATGTAAAATAAACTATGTACAACTGCAACTCCCAGGGGAGGAGGGAGGGTTGTGAGGACTGATTCCTGCTACTCCTGGAGAACACCTGTTACAGGTGAGTAACTACTCTTTCTCCAGGACCAAGCAGGAAGTCAGTCCTCACATATGGGTGACTCCCAAGCTCTGGGCTACCAAGGAACCCAGGCTGAACAAGAGAACTCCCTCTAGTCCCAGCATCAAAGAAAGGCTTTTTTACTGACAGAACCTCCACCGGTAGCCCAAGAGAGGGCAGGAGTTGCCTAAACCTCAAAGAGATTCCGGAGTACTGCTTGGCCAAAAGCATTGTCCCTACAGACAGTAATGGGTCGCAAAAGTCTGGCTTGAAGACCAAGTTGCAGCCCTGCAGATGCCTACCAATGGTACAGAGCGGAGATAAGCCACTGAGGCAGCCATTGCCCTGACACGATGGGCCGTGACCTGACCCTGCAAAGGAAGGTCAGCCGCCCTGTAAGCCCAGGTGATAGCCAACCAGGTGGACAAGGTACGCTTGGACACAGCTAACCCCAAATTATTAGGGTCAAAAGAGATGAAGAGCTGAGTAGCCCTTCTATGTCCCTGCGTACGGTCACGGTAGAAGGATAAGGCCCTCCTACAGTCCAGGGTATGCAGGACAGTTTCAGCCTGGCTTCCATGAAGCCTAGGGAAGAATGTTGGAAGAACCACCTCCTGGTTGAGGTGAAAAGAGGAGACAACCTTGGGGAGGAACTTTGGATGAGTCTTGAGGACTACCCTGTTCCTATAAAATCTGGTGTAAGGCCTGTCACAGACCAGGGCCTGAAGCTCACTCACTCACCTAGCCGAGGTAAGGGCTATCAGGAAGAGTGTCTTCCAGGACAGGAAGCGTAGTGGACAAGTAGCCATCGGCTCAAAAGGTGGGCGAGTCAGTTGCTGCAAGACCACATTCAACTCCCACTCAGGGGCAGGAGGACGGATTGGAGGCTTGAGCAAGAGCAAGCCTCTGAGAAAGCGGGACACCAAAGGGTGAACCGACAGAGAATGTCCTTCCACCAGAGAGTGGTGAGCTGCTAGAGCTGAGAGGTGGACCCGAACAGAATTGGACTTAAGTCCCTGATTGGATAAGTGCAGTAAGTACTGAAGCACTACTGGTACAGTACAGGAGAAAGGATCATCTGTACGTAACTGACACCACATGGAAAACCTTTTCCATTTAAGAGCATAGGTTTTCCTAGTGGACTGTTTCCTAGAGGCTAGGACAACCTCCTCAACCTCCTGGGGTAGGCCCCAGGGAGCCAAAACTACCCTTGCAGCCTCCATGCCATCAAATTGAGAGCTTTGAGATTGGGGTGCAGAAGGGTACCCTGATCCTGACCGAGAAGGTCGGGTTGCAACCCCAGAGGCAGAGGGGGATCCACTGCCAGCTGAAGCAGAAGTGGAAACCAAGGCTGTCTGGGCCACCTGGGAGCCACCAGCAGGACTGAGGCCTTGTCCTGAAGAATCTTGAACAGAGTTCGGGCCACCAAGGGCGTGGGAGGAAACGTATACAGTAGGCCCTGAGACCAGGGAATCAGAAAAGCATCTGCTGCTATCCGCAGAGGATGCGGTTGCCTGGAGCAGAACTTTGGCAGCTGTTTGTTCAGAGGACTGGCAAACAGGTCTATGGATGAAAGTCCCCATTTCAGGAAAATCTTTTGAACTACCAAAGGATGGAGCTGCCACTTGTGGGGCTGCAGAATTCTGCTCTATCTGTCCGCCAGGTAGTTCTCCTGGCCAGGTAGATACACTGCCTTGAGGAGCATGTTGTGTCTGAGAGCAAACAAGCAAAGGTCCTGTGCCTCCTGACAAAGGAGCCTGGACCCAGTTCCGCCCTGCTTGTTCACATAAAACATGGCTACCTGGTTGTCTGTTTGAACCAGGACAGACTGATGAGCCAGGGTTTGAGAAAAAGTCTTGAGGGCTAACCGAATAGCCCTGAGTTCCAGGAGATTTATTTGCTGTGCGGCTTCCCAGGGAGACCACAGACCCTGGGTGCACTTGCCCAGACAATGGGCCCCCCAGCCTTGCAGGGAGGCATCAGTGGTCAACACCACGTTGAACCCAGGACTCTGAAAAGGTACCCCTTGTAGCAGATTGGGTGGGTGCAGAAACCAGCTGAGGGAGTTCAGAAAATGTCTGGACACCCTTATCCTGTCTCTGAGGCTTCCTGTGGCCTGTGACCACTGAGTCCGAAGGCACCACTGTGCCGGCCTCATATGGAGCCTGGCATTGGGGGTCACATGTACTGTCGAAGCCATGTGGCCTAGAAGCCTCAGGCAGAGTCTGGCAGAGACCAGTGACCTGCTGAGAAACTGGTTTGCTAAGTTGTTCGGTCTTTGGCCTCTGTCTTCTGGCAAGAATGCCTTTGCAAGCAGAGAGTCCAACCTTGCCCCTATGAACTCCAAGTTCTGGGAGGGGAGCAAAGTGGACTTTGCGAAGTTTATGACGAACCCTAAGCTTTGAAGAAGAGTAATAGTTCTGAGAGTAGCTTGTCGAGCCTCCTGGCACGTCTGACCTCTTATGAGCCAGTCGTCCAGATATGGGAAGACAAAGACTCCCTGATTTCGCAGGTAGGCCGCCACCACCGCCAGGCACTATGTAAAGACCCTGGGAGCGGAGGTGAGGCCAAAAGGCAGTACTCTGTACTGATAATGGTTTCCTCCCACAATGAACCTGAGGTACTTTCTGTGGTCTGGATGAATGAGGATGTGAGTATACGCATCCTTGAGATCTAAGGAGCATAGCCAATCTCCCTGCTGGAGGTAGGGCAGAAATGTTCCAAGAGTAAGCATCTTGAACTTTTCCTTCCCCAGGAACTTGTTGAGGTTTCGGAGATCTAGAATAGGTTGAAGGCCCCCGGTTCTTTTGGGTACCAGGAAATACCTGGAGAAGAACCCTCGACCATGCAAGTGGGGAGGCACAGGCTCCACTGCCCTGTCCACCAACAGACCTTGGAGCTCTTGAAGGAGAAGATCTGTGTGCAGGGGAGGCCTTGGAGGCTCTCCTGGGAAGTATGAAGGAGGCAGTTGTTGGAAGTGTAGTGCATAGCCCTCGTGGACTATGCTCAACACCCAACTGTCTCCAGTGATGAGTGGCCACTGGTGGGCAAATAGAGCGAGGCGACCTCCTATGCAGGGTTGGGAGAGCAGGGACGGAGAGGCTACGCCTAAGGAGTCAAAAACCCCCACCCTGCTGAGTGGGAGCAGGGGCCGGAGGCTTGGGGGTCCTCTGCCTACGGGGCCCATTACCCTGCCCCTTGGCTTGCTGACCCTGAGGGGCAGCTTGGGCAGCCTGATACTGTGGGTACTGTTTGTAGGCAGTGCCCTTCCTCGGGTAAAAGGGCTTTTTACCCGAGCCCTTCTTCTTGTGAGAGGGGGCAGAAGTCTTTCTAGACAGCCTTGTCCTTGTGAGGTGCTCGGTCTCGAGCTGTGCGGCCTTCTTGGTCATGGGCTTGCCAAAAAGGTTCTCACCTCGGCAAGGGACATCGACCAACTTGTCCTGAACCCATGGCTCGAGGTCTGATGACTGCAGCCATGCCTGGCATCGAGCCGCGATGCCGGCTGCCGCAACATGGGCCGAAGCCTCGAAGCCATCGTAGGCAGCGCGGGACAAACTTGGAGCATTCCCGGATCCCCGAGGACAAGGACTTAAACCTCTGCAAGGGCTCCCCGGAGAGACCAGCAGAGAACCCGGCCAACTCCTTGGCCAGGTCTCGCAAGTACATGCCCATGTACAGCTGGTAAGACTGGACACAGCAAGCAAGCATCGAGCCCTGGAAGCACTTTCTACCAAAACCATCGAGGTTTCGGGACTCCCTGCCAGGGGGCACCGCGGAGTGCATCTTCTGACTTTTCAGGCGATGCATGGTCGATTCTACCATGGAATGGTGTGGTAGCTGCGCCTTTTGAAAGCCAGGACTCTTCCGGAGTCGATAGATCGAACCGACCCGCTTGCTTAGAACCGGCGTCGAGGCCGGTGCCTCCCACATCCGGAAGAGGAGCCGTTCCAGCATTGGAGGAACAGGGACAGTAAAGGCCTCCTTCGGAGGAGAGTCGTACTGCAGGGCCTCGAGGTCCTCGGCTCGAAGCTCCTCCTCGGGGTCCGCAGGGATAGCCAACACGATGGCCATATCCCGGACGAACTCCGAGAACCGGATATCCTCCGGAGGGGATCTACTTTGGGGTTCAGACTGCGGTGAGTCCGATGGGACGCACCGAGTACTGAAGGTGTCGGGAGACTCCTCGTCCTCCATCTCCCAGGCAGACTCGTCTGATGAGGAATCAGGGTCCGACCGCACGGGGCCTATGAGCACCCGCCCCGACGCCGAAGGCACCGACGTCGACAACCTCGGTCCCGAACAGGAGGTCGAGGGAGACCGCGACCGAGGTTGACCTCGAGCCTTCATGGTCTAGAAGTATCGGCTCGGTCTCCGGGGTCGACTTCGATGTCCCGGTGGTCGGGGCAGATGCGCCAGACAGGCTGGCCATCAGTGCCCACTGCTGTTCCATGAAGGCAGAGAGTCTGCTCTCCAAGGCTGTCAACCTGAGACCCAGCTCAGGAGACTCAGCAGCCCCCGACTCGGGCGCCAGGCCCGACGTCGGCTCTCTGGGAGGACAGTCCACGAGGACTACAGGACTTACGTGTCCAGCAGACTCCGGCTCCACGCGAGGAACTTTGGAAGGCTTCTCCTATTCCACGGGCCCGGGGCGACGGTCGGGGGTCTGAGACCTAGCCCTCGAGGAGCCAGGGGCCTCTTCCGACGACGCCCTCGCGAGCCTCTTCTTCCTCTTTCGTTCCCGGTCGGGGGACCCCCTGTCCGAGGAGCCACGATGGTGCTCGGGATCCGATTCCCGAGATGTCGAGGCCTCAGAGGAGGTCCGGGCCCGGCCAGAGGCCGAGTCAGAAAAAAGCCTTTCCTTTTGGTGCTGACAACTTCACAGTGCCTTGGAAGACATTTTCCCACATGGTCCACACGTCTTAGGATCGTGATCAGGACCGAGGCACCGAAGGCAGCAGTCGTGTGTGTCGGTGAGAGACATCAGTTTCTTGCACCGATCACACTTTTTAAAACCACTGGAAGCCATCGGGGGAAAAAAAAGAGTCCCCGCGAGGTCAAAGGACCGGCCCTTCCAGGGAAAAAGAAAAAAGGGCACAAACGCCAGCCATGAAGGGCAAAAACCGAAAAAAGAAGATAGGGCTCGATACCGGTGTACCGAACCCGGTGGGAGGGGAACCGGCGTCGAACCGGAGAAGAAAAAATAGCAAAGGATCCCAAAAAAATCAAAGTATTTTCCGGGATGACTAGGACACACGTCCGGTGGGCTTCACGGAAAAAGAGAGACTGAAGCAAGATGGCACCTTTAGGCGGGAAGGGAACCGCGCATGCGTGCCTGTATTCCCAAAGGCTTTCATGGAAAGCTGGGGAAATGCTCCGCAAGGGCTCCATTGACGTCGATGTCACTCATATGTGAGGACTGACTTCCTGCTTGGTCCTGGAGAATGCCATGTTTTGGGCGGAATCCGTGCTGGTGGGGATCTAGTGGGGCAAATTTGTCAATGTGATCTTGGAGCTGTCTGTACAATTTTTTCAGTTATTTTAGCTAGGAATGGGAGACTGGAAATTGGACGGTAGGTTGAAGGGTCGTTATTGTTGGATGAAGTAGATTTAGGAATGGGGCGGATAGTAGATTGCTTTAGGGCTATTGGCATGTAGCCCTGGGTGAGAGAGGTGCTCACTATCTTTTGAATGAATTTGTTGAGCTCTTCTTTGGTGGATTTAATCCAAGTTACCGGGCAGGGGTCCGATGGAGAGGTGGTGGTGTTTAGAGCAGGATGGTTTGTTCTATTTGTTTTGTGGATGGAATGCTGAAGTTTTTCCATTGATTGGTAGTTATAGAGCCATCTGTTGCTAGTGTGTCTATAAGAGGGATGTTCTTATGGTGTGCTGTGGTGCTGTTCTTGGCTGTTAGGTAATCAGCAAAGCTTTGTGGGTGCATTTTGCTTTCATCTTTCATTGTTGGGTCATTCGTTAGAGTACGAACGATGTTGAAGAGTTCTTTAGGTTTATTACAGGCTTTTAGTACAAGGTTTGTGTGGTATTGTTGTTTATGTTTGTTTATTAGGTTATTGTAATCTTTTTGCATCTCCTGGTATTGTTTCAATGTAGTTTCTGATTTGTTGCCTCTCCATCGACGTTCCAGTTGCCTTAGTTTTCTTTTGGATTGTCTTATTTTGTTAGAGTACCATAGTGTAGATCTGGTCCTGTTTTTGTTGTGGTGTAAATTCATACAAAGTGTTAGTTGAGATGCAGCAAATATGGTGGCATTCCATGAGTTGATGGCTTCGTCCAGGTCGGTGAAATCTTGGGGTAGGGATTGCACGGTATTCTTTGAGAAATTGTTCGTTAAAAGCTTTGAAGTGACTTGTTGGCTGTTCCGTTTTCTGAGCTGCCTGTTTGGTATTGCGGTGGAGTTCAAATGACATGGCATGGCGATCTGACCATAGTATTGGTGTAGTTTTAGGTGGTGTTATGAGACCTTTATCTAGGGTGTTGGTTGGAGCGAATATGCGGTTTGGTGTAGAGCCAGAGTGATGGGATGGGCCCGATAAGATCTGCTTGAGTTGAATGGATTCCATTGCTTTTTGAAATGCGAATTCAGTTGTTGAGGCAGATGCAAGGTTTAGGTCTCCTAGCATAATGAGTGTCTTGTGTGGTGAGTTAGCTACATATATATCATGTCCAGGATGTTGGACGTGTCCTCTGTTAGGGCATTTGGGGGGGGGGGGGGTCTGTATATTAAGCAGATGGATAGATGTTTGTTTTCAGTGTTGATGAATTCACAGTGTTTGGCGCTTTTGGAGGACGATGTCTTGAGCCTTAATTCTGATCGTGCCAGGATTAATACTCTGCCTCCTCGTTTGTGGGTTCTGGGGCAGTTGTAAACTGTGAATATTGGTGGTATTTGGTTCAGGATTACCTGGTCTGTACTTTTGAGCCATGATTCAGTAATGCATAGAATGTCAAAGTTGTTTTCATAGATGTAGTCGGTAATGGTGTTTGTTTTGTTGCATATTGATCTTGCATTTATCAGGCCTATGGTTCAGCGGGTGGTTTGTGGTGAGTGCAATTGAGATACGTATGTTTGTGACGATGGTTCTATTTGATTATGTTTGATAGGTCTCTTGCTGTGGGGTTTGTAGTGTGCAGATGTGTATGCAGGTCTGTATATGGTAGGGAAGTATGATATATATATATATAGGGTGAGCTTGTATGGCTATAAAGTAGGTTGTGTAGTAAAATGCATCTGTTTGGTAAGAGCATTGGGTAAGAATTAGCATGCAAGCATACATTTTTAGGATGAGTGTTCTTTTGTGCTTTTTCTGTACGTGTAGGAGTTTGCAGCTTTTGTGTGCAGGAAGAGCGTGATGGGGTTGATGTTCCATGCTAGTGTCCTCCATGTGGGGTGAGCTACTCACCGTTGGATTGTGTTCTTGGTCGTTAGTCTGGAGAGTATCTATTCTGGGGTGGCTTGACTTATCAGAGCTTGGCTATACTAGCAATATATAGACAGGTAGTAAAGGTGCATTACTAAACACAGTATACAATATGTAATATTATACAGAATGACAGATAATGCTATACAGTGACTGTTTAAATATAGGTTAGTTCACGTGTTTACTTGCAGTGTGCAGTTCCTATAGCTGTAGGATCAGATCAGATAGGTGGTTCAACTGTAACGACGATAGTGGTAGGTAGGTTGGTTGAGAACAGTTACTAGTTCTATAGATGATGGTTTATGATGGACTTACAGTCTGTAGTTCTTATCTTGATGCTTAACCTCTCTGGAGATGGTTCGTCACTGAGGAGTGACACTGGATGTGACGTGAAGGGTGTAGCTTTTATCCTGATGCTTAACCTCACTGAGAGAGTAGTTTAGCTGTTGAAGCGGAAGACGAGCAAGGACTCTGTAGTGCTGGTAGGTGCTACTTTTCATCAGGATGATGGTAGAAATCTGCTTGTTCTGGGTAGGAGCATCTGTTACCCGGTCACCTCTGCTGAGTTGATCGGGGAGGAGCGCTCCTTTCTATTCAACTCCCAGATGCTGATCAGGCTGCTGGTGCAGAGCGCGGAAGTGCTTGGTATCAGTGGTGTTTGTCGACTCTGATGTTCAGCGTGTTGTATTGGTGTTCCCTGCAGTGATAAGCGTTTGCTGGCTTAATGGGGGCGTCGGAATCTGGTAGCTGCTTAGGACCCCGCCTAAGGACCCCGCCAAAGGGCCCTCTGGCGAGGCCCTCAGGTGCGGGCGCGCCAGGAGGCGCTTCCTTTTAAATGAAGCAGGTCGGGCCCTGATTGGCCTTCCGATGGAGAATGGGAGGGGTTGCAGCCTCCCGCTCTCTGTCCGGACGTCGATAGGGGCTCGGAGGAGCAGTCCTTTCATGCCAGGAGGCGCTTCCTTTTAAATGAAGCAGGTCGGGCACTGATTGGCCTTCCGATGGAGAATGGATGAGGTTGCAGCCTCCTGCTCTCTGTCCGGATGTTGATTGGGGCTCAGGGGAGCAGTCCTTTCGCGCCAGGAGGCGCTTCCTTTTATAAAAGTTTTATAAAAGGTCAGAATTTTTAAAGCATCTGACTGGCGCAGGCAAAAGTGAAAGCAGATATTGAGTGCTGAAAACTATATGTCCTCCGGCACTGAATATGCAGCTTCAGTGTTCACCAGTGGCTATCCGACAGTGGTGATATTCAGCTGTTCTCTGGACAGCTGAACTGCATAAGGTTAGGACAGCTAATGAGATGACCTAACTTTATATAGGCTCTTATCCAGTTAGCGAACTGAAAATCATCTCAAACCGCTTAAGTGCTTGGACTGCCCTTACACCATATAAAACCTATGGGACGTTTTATGATCAATGAGGTTTGAAACGGAGGAGTCTGATAGTGGGTCAGACTTTGTACTGAGGTCTTTTTGTTCCATTGTAAGACACGCTACTATTTTCTAAACTGTGTGTGGAATTTTTTGATTCTGTAAGATCATATATACATAGGCCTGCCATACATTTGCCTAGACTTATGAGTCTAATTTACAAGCGCAGTGCTGAAAATCATTGTTAAGCTCCTAACATTTTATTATCACTTACTTTTTATGCTCCTAAATTTAGGAGTTCAGTGAAATTTTGAGTCAACATTTAGGGAACTCTGTCCTATAATTTTTCAAAGGGGCAAGCTTAGGATCATAGCTCTGAAAGTTAACAGCATAAATCTTTTGAATATCTGCATCAGAAAAATGAAGACAGTGCATATAGAAATGAGCAAGAAACTTCTCTGCCTTAAAGAGAATCAACCAAGCAAAAACCCAACTCATTACGACACTCACACTGTGTGAAAATCAAAACTGGACAAGAGTCGAGACGAAAAACCTATTTTAAATATCCAGTAGGGGGAAGAAAAAACTAAACAAAGTGAATTTAGGAAGTGCCTGTCTATTAACTACAAAAATCTCTTGACCTTCCCGCTGAGGTGATAGGAGCTGGCCTCAGTGAAGGGGGATAGGGCTGCACTTGCGAGTTATTCACGCAGCAAATACCTATTCAACACCAGCTAAGTTATTTTGGAGTTTTAAATGCATTTAAAGATTGATAAACTAGTTGGAGGCCGATGACTGAAATTGTGGTGTTTAAATGTTATGGTAGTTGCAGCATGAATAACTCGCAAGTGCAACCCTATCCCCCTTCATTGAGGCCAGTCTTTATCACCTCAGCATGAATGTCAGGAGATTCAAGTGGTTAAATAAGACAGGCACTTCCTAAATTCCCTTTGTTTAGTTTTTTCTTCTCCCCAATAGATATTTAAAATAGATTTTTCACCTCGACTCGTCCGTTTTTTTTTAAGAGAACCAAAGCACAAAGTCAGTGTTTCAGATCAAAAATCAAGGAGTTTTCAAATGCTCAAAATCAGATGTTCTGTTCATAAAAACAGGAAAAGCTACACAGCACCACAGTCCATTATCTCAGAGGGTGCTCACACACAGATGGCAAGATATGAAAATAGCAACAATATATTTAAGATACTTGGGAAATAGGAAATGGTACAGATGTAAAAACTTCAGGCTTCAATACCCCACCACTTTTCGGGAAGGTTGATTATAATGGCACTTGAGACAAATAGCTGGTATATTGCTATAGCGTTCCACTTCCCTTGTAGTATTATTGTGAAGATGTTTTTCTTCAGTGTAAAAGAATGCAAAATAATTGCATACCATCGTTTCCTATACAAGGTGTTTCAGGTTGCTGCCTTTATTTTCCCAGTAAAGTCTTTTAGATGCTTTAGTTAGTATAATTAGCCCATACAAAATTCTGTACCCACTAATCCCAAATGAAATAAAGCCAATGAAACAAAGAAGCAAGTTTCCATTCAATAGAACAAAAAAAGCGCTTATCTTTTTCTGACAATCCTGTACATGTGCACACAGAGGAAAAATGTAAGAAAGAAAATGCGTATCAATTGATATTTTGATCTAGTGGAATGGTTTTCATCTGGCAACACCTTCAACAATATAATTTCCCTGACTGAATTTCTGGCCTTTGTTTTCTTTTCTAGCACAATATTAAAAAAAAATAAAATGAAAAATTTAAAAGATGCATTGTTTGCAACAAAACCTACTGCTACACAACAGCAATTATTTCACTACACAGCTCAGTAGTACTAATAAAAATAATATAA
Source organism: Ichthyophis bannanicus (assembly GCA_033557465.1). Classification (NCBI taxonomy): domain Eukaryota; kingdom Metazoa; phylum Chordata; class Amphibia; order Gymnophiona; family Ichthyophiidae; genus Ichthyophis; species Ichthyophis bannanicus. Next base: position 158,189,187 of record CM066034.1, read on the forward strand.
GAAACTGGAAGAAAAATATTGGTGTTCTGCTGAGATGATAGTGTCTCTTCAGCTCTTCCTTATCTTGCATGGAACCAATCAAAAGCTGATTGGAAAAGATGCAATGTAAGCAAGCACATTAACCCCCACTTTTTTTTTTTTAAATAATTTCGCTGCCTGCCATTTTTGGAACTAAAGATGGCAGACCACAGAGATCCGAGAAGGGTAACTGAATTTAATGGAATCAACTCTAGGTTCCTTGTGTGTTTTTTTTTTTGTTTTTTTTTGCTGTCTCAACAAATAGGGTGCCCTGCACACAGAGATGGGTACACCCCTAAACAAAGGCATGGAGAGGGGTGACCTGCATGGAGCAGCAGGAGCACCTGCTCTTGCCAACTTGCTGGGCAGACTAGATGGACCATGAAGGTCTTTTATGCCATCATATACTATATTACTATGTAAATTAAATCTGCACTTTAAAAGTAGATTTAGGTACACTTATTCTCCAGGACCAAGCAGGAAGTCAGTCCTCACATATGGGTGACGTCCGCGCCGACAGAGCCCTCGTGCAGAGCATTTCCCCAGCTTTCAAGGAAAGCCTTTGGGAATGCAGTGCACATGCACGGTCCCCTTTCTGCCCAAGGGTGCCATCTTGCTCAGTCTTTCTTTTTCCGCGGAGCCCAACGGACATGAGTTCGTGTCACCCGGGAAAAGTAGATTTTTTTCTGTGATTTTCTTATCCGGTTTGACGCCGGTTCCCCTTCCCGCCTGTGCTCGGTACACCTGTATTGAGTCCAGAATTTATTTTTTTGGTTTTTGTCCTTTATGGCTAGCTTTCGTGCCTTTTTTGTTATTTTCACTGGCAGCCCAGTCTTTTGACCTTGCAGGGGGCCCTTTTTCCCCCGATGGCTGCCAGCGGGTTCAAAAAATGTGATCGGTGCACGAAACTTATGTCTCTCACTGACAAACATGACTGCTGCCTCCAATGCCTCGGGCCCGACCATGACCCGCTGGTCTGTGGCCCTGCGGCAAAATGTTGTCAAAGGCACTTCGGAGCCGCCAGCATCAATGTGAAAGAATTTTTCAGAGTCCGCGTCCGGCCGGGCCCAGACTTCGTCAGAGGCCTCGATATCTTGGGAGTCTGACCCCTAGTGCCGTCGTGGTTCCTCTGAGAGGGGGTCTCCCACCCGGGAGCACAAAAGGAAGAAGCAGCTCGTGAGGGCGGCATCGGTGGAGGCCCCTGGGTCCTCGAGGGCATGGTCGCGTAGCCCTGACCGCCGCCCCTGGCTCTCGGAGTCGGAGAGGCCGTCCAAACTACCTCGCATGGAGAAGGAGTACCCAAGTCAAGTAAGTTCTGTTGTCCTCGTGGACTCTCCTCCGGGAGAACTGCCGTCAGGGCCCAAGTCGGGGGCTGCTGAGTCTCCTGAGCTTGGACTCAGGCTGACGGCCTTGGAGAGCAGCTTGGCTGACTTCATGGAACAGCAGTAGGTGCTGATCGCCGGTCTGACTTGTGCATCTGCCCCGACCACCGGGACCTCGACGTCTAAGTCGACCCCAGAGGCCGAGCCGATCCTCGAGTCAAGTCTCGAGTCTATCCTCGGTCAAGGTCCCCCTCGACCTCCCATGCGGGGCCGAGGTCGTTGACGCCGGTGCCCTCGACGTCAGGGCAGGTGGCACCAAGGCCCACACGGCCAGAGCCACTCGACTCCTCCTCGGAGGAGTCGGCATGGGAGACAGAGGACGAGTAGTCTCCGGAAACCTTCTGGACCCGGTGCATCCCTTCGGACTTCCCGGAGTCTGAGCCTTGGAGAAGGCACCCCCAGGGGATACCCGGTTCTCGGACTTCGTGAGGGACATGGCCAAGGCTTTGGCATTCCCGGCGGACGCCGAGGAGGAGCCACAAGCCGAGGAGCTCGATGCCCTCCAGTATAATTTTCCTCTGAAGGAAGCCTTTACTGTACCTGTTCCTCCGATGCTGGAACAGCTGCTCTTCCGTATGTGGGAGACACCGGCCTCGGCGCCGGTTCTTAGCAAACGGGTTGATTCCATTTATTGAGTCTGTAAGAGCCCTGGGTTCCAAAAGGCGCAGCTACCACACAATTACATGGTTGTGGAATCGGCCATGCACCGCGTGAAGAGTCAGAAGATGCACTCCTCGGTGCCCCCCCGACTGGGAGGCATGGAACCTGGATGCCCTCGGTAGAAAGTGCTTCCAGGGCTCTATGCTATCTTGCTGTGTCCAGACTTACCAGCTGTACATGGGCATGTACCTAAGAGACCTGGCAAAGGAGATTGCCGAGTTCTCAGCTGGCCTCTCCGAGGAACCCTTGCAGAGGTTCAAGGCCTTGTCGACAGGGATCCGAGAGTGCTCGAAGTTTATCTCTCGAGCATAAGAACATAAGATATGCCATAGGTCCATCAAGCCCAGTATTCTGTTTCCAACAGTGGCCAAACTAGGTCATATGTACCTAGCAGCCTATGATGGCTTTGAGGCTTCGGCCCAGGTAGCCGCGGCCGGCATTGGTAGACGCCGTCAGGCCTGGCTACAGTCACTGGACCTGGAGTCATGGGTGCAGGACAAGTTGGTCGATGTCCTGTGCCGAGGTGACAACCTATTCGGTAAGCCCATGACTGAAAAGGCTGCAGAAATCGAGACTGAGACTCTCACCAGGACAAGGCTGTCCAGAAAGACTTCTGCCCCTTCTCAAAAAAAAGAAGGGCTAGGGAAAGAAGCCCTTTTCCCAAGGAAGGGTGCTGCCTACAAATCCTACCCTCAATATCAGGTCTCTCCAAGCTCCCCAACAGGGCCAGCAGGCCAAGGGGCAGAGGCATGGGCCCCGTAGGCAGAAGACCCCCAAGCCGCCAGCACTGGCTCCTGAACAGCAGGGAGTTGGGTTTTGACTCCCACAGCATAGCCTCTTCTCCGCCGGTGGCTCCACTCAGCGCAGGAGGTCGGCTGACCCTGCATGCCTACAGGTGGCCAGCCATCACAGGGGATACCTGGGTACTGAGCATAGTCCAAAAGCACTACATGCTCCACTTCCACCAGCTACCCCCCTCCTACTTCCCAGGGGAGCCTCCAAGACTCCCTCTACACAGGAACCACCTCCTTCAGGAGTTGCCAAATCTTCTAAAGGAACAGGCGGTGGAACCGGTGTCTCACCACCTGGAAGGGCAAGGCTTCTACTCCAGGTACTTCCTGGTACCAAAAAGGACAGGAGGCCTCCGGCCTATCCTAGACTTGTGAAACCTAAACAAGTTTCTGGAAAGGGAAAAGTTCAAGATGCTTACCCTTGGGATACTGCTGCCCTACCTCCAGCAGGGAGACTGGCTATGCTCCTTAGACCTAAAGGATGCTTATACTCACATCCTCATTCATCCAGACCACAGACAATATCTCAGATTTGTGGTGGAAGGAAACCAATTTCAGTACAGGGTACTTTTCTTTGGTCTAACTTCTGCCCCCAGGGTTTTCACCAAATGCCTGGCGGTGGTGGCGGCGGCTTATCTCAGGAATCAGGGGATTTTTGTCTTCCCATACCTGGCTCTCTCCAAAAGGCCAAACAAGCCACTCTTCACACTGTCTCTCTTCTTCAGCATCTGGGCTTTGCCATAAACTACGCAAAGTACACTTTGCTTCCCTCTCAGAACCTAGAGTTTATAGGGGCAAGCTTAGACACCCTTCATGCAAGAGCTTACTTGCCCAAAGAGAGGGCCCACAGACTGATGGACTTGGCCAACCAGTTCCAAAGCAAGTTTCATGTCTCCGCCAGGCACTACCTGTGGCTCCTGGGCCACATGGCATCCACGGTACATGTGACTCTGAATGCCCGTCTACACATGCGGGCTGCTCAGTGGTGCCTCAAAGATCAGTGGATGCAGGCCACAGGTGACCTCCGAGACAGAGTAAAGGTGTCCAAACCACTTTTGGACTTCTTAAAGTGGTGGCTACATCTCCCAAACCTTCTCAGGGGGATACCTTTTCAGGCTCGAGCATACACAAGGGTGATGATGACCGATGCTTCCTTAAAGGGCTGGGGTGCACATTGCCAGGGCACATGCACTCAAGGCCTCTGGTCTCCTTGAGAGGCCACGCAGAAAATCAATCTTTTGGAGCTGCGAGCAATCCGCTTAGCTCTACAGACTTTTTCTCATGCCCTCTCTCACCAGTCTGTCCTAGTTCAGACGGACAGTCAGGTGGCAATGTTCTATGTGAACAAACAAGGGGGCACGGGGTCTAGGCTCCTATGTCAGGAGGCGCTGGCCCTTTGCTCCTTTGCAGTCAAACAAGGCATGTTTCTCAAAGCAGTTTAACTACCTGGTCAGGAGAATTTCCTAGCAGACAAACTAAGCAGGATTCTCCAGCCTCACGAATGGCAGTTGAATCCATGGGTGATCCAGCAGATCTTCCCCCGCTGGGGACTTCCATCCATCGATCTCTTTGCAAGTCCACAAAACCGTCAGCTGCCCAGGTTTTGCTCCAGACAGCCGCATACCCTGAGGATGGCAGCAGATGCTTTTCTGATCTCTTGGTCTACGGGCCTCCTATATGCATCTCCTCCCACGCACCTGGTGGCCCAAAGATTCTCCGGGACAAGGCCTCGGTGATTCTGGTAGCCCCCAGTTGGCCGAGGCAGCCGTGGTTTCCACTTCTGCTGCAGTTGGCGGTGGAAACTCCATTCCCACTGGGGTTGCAACACGATCTCCTGTCTCAAGATCAGGGTTCCTTTCTGAACCCAATCTCAGATCCCTCAATCTGATGGCCTGGCTGCTGAAAGGATAGTGCTAGCTCCCTTACTTCTATCTAAGGAGGTGGTCTTGGCCTCTAGGAGGCAGTCCAACAGAAAGTCCTATGCCCTCAAGTGGCATAGGTTTACGGTATGGTGTGCTCAGCGCAATGAAGATCCTTTCTCTTGCCTTGTGCCAGCAGTACTGCAGTATCTACTTCACCTGTCAGACCTAGGCCTTCAGTCTAACTCTGTTCAGGTCCACCTCAGTGCTCTATCAGCGGACCACTCACCGGTGGAGGGACAGTCTCTGTCGCTTCACCCCTTGGTGTCCTGATTTCTCAGAGGTCTGCTTCTTCTCAAGCCTCCGGTTCGTCCACCGGCGACTGAGTGGGATTGGAACGTGGTCTTGCAGCAACTTACTTGCCCACTGTTTGAGCCGATGGCTACTTGCAATTTGTGCTTCCTTTCTTGGAAAGCGCTCTTCCTGGTGGCTCTTACCTCGGACAGATGTATGAGTGAACTACAAGTTCTGGTTTATGATAGACCGTACACATGGTTCTATAGGATCAGGGTGGTCCTACGGACCCATCCGAAGTTCCGTCCAAAGGTGTTCTCCTCTTTCCACCTCAACCAGGAGGTGGTTCTTCCGACCTTCTTTCCTAGGCCGCATACCAGCCGGGCTGAAACAGTCTTGCATACCCTGGACTGTAAGAGGGCGTTGTCTTTTTACATAGAACATATGCAGGGGCATCGAAGGGCTACTCAGCTCTTAATCTCCTTTGACCCTAATACGATGGGGTTACCTGTCTCCAAGCGTAAGTTGTCCACTTGGGGTAGCAGATTGTATCACCTGCGCGTACAAGGAAGACAACCTCCCCTTGCAGGGTCGAGTCACGGCCCACCGTGTCAGGTCGAAAGCCACGTCAGTAGCTCATCTCTGTTCTGTTCCATTGGCAGACATCTGCCGGGCCGCAACTTGGTCTTCAAGCCAGACTTTTGCAGCCCATTACTGCCTCGAGAGAGAGTCCTGAAGGGACAGTGCTTTTGGACAGGCGGTACTCCATAATCTCTTTGAGGTTTAGGCAACTCCTACCCTCCGGCCCCTGTGTTGGGCTACCGTATTGGGGCGTTCTCAGAGGATATTCTTTGAATGCAGAGGCTCTTGAGGGGGAGCCATTTTTTCAGCTTAGGGTTCCTGGTAGCCTAGAGCTGGGGAGTCCCATATGTGAGGACTGACTTCCTGCTTGGTCCTGGAGAAAGAGTAGTTACTCACCTGTAACAGGTGTTCTCCAGGAGCAGCAGGTATCAGTCCTCACGACCCTCCCTCCTCCCCTGGAGTTGCAGTCATATCATTCATTTTGATTTTTGCTGTCTTTTAGCTATGTCATCAGACTGAGCAAGATGGCACCCTTGGGCGGGAAGGGGACCGCGCATGCGCGCTGCATTCCCAAAGGCTTTCCTTGAAAGTTGGGGAAATGCTCCGCACGAGGGCTCCATCAGCGCCGATGTCACCCGTATGTGAGGACTGATTCCTGCTGCTTCTGGAGAGCACCTGTTACAGGTGAGTAACTACTCTATATCTAAAGAAATTTTGAAAGAGCAACTGAGAAAACAGTTACTTAGCTGTTTCCTGAAGACTGCAACTCAAATGCATACATGGGTCACGTGCTGAACAGATTCTTTCAGAGCTTTCTGGAAAGGCCTAGGTATCTGTCACTGCTCATGTGCAGAAGTCTGCATACTCCTATTGCCTCCCTTCAAAAAGAACGGAGATATAAACTGCATGACTGGTAAAGTGCTATCTTCAAAGAACACCTGTTACAGCTAAGCAACTTTGCATTCTTTGAAGACAAGCAATTCACTAGCTATAGAAAACAGGGGTTTGCTAGCTAAGGGTTGTCTAACAAAAAAAAAGGGAGCACTATCAATAGGTAGGAATTCTTTTATTGAGAAAATTCCTTTTCCAGTATGAATTTGAAAATAAACAGGCAAGATGACTGAAAATTGCAAAAAGGCCGATTTTGGGAGCATCCCTCAGCACATGCGCGCTGCTTTCCCGCCTTTCCAACTGTCCCTCTCCAGTTAAGTTTGTAGCTGAGTGAAAGGATAGAGGGAGAGAGGAAAGAGACAAAGAAAGAGAGAGAGAGAGAGAGACAACTCCTAGGGGAGGTGGGTGGGTTGTGAGGACTAAATTCCTGCTGTTCCCGGAGATCACCTGCTACAGGTGAGTAACTACGCTATCTCCAGGAACAAGCAGAAATGTAGTCCTCACATATGGGGACTCCCTAGCTGAAGATGCCAGGGAGATAGCTCCAAGAAGGTGCCACCGTCAAGGGTGGGGGATCCTTCCACTCATGGATCTCTGGCATCCCACCAGGGTTGGTGGGTAGGAGTTGCTTTATGTTTGAAAAAGGTTTTGTAGAACAGCTTGGCCAAAGGCAACATCCCGATGGGAGGCTTTATCTAGGCAGTAGTGGGCTGTGAAGGTGTGTACCGAAGCCCAGGTGGCTGCTCGACAAATGTCATTGATAGACACAGAGTGGAGATTAGCCATAGAAGCTGCCATGGCCCTGACATTATGAGCTGCGACATGGTTCTGAAGAGGAAGACCCTTACTCTCATAGGTAAAGGATATGCATTGGGCAATCCATTTAGATAAAGTTCTTTTGGAGACTGGAAGTCCCAAATGACTAGGGTCAAAAGCTATAAAAAGTTGTGAAGACTTTCTATGTTGCTGTGTTCTTTGTATGTAAAAGGCCAAGGCCCTTTTGCAACCCAAAGTATGAAGGTTCCTTTCTGCATTAGAGGCGTGAGGCCTGGGAAAAAATACAGGAAGGTAAATTGATTGATTTGAATGAAAAGGCGAAACCACCTTTGGCATAAAATGAGGGTGAGTTTGAAGAACAACCTTATCATGATGAAACCTAGTATAAGGAGGATCAGCCACTAAAGCTTGCAATTCACTGATGCGATGGGCAGAGGTGATTGCAATTAGGAAGATGACCTTCCAGGTCAAAAACGTAAGGGCTGCAGTGGCTAAAGGCTCAAAGGGCGGCTTCATGAGCTACCCGAGAACTAGATTTAGGTCCCATGCCACCGGTGGTGGCTTGATGGGAGGTTTGGTTAATAGAAGGCCTCTCATAAACCTTGCTCTCATTTGGTTTGCAGCTTGTCGTGCAGTGAGGGCTTGCGTGCATCAGTGATGCTGAGAGCTAAACTATCGATAGTTTAACTACTGGCAGGGTCTCCCAAGATGGACAGGTCTCAGCTGAGGTGCCAGACCAAGACAAACCACCCATCTGGGCAGCAGCAGAATGGGACAGTGTTGACGGCGGAGGATCACATTTTTGTGACAACGGCAACACCACCAAACTTAAACTGCGCGGAAGAAAGGCCCGGCAATCTACTTCTGTATCTTGCCATGAAAACCCAATGGATAGTTACAACAAAACAAATTGTGCTATGGTGCTGGAAGATGAGACCCCCAGGTCAGAAGGCACTCAACTAGCTACTGGGGAAGAGCTGAAGACTTTTCAGAGTAAAGCCAGCATTTATGATGTGGTTGGATCAAAGCCCTCGGGAAGTCTGACTGCTGATGTAGCTGCGCATGAAATGAGAGTCAGAAGCTGTAAAGATGTCTTACACATTGGAACATGGAACGTACGAAGCATGAACCAAGGGAAGTTGGAGGTGGTCAAGAATGAAATGGAACGTGTACAACTTGATCTGTTGGGTGTCAGCGAACTGAGATGGACTGGCATGGGGCACTTTGCATCAGATGATCACATGGTCTACTATGCTGGAAATGAAAGACAAAGAAGAAATGGTGTTGCATTTATAATAAAGAAGAAACTTGCAAGAACTGTAATGAAATACAATGCAGTCAGCAAACGCTTAATCTCTATTCGTCTACGAGGATTGCCTATCAACACAACTATAATTCAAGTATATGCCCCAACAACAGCTGCAGAAGAGAATGAAATTGTAGAGTTCTATGAACAAGTACAAACTGAAATTGACAGAACATGCGAACAGGATATCCTGATAGTCATGGGTGACTGGAACGCAAAAGTTGGCAACAAAGAAGAAGGCAAAGTAGTTGGAAAATATGGACTTGGCAACAGAAATGAAGCTGGAGAAAGACTGATAGAATTCTGCAAGACCAATGATCTATTCATCTCAAACACCTTCTTCCAGCAACACAAGCGGCGACTGTACACATGGACTTCACCGAATGGATTATATAAAAATCAAATTGACTACATATGCGGAAGTCAACGATGAAAAAGCTCTGTAACATCAACAAAGACAAAACCTGGAGCTGACTGTGGTACAGATCAACTACTAGTATGCAAACTCAAGCTAAAGATGAAAAAGAGCAAGCCACTCATGAATGCAGCAAAATATGACCTTGAGAATATACCACTGGAATTTAAAGACTGCCTGCAAAATCGATTTGCTGCTTTAGATACAAATGACAGCGCTCCGGAAGAGTTATGGAATGACATCAAGAAGGTTGTGTTGGAAGAAAGCGAGAAGTCTCTACAAAAGGTGAAAAAGCAAAAACGGCCAAAATGGATGATGGAAGAAACTCTGAAAATTGCCCAGAAACGCCGAAAAGCTAAAGCCAGAGGAGAAAGAAAGACAATCGCAGAACTCAACAGAGATTTCCAACGTGCAGCAAGACAGGACAAGGAAAAGTACTACAATGACACTTGCAAGGAAACAGAAGCAGAAACTATTAGAGGAAGAACAAGATCAGCTTTCCTAAAGCTACGAGAGTTAAAGAAAAAGTTCCAGCCTCGAATTGGAATGTTACAAGATGCTCAAGGTTCTATGTTGAATGATGCTGAGAAGATCAAGAAAAGGTGGAAGGAATATACAGAGTTTTTATATGATAAAGATCAAGTGGACCAACAGCCGTTTCAACCTGTACCTTATGATCGGGAACCATTGGTGATGAAAGAAAAAGTTGAAGCAGCATTGAAAGCCTTATCAAAGAACAAAGCACCAGGCATTGAAAGCATTCCCATAGAAGTATTGCAGCAATCTGATGCAGCTGTTACCGTACTCAGAAGGTTCTGCCAAGAAATATGGAAGACAACATCATGGCCAACTGACTGGAAAAGATCTGTGTTTATGCCAATACTAAAGAAAGGTGATCCAACTGACTGTGGAAATTAATGCACAATCGTTCTGATCCCATATGCCAGCAAGATTCTACTGAAGATTATTCAAAAGAGACTACAACCATACCTGGAACAAGAACTACCTGAAGTGAAAGCAGGGTTCAGGAAAGGGCGGGGAACGAGAGACATCATTGCGGATGTGAGATAGATCCTTGAAAAAACTAAAGAATACGAAAAGGATATCTATTTGTGCTTTATCGACTATAGCAAGGCTGTTGACTGTGTAAACCATGAGAAACTCTGGGCCACATTAAGAAGCATGGGTATACCAGAACACCTGATCGTTCTCTTGCGCAATCTGTACATTGATCAAGCAGCAACAGTTCGAACGGAACAAGGAGAAACAGAATGGTTTAAAATAAGCAAAGGTGTAAGACAAGGCTGCATACTTTCCCCCTACCTGTTTAATTTATATGCAGAACAAATCATCAGAGAAGCAGGATTGTATGAAGACAACAGAGGTGTGAAGATTGGTGGAAGATTCATCAACAACCTTCGCTATGCTGATGATACCACATTACTGGCTGAAAGTGAAGATGATCTGAAACATTTGCTTCTCACAATCAAAGAACATAGTCTCAAAATGGGCCTGCACCTTAATGTAAAGAAGACAAAGATCATGACAACTGGCATAATCAACAGGTTCATCGTTGAAGGAGAAGAAATTGAAATTGTGAACAACTTTAACCTACTTGGATCAACTATCAATAAAGAAGCAACAAGCAGTCAAGAAATCAGACGACGCATTGCTCTTGGCAGAATGGCTATGAAAGACCTAGATAAGATTCTCAAGAGCAGAGATGTCTCTCTCCATACAAAGATTCGACTTGTTCAAGCCATGGTATTTTCAATAACATCATATGGATGTGAAAGCTGGACAGTGAAAAAGATAGACAGGAAGAAAATTGATGCCTTTGAATTATGGTGCTGGCGGCGAATACTGTGAATACCATGGACTGCCCGAAGAACAAACCAGTCGGTACTAGAGGAGATCAAACCTAAGCTTTCTTTAGAAGCTCAGATGACAAGACTTCGACTTTCATACTTTGGACACATCATGCGAAGAGAGAGATCATTAGAGAAAGACATTATGCTTGGCAAGATAGAAGGTCAACGCAAAAGAGGAAGGCCAGCAATGAGATGGATCGATACAACAGCAGCTACGGATACCAGTCTGTCAACAATGAGCCGCCTGACTGAAGACCGAACACAATTTTATTTATTTATTTATTTAGTGTACACTTGTATCCCGCCACTTCCAGCGATCAGTGACGGTTTTCTGTACAAAAGGGTGCGGTTGTACAGACCAGAATTTAAGCATACAGTAGGATTACAGGGGAGGGTGAAAGTCACAGCAAACGGTTACAGATTTACATTTGATTGCTTGAGAGGAGGCTTTACATATATACATAAATTACATAATTACAGGATGCATTTCTTGTTGATATGATTTTTAGTAGCCATGTTGTTCGAAAGGATTACAATTTAGGATAGCTATGTAGAGGGTTGCCATGAGTCGACTCAGACTTGACGGCATTTAACAACAACAACATAAACCTTGATATGAGTGGATGAGAGGAAATTGGTTGTCCATTCAGAGGTTTATAAGAAGCTGCAATTGCACTAAGAGGAACTCTTACCGAATTGGTTTTTAACCCAGAATTCGATAAGTGAAGGAGATACTCTAGTATCGATTCTAAGGGTACGAGCAGGGGGTTTAATCCCCTCCTGGAGCATCATATAGTAAAATGTTTCCACTTGAAGGCATAAGATCTTCTTGTGGAAAGTTTCCTAGAAGCTCGAAGGATATCTTACCTGCTGAGACAGGTTGAGATCCTGGAGGTCTAAGCCTTCAGCAACCAGGCCGCGAGGTGCAGGGACTGGGGATTCGGGTGCCATAGCATCCCGTTCTCCTGAGAAAGGAGATCTGGAGCGTGCCCCAACTCCAGAGGTGCCGCTTGAGAGAGATGCAAAAGTAGGGAATACCACGCCTGGTGTGGCCATCGTGGTGCGATGAGAATCATGCGACCCCTGTCTCTCTGAAGCTTGAAGAGTGTTTTGGGAATGAGGGGAAAAGGGTGGGAAAGCATAAAGGAAGTCCTGACCCCAGTGAAAGAGGAAGGCATCCCTTGCCTGACAGTGGTTTGCCGGTATCCTGGAACAGAACCGGGGAAGTTTGGCATTCAGTGGACTTGCAAAGAGGTCTATGTCTGGCGTGCCCCAGAGATGAAATATCTTTGCTACCTGGCCTAGGTGGAGTGACCACTCATGAGGTAGCAGTACTCGACTGAGTTTGTCTGCCCAAAGGTTTTGAATGCCTGGAAGATATACCACTAGAAGGTGAATTTGGTGCTCTCTGGCAAGGGCCCATAGTCGTAAAGCTTTGCTGCATTAACGACAGAGAGCCGGTTCCGCCCTGCTTGTTCACACAGAACATGGCTACCTGATTGTCCGTCTGGACCAGGACTGTCTTGTAGCTGAGCTAGGCGTGGAACACTCGAAGAGCTAAATAAATTGCTCTTAATTCCAGGAGGTTTATGTGTAAACCTACCTCCTGTGGATTCCAGGTGCCCTGGGTAGAAAGATGATCCAGGAGTGCTCCCCAACCCACCTGTGATGCATCTGTTGGGGTGGCCTGAAAGAGGGGTTTGATGGAAAGGAGACCCCACTGTCAGATTTTCTAGTGATTGCCACCATTGGAGGAACAAAATTAGTCTTTGAGAGACTGTTATTTTGTCCGACAAATTGCCCATGGCCTGTGTCCACTGTGTGGAGAGGGTCCACTGAGCTGCTCGCATGTGGAGGCGAGCATATGGGACTACATGAACGGTGGATGCCATGTGTCCCAGTAACTGCAGAAGTTCCCGAGCCATGAGGGAAGATTTTCCTGCTGCTTGGGAAACTAGCTGCATAATGCGAAGACACCGGGCTTGTGGAAGGAAAGCCCTTGCCTGCCTGGTATCCAGACAGGCTCCTATGAATTCTAGGCATTGGGAAGGAACTAGTTGAGACTTCAGGAAGTTGATTTCCAATCCCAAGTATTGGAGGATTCGCAATGTACGAGACAGTGCAGTGCTGGCCTCTGCAACTGTGGAGGCTCGAATGAGCCAGTCGTCTAAGTAGGGGAAGACAAAAATCCCCAGGGTTCGTAGAAATGCTGTCACTACTGCCATGCATTTTGTGAACACCCTTGGTGCTGAAGCCAGACCAAAAGGAAGAACCCTGTACTGGAAATGTCTTCCCCTGAAAAGGAAACGTAAAAATTTCCTGTGATCTGGATGGATGAGAATGTGTGTGTATGCATCCTTTAAGTCTAGAGAGCAAAGCCAGTCCTGGCCTTGAAGGAATGGCAGAAGAGTTCCTAGAGAAATCATTTTGAATTTCTCTCGAAACAGATATTTGTTCAATTCTCTGAGGTCTAGAATGGGTCTGTGTCCCCCTGTTTTCTTTGGGATAAGAAAATAGGGGGAGTAGAACCCTGTTCCCTGTTGAAAAATGGATACTTCTTCTATTGCCCCTTGGGCAAGAAGTGTGGAGACCTCACAGTCTAGCAGATTGTCTGCAGAGGTTTGTGAATTGAACTGCTTTAGAATTGTAGGAGGGGGTATGCTGTGAAAATGAAGTTTGTACCCCTCTCCTACAATGGACAAAGTCCAGTCTTCTGCTGTTATTTGATGCCATCTGTTGATAAAGTGGCATAACCTGCCCAGAATATTGGGGGGTTGGGGACCCCTCAGAGGCAGGAAGGCGAAGCTCTCTGGGAAGGAGTCAAAGCCCTTGAGGGGGCTGAACCTGGAGAGCTGGTTGGGCTCTCGATCCTTTTGGCTTCTTTTGCTGTCTAGCCTGTCCCTTTTGGGCAACCTGACCTGAAGTCTGCTGGGTATAGGAAGGATAAAACTTCCTCTTTTTGCTACAAGAGGGTTTTTTATAAGGCTTCCTTTTGGCTGGAGTGGCTGTAGACTTTGACAATCTATCTAAGGTAGAATTGTCAGCATCTAACTCATTAGCCTTTTCCTGCCAGTTCTTGCCGAAGAGATTCTCCCCCATGCAAAGAATGTTGCCTAATTTGTCCTGTACCCAAGTCTCCAAGTCTGATGCCTGCAGCCAGGCAATCCGTCGTGCACCAATGGCAATAGCAGAAGTTCTGCTGATGCATTCAAAGCAGTCAAAAGCTGCACGATTGACAAACTTGGAGACATTTTGAGCATGCTTAACTAGAGCAAGAAAATCTTGTCTCTTATCATCTGGGAGAAAAGGGCTCATAAGTTCCAAGTCTCCTGTGACTTCCTTAAGGAACATTCCCATGTATAGAATGTATGAACTGATTCTAGCTGAAAGCATGGAAGCTTGAAAAGTTCTGCGTCCAAAAGCATCCAGAGTCCTGCATTCACGACCTGGAGGATTGGATGCATGTCTCTTTGCACTTTTCATCCTACGCATGGCTGATTCCACTACCATTGAATGGTGTGGTAGCTGGGTTTTCTGAAAAACAGGACATGGTGGAACTCGATACATAGTATCGAGCCTTCTAGAGTGAGGAGAAGTGGTCAGAGGTGTCTCCCACATTCTGAGCATCAAGCTAAGCAGAATTTCATGGATAGGCTGAGTAGCTGCCTCCTTGGGAGCTTTAGGATATTGGAGGATTTCCAATTCCTTTGCTCTGGGTTCTTCTTCAGGAGCTACTGTGATTGAAAGACCTTTGGCCATACCACGGATGAAATCCTGAAAAGGCATGTCCTCTGGAGGTGACATTCTGCGTTGGGGAGAAGAGGGATCTTCTAGGAGAAACCCTCTAGTGCCAGCAGAATTGTCAGAGTCTTCGGAATCGGAGGAATCAAAGTATTCCTGACTGCGATGCTCTTGCAAAGCACGATCCCGGTACCGATCGAAGTCGGTACCGAGATGAGCCAGTACCGCTTTGTCCCCTCCAGCCAGAGATGGCATAGGAAGAATTCCCACCGGGGCCGGCACCGTCGGTACCGGCATCACCGGTGTCAGTACCGGCATCACCGGTGTCAGTACCGGCATCAGTGTCGATGTCGGCACTAGTGCTCTTGGGACCACCGGTACCACAACCGAGAGAAGAGCTGCAATACTGTGCTCGATAACGAGGAACCTCTGGTCTATTGACACTGCCGATGCCTGGGTATCGGTACCGTTAAGGACGGCTGGAACCCCTGAGCATGGCACAGGTAGCTCTTGCGAGGTTGAGGCCTCGAGAACATCCTGAAGCCCCATCGATGCTTTGGAAGCCGAAGCCTCCCGCCGGGGCTGTTTTGCCGGTGTGGTTCCCTCAAGGGCAATGCCAACGGCCTCTCGATGCTTAGCAGGAGAGCTACCCTTTGAGGACGGGCTCTTATGTTTAGTTACCTGAGATCCATGGGAGGAAGAAGAGGCCCTCGACGATGTCGATGCAATGGATATGGCATCTGAAGAAAAAAGGGTACCGAGCTTTGTGGCCCGGTTCTATCTTCCTCTTTTGGTCATCCCCATGCAGGAGAGACATTCAGTAGGAGAATGATCAGGTCCTAAACATTTTAGACACCAATCATGGGTGTCAGTGACGGAAATGGTACCGCCACACTTAGTACATTTCTTAAAACCACTAGTTGGTTTTTCCATGAGTCAGGAAAATGGGGCCTAGTCCCCAAAATGGTGCCTAGCACCAAAAGGGAAAAGTTTCTGAAAGAAACAGTAAAAGTTTTTTTTAAAAAGAAGGAAAAGAAAAGAACTGGAGGTACCGGTAGATATCGTGCGGTAGGCAAACGCGACCACAGAAAGAAGTTTAAAGATGTAATTTTCTGCGGTGACAGGGAATAGGTCCTGTCGGCTCAGCGGAA
This sequence comes from Ichthyophis bannanicus, assembly GCA_033557465.1. Lineage (NCBI taxonomy): Eukaryota > Metazoa > Chordata > Amphibia > Gymnophiona > Ichthyophiidae > Ichthyophis > Ichthyophis bannanicus. Next base: position 158,204,925 of record CM066034.1, read on the forward strand.
AATGAAGAACTGAAGACGGACAGTTGGAAAGGCAGGAAGGCAGCGCGCATGTGCTGAGGGATGCTCCCAAAAGCGTTCTTATTGGACGCTGGGGAGCGTTCCCGCGCAGGCTCCGTCGGTACCAATGATACCCATATGTGAGGACTACATTCTTGCTTGTTCCTGGAGATCTACGCCATCTCCAGGAACAAGCAGAAATGCAGCTTTCACATAAGGGACTCACTAACTCCTGGGCACCAGACTGAAGAGACATCCTTGAGGCTAAAGAATGGAGCCAAGAGGGCATGGACACAAAGTGGCCCCAGCAGATTCGAGTGCAGTAGGCAAGAGCATGGAGCAAGGAGTCAGGTGCCAGAGAAGTATAATTGGTAGTAGTTGTGATTCAGTCCCAAAGAGATGCTGAAAACAGCCTGGCCAAAGAGAGCGCCCTGACAGGAGTCCCCTGTCAAGGCAATAGTGAGGAGCGAAGGTGTGAACAGAGGATTAGGTAGCTGCCTGGCAGATCTCCTCTATGAAGACAGAATGGAGGTTGGCAACTGAAGCGGCCATAGACCTCACGTTGTGAGATGTGATGTGACCCTCAAGAGAGTTCTGCCTGAGCACAGGCAAAAGAAATGCAGTCCGCAACCCAGTTGGATAGGGTGCGGTTTGACAACAGAAGACCCAAGTGGTTTGGGTCAAAGGAAATAAATGAGAGGATTTCCTAAAATCCCTGGTCCTGTCCAAGTAGCACGCAAGGGCATGCTTGCAATCCAAAGTATGCAGTGCTGTTTTAGCCCTAGAGGCATGCGGTCAGGGAAAGAAGACTGTTAGCATGACAGACTGGTTGATATGAAAAGGCGAGACCACTTTTTGGAAGGAAATGCGGATGGGTACAGAGAACCATCTTGTCATGGTGGAACAGAGTATAGGGAGGATCCATTACTAAAGCTTGGATGCAATGAGCTGGGGTAAGGACAATGAGAAAGATGACCTTCCAAGACAGGAATTTTGGAGAAGTGGCAGCCAAGGGCTCAAACGGGGCTTTTAGAAGCTGTGCTAGGACAACGTTGAGGCCTCAAGCTACTGGTGGTGGTTTGATCGGTGGCTTGGAAAGCAGAAGACCCCATATGAATCGTTGCACCAAGGGGGGGGGGGGGGCGAGGAAATGGGATGCCTGTCCAGTGGCCTGTGATAGGCAGCAATGGCACCAAGGTGAACTCTGACAGTGTTAGTCTTAAGCTCTGTGTGGAGGACAAGTGGAGAAGATATAGTCAAAGAAGTTCCATTGGGCAGTCAAATGGATCAATCACTCTTTGGTTGCACCAAAGAGTGAACAGTCTCAACAAATACAGAACCAACCTTCTATCCTCCCCCCTCCCTCGCCCCCTACTAAAACAACCCCAGAGCCTTGCCCCACCCATCCAAAGAAAAAAAAACTAAGTTAAGAATAGGCTGACTCCTGTATATATGTAAATAGAAAGTTGGCACACAAGTTTGTTTGTACAATATGTTCCCTGTAAATAGTTAATACCACTGTTCCATGTAAAAGTTGTTCAATTGTTAACTGTAAACCGCCCTTGATCTTTGGAAGGGGCAGTATTAAATAAATAAATAAAACAGACAGACTCCATTCAAAGGCATAAGAATGTCTGGTAGATGGCTTATGCGATGCAAGCAAGATGTCCCTGACCGGTTGAGGGAGATCCAGGTCAAAGGTCATGCTTTTAGCAGCCATGCTGTGAGACGGCAGGCTTGTAGATTGGGATGGAGATGTAGCCCCTGATCCTGAGAGGGGAGGTCTGGGGTATGACCCAAATTGAGGGGTGGAGTCTGCGCCAGACGAAGCAGCAGAGGAAACCATGGCTGATGGGGCCATAAGGGGCTATTAGAATTATGGAGCCCTTGTTGGTCTGCAGTTTGAACAGAGTTTTGGGTATCAGGAGGGTCCATGGGACTGCATAAAGCAGGCTCGGGCCCCAGTGCAGAAGAAAGGTATCTGCTGCCTGACTGTGCTGGGAGGGAAGTCTGGAGCAAAAGTGCGTAGTCATGCATTCACCTGAGTGGCGAACAGAACAGATCTATTCTGAGCGTCCCCCACATGTGGAAGATCCAAGATGCCATCTCTTGTTTTAGAGTCCACTTGTGTGGACGAAGGACGCAGCAGAGTCTGTCCATCAGGATATTGAGATCACCTGGGATATACATGGCCCTGAGATGGATACGGTGTGCAATGGCAAAGAACCAGAGTCGAAGGGCCTCCTGGCAGAGAGGATGGGAAACAGTTCCTCCTTGCTTGTTTATGTACAACATGGCTACTTGGTTGTCTGTCTAGACTAAGACACATTTGCCCGATAGTCGAGGTTGAAAAACCCGAAGGGCATTCATGAAAGCACATAGCTCAAGGAGATTGATCTGCATTGGTATTCCTGTTCTATCTACTTCCCCTGTGTAGTGAGATTGCTCAGTGTGCTCCCCACCCGAGTTTGAAAGCATCTGTCATTAGGGTGCATTGGAGTGGAGGCATCTGAAAAGGTGACCCTCAGAGATGATGTTGGGGGGAGCACCACTGAAGGGAGTTGACAAGAGGAAGAGTGATGCAAATCTTGTCCGAGACACATTTGGCTGCCTGACTCCATTGGGACGAGTGTGTCCACTGGGCCTGTCTGATGGAGACCATGGAGGCCGCATGTCTCAGAAGATGTAGCATTCTCAAGCTGTCATGGCACTTTGACCTTGTATAGTGAGGGTCAGCTTGATGAGATGAGCAAAGCGATCCTGAGGAAGGAAAGCTTGGCCCTAACGAGTATCGAAAAGTGCTCCAATGAACTCGAGTTGCTGTAAGGGAAGGTGGTAGGATTTTGGAAGGCTTAACACAAAGCCTAGATTTTGGAGCACCGTGATGGTTCAAGAAAGTGACTGTTTTATGACTTCTAGAGATTCTCCCTTTATCAGCCAATCATCTAAGTAGGGGAAGACAGAGATCCTCAAAGTACACAGGTATGCTGCAACGACTGCCATGCATTTTGTGAATACTCTGGGTGCGGAAGCGAGCCTGAAGAGAAGCACTGGATACTGGTAATGGATTTGCAGAACCCAAAAGTGCAGATATTGTCTGTGGTGAGGGAGTATCAGCAAATGCGTGTAAGCATCTTTGAGGTCTAGAGAACATAGCCAGTTGTTCCTCTGAAGGTATGGCAGAAGAGTGCAGAGGGAAATCATTTTGAACTTTTCTCAAACGAGAAATTTGTTGAGATAGATCTAGAATGGGTCTGAAACCTCCTGTTTTCTTTGGGATAGGAATGGAAGTAGAGTAGAAGCCTTTGGCTTCTTGGGTCGGAGGGACTCTTTCGACAGCCACCTGAGCTAACAGGGTGGCCAACTTGGAGGACAGGAGATTGGCCTGCAAAGGGTTTGCAGGATAATCTCTTGTGGAGGTGGTTAGGGGTAAGCTTTGAAAATGAAGCAGATAGCTCTTTGGATGATGTTGAGAGTCCACTTCTTTGATGAGATGCCACCTGTGGGCATAAGCATGAAGTCTGCCTGCTATGGGAAGGGGCTGGGGACCTTGAAGTTACATAGCTATGCTCTCTAGGAAGGAGTCAAAAACCAGGTGCTGGCTGTGGCAGAGCATCTGGTTGGGGTTTGAGAGTCTTGGCCTTCTTTGCTGATGGGGACCCTGTGGCCTTTGCTGCTGTTGCTGAGGTTGAAAACCAGCAGAGGGTTCACAGGAAGAAAACTCTCTTCTTTTTGGTGCAGAATGACTTCTTTGTAGGAGCCTTCCTCCTAGAGGGGTCTGAAGTCTTTCTTGAGAGGCGCTTGAGGGTGAGATCGTCCGCCTCAAGCTCTCCTGCCTTCTTCTCTCCAACCTTTACCACATAGGTTTTCTCCAGAGCAAAGAATATTGGCCAATTTATCTTGAACCTACTGCTCAAGGTCCAATGCCTGAAGCCAGGCCATCCTACGAGCCCCTATGCAGATTGCAACCGCTCTGCTGGTAGACTCAAAGGTATCGAAGGCTGCACTGGGTCAGGAATTTGGAAGTGTTCTGAGCCTGCATGACCACAGTCAAGTATGCATCACATCTGTCACCTGGGAGACTAGGAACTAAAATTTCCTAGATCCCTTGATACATCCTTGAGGCACATGCCCATGTAGAGGGTGTAGGATGGAATCACAAAAGCAAGCATATATGCCTAGAAGCTGCGACGTCCAAAGGCATTGAGAGCCTGGCATCTTTGCCAGGTGGCACCGATGAATGATTATCAGAATTCTTGATGTGTCACATAACCGATTCCACTACCATAGAATGGTGTGGTAGCTGAGGCTTTTGAAATCCTGAGCATGGTGGAACTTGGTACACAGTATAAAGGTGTTTACTGATAGGTGGAACCATTAGTGGGGCCTCCCATATATAGAGCATTAAATCCTGTAGGATCCAATGCACTGGTAACGTTGCCACCTCCTTGAACGTTGAGGGGTATTGGAGGATTTCCAATTCCCCAGCCCTCAGTTCCGTTTCCGATGTTACTGTGATTTGGAGACCCACTGCCATGTCCCAAATGAAGTCCTGAAAGGACATGTCCTCTGGCAGGTATCAACGCCTCCCATGAGGAGGGGAGGGATTGGAGGGGATATCCCAGGTGGCCCTGGAATCCTCTGATGTCTCTTCAGAGTCAGAAGATGACTCCTATTCGGAAAGAATATCAAAGTATCGACGGTCTCATGCCAATGTCGATGCGTGATGCTGATATTCAGACCATACAGTACTCAAACCGGGAACCAGTTGGGTACAGATGATGCTTACCGGTTCCAACGGAGGAATCGGGAGGGGTCCCATCAATACCGGTTCAAGGGCTGGCATCGGATCAGAGGTATCTGTGCTGAGCTGGAAGGCGGTGCTGGACTCACCAGGGCTGTCGATACCTTTGGTATCACAGCAGCCAGGAGTGCTGCCAAAGTCCCCTCGATAGCTAAGAAACGCTGATCGATTGAGGACACTGATGCATGGATTCGAGTATGGGTGGATTCAAGTATGGAGCTGTGTGCCACTGTCCCAGAGCATGGTAGCAGTAGCTCTCTGGAGGTCGATGCCTCAGGAGTGTCCTGAAGCCCCTGTGTGATGTTGGAGGGCTGGGTCCTCCCGCCAGTGCTGTTTGGCAGGCCAGTCAGCATCAATTGCCCCTTTCGGTGCATCTCATGGATTATGGGACTTACTCAATGCTCGGTATCGGATTTCAATGCCAAGGATTTAGGCTTTAATTTATGTTTGGACTTTTTGGAGACCTGGGAACCAGCTGAGGAGGCAGACGTCCTCGATGATGCAGAGGCCACTGAAATCAAGTCCGAGGCGAACACGAGTCATACTGCTTGGCCCTGTTCTTTAGGCCTCGCTTGGTCATTTGTTTGCACAAACAACTGCTGTCTGGTCTATGGTATTGGCGCAAACATTTCAGACACCAGTCATGGGAATCAGTGACTGACACTGTGCCGGAGCACTTAGAACATTTTTTAAAGCTACTGATATGTTTGTCTATGGTGACAAACGTGAAAGCTTAAGCAGAGGCCTAAAGTGGCAGTGAACTGCCAGAAAGAAAAAGAAAAAAATTGAAAGAAAAAGGAAGAATATCGGGGCCTGTATCAGGGAAGGTACCGACATCGACAGAAAGGCAGAGCACAGAATTAAACCAAAAAATAAGAAGTTTTTCAGCAGTGACAGGAAAGGCAGATGCACAGGCGCAGTGGAGTGCTCCCAAAAGCTTTCCTATTGGATGCTGGGGAGAGTTCCGACATGGGCTCTGTTGGTGCTAATACCCATATGTGAAGACTGCATTTCTGCTTGTTCCTGGAGATTAAACACGCCAACAAAATGTCATTTATTTTTCAAATAAGTTAAATGATTGAAAGCAGGCATTTCTATAGTTCAAGAAACTCACTTCTGTAAAGATGATGAATACAGGTTGAGTAGTAGAGATTTTTCCACCATGTTACCTTCCAGTGTCATAGGGGAAAAGAAAGGGATATAGAAATTTGTTATCTAAAAAGTTAAACTTGGACATTCATCATATATGCAAGGATAAGCAGGGGAGGTATTTGTTTCTAGTTTCTATCGTTAATGGCAGGAAGGTTACATTGGCTAATCTCTATCCTCCCAATGAGTCCATGCGCTCCCCTGGAAAGTATTAGGGTGGTGCCTGCTGGAGGTGAAGGAGGCAGCCCTCCCTGACTACTTGTAGCATCCAGGTATCAGTGATGATGGCTGTCCATCTAACATAGTAACATAGTAAATGACGGCAGATAAAGACCAGCGTGGTCCATCTGGTCTGCCCAGCAATATGGCAGGAATAGGTGCACCCCTTCCCATGTCTTTTAGAGAGTAGGTGCACCCCTACCCATGTCTTTGCTTAGTGGTGCACCCACCAGGAGCAGGTGCACCCCGCCCCATATCTTTGTTTGTTTGTTTAGGGATGAACCCACTGCTCCTTCCCCCATTGCTCCATGTAGGACACTCCTATTTGTTGAGAAATTAGATGGTTCAGTTTATTTTGATTTAATCTTGCTGCTGTAAAGTGATCCACTGTGTCTGTCCCAGGCCACTTTGAATTCCGTCACTGTGTTTGCCCCCATCACCTCCATCGGGAGGGCATTCCAAGCATCCACCACCCTTTCAGTAAAAACGTATTTCCTGACATTGCCTTTCAATTTACCACCTTGCAGCTTCATGTCTGTGGGCAAACAGCTAGGCAACCCCTCTGTGGGCTGCAGAGGGCCCCTTGGGGGGGGGGGGCAGGAGGGGGTGAAGGTCATGTCCAGGCAGCCAAAAGCTCCCCCCAGACTGGGGCAGGGCCGGCACCTGGGACTTTGGGGTGTCCTGTTTTCAGGAATCATGTTCCTGGCATTTTTGTTGCTAGCCCTGTTGGGGGGCTGAGAAGGCCTGGAAATGAGGTATACCACCAAAGCCCCTCTTCTTCCTCGGGGCTTTCTTCCAGGGTTGCACAGAAGTCTTCTTCGAGAGCCTGATTCTCATCATGAAATTGGTTTCTATCTCAGCAGCCTTGTCTGCCATGGGTTTTCTTAATAGGTTCTCTCCTATGCAGGGGACATCAATCAGCTTGTCCAGCACCCATTGCTCCAGATCAGATGATTGCAACCATACTTGGCATCATGCCACAATGTCTGCAATGGCCACCCTGGCCGAAGACTCGAAGCAGTCATAGGCTGCTCGAGACAAAAACTTTGAGCACTTTTTTACCGCCGAGGTCAGGGTCTTAAACCTCTGTAGAGATTCCCCATTGAGGCCAGCTGAAAATCCATAGACTTCCTGTTCCTTCAGGTACATGCCGATGTAGAGCTGGTAGGACTAGATCTAGAAAGTTAGCATTGAGCCCTGAAAGGCCTTCCGGCCGAGGGCATCGAGGGTTCAGGTCTCCCTGCCGGGTGGCACTGACAAATGAGTCTTTTGAGCCAGTGCATGGCCGACCCCATGACCATTAAACTGTGGGGAATCTGGGTCTTCTGGAACCTGGGACTTTGGCATACCCAGAACATGGCATCAAGGCGCCTACTGACAATTGGTATCAATGCCAGAGTTTCCCACATCCGGAGGAGTAAGAGGTCAAGGATCCGGGGGGGGGGGGGGGGGACTGGTACCATAAGGGTCTCCCTTAAGGGGTGCCTCATATTGGAGTATCTCCAATTCCTCAGTGAGCGGGTCCTCATCAGCCTTGGCCTTGATAGTAAGAGGCTTGGCCATGTCCCACACAAAACTGAAGGCAACGTCCTCAGGCAGGGAACGGCATTGGGACATCGGGGGAGACGGGTCCGAGGGCACATCTCAGTGTTGATTCACGTCTGGGGAGTCTTTGGTCTTCCATTTGGACTCGAAGTCAGAGTATGAGTCCAATGCGGCACGGTCACCTCGGTCGAGGTCCACTCCAGGCGGTCCGTGGCATCCGGAGGATCTGCAGTCTGAGCCACGGGCACTCTCCGGGGAGGACGGTAGCCCCGAGGAACCGGACCAGGATCTCGTCCGGTGCCAGGGGCTCTCTCGAGTTTGGTGGCACTCGAAGATCGGCTTGATGTCCAGGGAAGCCCTCGATGTCACAGGACCAATCGTCAGGGCGGATGGACCAGACCAGCCGGATATAAACAACCGCTGCATGGCCACGAGGGCAGATATACTGCTCTCCAAGGCCACCATCCTGGTCTCCATACCAGTTTGATCTGCAGCTTTCGACATGGGCACCAAGGGCTTCGAGCCTGGCATAAGTACTGTCAGGGAGAGTCCTCGATGAGGATGGCCTCGGAGAGTCCTCGATGACTCCTTGTGTGGCAGCTTGGAAGGCCGCTCCTGCTCTGACTCCTTGGACTCACACCTGGGACTGCAGGGTCTGGGGTGGGATTTTCCTTTCTTCCCGGACCTGTACTCAGAGGCGGTCTTTCAAGGGTTTCTTCTTGTGCTCCACAATTATTGTACACCGCATAGACTGCTATGCAATGATGCAGTATATCAAATAAAATATATAACCATAGCCTCTGGGGATTTCTGCTCAGAGGAACCATGACTGCGGGACTCCGAAGAGTCTTGGGCTTCACAGGGCACTAAAGTATCTGAGGGGGCCCTGGAATATGGTGTCATTGGAGACGCCAGGATGGAGTCAGACTTCTGGAAAAATGTCTCCTGCTGCCAATGGTGGCTCTTTAGGGTCTTTGAGGTCATGGTTCTGCAGAGTTTACAGCCAGAGTCGTTATGCTCCAGACCAAGGCACTGGAGGCAGCAGTTGTGCAGGTCAGTAAGAGACATTTTGCCACATCGGTCGCACTTTTTGAAACCACTGGAGACCACTGGAAAAGAGGGTCCTGCCACCCGATGGGGGTCTGAGGCCTTTGGCTAAAAAACGGCACGAATGCCAGTTTAAGGGACACCTTGATGAACATGGGAAAAACAAATGGATGAATCCAAGGAGTGATACTCAGGCAAGCTGGCTTGGGAGTAGGAAGGAACCGGTTACAAACCTTATCAAAAAATCACTCTTTTTCCAGGGAAAACTGGACAACATCCAATGGGCTCGATGGACAAAAGGAGACTGAGGCAAGATGGCACCCTTGGGTGGAAAGGGGGCCACGCGGGCTCCGTCGGCGCTGTCGCTGTCGTGAGCCTTATGTGAGGACCGACTTCCTACTTATTCCCAAAGAATTTGGCTGAAGGTGATTTAAGGGATTACATGTGCTTACTATAGGCAGTGGGGGAAGGAGGGAAGGTCACTGCATAATAGAGTATTTAGATAACAGGAAAAACACAATTACTTACCTGTAATTACTCCGGGAACAGCAAGAATCAGTTATCACATATGGGTGATGTCGGCGCAGACGGAGCCTGCACGGAGCATTTCCCCAGCTTTCAAAGAAAGTCTTTGGGATTTCTACCATGCATGCATGGTCCCCTTCCTGCCAAAGGGTGCCATTTTGCTCAGTCAGTGACATAGCTATGACGGCAGTAAAGAAATCAAGTAAGGTAGGAAAGGCAACTCCTAGGGGAGGAGGGAGGGTTGTGAGGACTGATTCTGGCTGTTCCCTGAACACCTATTATAGGTGAGTAACTATGCTCTCTCCAGGAACAAGCAGGAAGTCAGTTTTCACAATGGGACTCCTTAGCTCCAGGGCTGCTGAGGACCGAACCACAACAGAACCAACGGCGACGGGATGGGTGGCCGTGAGTTGCAGAAGGAGAGTCTCCGCTGAGAGACTCTGCAAGACCGTAGTGTCCAGCAAAACTATCACTCCGGTAGCCTGAACACAGAGTTGGAGGGGAGGAATTGCTTACACATCAAAAATATTATGCAGTACTGCCTGACCAAAGGCACTGTCCCTGTGGGATTCACTTTCCAGGCAGTAGTGTGCTGCGAATGTGCGCATGGATGACCAAGCGGTGGCTCTGCAAATTTCTGTCACCGGCACAGAATGGAGGTGGGCCACCGACGTGGCCATTGCCCTTACACGGTGCGCTGTGATCCAGTGCTCCAGGGAGAGGCCCGCTCGCTCATAAGTGAGGGCGATGCAATCCTCCACCAAAGAAGATAGGGTACGCTTGGTTACAGGGGAGCCCCAGTCTGCTGGGGTCAAAGGACACAAAAAGCTGAGGTATTTTTCGGTGACCCTGGGTCCACTGCAGATAGGACAGGGCCTGCTTACAGTCCAGTGTGTTGTGTATGAGCTCCTCCCTGCCAGCATGAGACTACAGGTAGAGGGTGGGGAGTATCACCTACTGGTTGAGGTGAAACATGGATACCACCTTCGGGAGTAACATCGTGTGAGTGCGGAGCACTACCCTGTTCTTGAAGAACCTGGTATATGGGGGGAGGGTCCACCACCAGCGCTTGAAGCTCGCTGACACTGCAATCTGAAGTCAGTGCCACCAAGAAGACCACCTTCCAAGATAGTCATCTAAGGTGGCAGGTGGCCAGGGGCTCGAAAAGTGGTCTGTCCAGCTGGGAGAGCACCACACTGAGATCCCATTCTACCGTCGGAGGGTGGATAGGGGGCTTGGATAGTAGAAGGCCCTGTAGGGACCAGTGGCTGGCTGGATAAGGGCTTGCCCCCTACTGGGTGGTGGTGAGCGGCTTTGGTGCTCATATGCACCTGGACTGAGTTAGATTTCAGCTCTGTGTGAGAAAGATGCACTAGGTACTGGAGTACCAGCTGTATGTAGCAGGAGAAAAGGTTCTCCTTCCTATCCGCGCAGCACAGGTTGAACCTGCGCCACTAAAAAGCATAGGCTTTTCTCAGAGGGCTTCCTGGAGGCCAGCAGGATCTCCTCAACCTCTTGTGGGTAGGTTGAGCGGAGTCAAAGCTATCTCCTCTCAGCAGTCAGGTCATTAGAGTCAGTGACCCCACATTGGGGTGCAGGAGGGAGCCCTTGTCCTGAGTCAAGAGGTCCGGGGCTTGACCTAGGGGTACTGGAATTGTCACCACCAGCGAGAGCAGTAGTGGGAACCAAGGCTGCCTGGGGGCAATCAGTATCACTGATGCCCTCTTGTTCTGAATCCTGAACAACGTCTTGGCAACCAGGGGGATCCGGAGGGAATGTATACAGCAGTCCCTTGGACCATGAGATCAGGAACACGTCTGTCACTACTCTCTGTGGGTGCGGCTGCCTAGAGCAGACATGGTCCAGTTGCGTGTTGTCTGGAGAGGCAAACAGGTACATCTTGGGCCAGCCCCTAAGGCGGAAGAGCCTCTCTGTCACTACAGTGTTGAGATGCCACTTGTGAGGGTGCAGGACTCTGAGTCTGTCCGCCAGGTAGTTGTCCTGCCCAGGAGGTAGACTGTTCACAGGAGCATGCCATTGCATACTCTGAAGGAGAGGAGGGCTACAACCTCCTGGCAGAGGGAGTACAAACCCATGCCCCCCTGCTTGTGTTTATATAGAACATGGTGACCTGGTTGTCCGTCTGGACTAAAACAGGCTTGTTCCGCAAGAGGGTGCGGAATCCACGTAGGGCAAAAAATACCATCTGGAGCTCCAGGAGGTTGATCTGAAATAAAGACTCCTCCTTGGACCAGCAGCCCTGAGTTTGGTGAACTCCGCAGTGAGCTCCCCAGCCCTGGAGAGAGGCATCTGTGGTCAGGGTCCTCTGCAGCAGGACTGCCTGGAAAGGCATTCCTTCATGGAGGCGGCCTAGGTTTTGCCACTAGTCGAGGGATCTTGCCAACTGGCAGGAAACTCTAACCCTATCCCGGAGTTGGCTCATGGTCTGGGTCCAGAGTGTGCAGGCACCACTGAGCTGTTCCCATATGTAGGTAGGCTAGGGGCATGACATGGACTGTGGAGGCCATATATCCCAGCAGGCGAACAGAAGGCAAGCAGGCACCGTTCTGTGGTGTTGGACCTTCCCTGCCAACTGTTTGAGGCATTCTGCCCTGTCCCAAGGGAGGAGGCTCTGGCCTACACCGTGTCCAGCTGAGCACGATGAACTCTAGATCTTGCACCAGAGAAAGATGTGATTTGGGGTAGCCGATGATGAACCCCAGGTGCTGCAGGAGGAGGATGGTATATTCTGTGCCCCGTCTGGCCTCTGCGGCTGCGCTGCCTCTGATGAGCCAGTCATCCAAGTAGGCAAAGACGAACACCCCTTGTATGCGCGCAGATGGGTGGCTACCACTGCTAGACACTTTGTGAAAACTCTTGGCGAGGAGGCCAGACCAAAGTGAAGTACCCTGTATTGATAGTGGCCTCCCCCTACCATGAATCTCAGCTATTGCCGGTGAGAAGTGTGGACCAGGATGTGAGTGTAGGCATCCTTTAGGGTCCAAGGAGCGAAGCCAATCTCCCTGGTGGAGGTAGGGCAGAAGTGTCCCCAAGGGAGAGCATTTTAAACTTCTCCCTCACCAGGAACCTGTTCAGGTCACGGAGGTCCAGGATGGGCCTGAGACCCCTGGTTCTTTTGGGGACAAGAAAGTATCTCGAGTAGAAGCCCTTGCCCCAGAGGTGCTGAGGAACAAGCTCTATTGCCTTGTTCCTTAGTAGGCCTGCTAGCTCTGAGAGTGAGAGGGCCTGGCGAAAGAGAGGCCGTACCGGCTCTCCTGGAAAATGCCTCAGAGGTGGTAACCCTCCTTCACCACTCAGTGTGCCGACTAGTCCAAGGTGACCTCGGGCCACTTGTGGGTGAAGAGTGCCAGGCAGCCCCCTGTGGGCTGGAGGTAGTCTCCCAGGGGGGGGGGGGGAGGGGGCCCACCCTGGGAGTCAACTTTGGCTTCCTGGGACCAAGTCCCTGGCCTTTGGGCTGGGATCCCTGCTGCTGGCTCTGGAAGGTTTGGTAGTGGTGACTCTGATAGAAGAGGCCCTTCTTCCTTGAGAAAACTGGCCTTTTCCCTGAGGTTTTCTTACGGGGAAGGGTAGAGATCACCTTTGAGAACCTCTGCCTGGTCACCACCTCGGCTGCCTTATTAGCCGTAGGCTTTCCAAACAGATTCTCCCTGGTGTAGGAGACATCCAGAAGCTTTTCCTGGATCCATTGCTTGAGGTCAGAAGTCTGCAGTCAGGCCTGGCACCGAGCGTCGATGCCTGGAACTGCTGCATGGGCTGCAGCCTCAAAACCATCGTGCACAGCCCAGGATAGGAACTTAGAGCAGTCCCGGATGGTCACCATCAAGGTCTGGAAGCGTTACAGTGGTTCCCCAGTGAGTCCGGCTGAGAAGCCTGCAAGCTCCTGGATGAGACTCTTAAGATACATACCTATGTAGAGTTCATAGGTTTGTATCCAGCAGCTCAGCATGGCACCTTGGAAGCACATGTGCTCTAACGTGTCGAGGGCTCTGCTGGCTTCACTACCCAGGGGTACAGAAGAATAAGTCTTCTGACTCTTGAGCTTCTGCATCGAGGATTCCACTACCATGGAGCTGTGGGGAAGTTGGGACTTCTGGAAGCCTGGACTCCTCTTGACGCAGTAGATTGCATCGAGGTGTAAGCTGACCACCGGCACAGAGGTTGGGGTTTCCCACATCCTGAGGAGCAGCTGCTCGAGGATGGGCTGCACAGTCTCCTTTGGCGGGGACTCATACTTGAGGATCTCCAGTTCTACAGTGTAAGCGTCCTCCTCGGATTCGGTGGGGACCGAGAGTGCTCAGGCCATGTCCCAGGCAAAGTCATGGAATGCCACGTCCTCGGGTGGGGAATGGCACAGAGGTTCTGGGGAAGATGGCTCTGATGGGTTTCCTGGTGTCGAGAGGTCTCGGGGGAGGCCTCGGCATCTGTCTCACAGTCTGACTCTCAAGGCATCGAGGAGTCCAAGGCTTGGAGCTCCCATGCCATGAGGCCTGCGTCGGGGAACAGAGATCCCCCAAGGAGTCTCGGGTCAAACTCCAGGAAAATAGCTGGAGAGGACTGGACACCCAAGGATCAGGACTGGGACTTTGATCAGTGCCGAGGGCTCGCCTGAGGCTGATAGCACTCGGGGCCCGGATCGAAGCCCAGGGACGCCACCGCAGTCAGGGACTCAGTTGTCAGGGCAGATGATGTGGACAAACCTGACCGCCTGCTGCATGGCCAGGATGGCAGAGATACTCTGTTCCATGGCTGTCATTCTGGTCTCGATGCCAAAAGGCTCTGCAACTTCGGCACGGGCACCAAGGGTCATGGGCCCGGAGCTGGCACTCTTGCGAGTGCATTCTCGACAAGAACCACAGCCTCAGGCAACCTCACACGGTCACTGCTGACCTTAAGAGGGTGCTGCTCGGAGTCACCTGAGTTCTGCCACGGGACCTTACTGGGTTTCCCCGGTGGCACCTTGCCTGACTTCGAGGATTTTTTCTTTTTCTTGCCAGGATCCAGCATCTTTCCAGAGGAGCCGCCGCCGCCGCAGGCCTCCAAAGATGCCTGGACTTCACGGGAGGTGCTCGGCCTTGGGCTCAGTGTCGGCGATGCCAGAGCTGAGCCAGACCACAGGAACAACATCTCCTGCAACTCCAACCTTTTCTTGTTGGTTTGTGGAGTCATGGCATGGTACAGGTCGTAGGAGGTACTGTCGTGGTCTGGCCCGAGGCAGTGCAAGCAGTAATCATGGGTGTCTGTGACAGACAGTCTGACCACAGCGATCACATTTTTTAAAACCACCGGGAAACATGGTGACTCACACCCGGCTGGGGTCGACAACCCCTGGGCAAAAAAAGGCACGAATGCTGGTCGAGGCAGACAAGATCAGTCCCAGGGAGGCGCCGGCTCGAGGCGTGAAGAGGAACCGGTATGCAAACCGGGAAAAAAGGATAATTTTTAAGGAATTTTTCCAGAGAGACAGGACATGAATCAGATGGGCTCTGCGGAAAAAAGGAGACTGAGCAAGATGGCATCCTTGGGTGGGAAGGGGACCATGCATGTGGGTAGCATTCCCAAAGGTTTTCTTTGAAAGCAGAGGAAATGCTCCACGCGGGCGCCGACGTCACCCATGTGTGAGAGGATCGACTTCCTGCTTGTTCTTGGAGAACTGATAGTTTGTAAGCATTTTTTTTTACTGTGCATTTTTACTATTGTTAATTTTAACATTCTCTTGAAGGCCTTTATAAAATGAATAAATATTAAATTTAAAAAAATGCAACCTTCCAAATTGATTAAATTCAATTGCATCTAGAAGCTCAGGAAGGGCTTTCATTAACTGGTAATAAGCATGTTTTTGTCTCATGAATTTGATAGAGGTTATACAGAAATGGGTTTTCTTTCTACATGCTGGTGATAAGTGCCAAATGTACTGAGTAGAACCTTAACATAATTTAAGTCCAGATTATGAAAGATGTCGAAGATACTTACTCATTTTTATTGGGAGAAGTTAGGGTGTCTAGAGCCTGCCCTCACACTACAAAGCTCCCCTTACAAGTTTAAGATCTCCTGATAGATTCTCTTCTAAACACCAAGATTTTAACCACAATTTTTGAGAAATTAGTTATTACCTAAACAAAGTCAGGGAAAGGAAAATTTTCCAATGGAGACCTCTTCCTTGCTTGTGATGTATTTATACTGACCTCTGACACAGAAAGATATGCCGAAACTTGGTCAAGTCGGGTTTGGAATAAAATTTTCTATCAAAGAGGATAGATTTGGTGCGGCCATGGTTTTTCTCCGCTTCTTTCCTGTGTTGTTTACTGTTTGTGGAGGAGTTCCTCTTTTCAGTTCCTCCTATCGATGAATATCAGTGCTCTAAACAGTTACACTAAATTTTAAATTAGCATTTAGAGGTTACTGAAAACTAGGTTACACAGCAAGGCAACTGGATAGAAAGACGATACTTTGCATGGAGAACGGCAAATTGCTCAGTCTAGGATTATCTTGGACTGCCAAATTCTGAAGTGGACGATGGAAGTTATTGAGAACAAATTGAGAAATCTTAGATTTCTTAATTTTCCTAAAGTTTTAAATACTGCTCCTTGTGTGCTCTTGAAGTATCATCTTGCTGACCGTCTCAAAATATGTACTGATGCTTTACACCTATTTCATTAAGCAGTCTATCTGCCTTCATGGGGAGTGCAAGGTTTTTTGCAAACAGGAGTGTGAAGTGTGGGCCAGGTCTCAGTAGATTTTCCTTGAAGTTAATGCGAGAGAAACAACTCTAGTCTTTAAAAATGATAAAAATTCTGCTATGCATTTATTTTTTCAGAATCTGTTTTTCAGTCAAAAAATGTAGTATTTTCCCGATTTATCCAGGGAGACTTGGAGAAGGTGAAATCTTGTTCTGCAGCTCCTGGCTGGTGGTGGTATTTTTCTTAAAATATCCGGTGAAATGCCTCGATGAGATGCTTGTTATATTTATAATCCAGCTCTATTAAGAGAATTATTATAAAGTTTTCCTTATAGGGGACTGTTACAGGATTTAATGGGTACACCTGGAGGCTTCAGAGGGATAAACATTAAGTTTACGCTCCGTTATGCCTGTATTTTCTTATATTATACTATCAGTAGTTCTTTCTCACTTGCTTTTCTTTCCAGAACATGGCGATGGCAGCGGCAGCAGCAAGGAAAGAGAAGGGCTGTCTTTACTGCAGCCACTGTAACTTCAGCCCAGTCCTTGGCAATTCCACAGAGAACCTGTCAATCTGCAGCAAGAGCCACATTTTGGATCCCTTACCAGTAAAGGGATCAAGTACTTATATTGTTAGTGCTCCAGTTTATCTTTTGCACCAACTTTCCAGAAGTTCTGCTTGATGAATGAGCTACTATGACATAACCCGAGGCATGCTGGATTGGCTTCAGGCCCCTTCTCCTTCCCCAACCCCTCCCTGTCCCCTTTACCCACATGCATGAAAAACGGCCTGATCCATCGTTTGGCAACCAGCTTTATTGGTGGACCTTGAAAGCCACAGCTTGTGGATAGAAATTGCAATGCTAACATGCATAATCATAACCATATTAATATCAGTAAACAATAATAATAGGTAAACAGAAGCAATAGGCTAACATAGTTATGTGGAGGGGTACCATCACCCCTGTCATCGGGTTCAGTGGCCCTGGCCAAAACAGTCTTTGCCTCTTTTTACCCCCATCACCAACTGCTTCCTGCTGGTGCTCCCATTTTGTTCTATGCTGCTGGTAACCGAGGCCATGCACCCCTGGCCCTGGTACCTGCCCCCCCCCCCCCCATCACCGGACCCAGATACCCTGGATCAGTACCTGGGTCCCCCCTTTTCCCTCCAGCTTTGATGGATCTTGAAAGCCACAGCTTGAGGATACAGCAATAATTGCAATGCTAACAAATAATCTTAAACATATTACACACTTGTTCACACAATATTACCAAAACAAGATACCAGGATCTAATATATACCCTACATAATTAAAATATAAATCCACGATTTCCCCTCATGGCAACATTTCTACATCACAGACAAGGGCACAACCTCTGGACTCTACAGTTTACATATATGTATTGCTCATCTAAATATGTTCCATTATATTAAATGTTCAGTTATTATTGTTAAATGTTACCTCCACCCAAGTTCTATGAAAATTCAATGGTTCCATGTAAACTGCCTTGATTTTGCTGATAAAAGCAGTATTAAAAACACACAAACATGAAAATCAATAAACAACAACAATAGGTAAACAGAAACAACAGACTGACAGTTACGTGGAGGAATACCAACACCCCTGTCATCACGTTCGGTGACCCTAGCATGAGCCGTGGCCAAGGCTGGCCTCATCCCTTTTAACCCCATCACCAACTGCTCTGTGCTGGTGCCCCCATTTTGTTCTATGCTCCTGGTAACCGAAGCCGTGCCTGGTGCCTGGTGCCTGGGCCCCCCCCCCCCATCACCGGAAGCA
Organism: Ichthyophis bannanicus; assembly: GCA_033557465.1. Taxonomy (NCBI): domain Eukaryota; kingdom Metazoa; phylum Chordata; class Amphibia; order Gymnophiona; family Ichthyophiidae; genus Ichthyophis; species Ichthyophis bannanicus. Next base: position 158,222,707 of record CM066034.1, read on the forward strand.
GGCACCCCGGGATCAGTGCCTGGTTCCCCCCTTTTCCTATTAGTGGTATCCCTCCCCGCCCCCTTTTCGGTGAAGTCTCACCACTAGGAGGGCCCACTCCGACTCACCCCATAGTGAGTACTGAACTGATGGCCCGCCGCAAGCCCTCGAACAGTTCCAAACCAATTTCATTCAGGTGGATTCCTCCCCGAGTACACCATCAGCCCTCCTGCCAGTCTCCTGCTATGCCTCACTACCACCCCCCAGTGCCTGTACAAAATTCCCGATATCCTTATTCGGCTTCCTCCTGCTCTTTTTGATACCGTTTGGTCATTCCTCCCCCCCAGCTAGTGTTGCGGGGGGATGATCTGAGGCCAGATGACTTTTGCCCCCAGCTCAGCACGTATTCAGGCAATATCCACGTTGATCCTAATGAGATCTATAGTGGATACTAGATCACTGCCACCCAGGTGGCTACATTGTTGCCGACTGGTGAGCACAGGCCTCAGCTGGCCCCATCGCATCCCCCTCTTGCCCATCCACTGTATGGGCATGCTGTCGGGATAAATGCCGAGCTATTTGCTGAAATGTCTCCCAGCTGCCCTTCTCCTTGCTCAGTAGATATACGAATGTTCTACAATCCATATTGAAATTGCTCTGCGACCTAATGGGCAAGAGGGAAGATAGCATTAGCTAACTTCATTCCTGCCTGATATACAGCTTGTACCAGTTTGAAGCCCATCCTCTGATATCCTGAATCTGACCTGCCCCCAGGCTCAGATTTTGCTCTGTGGTCACCGTCCCTATTTTAGAGGAGTGTAGTGTCTGCCCTGTGAGCTCGAACACTGCCTCCTCTACCGCCCTCAGCCACAAGGTCCTAAACTGATACTGGGAGAGGCAGGACCAATCCAAATGCCGCAGCAGGGGCCCCCTATACCAGCAGGCACACCTACAGATACTCATGCAGGGTCATGAACGGGCACAGATCCCGTACTGCTGTGGCATTCAGTCATACAGTTCTACCCTTCCTGAGCCGATCCATCTTTGACTGGGCCAAGAACAAGCACGCCCTGTCCCCTACTACCGCAGTCTCCTCCACTCGCACAGTGGTACTGGATGTGTCTGTCGTGGACCGAAGCAGAAGGCCCTAAAGATCATCAACAGTGTAGTTAGCCTGAACAGTTTTTCCTCAAACCCGCCCCTTGTAATGGCCACTGCCCGCAGCATGACCCCGTTGAGCATGGGCAGGGTGACCAGCCGATGACCGTCAGGGCTCAGAGCGGCTTCTCTGGCCCTGTCATCCATCACCTTTCTTGACTATAAAATCTTTCATCACATCCCTGTGCCCCCCCAGGTTTAGGAAGAAGGCCACCTCGCCAGCGTCATCCAGGTCTGCCTGACCAAGGCTCCTTCTGCCCATGAACGCATCAGAGCAAGAGCCTGGCTGCCACTCCTTGCACAAGGCTGGCTCCCCTCTGTTCGGCAAAGCTCTGCAGCCTGTCCAAGGCTCTCAAGTAGACCTCCCAGTTACTGGTCGACAGTGAGGCCATCAGCATCCTGCTGGCACTCACCAGCCAAAGGTCCACATCTCCTCAGGCATGGGTGCTGCCTTCGGTGTGGCGTTCAGGGTGAGCCGCCTGAAGTGCTGGAGCTGGAAATGAGAAAGTGCATCAGCTATTTCACTGCTCTCCCCTGGGACGTGGCTGGCTCTGAAAAACGCATTCAATTCCAGGCTCGGCAACACCAGCTTCCTGACCAATCTCATCATTCACCCCCAACCTTGCTGTTTGCTTATTAATCTAACAGCTGGTCAGTTACTGAACGAAGCACTCACAGGTCAAGCAATCAGAAGATTCGTTCATGTATCAATAGGTGTTATATAGAACAATCTGTATCAGCAAAATTTAAAAAAACATAAAATATTTTAAACAGAGGTCTCAGACTGGATTGGCTCTGCCACAGGGACTTACGTCCGTTCTCACGGCAGCACACCCATTTGCATCAATGACCTCAAACTTTGGACAGGTTGAAAACACAAACACAAAATCCAAATGAACTATTATATTATCCGTAAAGCACTGTTCTTATCTGTGTTGTGAGAACAGCCTGCTCTAATAGATTAAGCAAAGATCCCGACGCCTCTCACAGGTACCAGTCGTGCGTTTCATAACGCTAACTTTCTTCAGGGGATCACTTCTGCACTTCCATCCAAAATCAAATACCCTTTTAATCATCTAACGCTGCCCACGTTCCTCTAGAAAGCACATCATGAATTACTGGTTATTCCTTAGGAAAAGGTGGCTCTTACCCCACCTTCCTTTATCCCGGCGTAGCTCCCCCCCCCGCCCTCCATCTATCAGGGGCTGCCCCTTGGAGACCCTCCTCCCCCAGCAGCCCTGTTATAGGGCCTGCACCCTTTTTGTGCCGGCCCACCACTACATCAAGGATATGTGCCTTGAAAATGATACCAACGGCAATTACAGAAATAGTTCAGAGGGTATCATATGGAGCAATATGTTTCATTATGCATGTTACTATTGTATATTACTATGTTATCTCATGTGATAAACTACACATCTAATTTTCTTTTTTATAAAATACCTTCCACATACAGATTTCACTCTCAAATAATCGGCACCAGTAGAAAGCATTATATTTCAAAAGAACAAACCACAGGTGACATTAATAATGAAGAAAAATCATACTGAATTTGGATTTAACATACACCTTTTAAGGATGCGTTTCATCCACATACAGTATTGTATGTTAAAGAAAAGTATGTATAGTTTACTCACCGCATCATTTTCCTTTTCATAAAAATAAACATATCTATTCAGAATTTCTATGAAGAGCTGAACTTGAAGTGAAGGGTCCATGCACTGATTTGCTATCTTTAGAGCTTTCTTCAAGCATTCCATGACTCTCTTGCCACTGTGAATCTAAAATAGTAAAACGTAGACAAAACAATAACAAGTTAACTTCAAAGTCATGAATGAATATTATCCATACAAAGTTTTAATCTCACCTGCACATTCGCTATGCTAACAAATGATATGCGACAATATACTACCACATACCTGTATCTTCTAAAATTAAACTGTATAACATAAGAAATAAAGCAAAAGTTGCCTTCCTGTAAAGAGGCATTCTCTACAGACAGCAGGCTTAGTCAAGTCACATGAGTAAGTGATGTCATCCCACAGCACAGAGATGAAATAGCTTTCCCATAGACCTAAACAAATGTAAAATTCTAAGTGAGCATGGCCTTTCAGTTGGTTTAGCTAATTTAGAACTCAGAATCAGCTCTTAGAAAGGTGAATGGCACTGTATGCTTGATTACCCCTGCTTTCTACAGGGAAAGCATAGTTACTCACCTGTAACAGGTGATCTCCAGGAACAGCAGGAATTCAATCTTCACATATGGGTATCGTCGGTACCGACGGAGCCTGCGCGGGAACGCTCCCCAGCGTCCAATTAGAAAGCTTTTGGAAGCATCCCACACCGCCTGTGTGCTGCCTTCCCGCTTTTCCCAACTGCCTCTCTCCAGTTGAATTTTAAAGCTGAGACAAATAGAGAGAGAGAGGGAATGAAAAGAAAAGAGAGATACAACTCCTAGGGGAGGTGGGTGGGTTGTGAAGACTAAATTCCTGCTGTTCCCGGAGATCACCTGTTACAGGTGAGTAACTATGCTATCTTCAGAAACAAGCAGGAATGTAGTCTTCACATATGGGGACTCCCTAGCTACAGATGCCAGGGAGAAACCCCAGAAGTTGTGTGCCCCTGTGAAAGGGCTCCACTTCCCCCCATGGATCTCTGGCATCCTACCGGGAAAGGTGGGTAGGAGTTGATTAAGTATGGAACAGGTGCTGTAGAACAGCCTGACCAAACAAGGCATCCCGGCGGGAGTCCTTGTCTAAGCAGCAATGGGCTGTGAAGGTATGAACCGAGGCCCAAGTAGCTGCTCGAAAGTGACCAGGGAGTTGGACCGAGGGAGAGCTCTAGATGTGGTGTATTTAGATTTCAGTAAAGCCTTTGACACTGTTCCTCACAGGCGACTTATAAACAAACTGAGCACCCTAGGGATGGACCCTAAAGTTACTGCTTGGGTTAGAAATTGGTTGGGTGGGAGGCGACAAAGAGTACAAGTAAATGGAGCTCACTCTGAGGAGAAGGATGTTACCAGTGGTGTGCCCCAGGGATCTGTCCTTGGTCCGATTCTTTTTAACATCTTTGTTAGTGATATAGCAGAAGGGCTGTCGGGTAAGGTTTGCCTCTTTGCGGATGATACCAAAATCTGCAATAGAGCACACACCCAGGAAGGTGTAGATAACATGAGGAGGGATCTAGCTAAGCTTGAAGAATGGTCTAGAATTTGGCAGCTGGGATTTAAGGTTAAAAAATGCAAAGTCATGCATTTGGGCTGCAGCAATCCAAGGGACCAATACAGTATAGGAGGTGAAGCAGTTTTGTCCACTAAAGAAGAGCGGGACTTAGGCGTGGTTGTGTCTGATGATCTTAAAGTAGCTAAACAGGTAGAAAAGGCGACGGCAAAAGCTAGAAGGATGCTTGGGTGCATACGGAGAGGAATGGCTAGCAGAAAAAAGGTGATAATGCCTCTGTATAAGTCTTTGGTGCGACCTCATTTGGAGTATAGTGTGCAATTCTGGAGACCGCACCTTCAAAAGGATGTGAACAGGATGGAGTCGGTGCAGAGGGTTGCTACTAAAATGATTAATGGGCTTCATTATAAAGCATATGAGGACAGACTTAAGGATCTTAATATGTACACCTTAGAGGAAAGGCGGGATAGAGGTGATATGATTGAGATGTTTAAATACCTCTGTGGCATAAATGTTCAGGGAGAGAGCCTCTTTCAATTGAAGGCAAGTTCTGCTACGAGGGGACATGGGATGAGGGTGAAGGGAGATAGATTCAGGAGTGATATGCGGAAATATTTCTTTACAGAAAGAGTAGTGGATCCATGGAATAGTCTCCCTGTGGAGGTGGTAGAGATGAGGACAGTAACTGAATTCAAAAAAGCATGGGACCAACACAGAGGATCTCTAAAGGTAAAAAGTGGACTGTTGTAGTTGTTGTTATGGAAGGACAGACTAGATAGGCCATGTGGTCTTTTTCTGTCATCATGTTTCTATGTTTAATAGACAGAGTGTAGATGAACCATTGAGGCTGCCATGGCTCTCACATTGTGAACTGTGACATGGCCTTCCAGAGAAAGGTTCTTACTCTGATAGGCAAAAGAAATACACTGTGCAATCCAGTTGGACAATGTTCTCTTGGAGACTGGAAGTCCCAAATGAGAAGGATCGAAAGCAACAAAGAGTTGGGAGGACTTTCTATGTTGCTGTGTCCTCTAAGTAAAAGGCAAGTGCTCTTTTACAGGCCAAGGTATGAAGATTCCTTTCTGCATTTGAAGCATGAGGCCTTGGAAAAAATACAGGCAGGTAAACCGCCTGGTTTAAATGAAAAGGTGAGACCACCTTTGGCATAAAGTGTGGATGAGTCCTAAGGACTACCTTATCATGATGGAACCTCGTGTAAGGAGGATCAGCAACTAATGCTTGCAATTCACTGATGCGACGTGCTGATGTGATTGCAATGAGAAAGATATCTTTCCAGGAAAGGAATTTCAAAGAGGTAGTAGCTAAAAGTTCAAAAGGCGGCTTCATGAGCTGTCCAAGAACCAGATTCAGGTCCCATGCCACTGGAGGTGGCCTAATGGGAGGCTTAGTTAGAAGAAGGCCCCTCATAAATCTCGCTATGAGAGGAAATAGGTTGTCCATTTAAAGGCTTTAAAGAAGCTGAAAAAGCACTTAAATGGACTCTTACTGAGTTAGTCTTAAGTTCTGCATTAGATAAATGAAGGAGATACTCGAGTAATGATTCCAGAGGTATCGCAGAGGGGTGAAGACCCTTTTGCAAACACCATATGGAAAACCTTTTTCCACTTGAAAGCATAAGAGTGTCTTGTGGAAGGTTTCCTGGAAGCACAAAGGACATCCCTTACTTGTTGAGAAAGGTTAAGACCATGAAGGTCTAGGCTCTCAGCAACCAGGCCCTGAGATGCAGAGAGCAGGGATTGGGTTGCCACAACATCCCGTCCTCCTGAGACAGGAGATCTGGAGCAGATCCTAACAACAGAGATGGAGCTTGAGAGAGATGTAGGAGCAGAGGGTACCACACCTGCCGTGGCCAATGTGGAGCTATGAGAATCATGTGGCCTTTGTCTCTCTGAAACTTGAATATTGTCTTGGGAATTAGGGGAATGGGTGGAAAGGCACATGGGAAGTCCTGACCGCAATGGAGGAGGAAAGCATCCCTGGCCTGAGAACCCTGAGCCGGAATTCTGGAACAGAATCGGGGAAGATTGGCATTCAACGGACTTGCAAAGAGGTCTATGTCCGGAGTTCCCCAAATTTGAAAAATTTTTGCTACCTGGTCTGTATGGAGAGACCATTCGTGTGGAAGCAGAACTCGACCGAGTCTGTCTGTCCAAGAGTTTTGAATGCCTGGCAGATACACCGCAAGGAGATGAATCTGATGCTCTCTGGCGAAGGCCCATAGTCGCAAAGCTTCGTTGCAAAGCAACAGAGAGCCTGTTCCTCCCTGCTTGTTCAGATAGAACATAGCTACTTGATTGTCCGTCTGAATTAGGACTGTCTTGTAGCTGAGCTGGGTATGGAACACTCGAAGAGCAAGGAAGATTGCTCTGAGTTCTAGTTGATATGTAAGTGGGTCTCCTGTGGAGTCCAGGTGCCTTGAGTAGAGAGATCTTGCAGATGAGCTCCCCAACCCACCTGTGAGGCATCTGTTGTTAGAGTGACCTGGGGTAGGGGTTGTTGGAAAGCGGACCCCACCAACAGAATTTGGGTTGACTGCCACCATTGTAGAGACAAAATAAGGCGACTTGTGTTTTCTATTTTGTCTGATAGGCAGCCTGATGCCTGAGTCCACTGAGTGGACAGAGTCCATTGGGCTGCTCTCATATGGAGGCGAGCATAGGGAACCACGTACACGGTAGATGCCATGTGGCCTAGTAGTTGTAACATTTCCCGAGCAGTGAGATGAGTTTTTAACATTGCCTGGGAGGCTAACTGCACAATGCGAAGGCAGCGGGCCTGTGGAAGATAGGCCCTTGCTTTTCTGGTATCCAGTAGAGCTCCTATAAACTCTAGAGACTGAGTGGGAGTTAGGCTGGATTTTGGGATGTTTATGACCAGGCCCAAATATTGAAGTATACGCATTGTGCAAGATAGGGAAATTCTGGCCTCTGACTCTGATGGGGCTCGAATGAGCCAGTCGTCTAAGTAGGGGAAGACGAATATTCCTAGAGTGCGAAGAAATGCTGCCACTACAGCCATGCATTTCGTAAACACCCTTGGTGCTGAGGACAGGCCAAAAGGAAGCACCCTGTATTGGTAGTGCTTTCCTTGAAAAAGAAAACAAAGGAACTTTCGGTGAGTTGGATGGATGAGAACATAAGTGCATGCATCCTTGAGATCTAGAGAAGAAAGCCAATCCTGACTCTGAAGGTATGGCAGCAGAGTTCCCAGAGAAATCATCTTGAAATTCTCTTTGAACAGGAATTTGTTCAGTTCTCTGAGGTCTAAAATGGGTCTGTGTCCCCCTGTTTTCTTTGGAATAAGGAAATAAGGGGAGTAAAACCCTGTACCCTGTTGGGAAAAGGGTACGTCTTCTATTGCCCCATGGGCAAGAAGTAAACTGACCTCTTGACTCAACTGAGTGTTCAGAGAAGCTTGAGAATTGAACTGTCTTAATCACTGTAGGAGAGGGCATGTTGAAGAAATGAAGCTTGTACCCCTCTCTTACAATGGAAAGAGTCCATTCTTCTGCTGTTATCTGCCGCCATCTGGGGGCAAAATGACACAGCCTTCTTGGGATGGTGGAAGGCTCTGGCCCGTTCAGGGCCAGGAAGGCCAGGTTCTCTAGATGGGAGTCAAAGCCCCAATAGCCAAATTAATATGAATAAAATACATTCTCTAAAATGCTTGTATGCAAAAGCTAGAAGTCTAAAAAATAAGATGGGAGAGTTAGAATATATAGCACTAAATGAAAGGTTAGATATGATTGGAATATCAGAGATATGGTGGAAGGAGGACAACCAGTGGGACACTATGATACCTGGGTACAAACTATATCGAAATGATAGAGCTGATCAAATTGGTGGAGGGGTTGCTCTCTATGTTATAGAGGGCATTGAGTCAGAAAGGATTAAAGTTTTGCAGGAAGCAAAATCTGCTGTAGAATCTATATGGATTGAAATTCCATGTAAAAGGGGGAAGGCAATGGCAGTGGGGTGTACTATCAAGCGCCTGGCCAGAATGACCAAATGGATGATGAAATGCTCAAAGAAATCAAGGAAGCTAACAAAAGTTACAGCACAGTAATAATAATGGGTGATTTCAACTACCCCGGTATCGACTGGGTCAGTGTCACATCAGGACATTCTAGGGAGATAAAGTTCCTAGATGAAATAAATGACTGCTTCTTGGAGCAGCTGGTTCATGAACCGACCAGAGGGGAAGCCATATGAGACCTAGTCCTTACTGGAACACCAGATCTAGTGCAAGAGATAAGGTTGTTGGGGCCACTTGGCAATAGTGATCATAGCAAGATCGCCTTTGATTTAATTAGTGGAGGAGGGATAGTAAGGAAATCCATAGTACTACCTTTTAACTTTCGAAAGGGAAACTATGATAAAATGAGGAAAACAGTTAAGAAAAAACTAAAAGGAGCAGTTGCAAAGGTTAAAGACGTACATCAGGCTTGGCTGTTGTTGAAAAATACTATCTTGGAAGCCCAGACCAGCTGTATTCCATGCTTTAAGAAAAGTGGAAGGAAGTCCAAAAAACTGCCAGCATGGTTTAAAGGTGAGGTCAGAGAGGCTGTTGCCAAAAAAGCATCTTTCAGGAAATGGAAAAAAGAGCCAAATGACGAAACCTGGAAACAGCACAAGCACTGGCAAGCCAAATGCAAGACATTGATAAGGCAGGCAAAGGGAGAATTTGAGAAAAAGCTTGCTGCGGATGCAAAAACGCGAAGTAAAGACCTTTTCAAGTACATTCGTAGCAAAAAACCTGTGAGAGAGTCAGTTGGTCCATTAGATGATAAAGGGGTTAAAGGAGCACTAAGAGGCGACAAGGCGATAGCGGAGAGACTGAATGAATTCTTTGCTTCAGTCTTTACTGAGGAAGATGTAGGGATGTTACCCATGACTGAAGTGGTATTTAAAGGTGCGGAAGAATTGAAGGAAATATTGATACATCGGGAAGATGTATTACAACTATTAGATAAACTGAAGAGTAGCAAATCACCTGGGCCGGATGGTATATATCCAAGGGTGTTGAAAGAACTGAAATATGAGATTGCAGACCTGCTATTAGTAATCTGTGAACTATCATTAAAATCATCTCTAATACCTGAAGATTGGAGGATCGCCAATGTAACACCAATTTTTAAAAAGGGTTCCAGGGGTGATCCGGGAAACTACAGACCGGTGAGCCTGACATCAGTACCGGGAAAATTGGTAGAAACCATCATAAAGAACAAAATTACTCAGCATGTAGATAGTCATGACCTAATGGGAGACAGCCAACATGGCTTTAGACAAGGAAGATCTTGTCTTACTAATTTGTTATGTTTTTTTGAAGGAGTGAATAATCAGGTGGACAAAGGACTTTCAGAAAGCCTTTGACAAGGTCCCTCATCAGAGACTTTTGGCAAAACTAAAGAGTCATGGGATAGGAGGCAGTGTACTATTGTGGATCAGGAACTGGTTAAAAGATAGAAAGCAGAGGGTAGGGCTAAATGGCCAATTTTCCCAATGGAAAAAGGTGAATAGTGGTGTACACCAGGGATCTATGCTGGGTCTGCTGCTTTTTGACATATTCATAAATGACCTGGAAAGTGGAATAATGAGTGAGGTTATCAAATTTGCAGATGACACAAAACTATTTAAGGTTGTTAAAACCCAAGAGGATTGTGGAAAATTGCAAGAGGATCTTGATAAATTGGAAGATTGGGCATCAAAATGGCAGATAAAATTTAATGTGGACAAGTGCAAGGTTATGCACCTAGGGAAGAACAACCCAAACTATGGTTACACGATGCAAGGTTCCACATTAGGAACCACCACCCAGGAAAAAGATTTAGGCGGCATTGTGGATACCATGTTAAAACCCTCAGTCCAGTGTGCAGCGGCGGCCAAAAGAGCTAATAGAATGCTAGGTATGATAAGGAAAGGAATGGAAAATAAAACAAAAGATATTATAATACCTCTATATCGTTCCATGGTGAGACCGCACCTTGAATATTGTGTGCAATTCTGGTCGCCGTATCTTAAAAAGGATATAGCGATTTTAGAAAAGGTTCAGAGAAGAGCCACCAAAATGGTAAAGGGGATGGAAGGATACTCCTATGAAGAAAGGCTAAAAAGGTTAGGGCTCTTTAACCTGGAAAAGAGACGGCTGAGGGGAGATATGATAGAAGTCTATAAATTAATGAACGGAGTGGAACAGGTAAATGTAGATCAATTGTTTACCTTATCAGAATATAGAAAGACTAGGGGACATGCAATGAAGCTACAGGGTAAACTATTTAAGACTAATAAAAGAAAATATTTTTTCACTCAACGTGTAATCAAACTCTGGAATTTGTTACCGGAAGATGTAGTAAAGGCTGTTAGTGTAGCTGGGTTTAAAAAAGGTCCATAAACCATTATTAAGAAGGGACCCAGGATATCAATGCTTGAACCAATACAAGCATTGTGGAACCTGTGTCCCTTGGGGAAACTGCTAGGTACATATGACCTAGATTGGCCACTGTTGGAAACAGAATACTGGGCTTGATGGACGTTGGTCTGACCCAGTATGGCATATCTTATGTTCTTATGTAGAGATTGAGTGGGAGTTGGTTGGATTTTGGGATGTTTATGACCAGGCCCAAATACTGAAGGATACGCATTGTGCAAGATAGGGAAATTATGGCCTCTGTCTCTGATGGGGCTCGAATGAACCAGTCGTCTAAATAGGGGAAGACGAATATTCCTAGAGTGCGAAGAAATGCTGCCACTACAGCCATGCATTTCGTAAACACTCTTGGTGCTGACGCCAGGCCAAAAGGAAGAACCCTGTACTGGTAGTTCTTTACCTGAAATAGAAACTGAAGGAATCTTCAATGAGTTGGATGGATGAGAACATATGTGTACGCATCCTTGAGATCTAGAGAACAAAGCCAATCCTGACTCTGAAGGTATGGTAGAAGAGTTCCTAGAGAAATCATTTTGAACTTCTCCTTTAACAGGAATTTGTTCAATTCTCTGAGGTCTAAAATGGGTATGTGTCCCCCTGTTTTCTTTGGTATAAGGAAATAGGGGGAGTAAAACCCTGTACCCTGTTGGGAAATGGGTACGTCTTTTATTGCCCCGTGGGCAAGAAGTAAATTGACCTCTTGACCCGACTGATTCTTGAGTGAAGTCTGAGACTTGAACTGTCTTACAACTGTAGGAGGGGGCATGAGGAAATGAAGCTTGTACTCCTCCTTTACAATGGAGAGAGTCCATTCTTCTGCTGTTATCTGCTCCCATCTGGGGGCAAAATGACACAACCTTCCTGGAATGGTGGAGGGCTCTGGCCCGTTGAGGGACAGGAAGGCCAAGTTCTCTAGATGGGAGTCAAAGCCCCTGTGGAGGCTGAGTCTGTTGGGCCGGTTGAGGCTTAGCAGACTTTGTTTTTCTTTGTTTTGGTGGCTGCTGTCCCTTTCGGGCAGACTGACCTGTAGAATGCCCCTGCTGGGTATAGGAGGGGTAAAACCTCTTCTTTTTAGAGATGAATGGTTTCTTGTAGGATTTTCTCCTTGCAGGATCAGCTGTAGCCTTGGATAGTGTATCCAAAGTGGTATTATCAGCATCCAGCTCATTAGCTTTCTCTTGCCAATTTTTTGCCAAAGAGATTTTCACCTCTGCAAGGGATATTCCCCAGTTTGTCCTGTACCCAGAGATGCCTGGAGCCAGGCAATCCTACGAGCACCTATGGCAATGGCAGAGGTTCTGCTTATGCACTCAAAGCAGTCAAAAGCTGCACGATTAACAAACTTGGAAACATCTTGGGCATGTTTGACAAGTGTAAGATAATCTTGCCTCTTATCAGGAAGGAGAGGGCTCATAAGCTCTAGATCTCCTGTAACCTCCTTAAGGAACATTCCCATATATAACGTGTAGGAACTAATCCTGGCAGAAAGCATAGAGGCCTCGAAGGTTCGACACCCAAAGGCATCAAGAGTCCTACATTCACGTCCTGGTGGATTAGATGCATGTCTTTTTGCACTCTTGATCCTTCTCATAGCTGATTCCACTACCATAGAGTGGTGTGGTAACTGGGTTTTCTGAAACCAGGACAAGGAGGTACTCGATACATGGTATCAAGCCTACGAGAATGAGGAGAGGTGGTAAGAGGTGTTTCCCACATTCTTAATATGAGATCATGCAAGATCTCATGAATAGGCAAAGTAGCTGCCTCCTTGGGAGCTTTAGGATATTGTAAAATCTCCAATTCTTTGCTCTGGGCTCTGTTTCAGGAGCCACTGTGATGGAAAGACCTCTAGCAACCTCCCGAATGAAATCCTGAAAGGATATCTCCTCTGGAAGAGACATCCTACGTTTAGGAGAGGAAGGCTCCTCAGAGAGAAGTACTCCGCTACCGGCAGAGCTGTCAGAATCCTCAGACTCCTCGGAGGATTCAATGTATCTCCTGTCCGGGTGCTCTTGCAAAGCACGATACCGGTACCGATCGATACCGGAGGAAACAGCATGACTCGGTGTCGGTAACACAGTCGCCGATGTCGATACTGTCGGTACCGGTATTGGTGCTGGAACCAGTGTCGATACCGGTTGAACCGCTTGAAGCAGTCTTGAAGGCACCGAAGCTGCAAGGAGAGCTGCCAGGCTGCGTTCAATAGCCAAGAACCTCTGGTCTATTGACGCTGCCGATGCCTGGGTGTCGGTACCGGACAAAGCGGCCGGTACCCCAGAGCATGGCATCAGTAGTTCTGCCGAGGCTGAGGCCTCAAGAACATCCTGGAGCCCCGATAGTGCTTTGGAAGCTGAAGCCTCCTGCTGGGCCAATTTTTCTGGTACAAGTCCCTCAAGGGCAACGCCAAAGGCATCTCGATGCTTGGAAGGAGATCTACCCTTTGAGGACCAGCCAGATTTATGTTTGGTTACCTGAGATCCATGGGAGGATGACGAAGCCCTGGAAGATGTCGATGCCACGGATGCTGCATCGGAGGGAAAAAGGGTGCTAAGCTTAGCAGCTCGGTTTTGCCAATCCCTCTTCTACATCATCCCACAGGCAACACACTCCGAGATGGAGAGGTCAGGACCTAAACATTTAAGGCACCACTCATGAGTGTCTGTGACGGAGATGGTACCGCTACACTTGGAACACTTTTTAAAACCCGAGGCGGGTTTTTCCATTCTGAAGGAAACGTTGGGTTTAGTGCCCAAAATGGCGCGTGGCACCCGACAGAAAAAAAGACTGGAAAATCCAGAAAAAAAGATTACAAATTTTTTTTTTTTAAAAAAGAAAGAACGAACCGGCGGTACCGGTATAGCGTCGAGGAAAGCAGACGCTACCACGAAAAAGATGGGATAATTTCTACGATGACAGGAAAAACGACCTGCTGGCTTCGCGGAAAACAAAGAACTGGAGAGAGGCAGTTGGGAAAAGCGGGAAAGGAGCACGCAGGCGCTGTGGGATGCTCCCAGAAGCTTTCTAATTGGATGCTGGGGAGTGTTCCCGCGCAGGCTCCGTCGGTACCGACGATACCCATATGTGAAGACTACATTCCTGCTTGTTCCTGCAGATTATCTGTTAACAGGCAGGATTTGTTTGAGGGGGCATACAGTATCGGTACCTTTTTCATTGACTGCTAAAACTGACCTATGGTCCTCATGTATTAATGAAAGATACCTACATACAGCACCTTTTTTTTCTAGGAAACACACACTGGTTACAGATAAGAAACTTTTTTTCCTCAGTCAACAAGCAGGACTTAATCAGGCACAACTGGGTGACTACAAAGCTCATGGTTGCTCCAGCATTTGAAAACACAGTTCCACTGCTGAGAAGCTACCCTTTCACATATGCCTGTGAGAGGTCAACAATCTATATGACTAGACTGTGCTTGATGGAAGACTTATCCAGGCAGTAATGTGAAGTGAACGTATGTATGGAGCTGTGACGAGATTGCTGCTTTGCAGATACTCTAGAAATGCACATTTCAAGAAAACTACAGTAGCAACAGTGGCTCTGATCTGGAGTGATTTAACTTGACTGGCCAGAAGGATAACCGGGTTGATTGTAACTAGATACATGACACTAGCCAATTAGCCAGGGTATGCTCTGCTTCTGGAAGACCAAGTTTGTTAAAGCTAAAATCAAAGAGACGAAAAGCATTTATAGTCTAGGGCAGGGGTGGGCAATTCAGATCCTGGAGGGCCGCAGACCAGTCAGGTTTTCATGATGTCCCTAATGAATATTCATGGACCTATTTCCATATAATGGAAGGCAGTGGATGCAAATAGATCTCATGAATATTCCTTAGGGACCTCATGAAAACCTGACTGGTCTGCAGCCCTCCAGGACCGGAATTGCCCACCCATGGTCTAGGGAATGAGGGGCTCTCCTGTGCTGGTCTCTATGAGGCTTAAGATAGAAAGTAGTCAACACCATCTCGTATTGCATGACAGGATTAGACCACCTTCGACAAAAACTTTAGCTACTATGATAAAATAGAGCACCTAGATAATATGCGACCAAAGCCTGAAGCTGAACTGCCCCTCTGATTCATGAGAACTGAAATAACATTCAGGTCCCATAAAACTGGGCTTCTGCACTGAATGGAGAAATCCTTCTATGAGCTTGGAAACAAACACAGATATTAAGAAGCTGAGGACCTATGAGAACATGATAGAAAGATAGGGTGCTAAATTGCCCTCTGACTGCTGAAGCTCCAACTGACAGAAATGGTACAGATATTGTAGAATGACATTAAGCAGACACAAGAAGGGGTCCTTGGTCTTACACAGAACACCACATGAAAACCTTTCCCACTTGAAGGCATAGGATTTTCCTATGGAAAGTTTTCTTTCTGTGACATGAATGTTCAATATTGGGGGCAGTAAACTCAAGGAAGCAGTAAGGCACTATTCAATCTACAGACCGTCAGCACCAAGATATGGAGGATAGGATACAGCAGAGTGCCCTCATTTTGCATGAATGTTGAAAATGCTCATATCCTGGGCAGAGGGTAATCAAACACCCTACCGAGGATGGGAAACCAGTCTTGGTCAATGGGGCAGCTCTGTGAGAGTCATTGTGCCTAATCTGGTTTAGATAAATTTTAGGATATGGAAGAAGAAGAAATATTATGCGAGGGTAAAGAAAAGACTGAATCTATTCTATGGTCATTGCATCCTATGCTAGGTGATTTGGAGATAGTTGTCTGGGGCAGTCCAGAGAGCTTGGCGTTTTTGCTGCTGAAGAAAATGCCTATCTGTGGAGCTCCCCAGCGCTGGATGGTGGATTGTAAAATCTAAGGAGCCAACAAAGATTTGTGAGGTAGAAGGATCCTGCTGTGCTGGTCCCAACAAGTGGTTTTACTTCCTGAGAATGCAGGTGGCTTAGATAGAGATATGATAGAGCATCACAAAATTCCATATGCGGGGTGCTTCTCAACATAGGTGTAGGGATCCCAATCCTTTTTTGTTGATATAAAACATTGCCATCTAAATGTATGTCTGGATCAGTACTGACTGAACATGAAGATGATTAGCAAATAAAGTAAAATACTGCTCTCAGCTTTAGAAGACGAATAGCTCGCTTTCTACCAGGTTCTTTATATACGCTGTGAGCAGACAGAGGCTCCCACTCAATGTCTGAAACACCCATAATGAGCACAGCATAGTATTGTTGAAAAGCACAGGGGAGCCCCTTTCATGAGGTGTCCATTTGTAAGGATAACAAAGTTTAGGTTGCATTGGAATTTTAAGTCCCACTGTGATCTGCTCATTTTGAGATGAGCAAAAAGGATGACACGTACCATGGAAGACACAAGCCCAATATTTCTAAACAGCAGCATAACATAAGATATTTATTTATTTATATTCTCTTATATACCGCGCTATTCTGCATCAGTGCGGTTTACATTGAACAAACTGAAATTACATTGAACAGGGCATTATAACTTGGAGATAACTATTTTACAGGGAACATGGGCTATGGAGGGTTAAGTGGCTTGCCCAAGACCACAAGGAGCACCTGTGGGACTAGAAACCCCAGTCCTTCCGGCCCAAGGTTGCTGTCCTCTAGTGGGATTTGAACCCCCGACCTTCCGGCCTGAAGTACCTTGCCCCAACCACTAGGCCACTCCTCCACTCTGGTCTGACTCAATATGTCATATTGAGTCAGACCAAAGGTCCATCAAGCCCAGTATCCTGTTTCCAAGTGGCCAATCGAGGTCATACGCACCCTTTAGGTTCCCCCAAAAGTAGGCAGATTCCATGCTTCTTATCCCAGGAGTAAGAGGAGATTTTTACAGTCCGCTTAATAATGCTTTATGGACTTTTTCCTCCAGGAATTTGTCCAAAACCGTTTTAAACCCAGCTACACTAGTAGCTTTATCTACATCCTCTGGCAACGAATTCCAGAGTTTGATTACGCGTTGAGTAAAAAAATATTCTCTCAGATTAGTCATAAATGTTCTACATTGTAGCTTCATTGCATGTCCCCTATTGTTTTTACTTCTTGAAGGAGTAAACAACTGATCTATGGTTATCCATTCCATTCCACTCATTTTATAGACCTCTATTATATCTTCCCTCAGCCATCTTTTTTCCAAGCTTAAGAGCATTAACCTTTTAAAAACCTTTCCTCATAGGGGGTATTCTTTCATCCCCTTTATCATTTTGGTTGCTCTTTTCTGTACTTTTTTTTAATTCCACTATCCTTTTTAAGATATGGCAATCAGAACTGCACACAATATTCAAAGTGTGGTCGCACAATGGAGCAATAAAAAGGCATTATAATATTATTGGCTTTATTCTCCATTCCTTTCCTTATGATTCCTAGCATTTTATTTGCTTTCTTGGCTACTGCTGCACACTGAGCAGAGGGTTTCAAGGTATTATTCACGATGATGTCGATCTTTTTCCTGGGTGGTGATTCCTAATGTGGAACCATGCATCATGTAACCATAATTTGTATCGTTCTTCACTAAGTGCATAACTTTGCACTTGTTCACATTAAATTTCATTTGCTATTTGGACGTCCAGTCTCCCAATTTCTCAAGGCACAGCCAACGAACATTTGAGACTTCCAAGATCAGCTTTGTTACCTTGATGAGGAACTGCTGCAACAACTCCCAATTAATAAGATCATTTAATGACAAGTTCACTAATGTTGACCAATTTATTTTGTATTTTAAAATTTGCAAAATGTATTCAATTGTTTCCAACAAACAAGGAATAGAATCAACTGATACATATGACATGACATGTGCTAAGACCCTGGATATCCCCATACTGTCTAATGGCAATAGTAAGTGGCTCAACTGCTATATTAACCCTTTCATGGCTGCTGTTGCCATATGACAACCTTCAAATTTTACCCGGATTCTTTATTTCCAAAATATTATTTAATTGTATCTTATGTTATGTAATCTGTTGTGGACGCAAAAGGGTTAAATAATGGGGGGGGGGGGGGGGAGAACAGACAGCCTGGCATGTTCCTTTATGAATTCGAAACAGATTGATTAATGGATAATCGCACTCTAGGATGTGTGTACAGAAGGCAGACCACTGGATAAACTGAGAATCAAAACCAAACCATTCCATGGTGCTGAAACAGACAAGCATTTCACGCGACTACATACTTTTTCTGCATCCATGGACAGTGCCACTAGTGGCATGCACTGCCTCTGCACTGTACATATAGAGTTGGTGTAAACGACTGCATCTACATTTAAGTACATAAAGGTCATTATACATGCGGATGTGGTCACTTATGCACATAAATGACTAAAATACCAACATTTACCATGTGCAGTTAGTGCCTAAAAATGGCTGCTACCTCATAAAATTACCCCCATAATTTGCAACTCTGTCCAGACTCCTCTCCTAAGGGCATCTACTGTAAAGTCGCACACGATTGCCTAATTGCATCACATGCAGTTTTACACATTAGGTAATTTTACAAGAGGCTTTTTACATGTGTATTCTGTCATATATGCACAAAAAATCCTTTATAAAATTATCTCTTTAGTGTCTAACATTGCTTGTTACAATTAACTTACAATCAATAAATACAACAGAAAAACTATTTAAATGATATGCTACACACTGCAACAGCAAGTCTAACAACAAATTATTTCCACAAAGTGATAAAGGATCTATAGCTAATGTGTTACATACAATAAGACACTGCTTTATGGCCAGATTAAAAATTTGAGTTCTTCAAAATATTTTACAAGAGCAAAGCTAAAGTGGAATTCTGATAGAAGATCTGATAAAGATTTAAACCTCATTGATAATAAATCTTAAAAAAGAAATTCACATCAGGAAGCCTGCCATCGTATTAGGAAATTTACATCAGGAAGCCTACCTTCTATTATTGAAAGAAGGGAGAAAAAGCTGCAGTGATAATGATCGCCATACTTATGCTCTAAATCCAAGCATGCCAGGTGGTGATTAAGAACGTAACTAGATAAAAGGGCATCTATAAGGAATATCCAAAAAGGCATTTACTTTGTGCGTATTTTATAAAGTTAACATAGGCACCCAGAAGCAGCTTCAGTGGTACAGTACTCTAATCTTCATGCACAAATCTGCACCTGCTCCAAAGGTGCAATGGTATGCATTTTATAAAATATGTGAGTACATGCACAACACAGTGCAACACCAGCCCTGCTTCGTCCAAACTATGCCCCTAAAAGCACTGATGTGCCTTCTAGTCTGCACATATTTAGCCACTTTCGTTTTTGATATAGTCATTTTCCATGTAAAACATTCTTTAAACACAGAAAATGCTTTATAAAATTAACCCTAAACGGTTTGAGGAATTATGGACTCAAGCTATAATAAATGTCACCTCATTAATTACCTCTTTTGATTGATACCCTCACATGATATTTCTTGTTAAAGAATAACGGACTTTAAAAATGAAAAACAAAGCAAATGGATTATAAAGACCCAAAAAATAAAGCTCTTCAGTTAGGACACATGGAAAACTAATCAACCTGAAAGCAGCTATGCACAGTGAGGCAGAATGATGGCGACAGAGCCCCTATTCAACTCAGATCCCACAAGATGATGGCTGTGGATTGAAGAAATTGGGGTTCTGGGGCAGAAGACTAAGCAAAGAAAATGAAGTCAAGAAATTTAACCAATGTGAAAGAAAGTCTTCCAAACATTTAATACCTCTTCTCCATTCTTGTCGGTGTTTCGCCCAGACCAAAACAGATGGGCACAGGTGCTCACAGCCCGACACTGGTCTG
The DNA here is from genome assembly GCA_033557465.1 of Ichthyophis bannanicus. Lineage (NCBI taxonomy): Eukaryota > Metazoa > Chordata > Amphibia > Gymnophiona > Ichthyophiidae > Ichthyophis > Ichthyophis bannanicus. The sequence continues at coordinate 158,242,273 of CM066034.1, forward strand.
GCTTTTTAAGAAGCTTTGAAGCAGCCAGTGCACATTGAGTCCTCAGAGGTTCATGGTTTTCTTCACTGAAACATTTCATCCTCTCAAAAGTTCCAATTATTAATGTAATTGCTGCCAGCTGTGCTTTTGAATCACCAATTTCGTCTTCATACAAAGAAAATGCCTAATGTTAACAAAATAAAGAGGTAAAAATTTTAAAGAAACCGTTTTCCTACATAGGCTTGCTAAAATATAATATTAGAGAGATTTTCTATTACATTTCCAATAAAAGCTCACACATTATTGTACAGCATAGTATGTGTGGGGACTTGGTGGACCACTTCTGATAATGGTTCTAACGCCAGCTCGGATATCCTATGTGCCAGTAAGTGGTAACCACAGTTCTACTGCGGGGTTCATAAGCAGAAATGTTCAGTGTCTCTCTTGTCAGATTCATAAGTCTACTGCAAAATTCATTATAGACTTCAACAACATGAGAAATCACAGCACCAAACAGATTTAAAGAATCCTAAACATTTATAATCATGTGGAATTAAGATAACATTAAAAGGAAATATTCAAAGTATTTCAGCAGCAATGGGCTTTTACAAAATTGCCTCCTGATATATAATTGAAGTCATGCATGTACAGCCTGTAAGTGCATTATTTTACTTGCTGTTTAGAGCAGCATTCCCAAAGGGCAGGGCAAGGTTTGCACTTTCGCATATGCTCATGAAAATTCGAAAGTATATGAGTGTTGTAGCTCGGAAAAAAAAACATGGATACAAGATAACAGGTATAAATACGTTCAAATTGTTCCCTGAAGCAATTTTCTGAGCAGTGAAGCCCAAAGTGCAGCAGACCACCATGATCCATGCACTGGCACTGTGGTGTGGGTTAGTTTGCCCCCCAGCTCGCAGAAGAGAAGTATATAGGAAGTGAATGGATGGGGCAAGAAGGGGAAGTGAGTGAGTAAAGCAGGAGGAATGGAATGGAGGGGAGGGAACAGAGTGAAAATGAGATAGGAAACAAGGAGTATGAGTGAGTGGGGAAAGGGTGTGCGAAAGAGGGAAAAAGGAGAGGGAAGCAGAGAGATAGGAAGATTGTGTGTGTGGATGTGAGTGGAAGACAGCATCATATACAAACATTACCATGCAATTCATCCCACTCCCCAGGGGGTCAGATGCTGAGAAAGGGTGGAGGTTGCTGGTACAGTTCCCGAGGGTGTGGCAGGGTTGTCATCTTCCTAGAAATATTACCACTAACACAATTTTCCATACCCCTGAAAACACTTTCCCTTATTTCCCCAATGCTTCAAGTCACCAGGTGGACCAGACTTCAAAAGGAACATCGCTCTGTCCCTGCCACTTAGCAAAACTCCAATGAGGACCCCCCCCCAGTCCTTTCAGAAGTTTGAAATAATGTATATGGCCCTTTGCTTAAAAAGTTTCAGGACCCTCCTGCTTCAAATGAATTCTGGTAAGCTAAAGGCTACAATGTGAGCCAAAAAATATCAATGTTATAACTTAAAGGCTTAGAACATTCTTCTGTAAGAAAATAGTTGTAACCACAAAGAGCCCAAAGCATGAACATAAGATAAACTGACAAGAGGGGAAGCTATTTTGGACCTAGTCCTTAGTGGCATGCAGGATCTGGTGCAAAAGATAAGGGTATTAGGGTCACTTGGCAACAGTGATTATAGCATGATCGTATTTGATTTAATAAATGAAAGAAGGATGGCAAGGAAATCCACAATACTCCCAATTTAACTTTCAAAAGGGAGACTATGATAAAATGAGGAAAATAGTTAACAAAAGACTAAAAGGAGCAGCTGCAAAGGATAAAGATTTGCATAAAGTGTGGGCATTGTTTAAAAATGCTATTTTGGAAGCCCAGAACAGATGTATTTCACGCTTTAAGAAAAGTGGAAGGAAGGCCAAAAAACTGCCAAAATGGTTTAAAGGCGAGATCAGAGAGAGGCAATTGTGGCCAAAAAAAGCATCTTTCAAGAAATGGAAAAAGGAGCCAAATGACGAAAATGGGGAAACATAAGCATTGCCAAGTTACATGCAAGGCATTGGTAAGGCAGGCAAAGAGAGAATTTGAAAAAAAGCATGTCGTGGAAGCAAAAATGCATAATAAAAACGTTTTCAATTACATTTGTAGCAAAAAAAACGGTGAGAAAGTCAGTTGGACCACTGGATGATAGAGGAGTAAAAGAGGCACTAAGTGAAGACAAGGCCATGGTGGACAGACTGAATGAATTTTTTGCTTCGGTCTTTACTGAAGATGATGTAGGGAATTTACCCATGCCTGACATGGTATATAAAGGTGATGTATTGGAAGAACTGAAAGAAATATCGATAAACTGGGAATATGTATTACAACTATTTGATAAATTGAAGAGCACCAAATCACCTGGACCAGATGGTATACATCCTAGGATAATGAAAGAACCGAGATTGCAGACCTATAATTAGTAATCTGTGAACTATCAATAAAATCAACTGTAGTACCTGAAGAGTGGAGAATGGCCAATGTAATGCCAATATTTAAAAAGGGTTCCAGGGATGATCCGGGAAACTATAGACCTGTGAGTCCGACATCAGTATCAGGCAAAATGGTACAAACCATTATAAAGAATAAAATTACTGATCATGTATACTGTATAGTCATGGTTTAATAGGAGAAAGCCAACATAGATTTAGCCAAGGAAAGTCTTGTCTTATTAATCTGTTATATTTTTTTGAAGGTGTGAATAAATAGATAGACAAAGATGAGCTAGTTGACAGTGTATCTGGCTTTTTAAGAAAACCGTTGACAAGGTCCCTCATGAGAGACTGTTGGCGAAATTAAAAAGTTAAGGGATTGGAGGCAGTATAGTATTGTGGATCAGAAACTGGTTAAAAGATAGAAGGCAGAAAGTAGGGCTAAATGGCCAATATTCTCAGTGGAGAAAAGTAAATAGTGGAGTACCCCAGGGAACTGTGCTGGGTCCACTGCTTTTTAACATATTCATAAATGACCTGGAAATGGGAATAAAGAGCAAGGTGATCAAATTTGCAGATGCAAAATTATTCAAAGTTGTTAAAACCCAAGAGGACTTGGAAAATTGCAAGAGGGACCTTGATAAATTGGAAGACTAGGCATCCAAATGGCAGATGAAATTTAAAGTGGAGAAGTGCAAAATTATGGACCTAGGAAAGAACCACCCAAAATGTGGTTACATGATGCAAGGTACCACCCTCAGAAATCACCACCCATAAAAAAGATTTAGGTGTCATTGTGAATAATACGTTAAAACCCCCTTCCCTGTATGAAGCAGCATCCAAGAAAGCAAATAAAATGCTAGGAATCTTAAGGAAAGGAATGGAGAATAAAACAAAGGATATTATAATGCCTCTGTATCGTCTTAATGTTCAACCGTACCTTGAATAGCGTGCGCAATTCTGGTCCCCGTATCTTTAAAAGGATATAGCGGAATTTGAAAAGGTACAGAGAAGAGCCACCAAAATTGTAAAGGAAAGGCTTAAAAGGTTAGGGCTCTTCAACTTGGAAAAGAGAAGGCTGAAGGGAGATATGATAGAAGTCTATAAATTAATGAATGGAGTGGAACAGGTAAACGTAGATAGCACAGTTATTTACCTGTAACAGGTGATCTCTGGGAACAGCAGGAATAAGTCTTCACATATGGGTACGTCGGTACCGACGGAGTCTGCGTGGGAACGCTTCCCAGCGTCCAATCAAAGAGCTTTTGGAAGCATCCCACCACGCCTGCGTGCTGCCTTCCCGCCTTTCCCAACTGCCTTTCCTCAGTTAAGTTTTAAAGCTGAGACAAAGAGAGAGAGAGGGGAAAGGAAAGATAGAGATACAACTCCTGGGGAGGTGGGTGGGTTGTGAAGACTTATTCCTGCTGTTCCCAGAGATCACCTGTTACAGGTAAGTAACTGTGCTATCTCCAGGAACAAGCAGGAATGAGTCTTCACATATGGGGACTCCCAAGCTGAGATGCCTGGATTCCCAGCATGTTATAGGTTGGAACATGTTATCCTGCACAACACCAGGCATCCTGAGGATGGAGGGTAGGAGTTGAAGAAAGAAAGGTGCTGTGGAACAGCTAACCTAGCATAGGACTGCAGAAAAGGAGTCCACGTGTGGATGATAAATGTCATCAATGATATTGCAAAGAAATAAATTGCAATAGGGACCTCCCTTAACAGGACTTTAGAGAAGTATGGAGGTTCATGGGATCTACTGGGGAACCCAGTAGAGGAACCTCAAGAAGGACCTCACTATAGTGGAGGTAGGAAACCTGTAGGAAAAATAATGGAGGTCAGAATCCTGAAAGGGAACAGGGAACCGCAGTAGGAAAACTTGGGGTAGTACAAAAAATGGTGGGCCTTCAGCGGAAGGCTTTATGATAAAAACCCAGCTCTTTTGGCAAAAGAGTGGCTCACTCTTAGGAACAAAAGAGAAAAGCTAACCGATTTGGACAAACAGGCTCAGTCCTTGTGGGGAGAAAGGGTATGGGAACCCCTTGTATCCCAAAAGAAAGGACAACGCCGGAGGTGTTAGCCTGTGAGTAACTGAAGGTCCGCAATATCTCTCCTAACTAAGTCAGCTGGGAGAGATATTGGACATGGAGAGCTTCAGAGGTAGCTAAACCTTAGGGTTATGGTAGGTGTTAACTATCACCAAGTGGTTGTGAGTGTAGGATCCCAAAATATGCTGGATAGCATAGTATGGGTAAAACCCTTCTGTCAGAATCATATGGCTATATGATCCTGGACAGTCAGGTAGATAAAGCAGAATACATATCTACCGATAGTAGAATACCTCAACATATACATGTATACATACATACACACATATACACACACATATAGATATATGAGAATATATCTATAGTGAGATATGAAGGGTATAAATACTCACACATGATAGACAGACATCTGTAAGATGTGTGCTATAGGTATATATATATATATATATATATATATATATATATATATATATATATATATATATATATACACACACATATATATATACACACATATACACATACATACACATACATATATACACATACACATACATATATACACATACACATACATACACATACATATATATACACACATACATACACACACATACATACACACACATACATACACACACATACATACACACACATACATACATACATACACATATATATATACACATATATATATACATACACACCTGTATATGGAAGTCTGCAAGAAGCAGACAGAATATGTCCACAAGGCATTCACATAGGAAACATGTGGAGAGGAAAGATTCATCTAAGAACAAGAAGGTGGAACCTACTTGAGAAGACATCTAGAGAATCAATTCCAACTGGTTATAGCTACAGGGATGCTAGGTAGTAGGATAACCAGGATGGTTACGTGAAAAGCAGAGGATGATATTAGTCAGCAGCCTGCAAGTCCTGAGTATTTTAGAACTCTAGCATGGTAAGTGAACAGAAGACGCATAGGAATGAGATACCATGGTGACCTGGTTAAGGGCAAAAAGGTATCATGCGTTCTTACCATGAGGATGAGCTGGAAGGAGGAAACATATTCCCTATTGGAAATACTATGGACCAAAGAAGGGAATTAGCAACTCCTTAAGCTTTCACGTAAGAGTGTTATATGTGCGTTATAGTAAAAAAGGAGAACTTTTCTAGTCATGGAAGATATGACTGAAAAAAGCCTTTTTCAACCATCTAGTATAGCTGTTGGAGAAAACCCCCCATGCTCTCTAGCAAGGGCCCATAGTGGAGAGCTCCTCTGTAGAATTGCAGAGAGCATTATGCAGGAGAATGAGGAGATAGAACTGGCTACAGAGAAGCCAGTAACTATGTCAACTATGCTGCCAAACCCCTGGGAATGGAGATGGTAGAAAGAGAAGACAATCCAACAAGTTTGTAGTGAAATATTTTCCAAGACAGATGACAGCACTGACTTGGAGTCACTACTAATACTAGACAGAATATTATTGGAGGACAAATCTGGTTACTGGTGGACAAGAACCAGTGGTCGAAACATAAAGGCTCCTGCATTGGTAGCTGCTTGCCAGACAGCAGAAGAATGGTACTGTTGAAAAACAGAAAGGACAGACAAAACAAGAGTAGAAACTCTGGAGGTGTCTGATGGACTGCTGCAAAGCAAGATTGAAAAAGAGGAGTGACTCAGAAAAGAGAACTCCGCACTAGAAAAGAAAGAAATTAGAGAGGCTGAAGAAAAGCCCTCCAGTGAGCAATACCACTCTTACAGAGGAAAAACCCTGGTAAGAGGGTAAAGAAAATGGAGCTGAAGAAAACTTACAATATAGTAAGTTAATAGAAAGGAAAGGAGGCATGCTGGCACAGGAAACTATCATTTGATAGTGGATGGACCTCTTTCCCTAGAAGGAAAAGAGGAGAACCCTGTGACCTAGAAGCATGAACATCCTGACAGCTCATAGAGAAAGATGGATGTCTTTCGGAAAGAGATCCATGTTTAAGATTTAGAATGACAGCAGTGGATTTTCTCTATGGAGAAGAAACAACTGCAGATTGTAATTCCCAGAGTCACAAGCATCTGATGGGTTGATTAGAAACCCTGTGGTTGCTGGGTTTGCTGAGCCTGGTGAGAGGTTGAACCCTGAAGACCAGGACGATGCTTCCCCTGTTTGGGAACATCTGTAGGATGGGCAGATGATGCATAAAACCTTCTTCTGCTATGGGAAGAAGGTTTGGCAGGACATTTCTTACCCACTGGGACAGAAGAAGGTGCAGAAGAGCCCCTAGGAACAGGTAAGTCAGTGGAAAACTGAGTAACCTGACGTAAAGACTCCTTGTTGAAAAGATTATCTCCAGTGCAAGGAGTATGTCCCAGTCTGTGTTGTGCCCATTTGTCCAAGCCTGAAGCTTGGAGCCAGGCTCTACGTCGTGCCCCTATAGTTATAGCAGAAGTCCTGCTAACAGACTCAAAAGAGTCTAGGGAAGCACGAGTAAGAAACCAAGAGATATTCTGGAGATGCTTGAGCAGTGAAGAGTAGTCTGCACTCTTGGACTCTGGAAGGGAAGGAGTCAAAAGATGTAATTGCCATGTGACCTCCTTAAGAGACAGACTCATATAGAAAATATATGAGAGAATTCTTGCAGAAAGCATAGATGTCTGGAAGGCTTGACGTCCAAAGTCATCAAGCATCCTAGATTCACGACCTGGCGGATAAGAAGAGTGCTTTTTCTTGCTCTTTACCCGCCTCAATGCTGATTCCACAACTATGGAATGATGAGGAAGTTGAATCTTTTGAAACCCTGGAGAGGGGGGCACCTGATATAAGAGATCAGTTGCTCTGGAAGGTGGGGGTACCCTTAAAGGTGTTTCCCACATTCCTAGAAGGAGATCCTGCAAGGAATGATGCAAAGGAAGCATTATGTTGTCCTTTGCTTTGGTAGAAAGAGAGGCCTGTGCAGGATCATGTCCTGGGATAGGAATGGCAAGATATCTTGCTATATCCCGGAGGAAACTCTGAAAAGAGGGTTCCCAAATAGGAATTTCCCTTGGACAGGTTAGATCCAAAGAACTAGCCTGAGTACCGACAGAGCTATCCAGATATATAGGAATAGAAGATCCTGCACAGTGCAATGTGGAATGCTTAAAGGATGGACGCTGGTACTGACTGTCAGGAGCAGCGACCGTCATTACCACATTGTCCATGCCAGGTATCGACTCCAAGCTTGGCATAGAAGGGAGCGATCCTGTTGAAAAAAGCATGGCAGGAGTTGGCCACAATGGTACTGTGGATACCGGTACCGATGTCGATACCGGTACCGATGTCAGAGTCGAGCCCGACAAAGACATCGGAGCAGTCATCGGAGACCGTTCAATCGGTACCGAGGCAACCGAAAACATCCCGGTGGTATCCTCGGTACCGAGCCACCGGTATCAGTCGGTGTCGGTACCAAATGATATTAGTACCGAGTCTTCCAGACTAGAGAGCGATTCTAAACTGGGCATCGAAGACATCGACCGTAAGGGTAATGAGGACATCGTTACCGTGCCTGATACCGGTGAATGAAGGTCAACCAGTGGCAACTCAGTGGGCCTCGAGGGAACCAAGAGTTGCGGATCCGAATCATCGAAACCGAGCCTTCGGTACCGAGAGCCGGTACCAAGGCGAGTCGGTACCCAGTCCTCCAGACTGGAGATCGATTCCAGACTAGGCATTGAGGGAAGCGAGGCTATCGATGCACGTCTGGAGGGTACCGACGTCGGTGGTAGTATCGGTGTTGGACCGATAATGGAAGGTCAGTCTGGAGCGTATCCACCAGTCCCGAAGGCACCGAGGACGCCAGATGACCATCCCTGGTGAGGAGTGTTTCATCCAACACCAGTGCCGATGTCGGGGTATCGGTACCGCTCGAAGCGGATGCCACCACCAGACACGGCTCAGGTATGTTCTGTGAGGGGTGAACCCCAGGAACAACCTGAAACCCCTCAAACGCTTTGGAGACTGAAGACTCCCGCTGGGGTTTTGAAGCCAGTGGGCCCTCAAGGGCAAGGCCGGAGCCGTCTACATGCTGTGCATGAGACCTACCACTCGAGGGCTGGCTAGTCTTAACAGACTGTTTGTGGGTTACCTGATGCTGTGTAGAAGACAGGGACGGTGCCCCGAAGCTGGAGGGAAACCGTGTATCGAGGGAACCTCGATATTGAAAACTTCTTCTCACCAAACTGTTGAAAACTTCTTCTCACCAAACTGTTGCCAAACAGGTTAGACACCGATTTCGAGGGTCTAAAAATAAAGTTGTACCGCCACAGTGTGAACATTTCTTGGAGAAAGTGGCTGGCGGTTCCATGAAGGAAAAAGAAGAGGCCTAAAATGCCTAAGATACCGTGACACTATGAAGAACAATATATTCCTTGAAGGAGGAAGATTTTACAAGAAAAGAAAAGAAAACACCGGCGGTACCGGTGGCGTCGAGAAGACAGCCGCGACCACAAGAAAAATAAAGAAATAAAACAAGAATTTTCTGCGGTGACAGGAGGACGTCCTGCCGGCTCTGCGGAAAACGAAAACTGAGGAGAGGCAGTTGGGAAAGGCGGGAAGGCAGCACGCAGGCATGGTGGGATGCTTCCAAAAGCTCTTTGATTGGACGCTGGGAAGCGTTCCCACGCAGACTCCGTCGGTACCGACGTACCCATATGTGAAGACTCATTCTTGCTTGTTCCTGGAGATCGTTGTTTATGCCATCAAAAAGTAGAGAGACTAGAGAACACACAATGAAGCTACAATGTCACCCACTTAAGACTAATAAGAGAAAATATTTTTTCACAATGCATTTTCAAACTCTGGAATTCATTACTGGAGGATGTTGTAGAAGTTGTTAGTGTAGATGGGTTTAAAAAAAGTTTGGACAAGTTCCTGGAGGAAAGGTCCATAAACCATTATTAAGGAGGACCCAAGATATCCACTGCTTACCCCAGGACGAGCATTGTGGAAGCTGTGGACTTTGGGTACCTGCCAAGTACTTGTGACATGGATTGGCCACTGTTGGAAACAGGATACTGGGCTTGATGGATCTTGGTCTGATCCAGTATGGCATTTCTTATGTTCTTATGATAAGCCATACTGGGTTAAACCAAGGGTCCGTCAAGCCCAGTATCCAGGTTTCCAACAGTGGCCATTCCAGGTCTCAATTACCTATTGGGTTCCCAAAAGTATGCATATTTCATGCTATTTGTCCCATGGGTAAGCAGTTGATTTCCCCAGTCCTCTTTAATAATTGTTTATGGACTTTTCCTCCAGAAACTTGTCCAAACATGTTTTGAACCCAACTACACTAACACAGCTTTTACTACATCCTCCGGTAATGAATTCCAGAGTTTAAGCGCAGAGTGAAAAAATTTCTCCAATAAGTCTTAAATGTGCTATATTGTAGCTTCATTGCATGTCCCCTAGTCTTTCTGCTATTTGAAGAAGGAAACAACTGATTACATTTACCTGTTCCACTCCATTCATTATTTTACAGACCTCTATCATATCTCCCCCTCAGTCGTCTCTTTTCCAAGTTGAAAAGCCCTAACCTTTTAAGCCTTTTCTCAATAGGGGTATCCTTCCATCTTCTACCATTCTGGTGGCTCTTCTCTGTACTTTTTTTCTAATTCTGCTATATCCTTTTACAGTTACATTTAATTTTTTTTAAGATAGGGCGATCAGAATTGCACACAATATTCAAAGTGCGGTCACTTCATGGAGCGATGCAAAGGCTTTATAATATCCTTTGTTTTATTTTCTCTTTCTTTCCTTTTGATTCCTAGCATTCTATTTCTTTCTTGGCCATGGCTGCACACTGATCAAAGTATACAAAAGATCACCAAAACAGCCAGCCTTAGTGTGGAGTCCATCTACAAGGGCTTCACAGCCTAGTTTGGACACATCTGTTGTAAATATTTTTTTAAGAAAGAAAGAATTTGGAAGGAATTTATTTTGGCCAGATTGGAATGAGCCATCTACCAGATCAGAGTATTGGAGCAGAACTGACAAAAACAATGTCTTGGAGCCTGTGAGTGGCCTATCTCCACTATGTGTTAAAGGTTCACAGAACTCATGTCATCCTGAGATAGGCTCAGCATTCTCAACATATTTCTTGCTGATGTCTGTTGACTTTTGTACTTCCTTCACAATAGCAACAAACCTGGAAATTCTGTCTTGCAGAAGAATGGCTTTCATCTGAGTCGTATCCAGCAGAGCTATGAATTCCAACTGACATGATGGGCTCATGCTGGATTTGGGGGTAATTTATTATGAATCCTTGAACCTACACCACCAGAATGGTAATGCTTATGGATTCTTAAGCAATTTTCCAAGATGTGCTTTTAACTAGCCAATTGTCCAAATAAGGAAACATGTGCATGCCTATTCTGCGTAGAAATGCCGCAATGATACGAGGAGCAGAAGGACAAAAGGCAGTACGTGATACTGGTAGGGGTGTTTCCCTATAATAAATCGCAGATACCTTCTGACAGTAATTACCTGCATTTGGCTATCCTTTTAAGTCTAGAGAACATAGCAAATCATCCTTTTAAAGGCAGGGCATGAGGGTACAGAGAGAAACTTTTCTGAACCTTTCTTAACTGGGAATTTGTTTAGAGCCCTTAGGCTCAGGATGGGATGGAATCCCCCTTTTTTGTGACCAGGAAATACTGGGAGTAAAATCCATGCCCATCCTGCCTTAGAGGTACAGGCTCAATGGCATTTGCAAGGAGAAGAAAAAGTCTAAGGAGCACTCATACTTGCAGATCCAAAACAAAACTTCTACAAGTGAATCTATGCTGGCAACAACGCAATTCTGAGTTCAATGAGAACCATTCATTCTCTAATTTGAAGAGATTCCACATATGACCATAAGTGGGTATCACTTATGTGAATAATACCATCTCAATATACACCCTGATGAAGACGCATGCCAAAACAGCTCTGTAGGGTAAAATAAGGGTGGTTTGCATGAAGGAACACTAAATCTACTTTTTTGTGATATTATTCCTTGTGGATTGTCATTTATTTCACCTCACTCTGTGGTTTTGTTTTTATTTGCTTGAGAAGGGTAGAAAGCTCCTGCTTGAATATTTTCTGGTGCAGAGAGATGTTAGAAGAAACTCTCAGGGGGCAATCTGGTGGTAGTTCAAACAGGTGCAAATTTAAACAGTCTTCCGGTTTGCATAAATCAGAAACCTGCATTGGGGCGGGGAGGGGGGTGTGAAACAGCAGATAATAAAAGACAGGAACCGCAACACAGCACTGGAGAGTTTAGGTAAGCACAGCATTGTGATTTCCATGTCACTGTCGCCACTGCAGGCATTGCAGAGGAGAAGCAGCAGGCATCGCTGGAAGGCCAGTGCTCTTGGTGACTACTTAGTCTGCCTAATGGTAAACGCCAGCCCTGGGAGGGAGGGTCAGATGAGGGCTTGGAGAGGGTCTTAAGTGTGTCATTATGGTGCTTGAAAGAGGCAGCCTCCTATAGGTTATCTCTGAAGAGAGTCTCTGCACAGCATGGCAGCACACTTTTCCTGCACATCGTAATGGAGGCCTGAGGTCTGAAGCCATGAGAGCCTCCAGGTGCCAAAACCCATAAAGGAGGTTTCTGATGCTTTATCAAAAGTATCATACGTTGCTCTGACTACGTGCTTTCCGCTATTCTCACTAGAAATGGAGTTACTCTGCCTTCTCTAGAGGGAAAGTGTCAGAAAACTCCTGCATGCTGTGCATGCTGTTCCTTAAGTGCATTCCCATGAAGAGCTACTAAGATACTACGTGAGAACTAGGCATAGTGTTCTGAAACACCTTCCTCCCAAAATAATCCAAAGTCGGAACCTCCCTCCCTGGGGGCGCCAAGAAGCGTGACTTCAAGCTTCTGGCCAGTTTGAGCACTCATTCTATGATCATGGAGTGGTGCGGCAGCTGAAGCTTCTTGAATCCAGGAACCTTCTAGATGATTGTTCATCAGAGGTGCAGATATGGGGGGGGGGGAAGGGGGGGTGGTCTCCCACATCTTTATCTGTACATCTCTCAAGAGGGCACCATCACAGCTTCCTCAGGGGGAGATCACAGAACTGGAGGATTTCCAATATATCTCAGCCATTGATGTCTCCTCTGTTTCTAACTTAAATGGCATAGGTTTAGCCATCTTCCTCACAAGTTCTATAAAGGACAAATCCTCTGGAGGTGATTATTTTCTCTCATGAGACGGTGAGAGATCTGAGGCAATTCTGGAGGCCTTTCCTCTGAGAAGTACTCTGAATTGTACTCAAGACTCTGAGAAGTGCTTCGACTCTGACATGCTCAAACGATATCAGATTCTCCAACTGGGCCGACACCCATGCCCCTCAGGATACAGTTCTGTATCAGGAACATCAGTGCACCAATGTCCTTCAATGCTCGATGAGTGATCACTCCCTGCAATGCACTTGAGATGGACGATGGCTGAGCAATCGCCGGTGTTCCAGCCCTTTGTTGCCTTGATGGTGACTCTGCTACATGCAGCTAGCAAATTTCCAGAATTGGCTTGAAGTGCCAATGCACCAGCCTTAATGTTGGAGCTGCAACCTCCATCCATTCTTTGACATTCTTCAGAAGGTGCTCTTCCAGAGCTAAGTTTCCATCAGCAAAGGTGAAGGGGCTACAGCAGATTTAGTCACAGTCTGTGGAATCTGTCTGGGATTTATCAGCAGGTTGGTTCTGGCCCCTTGGAGACTATTGTGGCCCCTCTTGTGCCGAGAAGGATGAGCAGTCCTCACACTGGGGACACCTAAAGGATACTGACTCCTCTGGCACTTTGATACTCTTCACATCATGTTTTGATGAACAGCGATGCCAATGCACCTGAACCTTTATCCGGTGCATGGTATCCCGAGTCCTCAATGTCGAAGCTGCAGAAAAATCCTTCCTTTTCCTTCAGGTGAAAATCTGTGGATGACTACTCCTGGGAAACTATTGATGCTCAACTCCAAATGAGCCCGATCTCTTAATGTACTTTTATGATATGCTGCAGCTCCCTGAGCCATAGGGACCGATGTAGAGGTGGACAGACTAGACTTATAGCGCAAAACAATTTTTGGTGCAGATCTCTTATGACCTTTGAGACCCCTCTGTCATCTACAAACACACATGATGAGCGGGTTCATGGTTGGGCCCTATCGGTGCATATCTGTTGCAGACAAAGTCCTGTTGCACAGGATGCACTTTTTACACTCACTGGAGAGTTTTTGCAGCCTCGGCAAAATCAATGACTCAATGGCGAAAAAACATCCCAAAAGGGAATGTCTAAGGCCTATATGTGGCAAAAATAAGAAAACTTATTAAAAGGCCGAAAAACCTAACTAAGGGGACACAAAACACTCATGCGGAAGTGGAAGGGCAAGGAACAAAAAGAACTCAGTAAAATTATAAAATTAAAATCAATGAGTGAAAAGCTGTCTTCACCACAGTGGAGACACGCCTGATGAGCTCTGCAGAAAAACAAAGACTGAGGAGATCCCACATAGTGGTGGCAGAAGGGAAGAGGTGTGCATGCATGCGAGGCTCACTCCAAAAGCTTCTAGAAAAATCTGGGAACTGGTTCCCACACAGGGCTCTGTCAGTGATCCATATGAGAAGGCTAATCTTAGTTGTCCACAGAGAAAGAGACAAACAAGGAAAATTAACTAGTAAAAAACAAACCAACCAAAAAAAAACCCCACCAGGGCAAGCTTGCAGTCAAGAATGCGGAGAGTTTCTATACCTCAGTGAGAGGGTGCATTTGGGAAAAATACTAGTAGAACAATGGACTGGTTGATATAATGACATGGCCTTTGGGAGGAATTCTGGATGGACATGCACTAATAACCATAAACCATAAATAGTTCAGATAAAACTGAGTGGATGGAAGAATAGTGGATGAAGGTATGAAGTTCACTGACAGACATTCTGGGGAAGTGGGGCTTTTCCGAAGGGATGGGCTCCACCTTAACCAGAGTGGAGCCAGGCTGCTGGCATTGATCTTTAAAAAGGAGATAGAACAGCTTTTAAACTAGACAATAGGGGAAAGTTGACAGTTGCCCAAGAGCACATGGTTCGGAGTGATGTATGCTTGAAGGATACTATCACAACAGAGAAGTTAGGGCATCCCGATAGAGAGATTCAAATAAAGGTAAAAGTAACTTAGATGCCTTTAAAGTAAAGAACAGAGTTGGAGGACTCCAAATTAACCCTGTCAACTGATAACTAGATTGTTAATGTTAACAAGATACAACCATTGAGGTACCCATATGCAAATGCTGGAAGTCTAGTGGATGGGATGGGAGAGTTAGTGTGTAGCACTGAATGAGAGGTTGAATGTTGGCATCTCAGAAAACTGGCTGGGAGAGGACAGCTAGTGGGACGTTGTGATACCTCAGAGCAGGTTGTGTGATAGTGATGGGGTGGATTGAATTAGTAGAGGGGTTGCACTGTATGTTGGAGAGGGCATTGGGTCAGACAAGATGGAAGTTTTGCAAGAGACAGGATTACATTGTGGAGTCTTTGTGGTTGGAAATTCCATGTGTTTGGGGGGGGGGGGCAATGGCAGTTGGGGTGTGCTGCCATCTGCCTGGCCAGTATATGCTGATGGATGACTAGATGCTGGAGGAGATCAGGGAAGCTAACAAAAGTTACAGCGACAGTGGTGCTAGATGATTTTGGTGGTGGTAGGTGATTTTGGTTGCCCCGGTGTTGACTGGGTCAGTATCACAGCAGAACATGCTGGGGATGAAATGGATGACTGATTCACGGAGCAGCAGGTTCATGAACAGACATGAGGGGAAACTATTTTGGACCTAGTCCTTGGTCCGGTGCAGGAGTGTGGAGTTGGGGCTACTTGGCGGTGGTGATAATGGCATGATCGCATTTGATTTGGTGAATGGAGGGAGGATGGCCAAGGAGTCCACGCACTGGCATTTGACTTTCAAGGAAGAGACTATGATGGAATGGGGAAAATGGTTAGGAGGAAGCTGGGGGGAGCAGCTGCAGGGGTTGGGGATCTGCATCAGACATGGGTGTTACTTGAAAATATAGTGTCTTGGTGGCCCAGACCACATGCATGCCATGCTTTGAGAGGGGTGGAAGGAGGGCCAGGCAACTGCCGGCATGGTTTGGGGGTGAGGTCAGAGAGGCTGTTGTAGCCAGAAGGGCATCTTTCAGGAAATGGAGGAAGAAGCCGGGTGACAAGGGCAGGAAATGATATGGGCATTAGCAGGTTGGATGTGGGGTGTTGATGGGGCAGATGGGGAGAGAGTGAAGGGAATCTTGCTGTGGAAGCAAGGGCACATGGTAAAGTCTTTTTCAAGTACTTTTGTAGCAGAGAGCCTGTGACAGCTTTAGTTGGACTACTGGATAATAGAAAAGTAGGGGGTGCTGGGGGAGGGCAGGGCCATGGGAGAAACCATGAATTTTTTGCTTCAGTCTTTATTGAGCAGGATGTGGGGAAGTTACTCATGCCTGAAAGAGTATTTAAAGGTGACATATTGGAGGACTTGAAACAAATTTCAATGAACCGGGAGGATGTGATGCGGCTGTTTGATGGACTAAGGAGTGGCAAATCACCTGGACCAGATGGTATATGGCGCAGGGAGCTGAAATGTGAGATTGAAGACCTACTATGTATTAGTAATCTATGAAATATCATTGGAATCGTCTGTAGTGCCTGAAGATTAGACAGTGGCCAATAAGATGCCAGTTTTTGGACAGTGTTCCAGGGGTGATCTGGGAGATTATGGATCTGGCATCAGTGCCGGGCAGAAAGCACAATTACTCATCTGTAACACATGTTCTCCAGGGACAGAAAGAATCAGTCCTCACATACGGGTGACGTCGGCACCGACAGAGCCTACATGGTAACCTCTCCCCAGTTTTCAGAGTCTTTGAGAGATGTACCACGCATGTCCTACCAGTGTGAGGCCTCAGAAAGAAGGTGAGGAGCACCACCTCCTGGTTGAGGTGGAATGGGGACACCACCTTCAGCAGAAACTTGGGGTGTGTGTGGAGCACCACCTTGTTCTTAAAGAATCTCGTATAGGGCGGTTCTGCTATCAGAGCCTGGAGCTCGCTGACTGCATGCTGATGTGAGTGTTATCAGGAAGGCAATCTTCCAGGACAGATACCAGAGGTAGCAAGTAGCCAGAGGCTTAAATGGAGGTTTACTGAGCTGCGAGAGCACCACACCGAGATCCCACTCCACTTCTGGAGGGCGGAAGAGTGGTTTGGGTAACATGAGGCCCCGTAGGAATCGAAACACAAGGGGTTGAGCAGAGAGGGACTTTCCCTTCGACGGAATGGTGGTGGTGCTCAGGTGTATTCTGACTGAATTGGACTTCAGTCCCACCTGCGATAGGTGAAGCAGGTACTGGAGTACCACTTGTACCGAGCAGGAAAACGGGTTTGCCCACCTTTCTGAACATCACACCAAGAATCAGTGCCACCTGAAGGCATATGTCCTTCTTGTGGAGGCCTTAGGAGAGACAAGAAAATCTCTTCCACGTCCCATGGAAGGTTGAAGGACTAATGCTACCCTTTCAGCAGCCAAGCCATGAGTGAGAGGGACCCCAGGGGTTGGGGTGTAGGAGAGCCCTATTCCTGTGAGAGTAGCCTGGGGCTCAGCCCAGGGGAATCGACTCCGCCACCGATAGGGAGAGGAGCAGTGGGAACCAGGGCTGCCTGGACCACCGAGGAGCTATCAGCGATACTCTGTTGAATAGTGTCTTGGCTATCAGCGGTGTCAAGTGGGATGTCGTACAGGAGGCCTTCCGTCCATAGGATAAGGAACGCATCCACTGCCACCTGGCACGGGCGCGGATGGCGGGGGCAGAATTGGGGTAACTATGTATTGTCCAGACTGGCAAATAAGTCCATCGAGGAGACACCCCAGAAACGAAACAGCTGTGAGGCTACTACGGGAGCCAGCGCCACTCATGCGGCTGGAGGACCCCGCTCAGTTTGTCTGCCAGAGCAGAGTCCTAGCCCAGAAGGTACATCACCCTTAGGAGCATCCCTCTGCATGCAGTATAGAAGCAGAGAGCTACTGCCTCCTGGCAGAGGGGGTATGACCCTGTTCCCCCCGTTTGTTTATGTAGAACATTGTGCCTGATTGCCTGTCTGGATTAGCAAAGAGTGGTGCTGCAGCTGGTGGCGGAAGGCTTGGAGAGCTAGGTATAATCCCTGGAGCTCTAGCAGGTTTATTTGCATTCGGGATTCCCTCTGGAACCAGCAGTCTTGTGTCTGGAGGCTCTCGTAATGCGCTCCCCAGCCCATTAGAGAGGCATCCGTGGTGGTGATCTTCTGGGGGTTGGGTGCCTGGAAGGGCATCCCGGTCTGAAGGTGACATGGAATCTGCCACCATCCGAGGGAGTCTGTGAAATGACGGGTCACCTTCGCTGTTCCTGAGCCTGACTGTGGCTTGTTTCCACTGAGAGTGGAGGCACCACTGGGCTTCTCTCATGTGCAAGGTGGGCATATAGGGTCACATGAACTGTGGAGGCAATGTATCCCAAAAGATGGAGTAGGAACCGGGCCAATAGTGTCCAGAACGTTATAACTCTGTGGCTAATTCCCTGAGGCGTTCGGACCTCTCCTGAGGGAGGAAGGCTTTTGCCCGGAGGGTATCTAGCTGCGCCCTAATTAATTCTAGTTGCTGGGCTAGAGTGAGGTGGGACTTGGGGTAGTTTATGATGAACCCCAGGTGCTGTAGAGTGCTGAGGTGCGCCTGGTGGCACATTGTGCCTCTGCAGCCGTGTCCCCCTTTGTGAGCCAGTTAAGGGAAGACGAAGGCCCCTTGGAGCTGGAAGTGGGCTGCAACCACCGCGAGGTACTTTGTGAAAAACCTTGGTGATGAGGCTAGACCAAAGGGCAGCACCCTGTATTGGTAGTGCTGTCCCCCCCCCCCCCCCCCCCCCCCCCCCGAGGTATTTTCTGTGGCTGGGATAAATTAGGATGTGTGTGTAAGCATCCTTTAGGTCTAAGGAACATAGCCAATCTCCCTGCTGGAGGAATGGCAGTAGTATCCCAAGGGAGAGCATTTTGAACTTTTCCCTAAACAGAAATCTATTGAGCTCTCGCAGGTCCTGGATGGGCCTGAGGCCCTTATCCTCTTGGGGATGAGGAAATACCTAGAGTAGAAGCCTGTGCCCCAGAGATGTTTCGGTACTGGTTCCACTACCTTGTCCTTGATTAGGCCTGCTAGCTCGGTGAGAAGCGGGATCTGGTGAAGGAGAGGTTTGGTGGGCTCTCCTGGGAAATATAATGGTGGCACCCACTGTAGGTGAAGGAGGTAGCCCTCCTTGACCACTTGTAGCACCCAGGCATTGGAGGTGATAGCTATCCACCTGTGGGCAAACAGGGCTAGCCACCCCCTCTGGGCAGCAGAGGACCGCCTAAGGGTGGGGAGATCATGTTCAGTCTAAAGCTCCCCCCAGGCTGGGCCGGAGCCGACACCTAGGACTTCGGGGTCTCTTGTTTTCTGGGAGCATGCCCCTGGTCTTTTTGCTGCGGCCCTGTTGAGGAGCTGAGAAGGCCTGGAAGAGCGGTGTGCCACTAAAGTTCCCTTTCTTCCTTGGAAAAGAAGGGCTTTTTCCCCCAGGGCTTTCTTCCGGGGTTCCACCAAGGTCTTCTTCGAGAGCCTGGTTCTCATCATGAACTCTGTTTCTATCTCAGCAGCCTTTACTGCCATGGGTTCCCAAATAGGTTCTCTCCTATGCAGGGGACATCAATTTGTCCTGCACCCATTGCAACAGATCAGATGACTGTAGCCATGCTTGGCATCGTGCTCCGATGCCTGTGGCGGCTACCCTGGCCGATGACTCGAAGTAGCTGTAGGCTGCTCAAGAGAAAAAACTTGTGCATTATTTTACCGCTGAGGTCAGGGTCTTAAACCTCTGTAGAGGTTTCCCCATCGAGGCCTGCTGAGAATTCACCCTGCTCCTTTGACAATTCCTTCAGGTACATGCCGATATAGAGCTGATAGGACTGGATCCGGCAAGTTAGCATCAAGGCCTGAAAGGCCTTCCGGCCGAAGGTTCAGGCCTCCCTACTGGGTGGGACCAACTAATTAGTTTTTTGGCTTTTAAGCCAACACATGGTCGACTCCACGACCACTGAGTTGTGGGGAAGCTGAGTCTTTTGAAACCCAGGCTTCAGTGTACCTGGTACATGGTGTCGAGGTGTTTACTGATGATTGGTACCGACGCCAGTGTTTCCCACCTCCAAAGGAGGCGGCAGTCGAGGACTGGGGGCACCAGTACCATAAGGTTTTCCTTCAGGGATGCCTCATGTTGGAGTATTTCCAATTCCTTGGTACATGGGTCCTCCTTGGCCTCGGTCTCGATAGTCAGAGCCTTGACCATGTCCCACCCAAAATTGAGGAAAGCAACGTCCTCAAGCAGGGAACGGTGCCGGGTCATTGGAGGAGACGGATCCAAGGTCATGTCTCTATTTTGCCTCATGTCCAGGGATTCTTCGTCCTCTGTCGAGGTCTGCTCCAAGTGGTCTGCAATCTCCGGAGTATTTGCAGTCTGAGCAGCAGGTGCTCGCCAGGGAGGACCAGTGCCCCAAGGAACAGGACCAGGACCTCGTCCAGTGCGGGGGGCTTTCTTGAGACCAGTGACACTTGAGGAAGCTTTCTCAAGACCTGCTTGACATCTGAGGAAGCCCTCGATGTCGAGGATCCCATCATCGGGGCGGATGAACCTGACGAGCCGGATATGAACACCCACTGCATGGCCATTAGGGCAGATATACTGCTCTCTAGAGCCTCCATTCTGGTCTCCATACCAGTTGGCTCCGCAGAATTCGACACGGTCACTGAGGACTTCGGGTCCGGCCTCGGTATTGTCGAGGGGGAGTCCTCAATGAGGATGGCCTCAGAGGTCTGAGGCCGGTCAATGGGTGCAGATGACTCTTTGCAGGGCAGCTTGGAAGGCCAGTTCCTGCACCGACGACTCAGACTCATGGCCTGGGACTGGGGTCCTGCAGTAGGACTTCCTCTTCTTCCAGGATCCATCCTCTGAGGTGGGCTTCGAGGGTTGTTTCTTCTTGTGCTCCATCTCCGGGGATTTCCACTCAGAGGAACCACAGCCGTAGGACTCCGAAGAGGCTCTGGCTTCATGGGGCACCAAGGTATCAGGGGGGGACGGGACCTGGAGCGTGGTGTCACTGGAGTTTCCAGCACGGAATTGGACCTGAAACAAATATTTCCTGCTGCTGATGGCAACTCTAAAGCCTTTGAGGTCATGGTTCTGCAGAGTTTGCAGTCGAAGTCGTTCTGCTCTGGGCAAAGGCATCGGAGTCAGCAGTCGTGCGGGTCGATGAGTGACATTTTGCCACACCAATCACACTTTTTGAAGCCACTGGAGGCCATTGAAAAAAGGGGGCCCCCGGCTTTTGGCTGGAAAAGGGTGCATCTCAATGAAAAAAGGAAAAAAACGAATGAACAAACCAGAGGAGCAACGCTGAGGCGAGCTGGCTCGGGGGTGGGAAGGAACTGGTATGCAAACCGGACAAATCGTAACAAAAAAATAAATAAATAAAAAATAAAATCACACTTATTACAGAGGAAACTGGACAATATCCGAAGGACTCCACGGAAAAAAGAAGACTAAGGCAAAATAGCTCCCTTGGGTGGGAAGTGGACCACGCATGCATGGTGCATCTCCCGATGGCTTTCTTTGAAAGCTGGGGAGATGCTTCCGTGCAGGCTCCGTCAGCGCCAACGTCACCCATATGCAAGGGCTGATTTCCTTCTTGCTCCCGCAGAACATGGAAATCCAGTAATGGTCTTAGGTGCTATATTGTTCTTATTTTGTGGTAAACTAGCTTTGTAATGTTGCTAATGTGTGGTTGTAGGATTAGATACTGGTCTAGGGTTATCCCTAGGTAATGTACTTCAGATTTAACCTCTAGTTCTGCTTCTGGAACTTTTATTTTTCCATCTTTGAGAAATCTAAAATGATAGAATGTTTGCATCTCAACCTGCAGAGTTCGTTAAGCCTTTTGCACGGACTGTGCTGAATTAAGGGAGATCCCTTTCTTGTGCAGGAACATAAGAAATGCCATACTGGGTCAGACCAAGGTCCATCAAGCCCAGTATGCTGTTTCCAACAGTGGCCAATCTAGGTCATAAGTACCTAGCAGTTCCCGCAAAAGACACAGGTTCTACAATGCTTGTATTGGGTCAAGCAGTGATATCCCGGGTGCCTTTCAATAATGGTTTATGGACCTTTCCTCCAGGAACTTGTCCAAACCTTTTTAAAATCCAGCTACACTAACAGCTTTTACTACATCCTCCGGTAACAAATTCCAGAGACCACCCACTGTCATAGTCAGGCATTTTGTGAAGACTGGGAGCTGACAAGAGGTTAAAAGGCATTATATGGTATAGGTAACGTCAATCTACGAAGATGAACAACAGTAATCTCCAGTGATAAGGGTGGATGGGTATTTGGAGGTAGGCTTTCTTAAGGTCCAGGGAACACAAGAATTTCCATACTGGATCAGACCAAAGATACAAAGTCATACCCTGTGTCCAATCATGGTCAATCCAGATCACAAGTACCTGGCAGGATCCCAAAAGGTAGAGAGATTCTGTGTTGCTTACCCCAGGGATAAACAGTGTATTTCCCCATATCCGCTTTAATAGTAGTTTATGGACTTTTCCCTCAAGGAACTTGTCCAAACCTTTTCTATACCCAGCTACACTGATGGTTTTAACTATATGCTCCGGAAATGAATTCCCAGGGCCAGCCCATCTATCATGCAAACTAGGCAGCAACTTCTGGAGGGCAGCAAAGAGCAGAGCATTCAAAGCTAAACAGATTTTGACAGCCAAGGGGGGATGGAGGTGTAAGGTTTAAGGCCTACCTAGGGTGCCAACACTTTGAACCAACTCTGGAACCAGCTCTGCATACTGAGTGAAAGCAGTTACTTACCTGTAACAGGTGATCTCTGGGAACAGCAGGAATTAGTCTTCACATATGGGTACATCGGTACCGACGGAGCCTGCACGGGAATGCTGCCCAGCTTCCAATCAGAAAGCTTTTGGCAGCATCCCTCGCGCCTGCGCACTGACTTCCCGCCTTCTCCAGAGCCTCTCTTCAGTTGAGTTTCAAAGCTGAGACAAAGGCGAGGAGAGAAAAGGAAGAGGATAAAGAGATGCAACTCCCAGGGGAGGTGGGAGGGTTGTGAAGACTAATTCCTGCTGTTCCCAGAGATCACCTGTTACAGGTAAGTAACTGTGCTATCTCCAGGAACAAGCAGGAATGAGTCTTCACATATGGGGACTCCCTAGCTGGAGATGCCAGGGGGAGATCCCATAAAAATGCAGGAGCCTGGACCAGGGGTGCATTTTGTCTCCAGGAATCCCCGGCATCCAATGTGGGATGGAGGGTAGGAGTTGACAATAAAGGAGCTGTGAGGAAAGAAACAGCATAGCCAAGACTATAGGGGAGATGTCCTTGGTATATATGATAAGTAGTACTAAAACACATTTAATGTACACTTAAAATATGCAGCTTACCTACTGGATTGTAGGAAGTAGAGAGCATGATGGATTCTACTGGATAAGCAGTGGCGGAATCTTCAAGGTGACCTCACAGCAGTGAGGATGAAGGTCCAGACCTGGAGGTAGTAGACGATCCAGGTGTCAACTGGGTAGGATTAGACGTCAAGTATTCAATGGAAAGCTTTATGGGAAAAAGCTGAAAACTCCTTTAGGCATAAAGTCATTAACATGGAGGACTAAAGGAAGAAGACTGACGGAGTTGGAGAACTAGTCCAGTCCTAGCGGGAAGAGGGGGAATGGAAAAAAACCCTACTCCCAAGGAGAACAGTTGTGTACTCAAAGATAAGATGTACACTATTTTTCTGAGCTGGCGAGAGATAGGAAAAATATTGAAGCGGGATGCTTCAAGGACTTAAAGAAAAAATGGAAGATGTTAGCACCACAGTAGTTATTGGTGCATAACAGTTTCTGCATCGTAATATGGTATGCAAGTAGGGTGATATACTGTCTAAAACTTATAGAAGGTATATATTTAGTATAGACAGTAAGGGCGATAGTGTGTAAGACATATCAACCCTTAAGACGCCTCCCAACAGACACATATATATATACAGATATATATATACGTGGATGGAGAGTATAGATATATATATATACATAGATATATACGTATGTCCATATGTGTATACTAGAACATGGGTGGAGAAATGTAACAAAGATATATAGAGATAGATATGATATATCTAAATGTATATAGATTAGTGGAGCATGGTTTAGCACCACCAGGGTAATGACATAAGTATGTAGACATATATGGAGATGCTACATACAAGACAAAAGGATGAAGATACATGTCTACCACCCAGCCCCATAATTTGTATATGGGGAATATAAAAGAAAAGATTCTTCGCTGTACAAGAGGGTGAACCCACTTGAGATATGTATTGAGAATCTATTTCTATGGATTAAGGGATGCAGGAAGGCAATCCAGCAAGATAACCCTGATGTTTGCGTGAATACAGATGAGATCAGTCTGTAAAGAAGGCAGGAGTTCTATAGAACACTGACATGGCAGATGTGCAGAAACGCAAAAGAAGATACCAGAGGGACCTATTGGAGGGACCCAGGGATAGCATGCGTTAATCTCTGCCTTGGATTTGCACGCTGAAAAACTGATATGTCATGTTAATAGTCCAGGCCAGAGGGTGTGGGGAACCCTCACAGGCATGGGAAGGGATTAGAAGGTTTTCCCTACTAATAGAGACGCTTCAGAGATAAGGTCAATGCTCTAAGCAAGGCCCTCATAGTAGAAAGCTTCTCTGAAAGTGCAGAGCATTGCGCAGGAGACAGATGAGATAAACTGACTGAAGTCAGGTGCGTTGCCCTATCCTATGAAGGAGATGGGGAGAACAATGGGAAAAAGCCCATAATATAATCATTGTAACTCCTGCAGGCACAGCTGCTCAGGGAAACAGCAGAGAGATTGTACTGTGCATATGAAGAATAAGATACAAGAAAGGAGAGGAGGCATTCCTTCTCCCATTCTGAGGATAAGCTTGCTAAAGAAGCTTTTCAGTATGGTACCTCTCAACCAGGAAGAAAATCCTGTAGAGAGGGTAGAGCAAGTAATTGGAGGGTAACGTACCCTTAGGGTAAGTCAACAGAAGGAAAAAATGTTCAAATTGGGACAGAACTATCAGGGGATAGTTGCAACTGCTCTTCTAAAGAGTAAGAAGAGGAGAAGTTTATAGTCCCTGAACGAGAATTTTCCGACAGTGAAAAAGAAAAGCACAGTGAATAAATTTCTAATGGGTAGAAGTGAACTGTAGATTCCAATTCCCAGCTCCTATGGTTGCTGGGAATGCTGAGACTGGCCCGAGCTGGAGGGCTTCAGACTAGGCTGAGGTGACCCTTGCTTAGGTGCAGCCGAATGATGGGCAGATGAATGAAACCTTCTTTTCTTAGGGAAAGAAGGTTTGGTAGGACATTTCCTACCCCTTGAAGGAGGTGGCTTACCCCTTGAAGAAGGAGGTGGCTTAGAACGGTCCTTAGTGGAAGGAGAGTCAGTGGAGCATTGAGCAACCTGACGTAAAGCCTCCTTATTGAAGAGACTCTCTCCTGTACAAGGAGAATGAGCCAGGATAGTTTGTGCCCATCTGCTCAAGTCTGAAGCTTCGAGCCAGGCTCTGCAACGTGCTGAAATGGAAATAGCAGAGGATCTGCTAACAGACTCAAAAGAGTCTATAGAAGCACGAGAAAGGAACCAAGATATATTCCGGCTATGATTGAGGAGCAAGGAATAATCGGTAGCCTTGGGCTCTGGCAAAAAAGGGGTCAAAAGAGACAATCTCTCTGTGACCTCCTGGAGTGTTAGACTCATGTAGAAAATATATGAAAGAATTCTGGAGGCCAGCATAGATGTTTGAAAGGCCTGACGACCAAAAGCATTGAGTGTCCTGGAAGCACGACCTGCGGATAAGAAGAATGCTTCTTTTTGCTCTTAACCTTCCTCAATGCTGATTCCACTACAAGGGAACGATGAGGAAGTTGAGGCTTCTGAAACCCTGGAGAGGGTGGCACCCGGTACCGAACCTCAGAGGCTGTAGAAAGTAGAGGAAGCCGCAAGGGTGATTTCCAGACCTTCAGAAGGAGATCCTGCAGAGCAGGATGTACAGGAAGCATCATATTTTCCATTTGTGCCCGTGAGCCCTGAGTAGCATCACAACCAGGGATAGAAATATTAAGGAAGGTTGCCATATCCAGGAGAAAAGCCTGAAAAGACTGATCTCCTATGGGAACCATCCCTGGTAAGGGTAAAGGAAGAGGCTGAACACCAGAGGATGGACCGTGGTGTGAAGAGAGAAACTTAGTGGATGGACAGGGATACTGGCATGTTAAATTAGAGGCAGTGGGTACTGCATCATCAATGCCAGGTATCGGTTCCAAACTAGGCATCGGTGCAAGAACAGGCATCGACATCGATAGAGGACCAGTAGATGAAGTTGTCATCGGGGACTGCTGCAGTGGTACCGAGATCATGAGAGAGTTATGGCTAGGATCTTCGGAACTGCCTATCCGGAAACGACAGGAGTCGGTTCCGGGACGCGTCGGTACCCAGTCCTCGAGACCAGAAATCTATTCAAGACTTGGCATCGAAGGAAGCGAGTCTATCGATGCATGTCTCGAGGGTACCGGCGTCGGTGGTAGTATCGGCGATGCCGATACCGGTAAAGCAGTCTGGGTTACACCGATTGAACCCGAAGGTACCGATGATACTGAGAGTACGTTACCCCACACCGGTGCCGATGCCATGGAATCGGAACCGATCAAAGCCGGTACCGTCCCGGAGCATGGCTGAGATATGGAAATGTCCATCCGTATCGTATCGACCGGCCCCAAAGGTACCGAGGATGCTAGAGGACGATTCCTGGTGAAGAGTGGAACACTCGACACCGAAGCCGGGATATCGGTACCGCTCAAAGCGGATACACGCACCATACACGGCTGGGATCGAGGGAAGTCAATCCGGTGCGTATCGATCGGTCCCGAAGGTACCGAGGACACTGTTCCCTCTAAGCTGTGCGCGTGTGCGCGCGCACACACCTCGCCGAGTGAGCGCACATACTTTACAACAGAGCGCACAAAAATTATGGTTCTGATTCTGATAGAAAACAACACAGACATCTTAAAATTTAAAAGTTGTTGTGTATTTATGGTTTTCACAAGTTCTACAATATTTTCTAGTGCAATCAATGTGGTGTACATACTGTATTCTGACGTGTAGTAAAATTTTAAAGTATATAACTCCGAGTGTCATTATGTAGCACACAAAAATTTAACCTTCCTTCAAAAGCTGCACAGCTGATATTTTATGCGCACACAGCCTACAGAAAATTAGAGGGAACATTGACCGAGGATGCCCGATGACGATCCCTGGTGAAGAGTGGAACACTCGACACCGGTGACGATGCCGGAGGCACGGTACCGCTCGAAGCGGATACCACCTCTGAGCATGGCTCAGGTATGTTCTGTGAGGGGTGAGCCCCAGGAACAACCTGAAACACCTTTAACGCTTTGGAGCCCGAAGACTCCCGCAGGGGTAATGCCAATGGATTCCTGAGGGTAAGGCCGGAGCCGTCACCATGCTTGGCATGGGACATACCACTCACGCATGGACTAGTCTTAACAGACTGTTTGTGGGTTACCTGATCCTGTGAAGTGGAGAAACCGGGTACCCTCACTGCCGAGGAAAAAACGGTATCGAGGGAAACTCTAAAAACTGAAGATTTCCTCACAAAATTATCACCTGAGAAGTCAGGGGAAAAAGGGTCAGGACCCACACAGTTGAGACACCAACTATTGGTGTCTAAATGAAACATGTGTTTCCACATCGAAGGCACTTCTTAGGAAAAGAAGGCTCCATAATGAAGAGGCCTTGTAGCCCCAACAAGTTAAGGCACAAAAACTGAAGAAAAAAGTTCTCAGAATTTAGTCAAAAATCCACCAGCAGCACCGGTGGCGGCGGGAAATACAGCCGCGACCACAAGAAAACAAAAATAAAATAAGTACTTTAAGTAAGAAAAAAGAAACGTTTCTGCGGTGACAGGAGGACGTCCTGTTGGCTCCGCGGAAAAACGAAAACTGAAGAGAGGCTCTGGAGAAGGCGGGAAGTCAGTGCGCAGGCGCGAGGGATGCTGCCAAAAGCTTTCTGATTGGACCGACGTACCCATATGTGAAGATTCATTCCTGCTTGTTCCTGGAGATACATTTTCTCAGATTAGTCTTAAATGTAATACTTTGTAGCTTCATTACATGCCCCTAGTCTTAATTTTTTGAAGTAGTAAACAACTGATTCATGTTTGCTCGTTCCTGTCCACTCATCATTTTATAGACAACATATCTCACTTCAACCACCTCTCCTCCAAGCCATAATCCTTTTAAGCCTTTCCTCATATGTGTATCCTGCCATCCTCTCTATCATTTGGTCACCCTTCTCTGTACCTTTTCTAATTCCACTATATATATATATATATATATATATATATATTTTTTTTTTTTTTTTTTTTTTAGGTGCAGCGATGAAAAAATGCACACAATGCTCAAGGTTCAGTTGCACCATGGAGCAATACAGAGGTGTGATGATAGCCTCTGTTTTATTCTCCATGCCTTTCCTTATAATACCAGCATTCTATTAGCTTTCTTGGCCGTCATTGCACACAGAGCAATGGATTTCAACATATTATCCATGATGAAGTCTAGATCCTTTTCCTGGGTGGTGGACTCCTAATCTGGAACCTTGCATCATATGTTGCTATAGTTTGAGTTATTCTTCTTTAAATGCATCACTTTGCATTTGTCCACGTTAAGTTTCATCTGCCGTTTGGATACCCAATCTTCCAATTTCTCAACGTCTCCTTCTTGCAATTTTTCACAATCCCTGCAGATTTGATCATCTCGCTTGTTCCCATTTCAAGGTCATTTATAAATAGGTTAAAAAGCAGTGGGCCCAATTCAGATTCTTAGGACACTCCAATACTCACTTTCCGCCACTGAAAAAAATGACCATTTAGTCCTATTCCCCTTTCTGTCTTTTAACCAGCTCCCAGTCCACAAAAGGACACTGCCTCTTATCCCATAACTTTTTAATTTCCTGAAGTCTCTCATGACGGACCCCATCAAAGGCTTTCTGAAAATCCAGATATACCGAGTTCACCTTTATCTTCCTGTTTATTTATACCTTCAAAAAAATGTAGCAGACTAGTGAGGCAAAACTTCCCTCTACAAAATCTGTGTTGGCTTTGTCCTATTAAACCATGGCTATCTGTATATTCAGCAAGTTATTTTTATAATAGTTTGAGGCAAGAAAATTATAAGGTCACCAGGAAGTTCACCTTGACCTTTTTTATGAACGTGTTGAGATCTCTCAAGTCCAAGATGAGTCGAAATCCTCCCAATTTCATGGAATAAGGATGTACCAGGTTTAGAAATTCCTGACCTCTTCTAACAATGGTACTATTCAATTGTTTGCACTCAAAGGAGGGATTTGAGCTCTTCTGTTAGAAAAAAGATGATGGGAAGGAAGTCTGAAGGAAACCATCAGCCAATGAAACACTGGCAGTAGGGGCAGGATGAGGATTATTTTGTATCCTTAATCCACTATTCTTAGTACCCATCTTTCCATCGTAATAGCTTACAGTAGGGTCCCTGAAACAGCCAGTCAAAAAAGGGAGCATTCAGAGGCTCTCTTGGTTCAGGCTTATGACTTAGCTAGTCAACCCCAGCTGCCCTAAATCTATCCATGCAAATTTTGCTCATTTAGATTTAGAAAAATTTTAATTGAAAACCAGGACATTTAAGTGTGGCTGAAAACTGTCTAAGAAATAACTATTTAAAATTATCCAGTTATTTTTTATGCTCAGTGGCTTTTTGAAAACTAACTTGCATGTAACCAAATTATATTACCCATAAATTTGAATCTGTGCAAAATATATACATACCGTAGGGAAATATCTCGACTTCCAATATTTTAATAACTTTACAATATTCATCTAGTTTCATTTAAAAAAGAAATTCACAATTTTGACCTAGTAAAGCTTAAAAAAATGCTACACAGTTTAGAAGTCTCTTTAATAAACTTTAACAAACATTAGTGCACATACTAAACAGGCACCATAGTATTGGGTATCTAGTACTATTTGAAATGACCACACAAAATATATCAGTTAATACTGTAAAAACAATAAAACAATTTTAAAATAAAATGGCAGAACAAATATGTCTTTAAACTGTTTAACCCATGTTTGTCACACTTGTAATAATATTTTGACCTTGAAAAATTACTAAGGTCAATCTGAAAAGGACATGAAGCTGAAGGTCAGTAATCATGTTGTTACCTGGGACATAAACTCATATGCTACCGTTTCGTGATTCTCAAATCCAATTTCTCCAGCTGCAAGGGCTCCTTGGAGGAAAAGCCGTAAAGGCAACTCTGCCAATTCTGCTTTGATCAAAGCGCTGATAGTTTGATGTGCAAATGAGAAGATCTTCTGGCATTTCTTTTCCCATTTGTCATCCTAAGTGAAGAAGGGAAGCTGCATCTCAGAATAAGCAATCATATTTAAAGAAATAAATGTAAAGAATCAACCAAAGCAAATTTTCTGTAACCTACTGCTAGTACAGAGGGGGCCACACAAATATCGATAGCTCTATATCTATATATTAAATCTCACTTTTTCATTGATAGTTCTAGGTGGATTACATTTAAGTACAACAGGTATTCCCACTATCCCTAGAAAGTTATAATCTAAGAGTTAGATTTACTAAACTGTGTTAATGCATTAATATGTGTTAATTTACAATTAATACAAATTATTAGTTAATAGGCCCCAATGGCAATAACGGGGCTTGCATTAAATCACAATAACGTACATTAAACCATTAATGCACATTAGTAAATCTAACTTTAAATCTATACCTGATGCAACAGAGGTCACAAAGCGTATCAATGGAATCTGAACCCTGCTTTTTCATGGTTCTCAGCCTACTGTTCTAACCATTAACTACTACTCAATTTGACAACACAGCCTGTAGATTTAAGAACAAAAAGAAGGAAGCTGCTAGACAAGGGGGATCATCAAGGAAGTAAAGGGAAGCAGCTAGCACCATTTTGAGTGAACCCTGGTCTCTCCTAAACCACAGATGGATACTAATAACTATGGTATATGATTAAATTTATCTGAATGATTCAAGTGTCTGGAATAGCACAATTGTGTCCATTTCTTGAAAGTAATACAGTTTTTTAATGATCCTCTTACGCTTCATAACTTTCGGATATTGAAAAAAGGAAGACTGATTCATGTTCTTGTACTGGGCGCTCTTTTTTTTTTAAATTAATTTTCCTAAACAAATATCCTTTTTACAGAATTAATCTAGAAGGGCTATTTCTAAATCAACCAAACATATGATTAATCTTTTTTGATATGAACAAATTAGCTTGAAGTTCAAATCAGTGGATTATATAGCAGGAAAGCACAGTTACTTACCTGTAACAGGTGATCTCTGGGAACAGCAGGAATTAGTCCTCACATATGGGTACGTCGGTACCGACGGAGCCTGCGCGGGAAAGCTCCCCAGCTTCCTAGAATGGAAGCTTTTGGGACCTCCCACTGCACATGCGCACTGCCTTCCCGCCTTCCTGAACAGCTCTCCTCAGTTTCGAGTTTATAGCTGAGTCAATAGAGAGAGGACAGGAAGATAGATAGATAAAAGATACAACTCCTAGGGGAGGTGGGTGGGTTGTGAGGACTAATTCCTGCTGTTCCCAGAGATCACCTGTTACAGGTAAGTAACTGTGCTATCTCCAGGAACAAGCAGGAATAAGTCCTCACATATGGGGACTCCCTAGCTTAGATGCGTGGGATCCCCTGTCAAGGTTCGCCATCTTCGTATGGATCTCAGGCATCCATCCTGGGAAGGTGGGCAGGAGTTGTCTAAGAATGGAACAGGTGTTTGAGGACAGCCTGGCCAAACAAGGCATCCCGGCGGGAGTCTTTGTCCAAACAGTAATGGGCTGTGAAGGTATGAACCGAGGCCCAGGTAGCGGCTCGACAGATCTGATCAATGGAAACAGAGTGCAGATGAGCCATAGAAGTTGCCATGGCTCTCACATTGTGAGCTGTGACATGGCCTTCCAGAGAAATGTTTTTACTCTGGTAAGCAAAGGAAATACACTGAGCAATCCAATTGGAAAGTGTACGCTTGGAGACTGGAAGTCCCAAATGTGAAGGATCAAAAGCCACGAAAAGTTGAGAAGACTTTCGATGTGGCTGAGTCCTATTAAGGTAAAAGGCTAGAGCTCTTTTACAATCCAGAGTATGAAGGTTCCTCTCTGCACTGGAGGCATGAGGAGCCGGAAAAAATACAGGTAGATATACCTCTTGATTAAGATGAAAAGGCGAGACCACTTTAGGCATAAAGTGGGGATTCGTCCTAAGGACCACCTTGTCCTGATGAAATCTTGTATAAGGTGGATTAGCCACTAGAGCCTGCAGTTCGCTGATGCGACGAGCGGAAGTGACTGCAATTAGGAATAATACCTTCCAGGAAAGAAATTTCAAGGAGGTAGAAAATAACGGCTCAAAAGGTGGCTTCATAAGCTGACCAAGCACTAGATTCAAATCCCATGCGACCGGGGGGGGTCTGATGGGAGGTTTAGTGAGGGTCAGGCCTCTCATGAATCTTGCAACAAGAGGATGAGAGGAGATAGGTTGTCCATTTACAGGTTTCAGGGATGCTGAAATAGCACTTAAATGGACTCTTACAGAATTCGTCTTAAGGCCTGCATTGGAAAGATGCAGGAGATAGTCTAAGAGGGAATTCAAAGGAAGTGCCAGAGGGTCAAGGCCCTGCTGAGCACACCAAATGGAAAAACGTTTCCATTTGAAAGCATAAGACCGCCTCGTGGAAGGTTTCCTAGAGGCATGAAGGATATCTTTCACAGGTTGAGAAAGATTAAAGTCTTGAAGACTTAAGCCTTCAGTAACCAAGCTCGGAGATGTAGGGATTTGGGGTTTGGGTGCCACAAAGTCCCGTCCTCCTGAGACAGAAGGTCTGGTGCAGCTCCTAAGTCCAGGGAGGATCCCTGGGAGAGCTGTAGAAGCAGAGGGAACCACACTTGGCGTGGCCAGCGTGGAGCTATGAGGATCATAGAGCCGTGATCTCTCTGGAGTTTGAACAGAGTCTTGGGAATCAGTGGAATGGGTGGAAAGGCATATAGGAACGCCTGACCCCAATGGAGGAGAAAGGCGTCCGTGGCCTGAGCTTCCTGACATGGAGTCCTGGAACAGAACCGGGGAAGTTTGGCATTCCACGGACTTGCAAAGAGGTCTATGTCCGGGGTCCCCCATTCCTGAAAGATTCTGGTTATCTGGTCCACGTGTAGGGACCACTCGTGTGGCAGCAGAACTCGACTGAGCCTGTCTGCTCGAGAGTTTTGAACTCCTGGAAGGTACACTGCTAGCAGATGAATTTGGTGCTCTCTGGCGAAGGCCCATAATCTGAGAGCTTCGTTGCAAAGCGACAGAGAGCCCGTTCCTCCTTGTTTGTTTATGTAAAACATGGCCACCTGATTGTCTGTCTGAACCAGGACAGTCAGGTTGGCAAGGAGGGTATGGAAGACCTTGAGGGCAAGGTAAATTGCTCGCAGTTCCAGGAGGTTGATATGAAGGGTGGCCTCCTGTGGAGACCAAGTGCCCTGAGTGGAGAGAGTTAGCAGATGGGCTCCCCACCCCAATTGGGAGGCATCTGTTGTGAGGGTTGCTTGGGGTAGCAAGGGCTGAAAGGGAGCCCCCAACAACAGATTCTTGGTGGATATCCACCAATGGAGGGACCAAGACAGACGGTTTGAGGTTTGTATTTGGTCTGAGAGTGCTCCCGACGCCTGAGTCCACTGGGTGGCCAGGGTCCATTGAGCTGCTCTCATATGAAGACGAGCATAGGGCACCACATGTACTGTGGAGGCCATATGGCCCAGGAGGCGTAGCATTTCCCTGGCTGTCAAGTGAGTACTGGACTGGGCTTGGGAGGCCAAGCTCAGCAGACGCTGACCCCGAACCAGTGGAAGGTAGGCTCTTGCAGTGGTGGTGTCCAACTGGGCCCCTATGAATTCTAGAGACTGAGTAGGGCTGAGTTGAGACTTGGGAAGGTTTACCACCAGTCCCAGATACTGCAGAAGGTTCCTTGTGCGGTCTAGGGAAATCTGGGCCTGCGACTGAGTTGGAGCTCGAATGAGCCAGTCGTCCAGATATGGGAATACGAAAATCCCCATGCTTCTGAGAAATGCGGCTACGACTGCCATGCATTTGGTAAAGATTCTTGGGGCAGAGGCGAGACCGAAGGGAAGTACTCTGTATTGGTAATGACTTCCCCTGAACAGAAAGCGAAGATATTTTCTGTGGGAGGGATGGATGAGTAGATGTGTATACGCATCCTGCAGGTCTAGAGAACAAAGCCAGTCCTGACTCTGAAGGTATGGAAGGAGAATGCCCAAAGAGAGCATTTTGAATTTCTCCTTGTACAGAAATTTGTTCAATTCTCTCAGATCTAGGATTGGTCTGAATCCCCCTGTCTTCTTTGGAATGAGAAAATAGGGGGAGTAGAAACCTGACCCCTGTTGATGAAGAGGAACCTCTTCTATGGCCCCTTGGGCAAGCAGAGAAGAGATCTCCTGATCCAACAGGGCTAGGAGAGGAGATGGAGAATTGAAGGGTCTCACCATGTGATGAGGAGGAAGGCTGGAGAAATGAAGTTTGTAACCCTCTCGGATGATAGAGAGGGTCCATTGCTCTGTTGTGATCTGTTCCCATCTGGGAGCAAAGTGAGCTAACCTTCCAGGTATGGTGAGAGGTTCTGGTTGGTCCAGAACCAGGAATGGCAAGTTCTCTAGGGCAAGTCAAATCCCCTGAGGGGGTGGAGCCTGTTGAGCTGCAGTAGCTGCTGCAGGCTTTGCTCTTGCTTGTTTCGTTTGCTGACGTTTAGCCGCAAAACGAGGTTGAGAAGATTGCTGGCCAGTATTGGAAGCATATCTGGCCTTCTTATAATAAGGCCTCTTGAAAGACTTCTTCTTAGTGGGAGTAGAAGTGGACTTAGAAAGTCTCTCTAAGGTGGCATTTTCAGCGTTCATTTGAGTGGCCTTAACCTGCCACTCTGCACCGAATAAGTTCTCACCTGTACAGGGCAGATTCCGTAAGCCATCTAGAACCCAGGGTTCCAGATCAGAAGCCTGGAGCCAGGCCAGACGTCTGGCTGCGATAGCAATGCCAGAAGCTCTGCTGGCTCCTTCGAAGGAATCAAAGGCAGCTCTGTTGGAGAACTTAGAAACATCTAAAAGTTGTTTCACAACAGAAAGGAAGTCCTCCTGTTTATCCTCAGGGATAAGGGAGGCAAAATGCCGTACTTTCTTGGCAAGTTCCCCTAGGAACATGCCCATATAGAGGCTGTAGGAATTAATCCTGGCTATAAGCATACTAGCCTGGAAGATTTTCCTACCAAAAGAGTCTAGTGTCTTACATTCCCTTCCTGGAGGTGTAGAAGAGTGCCTTTTAGTACTCTTGATCTTTTTCATTGCAGACTTTACCACAATGGAGTGGTGAGGCAATTGAGTTTTCTGAAAACCAGGAGAAGGAGGGACCCGATACATGGTGTCCAACCTACGGGAATAAGGAGACAGAGTTAAAGGGTTCTCCCAGAAATCCATCAATTGTTCCTGAAGGATTTCATGGATAGGCAGAGTAACTGCTTCTTTAGGAGACTTAGAGTATCCTAAAATATCCAATCTTTTTGACCTTGGTTCCCTTTCAGAGGAGGTAGTGATAGAAAGGCCTTTAGCCATTTCTAAAATAAAGTCCTGAAAGGACAAATCCTCTGGAGGAGACATTCTCCTTTTTGGAGAAGAAGGTTCCTCAGGAAGGTCAAGGGAGAGCTCTGCAGACTCATCAGAGGAGACAAAATCCTCAGAGGAATCGGTGTATTCTCTAGTTTCCTCCAACGCACGATACGCATACCGATCGGTATCGACATCGGGCGTACCGGGTATGGAAGCGGTATGGAGCGAAAGCCCATACGGTACCGATTTGCGTTTAGAAGAGGAAGGCCTGGGTTCCGGCATGGCGGACGATACCGGAACCGGGCCCGGAACCGCTGGAAGCGGTACCGATGGCGTTGCAGCTTTAATGAAAGCCATGACGGCCTGCTGCATGGATTGGACAGTATTGCCCATAGACGCCACGGCTGCCTGGATGTCGGTACCGGTATGGGCCGGTACCCCAGAGCAGTCCAACAGGTGATCTGTCGAGGCCGTGCCATCGATGTCAACCTGTAGCCCCTGTATTGGCGTTTTGGAAGGTAGGGCTTCCCGCCGGGGCTGTTTGGCTGGGGCAGGGTCCTCAAAACTAAGAGCCTCTCGATGCTTTGAAGGAGATTTGCTCTTTGAGGACTTGCCCACAGAAGGTTTGGTTACCTGAGATCCATCCGGGGATGATGACCTGGATGACTGTGATGTTGGATTCTCTGAAGCAAACAGCACATGGAATTTGTTGGCCCGGTTCTGCAGCCCACGCTTAGACATTTGGGAGCAGGAAGGGCAGTCCGGAATGGAGTGGTCAGGCCCCAAACATTTAAGACACCATTCATGGGTGTCTGTGACTGATATTACAGCAGTACACTTGGTACACTTCTTAAATCCAGGGGCTGGCTTCTCCATGTGGAGAATTAAAGTAGGCCTGAAGGCCTAACTGAAGTGACCAAGTGCTGAAAAAATAATAAAAGAAAATAATTTTTTTAAGAAAGAAAAAGGAAGACCGGCGATACCGGTATCGGTATGGGAAGGCAGGTACGCGGTCTAAAGAAACAAAACAAAAAACTACAATTTCTTCAGCGGTGACAGGATACACGACCTGCTGGCTCCGCGGAAAAAGAGAAACTGAGGAGAGCTGTTCAGGAAGGCGGGAAGGCAGTGCGCATGTGCAGTGGGAGGTCCCAAAAGCTTCCATTCTAGGAAGCTGGGGAGCTTTCCCACGCAGGCTCCGTCGGTACCGACGTACCCATATGTGAGGACTTATTCCTGCTTGTTCCTGGAGATAGGAATAGCAGCTATACAGCAGCTAACTAGATTAGCCTGTCTATACTGTCAAAATAGGTCAACTCCTTATGTCTCACATTCTTGTCATTATACCTTAAAATATTTCTTCCAACCAAAAATAATTATAGAATTTTGAATGTGTGTATCTAAATCAATACACATTCTTAACATGTGTAAGCATTCCTACATATATATTTTACATTTGTATACAGAAAATCCTAATAAGTTGTACTAATTTGTATTGAATGTAGAAATACTGTGATTAAATAAGCGTTTGAGACCACAGAGGTTCTCCAGATTCTCTCCCTATACACATATATACCTACAAAAACACATTTATTTATTTATTTACATTCTCTTATATACCGCGCTATTCTGCATCAGTGCGGTTTACATTGAACAGGGCATTATAACTTGGAGATAACTATTTTACAGGGAACATGGGCTATGGAGGGTTAAGTGGCTTGCCCAAGACCACAAGGAGCACCTGTGGGACTAGAAACCCCAGTCCTTCCGGCCCAAGGTTGCTGTCCTCTAGTGGGAATTGAACCCCTGACCTTCCGGCCTGAAGTACCTTGCCCCAACCACTAGGCCACTCCTCCACTCCACATGCATATTTCTTATATGTAGTTTAAAAATATTTCAAGACTCATAAATAAAAAAAAAAGGCAAACATTTCTCATGGAATCACGATTGCACTTTGACATAAAACAGCATGAAAGTATCTTATTGGTGGAGGGTCACTGGATAATTTAAAAACGCAATTACATATAGTAAGCACTTCAATAGGATACACAATATATTCTTGAAGGAACAGTTCCAAAAGCAGCTACAGAGGAGCACTCAGCAAACATTTCTTTACAGGTGCCCATGTACATTGTTAGCTGTTATTGCAGGTAACTTTCAAATATAGGCTCAAAACTGATATAACATTTATAATTTATGCAATGAAAATAAGTTAAAAGATGTTCTACTCAAGGCTATACATTTAGCTTTCCATTATTGCTGAAATCAAAAGACTCTCTGTAAGACAAAGACAATTAATTGCTCATTTCCAAGCTCACTGTGTCAATTTTCTTCACTTTATTTCAAATACGTTGTTAAATTTAATTTACTCTTCTCATGCCAATTTCAGATACACAGACAGTGAATTAAAAAAGGCAACAAGTAAATCTGCTTAGACTTGAAATATCCATTAGGCATTCTCATCTCTAAATTCAAGGCTTAATACAAAAAGTATGGTCTAATGCTGAGTTAGTATCCATTCTAAAAGTAAATTACCAATTACAAATACTCTGAGTTTTATTAGAAGAGGAGGAGAGTCGGGGGCGGAGTCAGCCGCGGTAGAAAATGGCTGCATAGATTGCTTGCTCCCTCTCAGCACTGCAGAATCCGTAGATAACTTAGGCAACGGGTGCCCTAAACACTGCCCTGAATCACCATAGCCAGCGGTGAGATGACTACACTAAAACCGGCCAAGTTAGAATTTCAACAGGCGGCGGGACAGTCTAATAAAAGGGCGAAACAAGATCTTCCGTCCCCGGTGAAAATGGCGCACGACCGGGTACCCGGGGAAAGCGTGCGTGAGATTCTACAAGAACTTCGGGTCTTAAAGGACCTAATCACTGCTAACTCAGGCACGCTAGCCGTAGTACAAGAAGATCTACGAGAAGTGAAAGACCGACTCGGCAGCATGACTCAGCGCATGTCGGAGCTTGAGGCCGAAATCAACCGACAGTCTGCCAAAACGGCGCAGGTAGACCCACTACTACAGAGGGTCGCGGCGCTAGAACTATCAGTAGAAGATCAATCTAACAGGGCTAGGAGGAGCAACATTAGAATTGTCGGGGTCCCTGAAGGCCGAGAAGGACCCGACGCCATAGCATACCTGGAAAAGCTCATACCAGACATGCTGGGCCTCGTATTTGAAAGGCCTTTGGAACTGGAGAGGGCCCATCGCGTGCCGTCACATCCTTCTCCACAGAATCAGCGGCCGCGACCGTTTGTAATAAAAGTCTTACGTTATCAACACGTTTTGCAGATCATGGAAGCGGCCAGGCGGCGGCAAAACCTACAACTTGATGGGCACCGCATTTCTTTCTTCCCTGATTTAAGCAAGCAGACAGCCCTGCGTCGCAAAGATCTTCTAGCCTGCAGGCCAATGCTGCAGCAAATACAGGCGCGTTTTGGGCTCCTCTACCCAGCAAATATGCGAGTGACCCTCGACAACCAGACTCGGACCTTCACAGAGGGTCATCTGCTTCGCGCCTTTCTCCAAGACCGGGCCAAGATGGAGGTCGGGAAATAGATCACGCGGGACTCTCCACACGGGCAAAGCTATTATAGTTTGGACTCCCGGTTGGTGCAACAACCGACCAGAAAGCTGGTTTGCCGTCATTACTCTGTACTGCAACCTATAATTTTCTATTCTCTCTCGTATATTTAGCTCTTAAAATGAGGCTATTTGTAGTGCACTGTTTAGATTACTAACAGATCCCGTTTCTATGCATGTTGTATACTTAGAACAATGTTAGACGGCCATAGGCGACATCTCTCCCTGGCTATTGTATGTCAAGTTACCCTGTACCTAAGGGCGCTGTTGTACTTCATCCTAGGGCTGGGAGGGAGTTGGAGGAGTTAACGATGGGCGGTGGGATTTTCGCCACACAAGTTTTACTAGGTTATGACTCTTTACAGTCAGGTCATAGGCATACTGTTGATAATATGTCTACTACTCTGTTTCAGGGACAGCTGACCGCGAATGCCCTTCCCCCTCCCCTATGCAAAAATACAAATGGCTAGTAACCGAGTGAGGATTTTGTCCCTGAACGTCAATGGCATCTCGCTACCGGCCAAAAGGAAGAAAATCCT
The DNA here is from genome assembly GCA_033557465.1 of Ichthyophis bannanicus. Lineage (NCBI taxonomy): Eukaryota > Metazoa > Chordata > Amphibia > Gymnophiona > Ichthyophiidae > Ichthyophis > Ichthyophis bannanicus. The sequence goes on from CM066034.1 coordinate 158,281,842, forward strand.
TCTCTATTGCAAACAGCAAAATGCTGATGTGGTATACCTGCAAGAGACCCACCTGTCTCACACGGAGTCCTTGAAAGTGGCAGATAAGACATACCAGAACGCCCTCTCGGCGCCTGCTCTTAAACGAAAAGGTGGGGTCATCATATTAGCACGTAAAGCTCTCTCGATGGAAGTTAGGGAGACCAAGGTGGACCCTGCCGGCCGCTGGGCCAAGATGACAGCACTCCTGATGGGGACTCTCTATACCTTCATGACGGTGTATGGCCCCAACGCTGAAGACCCGCATTTCTTCACTCAAATAAACCAGGAGCTTATAGAATCCGGCTCTACGCGTATTGTCCTGGGGGGAGATTTCAATCTCATACCTGATCCTCTCCTTGACAGAACCCCTTACAAACCGCAACATAAACCGCATTCCTCAGCGGCGGTGCAAGGCATGCAGGAGCTCCTAGGGCTGGTTGATCCCTGGAGACTACTGTCCCCCAATAGCAAAGAGTACTCTTTTTATTCCCTGCCTCATAACTCACAAACCCGGATAGACTATTACCTTATTTCCAAGACATTGCTCCCTGCGGTTGTTGATGCCACCATGCTCCCCAGAACAATTTCCGATCACTCAGCGATCCTGTTGGACCTTAGTTCAGGTCACGAAAAGAAGCCCCAAAGGCGGTTCTTCTTTGAGAAACAATGGTTGGCGGACGGCGACTTCCGTACAACTATAAAGGCTGCTACTGCTGAATACTTTAACACTAATCACTGTGGGGATACTCCCACATGGGCCTGGTGGGAGGCCTTTAAAGCATACGTGAGAGGGAGTATGATTTCCTACAAGACTTGCAAACATAAAGCAGAGGCAGCAAGAAGAAAGGAGCTAGAGACCGAAATTAAAACCGGGGAGCGGCTCCTTGCTCGCTGGGCAGATCCGACTGTCCTGCTGCGGCTTCAGAAGCTTCGGTACCAATATAACACGCTTCTACAGGCTGAAGTCAGTGATATGCTTAGAACGCAGCAAGGCAAATACTATCATGAAAGTAACAGAGCGAGTTCGTTATTAGCCAAAACATTAAAGATGAAGAAAGCAGCGGCCCGCATCGCGGGATTAAGGGATGCGACAGGGGTCTTAAGAATGGCAGATGATGAGATCCTAGCGCTCTGTGAAACCTTCTATTCCCGACTATACCAATCAGAGACCACCGATGATACCGTCGCTTTCTCTAACTTTGTCTCCTCTATAGAAGGCCCCCAACTCTCTAAAGCGCAGCAGCAACTACTATCTGCAGAGGTCACCTCGGTGGAGCTCCGCGACGCTCTCAAACAGCTGGCCAAGGGGAAGGCGAGTGGTCCGGACGGGCTCCCCTTGGAATTTTACGAGGCCTTTGCTGACCAGTTGATACCCAAGCTGCTAATATACTATGCCAGTATCAAAGAAGAATGTCCTGCCGTGGGCGCTTTTGCAGCAGCCACAATAGTGATACATCCCAAGCCCGGCAGGGACCCGGAACGGGTTGAGAACTACAGACCCATCTCCCTACTGAACGCAGACTACAAACTATATGCTAAAGTGTTAGCTAATCGTCTTACAAAAGTCTTGGGATCTCTCGTACACCCCGACCAGTGTGGATTTATGATGGGTAGATCTACGGCGGATAATGGTCGTATGCTAGCCCACGTTCTTCACAGAGCGCAGCAGATAGGCACACCAATTGTGGGTCTAGCACTCGACGCCGAGAAAGCCTTTGACAGGGTTGAATTCTCCTACTTATTCCAAACCATGCGATGGATGGGAATCCCGGACAACTTTCTTAAGAGTATCCAACTGTTGTATGCCAATCCGGTCGCCCGGGTAGTGGCAAATAACACAGCATCTCGGGAATTCCAGCTCACCAGAGGCACCAGACAAGGTTGTCCTTTATCCCCTCTCTTGTTCAATTTGGCCCTAGAACCTCTGATCCTTAAAATTCGTCAAACTGCCGACATAAAGGGGATTTCGTTGGAGGGATACCATTGTAAGATATCTGCCTACACAGATGATCTCCTGCTCTTCCTGGAAGTATCGTCAGTAGACACCGTCTTGGAGACTATTAACGAGTATACTCATGTGTTTTACTCGTAAAACACGAACACGTGTTTTACGAGTATGCTCATGTGTATTACTCTACTCTGCCTTACCCTACAGACAAAGATTGACACAAACAAATGGCTATATCTCTATTGTAAATAATACCGGTAACTCAATTATGTTGTGATGACCTGTACATAGTTTGAATAGTGTTATTCTAGTTAATGTTCAAAACATGTTCAATGTAACTAAACGTGTACATAGTTAACACAAGTTCCATGTAAAATATACAGAAGTATATTGATTTTTGTTCGATGTGAACCGCCCCTGATCTCTGGAAGGGGCGGTATATAAGAAACTGTTAAATAAATAAATAAATAAATAAATGTGTCGGGTTACAAATTGAATTTAGACAAAACCACCAGTATACCACTAACATCCACCGTATCGGTAGAAGAATTACGTAGATATTCCTTCCAGGTTGAGAACTCATCTTTCAAATATCTGGGAGTACTCTACGGCAAGACTATGGAAGACACAATTCGCCTCAACGAGAATCGATGCATTAAGATCATACAGGACTGTGTGCAAAAGTGGACACCGCTGCACCTGACATGGTGGGGCCGCTTAGAAACCATCAAAATGGTGGTTGTCCCCAAGATCACATATATTTTGGGAATGCTTCCGGTCTTCTTTCCGAAGCAATTCTATAAAACCTTAGAGAAGAAACTGCTTGCTTTTCTTTGGGCAAAGAAAACTTCACGTATTGCTGCTTGGAAACTTAAGCTCCCCAAGAAACAAGGAGGTGTTCACTTTCCGGATTTTTATTGGTTTCATGTGGCTGCAATAACCAAACAAGGTTCTTGGTGGGCAGAGGAGGTGGATACTCCAGGTGCCCCAAGTTGGCTCATAGTGGAAGCCGCAGTGAGTGACCCTCTTCCCTTGTGCTACCGCATAGGGGCTGCTGTCCCGATATTGCATACCCAGGCGGGTAACGAGATTCTTTATGCCACTCAACGTGCCTTTAATGTAGTACTGCCGCTCGTTGGAGACGAACACGTCTTTACGGTGAACACGCCGTTATGGCTAAACCAGCATTTCAAAATTGCAGGGGCCAGTTTCGCATGGGCCACTTGGCTGCGTCATGGAATTCTCTGTCTGGGACACCTTTTCAGCGGACAACGCTACAAGACCTTTGCCGAACTACAACGAGACTTTCACCTACCAAACAAATGCTTCTTCCAATGGGGACAGCTTCGGCATTGCTTAAGCAAAGCAGGTGTAATACCTCTGTTAATGACTGAAGGGCGCCCGTCACATCATTGGCTCCAGGAGTTTCGGCTGTGCTCCGGGCAAATATCGAAACTGGTGACGCTTCTGAGATCGGCGACTGAGCGTTTCCCAAAGGGCACTCAACTAATATGGGAACACGAAGTAGGACCCTTGCCCACTCCGGAACGCTGGGCCACCTTTTGGGGTTCTCAGATACGGATATCGAGGTCAGCGTCGTTGACGCAGACGCTGTTCTTCCTAGCGCATCGCGCCTACCTGACACCGGTGAGGGTGTCCAAATGGCAGGAGAGCAAAGACGACCGCTGTTGGTCGTGTGGCATGGAACCTGGAACCCTCTCGCATATGATATACTACTGCCCCCAACTCGCAGCATACTGGTTTGGGGTCTGGCGACGGATGCAGGGGCTATTTGGGATTGCCACACCTTTAACCTTCCAGATTGTTGTATATAAGTCTTCGGCGGACGTGCTGGGCCTCCAGCAACAACACCATGCCTTGTTTGATCTGCTTCTGAGCATGGCGCTGAAGGCTATAATGAGTCACTGGAAGTCCTTTAGCTCCCTGAATGTAGAATACTGGTGGAACTTGGTGGGCTATCATCGTTTGTGTGAACTTGTCTATGTTCAACAGAACCCCTGCTTCAGCCGAATGATTGATAAGTGGGACATCCTCACGATCTAATGAAAACGCGAAAATAGATATGCCTCCGTATGGAGGAGTGGCATTCGTGGTCGGCTCCCCCCCTCCCCCCCCCCCCCTTTTCCTTCTTTCTTCTTCATTGGGGTGGAAGACGATAGAACTAGTAACATATACCTGTCTGTGGTAGTCATGGTTTCCGCTTGATATCCCTTCTGATTGCGATGTTGTTTTTATTGTTATATCTTGTTTGTAACGTTATGAAAATGTTAAATAAACAGTTCAAAAAAAAAAAAAGAAGAAGAGGAGGAGAGTCTGTCACAGACAGTAAACACATTCATTTTCAGCAGTACAATGGACACAAAGGAGAAAATGTAGTTACTCACCTGTAGCAGGTGTTCTCCGTGGACAGCAGGAATAAGTCCTCAAGTATAGGTGACATCACTGAGTGAGCCCACACGGAACGCTGCCCAGCTTCCATTGGAAGCTTTTGGGAGCTGCACTGTGCATGCGCACCTGCCTTCCCACCTGCCGCGGTGCTATCTTCTTCAGTCAAATATCAAAAGAAACTCCTCCTCGGGGAGGTTGGAGGGTTGTGAGGACTTATTCCTGCTGTCCACGGAGAACACCTGTTACAGGTGAGTAAAGCGTAGTTTCTCACCTGTAACAGGTATTCTCCGGGCACAGCAGGAATCAGTACTCAAATATGGGCGACGACGACGGAGCCTACTGCAGAATTTTCTCCCCAGCTTTGAAAGAAAGTTGTGTGGTCCCCTTCCCACCCAAGGGTGCCATCTTGCCTCAGTCAAATGACATAGCTAAAGATGGCAAACATGATAAAGCAGCAACTCCATGGGGAGGAGGGAGGGTTGTGAGGACTGATTCCTGCTGTTCCCAGAGAACACTTGTTAGAGGTAACTATGCTTTCTCCGGGGACAAGCAGGAAGTCAGTCCTCACATATGGGACACTCCAGTTACAGGCTACAGAAAAACCTGTAGAAAAGACACAGATGACCAGTAAAGGGTGAGTCATGAGCAGCAGCAAGCGAGTCTTAAGAGAACAGACTCTAAACAGACCCGTGTCCAATGAGATCCAGCACTCCAGTAGCCTGAAAACAGAAGGGTCAGAGGACAAGAGTTGCCTACACTCTGAACAGTTGACTGAGTACAGTCTGGCCGAAGGCACTGTCCCATCACAACTCCCGCGCCAAGCAGTAGTGAGCTGGGAAAGAGTGGACTGAACACCAGATGGCAGTTTGGCAGATTTCCAACAGAGGGACAGAACGTAGCTTTGCCACAGATGCTGCCATGGCTCTGACACTGTGTGCTGTGACCCGGCACTCCAGCAAGAGCCCAGCCTGCTCATAGGCGAAGGCAATGCAGTCCACTACCCAAGTGGACAGAGTGATCACCGCCTCCCCCAGACGACTGGGGTCATTGGAGATGAAAAGCTTGGAGGCTTTGCAGTGGCCCTCGGTACGTTGAAGGTAGGAGGACAGGGCCCTCTTACAGTCCAGGATATGCAGTACGGTCTGCGCTCGGCTGGCGTAAGTCCGCAGAAAGAAGATTGGGAGCACCACCTCCTGATTGAGGTGGAAGGGGGACACCACCTTAGGAAGAAACTTAGGTGCATGCGGAGCACCACCCTGTTCTTATAGAACCTTGAGTATGGCAGATCCGCCACTAACACCTGAAGCTTGCTGACCCTGCGAGCGGACAAGCGCCACTAGGTAGATGACCTTCCATGAGTGATACTGCGGGTGTCCAGGGGCTCGAACGGTGGCCCAGTGAGCTTGGATAGCACCACAATGAGGTCCCACTCTGCCACTGGAACAGGTATTCCAGTGGGGGGCTTGGATAACAGGAGGCCTTGCAAGAAGCGCGTCACAAAAGGACGGACAGAAAGGGGCTTGTCCTTGAGACGGTGGTGGTGGTGGTGCGCCACGAGAGCACTCTAACCGAGTTGGACTTCAGTCCTGCCTGCGTCAGATGGAGCATATATTGCAGTACAAGCTGTACAGAGCATGAGAATGGGTTAAGTTGCCATTTCGCACACCACACTGAGAATCTGTGCCATTTGAAGGCATAGGTTCATCTTGTGGAGACCCTACGGCAGGCCAGGAGGACCTCCATTACCTCCCCTGAGAGATTGAATGGGGTCAAGGCTACCCTTTCAGCAGCCAAGCCGTTAGCAACAGAGACGCCAGGTTGGGGTGTAGGAGGGAGCCCTCCTCCTGTGATAGTAACCCTGACGCACCCCCCAGGGGGACCGGGGGCGCCGAAAAGAAGCGGAGGAGCAGCGGGAACCACGGTTTCCGGGCCACTGGAGAGCAATCAATATCAGCAATGCCCTGTTGTGCTGAGCCTTGTAAAGGGTCTTGGCAATCAGCAATGTTGGCAGGAAGGCACAGAGGCGGCCATCCATCTACAGGACGCATCTACTGCCATCTGTGAGGGGTGCGATTGGCAGGAGCAGAAGTGGGGCAGCTAAGTGTTGGCCAGACTCACAAAGAGGTCCATCAGCAGAACTCCCCAGGACCAGAAGAGCCGAGAGGCTACTCATGCGGCTGGAGGACCCTGCTTAGCTTGTTTGCTAGGGCGTTGAGCTGGCCCAACAAATACACTGCCCGCAGGAGCATCCCATTGCAGAGCGTAAAGGAGCAGAGAGCCACTGCCTTCTGGCAGAGGGAGTAGGACCCTGTGCCTCCCTGCTTGCTTATCTAGAACATCGCCACCTTATTATCCGTCTGGAGTAGCACTGACTGGTGCTGCAGGTGGTAGCGGAAAGCTTGGAGAGCCAGGAATATGGCCCGAAGCTCCAGTAGTTGCTCTACAGTTGGCTCTCTGACTGCGACCAGCTGTCCTGGGTGCAGAGATCTTCGCAATGAGCACCCCAACCCAGCAGGGAGGCATCTGTAGTGAGGACCCTCTGGGAATCGGGGGCCTGGAAGGGCATCCCTGCCTGGAGGTGCTGTGGGGCCTGTCACCAGCTGAGGGAGTCTGCAAATTGACGGGTCATTGTCACCCTATCCCACGGCCATCTGGTGACCTGGGACACTGGGAGCAGAAGCACCATTGGGCCGCCCTCACGTGGAGGCGGGCATCTGTGGTGACATGGACCGTGGATGCCATGTAGCCCAGCAGGCGTAGTAGGAGGCGAGCAGACATGGTGCGTTTGCATTGTATGTCTGTGGCCAGCGCCCTGAGGCGGTCGGCCTTATCTTGAGGTAGGAACACTCTGGCCTGAAGGGCGTCTAGCCAGGCTCCTATAAACTTCAGACACTGTGTCGGGAGGAGGTGAGACTTGGGGTAGTTTATGACAAACCCCAAATGCTGTAGGATGCTGATGGTGCAGGCCGTGGCCTGCTGCACCTAAGTGACCGAGCCTCCTCTGATGAGCCAGTTGTCCAGGTAGGGGAATGCAAAGGCCCCTTGTAGTCAGAGGTGGGCCACGCCACCGCTAAGCACTTGGTGAAGACCCTTGGGGCAGAGGTCAGGCCAACAGGTAGGACTCTGTATTGGTAGTGGCCACCCCCCACCATGAACCTGAGGTATTGCTTGTGGATGGGATGGATGAGGATGTGTGTATACACATCCTCTAAGTCCAAGGAGCACAGCCAGTCTTCCCTGCTGGAGGTAAGGCAGCAGCGTCCCAAGAGAAAGCATCTTCTCACTCACCAGGAACCTGCTCAGATCCCACAGGTCTGGGATGGGCCTTAGACCCCCTGTTCTTTTTGGTACGCGAAAGTACTGGGAGTAGAATCCTCTGCTTCAGAGGTGTGGGGGATGGGTTCCACCGCCTTGTCCTCGAGAAAGCCTGCGAGCTCCTGCAGTAGCAAGGTCTGGTGGAGGGGAGTCCTGGTGGGCTCTCCTGGGAAGAATGGAGGGAGAGTCTGCTCCAAGTGGAGGAGGTAGTCCTCTTTGATCACCTGGAGCGCCCAGGAGTCAGTGGTGATGGTTGGACACCAGTGGGCAAACAGAATCAGACATCCCCCTGGGGTCTGCTGGGGTGGGCCTCCTGGGGCTGGAGAGGCTATGCCCAACGAGTCAAAATCTCCCACCAGGCTGTGCTGGAGTCGTTGAATGAGTTTTGGGAGCCTTGGGCTTACGAGAGCCATGCCCTTGTCCCTTGGCCTGCTGACTCTGCTGGGAAGCTGAAGAGGCCCGATACTGAGAATAATTTCTGTAAACCCTTCCCTTCCTCAAGTAAGGGGGCTTTTTACTCAGGGCCTTCCATTGGGGAATTGTAGCAGTCTTCTTGGAGAGCCTAATCCTCGTCAGGAACTCTGACTCCAATTCTGCAGACTTACAGTCCTGGGTTTGCCAGAAGTTCTCTCCTTGGCAGGGGACATCGACCAATTTGTCTTGAACCCATTGCTCCAGGTCGGAAGACTGTAGCCAAGCCTGGTGTCGGGCACCAATGTCTGCCACAGCTACTCTAGCCACTGACTCAAAGCCATCATAGGCTGCTTGAGTAATGAATCTGAAGCACTCTCTGACAGTCGAGAACAGTTTCCGGAACCGCTGGAGGGATTCCTCGGAGAGACCAGCGAGTTCCTTCGCCAGGTCCCTCAAGTATATGACCATGTACAGCTGGTATGCCTGGATCCGGTCGATAAGCATCGAGCCCTGGTAGCACTTTCTGCTCAGGGTGTCCAAGATGCGGGCCTCCCTACCCAGAGGCACCGAGGAATGCGTCTTCTGACTCTTAAGCCGATGCATGGCCAACACTACCACCATGGAGTTGTGTGGCAGTTATGCTTTATGGAAGACTGGGTTCCGGCAGCCGATACATTGAGTCCAGCCATTGGCTCACGATGGGCACTGATGCTGGTGTTTCCCACATGTAGAGGAGCAGCCATTCCAGGATGGGGGGCAGGAGGGGGGGGGAACGGGCACTGTAAGAGCCTCCTTCGGAGTGGCCACATACTGGAGGATCTCGAGCTCCTCCGTGCGAGGTTCTTCCTCTGAGTCAGTGTCGAATGCCAATGCCTTAAGTCGAGGAAGGACATATCCTTGGTGGGGACCGATGCAGGGTCTCGGAGTGAGACTGGTCCGAGGGCACATCGCAGTGGTGACAGGTGTCTGGAGATTTCTCGTCCTTTGTCTCCCAGTCTGACTCAGTCAGTGGAGGAGTTGAGGACGGTTCGGGTTGCGAGGTCAGGCCCCAGGTCTGATGGTCTGTGCTACTTGGAGTCTCTGCAGGCAGAGCCGCAATCACTCATCAAGGAAGACCTCAGTCTGGAGGATCGGGACCAGGATCAAGACAGATGTTGAGGATCGACTCGAGGCCGCTGGTGCTCAAGGATTGGCTCAATGTCCAGGGATGTCCTTCAAGGCCACCATTCTGTTCTCCAGTCCAGATGGCTCAGAGGATCTCAGGCCTGGCGCTGGCTCCAACAAGGGGGCATCCTTGACCAGGATGGACTCGGAGGTCCAAGGCCGATCACTAGAGGCCGATGATTCTTTGCAGGCAACTTGATCGGCCACTCCCGCTCTGAACGGTGTGGACTGTGGGACCAGGTGAGGGACCTAACCACCTTCCACAACTCATCCACAGACGCTGCCCTCAAGGATTTTTTTCTTTTTTATGTTCCACTTCCAGGGTGCTCCGCTCGGAGGACCCACAGCCTCGGTCAGAAGCAGTGGTATCACCTCAGGGCTCTGGGGTCCAGGATGGGGCCTTCGAGTGCGGTGTTGCTGGAGACTCCAGGGCAGAGTTTGACTTTTGGAAAATCTTCTCATGCTGCTGCTGCTGACTCTTAATGGCCTTGGAGGACATCCTCTTACAGAGGCCACATCCAAGGGGTCGTTGTCAGGCCCAAGGCAACGGAGGAAGCAGACATGGTCCATGAGCACCGGTCACACTTCTTGAAGCTTCTGACAGAGGCCATGGTGGGAAAAGGGGCCCCAACGTGGTCAAAGACCTAGGGCTCTGCCAGTGAAAAGGACGCGAACTTCACTGGTCAAAAAAACAAGAAAAGGAAAAATGAACCCGAGACATGATGCCGAGGCAAGCAAACTTGGGGGGGGGGGGGGGTGGATAAGGAAACCAGTACGCCACAGGGGAAAAGAACATTTTCAGGGGAAAACTAACTCTTTTTCTGGGGAAAACAGACACACGTCAAGCGGGCTACGTGGAAAAAAGGAGACTGAGCAAGATGGCATCCTTGGGCGGGAAGGGGACCATGCATGTGTGGTGCATCTCCCAAAGGCTTTCTTTGAAAGCTGGAGAGAAGCTTCTGTGCAGGGCTCCATTGGCGTCGATGTCACTGATATGTGAGGACTGACTTCTGCCTTGTTCCCGGAGAAACTATGCTTTCTCCGTCGACAAGCAGAAAGTAAGTCCTCATGTATGGGACTTCCAAGCTATAGGCTAACAAAAACACCGAGGTGGTCCAAAGCGCAAGTGGGGCAACAAAACTGGAGAACAGGAAGAACAGCAAGGTAGTCCCCCTCTCCCCCCAGGGGCTCCACCGATTCAGCATCCTCAGTGTACAGAGGGCAGTCAACATTTGTAGGTAGCCTGGAAATACAGAAGGGCCGATGGGCAGGCGTTGGACCTAATACCCAAAAAGTACCAGAGTAAGGTACCAGAGTACGGTCTGGCCAAAACTGCTGTCTCGTCAGGAATCTCCATCCAGACAGTAGTGGGCTGTGAATGTGTGGACCGAAGACCACATGGCAGCCTTTGCAGATTTCCTCCGTGAAGACAGAGTGCAGGTTAGCGATGGAAGCAGTGCATGAGCTAGTGCAAGGTTCATGCCAGCCTGGGAATATGCCAAGGCGATACTGTCTGCTAGCCACAGTGCGTGTACTGAGAAACAGCAGCCCCCAGGTTATTAGGGTGACAGGAGACTAACAGTTGGGTGAACTGGCGGTGGGCCTCAATATGCTCAATGTAGAAGGCCAAGGCACGCTTACAGTCCAGTGTGTGCAACACTGCCTCCCCCCCTGGTTAGCATGTGGTCTCAGAAAAAGTCAACAGGACAATCAACTGGTTGAGGTAGAACTCTGAGACCACCTTTGGCAGAAGCTACAACTGCATTCACAAGACCACCTGATTCTTGTGAAATCTGGTGTAAGGTGAGTAAGCCACCAGGAGCCTGGAGTTCACCGACATGGCAGGCCGATGTGACCGCCACCAAGAACAGGATCTTCCAGGTGAAGTACATCAGAGGGCAAGAGTCCAATGGCTCAAAAGAAGCCCGCATGAGCTGCATAAAGAGCACATTGAGATCCCAAACCACCATAGGGGCTAGATGGGATGCTCCAAGAGAAACAAGCCCCGAGTGAAACAAGCCCCACATGAAGCGAGCCCCCCAAAGGGTGAGCCAAGATAGGCCTGCCCCCCAAACCATGATGGTAGGCACCGATCGCGCTGAGGTCAACCCGGATGGAGTTGGATTTAAGGCCCGAGTCTGAGAGGTGCAGGAGGTATTCCAGCAACCATAGAGGAGAAGGGATCCAGCACCCTACCTGCGTTCCAAGTGATAAACCTCCACCACTTGAACGCCTAAGCCCATCATGTTGAATCCTCGTGTGATGCTAGAAGGACGTCCATGACATTTTCAAGTAAAATGAGCTCTGAAAGGACTACAAGTTGAGCATCCAGGCTGTGAGGGCCAAGGAGCAGATGTTGAGGTGCGCAGGGTCTCCCCATCCTGGGAAATGAGATCCAGGGCACAGCCCAATCAGAAAGGCTCCTTCTGAGAGAGCTGAAGCAGCAGGGGGAACAAGGGCCAGTATGGAGGTCAAGGAGGATCATGGTAACCCTGTTGGTCTAAAATGGCAGCAGAGTTTTCGCCATGGATGGGATTGGAGGAAAAGCGTAAAGCAGACCCACCCCCCAGTAGAGGAGAAAGGCATACAAGGCCAGCCGGTTGCTTGACAGTCTCGAGCAGAATCAGCCCACACTGGGCGTTTTGCAATGTGGTGAAGAGATCTATTGTGGGAGTACCCCACTCTCGGAAGATCTGCTCCACCACACCTCTGTGGAGAGTCCGTTTGTGACTGGAGGACTCTACTCAGCTGATCCGTCAGGACAGTCAGCTTGCCAGGTAGGAAGGTTGCACTCAGCTCCATCCCATGGTCCAGGGTGAACCTCCACAGGCGGACTGCTTCCCAGCAGAGGAGGTAGTAGCCCATGCCTCCCAGTTTGTTCACAAAGAAAATCACCACCTGGATGTCCATCTGAAGCAGGACCGCCTGATTCGCCAGGTGTGCCCAAAGGCTTGGAGGGCATTCGCTATGGCCCGCAACTCGAGGAAGCTGATCTGGTACAGGCTCTCCTGCTCATATCATGAGGCGAAGACCATCCAGATGGGCCCCCCATCCGAATTTGGATGCATCTATTGTCAGCGTCCTGTGGGAGGGCTCCACCTGGAATGGGAGGCCCTAAGCGGCTGAAACCACCAATCGAGAGACTGTAGCAGGAGAGCAGTGACCACCACCCTCTCCTGGAGGTGGCCCACAGCCTGCTTCCATTGCGTTCTGAGGGTCCATTGCGCTTGTTGCATGAAGAGGCAGGCCAGGGGGGTAATGTGCACTGTGGAGGCCATGTGGCTGAGCACCTTCAGCATCACCCAGGCTGTGATGTGGTGCTGACACCACATGCCATTGGCCACTTTCATCAGCCACTGCATGTGGTCCATCGGCAGAAATGCCCAGGCTGGAGAGGTATCAAGGAAGGCTCCAATGAACTCCTGCCACTGTGTGGGCTGGAGGTGGGTTTGGGGTAGTTGATGAACCTCAGCCACTCGAGGATCCGTATGGTGAGATGGGTGCACTGTTGTACAGCATCCAGAGTGGGACCTTTGATGAGCCAATCATCCAGATAGGGGAAGACAATGACTCCCATGATTCAAAGGTAGGCAGCCATTACCACGAGACACTTGGTGAAGACCTGAGGTGCTGAAGCCAGCCCAAAGAGGAGCACTTAGTACTGATAGGGTTGATTTTCCAGCAAAACCTTGAGGTATTTTCTGCGACATGGGTGGATCAGGATGTGTGTGTACGCATCCTTGAGATCCAAGGAGCACAGCCTGTCAATCCTTTAGTAGGTAAGGAAGCAATGTCCCCAGCGAGACCATCTTGAACTGCTTGTGCACGAGAAACCAGTTGAGGTTCTGGAGGTCCAGAATGGGTCGAAATCCCTAGGTCTTTTTTGGGGACCAGGAAGTAGCTGCAGTAGAACCCCTTTCTGACCTGAGCAGACGGAACTGGCTCAATACCGAGATTGGTCAGTAGAATGGAAATCTCCTCCCGCAATAGACTTTGGTGCAGCGGGTCTATGGGGTACTCCACTTGGACCAAGGGAGGTGGCAACAGGGCAAAGTGCAGCCGGAAGCCCTGCTGGATGAGCTGCAGCACTTAGGTGTCCGAGATAAGGGATCACTTGTGGGTGAAATGGACGAGCTGCCCCCCCGCTACCTGAGGGGGAACTCCGATGGACAAGGGACAGTTGGCTATGCTCCTGAGGAGCCAGTCAAAAGCCCACCCCTGGCTTGGGCTGCAGGGCCAGCTGGGCCTTTTGAGGCTTCTCCCTCCGCTGCTGGTGGGGGGCCTGCGCCTTCACTTGGACACTCTGGGGACCAGGGTAGTACTGGCGCAGATGTGGGTATAAAGCCTTCTTACCCTGGTACTTCTTGTGCGATGGATCCGTGGTTTTCTTCAAGAGCCTGGAGAGTGTTATGTGCTCCTTCTTGAGCTCATCAACTATCTCCTCAACTGGTTTACCAAAAAGTTCTCACTGCAGGGAATATTGGCCAGATTATTCTGGACCCACTGCTCCAGGTCACAGGACTGGAGCCAGGCCAGCTGCTGATCACTGATGTCAACCACCGCCTCTCTGCAGGCAGACTCAAAGGTATCGTACGTGGCTCACACTGTATATTTAGAGCAATCCTTGTTGTGATCTCTCAAGGCTCATAAGGCATCGAGGCGGTCAGGAGGGACATGGGTGGCAAACTCCGCCAGGACCAACATGATACCCTTCAGGAATATACCCATATACAGCTGGTAGGAAAGGATCCAGGCAACCAACATGGAGCCCTGGTAGCATCTCCTCTCAAAAGGAGTCCAGGATCCTGACCTCCCACCCTGGAGGTACTGAGCAGCGAGTCTCTGTGCTCTTCACATGCTTCAAGGCTAATTCAACCACGATGGAGTTGTGTGGTAACTGGAGCTTCTCAAAGCCCAGCGCGTTCTGGATCCAGCTGAAGTGGGAACCATGAGGGGATTCTCCCACAGCTGGAGCAGCAAGTAGATTGCCAGGCCTTTTCTTCCAAGGCAATGGAGGGTAAAGTGACTTGCTCATGGCCACAAGAAGTGCCAGTGGGAATCAAACCTGTATATCTCTTGGGTACTAAGCTGTTTCTCTAACCACTAGGCTACTCCTCCACTCCGCCTGAAGATTCTTCTATGTCCACTATAGCAGCAATTCAGCCTCTTCCACCATGAGGCAAATTCTGGTGCTCCCCCCCCCCCCCCCCCAACGCTTGCTCATATAAATCTGCAATTTGCTATCCTAGACCCATGTTATTGTCACATGAGTTTCATCCATATTGCAAGTTGTTTAAACTCTCTTCTAACCTGTCCTGATGTTAGAGATTTGAGATGTCGAACTGAAGCCCTGAACTTTGGATGGCAGTTGAAAACAGAATTCCCTGTCAGAATGAGAATTATCTGGGAGTTCCCTCAGCTGACAGTGAGTGGCTCCGAGTCGCCCAACTTGGACTCAGGGAGGCAGGTGCCCATCTGCACCAGGCTCGCTATCTCTGACAACTGAGCTTGCTGCCTCTCCCTCAGCCCTAGGCCAGGCTGTGAGGGCCTCCAGTGGCCTGGGAACTTGCAGGTCCTGACACAGCAGGTCACCAATGCTGGCAGTCTGGCATTATGGGAGAAGAGAGCGAGAGGAGGCCTCGAGGAGCCAGCTGCTGCAAGCAGGAAACCAGAGACTGACTAGGGCGTGGAAGAGTTTGGTACCCAGAAGTCCCCCAAGCGCTCCTGCTAGATTTCCGCTTCCAAAAATTCTTTGAAGATTATTTGCTCCCCTCCTCCCCCCAACAAGTGCAGCCAGAAATCTCTCCTGTCCTTCAGGAGCAGGCCTGTATCGTGTCTGCCCCTTTTGGCTTGCGGTGCAGAGCCATGTTGTGCCGAGAGAGCCTGGGCTGCAACTCGCCACGATTGCAATGCAGAGGACAAGAGAGGCCCAGTGGGCAACTGCGCAGTTAGCATAGCATGCCAGCAGATGGAGCGTGAAGACCTTCTGGGACACAGCCAACAGGACAGAGATAACGGAGACTGTCATCACCACAGTGCACTGGGGCCATCACCATGTGGTAGGCTTCTACGGCCTATTTGTCCATCTGCTGCCCCTGCTGTGGCCTACGCCAGCTCAAGAACCTGCGACGGATCCTGAAGCCAGCCTGAGAAAAGATTAGCCTCCTGCCCTAAGGTCTGGTAACATCTTAAGACCTATGACGCCATTTTATGAGTACCAGGCAACTAAATGAATCATGAACAGATCAGACTGTCCATAAAGAGAGCAAAAATTTACAGAAATTTACTGAAAATAGCCTCCTGATCTAGACTCTGATCATCTTGGTCTTTCAATTTTAATTTTCGATTTGTTACTCAATTGTAATTTTACACATTTAAAGAGAAAGGAAAGGGATGAAAGCAAATAAGTATATGTGTACATTTTTACCACCTCTTCTCCTAGTTGCTCCCTATCCGTTGATCTTTTTCCCAGCAGTCCCTCAATCATTTCCTCTATCTCATCTTATGGCTCCACATCATTTTTTCTTCCTATTATTGACACTCCCTAACCACCTTCCCTTGTACCAACATATTCAAACACTCTTCCTTGTCACTCTCTCTACATTCCCCATTTCTTCTCCCATCTTGTCTCCCTCCCTTTCTTCATCTTTTTTCTTCCTCTCATTCTTCCCTCTCCCTCTCTCTCTGAAAAAACCTCATCCTCGTTTCCGCCATTCCGTCTCCTCTCTGCCTCACACTCTTCTGCTCCTTCTTCTATCATCCAGAGACATTAATCCCAACCCTGGCCCCTCTAAACCTCTCTTTCACACCTATGAGTTTTTCACTCAATCATTCCACTCTGTCATATTCCTCTCCTTTTCCCTCTCCTTTCTCCCTTTCTCATGTGCCTTATGGAATTGCTCATTCCATATCCAATAAAGTTCCCTTTATTCTCAATCTCTTCATCTCTAATGCTTTCCATCTTCTAGCTCTTACTGAGACCTGGTTCCTCCCTGATGACTCTGCTTCGGTTGATGCCCTCTATCATGGTGGCAACCAATTCTCCCCATACTCCTCATGCCACTGGCTGTGGCGGTGGTGTGTTTCCGTTTTCTCCTTCCTGCCAATTTCAACCCCTCTTTCTACCTCAATCTCACTCCTTTTCCTCCTCTGAAATACATTCCATTTGCCCTTTTAATAACTCACCTCTCTGGACAGCTGCTATTTACAGACCCCATGACAAGTCCACCTCTACCTTTCTCACTGACTGACTCTTGGCTTTCCTTATTCTTCTTTCCCTTCCCTTATTCATGTTGATAATCCTTCTGACCCCTATGCTTCTAAGCTTCTTTCCCTTATCTCCTCATTCACCCTCCAGCTTTGCTCCTCTGCCTCCACTCATGAGCACAGTCACTGCCTTGAACTTGTTTTCTTCTCGAATTGTTTACCCTCTATTTTCCATACCTCAGTTCTTCCCTTATCTGACCATCACCTGCTAAGCTTCACTCTTCATCACTCCCCACCTCAATCTCACCCAGTCTCCTACATAGTTAGGAATCTTCATGTTATCAATCCATTGACTCTCTCCACTATTGTCTCATCACCTCTTTCCTCCACCTTGTCTTCTAAATCTGTTGATGAGGTTATAGTTTCCTGCAATAATGCTCTCTCCTCTGCTTGGCTGCTCTTGCTCTGTCTGTGCGACGTTCTGTGAGGCGCACTATACCTCAGCCCTGACTGTCTTCAACTACCCGCTATCTACACTCCTGCGCCTGCTCAGTTGAGCGCATTTGGCTCAAATCCTGCTACCTTTCTGATTTTCTTCACTTCAAATTCATGTTTGGCTCCTTTCATTCAGCCATAGCACGTGCCAAGCAAAACTACTATGTCCATCTAACTCTCTTGTCTCTGACCCCTGACGTCTCATCACTCTTTCTCAAGGCGCCTCTGTCTTCAATCCCTCCTTCTCTTACTGCCCAAACCCTAGCTGACTATTTCCATGGCAAAGTCCACAACATTACATGCCAATTTCCCTCTAGATCAGCTTTATCCCCCTCTTCCTGTACCAACTTTTCATCTCAATCTTTGTTACCCTTTCATCCTTTTCTAAGATCTCTGAAGAGGAAACTTCTTTTCTTTCCTCCCATAAACTTACTACCTGTTCTTTTGATCCTATCTCTACTCATCTCCTTAACTCCATCTTCTCCTCTGTCATCCCTTCCATCTCCCCTATTTTCAACCTATCACTCTCCACTGAAATTGTCCCTGCAGCCTTCAAGCATGCTCTGGGGTCACACCTCTCTCCTCAATAAACCTTCATTTGACCCTACTTGTCCTTCTAATTATCGCACCATTTCCCTTCTTCCCTTCATTTCCAAACTTTTTGAATGTACAGTTCTCCACCACTGCCTTGAATTTCTCTCCTCTATAGCCCTGATAGATCTATTTCAATCTGGCTTTTGTCCCTTACACTTTACAGAAATGGTTCTTACCAAAGTCTCAAGAGACTTGTTCCTGGCTAAATCCTAAGGCCTTTACTCGGTCTTCATTCTTCTTGACCTTCTGATGCTTTTGACACCGTTGACCACCACCTTCTCCTCGACATATTGTCCTCACTTGGTTTTAGGGGCTCTGTCCTGTCCTGATTCACCTCTCTCCAATCGCTCTTTCAGTGTTTGTTTTGGTGGTTCCTCCTCTACTGTTATCCCACTCTCAGTTGGTGCACTCCATCTGGGCATGCTCCTTTTCTCTCTCTATACCTAGTCCCTTGGTGCTCTGATCTCCTCCCATGGCTTTCATATCATTTTTATGCTGATGACTCTCAGATCTATCTACACCTGATATTTCTCTGACACTCCAGAACCGCATCTCTGCCTGCCTATCTGACATCACTGCCTGGATGTCTCACCACCATTTGAAATTGAATATGGCCAAAACCAGACTACTTATTTTTCCCCCTAAACCCTCCTCCCTCTTCCGCCTTTCTCTATCTCTGTAGATAACACCCTTCTTTCTGTTTCCTCTGCCCACAAGCTTAGGGTCATCTTTGACTCCTCTCTCTCCTTCTCCACATATATCCAACAGGTAGCTAATACCTGTCATTTCTTTCTCTATAACATTTATGACATTTGCCCCTTCCTTTCTAAACACACTTCTAAAACACCCACTCTTTAGTCACTTCCCATCTTGACTACTGCAACCGCCTCCTTGCTGGTCTCCCTCTGAGTCACCTCTCTCCCCTTCAATCTGTTCAGAACTCTGCTGTGCAGCTAATCTTCTGCCAAACCCAATATACTCATTTAAGAGGAGTGGAGGAGTAACCTAATGGTTAGAGTACCGACTTTGGAACCAAGAGACTAGGGTTTGATTCCCATTAGCACACCTTGTGGCCTTGGGCAAGTCACTTAACCCTCCACTGCCTCAGAAAAATCCAAGTTATCAATGCCCCTGTTTAATGCACATTACAGTTACAATGTAAACCGCTTTGACTGAAATGATAAAGCGGTATTAAAAAAATGAACTAGTTAAAAAAAACCCCTCTTCTCAAGTCACTTCATTGGCTGCCCTTCCATTTCCATATCCAATTCAAACTTCTCCTTCTGACCTATAAATGCATGCATTCTAATGCTCCTTACTACATTTCCTCTCTCCCTTCACCGGCTCCTCATGAACTCCATTCCTCCATTGGCTTGTTTCTCTCTATCCCCTTTTCTTCCACTACCAAGTCCAGACTTTGATCCTTTCACTTTGCTGCTCCTTATACCTGGAACAAACTACCCGAGTCTGTACATTAGGCTTCATCTCTCCCCCTTTTGAAATCCATGCTAAAGACTCACCTCTTTCTGACTGCTTTTGGATCCTGATCCCTTGTTTTCCTTGTGTCTCTCCTTACCTTTCCCTATTTGTACCCTTATTCTCAACTACTGTGCCATCAAGTCATTGTTGATTTATAGCGACCCAGCTACCTCTGGGTTTTCTTGGCAATGAATCACCAGAAGCAGATTGCCAGGCCTTTTCTTCCGAGGCAATGGAGGGTAAAGTGACTTGCCCAAGGTCACAAGGAGTGCCAGTGGGGATCGAACCCTTGATCCTCTGGGTATTAGGCAGTTGCTCTAACCACTAGGCTATTAGTCCTCCGACCACTACTCAACTACTGTATTGTCTGATTAGATTGTAAGTTCTGACGAGCAGGGACCATCTTTTATATGTATCTGTACAGCGATGTGTATGCCTTGTAGCGCTATATAAATGGTTAGGACATGGTACCTCAGGCCAGAGGGCAAGGGGGTCAAGTACCACCTAGGGACAGCAATCTCAGACTGGAGGGACTGGGGTTTCTAGACCTATAGGCACTCCTTGTGGCCTTGGGCAAGCCACTTAACCCTCTGCTGCCTCGGGTACACATATATTGTGAGCCCTTTGGGGACAAGGGAATATATCCAGTACCTCTTTGTAGTGATTACATAATGTAAACCACTTTGATTGAAGGATAAGGCGGTATAGAACACTGGTTAAATAAATAAAATAAATTAATAGTACCAGTAGCAGTAGTCATAAGAACATAAGAATATAAGATATGCCATACTGGGTCAGACCAAGGTCCATCAAGCCCAGTATCCTATTTCCAACAGTGGCCAATCTAGGTCATACGTACCTAGCAGTTTCCCCAAAAGACACAGGTTCTGCAATTTATTTATTTCTTTAACAATTCTTATATACCGTGCTATTTTTTATCAGTGCGGTGTACATTCAACAAGAGTTCAGAGCAGTCAAGACTGTTTGAGTTTTACATTATAACAGGAGTTAGAACTTGGACCACACAGGGTAACTATTTACATGTTGCAATAGCTTGTACTGGGTTCAAGCATGGATATCCTTCTTAATAATGGTTTATGGACCTCTCCTCCAGGAACTTGCCCAAACCATTTTTAAACCCAACTACACTAACAACCTTTACTACATCCTTCGGTAACAAATTCCAGAGTTTGATTACACGTTGAGTGAAAAAATATTTTCTTTTATTAGTCTTAAATAGTTTACCCTGTAGCTTCATTGCATGTTCCCTAGTCTTTCTATATTCTGATAGCGTAAACAATCGAGCTACGTTTACCCGTTCCACTCCGTTCATTAATTTATAGACTTCTATCATATCTCCCCTCAGCCGTCTCTTTTCCAGGTTAAAGAGCCCAAACCTTCTTAGCCTTTCTTCATAGGAGTATCCTTCCATCCCCCTTTACCGTTTTGGTGGCTCTTCTCTGAACCTCTTCTAATAACGCTATATCCTTTTTAAGATATGGCGACCAGAATTGCACACAATATTCAAGGTGCGGTCTCACCATGGAACGATAAAGGCATTATAATATCTTGTTTTATTTTCCATTCCTTTCCTTATGATACCTAGCATTCTATATGCTCTCTTGGCCGCCGCTGCACACTGGGCCGAGGGTTTTAACATGCTATCCACAATGACGCCTAAATCTTTTTCCTGGGTGGTGGTTCCTAATGTGGAACCTTGCATCATGTAACCATAGTTTGGGTTGCTCTTCCCTAGGTGCATAACTTTGCACTTGCCCACATTAAATTTCATCTGCCATTTTGATGCCCAGTCTTCCAAATTTATCAAGATCCTCTTGCAACTTTCCACAATCCTCTTGGGTTTTAACAACTTTGAATAGTTTTGTGTCATCTGCAAATTTGATAACCTCACTCGTTATTCCACTTTCCAGGTCATTTATGAATATGTCAAAAAGCAGCGGACCCAACACAGATCCCTGGGGTACACCACTATTTCTCCTTCCTCCATTGGGAAAACTGGCCATTTAGCCCAGCCCTCTGCTTTCTATCTTTTAACCAGTTCTTGATCCACAGTAGTACACTGCCTCCTATCCCATGACTCTTTAGTTTTGCCAAAGGTCTCTGATGAGGGACCTTGTCAAAGGCTTTCTGAAAGTCCAGATACACTATATCAACCGACTCACCTTTGTCCACCTGTTCATTCACACTTTCAAAAAAACATAACAGATTAGTAAGACAAGATCTTCCTTGTCTAAAGCCATGTTGGCTGTCTCTCATTAGGCCATGACTATCTACATGCTGAGTAATTTTATTCTTTATGATGGTTTCTACCATTTTTCCTGGTACTGACGTGAGGCTCACCGGTCTGTAGTTTCCCAGATCACCCCGGAACCCTTTTTAAAAATTGGTGTTACATTGGTGATCCTCCAATCTTCAGGTATTAGAGATGATTTTAATGATAGTTCACAGATTACTAATAGCAGGTCTGCAATCTCATATTTCAGTTCTTTCAACACCCTTGGATGTATACCATCCGGCCCAGGTGATTTGCTACTCTTCAGTTTATCTAATAGTTGTAATACATTTTCCCGATGTATCGATATGTCCTTCAATTCTTCCGCACCTTTAAATACCACTTCAGTCATGGGTAACATCCCTACATCTTCCTCAGTAAAGACCGAAGCAAAGAATTCAGTCTCTCCGCTATCGCCTTGTCGCCTTAGTGCCCCCCTTTAACTCCTCTATCATCTAATGGACCAACTGACTCTCTCACAGGTTTTTTGCTACGAATGTACTTGAAAAAAATCTTTATTTCACGTTTTTGCTTCCGCAGCAAGCTTCTTCTCAAATTTTCCCTTTGCCTGCTTTATCAATGCCTTGCATTTGACTTGCCAGTGCTTGTGCTGTTTCCAGGTTTCGTCATTTCGCTCTTTTTTCCATTTCCTGAAAGATGCTTTTTTTTGGCAACAGCCTCTCTGACCTCACCTTTAAACCATGCTGGCAGTTCTTTGGACTTCCTTCCACTTTTCTTAAAGCATGGAATACACCTGGTTTGGGCTTCCAAGATAGTATTTTTCAACAACAGCCAAGCTTGATGTAAGTCTTTAACCTTTGCAACTGCTCCTTTTAGTTTTTTCTTAACTATTTTCCTCATTTTATCATAGTCTCCCTTTCGAAAGTTAAAAGGTAGTAACTCTGTGGATTTCCTTACTATCCCTCCTCCACTAATTACATCAAAGGCAATCATGCTCTGATCACTATTGCCAAGTGGCCCCAACACCCTTATCTCTTGCACTAGATCTGGTGTTCCACTAAGGACTAGGTCTAATATTGCTTCCCCTCTGGTCAGTTCATGAACCAGCTGCTCCAAGAAGCAGTCATTTATTTCATCTAGGAACTTTATCTCCCTAGCATGCCCTGCCGTGACATTGACCCAGTTGATACCGGGGTAATTGAAATCACCCATTATTATTACTGCGCTGTAACTTTTGTTAGCTTCCTTGATTTCTTTGAGGATATCATCATCCATTTGTTCATTCTGGCCAGGCGGTCGATAGTACACCCCCACTGCCATCGCCTTCCCCTTTTTACATGGAATTTCAATCCATAGAGATTCTACAGCAAATTTTGTTTCCTGCAAAACTTTAATCCTTTCTGACTCAATGCCCTCTCTAACACAGAGCGCAACCCTTCCACCAATTTGATCAGCTCTATCATTATGATATAGTTTGTACCCAGGTATCAGTGTCCCACTGGTTGTCCTTCTTCCACCATCTCTCTGATATTCCAATCATATCTAACCTCTCATTTAGTGCTATATATTCTAACTCTCCCATCTTATTTTTTAGACTTCTAGCATTTGCATACAAGCATTTTAGAGACTGTATTTTATTCATATTTAATTTGGCTATTGGCAGACATGGGTAATTTGGGATCTTTAAGCTCTGTCTGCTCCATACTCGAGGGCATTTGGGCTACTTTACTCTTTTTACTCTCTGCTTTTGGTAGTATCCTTCAAGGATACATTCTTCTGAACCATCCGCTCTTGGGCGACTGTCGGCTTTCCCCTAATATTTAGTTTAAAAGCTGCTCTATCTCCTTTTTAAAGGTTAATGCCAGCAGCCTGGTTCCATCCCGGTTAAGGTGAAGCCCATCCCTTTGGAAGAGCCCCTCCTTTCCCCAGAATGTTCCCCAGTTCCTAACAAATCCAAAACCCTCATCTCTGCACCATTGTCTCATCCACGAATTGAGTCATCATAGATTTAACACTGCTGAGGGGACCCCGAATGCTTTTCCCTGGATCCATCATGGCAGGTATTCCAATGGCAACAAGTGACCCTGGGTCTCCAGGTGATTGATCAGACTCAACACCTCTAGAGCCATCCAGTGATCCTGTATCATCTGATCCAAGTAATGCACCTCCTAATGGAGGAGACCAGAATCCATGGTGACTGATACTCAGTATGGAGTCTCCAACTCCATTTACCAGCTGAGATGTTTAATACACCACCACCACTACAGACTGCTACAAGCTGGGCCCACCAGAGGCAACACCCTGGAGAACTCCTGCAACCTTGGTAACCAATGCAAAAATAAGGGATCTCTAGAGCAGACATGTGGGCTTATGCTCAGGGTACAACCTCCAATGTCAGTAACAATGGACCCCAAGGTCTGTAAGTAGTCTCGCTATCAGCTAGCCTTCAAGAGAACTCAGACCCGATCCTGGGGCTTTGCACATCTGGCCAGTCGCATACACGCAAGCCCAGAGTGGTGCTGAAAATCACCTCAAGATACTCAAGAGACTGGGTTGGTTCTAGCTTGCTCTTATCAATGACTACCTAAATCTAGATTCTAGAGTAACTGTACCATAGAATTGGCAGTACCTCTGCTTTCCTGAAGCAACCTTGTCCTAATTAATCAGTCATTGAGATATGGGTGTACCAGAACACCTTCCTTTGGCAAGAAAGCTGCTGCTGCCAGTACCACCATGACCTTAGGAGGTGGTCTTCAGAGCCATAGCTAGGTCAAAGGGGAATGGACTGGAATTGGAAGTGGTGACCCATTACAATGAAAGGAAGAAACCTCTGACAGTCTGCTCTGATTGGCATATGAAGGCATGCATTGGTCAAACTGAGCGACATGAGATGCCATCAAGATGGACTGCAGTGTCTCCACGTGGGAGTAGGGTATCCAAAGGAACACGTTGACCTTCTGAGGATTCAAAATGGGACAAATTGTGCTGCCTTCTTTGACATAATGAAATATGGTATCCCCCTATTCAATGATCCTGCAGGGCACTGGACAAGCAGCTTCCAGATAGAGACACTGGCTTATATGCTCTACCAGGCAACGTCTCAATCACTATTGGTCTGCCCTGTGTGCGATGAGGAGACTCTATGAAGGCACCTGGGGGTCTGAAGAAAATTCAAAGCATAGCCTTCCCGTACGACCTCCAGCAGCCAACAGCTTATAGTGATCTCAAGTCCACGACGAGTAGAACTGGGTGAGCTGACCTCACACCAGTATAGCCTCAGCCAGGACTGGCCGACCTTCATCGCAGAGCTCTAGTTCTTGCCAAAGCCTCAAGCCACCCTCTCTTTGGGGGACTGGGGGGCTGCTTGCTCCTTCTAAAGGAAAGGTTGTGTCACTGCTGCTTGTTCTACTGGCTGAAGGATTACCACCCAAAGTGAAATCTGTGGCCCCACAAATCCTTCCAGCTGAAGCCCTAGAAGACCCTCAGGTACGAACCTCCAGAAGCCTGAGAGTCGTGGACTTTCCCAAATTCACCAATTTCTCGAGATCCTTGCCAAACAACAGGGATCTCCTGAATGGCAGCTTGCAAACGTGCCTTCAAAGGTGCATCAGCTGGCCAGTGCTGCAACCGGAGTACCCGTCTGGCAGACGTCATGGTAACCAAAGATTTAACCTATGACCGCACCAATGAGCACCTGCCAAAAAAGCCTAACTAAACTCCAGAACTGTGGCCTCTTTCTTACTTCTATGGGAGTCTACATACTCCAGATCCTTCCAACTTTGCTGGACCTGGTGCAACAGTCTACGGCAAACTGCTACAGAATACTGCAAATTCCCACCATAAAGTCCAAAACTGGAAGACTCAAAGTCCAGCTTCAACAGAGTATCTGCCTCATGATAATACAGAGCTTTAAGAGCAGTCTCTCTCTCTACGGAGATAACAGCCTTGTGAATGACAGCTGTGATCAAGGCATCAACTTTTGGCACTTTAAACAGTTTGTCCTGCTCTTCCATGGACAGCAGGTAGAGTTTAGGTACAGCCCTAGCAACTTTGAAGCCAGTACTCAGTGTCTCCCATTCTCTTGTCACAAATATTCCTTATGGACTGAAGGAAGGGAAAGGCTCGAGACAGTTTATATCTGTCAAAGTCAGATCAGCCTTAGGCTCTTCCAGAGTCTGAGCTCCTGTAAGCTCCAACTACCTGAGAAACAGCCTTACCATGGTGAACTCCTCCTCAGCACTGTGTCCTAATTCTCCCTCTTCAAGGAATTAGAGACCAAAGCCCTGGTCTGGGGTCACAGAACCTGGCCGAGAGAAATACCCCAAATGCTCAGATGCCAGGGATTCAGGATTAGAGAGTAAAACCCACTTCTCTCACAAGCCTGGGCATCTTGGCCAGAGGAGGACCCCCTGAAGTGGGGAGAAAGACCTTTCCTCAAAGGGACCAACTCCTCCAGCACCATGACCCCCCACAGGCTGAACCTCTCCACTAGCTTCTGCCGCCAGTCACAAAAATGCCTTATGTAGCCAGCTCAAAAACTCTGGAGAGAAAGGAATGTTACTTGGCTCATGTGCTGCATCTAGCATCAAGGTCCTGGTGACAGACAATAACTGACCCGGCTGTTCGCTGTGAGCATGGGAGCAGCCATGTGATCCAACAAGATAGTGGCAGTTCCCAAACTCGCCAAGCTGACTATGGCCACACTGCCAGCTAGCTCCGGGCTATCGTCCCTAGCGGTTCCTGGTATACCACAAGACCCCATACCACCAGGCTGTCTAAATATGGGGCATGGCACTATTCCTTTCTGCAGTAGATACCACTGTAATGCACTCTGCGCAACTCACCACTTTGCCATCGGATCTTATATACCAAACACCTATAACCCATGCCAAGGACCCGGAGGATGCTGGTGGATGCGATCAAGGAGGCAGTGAAATGGCAGTCAGTTGCACATGTGTCCCCTTCCGATAGCAGCTTCATTGGTCTAACACTTATGTTTTTGTTTTTTTTTTGTTTGAACAAACTTTACCTCGCCAGCCATATCAGACCAACACCACAGCAGGCCAGTAGTGCTCCACTTACAGGTGGAAACCCTTTGGGAGACTTCAGCCACAGTCATGAACAGAAAAGGGACCCACCATCAATGAGGGCCACCTAGACTCCAACCAGGGAAGGCTGCTGTGGCACAACAGCCTTCTGACCTGCCAAACCTGAGACTGAGGTTAGGTGCCATGCATCCCACAACAGACAGCCCAGAAATCAGCCCTCCCAGGAAATGCTGTCCAAAAGCTCCCACTTCAATCACATCCAAGGAAGGAGACCCTTACTGCTCCATGGGCTTAAAGTGTCTTGAGCTGCATCAGCACAGCTTAGACCAGCACCCATTTTCTGGAGACAGAGAAGTACTGAATAGAAGGAGCATGGGCACCAGCTTTATAGGGATGGAGAGTCTGTTTCAGTTTTTGACTGTCTCTATCTACTGGTAGAAGGAAACAACTCACTGGTCTGGACTGGTAGACGAAGGGGAAGTTAACTTACAATTTTACCTCCATTTTAACTATGGAGGCTCTCTGGACCCGGACCCTTGGCCAAGCACCAGAGCTAGGAAAGCCCTCGACTGGATCCAAAATGGCAGAATCCCCTGTGGATAAATACTACTTTCTTGGTCCCAGGGAAGTATCCATTTCAATCACCAATGGGTTTGGATAACAGAGGCAGTTCAGCTAATGCCAATGACTGATTTGGGAGCTCTCTGGTCTGGGCCTCTCTAGCCCTGAGACCTGTGGGTTCTCAATTTGGAGATCCCATGCTAATTTGAACTTAAAACTTTGCTTCACACTTCACTAAGGTGAAGTAAAGTTTCAGCAGTAACCTAAAAGTAAAAACCTGCGTTAAACACAGTTTGCAGGATCAGCAAAGGTAGTAGGAATAAGCTGCATACTCTATTTATATAGCAGCATGCGTTTCCGTGCTACCTGCACTAAAATTTGCACAGTGATTTACTTCTGATTTAGTGCTGATATTCTTGTGCACTGTGAGATACTTGCTACAGCAGAAGTAATCACTGTACAGAGAAAACCAGTGTTAAACAAAGTACATTGCTGCACTGAGACTGCCATACTTCATTACACTGGGTTCAATGATTGCAGCACCATGCCTACTTGCAGACACTAGCTCAGAAGACAAAAAGTAGGGATCAGAAAGGGAAGAGCATATGAACTCCTAGCATTTATACAAAACCTGGGTCTACAGAACAGCTACTGCTTTTAGGCCGATATCACCTCATGGCAACAACAGGATCCAGTTTATATTTCCACTGACAAGTACTTTAAGGAGAACTACCACCAAGAACAATCCTACAAGGAAATAACTGGGCTGATATTCAGTCCATGGTGGTTGGTGTTTTTTTAAACACCAGCCGCCACAGGCAAAAAACAATCTGTATATTCAGTACCAGTATCCAGATAGTGACCAGCACTGAATATCCAGATTCAGTGCTGGTCTCCCAGCACTATCCAGTTAGTGCCAATTTTCAGGCTCATATCTAAATAGTTATCCACAAAGCACTTAGGGCATCTTCCTGGCTGTTCTTTTATGTAGAGAGCTATCTGAATAGCAGTACTGAAAATTGCTACTATCTGTATAAGTTCCCACTCCACCATCATGATCAGTGATCTTATGCATTTAGCAGGTGCTAATGTCAAGAAATAGTGACATCATATGACTGAGGCCTGGAACAGCAAATTACGAACAAAGTTCACTAGGTTGGTAGAGCTTTCCAGTATGGTGAACCAGGTGTAGTCCTAAAAGGTAACCTCAGTTATGTACATACCAACTATTAAAAGAAGCCTGCTCCTAGGAGAAGTGAGGAGTTTCGTGAGCAGTAATATCCCATTGCTCTCAGACAACACTTACTCCAGGATAAGCAACTTTACTTTCTGCAAGGACAAATAGGATACATAGTCTAACACTGGGAATCCCTAGCTACTTTCTGCCAAAGAAAAAAAAGGGGGAGGGGGAACTAAAAAAAGAAATTGTGCTATTGCAAACATAACATGTATAGAAGTAACAGTGTATGAGTAGCTACTACTACTACTAGTATTAATCATATAGCACTACATATGCAGTGCTGCACTGATGAATGTAAAAAAGACGGTCCCTGCTCATCAGAGCTTACAATCTAATCAAGACAGGCAATACAATAGCTGAGAAACAAGGATACAACTAGGGAATGGTAAGGAGACACAAAGAAGAACAAGGGATCAGGATCCAAAAGCAGTCTCAAAGAGGTGAGCTTTTAGCATGGATCTGAAAAAGGGCAGAAATGAAGCCTGACATACAGACTAAGGTAATTTGTTCCAGGCATAAGCAGCAGCAAGGTGAAAGGATCGAAGTCTGGAGTTGGCAGTGGAAGAGAAGCAAGCCAGCAGAAGAGCGACATTCACGAGGAGTGGTGTAGGGAGAGAGAAGAGAGGAGAAATAAAATGAATGCATTTATAGGTCAGAAGAAGTTTGAATTGGATGTGGAAACAGAAGGGGAGCCAAAGAAGTGACTTGGGAAGGATAGCACAGACAACACATTAGAGGGAAACCAATAGATTAAGCAAGTATTTACATACTTATAATGACAAAGAAGCAGAGAAAGTAGTTGCTTACTTGTAATGAGGGTTCTAGGTAGACAGCAGGGGTATGCTGCCACACCTGATAACAGCTCCAAAGACGTCCCCATGCCGGGCCCTCCCCAGCTCTAGATTAAGCCTACTTGTATAATATTCTCCCATAGTTTAGTTGCTCTCTCTACTAGCTGAAGATGGAATATTCGAGGTCAAATCATCAGAGAAGATCAGAGTGCAAATTTTCACATGGTATTCACAAGCCTAGAAAACATGCTCAGGCCAAAACCTACAGCTACAAGTCAAAACAGACATTTGCATTCTACAATTCCAGATAAGGTGGAGACAGAAATAAGAGGATGAGAGGAAATAGGCTGTCCATTGAGAGGTTTAAGGGATGCTGCAATAGCACTCAAATGGACACTTAACTGAATTCGTTTTAAGGCCTGCATGGGATAAATGCAGCAAATACTCTAGTAAAGAATTCAGAGGTATTGCAAGAGGGTTAAGACCCTTCTCTGCACACAAAAAGGTAAACCGTTTCCATTTAAAAGCATAGGAACGTCTAGTGGAAGGCTTTCTGGAAGCATGAAGGATATCCTTCACTTGCTGAGAAAGATGCAAATCTTGAAGGTCTAGGCCTTCAGCAACCAGGCTCTGAGGTGAAGAGACTTGGGATTTGGGTGCCACAACGTTCCCTCCTCCTGGGACAGGAGGTCTGGAGCAGATCCCAAGTCCAGGGAGGGAGCTTGAGAGAGATGCAGAAGTAGAGGGTACCACACTTGGCGTGGCCAATGTGGTGCTATGAGGATCATAGACCCCTTGTCTCTCTGAAGTTTGAACAGTGTCTTGGGAATTAGGGGAATGGGTGGAAAGGCATAGAGGAAGTCTTGCCCCCAATGGAGGAGGAAGGCATCCCTTGCCTGAACTCCCCGACACGGAATTCTGGAACAGAACCGGGGAAGTTTGGCATTCCACGGACTTGCAAACAAGTCTATGTCTGGGGTTCCCCAAATTCGAAAGATCCTGGCTTTCTGGTCCCCATGAAGGGACCATTCGTGTGGAAGCAGAACTCGACTGAGTCTGTCTGCTCAAGAGTTTTGAACCCCTGGAAGATACACTGCCATGAGATGGATTTGATGCTCTCTGGCGAAGGCCCACAATCTCAGAGCTTCATTGCAAAGCGACAGAGAGCCAGTCCCCCCCTGCTTGTTCACGTAGAACATGGCTACTTGGTTGTCTGTGTGAATGAGGACTGTCTTGTAGCTGAGCAGGGTGTGGAAGACTGAGAGCCAGAAAGATTGCTCTGAGCTCTAAGAGGTTGATATGTAGAGATGTCTCCTGTGGAGACCAGATGCCTTGGGTGGAGAGATCTTGTAGATGAGCTCCCCAACCCTTTGGAGAGGCATCTGTTGTAAGGGTTGCTTGGGGTAACACCTGTTGAAAGGGGGACCCCAGCAACAGATTTTGAGTGGACTTCCACCACTGGAGAGAGCAAAAGAGGCGACTGGAGGTTGCTACTTTGTCTGACAGGCACCCTGATGCCTGGGTCCATTGGGTGGACAGAGTCCATTGAGCTGCTCTCATGTGAAGGCGAGCATAAGGAACCACATGCACAGTGGATGCCATGTGGCCTAACAGTTGTAACATCTCTCGAGCAGTTAAATGGGATTTTAACTGAATCTGTGAGGCTAACTGCACAAAGTGTAGGCAACGGGCCTGGGGAAGATAGGCCCTTGCAGTTGTGGTATCTAGCAAGGCCCCTATGAACTCTAGAGATTGAGTAGGGGTGAGATGGGATTTTGGAATGTTTATTACAAGTCCCAGATACTGAAGAACACGCCTCGTGCAGGCTAGGAAAGTCTGGGCCTCTGACTGGCATGGAGCTCGGATGAACCAGTCGTCCAGATATGGGAATACGAATATCCCTAGAGTGCGTAGAAATGCAGCTACTACTGCCATGCATTTTGTGAACACTCTTGGTGCAGAGGCCAGACCGAAAGGAAGCGCTTTGTATTGGTAGTGCTTTCCTCGGTAAAGGAACCGAAGGAACCTTCTGTGTGTTGGATGGATGAGGACATGGGTGTACGCATCCTTGAGGTCTAGAGAACAAAGCCAATCCTGACTCTGAAGGTATGGAAGGAGAGCACCGAGAGAAATCATCTTGAACTTCTCCTTGTATAGAAACTTGTTCAATTCTCTGAGATCTAGTATGGGTCTGTAGCCCCCTGTTTTCTTTGGGATAAGAAAGTAGGGGGAGTAGAACCCTGAGCCCTGCTGAAGAAGGGGTACTTCTTCTATTGCCCCTTGGGCAAGAAGGGTAGTAATATCCTGACCCAGAAGGTCGAGGAGAGATGTTGGAGAATTGAACTGTCTCACCATGGTGTGAGGAGGAAGGTTTAAGAAATGAAGCTCGTACCCCTCTCTTATGATGGAGGGGGTCCATTGCTCTGCTGTGATTTGTTCCCACCTGGGAGCAAAGTGAGCTAACCTTCCTGGAATGGTGAGAGGCTCTGGTTCTTTTAGAGCCAGAAAGGCTAAGTTCTCTATTTGAAAGTCAAAGGCCCTGAGGAGGCTGAGGCTGTTAAGCCGTAGCAGTCCTAGCAGCCTTAGGTTTGGCCTGTTTTGGTTGTTGCTGTCTCTTTTGTAGCAAAACGACCTACAGAAGATGCCTGCTGACCATAGGCAGAATAATATTTCCCTTTTTTGGGAAAAAAACCTTTTTGAACAACCTTTTCTTAAAAGGAGCAGAGGTAGACTTTGAGAGTATCTAAAGCAGAATTTTCAACATCCATTTGGGTGGCCTTTGCTTGCCAATCTTTGCCAAAAAGGTTTTCACCTGTACAAGGAAGGTTTCCTAGTCCATCCTGAACCCAGGGTTCCAAATCAGAAGCTTGTAACCAAGCAACTCTGCGTGCACCTATGGCAATAGCCAAGGCTCTGCTGGCACACTCAAAGAGTCAAAGGCTGCACGGTTGGAAAATTTGGAAACATCCTGGGCATGTTTAAGCCAGGTGAGAAACTCTTCCCTTTTATCTTCTGAAATAAAAGGAGATAAAGTTTGCAGATGATCTGTAATTTCTTTCAGAAACATCCCCATATAGAGACTATAGGAGTTGATTCTGGCAACAAGAATATTGGCCTGGAAAATTCTTCTGCCAAAGGCATCTAAGGTTCTGCATTCTCTTCCTGGAGGATTAGAAGAGTGCCTTTTTGTACTCTTTATCTTCTTCATAGCAGACTCCACCACAATTTAGTGGTGAGGAAGCTGAGTCTTATGAAAGCCAGGACAAGGAGGAACACGATACATGGTGTCCAACCTACGAGAATGAGGGGAGATGGTGAGAGGGGTTTCCCATATGCCCAACATGTGATCATAAAGAATCTCATGAATTGGTAAAGTGGCTGCCTCTTTAGGAGCCTTAGGATATTGTAAAATATCTAATTTTTTGGCTCTAGGCTCTGCTTCAGGGGCCACTGAAATGGAAAGGTCCCTGGCCACTTCCCTAATGAAGTCTTGAAAAGACAAGTCTTCTGGAGGAGACATTCTTCTTTTTGGAGAAGAGGGCTCCTGAGGAAGGATCACCGATGCTTCGACAGAGGCCTCTGATTCATCAGAGTCTTCAGAGGAACCGAAGTATCGTCTGTCTGGATGCTCCTGCAGAGCCCAATACACGTACCGGGTGGTATCGACATCGGGAGTGATTGGTACCGAGTCGGTACCGATGGGCATCACAGAACAGTGTACCGCTGCAGTAGACACCGAAGCCGATGTCGATGCAATCGGTACCGGCAACGGAACCGATATCGGTGCCGGAGTCGGTACCGCCAACGGAGTTTGTTGCGGTACCGAAGGCGTCGCAGCTTGTATGAATGCCGTAATGGCACGCTGCATGGTCAGGATATTCTGATCCATCGACACCACCAATGTCTGGATGTCGGTACCAGTGGGAAACACCGGTACCCCAGAACATGGCAACAGGTGATCAGTCGAGGCCGAGCCATCGATGTCAACCTGTGACCCCATAGATAAAGCTTTGGAAGCCGGAGCCTCCCGCCGGGGTAATTTTGCCGGTGCAGATTCCTCGAGAGCAAGCCCGGAGGCATCTCGATACTTAGAGGGAGATCTACTTTTTGAGGACCGACTGGACTTAAGTTTGGTTACCTGAGATCCATGGGAGGAAGAGGAAGCCCTGGAAGACGTTGATGCTACCGAAACTGCATCAGAGGGAAACAGGGTACTGAGCTTGGCTGCTCGATTCTGTAGACCTCTTTTAGACATCATGGAACAGGACTCAATCCGTTATGGAGTGGTCAGGACCTAAACATTTTAGACACCATTCATGGGTGTCGGTGACAGTAATGGTGCCGCTGCACTTCATGCATTTTTTAAACCCGGAGGCGGGCTTTTCCATGAGGAAAATTTTCCTAGGCCTAAGGCAGAAGAAAGAAAAAATGCACTGAAGTGGGAACAACAGTAGTTTGTTTTTTTTTTTTTAAGAATAAAGAAAGAAAGACCGGCGGTACCGGTCCGGTGTCGAAGAAGGCAGACACGCGACCAAAGAAATAAAAGAAAATAAAGAAATTCTTCAGCAGTGACAGGAACACGACCTGCTGGCTCCGCGGAAAAGAAGAACTGGAGAGAGGCGGTTGGGAAAAGCGGGAAGGCAGCGCGCAGGCGCTGTGGGATGCTCCCAAAAGCTTTCCTTTTGGACGCTGGGGAGAGTTCCTGCGCAGGCTCCGTCGGTACCGACGATACCCATATGTGAGGACTCATTCCTGCTTATTCCTGGAGATACACGCCAATTTCCTCCTCTGTGCAAAAAATGATGCCTGCTACAAAATAAAAGCTCATCAACTTATGCATAATTGATATCTATAAAAACAACAAAGCAAGCAGAAATGGAAGTAGACACAAGGCCTTTGTTGGGCCTTGTGTCTACCTATTTCTGCTTACTTTGGTTTTTGTCCTTTTCTGAAAGATCCTTTTCCCTTGAGTGACAGATATCTGTCAAATATAATTGAATGTCTAACATTTTCCTTGGAAATAGGCCATATTTGTCTTCTTTTTTAATGAAGGCAACCTGAAAATAATGAAAATGGGCCCTGTGGGGGAGAGAAAGGAGTTGCATTCTAAACCTCAAATAGATTTCTTAGGACAGATTGACCAAATCTACTGTTGAAGACAGATGTGACTCTGTGGGCCAAAATTCATGTTGCAACCCTACAGATCTCTTCCATGGAGGCCGATGTTAGAAAAGCTCCTGACGTCGCCATGACTTGGACATTATGAGCCTTGATATACCCTTTCACAAGCCTGGGTTAAGTGGACTGTTTTGCTGATATGGAAGGACAGACTAGATAGGCCATGTGGTCTTTTTCTGTCGTCATTTTTCTATGTTTTTAAGTGAAAGAAATACAACCTGCTATCCAATTAGACCGTTGTACACTGGATTATGGTTGGTTAGGGTCAAAAGAAACAAAAAAACTGGATGGACTTTCTAAAGCCTTCAGTCTGCTCCAAGTAGGCAGCTAAGACTCTTTTACAATCCAAGGTGTGCAAAGCACATTCACCATCATGGATATGTAGCCTAGGAAAACATGCTTGAAAAACTATTTGTTTTTTTTGTTCATGGAACCCTATCAGTAGCATTTCTGGTTGACTGGTTAAGGTAGAAATCCACCACCTTAGGCAGAACTTAGGATAAAAGAATAAAATCACCTTATGTAGGGCAGATAAGCCACCAAAAATAAGACCTTCAAAGAATAGGTGCTTCAGTTTATGAGTCTAGTTCAGTGTTTATTTACTGATGGTCCTCAAGGGCTTCAAACACGGTGCATTTTCAAGAAAACTAATGAATATACATGCATAAACTGCATGCAGTCTATCTCCAGAAGTGCTAGAAGTATGTAGTACAGCTAATGGCCCAAATTCAGAAAGTTGGAAGTGAAGAGCATAATTTCTCAGTGTTGCTTCACAAACCAGATAAAAATGTTGTAGCAGACTAGCAATTGAAAAAGCGCAGTTGCTTACCCTTTCAGACCATATGTCCATTGTAATGGACATGTTAGTCATTGAATTCCATCTATATATATATGGTGTCTGTGAAAAAATTCAGGTCTAAAAGGGTTAACGGGGGTTCTCCATAGACAGCAGGAGTATGCAGTCTCACACTATTGGTGATGTCCTCGACGGAGCCAGGTGTGCATTCTGCTTCTTGCCTTCTGTTACTTTACTGTTTACTTCAGTTGATGATATAGCTGGCCTCAAGGCTTGAGTTTCATGAGATTTTTTAAGTCTGTGATTGTCTCGGAGTGTGACTGGAGGATGTTTTGCAGGAAAGGCAGGGAGGAGAGTGTGGCTGCATACCCCCTGCTGTCTACAGAGAACCCCTTTCACAGGTAAGCAACTACTCTTTCGCCAGTCATGTAGGGGATGCAGACACACTGAATCCAAAGCTGAGGACCGCTCGAACGTTGGTACAGATCAGCAGGAGGAAGAGGATCAGGAAGTGAACAAGTTGTGGAGTATGGCTGCCCAAAGGCGAGATCCTCCACTGATGAATGGTCAATGCTATAGTGCTCGGTAAAGGTGTGAAATGATGACAAGCAGCTGCTATGCAGATGTCCTGGGCAAAAACTGATGCCAGGCTGGCAATGGAGGCTGCCGTGGCTCAGAGATGGTGGGATCCAATGCATCTGGGGTATGGTATATTGGCTTGTTCGGGTTAAAGGTTTAAAAAAAGCTAGAAGAGGAAGTATTTCTTTTGTTGTGCATAGTAAAACGACAGAGCCTTGTGGCAGTCCAGTGAATGTAGTGTTTTCTCCGGTGAGCTGTTATGCGGTCCAAGGAAGAATGTTGAGAGGACTATGCTCCAATTGAGATGGAAGGTGGAGATGACCTTGGGAAGGAACTTGGGGTGTGTAAACAGGATGACACTGTTGTGTATAAATTGTGCATATTGGGGGTAGTGAACTAGGGCTTGCAGTTCACTTACTTGCCTTGCCGAGGTTATAGCGACAAGAAACACCATCTTACAGGTGAGGTGCTTGAGGGAGATGGATCCCAATGACTCAAGGGGGGGGGGCGGGCGGTTCATGAGCTCAGAGAGGACTATGTTGACATCCCATGCCAGTGTGCATGGTATGGTTGAGAGCTTTGTGATCATGAGACCCTTCATGAATCTGGTCACTAGTGGATGTACTAATAGGGCCTTCCCATAGATCTGGGAATGGGAAGCTGCGATGGCTTATAGACATTTGACCAAGGTGGTCTGGAGACCTGAGTGTGATAGATGCAGTAGGCATGCGAGTACCTGGCTGACAGGGCAGGACACAGGATTGAACCACTGTGCTGTGGTCCAGTGCTTGAAGCGTGTCCATTTGCTAACAGGACGGCTGTGTGGATGGTCATCTGGAGGCAGAGATGATAGTCAGGACATCATCGGGGAGGGAATCTCTTGTCATGGAATTGAGTATCCTCCAGGCAACCAGGGACCAGTTTCAGAGGCTAGGATGGATCAGACGTCAGTCGTGCTGTGTGAGGAGGAATGAATTATTGTCCAGTAGAAGTAATGGCTCTGCCACCAGCGCAATGAAGTGAGGGAACCAAGTCTGTCTTGGCCAGTGCGGGGCTACGAGGATGACTGTGGCTCTGTCTTCCCTGATCTTGACTAGAACTCTTGGCAGGAGTGGGAAGGGAGGAAAGACATACAGGAGATGCTGACTCCAGGAGACAGCAACCGCATCATGTGCCCAGCAGTGAGTACTCGGGTGGATAGAGCAGAATAATGGGCACTTTGCATTATCCTCAGATGCAAAGAGGTCCACTTCCGGCATGCCCCAGTTGTCGAAAAGGCATCAGATGACCTGAGGATCAAGGGACCACTCATGTGGATCATCACGGCAGGTAGGTTGCTCTTAGCATGGCATTCAGCGACTGAGCAAAAAGCCATAGTCGGGTGGCCTTGCAGCACAGATGGCGGGTCCAGATCCTCCTTGCTTGTTGATGTAGAACATAGTGACTTGATTGTCCGTACATGTATGATCTATTGATGGGCCCAGTGCTGGAATACAGTGAGGCCACAGAATACTGCCTGTAGCTCTAAGACATTGATGTGCGGGTGCACTCTTGGGTCATCCAGGTCCCTTGAGTGGTGAATTGCCACAGGTGTGCTTCCCAGCCTAATGTGGAGGCATCAGTGGTGAGGGTAAGTTGTGTCAGAGGTTCCTGAAAAGGGCAGCCATGCTGGTTCGTTGGCTCAGTCCATCACTTGAGTGATCGGTGGAGAACCACAGAAGTGAGACCTTGCAGGGGGACCTTTGTGTGAAGGGGCTGAGTATGCTGGTACCAGTTGATTTTGAGGTGTCACTGCAGTAGGTGCATGTACAATCGTTACAGTGAAACTACATGAACTGAGGCAGCCATGTACCCCAGGAGGCAGAGGATGGGGTGTGCCAAGGCATGTCTGCGGAGGACCAAGCTGTTGCTGAGTCACTGAAGGGTTAGAGCCCTGATGGAGGGCTCTTCAACCTGGAAAAGAGACGGCTGAGGGGAGATATGATAGAAGTCTATAAATTAATGAACGGAGTGGAACGGGTAAACACAGATCGATTGTTTGCATTACCAGAATATAGAAAGACTAGGGGACATGCAATGAAGCTACAGGGTAAACTATTTAAGACTAATAAAAAAAAATATTTTTTCACTCAATGTGTAATCAAATTCTGGAATTTGTTACCGGAGGATATAGTAAAGGCTGCTAGTGTAGCTGGGTTTAAAAAAGGTTTGGACAAGTTCCTGGAGGAAAGGTCCATAAACCATTATCATCATACAGCAATA
Source organism: Ichthyophis bannanicus (assembly GCA_033557465.1). Lineage (NCBI taxonomy): Eukaryota > Metazoa > Chordata > Amphibia > Gymnophiona > Ichthyophiidae > Ichthyophis > Ichthyophis bannanicus. Next base: position 158,319,596 of record CM066034.1, read on the forward strand.
TCAATATCAATGCTTGACCGAATACAAGCATTGTGGAATCTGTGTCTTTTGGGGAAACTGCTAGGTACGTATGACCTAGATTGGCCACTGTTGGAAACAGGATACTGGGCTTGATGGAACTTGGTCTGATCCAGTATGGCATATCTTATGTTCTTATGTACACTCCGATGAAGAGGATCTGCTGTGGTTTGAGCTCGGATTTGTGGACGTTGAGGATGAATCTGAGCTCTTGTAGTATGCGGACTGGAAAGGGGGGCTGTTACTTCTGGAGAGAAATCTGAAATTGTGAGTATATACTTCTGGGAATTTTTCTGAAAGGAATTTTTTTTCTTTTAAAGCTAATTAATCTGTGAACCCATTATTTTTTTTTTTTTTTTGTTAAATCAGTCAGGGCCTAGTAGCAACAGTTTAATATTCAATTTAAAAACACAGAAGAGAACTTTCTGGTTACCTTTCATACCCAGTAGACAGCTGTAGTTTAAATTTCATAGTCACTCAGGGCCTAGCATCAGCAAAGTACTTTTAGTTTCAAATTAAAACACAGAAGAGAGCTTTCTGGTTAAATTTAGAATCCAGCAGAGAGCTTGTAGTTTAAATTTCATAATAGGTTAGAGCCTAGTAGCAGCAAAGAGCTATAATTTAAATCAAATCAGAATATAGTTTTCCTCAGCAGCACAGGACAAGGTACTGTGTAGCAGCCCTTTTCTATCATATCTCCCCTCAGCCATCTCTTTTCCAGGTTAAAGAGCCCTAACCTTTTTAGCCTTTCTTCATAGGAGTATCCTTCCATCCCCTTTACCATTTTTGGTGGCTCTTCTCTGAACCTTTTCTAAAATCGCTATATCCTTTTTAAGATACGGCGACCAGAATTGCACACAATATTCAAGGTGCGGTCTCACCATGGAACGATATAGAGGCATTATAATATCTTTTGTTTTATTCTCCATTCCTTTCCTTATCATACCTAGCATTCTATTTGCTCTCTTGGCCGCTGCTGCACACTGGGCCGAGGGTTTTAACATGGTATCCACAATGACGCCTAAATCTTTTTCCTGGGTGGTAGTTCCTAATGTGGAACCTTGCATCATGTAACCATAGTTTGGGTTGTTCTTCCCTAGGTGCATAACCTTGCACTTGTCCACATTAAATTTCATCTGCCATTTTGATGCCCAGTCTTCCAATTTATCAAGATCCTCTTGCAATTTTCCACAATCCTCTTGGGTTTTAACAACTTTAAATAGTTTTGTGTCATCTGCAAATTTGATAACCTCACTCGTTATTCCACTTTCCAGGTCATTTATGAATATGTCAAAAAGCAGCGGACCCAGCACAGATCCCTGGGGTACACCACTATTCACCTTTCTCCATTGGGAAAATTGGCCATTTAGGCCTATCCTCTGCTTTCTATCTTTTAACCAGTTCCTGATCCACAATAGTACACTGCCTCCTATCCCATGACTCTTTAGTTTTGCCAAAAGTCTCTCATGAGGGACCTTGTCAAAGGCTTTCTGAAAGTCCAGATACACAATATCAACCGACTCACCTTTGTCCACCTGATTATTCACTCCTTCAAAAAAACATAACAGATTAGTAAGACAAGATCTTCCTTGTCTAAAGCCATGTTCGTGTCTCCCATTAGGTCATGACCATCTACATGCTGAGTAATTTTATTCTTTATGATGGTTTCTACCATTTTTCCCGGTACCGACGTCAGGCTCACCGGTCTGTAGTTTCCCGGATCACCCCTGGAACCCTTTTTAAAAATTGGTGTTACATTGGCAATCCTTCAATCTTCAGGTATTAGAGATGATTTTAATGATAGTTCACAGATTACTAATAGCAGGTCTGCAATCTCATATTTCAGTTCTTTCAACACCCTTGGATGTATACCATCCGGCCCAGGTGATTTGCTACTCTTCAGTTTATCTAATAGTTGTAATACATCTTCCCGATGTATCGATATTTCCTTCAATTCTTCCGCACCATTAAATACCACTTCAGTCATGGGTAACATCCCTACATCTTCCTCAGTAAAGAGCGAAGCAAAGAATTCATTCAGTCTCTCCTCTATCGCCTTGTCGCCTCTTAGTGCTCCTTTAACCCCTTTATCATCTAATGGACCAACTGACTCTCTCACAGGTTTTTTGCTACGAATGTACTTGAAAAGGTCTTTACTTCGTGTTTTTGCTTTCGCAGCAAGCTTCTTCTCAAATTCTCCCTTTGCTTGCCTTATCAATGCCTTGCATTTGACTTGCCAGTGTTTGTGCTGTTTCCAGGTTTCGTCATTTGGCTCTTTTTTCCATTTCCTGAAAGATGCTTTTTTGGCAACAGCCTCTCTGACCTCACCTTTAAACCATGCTGGCAGTTTTTTGGACTTCCTTCCACTTTTCTTAAAGTGTGGAATACAGCTGGTCTGGGCTTCCAAGATAGTATTTTTCAACAACAGCCAAGCCTGATGTACGTCTTTAACCTTTGCAACTGCTCCTTTTATTTTTTTCTTAACTGTTTTCCTCATTTTATCATAGTCTCCCTTTCGAAAGTTAAAAGGTAGTACTGTGGATTTCCTTACTATCCCTCCTCCACTAATTAAATCAAAGGCAATCATGCTATGATCACTATTGCCAAGTGGCCCCAACAACCTTATCTCTTGCACTAGATCTGGTGTTCCACTAAGGACTAGGTCTAATATGGCTTCCCCTCTGGTCGGTTCATGAACCAGCTGCTCCAAGAAGCAGTCATTTATTTCATCTAGGAACTTTATCTCCCTAGCATGTCCTGACGTGACACTGACCCAGTCGATACCGGGGTAGTTGAAATCACCCATTATTACTGTGCTGTAACTTTTGTTAGCTTCCTTGATTTCTTTGAACATTTCATCATCCATTTGGTCATTCTGGCCAGGCAGTCGATAGTACACCCCCACTGCCATCGCCTTCCCCCTTTTACATGGAATTTCAATCCATATAGATTATACAGCAGATTTTGTTTCCTGCAAAACTTTAATCCTTTCTGACTCAATGCCCTCTCTAACATAGAGAGCAACCTCTCCTCCAATTTGATCAGCTCTATCATTACGATATAGTTTGTACCCAGGTATCACAGTGTCCCATTGGTAGTCCTCCTTCCACCATGTCTCTGATATTCCAATCATATCTAACCTTTCATTTAGTGCTATATATTCTAACTCTCCCATCTTATTTTTTTAGACTTCTAGCATTTGCATACAAGCATTTTAGAGAATGTATTTTATTCATATTAATTTGGCTATTGTTAGACATGGGTAATTTGGGATATTTAAGCTCTGTCTGTTCCATACTTGAGGGCATTTGGGCTAGTTTACTCTTTTGTGGAACCTCTCTGCTTTTGGTAGTATCCTTCAAAGATACATTCTTCCGAACCATCCGCTCTTGGGCGACTGTCGGCTTTCCCCTAATATCTAGTTTAAAAGCTGCTCTATCTCCTTTTTAAAGGTCAATGCCAGCAGCCTGGTTCCATCCCGGTTAAGGTGAAGCCCATCCCTTCGGAAGAGCCCCTCCTTTCCCCAGATTGTTCCCCAGTTCCTAACAAATCCAAAACCCTCATCTCTGCACCATTGTCTCATCCTCGCATTGAGACTCCGGAGCTCTGCCTGCCTTTTGGGTCCTGCATGTGGAACAGGAAGCATTTCGGAGAACGCTACCCTGGAAGTTCTGGATTTCAACTTCCTACCTAAAAGCCTAAATTTAGCCTCCAGAACCTCCCTACCACATTTTCCTATGTCATTGGTACCAACATGTACCAAGACAGCAGACTCCTCCCCAGCACTATCTAAGACCTTATCTAGGTGGCGTGTGAGGTCCGCTACCTTCGCACCAGGCATGCATGTTACCAGGCGATCCTCACGTCCACCAGCCACCCAGCTATCTACATGCCTAATGATCGAATCACCAACTATAAAGGCTGTCCTAACCCTTCCCTCATGGGCACATGGCCCTGGAGAAACTTCCTCGGTGCGAGAGGGTTTTACATCACCTGGAGGACAGGTCCTAGTTACAGGATCACTTCCTGCCACACCAGGGTGATGCTCTCCTGTCATGTGACCTCTCTCCTCCATGCAACAGGGATGCTGCCAGACTGGAGGTGGGACTTCAGGACTATATCCCTGTAGGTCTCGTCTATGTACCTCTCTGTCTGTCTTATGCTTTCCAAGTCTGCTACTTTAGCCTCTAGAGAACAGACTCGTTCCCTGAGAGCAAAGAGCTCCTTGCACCTAGTGCACACGTAAGACCTCTCGCCAACTGGGAGAAAATCGTACATGTGACACTCAATGCAAAAGACTGGAAAGCCCGCATCCCGCTGCTGGACTGCTGTCTGCATCTTAGTTTTAAGTTTGTGTTTAGATCTAAGTTCTTTACTTACTAAGCGTTGCTATGGATATTTATACTAATAAAACTGTACCTAATACGTGTAATATACCTTGTTCACCTGAAGCTTAACTAATCACAGGTCCTTAGTGTATGATTGATTTGGGTAACGAGCTTCACCTGAGAGCACCTCCTGCCTTTTAAGATGTGTAAGTACCTATAAAAGCTACGATTATCCCAGGGGAGGGAGGGAGGGAAATAACACTTATTAAAAGAGCGCTGCTACACAGTACCCTGTCTTGTGCTGCTGAGGTAAGCTATATTCTGATTTGATTTAAATTATAGCTCTTAGCTGTTGCTAGGCTCTAACTTCTTATGAAATTTAAACTACAAGCTCTCTGCTGGGTTCTAAATTTAAACAGAAAGCTCTCTTCTGTGTTTTAAATTTAAGCTAGAAGTACTTTGCTGTTACTAGGCCCTGAGTGACTATTAAATTTAAACTACAAGCTCTCTGCTGGGTATGAAATGTAAACCAACAAAACAAGCCCCAGCTCGCCAAGCCTATCGTGTGATAGTAATGCAAAATCAAAATCAAAAACAAAATATCTCAATAAATACACTTTCTTTTTGTCGGAATGACCTTTCAAGAGAAAGCAGGAAGGAAAACCTACCCCTCGCCGAGGCCAATCCTTTTTATCTTAAAATGCTTGAAAAACTTATCTTTTTTAATCTTTGTTTAATCTTTGTTGATTCAGCCAGCTCCGAATTCTTTAAACACAACGTGCCACGTTTCGGGCCTTCTATCCCATCTGCGGCCCTGCATCAGGTGATGTATATCGAATCCATAAGGGTGGCTTCTAATAAAGTCCCATCCGTTAGGCTTATAAAGAGTGGCGAGTGACGTCTACACTCACATGGAGATCAATCAGCCAATCAGCCGGCAGAACGTAGCAAGCATGTGATAACAAGGGGAAACCCACAATAAGGGAACCCCTATGATGTCATTATTATCAGGTCATATATGGAGTTGAAACAGCCACTAGATCTCCACGGCATAATATGCACTAAAGAGGGAAAAACCCCCCCAGCAAAAATTGCTTTTGAAACATTGTGTCCAATTGTCAGCGATCTAAGAAATGGTCTGCCATTCCACAGAAACATTTAGTCCACGAGGTGAAACAGTATCCAGGAGGAAGATCCACCGCTGTTCTGTACGTTGCAATTTCTCAATTCGAGCACCCCCCCGGGGGTCCTGAGGTATGTGGTCGATAACTCGCCATTGTAATTGTTGAAACAGATGATTATTCTGCAGGCAGTGAGTAACCATGGGCGCCGAGCATGTTTTAGTACGTAGACGGGATGCATGCTCTCCCAAGCGAACTTTAACTGGACGAGTAGTGCGCCCAACATAGAATAACCCACAGGGACAAATAAGGTAAACCACGTACGAAGAATCGCACGTGGTATGCCAATGGGAACGATAAGAGACAGAAGTAAAAGAATTCTGCCAAACCGGTCCAGTCAATGCCATATCGCAATAATTGCAAAGACCACAGGTATAATGGCCCGGGTTTTCATGAGAAGTGGGAGGGCGGTCAGAAGGCCAAGTAGTTCTTACTATACGATCCCGGAGGTTTGATGCCCGAGAATAAGCTATTCTCAGCCGTTTGCCTGAGAAATAAGGGTGAACTGATAGCACCGGCCAGTATCGCCGAAGGATGCAGACTACCTTCGGAACACCCACCAAATATGGAAAAATACCCATAAAAGTCTCCCCTTCGGAACCATCCATGGGAGAACGGGGAAAAAACAGCCATTCTCGATGAAAAAATCAGGCGCGTTTATACGCTTTGTGTATCAATGAAAGAGGGTAACCTCGCGCTGTCAGCCGTTCCCGTAAATCAGCAGCATGCTTCTGAAAGTCCTCCAATGATGAACAATTGCGACGCAGCCTCAGAAATTGACCAAAAGGGAGACCCCGCTTAAGCGGTATGGGATGAAAACTTGAGAATTTCAGTAACGTGTTCCGTTGGACAGATTTTCTAAATAAAGTTGTCGTGATCCCTTCTGACGACAGAGAAATAGTAAGGTCCAGAAACTGAATAGATCGCTTATCAGACATTGCGGTAAACTGGATATGTGGGGAATGCGTATTTAAAGAACTCAAAAACTGCTGTAATTCCCCCGAGGAACCAGACCACAGAAAAAACACATCATCGAGGAAACGACGCCAAAATTTTACATGTTGAAACAGAGGAGAGGTGTAAACATATGTATCCTCAAACATAGCCATGTAAATTGTGGCAATCGAGGGGGCTACAGTGGCCCCCATGGCAATACCAAATACTTGCCGATAGAAAACTTTATCATGCAAAAAATAATTTTCATTCAGAACCAAATCCAACAGTGCAAGTAAAAAAGGCCGAGGAATCCTAGATGGAAGGTCAAGCGGATGGTCAGCCAAACACTGAAGTACTTCTCGTTGATTAATGTTGGTGTAGAGCGCTTGCACATCTAAAGATACCAAATAGGTATATATTGGATAGTCCTGGCATGATGACAGTTGTACAAGAAAATCCCCGGTGTCACGGATATATGAGGGAACCTTCGCCGCTGCCGGTTGTAAAAACACATCACAGAATTTAGACAGAGGTTCTAGAAGGGAATCCCGACAGGATACTATTGGTCGTCCCGGTGGACAATTTTTATCCTTATGAAGTTTGGGGACCAAGTAAAAAACCGGAATCTTAGGACTAGAATTGATCAGGAAACGAGATTCACGACTGGTGATAAACTATTTGATAAACTGAATAGTAGCAAATCACCTGGACCGGATGGTATACATCCCAGAGTGTTGAAAGAACTGAAATATGAGATTGCAGACCTGTTATTGGTAATCTGTGAACTTTCATTAAAATCATCTGTAATACCTGAAGATTGGAGGGTCGCCAACGTAACACCAATTTTTAAAAAGGGTTCCAGGGGTGACCCGGGAAATTACAGACCGGTGAGCCTGACGTCAGTACCAGGGAAAATGGTAGAAGCCATCATAAAGAACAAAATTACACAGCATGTAGATAGTCATGGCCTAATGGGAGACAGCCAACATGGCTTTAGACAAGGAAGATCTTGTCTTACTAATCTGATCTGTTTTTTTGAAGGTGTGCATAAACAGGTAGACAAAGGTGAGTCAGTTGATATAGTGTATCTGGACTTTCAGAAAGCTTTTGACAAGGTCCCCCATCAGAGACTTTTGGCGAAGCTAAAAAGTCATGGGATAGGAGGCAGTGTACTATTGTGGATCGGGAACTGGTTAAAAGATAGAAAGCAGAGGGTAGGGCTAAATGGCCAATATTCCCAATGGAAAAAGGTGAATAGTGGAGTGCCCCAGGGATCTGTACTGCGTCCGCTACTTTTTGACATATTCATAAATGACCTGGAAAAGGGAATAACTAGTGAGGTAATCAAATTTGCAGATGACACAAAACTGTTTAAAGTTGTTAAAACCCAAGAGGATTGTGGAAAACTGCAGGAGGATCTGGATAAATTGGAAGACTGGGCATCCAAATGGCAGATGAAATTTAATGTGGACAAGTGCAAAGTTATGCACCTAGGAAAGAACAACCCACACTATAGTTACAAGATGCAAGGCTCCACATTAGAAACCACCACCCAGGAAAAAGATTTAGGAGTCATCGTGGATAACATGTTAAAACCCTCCGCCCAGTGTGCAGCGGCGGCCAAGAAAGCAAATAGAATGCTAGGTATCATAAGGAAAGGGATGGAGAATAAAACAAAGGATATTATAATGCCTCTGTATCGCTCCATGGTACGACCGCACCTTGAATATTGTGTGCAATTCTGGTCACCGTATCTTAAAAAGGACATAGAGTTATTAGAAAAAGTACAGAGAAGAGCCACCAAATTGGTGAAGGGGATGGAAGGCTACTCCTATGAAGAGAGGCTAAAAAGGTTAGGGCTCTTTAACCTAGAAAAGAGGCGGCTGAGGGGAGATATGATAGAGGTGTATAAATTAATGAATGGAGTGGAACGGATAAACGTGGATAAATTGTTTACGCTATCAGAATATAGAAGGACTAGGGGGCATGTAATGAAGCTACAGGGTAAACTATTTAAGACAAATAGGAGAAAATATTTCTTCTCTCAACGTGTAATCAAACTCTGGAATCTGTTACCGGAGGATGTAGTAAGGGCTGTTAGTATAGCTGGGTTTAAAAAAGGTTTGGACAAGTTCCTGGAGGAAAGGTCCATAAACCACTATTAAAAAGGGACCCAGGATATCAATGCTTGGCCTAGTACAAGCACTGCAGAACCTGTGTCTTTTGGGGAAACTGCTAGGTACGTATGACCTAGATTGGCCACTGTTGGTAACAGGATACTGGGCTTGATGGACCTCGGTCTGACCCAGTATGGCATTTCTTATGTTCTTATGTTCTTATCCAACTCTGCTGTAAAGCATCCAATACAAGGGTTTTTACCTTTTGCAACAGTTCCGACGTCGGATCCGCCGGCAGGGGTTGATAATGTTCACGGTTCTGAAGATGTTTAAGTATCTCAGCTTGATAGTAGGCCGGAGACATTAGAACAATCCCTCCTCCTTTATCCGCACGGCGGAGAATCAAATCAGAACTGGAAAATTCCCGCATTGCTTGAAACTGCTCCCGTGAAAGGTTCGGACGGGAGACTGGCATTTTGACCTCCATTGCCTGCAAATCCCGGAGAACCAAATCTTGAAACGTCAAAATAACCGGGTCAATTACACCCGGAGGGAGCCAGCGAGACGGACCACTGATTACTGAAGGGTCAACCGTATCCGAGCCCTGTATATTAAAATACAAGGCAACCCGCAATTTGCGGAAAAACCGATGAAGTGCCAACCGTAAGTCAAAACCATTATAACGAGATGTCGGAACAAATGATAATCCCATCTCCAGTAGTTGCAATTGAGAAGGAGTAAGAGGCCTGCCAGATAGATTAAACACTACTGATTCAGAGTTCAGGATCGGGTCTCGGGACCTTCCCAAAAATCCTGCTGATATTGATATTGGCGTCGCGATCGACGTCCCCGACGGGAGGAAACCTCCTCCGTAAACGCCGGGCGAGACTGGTGGCCTCCCCATCGAGACTCCGCCCCCTCGGAATCAGTTGAGTCCTCAGAGCTAACTGCAAAGGAGACCTGTTTAACAGGAGCCACAAATTGGCCCGTTGCAGACATCCATTTATAAACACAGTTATTATCATAGTCCGACTTGTCTCGGCGAAATTTACGTATTTTAAGACCACGGACATGGTCCCGAAAAGAATCTAATTGTTTTGTCGTTTCCTGCCACTGAGTCTGGAATGAAGAAGCATCCTGTGTCTGTAAGACTTTTGTTTTAAGTTCCTCTGTCTGCACCGGGGGGGTGCTCGAATTTGAGGATACATATGTTTACACCTCTCCTCTGTTTCAACATGTAAAATTTTGGCGTCGTTTCCTCGATGATGTGTTTTTTCTGTGGTCTGGTTCCTCGGGGGAATTACAGCAGTTTTTGAGTTCTTTAAATACGCATTCCCCACATATCCAGTTTACCGCTATGTCTGATAAGCGATCTATTCAGTTTCTGGACCTTACTATTTCTCTGTCGTCAGAAGGGATCACGACAACTTTATTTAGAAAATCTGTCCAACGGAACACGTTACTGAAATTCTCAAGTTTTCATCCCATACCGCTTAAGCGGGGTCTCCCTTTTGGTCAATTTCTGAGGCTGCGTCGCAATTGTTCATCATTGGAGGACTTTCAGAAGCATGCTGCTGATTTACGGGAACGGCTGACAGCGCGAGGTTACCCTCTTTCATTGATACACAAAGCGTATAAACGCGCCTGATTTTTTCATCGAGAATGGCTGTTTTTTCCCCGTTCTCCCATGGATGATTCCGAAGGGGAGACTTTTACGGGTATTTTTCCATATTTGGTGGGTGTTCCGAAGGTAGTCTGCATCCTTCGGCGATACTGGCCGGTGCTATCAGTTCACCCTTATTTCTCAGGCAAACGGCTGAGAATAGCTTATTCTCGGGCATCAAACCTCCGGGATCGTATAGTAAGAACTACTTGGCCTTCTGACCGCCCTCCCACTTCTCATGAAAACCCGGGCCATTATACCTGTGGTCTTTGCAATTATTGCGATATGGCATTGACTGGACCGGTTTGGCAGAATTCTTTTACTTCTGTCTCTTATCGTTCCCATTGGCATACCACGTGCGATTCTTCGTACGTGGTTTACCTTATCATTTGTCCCTGTGGGTTATTCTATGTTGGGCGCACTACTCGTCCAGTTAAAGTTCGCTTGGGAGAGCATGCATCCCGTCTACGTACTAAAACATGCTCGGCGCCCATGGTTACTCACTGCCTGCAGAATAATCATCTGTTTCAACAATTACAATGGCGAGTTATCGACCACATACCTCAGGACCCCCGGGGGGGTGCTCGAATTGAGAAATTGCAACGTACAGAACAGCGGTGGATCTTCCTCCTGGATACTGTTTCACCTCGTGGACTAAATGTTTCTGTGGAATGGCAGACCATTTCTTAGATCGCTGACAATTGGACACAATGTTTCAAAAGCAATTTTTGCTGGGGGGGGGGGTTTCCCTCTTTAGTGCATATTATGCCGTGGAGATCTAGTGGCTGTTTCAACTCCATATATGACCTGATAATAATGACATCATAGGGGTTCCCTTATTGTGGGTTTCCCCTTGTTATCACATGCTTGCTACGTTCTGCCGGCTGATTGGCTGATTGATCTCCATGTGAGTGTAGACGTCACTCGCCACTCTTTATAAGCCTAACGGATGGGACTTTATTAGAAGCCACCCTTATGGATTCGATATACATCACCTGATGCAGGGCCGCAGATGGGATAGAAGGCCCGAAACGTGGCACGTTGTGTTTAAAGAATTCGGAGCTGGCTGAATCAACAAAGATTAAACAAAGATTAAAAAAGATAAGTTTTTCAAGCATTTTAAGATAAAAAGGATAGGCCTCGGCGAGGGGTAGGTTTTCCTTCCTGCTTTCTCTTGAAAGGTCATTCCGACAAAAAGAAAGTGTATTTATTGAGATATTTTGTTTTTGATTTTGATTTTGCATTACTGTCACACGATAGGCTTGGCGAGCTGGGGCTTGTTTTGTTGGTTTAGATAATTTTGCCCTGTGCTGGGGGGTTTTTTTGGGGTATGAAATGTAACCAGAAAGTTCTCCTCTGTGTTTTAAATTTAAACTTAAACTGCTGCTACTAGGCCCTGACTGATTTAACAAAAAATAGTGGGTTCACAGATTAATTAGCTTTAATACAAAGAATTCCTTTTAGAAAATTACCAGAAGTATATACTCACTGTTGCAGATCTCTCTCCAGAAGTAACAGTCCCTTTTTCTAGTCCTTCAAGGAGGATCAGCCACTAATGCTTGCAACTCACTAATGTGACGTGCTGATGTGATTGCAATGAGAAAGACAACCTTCCAGGAAAGGAATTTCAAGGAGGTAGTAGCTAGAGGTTCAAAAGGCGGCTTCATGAGCAGTCCAAGAACCAGATTTAGGTCCCATGCTACCGGTGGTGGCCTAATGGGAGGCTTAGTTAGGAGGCGGCCCCTCATAAATCTCGCTATGAGAGGATGAGAGGAAATAGGTTGTCCATTTAAAGGCTTGAAAGAAGCTGAAATAGCACTTAAATGGACTCGTACTGAGTTAGTCTTAAGCCCTGCATTAGATAAATGCAGGAGATACTCCAATAATGATTGCAGAGGTATCGCCAGGGGGTCAAGACTCTTCTGCGAACACCATATGGAAAACCTTTTCCACTTGACAGCTTAAGAGCATCTTGTGGAAGACTTTCTAGAAGCATAAAGGATATCCTTTACTTGTTGAGACAGGTTAAGACCATGAAGGTCTAGGCCCCTCAGCAACCAGGCCCTGAGATGCAGGGAGTGGGGATCGGGATGCCACAACATCCCGTCCTGAGACAGGAGATCTGGAGCAGATCCTAACTCCAAAGATGGAGCTTGAGAGAGATGTAGGAGCAGAGGGTACCACACCTGCCATGGCCAATGTGGAGCTATGAGAATCATATGGCCTCTGTCTCTCTGAAGCTTGAATAGGGTTTTGGGAATTAGGGGAATGGGTGGAAAGGCATATAGGAAGTCCTGACCCCAATGGAGGGGGAAAGCATCCCTGGCCTGAGAACCCTGAGCTGGAATTCTGGAACAGAATCGGGGAAGTTTGGCATGCAACGGACTTGCAAAGAGATCTATGTCCGGAGTTCCCCAAATTTGAAAACTTCTTGCTACCTGGTCTGCACGAAGAGACCACTCGTGTGGAAGCAGAACTCGACTGAGTGTCTGCCCAGGAGTTTTGAATGCCTGGCAGATACACCGCAAGGAGATGTATCTGATGCTCTCAGGCGAGGGCGCATAGTCGCAAAGCTTCGTTGCAAAGCGACAGAGCCTGTTCCTCCCTGCTGGTTCAGATAGAACAGGAGTGGCCTAGTTGTTGGGGCAAGGTACTTCAGGCCGGAAGGTCAGGGGGTCAAATCCCACTAGAGGACAGCAACCTTGGGCCGGAAGGACTGGGGTTTCTAGTCCCACAGGTGGTCCTTGTGGTCTTGGGCAAGCCACTTAACCCTCCATAGCCCATGTTCCCTGTAAAATAGTTATCTCCAAGTTATAATGCACTGTTCAATGTAATTTCAGTTTGTTCAATGTAAACCGCACTGATGCAGACTAGCGCGGTATATAAGAGAATGTAAATAAATCAATCAATCAATAAACAAACATAGCTACTTGATTGTCCGTCTGAATTAGGACTGTCTTGTAGCTCAGCTGGGTGTGGAACACTTGAAGAGCAAAGAAGATTGCTTTGAGTTCCAAGAGATTGATGTGTAGATGGGTCTCCTGTGGAGTCCAGGTGCCTTGGGTAGAGAGATCTTGCAGGTGAGCTCCCCACCCCACCTGTGAGGCGTCTGTTGTTAGAGTGACCTGGGGTGGGGGCTGTTGGAAAGGGGACCCCACCAACAGGTTTTGGGTTGATTGCCACCATTGTAGGGACAAAATAGGCGACTTCAGTTTGCTATTTTGTCTGATAGGCAGCCTGATGCTTGGGTCCAGAGTGGATAGAGTCCATTGGGCTGCTCTCATATGGACGCGAGCATAGGGAACCACATGCACGGTAGATGCCATATGGCCTAGCAATTGTAACATATCCCGAGCAGTGAGATGAGTTTTTAACACTGCTTGGGAAACTAACTGCACAATGCGAAGGTAGCGGGGCGGTGGAAGATAGGCCCTTGCTTTCCTGGTATCCAGCATAGCTCCTATAAACTCCAGAGACCGAGTGGGAGTTAGGTTGGATTTTGGGATGTTTATGACCAGGCCCAAATACTGACGTATATGCATTGTGCAAGATAGGGAAATTCTGGCCTCTGATTCTGATGGTGTTCGAATGAGCCAGTCGTCTAAGTAGGGGAAAACAAATATTCCTAGAGTGCGAAGAAATGCTGCAGCCATGCATTTCGTAAACACCCTTGGTGCTGAGGCCAGGCCAAAAGGAAGAACCCTGTACTGGTAGTGCTTCCCCTGAAATAGAAACCGAAGGAATCTTCGGTGAGTTGGATGGATGAAAACATGGGTGTACGCATCCTTGAGAACTAGAGAACAAAGCCAATCCTGACTCTGAAGGTATGGCAGAAGAGTTCCTAGAGAAATCATAATCATATTGAACTTATCCTTGAATAGGAATTTGTTCAATTCTCTGAGGTCTAAAATGGGTCTGTGTCCCCCTGTTTTCTTTGGAATAAGGAAATAGGGGGAGTAAAACCCTGTACCATGTTGGGAAATGGGTACGTCTTTTATTGCCCCGTGGGCAAGAAGTAAATTGACCTCTTGACCCAACTGATTTTCTAGTGAAGTCTGAGAATTGAACCATCTTACAACTGTAGGAGGGGGCATGTTGAGGAAATGAAGCTTATGCCCCTCCTTTACAATGGAGAGAGTCCATTCTTCTGCTGTTATTTGCTCCCATCTGGGGGCAAAATGACACGGCCTTCCTGGCCCTCAACGGGACAGAGCCCTCCACCATTCCAGGAAGGTTAAGTTCTCTAGATGGGAGTCAAAGCCCCTGTGGAGGCTGAGTCTGTTGGGCCGGTTGAGGCTTAGCAGAATTTGTTTTTCTTTGTTTTGGTGGCTGCTGTCCCTTTCGGGCAGACTGACCTGCAGAATGCCCCTGCTGGGTATAGGAGGGGTAAAACCTCTTCTTTTTAGAGAAGAATGGTTTCTTGTAGGATTTTCTCCTTGCAGGATCAGCTGTAGCCTTGGATAGTCTATCCAAAGTGGTGTTATCAGCATCCAGCTCATTAGCTTTCTCTTGCCAATTTTTGCCAAAGAGATTTTCGCCTCTGCAAGGGATATTCCCCAGTTTGTCCTGTACCCAGAGTTCTAAGTCAGATGCCTGGAGCCAGGCAATCCTACGAGCACCTATGGCAATGGCAGAGGTTCTGCTTATGCACTCAAAGCAGTCAAAAGCTGCACGATTAACAAACTTGGAAACATCTTGGGCATGTTTGACAAGTGTAAGATAATCTAGCCTCTTATCAGGAAGGAGAGGGCTCATAAGCTCTAGATCTCCTGTAACCTCCTTAAGGAACATTCGCATATATAAAATGTAGGAGCTAATCCTGGAAGAAAGCATAGAGGCCTGGAAGGCTCGACGCCCAAAGGCATCAAGAGTCCTCCATTCACGTCCTGGTGGATTAGATGCATATCTTTTTGCACTGTTGATTCTTCTCATAGCCGATTCCACAACCATGGAGTGGTGTGATAACTGGGTTTTTTGAAATCCAGGACAGGGAGGTACTCAATACATAACAGGTATCAAGCCTATGAGAATGAGGAGAGGCGGTAAGAGGTGTTTTCCACATTCTTAGCATGAGATCATGTAAGATCTCATGAATAGGCAAAGTAGCTGCCTCCTTGGGAGCTTTAGGATATTGTAAAATCTCCAATTCCTTTGCTCTGGGCTCTGTTTCAGGAGCCACTGTGATGGAAAGACCTCTAGCCACCTCCCGGATGAAATCCTGAAAGGATATATCCTCTGGAGGAGACATCCTATGTTTAGGAGAAGGCGGCTCCTCAGAGAGAAGTACTCCAGTACCGACAGAGCTGTTAGAATCCTCAGACTCCTCGGAGGATTCCAAGTATCTCCTGTCCGGGTGCTCTTGCAAAGCACGATACTGGTACCGATCGAAGTCGGTACTGGAGGGGTCTGGTACGGGCCTGTCGATACCGGAGGAAATAGCATGACTCGGTGTTGGTAACAGTTGCTGATGTCGATGCTGTCGGTACCGGTATCAGTACCGGAACCGGTGTCGATACCGGTTGAACTGTCTGAAGCGGTCCCGAAGGCACCGAAGCCGCAAGGAGAGCCGCCAGACTGCATTCAATAGCCAAGAACGCCTGGGTCTATTGACGCTGCCGAGTCCTGGGTATCAGTACCGGACGAAGCGGCCAGTACCCCAGAGCATGGCACCAATAGTTCTGCCGAAGTTGAGGCCTCGAGAACATCCTGGAGCCCCGACAGTGATTTGGAAGCCTAAGCCCCCCACCGGGGCAATTTTGCCGATACAAGTCCCTCAAGGGCAACGCCAGAGGCATCTCGATGCTTGGAAGGAGATCTACCCTTTGAGGACCGGCCAGATTTATGTTTGGTTACCTAAGATCCATGGGAGGAAGACGAAGCCCTGGAAGACGTCAATGCCACGGATGCTACATCGGAGGGAAAAAGGGTGCTAAGCTTAGCAGCTCGGTTTTGCCGACCCCTCTTCGACATCACCCCACAGGCAACACACTCTCAGATGGAGTGGTCAGGACCAATGTTCCCTCTAATTTTCTGTAGACTGTGTGCGCATAAAATATCAGCTGTGCAACTTTTGAAGGAAGGTTAAATTTTTGTGCGCCACATAACGACACTCGGAGTTATATACTTTAAAATTTGACTACACGTCAGAATACAGTATGTACACCACATTGATTTTAATCAAATTAAATGCAAATAGATGATTACTAAATGAGGCGGAAAATTTCTAGTAATTACAATCACAACTTTTAAATTTTAAGACGTCTCTGTTGTTTTCTATCAGAATCAGAACCGTAATTTTTGTGCGCTCTGTTATAAAGTATGTGCGCTCGCTCAGCGAGGTGTGTGTGCGCGCGCACTCGCGCACAGCTTAGAGGGAACAGTGGTCAGGACCTAAACATTTAAGGCACCACTCGTGAGTTTCGGTGACGGAGATGGTACAGCCACCCTTGGAACACTTTTTAAAACCCGAGGCAGGTTTTTCCATTCTGAAGGAAAAGTTGGGCCTAGTGCCCAAAATGGCACGTGGCACCCGACAGAAAAAAAAGACTGGAAAGTCCAGAAAAAAAAGATTACAAAAAATTTTTTTTTTTGAAAAAAGAAAGAACCGGCAGTACCAGTATATCGTCGAGGAAGGCAGACGCTACCACAAAAAAAGAATGAAAAAGATGGGATAATTTCTGCGGTGACTGGAAAAACGACCTGCTGGCTCCGCTGAAAACGAAGAACTGGAGAGAGGCAGTTAGGAAAGGCGGGAAGGCAGCATGCAGGCGCTGTGGGATGCTCCCAAAAGCTTTCTAATTAGACGCTGGGGAGCGTTCCTGCACAGGCTCTGTCGGTACCGACGATACCCATATGTGAAGACTACATTCCTGCTTGTTCCTGGAGATTACCCTTATGTAACCAGGCATAAATTTGTGCCAGAATAGCCATGAGCAGTGTCTCCACCCCATAACCCTGGTGGAATCTACTCTGTCCTACATCGAATAATTTGTGATCCTCTAAGAAACTACCCAGTTGAAACAACTTCCTTTTCCAGAAGTTTTACTAGGGCAAATTCGAACCCGGCCGGTAATTAGAGCAAGCCCAAGGTCACCCCCTACCTTCTTGGGGACAGATGTGACTACCGCCTCCTTGATGTGAAAAGACACACTCCCCTGCAGGAAGGAGGCATTCATCAAGTTCCGCACCCAAGCCAACAGTCAGGAGCAGGCTTGAGATAACACAGAGGCACTGGGTCCAGACCAGAGAAAGTCCCTTCAACTGCCTTCAGTAGTTGACTCACCATCTCGCACATGACCCCTGTAAAAGCCTCCAAGATGGGGTCCCTGCCACCTCCCGCCCCGCTGAGACCACAGGACTACACGTGGCCACTCCAGCCTTTAAAACCTCATACTTTATAATTCATCAATGAAGAACTCTGCCATCTGCTCAATATCTACCCCTACGTCACTCATCCCTGGACGGGAACCACCCAATTAACTCCACCACTGGACAAATCTGAGGAGAGGGATGAGGCTATTGTTAGGGCTGATCCCTCTGGGTAGGGGAGGAGGTTTCTGCTGGCAAGAGGGCAGGCAATGGTGTCTCCAGCCATCTACTATGCTTGTTGGGGGGGGGTTCCCTGGTACTGGCGAGGGGCTCTGGCCTGAGTCACGGGGAGAGGGGTTGCTTACCTTGCCTGATGTAGAGGCAAGATCTCTAACACCGTGAAGCAGCTTTGGATGGGTGATATTTTAAATGCTATGCTTTTCTGATGCTTTCAAGTCCTGGTTGCCCCTGGGGGAAGACAGAGCCAGTGGGGAAGTGGTGGAACTTTGTGCCCAGGAGGAATGGCCGTGTGCTGTCCCTGCATGGCTGGGTGTGACCTACCGCCAATCGTGCCTTATCTGGGTATGATGGGGGCAGAGCCAGAGCAGAGCGTGTGTTGCCAGGCATTCTTTTTTCTGCCTTAGCATGGTTACTGCAGCATGATCGCTGACCAGCCCAGGTTCCAATTGCACACCAGATGGTGGGATGGTGGCTGTGATCCTCTGTGGAGGGAGGGAGGTGGCTGAGAAAGAGGCAGCAGGCCATGACTGAGAGGATCATCGTGCAACAGTGAGGATTAGGCAGTTGGGGCCTGCCAGAGTACAGAGCTGCCATGGAGAAAGTTGCCTAGTGTCAGATTTTTTTTTTTAAACAATGGCTGGGTTGTCGCCCCAATGATGGGAGAGATGCGATCCAGGTGATCTGGAAGAGGGTCAACAATGAAGAAGTCCGACAGAGGAAGGGAGAACCGTGAAGCACGGTGGGGCAGCAAGAAGAAACGGAAGTAACAGTGAAGTAAAAGAAGGCAGAAAGTGGCACACATTCTCAGAGAAGTCTAAAAGACTTCTCTTAGATAGGGGATGTCACCAATACAGTGTGCTTGCATATCCCTGCTTGCCTCCAGAGAAATACTGATTTAGAGCAAACTTAAAATTTTGAGTGGAGTAGCAGCCTAGTGGTTAGAGAAACTGCTTACTACCCAGAAGATCAAAGGTTTGATTCCCACTGGCACTCCTTGTGACCTTGGGCAAGTGAGTTTACCCTCCATTGCCTTGGAAGAAAAGGCCCGGCAATCTACTTCCGGTGATATATTGCCAAGAAAGCCCAGAGGCAGCTGGGTGGCCAGGAGTCAGCACTGACTCGATGGCACTAAAAAAAAAAAAAAAAAGATGCCTCTTATTCTGAAAAGCCTGGAGCTTTTACAATTCATCTGTTTCAAAAGAAAACAAATCCAAGCATTTGAACAATCACATCCATTTAGAACTCTATTCCCTATTGAAAACAAAATATAATCAGCCACTTTTGATCCAAGCATGAGAGACAGAAATGTGAGGTATAACCTCCATTTTAGATGGATTAATTTTTAAAGCTGATTGAATTATGTTTTTGAAATATGCACATATGCCCAGTAATCAGGGTTGAAGTCTTAACGAATGGCACTACTACTCACACATTTCAAATGTGTGCCAATTCATCTCTTAGTATATTACTCAACTCTTAGTATATTACTCAATGACCAATGTAGGCACTGGTTAAGTCTTACACCATTTTTTAAAATCAGCTAAATATATAACTTTAGATTATGTTGAAGTCCATGTTTAAATCTGTTATGCTATATCTAAGAACTCTCTTTGCTTCAACTTTTGATGAAAAGGTGTGCAGGAAAAGATTACTGGCTGTCAAGTTCATATATTAGTCTGGCCAACTGTGCAAACATTTAATTGCAAGGCAAGTATTAGTAGTTATTTGCAGATTCAAACTATCCTAAACGTTTTCAGTTATTTCTTTTCAAACATATGCAAGATATGTTGAAAGCCTAGTGGTTTTCACAATACTTCCTGAATTAAGTGTTTTTGTGTGTTTGCGTTTTAAAATGTATAATTCTGTATAATTTTATGTATTGATTTATTGTATTTATTTGTTTTTCTATATGTTTGCTTCATTTTTTTGTACACTGCTTAATCACTTTGCTAACAAGTGGTATAGCAAATAAATAAATGGAATGGAAAAAATGTCTATCCTCTCAGACCTTTGCTGTATGATAATAAGAACAATCTCAAACTCAAGGGAAGTAGCTCTAAAGTGAGTTCAATTTTGCAGAAACCTTAAACGCCTGGCTGCTCGCAGGCATTTGGAACAAACTTAGATTGTAAGCCCTCTGGGAACAAAGAAATACCTGCTGTACTTGAATGTAACTTACCTTTAACTACTACTGGAAAGGTGCAAGCTAAATCTAAAACTAAATAAAAACTGGCCACCCCCTCCAAAGCAATGGGGAGATGGAATCTCTTATCCTGAGTTACAACAGGCTGGGGGTGGGGATGAAGGAGAGGATGAGAATGGACCCTACTACTACTAGTGCTGCTGAACATTTGTGTACCGCTACAAAACGTACACAGCGCTGCATAGACACATGTTGGCATCCTTTTCATTTTCCTGATATAGATTGTTTATTGTATTTTATTGTAAATCTTATGTTTCCTACCCGTCCGCCTCCTCTCTCGCCACCCTCTTGCAACCCTGCCTTGTCATCTCTCTTTTTCCCATCTGTCCTATACATATTGGCATTCTCTTCATTTTCCTGTTACAATTTCTTTATTGTATTTTTATTAAAAGCTGCTTTGTTGTAACCAAATTAAGCAGTATATCAAATCATAAATAAATGAAAATGAAATGTAAGACGGCCCCCGCTCGTTAGAGCTTACAATCTACTCTCTGCAATGATGTGTTGGCTGGCCATCCCTTAAACAATTACATGACTATACAGCCACTAGAATATTCTTTTGGTGACAAAGCAGCTACTCCTCTGTCTACCAGGAAGGTAGCCCTTGGCTACACCCTGTTTATCTGCATAGAAATCAAGCTGTACTTGACCTATATAAGGATCACAGAACAAAGACAAGATCTATGATTGGGGCAATGCAAGTCCTCCAGACAAGCTAGGCAAAAGCTAACTCAAGTGCCACCGCCATACATATTCTATGAATGTTGTGTCACTGGTTTAGTGCAAATATCTGCCTTGTACATTGAAATTTGTACATAAATGCTACAAGCCTTATTCTTTAAAAATGCTCTCTTTCAAGATGTGTATTTATTAGCCTTGAGGGATGGGGGCATAAAGAAGAGGAATTATTAAGTGTTTCAGGTATGGTTTAGCAGAGAAAAAGTAAAAGCAAGGCAATGGTGTAAAAAATGTAATTTATGTTTACAAAATTATTTGGTGTTATGTCCTCTTATCTGAAATTTAGGAAGGTGAGTGAAATTAAGCAGTTCCTCATCTTACATATAGTCAATGCTGTCACCTACCACTTTAGAATTCTCCTTATACCGGAACGCAAGCTGATATGCTGCGAAGACTAAGGGAGGCAACGTAAAACGAATCCGCTGGTTTCCACCTGCCCCAAAATGTTTCCGAGCTGTGTTTAGAATCTAAAACAAAATGATTACAGATAATTAGGGCTAATTGAAATCTGAGGCACATCAAACACAAAAGAAAGGACAACTCAAATAAGACTAGTGTAGGGCATTCTTTACACACCATGAAAGCACAAGTTGGACCCGCCCCAAGACGTAGTTCCGTCACTTATTCAGCCATAGTCTCAGCAATCCTATGAGACAGAAGTGCCACCAGATCAGAGGATTATCGACTTCAGCCCTCTAGTACCATAAGAAGATCTGCTTTTCAGACTAACCCAGGGCCGGCTCCAGAGTTGGTTCAAGGTATTGGCACTCTAGACAAACCTTAAGTCTTAAGGTTTGCCTAGCGTGCCAACGTCCTGGCTGTCAGAATCTATTGTTTAACTTTGAATGTTTCACTCTTTGCTGGCCCCTCTCCCCCAGAAGCTCCTAACCTAGGCGACCACCTAGTTTGTCTAATGGTTGGGCCGGCACTGAATTAGCCATAATATGTATGCAAATATAGATGCTGAATATTCACTGTGGGCATCCTGAAATCGGGTTGTTCTGAAGCCTTCGAGCACCAGTATTAAGAACCCCTTCTCTAGATTCCCTTGCTTTGACAAAGTAACCATTTACAGATGGCAATATTATTGACTACACTTTATCAAGATCAGAAAGAAAAAAAGGTGCAGAATGGGGTGGACCACTGGAGCCATGGTGAGCCCAATATTTTGTCATTCGGCTGCTAAAAAACGTGGGGGTGGGGCCATAGACAGGTTTTTTGGCCCATCCAACCAAAAAGATGTTCCACTGCCTCTGCAGAAACCCAATGGAAAAAGTGAAGGTGACGTTCTACTTACCAGTTAATGTCCTTTGAGTCCTGCTAGACCAGTCCAGACAAGTGCGTTGAGCTCCCCTAACTGCAGGTTGGTGGAGATAAAGAACCAATGAAAAGCCCTGGTTTCAATGACATCACTCCCATGCCTCTATTTGTCTCAGTCACTAAAGGTCTCTTCAGTATTGTCCCAAAGCATATGGGAGAAGCATGGCAAGCCTCACACAACCTCAATCAACAGTAGAGAACTATGTACAGAAAAGCATTATTCTGTACAGCATTATTCTGTACATTATTATTCTGTACATTATTCTGTACAGCATTATTCTGTACATTATTCTGTACAGCATTATTCTGTACATTATTCTGTACAGAAAAGCATTATTATACAGAAAAGCATTATTCTGCAGTACCCTTGGATCCACTGTGATTTTTATACTTGGCTCTGCAGGTTCATCTACTGAACAGAAGGCTGTCAGTAGATGAACCTGCAGAGCCAAGTATAAAAATCACAGTGGATCCAAGGGTACTGCAGAAGACGACCAGAGCAGATACTGTTTCAGGAGCAGGCCCTGGACTGGTCTAGCAGGACTCAAGAAAAGGACAGTAACTATTAAGTAAAATATCATCCTGCTAGATCAGTCCAGACAAGTGGGACATACCAAAGCTACAACTCCACTGGGTGGGAATAAGACACAGCAGCTCACAAAACCCTTGAGCCGAAGGCTGTGTCCGCCTACGCGTGGACATCCAAGCGGTAATGCTTGACAAAAGTGGAAAGTGATGCCCACGCTGCTGCCCGACAGATGTCTGCAGGGGGTACCGAGCTCTGATCTGTTCACAAGGAAGCTTGTGCTCAGGTAAAATGGGCATGCAAATCTTCTGGAAACTGCCGATTCCACCAACAGATACACCAAGAAACTAGCCTCTTTAATCTAGCGCCCCAAAGTTCACTTAGCCACCGTAACACCCTTGCTCAGGCTAGCAAACAGCACAAAAAGATGGTCAGACTCATGAGAGGCATTTGTAACCTTCAAATCCCACAGAAGTACCCTCAACATCCACAAGGTGAAGATCCTTATTCGTCCCCCAACACTACTCCTTAGAGAAGGAGGGCAGGCAGACCACCTGGTTCACATGAAAGGGAGAATTCACCTTAGGCAAGAAGGAAGGCACAGGCCAAATGGAAACAGCCTTTGTGAAAAAGACAGATCTCGGCAAGACAGAGCCTGCAGCTTGGAAATCTGCCTTGCTGAACAAAGTGACCAAGAAGACAGTCTTGCGTGTCAAATCCTTCAAAGACATGCACTTCAGTGGTTCAAAGTGTGCTGACATCAGAGCCCTGAGTAGCAGACACAGATTGCAGGAAGGGACCGCAGACCATAGGTGAGAACGCAGCTGCCAAACCTCTTGGAGAAAGTATGAGACATCTGTGTGGAAGACTAGAGATTTACCAGCTACTGGACCTTGGAAACAGGCCAAAGCTGCCACCTGAACTTTCAGAGAGCTAAGAGAAAGGCCCTTCTCCAGGAAATCCTGTAGAAAAGTCAACAGAGAAGGCACCTTGGCCACCTCAGGAGTCAACTGCCGAGTGTTGCACCAATGCTTAAAGAAGCACCAGACCTTTCCTCCGGGCTCTAAGCAGAGTGGCAATCAGCGCTGGAGAATAGCCCTTATGCACTAGCTCTCTCCTTTCAAGAGCCAAACCATAAGCAAGAAGGGAACCGGGTCCTCCAGGACTCAGTCCCTGCCACAATAGGGCCTGAGATGAAGGCAACCGAAAAGGAGGCACCTGCAGGAGCCACATCAGGTCTCCAAACCATGCTCTCCTTGGCCTACCTGGTGCCAGCAGGACAATCCTGCCACGATAGCATTCTATACACTGAATCTTCACGGCCCACCAGGGGCCACAGAGGAAACACGTACAGCAAGTGTTGACTTGGCCAAAGCTAGGCCAAAGCATTGACACCCTTGGCCCCCATCTTCGTGCAGCGAATGAAGCAACAGCAAACTTTAGCATTGAAGTGGGTCACCATCAGATCCATTTCAGGGCAACCCCAGTGGCACAGAATCAGCTAACACCTTTAGAGAGGCATGCCGGCTGAGAAAGTCCACTACCTAATTTTCCATCCCAGTAATGTGCTGAGCCAACAAAGCCAGGAGGTTCTTCTCCAATGGGCTCTCTCCTTTGGCAGGAAAACTGCCCACTCGAGTGTCGAAACGTTGTCCCAGAAATTCCAGGACTGGGAAGGCTCTATCCCTCATTGATCACCCAGCTGAGGCTGTTCAAAAAGGACACCGCTCAGGGCACTACCTGAGATGCTTCTGAAAGGGAATGTGCCCGGATGTGCCAGTCGTCTAGATATAGATGGACACAGACCCTTTGGCATCACAGTCACTACCACTATGAGGTTGGAGAACGTCCTCAGGGCGGTGGATAGCCCAAACGGGAGGGCGGCGAACTGATAGAGAGAGCCAATGCCTCGGCCAGAACCAGAGAAGCCAAGAACTCCCCTCGGCACACTCCTTGAATCACAGAGCGCAAGCTTTCCATCCAGAAACGCAGGATGTGCAAGAGCCTGCTAACCTCCCTGAGGTACAGAATGTGCTGGATGGAATGGTCCTTTTAGGGCAACACAAAATAGATGGAGTATCTGCCTTTGCCATGCTCATCTGAGGGGATGGGCACCACTGCCTTTAGGCGTAGCAACCTGTACAAGGTGGTCTGCACAATAGCATTTTTGATTGCAGACCCCCAAGGGGAAATGATGAAGGCATCCGGAATCGGCTCTTTGCATTCCAAGACACAGCTGAACTGAATTGGTGTCTAGCACCCAGCGATCCTTGGTAACCCGGGCCCATTCCTAAAAGAAAAGGAGAAGTCTGCCTTCAACTGGAGGAACCAGGGAATGGGCCCCCAAACCTTCACTGTGCAGCCCTAAAGGGTCCTCCTCTGGAGGGGATAGAGTCCCTGGGCTCATGTGCTGCATGAAAAGACAGAGCGTGAGCCCGAAGTCTGGAAGTAGAAGGGAAGAAAGGTTTTTCAGTTCAGTAAAGAAAGCCTGGCCAGCACACCCTCAGTGTAGGCTGACAAGAAAGGGGCAAAAGCCCACTACATAAGTCCCCTCGAGCTGTCTTCCGTAAGGTGGTAAGATTTTGTCTCGCCCAGGTCCTTCTCCAGCTTCTTCAAATTGGCTCCAAAAAGAAGCTTCCCCTTAAAAGCCGGTTGGGCCAAACAGGCTTTGGAAGATGAGTCCACTGACCTGTGCTGGAGCCAAATCCAATGCCGTGACACCATTGCCAGGGCATCATGGCATCACAAAGGAAGGCCATAGCCGACTAACTCCAAAAGAGGGGCAATATCATCCGGCAGAAGAGACCGAATCCACTGGAGCAGGGCTCGAGATGTCAGACTGGCACATACCGCCAGCTGCAGAAAGCGTACTTACTCACCTATAGCATTTTTCTCCAGGAACAGCAGGAATAAGTCCTCAGATATGGGTGACATCACTGACTGAGCCTATGCGAGAATGATCTCCAGCTTCCATAGGAAGCTTTTGCCTGCTGCCTTCCCACCCGAAGGAGTCATCTT
The DNA here is from genome assembly GCA_033557465.1 of Ichthyophis bannanicus. Classification (NCBI taxonomy): domain Eukaryota; kingdom Metazoa; phylum Chordata; class Amphibia; order Gymnophiona; family Ichthyophiidae; genus Ichthyophis; species Ichthyophis bannanicus. The sequence continues at coordinate 158,345,192 of CM066034.1, forward strand.
ACCTCAGTATGATGATATAGCTTAAAAAAGCAAAAATGTACAACTCCACAGGGAGGAGGGAAGGTAAGTGAGGACTTATTCCTGCTACAGATGAGTAACTACACTTTCTCCGGGAACAAGGAAGAAGCACATATGGGACTCCCCAGCTACAGGCTACTAAAAAAAACCTGTAAAAAGCCCAATGGAGCAACCACAAAAACGAACAGAGAGAAACAGTGTGAATGATCTCTGTAAGGTTCTGAGAGTCTGCGTCTAGTGAAGACAGGATGATTCTATGGTAGCCTGGACAGATAGAAAGGCCAGTGGAGGAGTAGAAGCTTATTCCCAAACAGATGCCGGCATATGGCTTGGCCAAAGTTGATGTTACCCCGAGAACAGTAATAGGCTGTGAAGGTCTGGATGGAAGACTATGTAGCAGACCTACAGATCTCCGCTGTGGAGACAGAGCATAGATTCGCCACAGAAGCAGCCATAGCTTGGATGTTATGAGCCATGGTGCTACAGTCAGGCCAGCCTGAGCATAAGTAAAGGAGATGCAGTCCACAAGTCACACTTAAAGGATGTGCTCGAGAAACCGCAATGCTGTCTATTCGGGTCAAAAGAGACAAAGAGCTGGGAGGAACATAGATGGGCTTTTGTCCATCCCAGATAGAAAGCCAAAGCTCTCTTGCAATCAAGTGTGTGTAGAGAAAACTCAGCACTGCTGGTGTGAGCTCGAGGGAAAAAGGTGGGCAACACCACCGACTGGTTGAGATGAAAGGCAGAAACCACTTTTGGAAGGAACTTGGGATGAGTCCAGAGAACTACTACTACACCAGCACCTGGCGTTCACTAACAATGCACGAGTAGGTGGCCGCTATCAAGAACACAACCTTCCAGGTAAGGTGTTTAAGCGAACAGGAGCTAACAGGTTCAAAGGGGGCCAAAAGGAGCAGCCCCAGCACCACGTTAAGATCCCACACTGCTGGTGGGGGCTTGATAGGAGGCCATGAGAGAAGGAGACCCCTCATGAAACAGTCTGACAGAGGGTATGTGGAAATGGGTTTACCATCCATGCCACAGTAGTACGCCGGCACCACACTTAGGTGCACCCTCACAGAGTTGGATTTGAGACCAGAATTGGAAAAGTGGACGACGCATAGAGCAGGAGAAAGGGTCCAGTACCTTTCCTGCACACCAGATATAAAACCTACGCCACTTGAAGGCATAGACACGGCAGGTGGAGTCCTTAGGTGAAGCAAGGAGCACATTTACCACATCTGCAGGGAGGTGAAGCTCTGCAAGAACTACCTGCTCAGCATCCACGCCATGGGGGTTAGGGAGAGGACACTAGGGTGAAGAGGAGACCCACCATCCTGAGAGACCAGATCTGGATCGCAACTCAGTCTGGATGGCTGCTTCCAAGATGGACGGAGCAGGAAGGAAAACCACTGTTGTCTGGACCAGTGAGGCACAATGAAAATCATAGTACCCCTGTCTGTCTGAAGCTTGAAGAGGATCTTGGCCACCAGTGGGATCGGTGCTGCACAGGATCCAAGAGCAAAACTGCAACACTTGTGCAGTGAGTGGGGACACAAAGATCTATGCTCAGCGTGCCCCAGAACTGAAAGATATGGGCGATCACTCACCTGTTCAGGGTCCACTGTGTGGCTGAAGGACCCTGTACAACCAGTCTGCCAGAACAATGAATTCCCCTGCCAGATACATGGCCCATTTTCCAGAGACGTTCTGTTTCCCAACAGAGAAGCTATGAGCCCATACCACCCCCCCCTCCCGTTTGTTGATGTAGAATATTGCCACCTGGTTGTCCATTTAAATAAGGATGATCTGGTTGGCTAGCTGACTCCGAAAAGCCTGGAGTGCATTGAATATGGTTTGGAGCTACAGAAAGGTGAAAGTTCTCCTGATCAGACCACAGGCCTTGCATACGGAGGCTGTCGAGATGGGCTCCCCAGCATAGCTTTGAGGCATCTGTGGTCAGGATGAGCTGGTGCGGGGGGGGGGGGGGGAATTGAAAAGTCAGACCCTCAAGCAGGTTCTCCAACTGTAGCTACCAGGAGAGGGGCTTCTTGAGTGGAGTCTGCCCGTAACCTGACTCCATTACGTGCAGTGGTCCACTGCACTTGTCTCATCTGCAGATGGACCAGAGGAGTGACATGGACTGTTGAAGCTATGTGGCTGAGGACGCAAAGCATCCATCAAGCTGTGGTAGAGTGGCTCTGCTGCAGTTCGCAGGCCAATGCTAAAATCTGCTGAGCCAGATCTAGTGGCAGATAGGCTTGAGCTAGGGTGGTATCTAGGAGGGCCCCAATGAACTCCAGGTGTTGGGAGAGCTGTAGGTGAATAGTTTATAACAAAGCCCAGATGTCCAGAACCTGAATAGTGCGACTGAAAGACCACACCCCTGATCAGCCAGTCGTCCAGGTAAGGGAAGACGAATACCTCCAGGGTCCGGAGGAAGGTGGCAATGACCACCAGACACTTTGTGAAGACCCGCAGGGTAGAGGCCAGGTACAAGGGTGGTACCCAATACTGATAGTGCCTCCCGCTGAGTATAAAGTGGAGATATTGCCGATGAAGGGGATGAATGTGAATATGCGTATAGGCATCTCTAAGATCTAGGGAGCAAAGCCAGTCTTCCCGCTGGAGTTAACAGCATTCCCAGGGAGACCATCTTGAACTTTTCTTTCACCAGTAACCAGTTTAGGTTCCAGAGACTTAGTATGGGCCGGAAGTCACATGTTTTCTTGGGAAACAGAAAATAACGGGAGCAGAACCCTGTCCCAGCCTGAGACAGTGGCACCAGTTCCATGGCTAGATTGGCCAGGAGAGCGTGAACCTCCTGTTGGAGGAGCTCTCGGTGGTGAGGGTCGAAGGGGTATTCCCCTGAGAAGTAGGAGGGGGAAGCTGATCAAAGTGAAACAGGTAGCCGTCCCAGACTATCTTCATTGCCCAGGTGTTCAATGTTATGACTGGCCACCTGTGGGCATAATGGACCAACCTCCCTCTGACCTGCGGTGGAACATCCTGCAAGAGGGGGAAATAGGGCCATGCTCCCCAGGAAGGAGTCAAAAGCCTCCTCCTGGAAGCAGCTGTGGTGCAGGCTAAGACTTCTGGGGCTTCTGACAGCACTGCTGACGCTGCCCCTGGCCTTTCTACTGTTGACTGTGCGGAAGACCCTGATAAGGTGGGCACCTGCCATAACATCTTCGCTTTTTGGGATAGAAGGCCTTCATGCCTGAAGACTTCTTTCTGGAGGAATCAGCTGTTTTTCTAGAGAGCCTGTTCACAGTGAGCTGCTCTCTCTAAAGCTCGCAGGCCTCATCATCCCTGGGCTTGCCAAAGAGGTTCTCACCATGGCAGAGGATATCCGCCAGCTTGTCCTGTACCAGCTGTTCCAGGTCAGAGGATTGCAGCTAGGTGAGGTGCCGGCCTCCAATGTCAACAGGCGCAACCCTGGCCACGAAGGCATCGCAGGCTGCCCTAGTGGAGTACTTGGAACAATCTTTATCCTTGGACACCAGAGAGCAGGGCTGAGAAGTCAGCCAAGTCCCCCATAATATCTTAAAGGTACATGCCCATGTAGAGCTAGTACGCCACCAGCATAGAGCCTTGATAGCATTTCTGCTTGATGCTATGCAGAGTCTGGGCCTCCTGATCTGGAAGAACTGAGGAATAGGTTTTAGAAATTTTAAATCTCTGCATGGCTGATTCCATGACAATGGAGTTGTGCAGAAGCTGAGGTTTTTCGAACCCAGGGCTCTTGGACACCCGGTTCATGGAGTTGAGCAGGCGACTGACTTGAAGGGGATTCTCCCACATACGAAAAAGCAACCGTTCCAGGATGTGGTGTATGGAAACTGTAATGGCCTCTTTAGGAGGGGGGAAGGATAATGGAGGATCTCCAACTCTTCTGACTCAATGGGAAAAGGAAACCGCAGTTACTCATCTCTAACGGATGATCTTTGGGAACAGCAGGAATTTAGTCTTCACATATGGGTAACATCAGATACCGACAGAGCCGCCACGGGAAGCTCCCTAGCTACCAATATAAGCGCTTTTGGGAGTAATCCACCTTGCCTGTGCTGTGCCTTGACGCTCTTCGAACGTACTCTCAATTGAGTATATAGCTGAAGAAAAAGGAGAGTATAGGAGAGAGAACCTTCCAACTCCACGGGGAGGTGGGCAGGTTGTGAAGACTAAATTCCTGCTGTTCCCAGAGATCACCTGTTACAAATGAGTAACTACGCTATCTCCAGGAACAAGCACAAATGTAGTCTAAACATATGGGACTCCCTAGCTCCCAGATCTCAGAGGACACAGTTAACGTCTGACAAGATCTTGACCCCAACTTCCCAGTCATGGAGATCTGGTCAGAGTGGGAGGGGGTAGGAGTTACTACATCCCAAAGATATGCTGAAGGACCACCTGGCCAAAGGCCTCATCCCAGCGGGAGTTCTTGTGCAAGCAGTAGTGGGCAGCAAAGATATGGACGGAGGACCATGTAGCAGCTCTATCACACAATGGACAATCAATCTCTGGAGAGTTTCTTTATTTCCTGGAGCATGCAAATCTATGAAGAAATCTAAGATTCTGGTTCATCCTCCAAGTTTCAATCAATGCAAGCCAGTATACACTCCAATTTACTCCTTTGTGTAAAAAAATGATGCCTGCTACAAAATAAAAGCTTATCAACTTATGCATAATTGATGTTTGATTGACATCTATAAAAACATCAAAGCAAGCAGAAATGGAGGTAGACACAAGGCCTCTATTTCTGCTTGCTTCGGTTTTTATCATTTTCTGGATGATCCTTTTCCCTGTTGTGCGGTCCCAGGATAAATGTTGAGAGATTTATGCCCTGATTGAGCTAGAAGCTGGAGATGACCTTGGGAAGGAACTTGGGGTGCGTAAACAAGTTGATACTGTTGTGTAGAAATTGTGCATGGCGGGGGGGGGGGGGTAGTGAACTAGGGCTTGCAGTTCACTTACTTCACCTTGCCGAGGTTACAGCGATGAGAAACACCAGCTTCCAGGTGAGGTGCTTGAGGGAAGCGGATTCCAGTGGAGCACCAAAGAAGTGTAATTTAGCAGGGGGACCTTTGTGTGAAGAGTATGCTGGTACCAGCTGAGTTTGAGGTGCTATTGCAGCAGGCACATGATACAATCGTTCCAGTGAAACTACATGGACTGAGGCAGCCATGTATCCCAGAAGGCAGAGGATGGGGTGTGCCAAGGCATGCTTGCGAAGGACCGAGCAGTTACTGAGTCACTGAAGGGTTAGAGCCTTGTTGTAGAGAAGGTACGCCTTGGCTGAGCTGGAGTTTATGTACACTCCGATGAAGAAGAGGATCTGCTGTGGTTTGAGTTTGGACTTGTGGATGTTGAGAATGAATCTGAGCTCTTGCAGTGTGCGGCCCGTGCTGCGTATGATGTGCTTCACCTGTGACCTTGCTGTGCTGAAGACTAGACAATCATCCAGGTAGGGGTAGACACAGTTCCCCTGTCACTGTAGACTTGCAGAGTGGAGGAAAGGCCAAAGGGAAGCCCTTTGTACTGGTAGTGCTGGCCCTTGAAGCCGAATCAAAGGTATTTCCAATGGCAAGGGTTGGTGGGCATGTGGGTGTAGGTGTCCTCGAGGTCCAGGGAGGCTAACCAATCATTGCACTGCAGCAGCGGAGGAATGGTGCAGGAGGAATACATTTTAACCTTCTTGATATGACCTCTCCCTGTTACTGCTTTATCATCATAACATACTTTCCTATTTCTGCTTAATTTGAGTATCGATTGATACTACCTTTATTCTTTATTTTAAAAAAAAAATGGGATTTTTCTCTCAGTGCCTTGTGTCCTGTGGTCCTTGCCCACCCCCCTTTCCATCATGGAAAAGCTTACCAGCGGTTTCAAAATATGCACAAAATGTTCAGGCACCATATCGATCATTGATAAACACGATTGGTGCCTTAAATGCCTCGGTCTCGACCACATCCCTCAGGAGTGCTCCCCTTTGCAAACAAATGACCAAAAGGGGCCTTGGGAACAGGGCCAAAATGTTCGGAGAGCTTTTTCCTTCAGACACAGTATCGTTGGCCTCTCATACTTCTAAATGTTCTAAGGAGTCCAGACATGGGGAGAAGAAATCAAAGAAGCATTCTTCTCCATCTCACCTTCAAAAAGATAAGTCCAGACCCCGGGAACCCTCGGAGACTCCGAAGGAACCGAGCCATAAGTCCAAGGACTCCTCCGGAAAGCTTCAGGAATCGGGAGAACATTCCCGTTCACACTGAGAATCATCCAGGATTTCGGATTCAAGCCATAGGTCCAAGCATCCCTGGTGAGAGGACTTGTCCCCCAAAGCCCCGGTGGGGATTCGGGAAGTACCTGGGGCCTCAGCCTCTGTGGAATACCTATGCTGTGCACTGGTACGGTGGCACCCAACCCTGTTCTATCTATGAAACGGGCACAGACTCCAATCTTGGACCAGCAGATGCTATCCTTGGAAAGGACATTAGCAGCTCTCCTGGCGGCATTGGTACCACTGACACCGACAACCCCAGAGAATCGGCTAATGGCAATGACCATGATCCCCCAGCGGCCATCCGTGATGGTACTATCGACATCGAAGCAGGGGCCTCAAGACACTGAGATTTCGGTTCCGGTACAGATACCACCACACCATCCACAGATCCCTCCTGGACAATGCAGGGCTTCGACTCTGAGGACATCGAGAGGCATCGATGTGACATGACACCAGCATCGCCAATAATCACCGGAGTCCAATTCCAATGTATCCAATTCTGATCAACGGTCACTGGACTCCGATAACCTTCGGGACTTCACGTCTGAACCCTCATCGCCATCGGCCAATACCCGAAGAAAATCTTCTCTTGAGGACATGTCCTTTCAGGAATTCATCAGGGATATAGCGGCAGATCTCTCAATCCAGGTCGCATCGGAACTGGAACCAAGGGCGGAGGAGCTGAAGATCCTCCAGTACGTACCCCGCCACCATCCTGCCAGTGCATCAATTCTGCACAATTTAATGCTACGAATGGGGGGAGACTCCTCTTACCATTTCCCCTGTAAGTTGTCATTTGGATACTATGTATCGAGTGCTGGACTGCCCCGCCTTTCACAAACCGCAGCTTCCTCACCATTCCATGGTGGTGGAATCGGCGATGCACTGGATAAAGAGCAGGAAGAAACACGTTTCGATCCCTCCAGGCCATGAATCAAGGAACCACGATTCCTTTGCCTGACACTTTTCAGACACTGATGCTGGCTAGTAGAATAAATTCCTACATCCTCTACATGGGGATGTTCCTGAAAGAACTGGGAAGGATTCCTCCCTTTCCTCCCAGAGAAAAAGCGGCCATCCTTCCAGGTTGTCCTCTCCCATTGTCAGAAGGTATCAAAATTTGTCAACAGAGCCGCCTTTGATGCATTTGAGTCATCCAGCAGAGCATCTTCTATAGCTATAGGGGGCTAGGGGGCTCGCTTAGCTTCAGGCCTCTGATTTGGAACAATGGGTCCAAGATAAGCTTGGCAACATTCCCTGCACAGGTGAAAACCTATTTGTTAAGAACTGGCAGGAGAAGGCAGTGGAACTGGAGACCGTCGATATCACCCTCAAATGGCTCTCTAGGAAGACATCTGACCGCCCAAAATGAAGGCACCACCCTAAGAAAGCATAGTTACTCACCTGTAACAGATGATCTCCGGGAACAGCAGGAATTTAATCTTCACATATGGATATCGTCAGTACCGACGGAGCCTGCGCGGGAACGCTCCCCAGCGTCCAATTAGAAAGCTTTTGGGAGCATCCCACAGCGCCGGCGTGCTGCCTTCCCGCCTTTCCCAACTGCCTCTCTCCAGTTGAGTTTAAAGCTGAGACAAAGAGAGAGAGAGAGAGGGAAAGAAAAGAAGAGAGAGATACAACTCCTAGGGGAGGTGGTGGGTTGTGAAGACTAAATTCCTGCTGTTCCCGGAGATCACCTGTTAAAGGTGAGTAACTATGCTATCTCCAGGAACAAGCAGGAATGTAGTCTTCATATATGGGGACTCCCTAGCTTTAGATACCAGGGAGAGACCTCAGAAGTTGTGTGTCCCTGAGAAAGGGTTCCACATCCCCCCATGGATCTCTGGCATCCAACCAGGGATGGCGGGTAGGAGTTGATTAGGTATGGAACAGGTGTTGGAGAACAGCCTGACCAAACAAGGTATCCCGGCGGGAGTCCTTGTCCAAACAGTAATGGGCTGTGAAGGTATGAACCAAGGTCCAAGTGGCTGCTCAACAGATGTCGTCGATAGACACAGACTGCAGATGAGCCACTGAAGCTGCCATGGCTCTCACATTGTGAGCTGTGACATGGCCCTCCAGAGGAAGATTCTTACTCTGACAGGCGAAGGAAATACACTGTGCAATCCAGCTGGACAGTGCTCTCTTGGAGACTGGAAGTCCCAAATGAGAAGGATCAAAAGCAACAAAGAGTTGAGAGGACTTTCTATGTTGCTGTGTTCTTTGCAAGTAAAAGGCCAAAGCTCTTTTACAGTTCAAAGTATGAAGATTCCTTTCTGCATTTGATGCATGAGGCCTTGGAAAAAACACAGGCAGGTAGACCGCTTGGTTAAGATGAAAAGGGGAGACCACCTTTGGCATAAAGTGTGGATGAGTCCTAAGGACTACCTTGTCATGATGGAACCTTGTATAAGGAGGATCAGCCACTAGTGCCTGCAACTCACTAACGCAACGTGCTGATGTGATTGCAATAAGAAAGATAACTTTCCAAGAAAGGAATTTCAACGAGGTAGTAGCCAAGGGTTCGAAAGGTGGCTTCATAAGCTGGCCAAGAACCAGGTTTAAGTACTATGCTACCGGTGGTGGCCTAATGGGAGGCTTAGTTAGTAGAAGGCCTCTCATAAATCTTGCTATAAGAGGATGGAAGGAAATAGGTTGTCCATTTAAAGGCTTGAAAGAAGCCGCAATAGCACTTAAATGGACTCTTACTGAGTTAGTTTTAAGTCCTGCATTGGATAAATGAAGGAGATACTCCAGTAATGATCCCAGAGGTATCGCAAGGGGGTTAAGACCCTTCTGCGAGCACCATATGGTAAACCTTTTCCACTTGAAATCATAAGAGCATCTTGTGGAAGGTTTTCTAGAAGCATAAAGGATATCCTTTACCTGCTGAGGAAGGTTAAGATCCTGAAGATCTAGGCCTTCAGCAACCAAGCCCTGAGATGCAGAGACTGGGGATTGGGATGCCATAACATTCCGTCCTCCTGAGACAGGAGATCTGGAGCAGACCCTAACTCCAGAGAGGGAGCTGGAGAGAGATGTAGAAGCAGAGGGTACCACACTTGCCGTGGCCAATGTGGAGCTATGAGAATCATACGGCCTCTGTCGCTCTGAAGCTTGAACAGGGCTTTGGGAATCAGGGGAATGGGTGGAAAGGCATAAAGGAAGTCTTGACACCAATGAAGAAGGAAAGCATCCTTGGCCTGAGAGCCCTGAGCCAGAATTCTGGAACAGAACCTGGAAAGTTTGGCATTCAACGGACTTGCAAAGAGGTCTATGTCCGGGGTTCACCAAATTTGAAAAATCTTGGCCACCTGGTCTGCATGTAGAGACCATTCGTGCGGAAGCAGAACGCGACTGAGTCTGTCTGCCCAAGAGTTTTGGATACCTGGAAGATATACTGCCAGGAGATGAATCTGATGCTCTCTGGCGAGGGCCCATAGTCGCACAGCTTCATTGCAAAGCGACAGAGAGCCTGTTCCTCCCTGTTTGTTCACATAGAACATGGCTACTTGATTGTCCGTGTGAATGAGGACTGTCTTGCAGCTGAGCAGAGTGTGGAACACTCGAAGAGCAAGGAAGATTGCTCTGAGCTCTAGAAGATTGATGTGTAGATGAGTCTCCTGTGGAGTCCAGGTGCCTTGGGTGGAGAGGTTTTGCAGATGAGCTCCCCAACCCACTGTTGAAGCATCTGTTGTGAGTTGCTTGGGGTGAAGGTTGTTGAAATGGGGACCCCAGCAACAGGTTTTGAGTGGACTGCCACCATTGGAGGGACAAAATAAGGCGATTTGTGTTTGCTATTTTGTCTGACAGGCACCCTGATGCCTGGGTCCATTGAGTGGATGAAGTCCCCTGAGCTGCTCTCATATGGAGGCGAGCATAAGGGACCATATGCAAGGTAGAAGCCATGTGGCCTAGTAGTTGCAACATTTCTCGAGCAGTGAGATGAGGCTTTAGCACTGCTTGAGAAGCTAATTGCACCATGCGAAGGCAACGGGTCTGGGGGAGATAGGCCCTTGCTTTCCTGGTATCCAACAAAGCTCCTATGAACTCTAGAGATTGAGTGGGAGTTAGGTTGGATTTTGGGATGTTTATGACCAGACCCAAATACTGCAGGATACGCATTGTGCAAGATAGAGAAATCCTGGCCTCTGACTCTGATGGGGCTCGAATGAGCCAGTCATCTAAGTAGGGGAAGACGAATATTCCCAGAGTGCGAAGAAATGCTGCTACCACAGCCATGCATTTCGTAAACATCCTTGGTGCTGAGGCCAGGCCAAAAGGAAGCACCCTGTATTGGTAGTGCTTTCCTTGAAAAAGAAACCGAAGGAACTTTCTGTGAGTTGGATGGATGAGAACATGAGTGTACGCATCCCTGAGATCTAGAGAACAAAGCCAATCCTGACTCTGAAGGTACGGCAGCACGGTTCCCAGAGAAATCTTGAACTTCTCCTTGAACAGGAATTTGTTCAATTCTCTGAGATCCAAAATGGGTCTGTGTCCGCCTGTTTTCTTAGGGATAAGGAAATAGGGGGAGTAAAACCCTGTACCCTGCTGAGGAATGGGTACCTCTTCTATTGCCCCTTAGGCAAGAAGCATGGTGACCTCTTGATCTAACAGGTTGATGAGAGAGGTCTGAGAATTGAACTGTCTTACCATTCTGGGAGGGGACATGCGGAGGAAGTGAAGCTTGTACCCCTCTCTTATAATGGAAAGAGTCCAATATACTGCTGTTATTTGCCCCCATCTGGGAGCAAAGTGACACAACCTTCCTGGAATGGTGGAAGGTTCTGTTCCATTGAGGGCCAGGAAGACTAAGTTCTCTAGATGGAAGACAAAAGCCTTGTGGAGGCTGAGACTGCTGAGACAGCTGAGGCTTAGCAGTCTTTGCTTTCCTTTGTTTAGGTGGTTGCTGAATCTTCCGGGCAGGCAGACCTGCAGAACGTCCCTGCTGATAAGAGGAATAAAACCTCTTCTTTTTGGAAAAGAATGGTTTCTTGAAGGATTTCTTCCTTGCAGGATCAGCTGTGGCTTTGGATAATCTATCCAAAGTGGAGTTATCAGCATCCAACTCATTGGCCTTTTCTTGCCAATTTTTGTCGAATAGATTCTCACCTGTACAAGAAATATTGCCCAGTTTGTCCTGCACCCAGAGCTCTAAATCAGATGCCTGGAGCCAGGCAATTCTACATGCACCTATGGCAATGGCAGAGGTTCTGCTTATGCACTCAGGACAGTCAAAAGCTGCACGATTGACAAATTTAGAAACATCCTGGGCATGTTTAACCAGTGTGAGAAAATCTTGCCTCTTATCTTCAGGAAGAAGAGGGCTCAAAACCTCTAAATCCCCTGTGACTTCCTTTAGGAACATTCCCATATATAAAATATAGGAACTGATCCTGGCAGAAAGCATGGAAGCCTGGAAAGTACGACGTCCAAAGGCATCCAAAGTTCGACACTCACGTCCTGGAGGATTAGAGGCATGCCTCTTTGCACTCCTGATCCTTCTCATAGCTGACTCAACTACAATAGAGTGATGAGGCAGCTGAGTCTTCTGGAAACCAGGACACGGAGGAACCCGATACATGGTATCCAGTCGACGGGAGTGAGGAGAGGTGATAAGGGGGGTTTCCCACATTCTTAACATGAGATCATGTGAGATCTCATGGATAGGCAAGGTAGCTGCCTCCTTAGGAGCTTTGGGATATTGTAGAATCTCCAACTCCTTTGCCCTGGGCTCTGTCTCAGGAGCCACAGTAATGGACAGAAATCGAGCCACCTCCCTGATAAAATCCTGAAAGGAGATATCTTCTGGAGGAGACATCCTGCGTTTGGAAGAGGAAGGCTCCTCGGGGAGAAGTATTCCGGTACCAACAGAACTGTCAGAATCCTCAGACTCCTCCGAGGATTCAAAGTACTGTCTGTCCGGATGCTCTTGTAGAGCACGATACCCGTACCGACTGAAGTCGGTATCGGGATGTACCGGTACCAGTGTATCGGTACCGGAGGGCATGGCTTGACTGAGTGCCGGCAATGCGGATACCGATGTCGATGCTATCGGTACCGGTACCAATGCCGGCACCGGTGCCAGTTGAACTGTCTGATGCGGTTCCGAGGGCGTCGATGCCGCAAGGAGAGCCGCCAGACTGCGTTCAATAGCCAGGACGCTGCCGATGCCTGGGTATTGGTACCGGAAAATACAGCCGGTACCCCAGAGCATGGCACCAGTAGTTCTGCCGAGGTTGAGGCCTCAAGAACATCCTGGAGCCCCGATAATGCTTTGGAAGCCGAAGCCTCCCGCCGGGGCAATTTTGCCGGTGCAGAACCTTCAAGGGCAACGCCAGAGGCATCTCGATGCTTAGAAGGAGATCTACCCTTTGAGGACTGGCTGGACTTATGTTTAGTTACCTGAGATCCATGGGAGGAAGACGAAGCCCTGGAAGACGTCGATGCCACAGAGGCTGCATCGGAGGGAAAAAGGGTGCTAAGCTTGGCAGCCTGGTTTTGCCGACCCCTCTTGGACATTATGGCACAAGCCATACACTCCAAGATGGAGTGGTCAGGACCTAAACATTTAAGACACCACTCATGGGTGTCGGTGACGGATATGGTACCGCCACACTTGGTGCACTTCTTAAAACCCGAAGCGGGTTTTTCCATGATGGTGGAAAGTTTTGGGCCTAAGGCCCAAAATGGTGCGTGCACCTGAAGAAAAAATTGGAAAGAAAAAAAAAGAACTAAATATATATTTTTTTTTAAAAGAAAGAAAGAACCACCGGCGGTACCGGTATAGTGTCGAGAAAGGCAGACGCGACCACAAAAAAGGAGGAAAAATTTTCTGCGGTGACAGGAACAACGACCTGCTGCTCCACGGAAAACGAAGAACTGGAGAGAGGCAGTTGGGAAAGGCGGGAAGGCAGCACGCAGGTGCTGTGGGATGCTCCCAAAAGCTTTCTAATTGGACGCTGGGGAGCGTTCCCGCGCAGGCTCCGTCGGTACCGACGACACCCATATGTGAAGACTACATTCCTGCTTGTTCCCGTTGATAGCCTTCTACCCTAAGAGGAGAAGGTTTTACCCTTCTTACCCCCAGTCAACCTACCACCCACAACAGAAGCAGCAGGGGACCCAAGCAGGCCAAGAAGCCCAGAGTCATTAAAACACAAACCCAAACTCAACTAGCTCCTGCTCCATCGAGATTTTGACTCACAGATAGGGAATATAGCCAGTCCCCAACAGACTCTGCAGGATTAGATACCCATTCCAGGAAGACTCTCACTGTTCAGCCAGAAATGGCATACAATTATGACAGAAAACTAGACTCTTACCATCATACAGAAGGGGTATCAACTCAACGTTCGAGGGCTTCCCCCACACTATTTCAGAGGGGACTATCCTTTCCATCCCCCCTCCCCGGAGGCTCTCCTCCAGCAAGGCAAACATTCTCCTTACTCAAGGAGCTGTAAGAACTAGTTCCTCTTCAGGAACGGTTCAAAGGCTTCTACTCCCCCTACTTCCTCACTCCAAAGAAGTCAGGAGGCCACAGGCACATCTTGGACCTCAAACCTAAACAAATTCCTGGTAAAAGAAAAATTCTAGATTTCCCTGGGGAACCTTCTTCCTTACCTCCAGGAAAACGACTGGCTTTGTTCCCTAGACCTCAAAGAGGCCTATACACATATCCTGATACACCCAAGCCACAGGCAGTATCTCGGGTTCACATGTCAAGGAACGCATTATCAATACAGGGTTCTCCCCTTCAGCCTGCATCTGCACCAAGAGTTTCCACAAAATACATGGCCGTAGTGGCGGCTCATCATTGAAAACAACGTCTATGTTTTCCCCTACTTAGACGACTAGTTCATAAAAGCAGACTTTCCTGGAGAACTCTGCTCGTCTCAGCAAAAGAGCCTAACCCTTCTCCAATCCCTCGGGTTCATCAAACTTTCCAAAGTCACACCTTGTTCCAACACAAAGGTTGGAATTCATAGGTGCCATCCTAGACACCAAGCAGGGCAAAATCTCTCTCATGCTGAACTGCATTTTTTGCTTAATAGCATTGGCCACAAGCATGTGACTAAACCAAGAGGCTTCAGCACAGTGATTCCTAACCCTGCTAGGCCATATTGCCTCCACACTGTTCGTAGTCCCATATGCCAGACTCCACATGCGTCAGAAACAAAGGACTCTCGCAACTCAGTGGACTCAAGCCAGAGGGAGTCTATGGGATCTGATCCAAATAACATCTCCCATGGCCGACACTCTCCGTTGGTGGTGCATCCCAGCAAATCTACAAGCAGGATCTCCTTTTCAGATGCCCCAGCCTCAGCATATGCTGACGACCGATGCTTCCAAACAGGGTTTAGAGCACACACGGACACTCTCTGCACACAGGGTCTCTGGACAGCACAAGAGTCCCAACAACAAATAAAGTTGTTGGAGCTTTGAGCAATCAGAAAAGCTCTCGTTTGTCAACATCAACTCTCCAACTGTCCAGTCTTCATACGGACAGACGATCAAGTCGCAACGTTCTATATCAACAAACAGGGGGGGGGAAGGGGTCTCTCCCTCTATGTCAGGAGGCCTGCGAACTTCAGGACTTCGCTAACACCAAATGTAAGTGCATCTTACATTCCAGGAGAGAGCAATCTCCTGGTAGGCCACCTGAGTCACATCCTGCAACCCTCGAATGGTCTCTGGATCAGATGATGGCAACAGAATTGTTCCATCTCTGGGGAACTCCATGGATAGATCTCTTTGCCAACCCGCAGAACTCCAAATTTCCCCAATTCTGCTCCAAAATACCATCCAAACTCAGTCTGGCATCAGACGCATTCATGATCCACTAGGGTCAGGGACTCCTGTATGCATTCCCCCCCCCATATCTCGAAAACCCTCTTCAAACTGAGGGCAGACAAAAGATCCATGATACTCATCGCCCCACACTGGCCTCGTCAACCATGGTTTCCCCTCCTATTACACCTGGCACAAGCCTCACCAATCCTGCTGGGATCCAAGCTAGGTCTCCTCTCACAGAACAGAGCATTCCTCCACCCCAATCTCCGATCCCTTCGCCTAACAGCCTGCCTCCTGAAAGTATAGTTCTTCAGGATCTTCATCTATGGAGGTCAAGGACATCCACCTTTCCTCAAGAAAACCCTCCACCAGAAGGACTTATTCCTACAAGTGGTGAAGATATACTACATGGTGCTCTGAAAATGCTCATAATCTATTCGAAGCATCAGTGCCGACACTATTGCACTACCTCTATCATTTATCCTAAGTCGGACTTAAATCAAACTCTGTCCGAGTACAGCTTAGTATTTCAGCTTTTCATAACCCAATTGATGGCAAACCCATCTCCATAGTTCCTCTCGTGGCATGATTCATGAAGGGTCTACTCCTCACCAAGTCACCTATTCGCCCACCACCAGTAGCATGGGATCTCAATGTAGTACTAGCTTAACTCCTCAAACCACCCTTTGAGCCATTAGCAACCACAAATCTCTGCTACTTATCATGGGAAGTGCACTTCCTCATCGCCCTGACCTCTGTCAGGCGCATCAGCGAGTTACAAGCCTTGGTGGCTCACGCCCCCTATAAACGTTTTCACCACAACAAAGCAGTCTTACGGACACACCCCCACTTCCTCCCGAAGATGGTTTTCCCTTTTCACATTAATCAATCTGTCATCCTCCCAGTCTTCTTTCCAAGGCTGCACACCTCACGTGCAGAAGGAACTCTGCATACCCTCAACTGCAAGAGAGCACGGTCTCTGATGTGGACGGTGCCAGAGGAGCAATCGCAGCCACTGATGGCAGTTCCCGCATTGGGGACTCTATGATGGTCACCTATTGGAAGTCTCCCGACAGCACTCCGGGGCTTTAGGCGCCAACACCTTTCACAGAGGCAGCTTGGGAGACCTGTCCTGGCCCTTGCCCTCATCATGCCAAGGAGTGTTTTGATGCCGGTGCCCATGGACCTTCACCCGCTCTTGGCATCGCCCTTCAATGCTGACTGAGCAGAGGACCAATCCTACTGGGGGCAGTTTTTGTCAGCAAACTGCCTCCGATCCATGGCACTGTGGCCCCTCGGCACTGAGAAAGTTCAGGTGCAATGCTGAGCCGAGGACTTGGCAGAGGCCCTCAAGGACATCTACCCCGATGTTGAAGCCGGTGCTGTTGACTCAGAGGAACCAAACAGCGATCTCTGCTGCTTCTCTCGATTCCAGAGCCCCTTGTGAGACATCTGCAAGCAGAGAGCGCATGTGGAGAGCTCATGGTCAAGCCGAGGCACCAGCTATGGTGGTCCATCACAGAGATGCTGTGGCCGCACTGGGTGCATGTCTTGAAGCCACCAGCCGGCTTTGACATATTTGGGAAGACAGCTTCTGCCAAGTCAAAGGACTTCAATGTTCCAGCTGATCAGGGAGGCATGACAGAAAACATCCGCGTGCTGAAAAAGACAAAAGGCCAAAACAGGTACTGGAATGGACAGGAAGACAAGTGATGAGCACACGAATGAAAAGTCATAGGAAAAACACACACAGAAAAAAACACATCAAGGGTGTCAACAAATTTCCAGGGACGGATGTCTGAGAGGCTCCATGGACAAAAGACAACTGATCTTTGATAGCTCCTTCAGGCAGGAAGATAGGCATGCATGTGTAGTGGACTTCTCAAAAGCTTCCTATGGAAGCTAGAGATCATTCCTGTGTGGGCTCTGTCAGTAACGGCACCCATATGTGAGGGCTTGTTCCCAGCAAATAGCAGCTGCCACAACAAACTGGCTCTTCAACGATGAATCCACCTTATGGTCCAGAAAATCCTTCAAGCGCAGATCTTATACACCCTTAACCCCTTATGTGAGGAGCCAGCAGAGTCCCACTCTGACCAGATCATATCCTTGAGCACATCTGGGAACAGGAAGACAGTAGTGTATTTCTGCATCCCTTCAAGGAGCACGTGCACTTTCGGCTCCTGCTCCATGATGGAAGCATCCGTCAAGTTCAAAATAGATGACACCCTAGTAATCAACGCCACCAGCTACTCCTTCCGGAATAGGCAAATCACTCTGGCTTCTTCACAATCTTCTGAAGACAAGAGTACTTCTTCATCCATGTCAGAGCCCAGCACAGACATATCAGAATCTCTGACAGCTCCTAGCTGTTCCCCATCTCCAGTGAATGCCCCTCGTCAGGGATGCTAAGCCATAGGCAATCAGAGCTTCCACTCTCGGCCTGCCCCACACAAGAGATTGCGCCCAGGAGCACCCAGAGGGCATAGGGTTTGAATTTCCACACTAGAAGAACCAGGTCTGCTGCAAAAAAGAAAAGAATTCCGGGAAGGAAAATCTGGAGTCTGGAAGCTCTCCTCTTGGAAATGACCCCCCAACACCAGGGGACACAGCCACTGCAGACCCTCTATAAGACAAAGAGTGGCTCACAGAACGGCTGCCGGACCCTCTGACTGGCTGGATATCCTTACCTATAGCACTCTCCGTCACCCACTGCCTTTAGGCAGCCAAGGCTGGACTGTCTGCATCCCCCGACAGAGAGGAGGAGCTGGCCCTCCAGAGATGATTCAGAAGCTGCTATGCAAGAAAGCACAGTTACTTACCTGTAACAGGTGATCTCTGGGAACAGCAGGAATTAGTCTTCACATATGGGTTTCGTCGGTACCGACGGAGCCTGCGCGGGAACGCTCCCCAGCGTCCAATCAGAAAGCTTTTGGGAGCATCCCACAGCGCCTGCGTGCTGCCTTCCCGCCTTTCCCAATTGTCTCTCCTCAGTTGAGTTTTAAAGCTGAGACAAAGAGAGAGAGAGAGGGAAAGGAAAGAGAGATAGATACAACTCCTAGGGGAGGTGGGTGGGTTGTGAAGACTTATTCCTGCTGTTCCCAGAGATCACCTGTTACAGGTAAGTAACTGTGCTATCTCCAGGAACAAGCAGGAATGAGTCTTCACATATGGGGACTCCCTAGTTTTAGATGCCAGGGAGAGACCCCAGAGGTTGTGTGTCCCTGGGACAGGGCTGCACTTCCCCACATGGATCTCTGGCATCCCATCGGGGATGGTGGGTAGTACCACACTTGCCGTGGCCAATGTGGAGCTATGAGAATCATGTGACCTCTTGTCTCTCTGAAGCTTGAACAGGGTTTTGGGAATTAGGGGAATGGGTGGAAAGGCATAGAGGAAGTCTTGACCCCAGTGAAGGAGGAAAGCATCCCTTGCCTGAGCTCCCTGAGCCGGAGTTCTGGAACAGAACCGGGGAAGTTTGGCATTCCACGGACTTGCAAAGAGGTCTATATCCGGGGTTCCCCAAATCTGAAAAATCTTGGACACCTGGGTCCACATGTAGGGACCACTCGTGTGGAAGCAGAACTCGACTGAGCCTGTCTGCCCAAGAGTTTTGAACGCCTGGAAGATAAACTGCCAGAAGATGAATCTGATGCTCTCTGGCGAGGGCCCACAGTCGCAAAGCTTTGTTGCAAAGCGACAGAGAGCCAGTTCCGCCCTGCTTGTTCACATAGAACATGGCTACCTGATTGTCTGTGGATAAGGACTGTCTTGTAGCTGAGCAGGGTGTGGAACACCCGCAGAGCAAGGAAGATTGCTCTGAGTTCCAAGAGATTGATATGTAGACAACTCTCCTGTGGGGACCAGATGCCCTGGGTGGAGAGGTCTTGCAGATGAGCTCCCCACCCCACTGGAGAAGCATCTGTTGTAAGAGTTGCTTGGGGTAGAGACTGCTGAAAGGGGGACCCCAGCAACAGGTTTTGAGGGGACTTCCACCTCTGGAGGGACAAAATGAGGTGACTTGTGTTTGCTATTTTGTCTGACAGGCAGTCTAATGCCTGGGTCCATTGGGTGGATAAAGTCCACTGAGCTGCCCTCATGTGAAGTCGAGCATATGGAACCACATGCACGGTGGATGCCATGTGGCCTAGCAACTGTAACATCTCTCGAGCAGTTAAGTGGGGCTTCAACTCTGCTTGAGAAGCTAACTGCACCAAGCGAAGGCAACGGACCTGGGGAGATAGGCCCTTGCCCTTGTGGTATCCAGCAACGCCCCTATAAACTCCAGGGACTGAGTAGGGGTCAAATTGGATTTTGGGATGTTTATTACCAGCCCTAAATACTGAAGGATACGCATTGTGCAGGATAGAGAAGTCTTGGCCTCTGACTGAGTGGGTGCTCAAATGAGCCAGTCATCCAGATAAGGGAAGACGAATATTCCCAGGGTGCGCAGAAATGCAGCTACCACTGCCATGCATTTCGTGAACACCCTTGATGCAGAGGCCAGACCAAAAGGGAGCACTCTGCATTGATAGTGCTTCTCTGGAAAAAGGAACCAAAGGAACCTTCTTTGAGTTGGATGGATGAGAACATGGGTGTACGTATCCTTGAGATCTAGAGAACAAAGCCAATCCTGACTCTGAAGGTATGGCAGCAGAGTTTCCAGAGAAATCATTCTGAATTTTTCCTTGACTAGGAATCTGTTCAATTCTCTGAGATCTAAGATGGGTCTGTAGCCCCCTGTTTTCTTTGGAATAAGAAAATAGGGGGAGTAGAAACCTGTGCCCTGTTGATAAAGAGGCACTTCCTCTATTGCCCCCTGGGCGAGAAGGGTGGCAACCTCCTGCCCCAACAAGTTGAGGAGGGAGGTTGGAGAATTGAACTGGTGCACTCTTGTGAGAGGGGGCAAGCTTGAAAAATGAAGTTTGTACCCCTCTCTTATGATGGAGAGTGTCCAATGCTCTGCTGTAATTTGCCCCCACCTGGGAGCAAAATGACCTAACCTTCCTGGAATGGTGGAGGGCTCTGGTCTTTCCAGAGGCAGGAAGGCTAAGTTCTCTAGCGGAAAGTCAAAGGCACTGAGGGGGCTGAGGTTGCTGGGCTGGAGGAGGCCTAGCAGCCTTTGCTTTGCTCTGTTTGGATGATTGCTGACGTTTGGTAGGGAACTGAGCTGCAGAAGATGCCCGCTGACCATATGCAGGATAGAATCTTCCCTTTTTAGAAAAAAGGTGCTTTCTTGAACAACCTTTTCTTAGTAGGAGCAGCTATGGATTTGGATAGTCTATCCAAGGCAGAATTTTCAGCATCTATCTGATCGGCTTTTGCTTGCCAATCTTTACCAACAGGTTTTCACCCGTACAAGGGATATTTCCGAATTCATCTTGAACCCAGATCTCCAAATCAGATGCTTGAAGCCAAGCAATTCTATGTGCACCTATGGCAATAGCTGAGGCTCTGCTTACGCATTCAAAGCAGTCGAAAGCTGCACGGTTGGAGAATTTGGAGATATCTTGGGCATGTTAGAGCCAAGTGAGAAAGTCCTGTTTTTTATCTTCAGAAATGAAAGGACTTAAAGTCTGCAAATGATCAGTGACTTCTTTTAAGAACATTCCCATGTAAAGACTATAGGAATTAATTCTCACAGCAAGCATGGAAGCTTGGAAGACTTCTTCCAAAAGCATCCAGGGTTCTACATTCACGTCCTGGAGGATTAGAGGCATGTCTTTTGGCACTTCTAATCTTTCTCATAGCAGACTCAACCACAATAGAGTGGTGAGGAAGTTGAGTTTTATGGAAACCAGGACAAGGAGGGACACGATACATGGCATCCAACCTGCGAGAATGAGGGGAGGTGGTCAGAGGTGATTCCCACATCCTCAACATGAGATCATACAGAATCTCATGAATAGGCAAGGTAGCTGCCTCCTTTGGAGTTTTAGGATATTGTAAAATATCTAACTCCTTAGCTCTGGGCTCTGTCTCAGGGGCCACCGTGATGGAAAGGCCCCAAGCCACCTTCCTGATGAAGTCTTGAAAAGACAAGTCCTCTGGAGGAGACATCCTTCATTTAGGAGAGGACTCCTCCTGTGGAAGAAGCATCACTGCATCGACTGATTCTTCAGAATCCTCAGAGTCCTCAGAGGAATCGAAGTATCGTCTGTCCGGATGCTCTTGCAAAGCCCGATACCCATACCGACCGAGATCGGTATCGGGAATAACCGGTACTGGGGTATCGGTACCGGAGGGCTTCAGAGGACAGAGTACCGGCATAGCGGAAACCGATACCGATGCTACCGGTACCGGGATCGGTACCAATGGCGATGCTAGAGCCGATACCGGTGGGATAGTCTGTTGTGGTACCACGGGCGTCAATGCCACAAGGAAAGCCGCCAGACTGCGTTCCATGGACAGAATCCTCTGATCCATCGACGCCGCCAATGCTTGGAAGTCGGTACCTGTGGAAGGCACCAGTACTCCAGAGCATGGCACCAGGAGATCTGTCGAGGCCACGCCATTGAGATCATCCTGGAACCCCGATGATGATGCTTTAGAGGCCGAAGCCTCCCGCCGGGGTAATTTTGCCGGTGCAGAATCCTCGAGGGCAACGCCAGAGGCATCTCGATGCTTGGAAGGAGATCTACCCTTCGAGGACTGGCTGGATTTATGTTTAGTTACCTGAGATCCATGTGAGGAAGAAGCAGCCCTGGAAGACGTCGATGCCACCGAAGCCGCATCAGAGGGAAACAGGGTAGTGAGCTTGGCAGCTCGGTTCTGCCGACCCCTTTTAGACATCATAGAACAGGACATACAATCTGTGATGGAATGGTCAGGACCTAAACATTTTAGACACCAGTCATGGGTGTCGGTGACGGAAATGGTACCGCCACATTTTGTGCACTTCTTACATCCTGAAGCAGGCTTTTCCATGTTAAGGAAAAAAGGTTTTGGGCCTAAGGCCCAAAACGCAAGTGCACCTGAAGAAAAAAGAAACGGAAAAAAGGTGTTTTGTTTTGTTTTTTTTAAGAAGAAAAAAAGAAAAAAGACCGGCGGTACCGGTACAGTGTCGAAGAAGGCAGACGCGACAAAAGAAATAAAGAAAAATAAAGAAATTCTTCTGCGGTGACAGGAACACGACCTGAGGAGAGACAGTTGGGAAAGGCGGGAAGGCAGCACGCAGGCGCTGTGGGATGCTCCCAAAAGCTTTCTGATTGGACGCTGGGGAGCGTTCCCGTGCAGGCTCCGTCGGTACTGACAAAACCCATATGTGAAGACTCATTCCTGCTTGTTCCTGGAAATAAACAGATTCCAGAATCCGGAGAAGAGGCACCTTGCTTGTCACAGGTCAATGTTTCCTGGAAGAAGACAGAGTTAAGGCGCATGTCAACTATGCTTTTATTGCCGTGTGTGTTAACTGTGCTTTTACTGCAATGTATATTACAGGCATTAGCGTAGGAACACACATTGGAGCCGCTTGGGTGGAAAGTGAATCAGACTGCGTCACCACCAGGTGCACAATAGGAAAATAAGTTACTAATGAGTGCAGAAAACGGTGGGAAAAACCCACACCATGCCAACAGTCACTAGAGGTCCACCCCGAATTGTGTCCTAGGAAGACAGAATCATGAGCCCCAAACAAAGCAACATATTTACTCACCTGTAACAGCTGTTCTCTGGGGACAGCAGGAATCAGTCCTCACATATGGGTGACGTTAGCGCCGATGGAGCCCTCACAGAAGCATTTCCCAGCTTTCAAAGAAAGCCTTTGGGAGATGCCACCACGCATATGTGGTGTCCTTCCTGCCCAAGGGTGCTATCTTGCTCAATCAGATGACATAGCTAAAAGACGGCAACAAATAAAAATAAAATATGGTAAAGAAGCAACTCCAAGTGGAGGAGGGAGGGTTGTGAGGACTGATTCCTGCTGTCCCTGCAGAACACCTATTACAGGTGAGTAACTACACTTTCTCCGGGAACAAGCAGGAAGTCCTCATATATGGGACTCCCTAGCTACAGGCTACCACAAGCCCGTAGGAAGAAAACCATGGCCGCCTTCAAGGGGAGTTATGAGCAGCAGCAATTGAGTCTGCAGATACAGACTGCAGTAGGACCCGTGTGTCCGAAGGAAACCAGCATTCTGGTAGCCTGAACACAGGAGTTGCCTAGACCCCAAAGAGATTACGGAGCATGGTCTGGCCAAAGGTGTTGTCCCGTTGGGACTCCCTTTCCAGGCAGTAATGAGCTGCAAAGGTGTGAACTGAAAATCAGGTGGCCCGGCAGATGTCCAGCATAGTAACGGAGTGCAGGGTTTGCCACAGAGGCCGCCATGGCCCTGACACAGTGTGCCGTGACCTGGCCATCCCACATGAGCCCAGCCTTGGCATAGGCAAGAGCGATGCAGTCTGCAACCCAGGTGCACAGTGTCTGTTTAGTTACCGCCTCCCCCAGCTGACTGGGGTCACAGGAAACAAAAAGCTGAGCAGCTTTCCAGTGGGCCTGGGTATGCTGAATGTAGAAAGACAGGGCCCTCTTACAGTCCAAGGTATGAAGGACCGCCTCTGCCCTACTGGAGTGAGGCCTTGGGAAGAAGGTGGGCAGAACCACCTCCTGGTTGAGGTGGAAAGGAGATACCACCTTCAGAAGGAATCTAGGGTGTGTGTGTTGCACAACCCTGTTCTTATAGAACCTGGTATAGGGCACCTCTGCCACTAGGGCTTGGAGTTCACTGACCCTGCGAGCGGAGGTGACCGCCACCCAGAACACAACCTTCCACAAGAGGTATCTCATGTGGCAGATAGGCAGAGACTCAAACGGTGGGTGAGTGAGCTGTGCCAATACTACACTGAGGTCTCATTCGGTTGCCGGAGGGTGGATGGGGGGTTTGGACAGCGGAAGTCCTCTCAAGAAGTGGGACATCAGAGGTTGGACCGAGAGGGGCTTGCCTTCCAACAGGTAGTGGTGCGGCGCCAGGGCACTGAGGTGTACTCTGACGGAGTTAGATTTGAGCCTGGATTGCGAGACATGAAGGTATTGCAGCCCCAGCTGCACTGGTCAAGAGAACGGGGTCCCCGCTTGCTCCACGCACCAGACTGAGAACCTCTGCCATCTGAAGGCATAAGCTCTCCTGGTGGAAGTCTTACAGGAGACTAGCAGGATCTCTGCTACTTCTCCCAAGAGGATGAAAGGGGTTAGGGTCACCCTTTCAGCAGCCACAGTGTCAGTGATAGGGTCCCCAAGCTGGGATGCAGGATAGAGCCCTCCTCCTGAGACAGGAGCTCTGAGGAGCTCTGGGGAGCTCCCCAGTGGGATCAAAGTCTCCACTGACAGCAGGAGGAGCAGCGGGAACCACGGCTGCCTGGGCCACCGAGGGGCCACTAGGATCAGTGAGGCTTTGTCGTGAAGAGCATTGAAAAGCGTTTTGGCAATCAGTGGCATGGGTGGGAAGGCATACATGAGACCTTCCGACCAAGGAAGAAGAAATGCATCTGCACCCATCCAGGAGGGGTGTGGCTGCCAGGAGCAGAAATGAGGACAACTGGTGGTTGACCAGACTGGCAAAAAGGTCCACCCATGGGGCCCCCAGAGCTGGAAGAGCTGGTTTGCTACTCCGGGGTCCAGCTGCCACTCGTGTGGCTGGAAGACCTGCTCAGTTTGTCTGCCAGGGTGTTGTCCTGGCTCAGTAGGTATACTGCCTATAGGAGTATTCCCTGTTGAACTGCGTAAGAGTAGAGTATCACTGCTTCATGGCAGAGGGTGCGAGACCCCATGCCCCCTTCCTGGTTGTCTGTTTGGATCAGCACTGATTGGTGCCTCAGGCAGTGACAGAATGCTCAGAGGGCTAGATATATCGTCCGAAGCTCCAGGAGGTTGATCTGCTGGCTGTTCTCGGCCTGTGACCAGTTGCCCTGAGTGTGGAGTTCTTCACAGTTGGCCCCCCATCCCAGCAGGGAGGCATCCGTAGTGAGGACCCTTAGAGGGCTTAGGGTTTGGAAGGGCATCCCTGCCTGGAGATAATGGGGGTTTTGCCACCAAGTCAGATTCGGCCAACTGATGGGGACACAACAGACTGTCCTGGAGATGGCCCATGGCTTGTGTCCACTGGTCTTGAAGGCACCACTGAGCGGCCCTCATGTCCAGATGGGCATCTGGGATGACATGGACAGTAGAGGCCATGTGCCCAAGCAAGCGGAGAGTGTCCAGCCTTGCCCCTATGAACTCCAGTGTGTCGGGAAAAGCCACAAACCCCAGATGTTGCAGAACCTGGATGGTGTTTGCAGTGGCCTGCTGCACCTCTGTGGCCGTGACTCCTTTTATGAGCCTATCATCCACGTAGGGGAAGACAAATACCCCCTGAAGGCAGAGGGAGGCGACCATTACTGACAGGCATTTGATGAAGACCATGGAGGTGGGCGCCAGACCAAAGGGTAGTACCCTGTACTGGAAGTGGCCGCCCCCCCCCCCCACCATGAAACAAGGATACTGCCTGTGATTGGGGTGGATGAGGATGTGAGTATAGACATCCTTCAGACCCAAGAAGCATAATCAGTCTTCCTGCTGGAGGGGTAAGGCAGCAATGTTCCAAGGGAGAGCATCTTAAACTTTTTCCTCACCAAGAACCTGTTTAGGTTGCGCAGGTTGAGGATGGACCTTTGCCCCCTGTTCTATTTGGTATGAGGAAATATCTGGGGTAGAACCCCTTGCCTCTGAGATGTTGGGGTACTGGCTCTACTACCCTGTTCTCGAGAAGACCTGCGAGTCCCTTCAATAGGAGGTCCTGATGAAGAGGAGACCTGGGAGGCTCTCCCGGGAAGAAAGGAGGAGGTGGCCCTCCTTGGCCACCTGGAGTGCCCAGGAATCTGTGGTGATGGCTAGCCACCTTTGGGCATAGTGGATCAGATGTTCCCCTGTAGGCTGCTGATGTCTTTGGGCTAGAGAGACGATGTCCAAGGAGTCAAAAGCTCCCCCCTGGCTGGGCCATAGCTGACGGCTGGGGCTTGGGGGCCTTTTGCTTATGAGGGCAAGGGCCAGGGCCATGCCCACGTCTCTTGGTCTGCTGACTCTGCTGGGGAAGCCTGAAAATGTGGGTAGTTTTTGTAAACAGCCCCTTTCCTCGGGTAAAAGGGCTTTTTACCTGGACCCTTCAGTCAGGGGCAGCAATCTTTTTAGAGAGCCTGGTCCTCGTTATGAACTCTTTCCAACTCGTCAGCCTTTTCAGTCATGGGTTTGCCAAAGAGGTTCTAGGGGGAGTAAAACCCTGTACCCCGTTGGGGAATGGGTACCTCTTCTATTGCCCCTTGGGCAAGAAGCACAGTGACCTCTTAACCTAACTGGTCGTTGAGAGATGTCTGAGACTTGAACTGTCTTACCATTGTAGGAGGGGGCATGCTGAGAAAATGAAGCTTGTACCCCTTCTCTTACAATAGAGGGAGTCCAATTTTCTGCTGTTATCTGACCCCATCTGCGGGGTAAATGACACAACCTTCCTGGGATGGTGGAGGGTTCTGGGCCGTTCAGGGCCAGGAAGGCAAAGTTCTCTAGATAGGAGTCAAAGCCCCTGTGGAGGCCGAGTATGCTGAGCCTGTTGAGGCTTAGCTGCTTTTGTCTTTCTCTGCCTAGGTTGTTGCTGCTGTCCCTTTTGGGCAGACTGACCTAAACGATGCCCCTGCTGGGTATAGGAGGGATAAAACTTCTTCTTCTTCTTACTGAAGAATGGTTTCTTAGAGGATTTTTTCCTCGCAGGATCAACTGTAGATTTAGACAATCTATCCAAAGTGATATTGTCAGCATCTATCTCATTCTCTCCTGTGCAAAGAATATTCCCTAATTTGTCCTGTACCCAAATTTCCAAGTCAGATGCCTGGAGCCAGGCAATCCTACGTGCACCTATGGCAATGGCAGAGGTTCTGCTTATGCACCCAAAGCAGTCAAAGGTTGCACGATTCACAAACTTGGAAACATCCTGAGCATGTTTGACAAGGGCGAGATAATCTTGTCTTTTATCATCAGGAAGGAGAGGGCTCATAAGCTCTAAATCTCCTGTGACCTCTTTAAGGAACATTCCCATATACAAGATATAGGAACTGATCCTAGCAGAAAGCATGGAAGCCTGGAAGGTTCAACGTCCAAAGGCGTCCAGTCCTACACGCACGTCTTGGAGGATTAGATGCATGCCTTTTTGCACTCTTTATCCTTCTCATAGCTGATTCCACCACCATAGAATGGTATGGTAATTGAGTCTTCTGAAACCCAGGACAAGGAGGAACTCGATACATGGTGTCGAGTCTTCGAGAGTGAGGAGATGTGGTTAGAGGTGTTTCCCACATCCTTAACATGAGATCATGCAAGATCTCATGAATAGTTAAGGTAGCTGCCACCTTGGGAGCTTTAGGGTATTATAGGATTTCTAATTTCTTTGCCCTAGGCTCTTTTTCAGGAGCCACTGTGATGGAAAGACCTCTGGCCACATCTCGGATAAAATCCTGAAAGGACATAAGCTCTGGTGGAGACATCCTACGCTGAGAAGAAGAATCCTCAGCAAGAAGTACTCTGGTATCGGCAGAGCTGTCAGAGTCTTCAGACTCATCCGAGGATTCGAAGTATCTCTGATCCGGGTGATTGTGCAAGGCACGGTACCAGTACCGATCAAAGTTGGTATTGGGGTGGTCCGGTACCGACTTGTCGATGCCGGATAGAGACGCATGACTCTGTCCTGGTAGAATACCTGCTGATGTAGTCGGTGCTGGCACCAGAGTCGGTGCCGGTTGAATTGTCTGAAGCGGTTTCAGGGGCATCGAGGCTGTGAGAAGAGCCACCAGACTGCGTTCAATAGCCAAGAATCTTTGGTCCTTCAAAGCTGCCGATGCTTGGGTATCAGTGCAGGATAAAGCGGCCGGTACCCCAGAGCATGGCACCAGTAGTTCTGCCGAGGTTGAAGCCTCGAGAACATCCTGGAGTCCCATTAGTACTTTGGAAGCCGAAGCCTCCCGCCAGGGCAATTTTGCCGGTGAAAGCCCCTCAAAGGCAACACCAGAGGCATCTCGATGTCTAGAAGGAGATCTACCCTTTAAGGACCGGCTAGATTTATGTTTAGTTACCTGAGATCCATGGGAGGAAGACGAAGCCCTGGAAGACGTCAATGCCACGGAGGCTGCATCGGAGGGAAAAAGGGTGCTAAGTTTAGCAGCTCGGTTTTGCCGGCCCCTTTTCGACATCATCCCACAGGTAACACACTCTGAAATAGAGTGGTCAGGATCTAAATATTTGAGGCACCACTCATGGGTGTCGGTGACGGAGATGGTACCGCCACACTTAGAACACTTTTTAAAACCCGAAGCGGGTTTTTCCATTTTGAAGGAAAAAGTTGGGCCTAGTGCTCAAGATGGCGCGTGGCACCTGAAGAAAAAATTACTGGAAGAGACTCCAGAAGAAAGGTTTTGGGGTTTTTTTGAAAAAAAAGAAAGAACCACCGGCGGTACCGGTGTAGCGTCGAGAGAAGGCAGATGCGACCACAAAAAAGAAGAATAGAAGGGAATTTTTTTGCGACCTGTCGGCTCCTCGGAAAACAAAGAAATGGAGAGGGACAGTTGGGAAAGGCGGGAAGGCAGCACGTGGGAGCTGTGGGATGCTCCCAAATGCTTTCCTATTGGACGCTGGGGAGCGTTCCCACACAGTCTCCGTCGGTACCGACAATACTCATATGTGAAGACTAGATTCTTGCTTGTTCTTGGAGATCAAGTGTTCTCCAGGGACAGCAAGAATCAGTCCTCACATGTGAGTGATGTCGGTGCTAACGGAGCCCGTGAAGAAGCATCTCCCCAGCTTTCAAGGAAAGCCTTTGGGAGATGCACCATGCATTCATGGTCCACTTCCCACCCAAGGATGCCATCTTGCCTCAGTCTAATGACATAGCTAAGATGACAAAAATATAAGATGGTAAAAAAGCAACTCCAAGGGGAGGAGGGAGGGTTGTGAGGATGGATTCCTGCTGTCCCTGGAGAACACCTGTTACAGGTAACTACGCTTTCTCCGGGAACAAGCAGGAAAGTCAGTCCTCACAAAAGAGACACCCCAGCTACAGGCTACAGAGAAGCTGTAACCAAAAGAAAAAAGCCACAGCAGCCTGCAAAGGGAGAGCTGTGACCAGCCGCAGTCGAGTCCCAAAGGAGAGACTCTCACAAGACTCAAGCATCCAGTGAACACCAGCACTCCTGTAAGCCTGAACACAGAAGGGTCAGAGGGCAAGAGTTGCTTACACCCCGAAAAGATTGCAGAATACAGCCTGGCCGAACACGCTGTCGCGTTGGGACTCCCTCTCCAGGCAGTAGTGAGCTACGAAGGTATGGACCAAAGACCACGTGGCGGCCCAGCAAATTTCCATCATGGGGACGGAATGCAGATTGGCCACAGAAGTAGCCATGGCTCTGAAGCGGTGTGCTGTGATTCTTTGGTCCAGTGGGATCCCCGCTTGCCCATAGGCAAGGATAATGCAGTCCGCAACCCAGGTGGACAACGTCCGAAGGGCTCCGCGGAAAAAAGGAGACTGAGGCAAGATGGCACCCTTGGGCAGAAAGTGGACCACACATGCATGGTGCATCCCCCAAAGGCTTTCCTTGAAAGTTGGGGAGATGCTTCCATGTGGGCTCCACCAGTGCTGACATCACCCAAATGTGAGGACTGACTTCCTGCTTGTTCCCGGAGAATAAGCGATCTCCATCTAATAAGGCCAACATTCCTACCAGCTGGCATGGTGCCATAGAAGGGCCCCTCAATATGGGTTTTCCCCCCAGGCCGAACTGGCCCTAAGATCTGCAACACCGCCCTGGCTCTCTATCATAAGCCAGGCAGAAAGAATCAGCCAACAAACTGATGCAGCACACTCTACAAATCCCGCAGCATTTACTGCCCAGAACAATAAATCCCTCCATCACAGAACACAGCACTTGCAGTCCTGAGCACAGTACCGCTGTCAGTGGCCAGAGCACAGTACTGAAGCCTAGGAGTAAAACTGGGTCTAAACATCCCTCCTCTCTCCTGGCACACAATGATGTTATGGAGCCCCTGAACCAGAGTCCCCTCTGACTGTGTCTGGCCTGGTTTTTTTTTCATGTTTGAAGGAATTGGGGAGAAGGGGTGCCAAGAAGAGAGGTAGGAGAAGGGAGAATGTCAACAACTCCTACTTACCCCCCTCCACAGTGATAGAAGCACTTCCCCCCTCCACCTCTTCGGACTGAGACCCATAAGTCAGAGCCCTGGCCCAGGTACCTTCCCAAAGCTCAATAAGGGCAAGGGCCCATGGGCTGATCTTTAAAAGCCATGTCAGGCAGGCTCTACCAGTGTGCAAAAGACCTTAGTCTGTGCCAACAGGGATCAAGCCTTAAACCTGCTGCACCAGTCCAACTGTAACTATCTGCTGAAGGCAGAGAACACTAATAGATCCAGTGCTTTATCAAGACTTATAATGGGAATTACATCACTAAAAGTTGGTATTCTCTGCCTCTATCTGCTGGTTGGGGAACACAACTCATGTGTCTGGAATGGTCTAGCAGGATGAAAAGGAAGATTGGGGTTACATTATCGTTTTGTTTTGTTTATTTTTTTTACAACAAATTTACATGATAGTCTTGTTATACATACATAGCTACTCAATACCGAACAAAAGACTTCCCTGCTGCTCCCCCAATCCCAAACACATTCAGGGAACTCAGAGTGCCTATCACAACTCAAGTGATACAGATACTTCAAAGTCATTTCCTGGCTAGCTGGGGCAACTATAATTGTGATATGAAAATATTATCTCTGTGGTACATCGACTGACTAGTCTCAATGGATAGAGAATGCAAACTCAAATCCTGTGTGCTCAAGCACATAACGCTATGACCAAAGTCACATGTTCCAGACAAAACAAGTCTCTCAGACTTTTGGAACATTCACTCAGAAAGACAACCGTCCTCTTATGCAGCATACAGACCTTAAGCAATTGATGCTTTTCTCCCGATTTCACTGAAACTTATTTTAACAAATCAGTCTTATACATTTTCTTATAACACTTCCCAGAGACTTGTATGGTCCTCCTGCAGGTCAAAGTTTGCACAGAAAGGTAAATGCAAAGAAATCATACCAAATACTGCTGGTCAGGGTCATCTGATCGCAAAAGGTGAATAAATCTTCCCACAAGTCCCTGCTCATCAGCAAAGTCCTCAGGATCAGGATCTTCAGCAGGCTGGTCTGGCTGGTCTTGAATTAGAGTAGACACCAAATTCATAATGGCATCAACCTGTTCAAAATGAGACATAAAGCTACACAATTAGGAATCTGTACTGTTAAGCTACTTCAACATATGCCAATATGCATGTCGTATTGTTTGTTTATTTAAACATTTTTTTTATACTGCTTTGTCTTTCACTCAAAGTGGTTTACATTACAACTTGAAACATTATACGCAGAACAGTTAAACAGTAACTAATGTTGTACAAAGAACGAGTTATGAAGGGTATAGGTAGTGTAAAAACTATGTACCGTGTTATGGGAGTAAAAACATAACTATATACAATTTATTATATTGTGCATATAGTCTACCAGTCCATGGAAAAAAGTAGTATTACGAGGTGGCTTAGATCAATTCAACTTCCAGGTGGTTATGTAATATGATCGAATTGATTCTTGGAGAAGAGTTTTTAGATTCTTTCTAAAATCCTTAATGTCTGAAATTTCACATATGTCGTCTGGGAGGGAGTTCCATAATGATGGAGCATAGCGTGATATTGCTCTTCCAGAGGATGTTTTGTATGGTCTTTTGGTATCCAAGAGGTGGGATAATAATATTCTTATTGTTATTTCTCCTGGGTCGGTTACTTGAATCTTTAGTTATAGTGTCTTGCAGGATGTTTGCTGATAGCTGGTGAATGATCTTGAATATGGATTAGTGTGGCTTTGTATTGGATTCGGGAATGTATTGGGAGTCAATGTAATTGATTAAGAATTGGTGTGATGTGTCCATATATGTCTGTTCCTGTGATTAGGCGAGTTGCAGTGTTCTGCATTAGTTGAAGTGGTAAGATGGTTTGCTTTGGGAGACCTTGGTATAGTGAATTGCAATAGTCGAGCGTTGGTGTGTGAATTGCCTGACAGATGGTGAGAAAGTGATCAGGATCTAGAATTGGTTTAAGTCTTCTTAATATCTTCATCTTAAAGTAAGCATTTGCGGTGGTTTTTGCAATGTGTGATTGCATGGTGAGGTTTTGGTCTATGATTACTCCTAGATATTTAATTTCTTTTTTGACTTATTTGCTTTTGCAATATTGTGATTGTTTGTGGTGGGGTAAATGTGTCGTCCCTGGTGATAAAGTGTTTCTCTGTCATTTTTGTAATTTAAGGACAAATTGTTATTGAACCATTTAACCAGGTCTTCTACACATGCCGTTATGCTTGAGAGGTCAGGTTTGTATATTTCTACAGGAGTGTATACCATATCATCATCAGCATATATTTTGTATTGTATTTTGTGTTTTTTGATAATTTCACATATTGGTCTTATGTAGATGTTAAATAAGATTGCAGAGAGGGATGATCCCTGTGGGACTCCTTGTTTTACTGTAAAGGGCTTTGATTTGACTGAACCACATTTCACTTGTCTATTGCTTAGGAAGGACTTGAACCATGTTAGCGTGCTGTTATGTAAGCCGATTTCTTGTAGATGTTGAAGTAGGATGCTGTGGGGGACTGTGTTGAATGCTGAGGAAATGTCCATGAAGATAAGGACAAACCCTTTTTTTGCAATGTCTAGTCCTCTTATAATGTTGTCGAACAGTGATAACAGAAGTGTTTCTGTGCCATGGTTGGGTCTAAACCCATGTTGGTGTAGGTTCAATGGAGTATGTTGGTGTAGGTTCAATGGAGCATGTTGGTCTATGTGGTCTTGAAGCTGTCTGAACTATTTTCTCTATATTTTAGCGATGAAAGGTAAACTGGAGATTGGTCTGTATGTAGCTGGTTCATTTAGGTTAAGTGAGGTATCTTTAATTAATGGTCGTATGATGGCTTGTTTAACAGTTGTTGGCAGGTATCCTTGTGTGAGCGACATGCAGGTTATCGTGTGAATGAAGTACTTCATTTGTTCCTTCGATGCCTTTAAACAAGCGACAGGGCAAGGATCAGAGGGTGAAGTTGTAGTGTTGAGTGATGAAATAATAACTTCAATCTGTCGGATGGATGGGATACTGAAGGTTCCCCATAGTTCTTTGTGGACAAGGTTATGTGGAAGGTTAGTTGTTGATGATTTTGATTGGATCTGTTGGCTATATTTTTCCATTAGATAATCTGCTATTATTTGGGGGTGGATGTCTAGGGTGTTTTTCTGCAGTTCTTTAGTGAGAGTTCTCATGATGTTAAATAATTCCTTAGGTTTATTAATTGAGCCCATAATGAGGTTTGTGTGGTATTCTTGTCTATATCGATTGTGTCATTGTATTGGTTTGATGGGCTCTGTATTGGAGTAGAAGGGCTGGATTTGTTTGGCTGACCTGATTTCATCAGAGTACCATGGAGCCATCCTTGATCTGCATATGGAAGATGATTTTCTGATAGGTGTGGTAGCTGCATTGGCTATGCATCTGCTCCAGTTGTTTATTGCCTCTTCCAGGTTTTCTGTATCTTACTGTAACCCAGGGATAACTTCATTTAGGAATTCATATTTATTAAATCTTTTAAATTTTCTGCAGTTTTGCTGCAAAGGTTTCTGTATTGGTGGACATACGATGCGTGGGGTGAAATTTATTAGGTTGTGATCTGACCAAGGTATAGGGATGATTGTGGGGTGCATAATGTGGTTATGGTCTATCATTGATTTTGGGGAGAATATGAGGTCAGAGGTTGTTCTAGATTGGTGTGTGGGCATTTTTATCATTTGTTGGTAGTGAAATGCTTCCATGATAAAGGATTTGGCATCCTTATTAGGTGAGGACCCAAGGTTGAAGTCTCCCAGTGCTATGAGCGGTTTTTGAGAAGAACTGTAGGCACATACTGTCTCAAGCACGTTGGATAATTCATCATTCTTAGCGGACGTTGCCTTGTAAATGAGGCTGAAGGTTATATAGTTGTTGGCAATAGTGATTGAATTTGAGTCATTAGAGCTGATAGTTGAGAGCATTTTAAACTTAAAATGAGATTTTGCTAGTATCAGAGTTCCAGCTCATCTTTTTTGATTTCTTGTGCAGTTAAATGATGAGTAGGTATCTGGTGTGATTTGTTTGAGGATGAATTGATCTGTGTCAGTTAGCCAGGATTCTGTGATGAATAGGATATCTGTTTTGCTTGTATCTAAGTAGCCACTAACATATGTTTTGTTTCGTAACGATCTTGCATTAACAAGGATGCATGTGACAGGGGCTTCAAGAATAGGGCTCTGATGTGTGAATTTTTTACTAGGTGTGGTTTTGATGTTTATGAGGTGTTGGGTTCTCCTATTGGAAGTGATGTCAGGAGGTTGCCATATGGGAATGTACTATATTTGGGTAGGTGGAATGGAAATGAGGGATTTTGTAAAGCTATGGCAGGTGAAGGTGTGCCATTGTATTAGTATTATTATTAGCATAGCACATGCGAGAGACTTGTGGTAATCCACTGTTGATACGTGGGGATCTCAAAGTCGCTTGTTGTTTTGTTAATTGTCTGGTGAGCTGTTCCGATGGTATTGAATGGTGGCTTATATATGATTATCTGAAATTATCAGTAGAGGAAATGCTGTATCAGGTAGGCTCACTGATGCTAAGAACGGCTGACGGTGGAATCTACAGTAGGTTCGATAGTTATATAGTGTTGTATAAAATGCTATAAAACTGGTACCTTAGCATGACTTGCTGTTGATGTCCGTTTGCGTTTTTTCTTTTCTGCATGCAGTTGTGTGTTCTGTTGGTTGTGTCTGCTGCTAGGAGGGATGCAATTGATTTTGGACTGTCGGCCCCCGCCAAAGGGCCCTCAGGCACAGGCCTGCCGGCAAGAGCGTACCCAATGTGCTGGCAGCTTTTTAAACTGGCTTGCAGTCCCTTGATTGGCCTGGGGTGCATTGATCGGGGAAGAGCCTGCTTCCCGCTCTCACCCGAAGCCGATTGGGTCACTGCTGCTGGGTTCGGCAGTGTAAGAACATAAGACATGCCATACGGGGTCAGACCGTGGTCCATCAAGCCCAGTATCCTGTTTCTAACAGTGGCCAATCTAGGTCATACGTACCTAGCAATATCCCCAAAAGACACAGGTTCCACAATGCTTGTACTGGGTCAAGCATTGATATCCTGGGTCCCTTTTTAATAGTGGTGTATGGACCTTTCCTCCAGGAACTTGTCCAAACCTTTTTTAAACCTAGCTATACTAACAGCCCTTACTACATCCTCCGGTAACAGATTCCAGAGTTTGATTACACGTTGAGTGTGGAGTCCTTAGTGACATATTAATGGCAGCTAACGTCAAGGCTCTATTCCTCCACCTGACTCAATACCCCTGTAGAAGCCTGTCTTCAAGTAGAAGCTATAGGACAGAACAAAAATATGCAACCCCCCCCCCCCCACACACCCACACAACCTCCAGAGAGGAGAATGTCATTTCAATAACTTATCTTTAAACAGGATTAATGCACAACAGGTGCAATAGAACCATCTTTTGCAATGGTTAAATAAAATGCTATTTTTAAAACTTGATTTCTATCCTGTATATTTTTTTTTTGCAAATAATCATGCCTTACCATTGACTATCAAACCCAAACATCTGATTTTCAGCTTTCCAGTGGTATACATAATTTGTATTTTTGTATAATACATGATTATCTTACAAAGTTTTTCAGACACTGCACCTGCTTTTAAATTACTAAAACCGAGTAAAGCCACAAAGAAACAAATAGTTGGCAAAGGACAAATATCATGCTACCAGCACTCAATAACCAAAGGGGAGGAAAACGTTTAATACTACTTTTCCAATGGCAAGAATAAAGGCAGTGCTAAGTATTGTTTCAGAAAGTGGTGCCTTTTGCTTTCTGAACTACACCAAAACAAACTGGCACACAAGTCAATACATAAACAAAAACCAAAAACTGAGTAACAAGATAGTCCTGCAGTGTGTAGAAAGTGCTATAGAGTACAGCACTGCGCTTTGCACAAAGGATCAGGAAATTGGTTTTGGTCCCAACTTTGTTTTCCTCATTTTTATATAAATTTAGAGAGAGACTCAATGGTAGCCTGTAACCTCCTTCTCAAGGGATTAACACATATATCACAGAATTCCATGTTCTGTTCTATGTGCTCTGCTAGAGAGGTGGATATTTAACTCCTGTGACGACTTTGCTGTGAGTTCTAGCTGTCTGTTTATTTATTGTTGTCTTTACTGGTGTGCTACTTCACCTCCCTATTTCCTTTAGTGTTGCACTTCAGCTTTCTCAGCTGTACAACTTACCTTGCCTCTCTCAATTAACTGGCCTTTGTGTGGTAGCCAGGTTAACTGTTACTTTAAAGTAAATATCTCTCCCTGCTCTGTCACCAGAACGTGCTGCATTTTAAAAAAACTTTTCCTGCTCCAGCCTACCTGAGGGACTAACCCACTCCCCCCTGCTGAGGGTACAGGACAGGGTACCTTGTAACAGCCCTCTTTTAATAGGTCTTATTTCCCTCCCTCCCTCCCTCCCCAACACCCACCCGCCCCTGGGGAACTTGTAGCTTTATAGGTACTTACACGTCGTAGAGGAAAGGGGCTGCTCTCAGGTGCAGCTCTTTATCCAAATCAGTCATACATTGAGGACCTGAGATTAATTAAGCTTCAGGTGAACAAGGTATATTAGAGGTATTAGATACACGTTTATTAGTATAAGCATCTACACCAACCCTTAGTAAGTACAGAATTTAAAGACCTAAACACAAGCTTTAAACTAAGATGCAGACAACAGTCCAGCAGCGAGATGGGGGCTTTCCAGTCTTTTGCATTGAGTGTCACATGTATGATTTTCTCCCAGGTGGTGAGAGGTCTTACGTGTGCACTAGGTGCAAGGAGCTCTTTGCTCTCACGGAACGAGTCTGTTCTCTAGAGGCTCGAGTAGCAGACTTGGAAAACATAAGAAATACAGAGAGGCACATAGACGAGATCTACACGGATATAATCCTGAAGTGCCACCTCCAGTCTGGCAGCATCCCTGTTGCCATGGAGGAGAGAGGTCACGTGACAGGAGAGCATCGCCCTGGTGTGGCAGGACATGATCCTGTAACTAGGACCTTTCTCCAGGGCCATGTGCCATGAGGGAAGGGTTAGGACAGCTGTTATAGTTGGTGATTCAATCATTAGGCATGTAGATAGCTGGGTGGCTGGTGGATGTGAGGATTGCCTGGTAACATGCCTGCCTGGTGCGAAGGTAGCGGACCTCACACACCGCCTAGAAGATAAGATCTTAGATAGTGCTGGGGAGGAGTCTGCTGTCTTGGTACATGTTGGTACCAATGACATAGGAAAATGTGGTAGGGAGGTTCTGGAGGCTAAATTTAGGCTTTTAGGTAGGAAGTTGAAATCCAGAACTTCCAGGGTAGCGTTCTCCGAAATGCTTCCTGTTCCACGTGCAGAACCCAAAAGGCAGACAGAGCTCCGGAGTCTCAATGCGTGGATGAGACAATGGTGCAGAGATGAAGGTTTTGGATTTGTTAGGACCTGGGGAACATTCTGGGGAAAGGAGGGGCTCTTCCGAAGGGATGGGCTTCACCTTAACCGGGATGGAACCAGGCTGCTGGCATTAACCTTTAAAAAGGAGATAGAGCAGTTTTTAAACTAGATATTAGGGGAAAGCCGACAGTCGCCCAAGAGCGGATGGTTCGGAAGAATGTATCTTTGAAGGATACTACCAAAAGCAGAGAGGTTCCACCAAAGAGTAAAGTAGCCCAAATGCCCTCAAGTATGGAGCAGACTGAGCTTAAAGATCCCAAATTACCCATGTCTAACAATAGCCAAATTAATATGAATAAAACACAGTCTCTAAAATGCTTGTATGCAAATGCTAGAAGTCTAAAAAATAAGATGGGAGAGTTAGAATATATAGCACTAAATGAGAGGTTAGAT
The DNA here is from genome assembly GCA_033557465.1 of Ichthyophis bannanicus. NCBI lineage: Eukaryota > Metazoa > Chordata > Amphibia > Gymnophiona > Ichthyophiidae > Ichthyophis > Ichthyophis bannanicus. Next base: position 158,383,359 of record CM066034.1, read on the forward strand.
ATGATTGCAATCTCAGAGACATGGTGGAAGGAGAATAACCAGTGAGACACTGATACCTGGATACAAACTATATCATAATGATAGAAATGATCAAATTGGTGGAGGAGTTGTGCTCTATGTTAGAGAGGGCATTGAGTTAGAAAGGATTAAAGTTTAGCAGGAAACAAAATTTGCTGTAGAATCTCTATGGATTGAAATTCCAAGTATGAAGGGGAAGGTGATGGCAGTGGGGGTGTACTATTGACCGCCTGGCCAGAATGAACAAATGGATGATGAAATGCTCAAAGAAATCAAGGAAGCTAACAAAGGTCACAGCAGAGTAATAATAACGGGCGATTTCAATTACCCCGGTATCGAATGGGTCAGTGTCACAGCAGGACATGCTAGGGAGATAAAGTTTCTAGATGAAATAAATGACTGCTTCTTGGAGCAGCTGGTTCATGAACCAACAGGAGAGGAAGCCATACTGGACCTAGTCCTTAGTGGAACACCAGATCTGGTGCAAGAAATAAGGGTGTTGAGACTACTTGGCAATAGTGATCATAGCATGATCGTGTTTGATTTAATTAGTGGAGGAGGGATAGTAAAGAAATCCACAGTACTACCTTTTAACTTTCGAAAGGGAGACTATGATAAAATGAGGAATATAGTTAAGAAAAACCTAAAAGGAGCGGTTGCAAAGGTTAAAGACTTACATCAAGCTTGGGTGTTTAAAAATACTATCCTGGAAGCCCAGACCAGCTATCTTCCATGCATTAAGAAAAGTGGAAGGAAGTCCAAAAAACTGCCAGCATGGTTTAAAGGTGAGGTCAGAAAGGCTGTTGCTGCCAAAAAAGCATCTTTCAGGAAATGGAAAAAAAGAGCCAAACGACGAAAACTGGAAACAGCACAAGCACTGGCAAGTTAAATGCAAAGCATTGATACGGCAGGCACAGCGAGAATTTGAGAAGGAACTTGCTACGGAAGCAAAAACACAGAATAAAGACTTTTTCAAATACATTCATAGCAAAAGGCCTGTGAGAGAGTCAATTGGACCATTAGATGATAGAGGGGTAAAAGGGGCAGTAAGAGGAGACAAGGTTATAGCGGAGAGACTGAATGAATTCTTTGCTTCGGTCTTTACTGAGGAATATGTAGGGATGTTACCCAAGACTGAAGTGGTATTTAAAGGTGATACTGCAGAGGAATTGAGAGAAATATCGCTACACCAGGAAGATATATTACAACTATTTGATAAACTGAAAAGTAGCAAATCACCTGGACCAGATGGTATACATCCAAGAGTGTTGAAAGAACTGAAATATGAGATTGCAGACCTGCTATTAGTAATCTGTGAACTTTCATTAAAATCATCTATAATAGCTTAAGATTGGAGGAACGCCAATGAAACGCCAATTTTTTTTTTAAATTCTTTATTTATAAGATTTGAAAAAATTACAAGGAAAATATCACCATAACAGTATAACAATACCATTATTAGGAAAAACAAGGTAACAATTAGTCCACATTAAGGAGCACACTATACAAAAGGAACTACTAACAAACTGGACCTGGAATACAATCATGAGCTCAATATACTTTGTCAGAAGAATCAAAAAATAAATTCCATTATTTATCTTTAAGAAAATTCTGCAAGTGCTCCCCCTCAGAAAACACAAAACGATTGCCTTGATATATCACCTGACATTTACAGGGAAACCTAAGATGAAACGAAGCTCCCAAGGACACCACTTGCGATCGCAACTGCAAAAAGGCTTTGCGTCGCACTTGTGTAGTCCTAGAAACATCAGGAAATATTTGAATAGGCTGACCACAGAATTTCACAGATTTATGCTTAAAATACAACCTCAAAACTCTCTCCTTATCTGTATATAATACAAAAGTAACTAATAATGTATCCCTGGGTATACATTATTAGAAACGCCAATTTTTAAAAAGGGTTCCAGGGGTGATCCGGGAAGTTACAGACCTGTGAGCCTGACGTCAGTACCGGGGAAAATGGTAGAAACCATCATAAAGAACAAAATTACACAGCATGTAGATAGTCATAGCCTAATGGGAGACAGCCAAGAGTAAATTAGACTTACCTGCTAATTGTTGTTCCTTGCGGAACTCTAGTCCAGTCCCGGAACCATAGAGTTGTGAACCTCCACCAGCAGCTTTGGAGACTGAACATCTTCATCTCTTTGATCATCCAGCTATATGCAGCCCCAAGGACCGCCCACACATCAGTACCTATTGACAAAGCATACTAAGCAGAGCAACAAATAAGTAGATATAACACAGTGGAAAAAAAAGGATCCTGACCCTAAAGTTCCCACTACTAGCAAAAATTTTTTTTTTTTTAAATTGCGTATGAACAATCTCCCGCCTACGGGAAGGGGGACCAGAACGGCCGTGGTGACCCTTGTGCAAAACACATGCAACAAGAGGCGCCACCGCTCACCCTTAAAATTTGACCCCGAAAGGGAACTAAGGCGTGCTGCAAGCAGAGGAGCTCTGACCGAAAGCATAGAGAACAGAAACCCTGGCAAACTCCTATAATGAATGTACCTTCTTGGCTGGCAGCGAGAACAGAAACAGGGAGGGATCCAGGACTGGACTAGAGTTCCGCAAGGAACAACAATTAGCAGGTAAGTCTAATTTACTCTTCCTTAGCGTCCCTCTAGTCCAGTCCCAGAACCATAGAGGATGTAACAGAGCAGTAAATCTCAACGGGAGGGCCTCGCTAGTCCAGCCTGAAGCACCCGAGACCCAAACCGCGCATCCGATGCCGCCTGCACATCCAGACGATAGTGCTACGCAAAGGTGTGCAAGGACGACCACGTTGCCGCCCGACAAATATCAACCGCCGGTACTAAGCTAACTTCTGCCCAAGACGCTGCCTGCGACCTAGTCGAGTGAGCCCGAAGCCCGGCAGGAACCACCCTGCTGTGTAAAAGGTATGCCGACGAAATCGCCTCTTTCAACCAGCGGGAAATGGAAGACTTAGACGCCGCTTCCCCCTTGCGCGGACCGCCAAATGCGACAAACAGTCGATCGGACTTACGGAAGGCCGCCGTTTCCCGCAAATACCGACGAAGGGCGCGACGGACATCCAACGCGTGCAAGGAGTTATCCGCGTGCTTGCCCCGTTCCTTGGCAAACACCGGGAGAGACACCACCTGATTCATGTGAAACGCTGAAACTATCTTAGGCAAAAACGTGGGAACCGGTCGCAATACCACCTTGTCGGCAGAGAAAGACAGATAGGGTTCCCTACAGGAAAGAGCCTGCAACTCCGAGATCCTGCGAGCCGATGAGATCGCTACCAGAAACACCGTTTTCAATGTCAAGTCCTTCAACGAAGCTTGCGCCAAGGGTTCAAACGGCGAAGCCACCAGAGACCTCAACACCAAATTCAAGTCCCACGAGGGCACTAAAGCCCTGCACGGAGGACGCATAAGCAACACCGCTCGCAAGAAGCGCTTCACGTCAGCATGGGACCCCAATAGCTGGCCCTGAACCTTGCCTCGAAAACACGCCAGAGCTGCAAGTTGTACCCTCAACGAACTTGCTGCCAGGCCCTTGTCCACCCCTGCTTGCAAGAAGGAGAGGATCTGAGGAACGGAGGTCCGCAAAGGCCGCAATTCGCGATCCGCACACCAGCTCTCAAAAATACGCCAGACCCGGACATACGCTAGCGACGTGGACTGACGCCGTGCCCGCAACAAGGTAGCAATAACCTCCAGAGAATAACCTTTGGCTCTCATTCACGCCCTCTCAATAGCCATGCTGTAAGCGAGAATCGAGCCACCTGAGGCATCTGCAACGGCCGAGGAGGAAGGCACCACGGATCGGCCACACTCAACCGCACCAGATCCGCATACCAAGGCCGACGAGGCCAGTCCGGGGCAATCAGAACCACGGGACCTGGATGCCGCTCGATCCGCTGCACCAGGCGACCCACCAGAGCCCACGGAGGAAAGACAGAGCAACCCGTACCTTGGCCACCTTTGTGCCAATGCATCGAGGCCTTCCGACATGCGTTCCCGACGCCTGCTGAAGAACCGTTCGACCTGCGCGGACTCGAAGGTCGCCATGAGGTCCATTATTGGCAGACCCCAACGACGGACCAGCAACGCAAAAACCTTGGGATGTAGAGACCACTCTCCGGGGTCTACCCTGCGGCGACTCAGAAAATCCGCCTCCACATTGTGAACCCCCACGACGTGCTGGGCCGACAGACACTGAAGATGCCGCTCTGCCCATTCCAGAAGCAGATCCGCCTCCGCTTCCAACGCCGCGCTGCCTGTGCCTCCCTGGCGATTTATGTAGGCTACCGTGGAGGCATTGTCGGATAGCACCCTGACCGCCGCTCCCTGCAGCCAAGGCTGTAACGCTGTCAGAGCCAACCACACGGCTCTCATTTCCAGTCGGTTGATGGACCACCGGCTCTCCCGCGAGGACCACTGGCCCTGAGCAATCTGGCCCTCGCAATGAGCCCCCCAGCCGCTCAAACTGGCATCCGTCATCAGCAGACGCCAGACGGGAGACTCCAAGGGCATACCGTTCGCTAGAGAGCGCTGACGCAACCACCAGCGAAGGCTGCGCCGAACCCCCAAGGGGCAAACCAACTGACGAGCCAGCGAGTCAGACTGATGACACCATCGACGCAGCAGCGCTCGCTGCAGGGGCCGCATGTGCGCCCTTGCCCACGGAACTACCTCGATGGTCGCCGCCATCGTGCCGAGAAGCTGAAGGTATTGCCAAGTCGAGGACGACCGTCTCGCTAGAAACTGCTCCACCAGCCGCCTCAGGGCCCGCGCTCTGTGCACTGGGAGAAAAACCTTCCCGTTGCCGGTCTCGAAACGCGCCCCCAAATACTTCAAGGTCTGCGAGGGAAGAAGGCTGCTCTTCGCCCGATTGACCACCCAGCCTAACGACTGCAAAACCTGTACGACCCGCGCCGTCGCCCGGAGACTCTCCTCCCTCGACTTCGCCCGGATCAACCAGTCGTCGAGATAGGGATGCACAAGGACACCCTCCTTCTGCAGGAACGCCGCTACCACCACCATGATCTTCATGAAGACCCGTGGCGCCGTCGCTAGGCCAAAGGGCATGGCTTCAAACTGAAAATGGCCCATCGCAGCGCAAACCGCAGAAATCTTTGATGTTTCTGACGAACGGGAATGTGCAAATAAGCCTACGTAAGGTCTAGGGATGTTAGGAATTCCCCCTCGCGGACCGCCGCTATGACCGAGCGCAGCGTTTCCATGCGAAAATGCGACACCCGGAGGCAGCGATTCACTCTCTTTAAATCCAGGATTGGACGAAAGGTGCCCTCCTTTTTCAGCACTACGAAGTAGATGGAGTATCGACCGGACCCTAACTGCTCCTCCGGCACGGGGACGACTGCCCGGAGCCGAAGCAGCCGGGAAAGCGTATCTGATACGACTCGTCGTTTCCAGGGAGCGCTGCACGGGGACATAACGAAGGAATCAAGCACCGGTCGATGCAGCTCGAGCGCATACCCCTCTCGTATCACTTCTAGCACCCACTGATCGGATGTGATAGCGGCCCAGGCAGGGTAGAAATCCCGCAGTTTGCCCCCTATGGGAATCACCGCCACCGGAGCCGGCCTCGCTTCATTGTGACTTTTTGGGGACCTGCGCCTGGAAGGAACCAAAACCTTTACCTGCCCCCCGAAATCCGCGGAAACTCTGTCCGCGCCCCGGGTATCTGGAACGCTGGGACTGACCAAAGCGGGAGGTACGAAATCTCCGAAAGGACTGCTGAGACCCCCGGAAGAAGAAGGTCGGCTTACCCTGCTTGGGTTTATCCTCCGGAAGCTGACCCCCCTTAGAATCCCCGAGATCCTTTACCAACCTATCCAAGTCTTCCCCAAATAACTGCCTGCCCTTAAACGGCAGCTTACTAAGGTGAGCTTTAGAAGAACCATCAGCCGCCCAATTGCGTAACCAAAGAGAACGACGTGCCGCCACCACCGACGCCATGCCGTTAGCTAACCCCCTAATGAGGTCATAGTGGATATCCGCCAAATAAGCGGTACCCGATTCCAATCTGGACCCCGCGGCCTCTTGTTCCGCCGACTGGGGCCCCTGGAACTGTTGAGACCAGCGGAGACAGCCGCGCGCCACCCAGGCCCCGGCCACCACCGCCGCCTGCATTGACAGGGCAGTAACATCAAACGCCTGTCTCAACAAGCTATCGACTTTCCGATCCTGCGGGTCCTTCAACGCCGCAGCACCTTCCACCGGGATAGTAGTCCGTTTAGTAACCGCGGAAACTGCCGCGTCCACCTTCGGCGAACTAAAGAGCTCTCTATCAGCCTCCGACAGAGGATACAACTTAGGCAACAGTCTAGCCCCGTGCAAAGCAGACTCTGGACTGTTCCACTCCTCCTGGAGCATAGCTTTAAAAACCCTATGGAGCGGAAAGACTCTATGGGAAGTGCGCACCGCCTGCATCAAAGGATCCTCCAACTTGTCCTCCGCAGCGACATCTTCCACAGGTATGTTCAATACCCTGAGGGTTTCAGCAATCAGTGCCGGAAGTTCCTCTTTACGAAATACCCGCACTATTCTACTACTCTGCTCGTCGTCCAGCAACTCGCTGTCTTCTAAATCCTCCGCAAACTCCAGCTCAAGAGCCTCCCCCAGCCCCTCATGGAACTCATCCCCAGGAGGCGCGGAATCCGCAACACTCGGGGGCCGGCTCTTCTTTTGTGGACCAGCGTCTCCCTCTACTGAAAGTGGATGCTTTAGCCCACGGCGGGGCAGGACTGAACCTCATCCCGCCGGCTGCAAGAGAGCCAGAGCCTCCTGCATGAGAGAGAAAAAGGCGGGTGGAATTCCCAGGGATCCCTCCTGGACGCCCCCCGCCAACAGGTGCTCCGGCACCGCAGAAATCCCCGGACCAAGGACCGTCTCTGCCTGCCCTGATGTCCCTTCGGTAGAGACAGGTGGGAGATCCGCACTGGAGCCCTCCAGAGGATCCTCTATGACAGCACCCACAGCAGAACAAGTGGCACAGACTCGGGCTTCCAAATTACTACTTCTACGAATGCCACAGACCCGACACCGAGGACTAGGAGGCATGGCTATGCACACAGCCCCTTGTCAGCAAAGCAGGAACACCTTGCGGAAGCAAACAGAGCAGAAAAAAAAATTGTGATTTTAAAAGTGCTCAAAAACGCTCCAAACTGCAGGATTAGATAGAGCTGGAGTCAATTAGCTGATATCTGACCAAGAAATGCAAAAACGAAGCTCCTATCCCTAAAAAAAACACGAAGATAAACAAGTTTGAAAAAATCTAAAATGGCCGCCAGACCCGATCCCGCCAAAAAAAGGACCAGAAAAAGCACCCAAAATGCCTAAAAAACTCCCCAGAGCTGATTCCAGGCTACCCCAAGGCCTCTAACACTGCCTTTAGAAAGAAAAAGCCCCAAACTCTACTCACCCACACACAGGAGTTGAGAGGGGTTCAAAACACAGAGTGCTGTCCACTGTGCCTGCCACAAGCTCTGAGTAGCAGTTATCAGAGTCAAGAACAGAGTAATAACCGCTCAGGGCAGCTCGGGGAACCCCTAAATCAGTTAGGGGACCCTCAGAGCCTACTGCTGTATTTAAGTGCTGCATGTAATTGTCTTCAACCTTCTCCTCACCCACCAAGGGGGTTCGGTAGAAAGGAGACCTGTGTCCTGTGCAGCTCCCCTGCTTGTTTGAGCTATGGGGACGACTGACAGAGACAGAGAGAAAAAAACAGATTAGAGAAAAGGCAGAAGGGACACAGCCAAAGACTTCCTCCACAGCAGCAGCCCAGCACCGAAATCTAGAAAATAATAAAACACTAAAGCTCTGCTTATTTGTTCCTAAGGAGCCCAGTTCTGGGCTCTAACCTCCAAGCTGATTGGAGACTGAGATACTGTTGTGTGGGCGGTCCTTGGGGCTGCATATAGCTGGATGATCAAAGAGATGAAGATGTTCAGTCTCCAAAGCTGCTGGTGGAGGTTCACAACTCTATGGTTCCGGGACTGGACTAGAGGGACGCTAAGGAACATGGCTTTAGACAAGGAAGATCTTGTCTTACTAATCCGATATGTTTTTTTGAAGGTGTGAATAAACAGGTAGACAAAAGTTAGTCAGTTGATATAGTGTATCTGGACTTTCAGAAAGCCTTTGACAAGGTCCCTCATCAGAGACTTTTGGCAAAACTAAAAAGTCATGGAATAGGAGGCAGTGTACTATAGTGGATCGGGAACTGGTTAAAAGATAGAAAGCAGAGGGTAGGGCTAAATGGCCAATTTTCCCCAATGGAAAAAGGTGAATAGTGAAGTACCCCAGGGACCTGTACTGGGTCCACTACTTTTTGACATATTCATAAATGACCTTGAAAAGGGAATAACTAGTGAGGTTATCAAATTTGCAGACAACACAAAACTGTTTAAAGTTGTTAAAACCCAAGAGGACTGTGGAAAACTGCAGGAGGATCTGGATAAATTGGAAGACTGGGCATCCAAATGGCAGATGAAATTTAATGTGGACAAGTGCAAAGTTATGCACCTAGGAAAGAATAACCCACACTATGGTTACACAATGCAATGTTCCACATTGGGAACCACCACCCAGGAAAAAGATTTAGGAGTCATGGTGGATAACATCTTAAAACCCTCTGCCCAGTGTGCAGCAGCGGCCAAGAAAGCAAATAGAATGCTAGGTATCATAAGGAAAGGAATGGAAAATAAAACAAAGGATATTATAATGCCTCTGTATTGTTCCATGGTACGACCGCACCTTGAATAGTGTGCAATTCTGGTCGCCATATCTTAAAAAGGATATAGCGTTATTAGAAAAGGTACAGAGAAGAGCCACCAAAATGGTAAAGGGGATGGAAGGCTACTCCTATGAAGAGAGGCTACAAAGGTTAGGGCTCTTCAACCTGGAAAAGAGACGACTGAGGGGAGATATGATAGAGGTCTATAAATTAATGAATGGAGTGGAACACGTAAACGTAGATCGACTGTTTACGTTATCAGAATATAGAAAGACTAGGGGATATGTAATGAAGCTACAGGGTAAACTATTTAAGACAAATAAGAGAAAATATTTTTTCACTCAACGTGTAATCAAACTCTGGAATTTGTTACCGGAGGATGTAGTAAGAGTAGCTGGGTTTAAAAAAGGTTTGGACAAGTTCCTGGAGGAAAGGTCCATAAACCATTATTAAAAAGGGACTCAGGATATCAATGCTTGACCCAATACAAGCATTGTGGAACCTGTGTCTCTTGGGGATACTGCTAGGTATGCATGACCTAAATTGGCCACTGTTGGAAACAGGATACTGGGCTTGATGGACCTTGGTCTGACCCAGTATAGCATATCTTATGTTCTTATGAAAATGGTATAAGAAAATGCCTCTGAAATCTAGCCAGTTGGGTTTTAAGGATGAATAAGCAAGAGACACTGCATATACAGTATTGGGTGCAAATCTCTCTCATGCATATTCATTGTGGTAATCCTGAAAACCTGACTGGTTAGGTATGTGTCTCCAGAAGAGGCTGAGAAGCGCTGGTTTAAGAAACAAAAAATGGGAAATTAAAATTAAATACATTTTGAAAAATGTTTGCACTACTTATTGTTTATTTAAATATGGTTTGTGTACTTTTGTGGAATTCTTCGTAATTCCATTATCAGCTTGTAGACATATGAACACAGCACAACTCTGAAATACAAAGTGTCCACTATAAAAGACAGAAATAACAGAGCAAAAGATAGTGGGCTCAGATCTCACAACGAAGAACCTACCACCACGGTATACAGTAATAATCAAGTGTCACAATTTTATCAAAACTGTATAAAAATAGTGCATACTGAATCAATTGATTATCAGAGGGGCCCTTTTACTAAATGATTTAATGGGTGTTAATTATGCCCTTTTATTTCTATATGGGTATGCCCTATTTTATCAAGCATGCTCATTATATTCATTCTCGGTGTTTTCGGATTTTTCAGTTGCCTGCTTGCAGCTCTTTTCCTCTGCTCTTGTGCACAGTTTCAAGTAAGTTTCTAGGTTCCTTATTTGCTGTCTTCTTTCAAAGGCAAGGTTTCTTTTTCTTTTTTGTCCATGTGAGAGTGTTTGTTTTTTGTTCTTTTAGGACCAGCACTTTTCAGTGTTTATGTTTGGCATGCTACAGTTTTAAGCTCCCTGAGGAAGCCGTGAGGCGAAACACCTGGTGTCGGGGCTCCTGCTGATATACTCGACTGCTGTGGTGCATGATTCAGATGTTCTTCATGACTGCTTTATTGCATTACTTTGTCAATCTATTGCTCTTCAGATGAGTCATTTGAACTGTTCTGTGCAATACTGATGTCTCCTGCTGTTACACTGTTACGCTGCTGTGCTGTTGCCATTTAAATTTCATGCCGTACCTGTTTGGGTTCTTCATCGAGGTTTTTTTGACCATGTATATAGAGTCTTTTCGATTATAACGCATGATTACCCTTCGATTGACTCTTCCTCCTTCTGCTTACTGGTTGGAGGGTTGGCTGAGGTCTTTTTTCCTCTGTAATTGAAATTATTTCACCCAAACTGGTTTGGCTTTTTCTCTCACATGTGGTTTTGGTTTTTCTTATTGACAAATTTTTTGTGCCTGTTTTGTTTTTTTTTGCATTTTTGATTTTGTCCTTTTATTTCTATGGGCAGAATGGCACTTAACATGTATCAATCTTTATTAACATGCGTTAACCTTTGGTAAAGCATAGTTACTCACCTGTAACGGGTGATCTCCGGGAACAGCAGGAATTTAGTCTTCACATATGGGTAGCGTCGGTACAGACGGATCCTGAGCGGGAAAGCTCCCCAGCGTCCAATAGGAAAGCTTTTAGGAGCATCTCACAGCACCTGCGTGCTGCCTTCCCGCCTTTCCCAACTGTCCCTCTTCAGTTGAGTTTAAAGCTGAGACAAAAGAAAGAGAGATAGAGAGATACAACTCCGAGGGGAGGTGGGCGGGTTGTGAAGACTAAATTCCTGCTGTTCCGGGAGATTATCTGCTACAGGTGAGTAACTATGCTATCTCCAGGAACAAGCAGGAATGTAGTCTTCACATATGGGGACTCCCAAGCTGCAGATGCCAGGGAGATAGCCCCAGAAAGTTGTGTGCCCTTGTGAAAGGGCTCCACTTCCCCCCATGGATCTCTGGCATCCTACCAGGGATGGTGGGGTAGGAGTTGATTAAGTCTGGAACAGCTGTTGAAGAACAGCCTAACCAAACAAGGCACCCCGGCAGGAGTCCTTGCCCAAGCAGTAAGGGCTGTGAAGGTATGTACCGAAGCCCAAGTAGCTGCTCAACAGATGTCATCGATGAACACAGAGTGAAGATGAGCCATTGAGGCTGCCATGGCTCTCACATTGTGAGCTGTGACATGGCCTTCAAGAGGAAGGTTCTTACTCTCATAGGCAAAAGACATACACTGTGCAATCCAGTTGGGCAGTGTTCTTTTGGAGACTGGAAGTCCGAAATGACTAGGATCAAAAGCAACAAAGAGTTGAGAGGACTTTCTATGTTGCTGTGTCCTCTGCAAGTAAAAGGCCAAAGCCCTTTTACATTCCGAGGTATGAAGCTTCCTTTCTGCATTTGAGGCGTGAGGCCGTGGGAAGAATACAGGAAGGTAAACCGCTTGGTTTAAATGAAAAGGGGACACCACCTTTGGCATAAAGTGTGGATGAGTCCTAAGGACAACCTTATCATGATGGAATCTTGTATAAGGAGGATTAGCCACCAACGCTTGCAATTCACTGATGCGAAGTGCTGATGTGATTGCAATAAGAAAGATGACTTTCCAGGAAAGGAATTTCAAAGAGGTAGTAGCTAATGGTTCAAAGGGCGGTCTCATGAGCTGCCCAAGAACCAGATTTAAGTCCCATGCCACCGGTGGTGGCTTAATGGGAGGCTTAGTTAAAAGAAGGCCTCTCATAAATCTCGCTATGAGAGGATGAGAGGAAATAGGCTGTCCATTCAGAGGCTTGAAAGAAGCTGCAATTGCACTCAAATGAACTCTCACTGAATTGGTCTTAAACCCTGCATTTGATAAATGAAGGAGATACTCCAGTAATGATTCCAGAGGTATCGCAGAAGGATTAAGACCCTTCTGCGAGCACCATATGGTAAACCTTTTCCACTTAAATGCATAAGAGCATCTTGTGGAAGGCTTCCTGGAAGCATAAAGGATATCCTTTACCTGCTTGGAAAGATTAAGACTGTGAAGATCTAGGCTTTCAGCAACCAGGCCCTGAGATGCAGAGATTGGGGATTGGGATGCTACAGCATCCCGTCCTCTTGAGAAAGGAGATTTGGAGCAGATCCTAACTCCAGAGATGGAGCTTGAGAGAGATGTAGGAGCAGAGGGTACCACATTTGCCGTGGCCAACGTGGAGCTATGAGAATCATATGACCTCTATCTCTCTGAAGCTTGAAGAGGGTTTTGGGAATTAGGGGAATGGGTGGAAAGGCATACACGAAGTCTTGACCCCAATGGAGGAGGAAAGCATCTCTGACTTGACAACCCTGAGCCGGAATTCTGGAACAGAACCGGGGAAGTTTGGCATTCAGCGGACTTGCAAAGAGGTCTATGTCCGGGGTTCCCCAAATTTGAAAATTCTGCAATCTGGTCTGCATGGAGAGACCATTCGTGTGGGAGCAGAACTTGACTGAGTCTGTCTGCCCAAGAGTTTTGAATGCGTGGAGGATACATCGCAAGGAGATGAATCTGATGCTCTCTGGCGAGGGCCCATAGTCGCAAAGCTTCATTGCAGAGCGACAGAGAGCCTGTTCCGCCCTGCTTGTTCACATAGAACATGGCTACTTGATTGTCCATTTGAACTAGGACTCTCTTGTAGCTGAGCTGGGTGTGGAATACTCAAAGAGCAAGAAAGATTGCTCTGAGTTCCAGGAGACTGATGTGTAGATAGGCCTCCTGTGGAGTCCAGGTACCCTGGGTGGAGAGGCCTTGCAGGTGGGCTCCCCAGCCCACCTGTGAAGCATCTGTTGTTAAAGTGGCTTGTGGTGGGGGTTGCTGAAAAGGAGACCCCACCAAAAGGTTTTGGGGTGACTGCCACCATTGGAGGAACAAAATAAGGTAATCTGAGCTTGCTATTTTGTCTGACAGGCAGCCTGAGACCACTGAGTGGATAAAGTCCACTGGGCTGCCCTCATATGCCCTTGTTCTCTACTTTATATTGGTCGGACGATTCGTCCGGTGAAAACTAGACTTTTGGAACATGCTTCACGATTGCGCCGACAGGTGCTCACTGCCCCTATTGTACCTCATTGTATTTCACAAACATTGTTTTGAAGATCTGAAATGGTCTGTCATCGACCACGTTCCTCCAGATCCTCGAGGTGGGGATAGGTTGAGAAAGTTACAGAGGCTTGAACACAAGTGGATTTTTCAGGTGGAAACTATAGAACCAGGAGGCCTCAATCGTGAGATAGAGTGGCAGAGTATCTTATGACATCATTGTTCGTTGCACCAATGAGGACAGGGGTTCCCCTGGTAGTGGGGCTGTCCCTGCACTCATTGGTTGGTTTCTTTTTAAATATGCTAGCTTATCTGTTGCAGCCTGTTAAGCAATTTCACCTTAGCCGGGATGACGGCGTTCTGCTGATTTCGTTGCCTGAAATAGTGAAGATTTGGAAGCACTTGACACAGGGCGTTAGCCCGAAACGTGCACGTCGTGCCAATTTGTTTCATTGGGAGCGACGGATTTTATGGATATGAACAAGCTGAGATAAGTGAATGAATAAACATATCAGAATTGTCTGGATGGTGGGGAACCACAATTGAGAAAAAGTAGCTGGCTGTCTGGTGTGGGATAAGTTTCCATACTATCCCTCCTTCGGCTTAGCTCCAACAAAAAAATAAGCTTTGGTTGAGGTTTTCATTTTGTTGGTGATTCTTGTACATTAGCTATTTGTTTCACTGAAGGGGTCTGTGAATTTTTTTGCTCATATGGAGGCGAGCATAAGGAACCACATGCACGGTGGATGCCACGTGGCTTAGCAATTGTAACATTTCCCAAGCAGTGAGGTGAGGTTTTAACACTGCTTGGGAAGCTAACTGCCCAATGCAAAGGCAGTAGGGCTGTGGAAGGTAGGCCCTTATCTGTCTGGTATCCAGCAGAGCTCCTATAAACTCTAGGGACTGAGTGTGAGCAAGGTTGGATTTGGGGAAGTTTATGACAAGTCCCAAATACTGAAGGATGCACATTGTGAAAGAGAGTGCAACCCTGGCCTCTGGCTCTGAAGGGGCTCGAATGAGCCAGTCGTCTAAGTAAGGGAAGACTAATATTCCAAGGGTGCAGAGAAATGCTGCCACCACAGCCATGCATTTTGTGAACACCCTTGGTGCAGAGGCCAGGCTAAAAGGAAGAACCCTGTATTTGTAGTGCTTCCCTTGACACAGAAAGCGAAGAAACTTTCGGTGAGTTGGATGGATGAGAACATGAGTGTACGCATCCTTGAGATCTAGAGAACAAAGCCAATCTTGACTCTGAAGGTATGGCAGCAGAGTTCCTAGAGAAATCATTTTGAACTTATCTTTGAACAGGAATTTGTTCAATTCTCCGAGGTCTAAGATGGGTCTGTGTCCTCCTGTTTTCATTTTGAATAAGGAAATAGGGGGAGTAAAACCCTGTACCCCGTTGGAGAATGGGTACCTTCTATTGCCCCTTGGGCAAGAAGCACAGTGACCTCTTGACCTAACTGGTTGTTGAGAGAGGTTTGAGAATTGAACTGCCTTACCATTGTAGGAGGGGGCATGCTAAGGAAATAAAGCTTGTACCCCTCTCTTACAATAGACAGAGTCCAATTTTCTGCTGTTATCTGACCCCATCTGGGGGCAAAATGACATAACCTTCCATTCCCATATATAAGACATAGGAACTGATCCTAGCAGAAATCATGGAAGGTTCGACATCCAAAGGCATCCAGAGTTCTACACTCACGTCCTGGAGGATTAGATGCATGCCTTTTTGCACTTTTTATCCGTCTCATGGCTGATTGCACCACCATGGAATGGTGTGGTAATTGAGTCTTTTGAAACCCAGGACAAGGAGGAACTCGATAAATAGTGTTGAGTCTTAGAGAGTGAGGAGATGTGGTTAGAGGCGTTTCCCACATCCTTAACATGAGATCAGGCAAGATCTCATGAATAGGTAAGGTAGCTGCCTCCTTGGGAGCTTTAGGGTATTACAGGATTTCTAATTCCTTTGCCCTAGGCTCCTTTTCAGGAGCCACTGTGATGAACATAAGAACATAAGATATGCCATACTGGGTCAGACCAAGGTCCATCAAGCCCAGTATTCTGTTTCCAACAGTGGCCAATCTAGGTCATACGTACCTAGCAGTTTCCCCAAGAGACACAGGTTCCACAATGCTTGTATTGGTTCAAGCATTGATATCCTGGGTCCCTTCTTAATAATGGTTTATGGACCTTTCCTCCAGGAACTTGTCCAAACCTTTTTTAAACCCAGCTACACTAACAGCCTTTACTACATCCTCCGGTAACAAATTCCAGAGTTTGATTACACGTTGAGTGAAAAAATATTTTCTTTTATTAGTCTTAAATAGTTTACCCTGTAGCTTCATTGCATGTCCCCATGTCTTTCTATATTCTGATAAGGTAAACAATCGATCTACGTTTACCCGTTCCACTCCGTTCATTAATTTAAAGACTTCTATCATATCACCCCTCAGCCGTCTCTTTTCCAGGTTAAAGAGCCCTAACCTTTTTAGCCTTTCTTCATAGGAGTATCCTTCCATCCCCTTTACCATTTTGGTGGCTCTTCTCTGAACCTCTTCTAAAATCGCTATATCCTTTTTAAGATACGGCGACCAGAATTGCACACAATATTCAAGGTGCGGTCGTACCTTGGAACGATATAGAGGCATTATAATATCTTTTGTTTTATTTTCCATTCCTTTCCTTATGATATCTAGCATTCTATTCGCTCTCTTGGCCGCTGCTGCACACTGGGCCGAGGGTTTTAACATGTTATCCACAATGACACCTAAATCTTTTTCCTGGGTGGTGGTTCCTAATGTGGAACCTTGCATCGTGTAACCATAGTTTGGGTTGTTCTTCCCTAGATACATAACCTTGCACTTGTCCACATTAAATTTCATCTGCCATTTTGATGCCCAGTCTTCCAATTTATCAAGATCCTCTTGCAATTTTCCACAATCCTCTTGGGTTTTAACAACTTTAAATAGTTTTGTGTCATCTGCAAATTTGATAACCTCACTAGTTATTCCCTTTTCAAGGTCATTTATGAATATGTCAAAAAGCAGCGGACCCAGCACAGATCCCTGCGGTACACCACTATTCACCTTTCTCCATTGGGAAAATTGGCCATTTAGCCCTACCCTCTGCTTTCTATCTTTTAACCAGTTCCTGATCCACAATAGTACACTGCCTCCTAACCCATGACTCTTTAGTTTTGCCAAAAGTCTCTGAATGACGGACCTTGTCAAAGGCTTTCGGAAAGTCCAGATACACAATATCAACCGACTCACCTTTGTCCACCTGATTATGCACTCCTTCAAAAAAACATAACAGATTAGTAAGACAAGATCTTCCTTGTCTAAAGCCATGTTGGCTGTCTCCCATTAGGTCATGACTATCTACATGCTGAGTAATTTTATTCTTTATGATGGTTTCTACCATTTTTCCCGGTACTGATGTCAGGCTCACCGGTCTGTAGTTTCCCGGATCACCCCTGGAACCCTTTTTAAAAATTGGTGTTCCATTGGCAATCCTCCAATCTTCAGGTATTAGAGATGATTTTAATGATAGTTCACAGATTACTAGTAGCAGGTCTGCAATCTCATATTTCAGTTCTTTCAACACCCTTGGATGTATACCATCCGGCCCAGGTGATTTGCTACTCTTCAGTTTATCTAATAGTTGTAATACATCTTCCCGATGTATCGATATTTCCTGCAATTCTTCCGCACCTTTAAATACCACTTCAGTCATGGGTGACATCCCTACATCTTCTTCAGTAAAGACTGAAGCAAAGAATTCATTCAATCTCTCCGCTATCGCCTTGTCGCCTCTTAGTGCTCCTTTAACCCCTTTATCATCTAATGGACCAACTGACTCTCTCACAGGTTTTTTGCTACGAATGTACTTGAAAAGGTCTTTACTTCGCGTTTTTGCTTCTGCAGCAAGCTTCTTCTCAAATTCTCCCTTTCCTGCCTTATCAATGCCTTGCATTTGACTTGCCAGTGCTTGTGCTGTTTCCAGGTTTCGTCGTTTGGCTCTTTTTTCCATTTCCTGAAAGATGCTTTTTTGGCAACAGCCTCTCTGACCTCACCTTTAAACCATGCTGGCAGTTTTTTGGACTTCCTTCCACTTTTCTTAAAGCGTGGAATACAGCTGGTCTGTGCTTCCAAGATAGTATTTTTCAACAACAGCCAAGCCTGATGTACGTCTTTAACCTTTGCAACTGCTCCTTTTAGTTTTTTCTTAACTATTTTCCTCATTTTATCATAGTCTCCCTTTCGAAAGTTAAAAGGTAGTACTGTGGAGTTCCTTACGACCCCTCCTCCACTAATTAAATCAAAGGCGATCATGCTATGATCACTATTGCCAAGTGGCCCCAACAACCTTATCTCTTGCACTAGATCTGGTGTTCCACTAAGGACTAGGTCTAATATGGCTTCCCCTCTGGTCGGTTCATGAACCAGCTGCTCCAAGAAGCAGTCATTTATTTCATCTAGTAACTTTATCTCCCTAGCATGTCCTGACGTGACACTGACCCAGTCGATACCGGGGTAGTTGAAATCACCCATTATTATTACTGCACTTTGAGTATTTCATCATCCATTTGGTCATTCTGGCAAGGCGCTCGATAGTACACCCCCACTGCCATTGCCTTCCCCCTTTTACATGGAATTTCAATCCATATAGATTCTACGGCAGATTTTGTTTCCTGCAAAACTTTAATCCTTTCTGACTCAATGCCCTCTCTAACATAGAGAGCAACCCCTCCACCAATTTGATCAGTTCTCTCATTACGATATAGTTTGTACCCAGGTATCACAGTGTCCCACTGGTTGTCCTCCTTCCACCATGTCTCTAATATTCCAATCATATCTAACCTTTCATTTAGTGCTATATATTCTAACTCTCCCATCTTATTTTTTAGACTTCTAGCATTTGCATACAAGCATTTTAGAGAATGTATTTTATTCATATTAATTTGGCTATTGTTAGACATGGGTAATTTTGGATCTTTAAGCTCAGTCTGCTCCATACTTGAGGGCATTTGGGCTACTTTACTCTTTTGTGGAACCTCTCTGCTTTTGGTAGTATCCTTCAAAGATACATTCTTCCGAACCATCCGCTCTTGGGCAACTGTCGGCTTTCCCCTAATATCTAGTTTAAAAGCTGCTCTATCTCCTTTTTAAAGGTTAATGCCAGCAGCCTGGTTCCATCCTGGTTAAGGTGAAGCCCATCCCTTCGGAAGAGCCCTTCCTTTCCCCAGAATGTTCCCCAGTTCCTAACAAATCCAAAACCCTCATCTCTGCAACATTGTCTCATCCACGCATTGAGACTCCGGAGCTCTGCCTGCCTTTTGGGTCCTGCGCGTGGAACAGGAAGCATTTCGGAGAACGCTACCCTGGAAGTTCTGGATTTCAACTTCCTACCTAAAAGCCTAAATTTAGCCTCCAGAACCTCCCTACCACATTTTCCTATGTCATTGGTACCGACATGTACCAAGACAGCAGACTCCTCCCCAGCACTATCTAAGACCTTATCTAGGTGGCGCTTGAGGTCCGCTACCTTCGCACCAGGCAGGCATGTTACCAGGCGATCCTCACGTCCACCAGCCACCCAGCTATCTACATGCCTAATGATCGAATCACCAACTATAACGGCTGTCCTAACCCTTAGCTCATGGGCACATGGCCCTGGAGAAACTTCCTCGGTGCCAGAGTGTTTTACATCACCTGGAGGAGAGGTCCTAGTTACAGGATCACTTCCTGCCACACCAGGGTGATGCTCTCCTGTCACGTGACCTCTCTCCTCCATGGCAACAGGGATGCTGCCAGACTGGAGGTGGGACTTCAGGACTATATCCCTGTAGGTCTCGTCTATGTACCTCTGTGTCTGTCTTATGCTTTCCAAGTCTGCTACTTTAGCCTCTAGAGAACAGACTCGTTCCCTGAGAGCAAAAAGCTCCTTGCACCTAGTGCACACGTAAGACCTCTCACCAACTGGGAGAAAATCATACATGTGACACTCAATGCAAAAGACTGGAAAGCCCCCATCCCGCTGCTGGACTGCTGTCTGCATCTTAGTTTTAAGTTTGTGTTTAGATCTAAGTTCTTTACTTACTAAGGGTTGCTATGGATATTTATACTAATAAAACTGTACCTAATACGTGTAATATACCTTGTTCACCTGAAGCTTAACTAATCTCAGGTCCTTAGTGTATGACTGATTTGGGTAATGAGCTTCACCTGAGAGCTCTTCCTGTCTTTTAAGATGTGTAAGTACCTATAAAGCTACGATTATCCCAGGGGTGGGTGGGTGTGGGGAGGGAAATAACACTTATTAAAAGAGGGCTGCTACACAGTACCCTGTCTTGTGCTGCTGAGGTAAGCTATATTCTGATTTGATTTAAATTATAGCTCTTAGCTGCTGCTAGGCTATAACGTCTTATGAAATTTAAACTACAAGCTCTCTGCTGGGTTCTAAATTTAACCAGACTCTCTTCTGTGTTTTAAATTTAAGCTAAAAGTACTTTGCTGATGCTAGGCCCTGAGTGACTATTAAATTTAGACTACAAGCTCTCTGCTGGGTTCCAAATGTAACCAGAAAGTTCTCCTCTGTGTTTTATATTTAAACTTAAACTGCTGCTACTAGGCCCTGACTGATTTAACAAAAAATAGTGGGTTCACAGATTAATTAGCATTAATACAAAGAATTCCTTTTAGAAAAATTACCAGAAGTATATACTCACAGTTGCAGATCTCTCTCCAGAAGTAACAGTCCCTTCTTCTAGTCCTTCAAGACAGAGGAAAGACCTCGGGCCACATATCGGATAAAATCCTGAAAGGACATATCCTCTGGTGGAGACATCCTACGCTGAGGAGAAGAGGAATCCTCAGGAAGAAGTACTCTAGTATTGGCAGAGCTTTCAGAGTCTTCAGACTCATCCGAGGATTCGAAGTATCTCCAAATCCGGGTGATCCTGCAAGGCACGGTACCGGTCGAAGTCAGCATCGGAGTGGTCCGGTACTGAGTTGCCGATGCCGGATAGACACGCATGGCTCGGTCCCGGAAGAATACCTACCGATGTTGATGCAGTCGGTGCCGGTACCGGTTGAATTGCCTGAAGAGGTTTCAGAGGCATCGAGGCCGTGAGAAGAGCCGCCAGACTGCGTTCAATAGCCAAGAATCTCTGGTCTATCGCTGCTGCTTTGGGTATCGGCACTGGATGAAGCAGCTGGTACCCCAGAGCATGGCACCAGTAGTTCTGCCGAGGTTGAAGCCTCGAGAACATCCTGGAGCCCTATTAGTGTTTTGGAAGCCGAAGCCTCCTGCCGGGGCAATTTTGCCGGTGTAAGTCCCTCAAGGGCAACACACCAGAGGCATCTCACTGTCTAGAAGATCTACCCTTTGAGGACCGGCTAGATTTATGTTTAGTTACCTGAGATCCATGGGAGGAAGACTAAGCCCTGGAAGACGTTGATGCCACGGAGGCTGCATCAGAGGGAAAAAGGGTGCTAAGTTTAGCAGCTCGGTTCTGCCGGCCCCTTTTCAACATCATCCCACAGGCAACGCACTCTGAGATAGAGTGGTCAGGACCTAAACATCTGAGGCACCACTCATGGGTGTCGGTGACGGAGATGGTATCGCCACACTTAGAACACTTTTTAAAACCTGAAGAGGGTTTTTCCATTCTGAAGAAAAAGTTGGGCCTAGTGCCCAAAAAGGCGCGTGGCACCTGAAGAGAAAAAGTTTACTGGAAAGACTCCAGAGGAAAGGTTTTTGTTTTTGTTTTTTTTAAATTAGAAAAGAACGAACCACCGGTGGTTCCGGTGTAGCGTCGAGGGAAGGCATACGTGACCACAAACAAGGAAAACAGAAGGGATTTTTTTTCTGCGGTGACAGGATGTGCGACCTGTCGGCTCCGCGGAAAACGAAGAACTGGAGAGGGACAGTTGGGAAAGGCGGGAAGGCAGCACGCAGGCGCTGTGGGATGCTCCCAAAAGCTTTCCTATTGGACGCTAAAGAGCATTCCCGCGCAGGCTCCGTCGGTACCGACGATACCCATATGTGAAGATTACATCTCTTCTTGTTTCTGGAGATAAGTGTCCCAACTAATCTACAGACTAAAAAGAAAAAAAAATTAAATGCATAAAAGCATCCAACATTCTGTCTTAATTGTATAAAACCTAAATGATAAAGCAGGGTGCATTTGCATCCTCTGCTTCAAATCCATTATCAGTTAAATCTAATACAAAAGACTAATACATATCTAATCCCTTTCTATTCTATTAAAATGTTACCAGTTAAATGTAATATGTTTCTTGCTGTAATGTTCCATGTAAACTGCTTTGACTATTAAAAGGCGGTCTAGAAAAATAGCCAAATAAAGCGTTGTTACTCACCTGTAACAGGTGCTTTCCAGGAACAGCAGGAATCAGTCTTCACATATAGATATCGTCAGTACCGATGGAACCCATGCGGGAATGCTCCCCAGTGTCCAATTAAAAAGCTTCTGGGAGCACTCCAGTGCGCCTGCACATCTGCTTTCCCAAGTCCTCTCTTTCCTCAGTTGAATTTGTAGCTGAGAGATAGAGGAAAATAAGAAATTCCTGCTGTTCCCGAAGATCACATGTTACAGGTGAGTAACACTATCTTCAGGAACAAGCAGGAATGAATTTTCTTTTTTTTATTTGGTTACATTTGTATACTGCTTCTTCCAGCGATCAGTAGCGGTTTACATTACATTACATTTTGGCACAGCAAACAATTTCTTACATATAACGAGAATCAATTATCTACACCTGCATTTCGGTGATTTGAATTGATACAGCTTGGAGTGTCTTCACATATGGGACTCACTAGCTCCCAGGTACCAGACTGGAGTTGGTTGCAGTGGTATCCCTGAGGCTAAAGGATAGTGCCGAGGTGGTGTGGATACAAGCAGCCCCACTGAACTCTATTGCAGTTGGCAGACCTTCGACAGGGGACTTTGGTGCCAGGAGAAGTCCGGGAAGGAGGCAGTAGTGGGCAGCAAAGCTATGAATGGAGGACCAGGTAGCAGCACAACATATTTCGTCAATGGAGGCTGAAAGTTGGCAACTGAGGTTGCCATGGCTCATCACATTGTGATGTGACCCTCTAGGGAGCTCATCATGTGAGCGCAAGCAAAAGCAATGCAGTCTGCAATCCAGTTGGATAGGGTACACTGACATTGGGAGTCCAAGGTGACTTGGATCAAAGGAAATGAATAATTGAGAGTATTTCCTGTGATTCTTGGTTCTATCCAAGTAGAAAGCCTGGGCGTGCTTGCAATCCAAAGCGTGGAGCACTGCTTCAACCCTAGAAGCATGTGGTCTGGGGAAGAAGACCGGTAGCATGACCGATTGGTTGAGATGGAAGGCTGAGACCACATTAGGAAGGAAGTGTAGATGTGTATGGAGAACCACCTTGTCATGGTGGAACCGGATATACAGAGGATCCGACACCAAAGCCTGCAGTTTGCTGCTACAGCAAGCTGAGGTCAGGGCGATGAGGAAGATTACCTTCCAAGAGAAATTTTAAAGAAGTGGTTGCTAAAGGCTCAAAAGGAGACTTTAGAAGTTGTGCTAGGACCACATTGAGATCCCAGGTCGGTAGTGGTTTGATTGGTGGCTTGAACAGTAGAAGACCCCGCATGAAATGTTACACCAAAGATCATGAAGAAATCAAATACCTGTCTACTGGCATATGATAGGCTGAGATGGCACGGAAATTAACTCTGACCGAGTTAGTCCTGAGACCTGCTGAGGACAAGTGGAGGACATATTGAAAAAAAAATTCCACCGGACAGGCAAAGGGGTCAATGGGGTACACCAGAGGGTGAATCTTCACCATTTGAAGGCATAGAAATGTCTAGTAGATGGTTTGCATGATGCAAATAGGATGTCCTTGATCGGCAGAGGAAGGTCGGGGTCAGCAAAGATTATTCTTTCAGCAGCCATGCAGTGAGATGGAGGGCTTGTGGATTGTGATGGAGGAGCATATGACCTAGATTGGCCACTGTTGGAAACAGAATACTGGGCTTGATGGACCTTGGTCTGACCCAGTATGGCATATCTTATGTTCTTATGTTCATCCTATGAGAGGAGGTTGAGCACATGACTCAGACAGAGGTGGACGTGCTAGGCAAAGCAGCAGAGGAAACCATGGCCAACAAGACCAGTAAGGGGATATTAGAATCATGGAGCCCTGATCGGCTTGCAGCTTGAACAAGGTCTTGGGTATTAAGGGAGTGAGTGGAAATGCATAAAGAAGTCCCTTTCCCCAATGGAGAAGGAAGGCATTCCTCCCTGCTTGTTCTCATAGAACATGGCCACTTGGTTGTCCATTCAGACAAAGACCTGCTTGCCCAAAAATTGGGACTGAAAAACCCGAAGGGCATTCGTGAGAGCATGACGCTCTAAGAGGTTGATATGTAAGACTCCTGTTGTGTCCACTGCCCTTGTGTAGCGAGACTGTTGAGATGTGCTCCCCACCCTAGTTTGGAAGCATCTATTGTCAGGGTGCACTGACGTGGAGGCATCTGAAAAGGTGACCCTTTGAGTAGGTTTTGAGGGGAACACCACCTTAGAAAGGAGTTGACAAGGAGGGGTGATGCAAATCTTGTTTGAGAAACACCTGGTCGCTTGGGTCCATTGAGAAGAAAGCATCCATTGGGCTTGCTCCAGGTGAGTATAAGGGACGACATGGACCATGGAGGCCGTGTCTAAGAAGGCATAACATTTCTTGAGCTGTTATGGCATTGTGACTCTATATGGTTTGTGCCAGCTCAATAAGGCAGACAGAACGGTCCTGTGGAATGAAAGCTCGGGCCTGACATGTGCCCAGAAGTGCGCCGATGAATTCGAGCCTCTGGGATGGGACCAGGTGCGATTTGGGAAAGTTTAAGATGAATCCCAGATTTTGGAGCAGTGATGGTGCAATGAATAAAGTTTTATCTCTTCTGGGGATTCTTCCCCAATTAGCTAATCATCTAAGTAGGGGAAGACAAAGATCCCTAAGTACACAGGTAGGCTGTCACCACGGCCATGCATTTTGTGAATACTCGGGATGCTGGAGCTAACCTGAAGGGGAGCTCCTGATATTGGTAGTGGATTTGCTGGAACCAAAAATACAGATATTATCCGTGTTGAGGATGAATCAGCAAGTGTGTGTATTGTCATGAAGAAGACCCTTCTGAGCCTATGGAGGTAGGGCAAGATGAGGATTTGCTTTCAGAAACTGACAGGCAGTCTGAGCACATGGCTCAGTGTTTGCAAAGAAGAAGTAAACAAACAGAGTCACGAGCTGGAGAGACACACCCCTGCTGTGACGTATGCCCTAGCTCAGGAGGTAATGAGTTTCACCTGTTTCAGGGCAGGGCACAGCTAAGCCCTGAGTTTTACAATGATAAAAAGTGGTCATTAGCTTGGACCAAGCAGAACCGGAGGGAGGACGAGAAGGAGAACCAGAAAGGAAGCCAGCAAAGGAGTACGCTGACTAGAAGGAGTCAAGGAGGAGTGAGAACCAAGGGAGCCATATTCCTGAGGCCAGAGGGAAGCAACCCAGGACAGGGGTTGTCTGGTAAAGGCAGGAGAGAGAAGAATCTACCTGAGAGGCAGGCTTGGCAAAGCTCACACGCTCCGAGGAGAGAGACAGGCTGGCTGGAGAATACTGGTACATCTGAGGGGAAAGTTAATAGGCTGAGAGGCAAGCAAACACCAGCTGTGTTTGAGAACAGGTCTACCCCTGCAGAGTGGAGAGTTCCTTCCCTTTCAAAGCCAAAAGGTAGGCTTAATAATTCATACAAGTTTGAACCTAGCTATAAAGCAGTTCCCTATAGTTACCAGAAAGTAGCAAACACCCTGGACAAAAACTACAGCATATATGGTACTTTACAACACTGCTCAGGAGAGTGTTACAGAGAGAAACCACGTGAGGTCAGAGAAACCGTTTGTTTCAAAGATCAGGATAGCAGCTTACTGCCACATCCTGCTAGTCCTGATGCTGAGGAAATGCAGATAGACTCTGACCATAATGAAATAGTGGATGATCAGATGGACTGTACATTATCTTTGGCTGACCATGTGAATTCCCTATGCTGAACAGTGTCTGAGAGAGACGGTAAAAGCAGCAGCAGAAGAAAAGGGAACATTTTCTTTGCTAATTGAAGCTGTTGTGGTTTTGTTTTGTATCAAGCACTGCACGTTTAAAGCCTGAAGCTGACAAGGCTAACTTACCTGAGTTCATGTATAATTTCCTCAAGCCAATTGTATGGCATGTTTTGTCCTGAGTTATTCACTTGCATTTAATCCACTGGGAAGGGGAAAATAAATTCTTGTCATTGCCTGAAACCACTCGACTGCAACTCATCTGTGCACAAGGGTAAAGGGACTTACTTTCCCAGAAGGCCTTGCAGGGTTAAAGCAAGCCCACGCTCTCTGAGGCAGGAACACCACAGGCAGACCAAGACTCAGCGCCCTAGGCGTTGGGCTGGCCACCGTGAGGGTGACAGTATGCCTCCTTGATGTCTAGAGAACATAGCCAATCGTTCCTCCAAAGGTATGGCAGAAGTGTACCCAGGGATATAATTTTGAATTTTTCTCGAACGAGGAATATGTTGAGATCCCTGAGATCTAGAATGGGCTTGAAGCCTCCTGTCTTATTTGGAATAAGGAAGTAAAGAGAATAGAAGCCCCTGCCCTCTTGGATGGGCGGAACTCTCTCTATGGCCCCTTGAGCTAACAGGGTGGTCATCTCTACTGATAGGAGATTAGCCTTCAAGCAGTTTGCAAGATAATCCCTTGTGGAGGTGGTGGGAGGTAAGCTATTGAAGTGAAACAAATAGCCCCATTGGATGATTTTGAGAGTCCACTGCTCTGATGTGATGAGGTGTCACCTGTGGGCACAGGCACAGAGTCTGTCTGCTATGTGAAGGGGTTTCATTTCATTTCATTTATTTAAGGTCTGATATACCGCTTAATGTGGTTACAGAACAGACAGGAAAATGAAACGTGACAAGGCAGGGCTGCAGGAGGGTGGTGAGAGGAGGAGGGGGGGTGGGTAGAAACATAAGGAAGTCAAGTGGGAGGTCAAAAACTGTGCAGAAAAGGTGGGTTTTAAGTTGGGCTTTGAACTTTTTAAAAGACACTAACCGGAGATGTGGAGGAAGATGTGGGGATCCTGCAGAGGCAGAGTAGCTATGCTCTTTAAGAAGGTGTCAAAAACCAGATGCTGGCTGTGGCTGTGCAAATGGTTGTGGTTTAGGCATCTTAGGCTGGCGAGGACCTGACCATGTTGTCTCTGCTGTTGCTACTGAGATTGATAAGCCGCTGCAGATGGATAAGAAGGATATCATCTCTTCTTTTTGGGATAGAAAAACTTCTTGTAATTAACCTTGCTCCTAGAAGGGTCCGAGGTCTTTCAGGAGAGCCTTTTGAGGGTAAGATAGTCCGCCAAAAGCTCCCCAGCCTTCCCTCTCCAACCCTTTCCAAAGAGGCTCTCTCTAGAGCAGGGAATATTGGCCAATTTATCCTGAACCCACTGCTCAAGGTCAGATATCTGGAGCCAGGCCATTCTATGAGCACCAATGCAGACTGCTTAAGCTTTGCTGGATGACTCGAAAGCATCAAAAGATGCTCTGGTAAGAAACTTGGATATATTCTGGTTTTGCCTGTTAAGACCTAGAATGCATCATGTTTGTCATCAGGAACGATAGGTGCAAAGTTTTCTAGATCCCTGGAGATATCCTTGAGATACATGCCCATATAGAGCATGTAAGAAGTAATCTTAGAAGTAAGCATGCATGCCTGAAAGCAATGATGCCCAACAGCATCGACAGTTCTGGAGTCCTTGCCTAGAGGAATGGGAGAATGATTTTTAGAACTCTTGATGCGACGCATCGCTGATTCTACCATCATGGAATAGTGTGGTAGCTGAGGCTTTTGAAAGCCACGGCATGGAGGAACTCTGCACATGGTATTGAGTCGCTTGCTAATAAGCGGAATCATTAGCAGGACCCCCCACATATGTTGTATTAGATCCTGAAGTATCCAGTGTACCAGTAACATGGCAGCCTCTTTGGGCACAGAGGGGTATTGGAGGATTTCCAATTCCTTTGCCCTTGGTTCCATCTCGTAAATCACAGCAATCTGTAGGCCCACTGCCATGTCTCTGATGAAGTCCTGAAAAGACATCTAGCAGGGACAGACACCGCACATGAGGAGGGGAGTGATTGGAAGGGAGATCCTGGGTTCACCTGGAGTCCAATTTCGAGAGAAAATCGAAGTATCGATGGTCTTGTGCCAAAGTTGAGGCATGATGCTGTACCGATGTACAGTCAGTGCAGCACCAGGAACCTGTTGGGTACTGATGATGCCTGTCCATTCCAAAGCAAGCACTGAAGGGAGAGGGATCCCCCGATACCGGTTCAAGGGCTGACTGACTCAAGAGGTATCAATCTTAGACCGGATGCTGACACTTGGGCTACTGTAGCCATCGATACCATCAGTACCGAGGCTGCCAGGAGTGCTGCCAAGTTCCTCTCAATAGCCAGGATGCACTGGTCGAGGGAGGAGGCCAATGCCTGGGTGGAATCATGCACAGGACTTTGAGCCACCATCCCAGAGCAAGGGACCAGTAGCTCTCTGGAGGTCGAGGCCTTGGGAGGATCCTGGAGCCGCTTTTGTGCTTTGGAGGACCGGCCCTCCCGCCGGGGCTGTTTGGCAGGACGATCTGCAATAGATGCACCTTTCAGTGAATCCTGATGACAATGAAGGGACTTACCTTGAATATCGGCATCAGTTTTCGATGCCGATGAGTTAGACTTAGACTTATATTTGGACTTCGAGCAGACTTGAGAACCAAGAGAGGAGGGCAGACATCCTCGACGATGCAGAAGCAACTAAAATAGAGTTTGGGGCAAACAGAACCATAATGTCTGGCCCTGTTCTTTAGGCCTCATTTTGTCATTTATTGGCACAAAAGGACAATCAGTTTGTAAATGGTCTGGGCCCAAACATTTTAAACACCAGTCATGTTTGTCAGTGACTGAAATGGTACATTTTTTTAAGCCACTGATATGTAGAACCATCAAAATTTAGAAAAAAAATTAAAAAAAAAAATTGAAAAGAAATATCAGGGCCGGTAGCAGAGTTAAGTACGGCATAGACAGAAAGGCAGAGCACAGATTTTATCTAAAAAATGATATTTTTAGGCAGTGGCAAGGAAGAAACCCTCCTGCTGGCTCCGCAGAAAACAAAGAACTGAGAAGAGGACTTGGGAAGGTGGGAAGGCAGATGTGCAGGCACAGTGGAGTGCTCTCAAAAGCTTTCCAATTGGATGCTGGGGAGTGTTCTCACACAGGCTCTGTCGCTACAGATGACACCTATATGTGTAGGCTGAATAATTTTATATTGTCAGGAACAAGCAGGAATGCAATCTGTTTAAGTTCTTTATCCTAACTTAAATCATAACAATGTACATATAAGCTTAAAAATCAACTGACATTTGGAATACTGTTGAAAGACAGTTACAACAATGGGAAATCTCCTCCAAATTACCACTGAAAAAAAGAACGTTTCTTCTAGTCTAAGGCATAGCAATATGGAGGTAGCATTTATCAGTATTATTTTGCGTAAGAAAAGCTTTTTTTGGTTCACAGTTTACGTTAGTTTTGAACTTTTGATTATCAGAAAGCAATAAAGAACTGCTAGATTTTGACAAGAAGTCCCTTTGTTTAAATATTGAATTAGATTGTTTTAGTTAGGTACTGCACCATGTCTTCTTTTTAAGAATGTATGCATTAAAATTGATTTTAAGCTTATACATACATCTATTGCATTTTAAACTTTGGAGCCAAAGCTACACAAATACATTTTTATTATTAAAACTGCTTTATGATTTAGGTTTTATACAATTAAGATGATTACTGGACATTTTTATGCATTTATGGGGACGTTTACTGAAATGTGATAAGTTTTTGCACTTACCACATGTTAAGTGCAAAAAAGAGCACGCTACGCACGAAGGCTGTATGCTGGCAAAGGCCTGGTCAGAATATGCCCTGCACTTAGCACACAGGGCATGCACAAACTACATGGATCTGCATTAAATGCATCAGTAGATTTGTGTGAATGTACCCACATTATTAACTGATGCATTTAACATGGGCCCCAGCACTGCCAAAATCACTGAAGCCCCCCCCCCCAACTGTGGTGAGGTAAAACTAGCCCCCCCCCCCAAGACAATCAATTCCCCCATTCAGCTACCAAACCTCCCGAAGAGTATCTCCTGACCCTACCAACCAACCCTCCCCCAACCCCCAAATCAACACTTACTGGGTTAATCTTGGTAGTCTACTGGCCAGGGAGGAAGCAACGCTCCTCCATTCCTGTCCCCTTGCCACCCTTAATGTAAAGAAGACAAAGATCATGACAACTGGCATAATCAACAGGTTCATCGTTGAAGGAGAAGAAATTGAAATTGTGAACAACTTTAACCTACTTGGATCAACTATCAATAAAGAAGCAACAAGCAGTCAAGAAATCAAACAACGCATTGCTCTTGGCAGAATGGCTATGAAAGACCTAGATAAGATTCTCAAGAGCAGAGATGCCTCTCTCCATACAAAGATTCGACTTGTTCAAGCCATGGTATTTTCAATAACATCATATGGATGTGAAAGCTGGACAGTGAAAAAGACAGACAGGAAGAAAATTGATGCCTTTGAATTATGGTGCTGGCGGCGAATACTGTGTATACCATGGACTGCCCAAAGAACAAACCAGTCGGTACTAGAGGAGATCAAACCTAAGCTTTCTTTAGAAGCTCAGATGACAAGACTTCGACTTTCATACTTTGGACACATCATGCGAAGAGAGAGATCATTAGAGAAAGACATCATGCTTGGCAAGATAGAAGGTCAACGCAAAAGAGGAAGGCCAGCAATGAGATGGATCGATACAATAACAGCAGCTACGGGTACCAGTCTGTCAACAATGAGCCGCCTGACTGAAGACCGAACACAATTTAGGATAGCTATCCAGAGGGTCGCCATGAGTCGACTCCGACTCGACGGCACTTAACAACAACAACAACTACCGCTAGGGGTTGGAGTTGCCATTTGGAACCCAGGAAGCAATGAAGTGGGAGTGGACAAGAACTGCTCCCACACCAGCCACTATACTATGAGGGATAACTCGGGGTAAGTGCCACGTTGCAGGTTGTTGACTGAGGGATCCTTAGGATCAGGGATGTCAGGGATATTAGAAGATCGAGGTTTTACATTTTTCTTTAGGCCACAGCCACACCAAATGTTACTGGTAGCACTACTACACTTAATGCCAACAGATTTGGACGAAGCGGTCAAAAACTGGCATGCCACCATCAACAACGCAGCCAAAATTAACCAACATAATAAAAAGCTAACCTACTCAAAAACCAACTGTACTCCATGGTTCAATAGCGCATTAAAACAAATGAAAAGAGAACTAAGAAAACTAGAGCTTAAATGGCGCAAAACTAAATCCACTATCCACAAAGAATTATATTATAACCATCTCACAAAATACAAGGATGCCTTAGACAGTACAAAGAAAAACTACTATGCAACAATCTTATCAAACTCATATAATAGACCAAGAGAGCTATTTTCCATTGTTAGTAATCTAACTAACAACTCTCAAGCATCCAGCAAGGAAATTACTGACATATCAGCACAAACTTTAGCCAACCACTATCAAAACAAAACAACCATTTATGACTCCAGACTCTATCTACAAACCTCTTCATCTGCTAGATGAATGGTCAGAATTTCATCCTATATCCAAAGTATCATTAAAAAATATCATTCACAATCTCAACACCACTACCTCTTACCTTGATCCTTGCCCAGTAATCTGGATAAAAAACACACTTACAATTCTTCTTTCCTTCATACTCCCCATTGTCAATCTCTCGCTACTCCAAGGTCACCTCCCACCCACACTTAAACATGCACAAATCAGACCAATTCTTAAGAACGGCACACTTGACAAAACTTCACCAAATTCATACAGACCCATCTCAAGTATACCATTCTTAGCAAAAATAATAGAAAAAACTGTACAAATACAGACACAGGAGTACCTAGACTCATCCTACCCACTAGATGATCAGCAATATGGATTTCGTCCCAGACATGGAGTGGAAACACTTCTTACAGTTTTAACTGATGTTCTATTTAAGAGGAATTGACAACCACAAACAAGCATTCATCCTCTTATTTATTGATATATCAGCAGCTTTTGATAGTGTTCACCATACTATAATGCTTAACAACCTGAGACAAATAGGAATAAACGCCACAGTTCATAAATAGTTCACCTCTTATCTAAATAATAGAACCCAAAATGTAAGAATAGGCAATCAAACTTCCGCTTCATACAAACTAGAAACGGGTTTACCACAAGGCTCAGCGCTTTCAGCACTTCTATTTAATATATACATAAAACCAGTCTGCAATATCTTTAAAAAATTTGGTGTACTCTATCATCTATATGCAGATATCATGATGTACATCCCGTTCACGATCCCTAACTTACCGATACAACTCCTGTCAGATTGCTTCAATGAAATCACAACCTGGCTAAATGCCCAAAACCTCCAAATAAACCATTCAAAAACTGAAGTGCTAATTGTTACTAAAAATCAATCCTATATTCCCCCAACACACGTAACACTTCAAAACCAAGAAATTAAAATAAAAAATGAAGTAAGATATTTAGGAGTTATTCTAGATAAACATCTTACAATGGATACCCATATCAGAAATACCACAAAGAAAATTTATTTCAAACTTAAAATCCTTAAACAACTAAGACCTCTTGTATACATACAAGATTTTATCAGTATAATTCAAGCTACCATAACCCCCCACTTCGACTTCGCTAATCTAATATTATTAGGTACAACAAAACAAAACATTAAAAGAATTCAACTTGCACAAAATGCAGCAGCTAGGATAATAACGAAAGTACATTCACATCAACATATAACACCAATACTAGCATCCCTTCACTGGCTACCAATACAAAGCAGGATAGTATACAAAACATTAATAACTTCATTTAAAACTCTAAATGATATGGCCCCAGTCACTCTAAGTAACTTAATCAGTAAAGAACATTCAAAATCTACTCAAAGAAAAGGACAATTAAATAAACTAAAAACTCCCAAAGACTTCATAAAAGCAAATAAATTAACAAACAGAGCTTTAACACACGCAGCTCCAACAATCTGGAATTCTCTCCCAGATGATCTAAGAATGTTAACCGAGATCATTGAATTTCGTAAAAAATTGAAAACCTATTTACTATGCATTACAACAATACAGATCATCCCTCAATTGATTTAGATAAAGGCTAACCAGTTTTTGTCTGAGGTTTTGTTCTTTTCTTAACGAGTTGCACGTTGCTCATGATCGTGGTTCTATTTCTTTGGCTGTTTCACTTGATCTTTCTGCTGCTTTTGACATTGTTGATCACTGCACTCTTCTCCTAAGGCTTCGTTCTATTGGTCTCTCTGGTTCGGTTCTCCGCTGGTTTCACTCTTTTCTTTTCAATCGATCTTTCTCAGTTCTCTCTGGCACTACTTCATCTTCTCCTTCACCTTTGCCGTGTGGTGTTCCACAGGGTTCTGTATTAGCCCCCTTACTGTTTAATATTTTTCTGGCCCCTCTTGCTTTACTTATCCAACAGCACGGTATCTCTGCGTACTATTATGCAGATGATATCCTTCTTCTCTATCACACTTGCCCTCTTTCCCCTGATATCGGTCCCCTCAATGCCTGTCTTGCCACTGTTTCTTCTTGGTTTTCTGACAACTTTTTACATGTTAACCTGTCCAAAACTTCAGCCATCTGGTTCACTGCTGGTGCTCCTCTTCCCACTCTTGCTCCTTCTCTGTCTGTTGGGCCTATTCCTCTTGTCTCTTCTATGCGTTATCTTGGGGTTACTTTGGATTCAGCTTTAACCTTCAAAGAGCACGTTTCTTCTATTGTTCAACGTTCCTTCTATACCCTGCGTCAACTCCGTGCTATCCGGCCTTTTCTTTCCTTTTCTTCTCTGACTACACTTCTTCTTTCTCTTGTGGTTTCTCGTTTAGACTACTGTAATGCTTCTCTGGCCGGCCTCCCTCTTTCCCAGCTTCGTCGTCTTCAACTGGTTCACCATACTGCTGCTCGTCTTCTGACTAATTCTTCACGTACGGCTCATATCACTCCACTTCTTATTCGTTTACACTGGCTGCCTATCCCTTTCCGTATTCAGTATAAAGTTCTGATCTTTGTTCACAAAGCTCTCCACCACTGGTGTTCCCCTTTACCTCTCTGATCTGGTGCGTTTTCACTGTCCCTCTAGAACGCTTCGGTCGATTCACGCTAACCACCTCTTTCTCCCACCTCCTTCTCGGGCTCACCTCGAATCAACACGCTCTTCTGCTTTTTTCTTCCTCGGCCCCCGCCTTTGGAACTCTCTTCCCTCAACTTTACGCATGGAGTCATCTCTTAATACTTTTAAGGCCTCCCTCAAAACTCACCTCTTCTGTGTTGCTTTTGATGTTCCTTCCCCCCCTGCCCACAGTTGACTGCTCTGTTTCTCTGTTCTTCCTTTTCTATCTTTGCTGTCTCTTTTATGAATAATTGGCGTTCTTTTCTGTTCTCTCAGTAGCCTGTTTTTTATTGTACACCGCTGTATGCCTTTTTGGTCATGGCGGTATAAAAGGTTTTATAATAAAGATAAAGATAAAAGGTGATCCAACGACCTAAACAGACAATTCCACCTAGCTGAAACTGTACTATGCACAATGCTAAAGCCCTACATAATGTGTATCTGTATATAATGTATATAGTTTTCACTGTTCTGTTCAGTTTTAACATTTGTTGTTTACTTATAATATTGCTTGTGGTTATAAGATGTTACATGTAAAACAAACTCTGCTTTGTTGATTGTTGTTTATTGTGAACCGCAACTGATCTCTGGAAGATGCGGTATATAAATGATTGTTAAATAAATAAAATAAATAATGCCACCTCAAGTGGTGGTGTTAAGTGCACCCATGATAAATCAGTAGCCTTGACAGCTAGTGTACAACAAAACTAACTGCTAGCATATCCATGCCCTGTCTCTGCCCATAAGTTGCCCCATTCACACACCAACCTGCACTTAGCAGTTAGTTTGAGTTTACCATGTAGCTATTTATATCATAATGTTTATGTTTATTAAAACATTTGATATACCGCCCCCCATTACATCAGGGTGGTTTACAATATAATAAAAAAATATAGCAGAAAGGAAAAGAAATTGCAATCAATATAAGAAAAAGGAAAGAGGAAAAAAGAAAGTAATAGTAAAATTCAATACTGAAAAGGGTGGGGAATTGAGAGGTTAGGGGGGGAAGATTGAAAGCAGAGGAGAAAAGGTGGGTTTTTAGGAGGCAGCGAAATTTAGAGTAAGACTCTTCTAGTCGAAGGGCAGTGGGCAAGGAGTTCCACAGGGAGGGACCGAGATAAAAGAAAGCTGACTAGATATGTAGAACTGACTAGATATGTTTAGCCATTAGAGTACTTTAATAAACATAATGTTTTCTTTTCTGTTTAGATTGAAGACCAGGACCATAGCTATTCGGGGGGGGGGGGGGGGATTTTGGATGGAGCCAGGCCCCCAAAGCTTTGAAACCAGGCTTCCCAGCCAGACTGAAATATGGCAAGTGTCACTCCAGTTTCAGACTCAGTCTGCAGTGCTAATGTGTGTTGCTACATAAGTGTATCTCACTCTCAACAGACTCAGCTCTAGTTACAGAAGTCCCATCCTCTTCTCTGCCTTTCATCTTCCTGTTGCCACATGTGGCAGCATTTTTTCCTCTTGCATGGTTCCAGGTATGTTCAGAACTGCTACAGAGAACCACACAGTTCAAAGTACTGACTGAACCGCATAGAAGGAAGACGTGCTGGTATGTGCTGCAACAGAAAGACAAAGACAGAAGCATTTATAGGCATGTACTAAGCAGCAATGCTTCTATAATCTTATTTCTGTTGCGGCACATACCAGCGCTTCTTCCTCCAGCGCAGTTTAGTCAGTACTTTGAACTGTGTCTGCTCTGTAGCAATTCTGAACATGCACATTTAAGACATTCATTGAACTGTGCAAGAGGAGAAAATGCTGGCATGGGCAGCAACAGGCTGGAGGAGGGAGGCAGAGAAGAGAAAAAGGGCTAAGGATCTTGGAGACAGAGGAAGCAAGGATTTGTGCATCAGATGGGTGTTTGGAGCAGAGAGGTGGTCAGAAACTTGTGATTAGGAGAGTGCTTGGGGCAGTGGGAAAGTAGGGATTCAAGGGTTAGTTGGGGACTAAGGAATTAAATAAGAATCAAAAGCTCAGGAACTTAAAACATTGGGTGGGGGTGGGAGTGAGGATTCAGAAGGGGCAGGGAGGGGAGCAGGGGACTAAGAGTGAATGGGGACCAGCTATTTGGCAGTTGGGTAAAGGGTATGATTGGGGGGATATTAGATGGGTTGGATGGCATGAGTGTGCAGAAGAAAGGGGGAGCAGATTGTTTGAAGTAGCAGGGGATGCTGGTTGAAATGCAGTGAAAGGGGATAGGGGATATGAAGAGAGTGAGAAAGAGAGGAAAAGGACAAGCCAGTGAAAGAATGCGAGAAGGTGAAAGACAGGGAACAGATAACCGATTGGGGGTAAAAGACAAAAGAAAGGGGCTGGTAAGGGAATGAGGGACTGAGGAATAGAGAACTGAGGAGAGAAATTAGTGCAAAGGATGGAAATGAAGGACTTAAGGGTGATGGGGAGAATAGAAGATTAGGGAAAGAGTTAAAGACAGAGGTGGAACAGAGAAACAGAGTGGGATATAGAAAGCTGTTAGGTAGGTAAAAAGAGGGAGACTGGAGAATGAGAAAGGTAGGACAGAAAAGTAATATATATTTTTGAATGGAAAGAGGCAGGCTAGAGAAATGAAGACAAAGATGAAAGGGAAAGGCCACTGTCAGAGAGATGGAGAGGAGGTAGAAAAAAGATGGAAAGAGAAGAAAAAGAAAATGGAAAATAAACTCTGGAAAAAGACTTAGAAAAAAAAAAGAAAGGTAAGGGAAAAGTTGAAAGACCAGGACCAATCCAATTAGGAAAATAAAATGATCAAATAAATAAAAAATGCATTTTATTTTAAATTTTTAATAATTGGAATATCAGCTTTGGGAATGTGCGTTTATCAATATTTGGTGAAAGTCTGTGTCTATATTCTGTGTGTCTGGTCAAGGTAAAGTATTCTGCTACGAATCTGTGGAAATCCACCCTGTTCTGTTTTCCCTATAGATGAATTATAGTTTATCTATGTCGATATACCACAATTATGATAGAATCAAAGCAGTTTACAATAAAAATAATACATAACAGTAGAAAAGGAGACCAACTAAAATAGGAAAGAGAACTTAAACAATAGATATGAGAGTCAGACTAAGGGACTAGGGCTAGGGTTGGGTAGGTAAGGAACAGGGGTAAAGAAGAGGGGACTAGGATGGATGGGGGTGTAATTAGTGTTCTAGGGTTCCATGCAATACTTGCAATGTTGCCTTTCCATTGCTCTTTGGGTCCTGGGTGCTAGTACCAAATGGTATGATAAGGTTCTGAGTGTCATTTTAGAGGGTTTTGTGTTACTTCACAGAGTGCGGTAAGTAGAGAGAGTTTGAGTTATTAGAGATGGCATTTTAGAACGTGAATATAAAATTTTGTGTTTGTTGGGGTGGAAAAGGAACAACTGAGTTTTGCCTTCTTAAAACCTATGCATAAAAGAAAGCCGAAAAGATATGTGCTAAACGGCGAAATTAGACCTTACCTGCTAATTGTCTTTCATTGAGTTTTCTCCGGGCCAGTCCAGGGAACGATAGGGTTGTCAATCCCCTTCAGCAGCTGAGGACTGTAAACCAAAGTTTTGCTACCAGACTAAGCCACTCCCCCTTGCTGCCCTTCTCCAGTCTCCTATTGCCCAAGCAGCCAAGAACTGCACTGTGAAACTCAAAATAAAGAACTATGCAGAAGTCCCCGAGGCAAAAACCTCACTGATCAAACTAAGGAACGGACCGGCAAAAGTTGCCTTTTTTTTTTCTTTTTTTTTCGTGCACCCCCCCCCCCCCGGCAAACCGGAGGGAGCCCAACAATCCACGCCATTCAGACATCCCGCTCTGAAACCATGTAGGACACCATTACAGACAGCGAGCGTTAACCAAAAACAGAACATGAAACCGCTGATGCCAGAGAAACTCCGGGTGGGCCCTGGACTGGCCTGGAGAAAACTCAAGGAAAGACAATTAGCAGGTAAGGTCTAATTTTGCCTTCCTTTTCGTTTCTCCGGGCCAGTCCAGGGAACGATAGGGCAGTACCAAAGCAGTATCTACAGTTGTGAGGGACCGGCCAGCCCCGCCACGATAGCAGCAGCGCCAACTCTCGCATCCTCCCTGGCATGAATATCCAATCGGTAGTGCCTTGTAAACGTATGCAACGAAGACCAGGTGGCGGCTCGGCAAATATCTACTGGAGGAACGGCGGCATATTCCGCCTAGGATGCCGATTGACCCCTGGTAGAATGTGCCTTGAGACCCTCCGGAGGCGCCTGCCCCGTAAGCTCATACGCCGAGATTATGGCCTGCTTTATCCATCTGGAAATGGTCGCTTTGGAAGCCGCCATTCCTCTACGCGGCCCCCCGAAAAGCACGAACAATCTATCCGATCTTCGGAAAGGTCTAGTGGCCCATAGGTATCTCTGCAAGACCCTGCCGAGATCTAGACTCTTGAGCGCCTGATCCATCGGAGAGCCTGCACGGTCAGAAAATACCGGCAATGACACCGACTGATTTAAATGAAAAGATGA
The DNA here is from genome assembly GCA_033557465.1 of Ichthyophis bannanicus. Classification (NCBI taxonomy): domain Eukaryota; kingdom Metazoa; phylum Chordata; class Amphibia; order Gymnophiona; family Ichthyophiidae; genus Ichthyophis; species Ichthyophis bannanicus. Next base: position 158,421,572 of record CM066034.1, read on the forward strand.
AACCACCTTTGGAAGAAACGAGGGCACCGGCCGCAAGACCACCTTCTCGGCCAGAAACTGCAGGTAAGGCTCTCTACAGGAAAGTGCTTGCAAGTCAAAAATTCTTCACGCTGAACATAAGGCCACCAGAAATGCCGTCTTCAAGGACAATTCCTTCAAGCCCCCCGACAACGGCTTGGCAAATGTGAGAGCCTCCAGAACGGTGTTCAAATCCCACGCTGGTACCACCTGCCAAACCGGAGGCTTGAGAAGGCCCGCCACTCGGAAAAAACGGCGAATATCGTCATGAGTAGTCAACCGACGGCCGCGCACTGCACCTCTATAGCAGGCTAGAGCCGCTAAATGAACTTTGAGAGTGCTCAGCGCCAACCCCTTATCCAGACCACTCTGTAGGAAGGACAAGGATGTGTGAGACCGCCGCCGAAAAAGGCCGAATACTACACCGGGAACATCAAGACTCGAACACGCACCATACGCGGACATAGGCCAAAGACGTGGACTTTCTGCGCGAACTCAACAGGGTGTCGATCACTGGAGCCGAGTACCCCTTGCGTCTCAGCCGGTCCCTTTCAAGAGCCAAGCCGTAAGCAAGAAGCGATCCACCTGCGGCATCAATATCGGACCTTGACTCAAAAGGTTGCAACGGACCGGCAGTCGCCACGGAGCATCCACCAACAGATGAACTAGATCCGCATACCACGGTCTCCTGGGCCAATCCGGAGCGACGAGAATCACTCTCCCGGCATGACTCGCAATGCGCTGAACCACTCGACCGATGAGAGGCCACGGAGGAAAGACGTACAGCAGAAGATCCGCCGGCCACAGCTGAACGAGAGCATCGAGGCCCTCCGACATGCGCTCCCTGCGTCTGCTGTAGAACTGAGACGCCTTGGCATTGGCCAGCGTAGCCATTAGATCCATCGCTGGAGGCCTCCAGCGTTGGGTAATGCCATGAAATACCGCTGCATTCAGCTCCCACTCTCTGGGATCCTGAAGATGTCGACTGAGGAAATCTGCTTGCACATTGTCCTTTCCTGCCACATGAGCTGCCGACAAGGCCAGGAGATGATCCTCTGCCCAATGCAGCAGCTGTTGACTCTCCTCTAGCAAGGCCGCACTGCTCGTGCCGCCCTGACGATTGATATAGGAAACCGTTGTCGCATTGTCTGAGAAAACCCGGACCGCTCTTCCCTCGAGCAAGGGCTGGAAGTGATGAAGTGCGAGGCGTACCGCTCTGAGCTCCAACCGATTGATCGACCAAGAGCTTTCCAGCAGCGACCATAGTCCCTGCGTCACTTGAGCCTGACAATGAGCCCCCCAGCCCGCTAAGCTGGCGTCCGTGGTGAGCAACACCCAACTCGGATCTTCCAACGGAACCCCTGCTCGTAGATGACCGGCATCCAACCACCAATGCAGACTGAGGCGCACCGCGTCCGGGCAAACCAACCGTTGCGAGAGAGGCTGACGCTGAGGAGACCACCTGGACAGCAAGGACTGCTGCAGAGGTCTCATATGCGCCCTGGCTTACGGAACCAGTTCCAGAGACGCCGCCATGGACCATAGAAGCTGCAGGTATCACCAAGCTGAAGGCGCCTGCTGCTGCAGGAAAGCCTGAACCTGGCGCAGGATCTTTAGCACCCTGTCTTCGGGCAGGGATACCGACCCCACCTGGGTGTCGAACAAAGCCCCTAGGTACGTTAGCCGACGCTCCGGGGTCAGATGACTTTTCGGGAGGTTGACTACCCAACCGAGCTGCTCCAGGACTTGCACCACCCGAGCAGTTGCTGCTACGGCGTCCGGAAGAGAGTTTGCCCTGATCAACCAATCGCCCAGATAAGGGTGCACTCGAATACCTTCCTTGCGTAGTGACGCTGCTACCACCACCATGACCTTCGTGAACGTCTGCGGAGCCGTCGCTAAGACGAATGGCAAGGCTCGAAACTGAAAATGGCCCCTGGGCACCGCAAACCTCAAAAAACGCTGATGATCTGGTCTGATCGGAATGTGCAAATAAGCTTCCGTGAGATCCACAGACGAGAGGAACTCTCCCTGTCTCACCGATTGAATGACGGATTTGAGCGTCTCCATCTGAAAATGAGTTATCCTCAACGAGCGATTTACCTGCTTGAGATCTAGCACGGGCCGAAAAGAACCCTCTTTCTTGGGTACCACGAAATAAATCGAGTATCGACCTAGTCCGCACTGGTCTTGGGGCACGGGTACCACCGCCTGCAGTTGTAACAACCGTTGAAGCGTATCGTTGACCGCCTTCCTTTTCTGTTCCGTTCCTGCGGCAGACATCATGAAGGCGTCCCGCAGCGGGTGCGCAAACTAACGCATACCCCACTCGAATGATTTCCAGCACCCCCTGGTCGGACGTAATCGCGGCCCAGGCAGAGAGAAACCCCTGCAAGCGACCCCCGAGAGGCCTCACCACCTGGACCAGCCGACCTTCATTGAGGTTTCTTTGTGGAAGCCTGCTGAGCATTGAAATAACCTCTGCCGAAGCCTCTGGCTCCCCGAAAGGATTGATTGCGAGGACCGAAGCGAGGATTAGGATAGGGAGCAAAGCGAGCCCCTCTGAACCGGCGAGAGTCCCGACCTTGACCCCGAGCCCCTGAGTTCGCCCTAGGCGTCTTAGGACGGTCTTCGGGCAATCAACCCCCTTTGGAGTCCCCAAGGTCCTTCATTATCTTCTCCAAGGCTTCCCCAAAGAGCAGCTTGCCTTTGTAGGGGAGCTTGCTGAGCCGGGCTTTGGAGGAAGCATCGGCCGCCCAGTTACCATAGCCAAAGAAAACGTCGGGCAGCAATCACCGAAGCCATGGACTTTGCGGAGATTCGAACCAAGTCATAGAAGGCGTCCGCGAGGTAAGCTGCCGCCGATTCCAACTTAGCACCCTCAACCGCCGAGCCTTCCGCAGCCTCTGTAGCAGCGTCCCCTTGGAGCCAACGGATAGCAGCTCTGGACACATATGCCCCGCAAATGGAAGTCTGCAAAGCCAACGCGGACGAATCAAAAGCCTGCTTCAGGAGTACCTCAAGCTTACGGTCCTGCAGGTCCTTAAGTGCCGCACCCCCTTCAACGGGTATCGTGGTCTTTTTCGTTACAGCCGTTACCAAGGCGTCCACCTTAGGCATCTTCAATAACTCGCGCTCCTCCATGGGAATCGGGTACAGACGTCCGAGCGCGCGAGCACCCCTAAGCGTAGCCTCGGGAAACTCCCACTCCGACTCCACCATGTGTTTAATCACGCGGTGCACCGGAAAACAGCGCTACTCAGACTTAAAGCCCTGCAACAATGGATCCTCTAACGGCTCCTGTGGCACCGAGGGCATCACAAGATTGAGCGCTGCCAAGGACTGCGAAATAAGCGGTCCTAGTTCCTCCTTACGGAATACTCTAAAGACATTCGGGTCCTCACCCGGAGTTAGCTCACCCTCTTCTAGCTCCATAGGCCAGGTGTCGACGCCTATCTCCGAGAAGATTTCCCCATCCTCTAGCGCCTGAGGCAACGAGAGCTGCTGCTCTGCAGCGTCTGGCCCAGAGCCCAGTAAGGCCGTGCTCTGGGAGGGACCCTCTCCCGGATCCAATATAGTGGTCTGCACTAGGAGCAGGCAAGGAGGGACTCGCCACTTGAGAGGCTTTTAATAAATAAGCTTTATGCATTGCCAATATAAATTCCGGCGAAAATAGAGAAGAAATCCCCTCCTGAGCTTCAGGACAGGGTGGAGCTGTGCAGACAGGCGCCGCAGACGCCTTATGTGATTTTGCTTTCCTTTCAACATGCTTTGCCTGCTCTGCGGGAGAAACGGCCGGCTCTCCCAACATGGCCGCCGTTCCCGCCTTTTCTGAGGCGATTTGAGGCCTCTCACTTTCTTTCGTCCCCGGCTTGCTTTCCATATCGCCGGGTGAAAACAGACACAGAAGAGCACCGTAATGCGAACAAGAGAAACCAGTAGCCGCTGGCAGCACCGCCTGAATGAGAACGCGAACGGCCGCCCGACGCGCACCACGCCGACGCCAAGGCAGTGCTCCTCCAGATAACCGCGGCCGCAAGTCCTGAGCCGGTACACGATGCGGGGCAGGAAAGCAATCACCTACCTTCAGAGGATTGCTATCTTTCGGGTCCCCGTTTACCCGCAACTAGCGGGAGTCGGGGACCACGAACGCAGGCAAGGACGGGTGGATTCTGGGGCTCCCAGGCCAACGTCCTGAAAAGTACAGTTCACAGCTTAAAGGAAACAGGCTCTGCCTCTCACGCTGTTTAAATCAGCCTGCCGTATGCGGACTGCAGTATAGTTAGATCAGAGAAGCCTTGGCAGGGAAAATAGCATAACCTAGCTCAGCCAGAGCCAAAATGCTAACTAATGATCCTATTCACTGAACTATCCGCTCCTTAAGTAGGGAGAGACCCTGAACCTACGTCCAGTTCAGCTGCTGAGGACTGTAAGACTGGAGAAGGGCAGCAAGGGGGAGTGGCTTAGTCTGGTAGCAAAACTTTGGTTTACAGTCCTCAGCTGCTGAAGGGGATTGACAACCCTATCGTTCCCTGGACTGGCCCGGAGAAACGAAAAGGAAAATGCCAGTTATTTTGTATTATCATCAGGCTGGGTTTAGAACACTGCAGGACATTCTGATGCTTGTTGAGTGTAAGTTAAGATATGGCATAAAAACATTTTCAGGTGGAAGTAATATAATTGACCAGTCTCCATAAGTACATATGTTTAGTGCTGGAAAGTGCTTGAAATAATGAGGTTGAAAATACACTGGGGCATGTTTATTAAAAGTGTGGTAAGGAGCACAGGATTAATGCACAGTTAGCATGCTTTTCTACCACAGAAGGGTGAAAGCGAGTGCGCTGAATGCAGGGGCGCAGCAGTAGTAGGGAAGTTATGCCGCGCTAGGCACTATCAGGCATGTGGTAGCAATTTAGTGTAGTCTATTCTGTACTTGATATCCCGCCTTTTAGTAAAAAGCAAACAAAGCGGTTTACAAGGCAAATAAAAGCAATTTACAAAATATCACATATCAAGTGCACATGCACATGGTGATGGCGTATGCTAAATACCTCGTGCATTTGCGTGCTAACACCAACGTGACCCCCTAGAAGGTGTATGTCATTGGGGGGGAACATCCCTGTGCTGTATGGAGGGCTGGAAGCACTTGACAGATGCCTGCAGGATGAGTGGATAAATCCAGGTAGCTGCCACATGCCACGGAACATGAGGGTACCGATAGCTGATATGCCGTATACATAGCCTCAGAGTATAGCTGCTATACAAAGGGGTGCCACACAGTCCTCTGTTGGAGCCAGTGTAGAAAGAAGTGCATGTACAGCAACCTACTCCCCCTCTGAAGCAAGGCTGTGAGTGGTCCAGGGTTGAGAAACACTGAAATGCCACCCTGTCAACAAGACACTATGTGGACATCAACATGTTGGTACATCTACATACACAGGAACCACTGGCCATTACTTGTCTGTAATACCATGTGCCTATATGGAGTGCCACAGGCAGCAAAGTGGGGAGACAGCCACATAGGTCCAACAGGAGGATTCTAAGAAGAAATAACTCCAACAAAACCAGTACCATATAATGCCTGAGAGGAGTAAGAGCAATATTGTGTGGAAAGCAGTCCACCACACTTCAGCAGATAGAACAGAACAATACATGATCACCAACCACATCAATAGACCATAGTGCAAGTGGCCAGGGAAGGCTAGAGAAAGTTGACTGGAGGATATGTGCATCCTGGTGCATGGCTCAGATATATGGGCCAAAGTACGAGGTGACGGGGTGTGCAAACACAGGGCTAGAGACTGTACTGCACCAGTGTCTGTTGGGTGTCAGAGCAAGAGTGCTATATCCAAGTGAGCAGGGGTTCATGTTCTGGTGAAGGCAGTGTGTCAGCATTGCCAGAATGTGGCAAAGTGTGTGTACTGGAGTATTAAACTCCTTCACTCTGAGTCACCCAAGTTAACAGGCCTCTGGGAGAGGGGAGGGAGTAGGCCTTATCCCTGTCGTCCCCTATTGTCCCCTAACATAGTATCCTTGTCAGTGAGGACTGATTGACTCCCTTCATGTGTGTGAAGAGGAGGGGCAATTGCCTAGTGTGGAGATCTGCTGGTCTAACACAGAGATCATAAAGGAACGTAAGACATTGCTGGTGACCTCTGCCACCAACCTCTCCTGCAGACCCAGTCTCCCTGTCAGGTATATTGGACACCACTATCACAAACAGCGTGGGAGGTAATCCACAGTAACCACCCATGCTCTTCTCATATTGAGAGTTCTGGGGGCATACTGCAGTAACCCCTACACATCATCATGGACAAGGGTATTGCAGTCAATTCCCAGCTCATCAGCATCAGCAAGTGCTCCCTAGGTGGGAAGAAAACCTCATCTCCTAAGCAACATGCCAGGTGGGCAGGGGGGGGGGGGGGCGCGGAGATGACATTGACCAGGGAACTATTCATGTGGTACTTGGGTAGCATGGGATTTTTAGCACAGATGCATTTTTAACCCCATGCTCCCAGTTACCACATGCCTGAGGCGCATGTTAGTCCTGTGCTAAACCCCACGGTATTAGCTACTGTGCTTTAGTAAGCATTCCCCTTAAAGTCTTATCCTTGATGCACGGCAGCTGTTTCAGATTACCTGGAAATCCACTATCAAACATATTCTGAGCAACAATGCCCTGGAGTGCAACTAGAATAATTCAAGCTTGCATGCCTAGTGCCACCCCCCCCCCCCCAAAAAAAAAGCACAGTTACTTACCTGTAACAGGTGATCTCTGGGAACAGCAGGAATAAGTCTTCACATATGGGTACGTCGGTACCAACGGAGCCTGCGCGGGAACACTCCCCAGCGTCCAATCAGAAAGCTTTTGGGAGCATCCCTCAGCGCCTGCGTGCTGCCTTCCCGCCTTTCCAACTGTCTCTCCTCAGTTGAGTTTTATAGCTGAGACAAAGAGAGAGAAAGAGGAAAGGAAGATAGAGTAATACAACTCCTAGGGGAGGTGGGTGGGTTGTGAAGACTTATTCCTGCTGTTCCCAGAGATCACCTGTTACAGGTAAGTAGCTGTGCTATCTCCAGGAACAAGCAGGAATGAGTCTTCACATATGGGGACTCCTAAGCTAAGATTGCCTGGAGCCCTAATATGTTGAAGATTGAAACATGCAACACCTCATATGGCCAGGCATCCTGAGGATGGAGGGTAGGAGTTGAACAAGAGGAGCTGTAGAAAACAGCTAAGAAAGGGCTACCCACAAGGAGTCCTTGTATGTATGATCATTATCATGAAATATATTGAAATGAACAATTACAAAGGACACTCACCTACTGGATTGCAGGAAGTAGAGAGGCTGATGGAGTCTACTGGGTATCCAGTAGAATAATCTTCAAGGTGACCTCACTGAAGTGAAGATGGAGGTCAACATCTGGAAGTGAGAGGTGACCCCAGGATTCAACTGGGGTAGCATAAAAACGGCAGGTCTTCAGTGGGAAGCTTCATGGAAAGCTGAAAACTCTTTTGGCTACAGAAGTATTTCGAGGTAGGAGCAAAAGAGGAAGACTGACCGATTTGGACAAACAGATGTAGTCCTTGAGGGAAGAAAGGGTATGAGAAGAAACCCGTACTCCCAAGAAAGGACAGATGTCTGAGGAATTGAACCTCAAATGCACTGAAGATCCATCATGTCTTTCCTAACTGGTGAGAGACAGGCAGACATTGCAGCATGGAGCTTCAGGGATACCTAAACCTAGGGTTACGGTAAGGCTGTCAGTACCACAGCAGTGGTTGTGTGCATAATAGCTCAAACATACTGTGGAACAGTATGAAGCTGTGCAGCCCACTGTCAGGAACATACAGGAAGGTAAAACCTTTATGAGCATAGACAGATAGGGAGATATGTAGATACATATCTACCTATAATAAACATCTCGACAGATACACATATATATGTATATATATGTGTATATGTATATATATATATATGGTATATATACATATATCTAGGAGAAGATCTAAAGGGCATAACATGCACAGTTAGCTGACAGACAGATACATCTATAGAGATGTATATATATATATATATATATATATATATATATATATATATATATATATATATATATATATATATATACCTAGATATATAGGTTTAAGATAGATGCCTGCAGCTAAGCAGACAGAGCTATGCATATCAGCACGTTCACAAGGAGATGTGAAGGGGAAAGATTCATCTAGCACAAGGAGGTGGAACCTACTTGAGAAGATATAAAGAGAATCTATTCCCCCAGGGATGATGGAAAGGAAAGGTATCCCGTGACTAACCAGGATGGTTACGTGAAAAAACAGAGGATAATATCAGTCTGTAAACAGCAAGTCCTGAGTGTTGTGGAACTCTGGCATGGTAAATGGACAGAAACACATAGAATGTGATACCAGGTTGACCTACATGAGGGACAAAAGAGGTATCAGGCGTTTTCCAGAATAAGATATGCTGTCCATGAAGGATTAGGATACCATGAGGACAAGCTGCAAGGAAAAAGAGCATATTCCCTATAGGAATTGGATAACTCTTAGACTTTCACGTGGGGAAGGTTTATGTCCTTTTCTCTTTTTTTTTTTTTTTTAAAAAGGAGATAGTAGGGTGTGAAGAACCCTCACAGTCATAGGGGATGACTGAGGAAGGCTTTTTCAACCATAATGGATAGCCATGAGAGAAACTCTATGCTCTCTAGCAAGGGCCCATAGTGGAAAGCTTCTCAGTAGGATTGCAGAGAGCATTATGCAGGAGAACTGAGATATAGAACTGGCTGCTGGAGGAATCTCTCAGCCACGTCCACTATGCTGCCAAACCCAGGGATTGCAGATGGCAAGGGTAGAAAATAGTATAAGAAGCCTGTAGTGAGAAGGATTATCCAAGAAAGATGTAGAAAACTGTCTTGGAATCACTACTAAGGCCAGACAGAAGTGGTGGAAGACAAGACTGGGACTTGTGGAAAAGTACCAGTAGTCAAATCACTGGAACTTCTGCATGGGCAGCTACTGAATAGGAAAACAGAGAGATTCTTTCTGTGTCGAACAGAGAGAACAGACTGAACAAAGAGAGAAAGCTGTCCCTGTCTGCAGAGCTGCCCACGTGGTCTCAGTTTCTCCGGGCTGGGGTCAGAAACTCTGACTCATTACTCTCACTTTCACATCAATGACCACTAAATTGTAGCGACCTTATTTTTTAAGTATTCTTAAAATAGTAATTTAGAAATGTCTCATTCAGTAGCAAAAAACAACAAAGAATGCTTAGCTTTCCTTAATTTGGCTTTAGCTTCAAATATCTTTCCATGTTAAGCTGTATACTTCTTTCCCCAACGCTATCGAGCGCTAAGCGTTTCGCCAATCAAGGGTTCTTCAGGGGAGGTTGCTAAGCTCTAGAACAAAGAACAGTGCTTATAGACAATACTTTCTTCATTAAAAACCTCAAAACATTACATTCTAATGTAATGGAAGTTTCTTACTCACTTTTCAATATACACGCTGGCGTTCTATCCACATGAACATGCTGTACTGCTGAGCGGTTGTAAAAAACGCCGCGCATGCACATCTTAAATAGAGGAAACCAATCATGAATGGAGCCTAAAGATGATGACATCACACGCAAGACTCCCACTCTATACGGGCATTTAAACCCAGTGGGGTAACAGTCTGTAGTAAATGTATCCATCGTTGTTCTACATATAACAATGTTTCATCTCTGGTACGACCCTGCTGTGGCCGTTGCACTTGAGTTAAACAAAAGCACCGTAAATCTTCAAAAGCATGATGCAAGGACAAACAATGCTCCACTATGGGAGCCTCAAGGCGTTTGCATTTTAATTTACTTTTATGTTCGTTCATACGAATTCGAAATGAACGATTGGTTTTGCCGACATACAGCAGGGTACAAGGACATCTTATGCAATAAACCATGTGTGTGAATCCACAGGAAGTGCTGGTTCGTAACTTATAAACATGCCTGTTGTGAGAAAAACTGTCACATTCCTGAGTGATAGAACAGATTGTGCAATCGCCACAGGGCTTATGGCCACAAACCTCCAGACTTGGTGTTCCAGATGGTCTTAAAACTGTCGGACTAAGTATATCTTTAAAATTCTTCTGACGTTGCCATACACAACGTGTATGGTAATTTTGTAAACCCGATATAGTAGTCAAGATATTCTTATGCCTGTTCAGGCTAGACTAACTGCTTACTTAAAGGAGAATATGATGTTATCAAATTAACACAGTCCATCAAAGGCAGCTCTTGACGTGAGGGATGTAAAAGTAGATCTCTATTAATAAAACGTGCCCTAGTATATGCTTCCCTAACTATTTTTTGCGGATATCCCCGCTGAGAGAAATTATGTCGCAATTGAACTGCCTGTTGTTGAAATTCACTTACAGTACTACAATTTCGTCGATATCGGATAAACTGAGAAAAGGGCAGACTGTTACGTAGCTGTCTCGGATGGGCGCTTGAGTAATGTAGAAGAGTATTCTTATCAGTGGTCTTCCGATAAATAGAAGTTTGCCACCCCGTCCGTGTCTTCGTCACCAATATGTCCAAAAACGAGATCTGAGTCTCATGACATGTCATAGTGAAGTTGAGATTCTGTTCACATGAATTTAGCCAATCTAGAAACCTCTGTAGGGAAGATCTGTCACCTTGCCAAATGACAAAAATATCATCTATATAGCGCCTCCATATTTTCAGTGACTCTTGATAAGGACAATTTTGAATCCACTGGCGCTCAAAATGCTGCATATACAAGTTAGCCACTGAAGGGGCGCAAGTAGCACCCATGGCTACTCTGGAAATTTGATGATATAATTGTTGCTCAAAGATGAAAAAGTTATTAAACAAAGTTATTTCCGCTATTGTAGATAGAAAAGCAAGTGAAGAGGCAGATAAATCCCCCCGATCTCTAAGCGCTTCCATCACTACCGAATGAGCTTGAGTTTGAGGAATCACGGTATATAAAGAAGTTACATCAAAAGTTACTAAAGACACCCCAGCCATCATCGCCAAATATTCATATTCATGTAAAATAGTAAGAAAATGAGTGGAATCCTTAATGTAAGATGGAATTGAAGTCATCAACGGTCGTAAATAAGAGTCCAAATACATTGACAAAGGTTCCAATAAGGATCCACGTGTGGACACTATTGGGCGACCAGGGGGCTTCTTTAAATCCTTGTATATCTTAGGAACTAGATAAAATTTTGAAACCGTCGGATCTACAGGATTCAAAGAAGTACATTCTTTTTTAGAAATCAGTTTATCTTCCAAAGCTGTCTTGGTTAATTTCTGAATCCGGTCTTGGAGTGAATTGGTGGGATCAGTTACTAACTTGGCATATACCTGCAGATCCCCTAATTGACGGGAAGCTTCCTCAAGATATTGCTGTCTACTCCAAATGACTATAGCACCCCCCTTATCTGCCCTCTTTATTACCAAATCTGAACGGGATTGTAATTCTCGCAGCGCACATCTTTCCCCCGATGAAAGGGCAGTATAAAAATCTTTCTGAGAACCAGCTGCTCGTTGCATGTCTTGTATAATTAAATCCCGGTAAAGAATTAACGAGGGGTGCAATGGACCTGGAGGGGTCCACTTAGATTTAAAAGTTAGAGCCACTCTCCCACATGATGAACTGGCTGGTACTGCCCCTGAATCCATCTGTGATAGAACATTTTGGGCAAAAAATAGCTTCAAATGTAACTTTCTAATAAATTTCTCTAAATCAACTCTAAATCTAAAAAAATCTAATTTGATATACGGGACAAAAGATAGACCCTTTTCCAATATTGCACACATCTCCTCAGAAACTTCCGATCCCGATATATTGATCACCAAAGAGGTTACACACTGCATCGAGAGCGATCGACCAACGAGGTCTTGCTCCGGGTGTCGTTGGTTTTTTTTCTTTTTTTCTTTGTTGGAATCCTCTAAAAAATCCTTTTGCCGAGATGCTTCTTCCAAATCCGTAGAAGCAGTATCCTCTGAGGTATTCTCAAACGTGACCTGCTTCTTCTTTGCAGAGGGCTTGCGTTTAATGTTCATCCAGGGATAAACATATCCCTTAGTGTAATCCATATAGTCACGACGCAATTTCTTTTCTTTTGTTTGTTTTACTTCCTTATGCAATGTAGATAATTGGGTTTGTATCATTGTCATCTTATCCTCATAGATCTCTGCTTTCTCATCTGATTTAAGTGAAGCAAGCAATGCATCTATATCCACAGTGAGAGTGAGGAGATGTTGTTGAGTAGTCTCCACTATATGTACCATCAAATCCATGGAACATTTGTTCAGGATAAGATTCCATTTAGTGACAAATCCTATATCGGACACAAACATTCTCGGCTCCTTGTAGACTCTTAACCCTCGTGGTATGTGACGCCGTCGTAAATATTCAATGAGTGAATCTATGTAGCTCCATACGAACTTTTTTCTTTTGAAGCTTCAATAGATCTTCCCAACTGGGTGAAGCAGATGAAGCTTTCCCATCTTGTCCCAATGAAAAGGGAGTAGAATCCTTACATAATTTAGAAATGAATTCCTCAGAAAAACTGAAGATATCTTCTTTTAATTGACCTTCCATTGATGTAGATCACAAATCACTCCGTCGGTCCGTTTCTCACAGATGATACCACACTTAAAGCAAACAGTAAGAACCATATTCCTTAAACTCAAAACCATACAACATCTAAGACCCCTCCTGGATACACATGACTTTAGATCGGTTGTCAATACACTCATCACACCCCACTTTGATTACTGCAACAGTCTCCTGATTGGCCTACCACAAAAGAATACATACCTATTACAAAGAGCACAGAACATCTGCGCAAAGGTAACTACTAAAGCTCACCTAACAGACCATGTGACCCCTATACTCCTAGAACTACATTGGCTCCCTATAAACAGCCGTATCAAATACAAAATTCTCCTAACATTCAAGCTCCTAAATGACCTCGCCCCATCACATCTAACAACATTACTTCAGACCCCACCTGAATCGAGAGCTCGCAGACAAAATGCAGTCCACTCACTTCACATACCAAAATCATTTAAGAAGTCCAAAAAATCCACAAGTGATAGAGCCTTCTCGTTCATTGCCCCCATGCTCTGGAATGCTCTCCCACTAGACCTCCGCACCATAAAGGACCTTGCCCAATTTCGGAAGGAACTCAAAACATATCTTTTCTCCGAACATTTCCAAATCTCCTACCCCCCTAGCCCTGTCCCGCAACATCCGCAGACACACTATCTCAGAACCCCCCAACACCACAACTAGATATTCTTACACAGTCCCCTCTCACACACACAAAAAAGAAAAAAAAATGGAAATAAATTCCACTACACACTCACACACGATTATCTTATAAACCACTGTATAGAATCACTTGTAAATAACGTTTGTAAATAGTTTGGACAGCTTATTACACCTGTCCCCACTTTAAAAAGTTTCTCTGTTTCAATGCAATGTATACTGTAATACACTTAATTTGTTAAGTTATTCCATGTAAAAAGTTAGAAAGTTTCCTGTTCCATGTAAAGTATACAATTAGTATACATAATTTGTTCCATGTAAACCGCCCTTGATCACTGGAAGGGGCGGTATAGAAGAAATAAGTAAATAAATAAATAAAAATAAATATATATAGTAATAAATATCAAATGGGCTCTGTATTGCAACTAGAAAGTAATATAATTATTTACAGTCTCAATTTAGAACATATAAGTATGAGACTTACAAAATAAAGTTTTTATCGGTAGCTACGTGGTCTCAGTTTCTCTGGGCTGGGGTCAGAAACTCCGAATCATTACCCTCACTTTCACATCAATGACCACTAAATTGTAGCGACCTTATTTTTTAAGTATTCTTAAAAATAGTAATTTAGAAATGTCTCATTCAGTAGCAAAAAATAACAAAGAATGCTTAGCTTTGCTTAATTTGGCTTTAGCTTTATATTGAAAAGTGAGTAAGAAACTTCCATTACATTAGAATGTAATGTTTTGAGGTTTTTAATGAAGAAAGTATTGTCTATAAGCACTGTTCTTTGTTCTAGAGCTTAGCAACCTCCCCTGAAGAACCTTTGATTGGCGAAACGCTTAGCGCTCGATAGCGTTGGGAAAGAAGTATACAGCTTAACATGGAAAGATATTTGAAGCTAAAGCCAAATTAAGCAAAGCTAAGCATTCTTTGTTATTTTTTGCTACTGAATGAGACATTTCTAAATTACTATTTTAAGAATACTTAAAAAATAAGGTCGCTACAATTTAGTGGTCATTGATGTGAAAGTGAGGGTAATGAGTCAGAGTTTCTGACCCCAGCCCGGAGAAACTGAGACCACGTAGCTACCGATAAAAACTTTATTTTGTAAGTCTCATACTTATAATTATTTACAGTCTCAATTTAGAACATATATTACTTTCTAGTTGCAATACAGAGCCCATTTGATATTTATTATTATATATACTCTGTGAGAAACGGACCGACGGAGTGATTTGCAGAGCTGCCCAGACAAAAGAAGGGAGTTTACTCAGGAGAAGAAACTCTACAGTGAAAAGAAAGACAAGAAAAGTCTTTCAATGGTATAGTACCACTCTTACAGGGGAAAACCTGGAGAAGAGGGTAGAGATAGAAGCTGAAGAAGGACTTACCATATGGTAAGTCCCTGGAAGGAAAAAATTCATGTTGGTACAGAGAAACTATATCATGTGATAGTTGTTAAACCTCTCTTCTTGTCAGGAAGAGGTGGAAAATCCTGTAACTTATAGACATGAATAACCTGACAGCTCAGCATACTGAAGAGCAAATGGATTTCCTGAGAATAGGAATCCCTGAGCAGAGTTTTGAATGGAAAAACAGTGAAAAACTTCTGCTGAAAAGAACTGTAAGTTATAAGAGATTAATCAGAAACCTATGGTTACTGGGTTTAGTCAGCCTGGCTAGAGTTTGGATTCTTCAGACCAGGGCGAGACTTCCCCTGCTTGGGAACATCTGAATGATGGACAGGAGAAGAAGAAACCCTCTTTCTTTTAGGGAAAGAAGGTTTGGTAGGGCATTTCCTACCTGCTGAGGAAGGAGAGGGTTTAGGATGGCCCTCAGAAACAGGGAAGTCAGTGGAACAATGAGCAACCTGACGTAAAGACTCCTTATTGAAGAGATTTTCTCCAGTACAAAGAGTATTACTCAGTCTTTGTTGTGCCCATCTATTCAAGTCTGAAGCTTGGAGCCAGGCTTTACGGCGTGCTCCTATGGCTATAGCAGAGGTTCTGCTAACAGACTCAAAAGAGTCTAGGGAAGCACGAGAAAGAAACCAAGAGATATTGTGGCTATGACTAAGAAGTAAGGAATAGTCTGTAGCCTTGGGCTCTGATAGAAAAGGAGTCAAAAGAGATAATTTCTTTGTGATCTCCTGAAGGGATAGACTCATATAGAAAATATATGAGAGAATCCTTGTTGCCAGCATAGATGCTTGGAAGGTTTGACGTCCAAAGGCATCCAGTGTTCTAGATGCACGACCTGGCGGGAAAGAAGAATGTTTCTTCTTGCTTTTTGCCTTCCTCATTGCTGATTCCACTACAATGGAATGATGGGGAAGTTGAGGCTTTTGAAACCCTGGAGAGGGGGGTACCTGATACAGAAGATCAGTTGCTGTAGGAGGTGAGGAAACCCTTAAAGGTTTTTCCCATACTCTCAGAAGAAGATCCTGCAAAGAGTGATGTAAAGGAAGCATTATAGTCTCCTTTTCCACAGAAGAGCCTTGGGAAGACTCATAGCCAGGGATAGGAACCATCCCTGGACAGGCTAAATTTGAAGTAGCCGCCTGGGCACCGGAGGATGTACTTGTCCAGTGCAGAACAGGATCTCTAATGGATGGATACTGGTACTGGCTGTTATGACTTGAGACAGTCAGTACGGCATCGTCCATGCCAGGTATCGACTCCAAACTAGGTATAGAGAGGAGCAATACAGGTGAAAAAAGCATGGAAGGAGCTGGTCCCGATGTTACTACAGGCACCGGCATAGATACCGATACCGGTAGCTGTGCCAGAATCGAAGGCGAAGCAGTCATCGGAGGCTGCTCAAGTGGTACCGAAGTAACCAGAAACCCTTGGGGACTATCCTCGGTACCGTGCATCCGGAATCGGTAAGCGTCAGTTCCGAGACGCGTTGGTACCCAGTCTTCTAGACTAGATATCGATTCTAGACTCGGCATCGAAGGAAGCAAGTCTATCGATGCATGCCTAGAGGGTACCGACGTCTGTGGTCGTATCGGCGATGCTGCCGATACTGGAAAGTCAAACTGGGACGTATCGGTCAGTCCCGAAGGTACCGAGAACGCCAGATGACGATCCCTGGTGAGGAGTGGATCACTCAACACCGGTGCCGATGCCGGGGTACCGGTACTGCTCGAAGCGGATGCCACCACCAAACATGGCTCAGGTATGTTCTGTGAGGGGTGAGCCCCAGGAACAACCTGAAACCCCTGAAATGCTTTGGAACCCGAAGACTCCCGCCGGGGTTTTGATGCCAATAGGGTCTTGAGGGCAAGGCCGGGGCCGTCATCATGCTTGGCATGAGACCTACCACTCAAGAATTGGCTAGTCTTAATAGACTGTTTGTGGGTTACCAGATCCTGTAGAGAAGAAATGGTCGGTGCCCTGACACAGGAAGGGAAAACGGTATCGAAGGAAACTCGAAATAGAGAATCTCTTCTCACAATATTGTAGCCTGATGGCTCCGGAGGAAAAGGGTCATGACCCAAACAGGTTAGACACCAGTTATTGGAGTCTAAAGAAAACTGTGTTTCCACAGTTAAGGTACTTCTTAGGAGAAGGCGGCTCCATAATGGAGAGGCCTTGCAGGTCCAAAAGTTTAGAACTGAAACCGAGGGAAAAAAATTCCCTTGATTAAAGAAAAAGAAAAAACACCGGCGATACCGGTGGAGTCGGGGAGACAGCCGCGACCACAAGAAAACAAAGAATTAAAGAAAAGATTTTCTGCGGTGACAGGAAGATGTCCTGTCGGCTCCGCGGAAAAACGAAAACTGAGGAGACACAGTTGGAAAGGCGGGAAGGCAGCACGCAGGCGCTGAGGGATGCTCCCAAAAGCTTTCTGATTGGACGCTGGGGAGCGTTCCCGCGCAGGCTCCGTCGGTACCGACGTACCCATATGTGAAGACTCATTCCTGCTTGTTCCTGGAAATAAATCAGTTCTGGCTATGCCATGGGTTGTAGACTATTGATAAATATTCATCAATTGATTCAATATGCAATATGTTTTCCACAGTTACTTTGGTACATTTTGACAATTGTGAAACAAAGAATTTCATTGTTACTATGTACTATAGTGGTAGATACCCTTCATAGATTTCAATTTTGATTTTGCTATCATTTGTGTAAAACTGTATTATCTATATATATTGTTTCCACACTTTACTTCTATGCTAGGTGACTAAGTGTGGAGTTGTTACCTCCTATTGATCATATTACATTTTTCACTTTTATGATACTACTGATGCAGATGTTAAGCAAAAACATGACCACATTGGGTTTTATGCTATAACGTGCTTTTGCTTTTAATAAAGTTGTTGTTTAAATATAGTTTCAGTCTATTTCTTTTTATGCTTTGCAAAGACAGGAGATAATCCATGTATTCTGCTCTGCAGGGTTTAAAGAAAAATTACCAATGACCACTTTCACAATTTTTAGGTGTGCACTCATGTAAAATTCTTAATAAAATGCTTTACTTTTTTTTTTTTTTTTTTTTACTGAAGATGTATACAATAATATTCAAATGATCAAATGAATCTCTCGGTCTTTACCTGTTCCTGAGACACAATTTCAGTGTTGTGTTCCAGTGCACTGCTAAGCACATAGCAACTCATGCTTTTCCTAGACTCGTAGTCAAAATATTCAAAGAGGGGATGGAAATGTTTAAGCTTCAAAACGGTCAAGATGTTGTTGTAGGTATCAACAGGGATCTTTAAAAGTCTTGTTAATTCCTTTGAGACAGCGCTGCTTGTGGCAATGCTGTAAAAAACACACCCCAAAACAGCATTAGAATGAATAATGGTGAAGATCAAGCATTCATTCTTTTGTAACTTTTTTTTTTTTAAATTTAAATCTATTCTACTGGAACCTGCTGTGAATTGTGGGAATTGCTTTTTAGTTTTGTATACAAATACTATGTGGTTTATTTCTCTCCACAACTCTAACACTGAATGTTGGTGTTCAACTCCATCAATTACCTCCTGCTCTAATACAGATTTTTAGCCAATCTCATTCACTGTCGGTCCATCAGGGTCTAAAATTAACTCTTCAAAGAGGAATGAATACACAGTTATAGTTCCATGATCATGAAAACTAAGCATCTAAATTTAAAACGTACAATATATATATTTTTTTCATTTTACTCATGCCTTTCCAACAGTAGCTCAAGGTGAGTTACGTTCAGATATAGTAGGCATTTCTCTGTCCCCGGAGGGCTTACAATCTTTCAGTTTTTATGTGATGCAATTGAGGGTTAAGTGACTTGTCCAAGGCCACAAGGAGCATCATTTGAACCAGGCTTCCTTGGTTCGTAGCCCATGGCTCTAAACACTAGGTTACTCTTCCAGGGTGTACATTATATTATTATGAATTGTTAAGATGACATGAGTTAAGCCAAGATTTCTTTTAACATAGTCCTAATTTGGCAGAACTTCAATCCGTACAGACATATTCTAAAATTTAGAGAGATGCCAAAAGTGGCACTTTTTCTCAGGTCACAAAAAAACATTTGGGGTAGCTCAGCGTTTTGGCTCTGGTCCATTAAGATTTACTTCTGTGCACAGCATTTGCACAGGTCAAAATTAAAAAAAAAAAACTTGAGGCTCTTGTATACAACAATGTTATTTTTTTTCTTAAATCACCAATACTGGCTAATTTTTTCATATCATCAGCTTGGTTAATAGGTCTATTGGTTGTTTTTTTGGCCTCATCCCTATTCTTTTTCTGTTGTAATACATTTATTTCTTTATACTACTCTAGAATATAAAAGATGAGCACCGTTTTCTATTGCCACACCCTTCTGCTTTTAAAATGCCTCTTTCCTGAGTCTACTCCTTAGTTACCCACACTACAGCACAGTCTGCAAATCAGCTCATCCTGAAATGAATCCAAACTGTATTTTATTTGAATTACAAACATATTGCCAAAATGCATTTTGAACATAAAAGGATGGCATTTCAAACTCATTTAAATAAAAGTTTTAGACTAAACTATTACTCGTGTTTTGCAAGTATCTGTAACATCCAACTAGCTACAACACGGATCAAAGCAACAGCAGCAGCAATTTATCACAATTCATAATAGTGGGAGTGGTTAGATATGCCTGGCTTTAAATATTTCTATTTAGAAGTTAAATATCATAATGAAAAGATAATTTTGTACCAGATACCATGGGGGTCATTCTGAACCGCATTTAGGGGGTCTGGCTGGATGTCCAGACCTGCTAAACGCATGGCCTGAGTCCGTGAAACAGAGCTCCCCACACGTAGCTCAGAACTGGGCGGGCTGCAGGTGGAGCGAGAATCCAATCCTGACGTACAGGGCATATTCCAAGGTCAGCCCTGTATGTCCAGGATAAGCGGATTGGACAGGGGACTTATTCCACCTCAGAGATAGAACAGGTCCTCCTAGAAGGAGCCAGACAGGAAAGTGAGGGTGTGCAGGAGGTTCCCCGCAGCCCGACCCTGGCCACAGCAGGTCCAATCGGGGGGGTGGGCTGTGGGGAATACAACTTTTCAGGGTCTGCCAGGGATCACAGCTCCTGCCTGGAGCTGCGGTGACATGGCAACAGGATGCCATGCCAACGCCGCTCTATGCAGGAGCCTGGCTGGGCTAGAAGTGCAGTGGGCTAGACATCCAGGGCCCAGAATCAGGCCACGGCCTGCATGTCTGGCCGGTTGCACCCAATTCTGATTCCATGGAATGTCTAGCCCCTGTGGGATCAGGCTTGGGTGCAACCAGGGCATGTACAGATTCTGGACTCACGCACAGGCGGGGAATTGCCCTCCACATGAACACTGTTTATTTATAGTTCCATTCTTTTTTTTTCTCTTTTTTTTTTATAACTTGTTATTGTGAACATAAGAACATAATATATGCCATACTGGGTCAGACCAAGGTCCATCAAAGCCCAGTATCCTGTTTCCAACAGTGGCCAATCTAAGTCACAAGTACCTGGCAGTTTCCCCAAAGGACACAGATTTCACAAAGCTTGTATTGGGGCAAGCAATGCATTTCCTCCAGGAATTGTCCAAATCTTTTTTAAACCCAGCTATACTAATAGCTTTTATTACATCCTCCAGTAACGAATTCCAGAGTTTGATTATGCATTGAGTGAAAAAATATTTTCTCTTATTAGTCTTAAATGGGTTACACTGTAGCTTGATTGCATGTCCCCTAGCCTTTCTATATTTTGATGGCATAAACAATCCATCTACGTTTACCCAATCCACTCCATTCATTAATTTATAGACCTCTATCATTTCTCCGCCTCAGCCATCTCTTTTTCAGGTTGAAGAATCCTAACCTTTTTAACCTCTCCTCATAGGGATATCCTTCCATCCCCTTTACCATTTTGGTGGCTCTTCTCTGTACCTTTTCTATTAATGCTATATCCTTTTTAAGATACAGCAACCAGACTTGCACACAATATTCAAGGTGCAGTCGCACCATGGAACAACAGAGGCATTATAATATCCTTTGTTTTATTCTCCATTCCTTTTCTTATGATTCCACCTATTTGCTCTCTTGGCCACCGCTGCACATTGGGCGGAGGGTTTCAACATGATATCCACAATGATGCATAAATATTTTTGCTGGGTGGTGCTTCCTAATGTGGAACTTTGCATCGTGTAACCATAGTTTGGGTTTTCTTTCCTAGGTGCACAATGTTACACTTGTCCACATTAAGTTTTATCTGCCATTTGAACATCCAGTCATCCAATTTATCAAGGTCCTCTATATGGTCATTTAGAAACTACAATGGACGGTTTGGTCTCTATTCATAGTATATAAAAACTTTAAAAAATAAATAAATCCAACATAATATTTCCAATGTTAATTTATTTTGTAATTTTAGTTTTATTGAGAAGATAACAGTTACTCACCTGTAACAGGTGATCTCCGGGAACAGCGGGAATTTAGTCTTCACATATGGGTATCATCGGTACCGACGGAGCCTGCGTGGAAACGCTCCCCAGCGTCCAATTAGAAAGCTTTTGGGAGCATCCCACAGTGCCTGCGTGCTGCCTTCCCCAACTGCCTCTCTCCAGTTGAGTTTAAAGCTGAGACAAAGAGAGAGAAAGAGGGAAAAGAAAGATAGAGAGATACAACTCCTAGGAGAGGTGGGTGGGTTGTGAAGACTAAATTCCTGCTGTTCCCGGAGATCACCTGTTACAGGTGAGTAACTATGCTATCTCCAGGAACAAGCAGGAATGTAGTCATCACATATGGGGACTCCCTAGCTTTAGATGCCAGAGAGAGACCCCAGAAGTTGTGTGTCCCTGTAAAAGGGCTCCACTTCCCCCCATGGATCTCTGGCATCCAACCAGGGATGGTGGGTAAGAGTTGATTAGGTATGGAACAGATGTTGGAGAACAGCCTGACCAAACAAGGCATCCCGGCGGGAGTCTTTGTCCAAGCACTAATGGGCTGTGAAGCTATGAATCGAGGCCCAAGTGGCTGCTCGACAGATGTTGTCGAGTGCAGATGAGCCATTGAAGCTGCCATGGCTCTCACATTGTGAGCTGTGACATGGCCCTCCAGAGGAAGATTCTTACTCTGACAGGCGAAAGAAATACACTGTGCAATCCAGCTGGACAGTGTTCTCTTGGAGACTGGAAGTCTCAAGTGAGAAGGATCAAAAGCAACAAAGGGTTGAGAGGACTTTCTATGTTGCTCTGTTCTTTGCAAGTAAAAGGCCAAAGCTCTTTTACAGTCCAAAGTATGAAGATTCCTTTCTGCATTTGATACATGAGGCCTTGGAAAAAACACAGGCAGGTAGACCACTTGGTTAAGACGAAAAGGGGAGACAACCTTTGGCATAAAGTGTGGATGAGTCCTAAGGACTACCTTGTCATGATGGAACCTTGTTTAAGGAGGATCAGCCACTACTGCCTGCAACTCACTAATGCGACGTGCTGATGTGATTGCAATGAGAAAGATAACTTTCCAAGAAAGGAATTTCAATGAGGTAGTAGCCAAGGGTTCGAAAGGTGGCTTCATAAGCTGGCCAAGAACCAGGTTTAAGTCCCATGCCTCCGGTGTTGGCTTAATGGGAGGCTTAGTTAGAAGAAGGCTATAAGAGGATGGGAGGAAATAGGTTGTCCATTTAAAGGCTTGAAAGAAGCTGCAAAAGCACTTATATGGACTCTTACTGAGTTAGTTTTAAGTCCTGCATTGGATAAATGAAGGAGATACTCCAGTAATGATTCCAGAGGTATCGCAAGGGGGCTAAGACCCTTCTGCGAGCACCATATGGTAAACCTTTTCCACTTGAAAGCATAAGAGTGTCTTGTGGAAGGTTTTCTAGAAGCATAAAGGATATCCGTTACTTGCTGAGAAAGGTTAAGATCATGGAGATCTAGGCCTTCAGCAACCAAGGCCTGAGATGCAGAGACTGGGGATTGGGATGCCATAACATTCCGTCCTCCTGGGACAGGAGATCTGGAGCAGACCCTAACTCCAGAGAGGAAGCTTAAGAGAGATGTAGAAGCAGAGGG
Source organism: Ichthyophis bannanicus (assembly GCA_033557465.1). Classification (NCBI taxonomy): domain Eukaryota; kingdom Metazoa; phylum Chordata; class Amphibia; order Gymnophiona; family Ichthyophiidae; genus Ichthyophis; species Ichthyophis bannanicus. Next base: position 158,444,400 of record CM066034.1, read on the forward strand.
TTCCACATTTGCCGTGGCCAATGTGGAGCTATGAGAATCATACGGCCTCTGTCTCTCTGAAGCTTGAATAGGGTTTTGGGAATCAGGGGAATGGGTGGAAAGGCATAAAGGAAGTCTTGATCCCAATGGAGGAGGAAAGCATCCTTGGCCTGAGAGCCCTGAGCCGGAATTCTGGAACAGAACCAGGGAAGTTTGGCATTCAATGGACTTGTAAAGAGGTCTATGTCCGGGGTTCCCCAAATTTGAAAAATCTTGGCCACCTGGTCTGCATGTAGAGACCATTCGTGTGGAAGCAGAACTCGACTGAGTCTGTCTGCCCAAGAGTTTTGGATACTTGGAAGATATACTGCCAGGAGATGAATCTGATTCTCTCTGGTGAGGGCCCATTTTCGCAAAGCTTCGTTGCAAAGCGACAGAGAGCCTGTTCCTGCTTGCTTGTTCACATAGAACATGGCTACTTGATTGTCCGTGTGAATGAGGACTGTCTTGTAGCTGAGCAGAGTGTGGAACACCCGAAGAGCAAGGAAGATTGCTCCGAGCTCTAGAAGATTGATGTGTAAATGAGTCTCCTGTGGAGTCCAGGTACCTTGGGTGGAGAGGTTTTGCAGATGAGCTCCCCAACCCACAGCCATGCATTTCGCAAACACCCTTGGTGCTGAGACCAGGCCAAAAGGAAGCACCCTGTATTGGTAGTGCTTTCCTTGAAAAAGTAACCGAAGGAACTTTCTGTGAGTTGGATGGATGAGAGCATGAGTGTACGCATCCTTGAGATCTAGAGAACAAAGCCAATCCTGACTCTGAAGGTACGGCAGCAGGGTTCCCAGAGAAATCATTGTGAATTTCTCCTTGAACAGGAATTTGTTCAATTCTCTGAGATCTAAAATGGGTCTGTGTCCTCCTGTTTTCTTTGTGATAAGGAAATAGGGGTAGTAAAACCCTGTACCCTGTTGAGTAATGGGTACTTCTTCTATTGCCCCTTGGGCAAGAAGCATGGTGACCTCTTGATCTAACAGGTTGATGAGAGAGGTCTGAGAATTGAACTGTCTTACCATTGTGGGAGGGGGCATGCGGAGGAAGTGAAGCTTGTACCCCTCTCTTATAATGGAAAGAGTCCAATGTTCTGCTGTTTTTGGCCCCATCTGGGGGCAAAGTGACACAACCTTCCTGGAATGGCGGAAGGTTCTGGCCCATTAAGGGCCAGGAAGGCTAAGTTCTCTAGATGAAAGTCAAAGGCCTTGTGGAGGCTGAGACTGCTGAGACAGTTGAAGCTTAGCAGTCTTTGCTTTCCTTTGTTTAGGTGGTTGCTGAGTCTTCCGGACAGGCTGACCTGCAGAACGTCCCTGCCGATAAGAGGGGTAAAATCTCTTCTTTTTGGAAAAGAATGGTTTCTTGAAGGATTTCTTCCTTGCAGGATCAGCTGTGGCTTTGGATAATCTATCCAAAGTGGCGTTATCAGCATCCAACTCATTGGCCTCTTCTTGCCAATTTTTGCCGAATAGATTCTCACCTGTACAAGGAATATTGCCCAGTTTGTCCTGCACCCAGAGCTCCAAATCGGATGCCAGAAGCCAGGCAATTCTACGTGCACCTATGGCAATGGCAGAGGTTCTGCTTATGCACTCAAACAGTCAAAAGCTGCACGATTGACAAATTTACAAACATCCTGGGCATGTTTAACCAGTGTGAGAAAATCCTGCCTCTTATCTTCAGGAAGAAGGCGGCTCAAAACCTCTAAATCACCTGTGACTTCCTTAAGGAACATTCGCATATGTAAGATATAGGAACTGATCCTGGCAGAAAGCATGGAAGCCTGGAAAGTACGACGTCCAAAGGCATCCAAAGTTCGACACTCACGTCCTGGAGGGATTAGAGGCATGACTCTTTGCACTCCTGATCCTCCTCATAGCTGACTCCACTACAATAGAGTGGTGAGGCAGCTGAGTCTTTTGGAAACTAGGACATGGAGGAACCCGATACATGGTATCCAGTCGATGGGAGTGAGGAGAGGTGGTAAGGGGGGTTTCCCACATTCTTAACATGAGATCATGTAAGATCTCATGGATAGGCAAGGTAGCTGCCTCCTTAGGAGCTTTGGGATATTGTAGAATCTCCAAATCCTTTGCCCTGGGCTCTGTCTCAGGAGCCACAGTAATGGACAGACCTCGAGCCACCTCTCTGATAAAATCCTGAAAGGAAATATCTTCTGGAGGAGACATCCTACGTTTAGGAGAGGAAGGCTCCTCCGGGAGAAGTATTCCGGTACCGACAGAATCGTCAGAATCCTCAGACTCCTTTGAGGATTCAAAGTACCTTCTGTTCGGATGCTCTTGAACAGCACGATACCCGTACCGACCGAAGTCGGTGCCAGGGGGAATCGGTACCGGAAGGCATGGCTTGACTGGGTGCTGGCAATGCAGACACCGACGTCGATGCTATCGGTACCGATGCCGGGGCCGGTACCAGCTGAACTGTCTGACGCGGTTCTGAGGGTGTCGATGCCGCAAGGAGAGCCGTCAGACTGCATTCTATCGACGCTGCCGATGCCTGGGTATCAGTACCGGAGAAAACAGCCGGTACCCAGAGCATGGCACCAGTAGTTCTGCCGAGGTTGAGGCCTCGAGAACATCCTGGAGCCCCAATAATGCTTTGGAAGCCGAAGCCTTCCGCTGGGGCAATTTTGCCAGTACAGAATCCTCAAGGGCAACGCCAGAGGCATCTCGATGCTTAGAAGGAGATCTACCCTTTGAGGACCAGCTGGAATTATGTTTAGTTACCTGAGATCCATGGGAGGAAGATGAAGCTCTGAAAGACGTCGATGACACAGAGGCTGCATCGGAGGGAAAAAGGGTGCTGAGCTTAGCAGCCCTGTTTTGTCGACCCCTCTTGGACATCATGGCACAAGCCATGCACTCCGAAATGGAGTGGTCAGGACGTAAACATTTAAGACACCACTCATGGGTGTCGGTGACGGAAATAGTACCGCCACACTTGGTGCACTTCTTAAAACCCGAAGCGGGTTTTTCCATAATGGAGGAAATTTTGGGCCTAAGACCCAAAATGGCACGTGCACCTGAGGAAGAAAAATTGGGAAAAAATAACTAAATATATATATATATTTTTTTTTTTTTTTTTTTTAAAGAACGAAAGAACCACCGGTGGTACTGGTAAAGCATCGAGGAAGGCAGACACCACCACAAAAAGAAGAATAAGTAAAAAAATTTTCTGCGGTGACAGGAACGATGACCTGCTGGCTCCGCGGAAAATGAAGAACTGGAGAGAGGCAGTTGGGAAAGGCGGGAAGGCAGCACGCAGGCGCTGTGGGATGCTCTCAAAAGCTTTCTAATTGGACGCTGGGGAGCTTTCCCACGCAGGCTCCGTCGGTACCGACGATACCCATATGTGAAGACTACATTCCTGCTTGTTCCTGGAGATTCTGATTTACAATTCAAATCATTATAATAAATATATATGACATAATCAAGAAAACAGCAATTAAATATAAAGAAACCATATCAACAAAGCAGCCCAGATTAAGGGGAAAAGGGGAACATAAAAAGTAAAAAAAGAAATAAAATATGGAAATAAGATACCAGCAATTACTACTATAAAATTATACTAACCCAACACTCTCTTAAACAGGAGTCAATGTAAATTTGGCAATACCCTTTCTTTCACAAAATTCTCTAAGAAGGTCGCCAGGACAACCAGAAATTTATACCTAGTGCCTGGGATTTGCACGCCTCCCCCTCCCCCTATCACGGGCCGAAAGTCACTTCTGTCTGCTCATGGGAGATCCGATCTACCACGGGCAGAATGGAAATGACCTTTACCACGATCAGGGCTTAGATGTAGCAGACAGCCCACAAGAATACGATTTGCAGGCTGTCTGAATGCATCTACCCCTAATCGTGGCAAAGATTTCTCCTGTTCTGCCCATGGGAGATCGGATCCCCACAGGCAGAACAGGAGGGGAAGCCCTGGGCTGCAAAGAGCTGTGGGTATCAGAGCTTTCAGGGAAAAAAATGGAGAGAGGCATCATCTTAAAAAAACAAACAAAAAAAAAGTACAGAGGATGGGGAATTAGAAAGCAGGGGATGAGAGTGCTGGGGGAAGACAGCCCGAAAGGGGAGCAAAGAGTGGGGAGGGATTCAAGTTGTGAGGGACGTGTGTAAGGTGGAGGTTAAAGGGATGAATGCATAGGGGCAAAAATGACAATTTATATATGCCAAAGTGTGCATTCCTCCACCCAGAACATACCCACATGCACCACACACCCCACACTACTGCACTCTACCTTTGCATGACACACACAGAGGCACAATACATGTGCACATTCACACACACACACACCTCACATCACATACGCACACACAGACAACCCACCTCCGCGCCACAGACAGAGGCTCTTCAGCTCTGCAGCACATACACATGCACCGCAGCCTGCATCCACCTCTACATCTCACACAGAGGCTCCCCAACTCTGCAGTAAATACACATGCACCGCAGCCTGCACCCACCTCCACATTCCACACGCAGACAGGTACACTACTGTTGCAGCACACATCCACAAAGACACTTGCTACCTAAAACTAAAACTATTGTTATCTAAAGATGATGTAGGAACTCTGGTGCTGGTCTCATGAGAACATGAAACCAGCACAAGGGAAATGGAGGGGAGGAAGGGACATGGAAGTCACAAGCACTGTGGAGATAGGATGCATGCATGTCTGCGTACATGCCACACAGGAGAGATGCGTGTGTGAGGGATGCATGGGTGCATGTATTGCGGATATGAGATGCGTTTGTGCATGTGTCATGCAGGAGAGATGTATACATGAGGGATTAGTGTGTGTTGCAGAGATGGGGTGCATGCATGGGTGCATTGCAGAAGTGTGGTGTGTCGCGAAAGTAGGGTGCATGCATGCATTGCAGAGGTGGGTGCATGCATCACAGAAGGAGGTGTGTGCATGCATGTGTTGTGGAGATGGGTGCGTGCATGAGTGGTTCCATACCTGTGTCATGGGGTGGGGTGCATGCGCGAATGCATGTGTCATGGAGGTGGTGTGTTGTGTGCGTGGGTGTGTTGCAGAGGTGTGATGTGTTGTGTGCGTGGGTGAGGGTGTTGCAGAGGTGTGGTGTGTTGTGTGCGTGGGTGAGGGTGTTGCAGAGGTGTGTGCATGCGAATGTGTTCAGTGGCAGGATGTGTATGTGCGTGTGTGGTGGAGGTGGGTGCATGTATGCGTTAGAGGTGGTATGCGTGTGTCACGCAGGTGGGATGGATGAATGCGGGAGCGTGCGGGGTGCATGCGTGCGTCACGGAAGTGGGGGGTGTGGGATGAGTGGGTGTGAGTGATGGAGGTGGGGTGTGCGAGAGTGCACGCGTTGGTCCATGTGTGCGTTGCGGAGGTGGGGGGCATGTGCAAATGCACATGTGGATCCATTCATGTGTCGCAGTGGTGGGGGATATGCGCAACTGCACGCATCGGTCCGTGTGCGCGGGGGTGTATACATGCATTGCAGAGGTGGGGTGTCTGCCACTGGGGAGGTGGCGTGCTTGTTTGTGTGTGCACACATGCTGGGAAGGTGGGATGAGTATGCGCGCGTGTGTTGCAGAGGCGGGGTGTGTGCGCGTGTACGTACGGGGGGGGGAGGTGCGGTTGGAGTTGTGCATGGCGAGGGGAGGTGCTTCACCCTCCAATCGTTTGCCTTCTTCTCTCCCCCCCTACAAATGTAAGCCCTCTCCTGCTGTCCCTCCCCCACCTCATTGCTTCCCTTCCCATACTCCCTTTCTCCCTCACATTCACTCCAGTCTTTCACCCCCCTCCACACCCCTCATTCTTAAATCCAACCTGCTTCCTCTTTAAATTTCTTCAGTCTCTGGCAGAAGTGCTGCAAAAGGCCGCGATCGCAGCTGAGACTGGAGCTATGTACCTCTGGGAGATGGAATCCCCACGGGCGGACAGCAGAGGTCTCTGCCGTGATCCCAGCTTTTTGCTGCCCTTCTGCCCACATGTGGAGGAGTAGCCTAGTGGTTGGGGCAAGGTACTTCGGGCCGGAAGGTCGGGGGTTCAAATCCCACTAAAGGACAGCAACCTTGGGCCGGAAGGACTGGGGTTTCTAGTCCCACAGGTGCTCCTTGTGGTCTTGGGCAAGCCACTTAACCCTCCATAGCCCATGTTCCCTGTAAAATAGTTCTCTGTGTGCTGTGCTTTCCTGTCTAATCAATGTGTTTATACCTCAAAACTTTCCTGTCATGATTTGACAATTTCCAATCTGTAATCAAAAAAAACCCGCTGCTGATCGCTGGAAGTAGCGGTATACAAAATGTATACTAAATAAAATAAATAAATAAATGTGCTCTGAACCCAAGGCCCCAGGTCTGATTTTTCAGTCCCCTTGGCAACCTGAGGTTTGTCAAGCCCTGGAGTAAATCATACTTTATAGTATCAGACAGATGGTCAGAGAAAATAAAACATAAAAATTGTTCAAATTGTAAGAACTTATGCCATATTTTTCTTCGAATCTGGAATTCACAAAACAAATCAATTATAACAACTTCAGATGGATCTCATAGTTGCTCAGATAATGCTCTGAAGATATTTGAAAAGTACACAACTTATAAATATTTGTAAAATAATTTTACTAATAGACATTTATGTCATTTCACTCATATTACTAAAATGTCAATAATATTCACCTTATTCTTAAGGTTTTACATGAGGTTTAAAAAAAGTAATCTTCCTAGAGATTAATATCTAGAAAATATAAACTTTGGTAAGGAAGATCACAGGATTTATTGTATTTTAAAGCCATTTATAGCCTGCTCATCCAATGTTCTCAGCTGATACCAATAAAACAAATATAATATTCAAAGACACAGATGGTGACAAATACTTATACAAATCAATAAAAATATTAAAATTTTCATAAAACAGTATGATCAAAACAATTCCTAGCTGATACACTTAAGGCTATATTTTATAACCCTCCCCAAAGAAAAATGTTTTGAATTTCTTCCAGAAATCCAGTTCAGTCAGCTTACAAAAATTTGCAGGTATCTAGTTCCACAAAGTGGGAACTGTACAGGAAAGAGCATGACTACGTGCAGATACCTACCAAGCCCAAGACAGTGGAGGAACTGTCAGCAAGTGCTGATCTTATGACCTTAAATAGCCTTGCTGGGCTGGCAGGGTGACAAGGTAGAAGTCCACATTAACAGCAAACTGAGACAAACAGCTTTAAAGATGAGTCTAGGAATGGGAGAGTAACCTAATGTTTAAAGCAGTTCCCTGAGAAATGCCGCTCTCTCCCCTCCTCCTCTTCTCCCTTGTGTCCTGTTCTAATTTCTCTTTCCTATCGAATTATGGCATTCTTTTCCTTTTCCAGCAGCATTCTGTAAACCACCCTGTTTGTAAAGTGGCACGGTATATCAAAAAGCCGAATAAAGATAAAGAAAAAGGAAAGCCTGGCTGGAATCCCAGTGCTGCTCCTCCTGATGATGGGCAAGTCTCTTAACCCTTTATTGCCTCAGGTGCAAACTTAGATTACACTGGTCAACACAATTTTTGTCACAGACTCACTCTGACCCGTTTCATATGTAATTTTTCCCATTGTTTACAAATATGGTATCAGAATTTTTCTATCACCCATACTTCAGGAGATGATATCTAGTAAAGTATGTACATTACTGTAAATTAGCCATTACAGTTTTGTTTCAGTAAACAAAGGTTGAATACGAAAACTTCCATCATAATTATTATTGTATGTTGTCAGCCACAACCAAAAAATGCTGAGTCATGTAGTTATAATATAATTAATTAACCGGGCCCCTTGCCCTACTGGTCCAGCTGATACAAGCAGAAAACGCTGTCATGTATTGGTATGCTTTCTGTCACCGTCAGAGACTGTGGTTTGTATTATTTGAAAAAAACAGAATCTGAATGGATGTGAGTTTGCGTTAATCTATTTCATAAACAGCAGTTGGTTAATAAATATTACGGTTATCGCTTGCAGTTGTTTAACAATGCCTCGAAAGTGTGTTAATCGTCCAGATTCATTTTGCTACATTTGCAGTAAAGTTACTTTTAAGAAGCAGAGAAGACGTTTTACTCCGCTTGTTAAGACATGTTATAAGCTGTACTTCGGATGTCAAGTCGGTGACCAGGACAAAAATTGGGCGCCTCACGTCTGCTGTATTACCTGTGTCAGACTCCTAACAGGTTGGGTAAAGGGTGTTCAACACATGAATTTTGTTGTTCCAATGATCTGGAGGGAACCAAGGGATCACTTGACAGATTGCTACTTTTGCCTTACAAACATTGCAGGCATTACTTCAAAATCAAAACACACTGTAAATTACCCAAATTTACCATTTGCCATGAGGCCTGAGCCTCACTGTCAAGAATTGCCAGTGCTAAAGCCTCCAGAAAATCTTACAGTGAATGAGGATGAAAAAGAAGAACCAATGAATGCTGATTATGTTGTTGATGATGGCGATGCTGTAATGCAGGATCCAAGCTTTGAGGCATCCGGTTCCTCTTCTGAACCACATTTACTGGACCAAGGCGATTTGAATGATCTCGTCAGAGATTTGAATCTTTCAAAGCGACAAGCGGAACTGTTAGGGTCACAACTGAAAAGCTGGAATCTTCTTCAGAAAGAAACCAAAGTGTGCACTTTTAGAAATAGGCATACCGAGTTTGTGAATTACTTTGCCTTTGAAGATGGAATTACTTTTTGTTGTGAAGTTAAATCCGTGATGGAAACACTTTGTCCGGATTATAGAACAGAGGATTGGCGACTATTTATTGATTCTTCTAAATATAGCCTAAAAGCTGTGCTTATCCACAACGGAAATATTTTACCATCCGTTCCAGTAGCTCATGCCGCCAATATGAAAGAAACTTACAGCAGTATGCATCTCCTGCTAACAAATATCCAGTATGAAGAACACAAGTGGAATATTTGTGGCGATTTAAAAGTAATTTTCCTCTTGCTTGGACAACAGCTTGGTTGGACAAAGTATTATTGCTTTCTGTGTGAGTGAGACAGCAGGGACAGGAAAAATCATTACATCTGGAAACAGTGGCCAAAGAGATCATCACTAGTACCAGGCCAGAAAAATGTTGCACATGACCCACTTGTGGAGCCGAATAAAGTATATCTACCTCCACTCCATATAAAGTTGGGTCTTATGAAGAACTTTGTAAAAGCCATGGATAGAAGTAGATTTGGATTTGAATATCTAAGAAAGAAATTTCCACGAATCAGTGAGGCGAAGATCAAAGAAGGGATCTTTGTAGGACCTGATATTAGAAAACTGATGAAAGATGAAAACTTGAATGAAACTGAAAGAGCTGCATGGGAGTCCTTTAAGACTGTTTGCCATGACTTCTTGGGAAATAACAAGGCACACAACTACGCAGAATCAGTGGATACTCTACTGAAATCTTACCAGAAACTGGGATGTAACAGGTCCGATTCTTTTTAACATCTTTGTTAGTGATATAGCGGAAGGGCTGTCGGGTAAGGTTTGCCTCTTTGCAGATGATACCAAAATCTGCAATAGAGTGGACACCCAGGAAGGTGTAGATAACATGAGGAGGGATCTAGCTAAGCTTGAAGAATGGTCTAGAATTTGGCAGCTGGGATTTAATGTTAAAAAATGTAAGGTCATGCATTTGGACTGCAGCAATCCAAGGGAGCAATACAGTATAGGAGGTGAAGTACTTTTGTCCACTAAAGAAGAGCGGGACCTAGGCGTGGTTGTATCTGATGATCTTAAAGTAGCTAATCAGGTAGAAAAGGCGACGGCAAAAGCTAGAAGGATGCTTGGGTGCATACGGAGAGGAATGGCTAGCAGAAAAAAGGAGGTGATAATGCCTCTGTATAAGTCTTTGGTGCGACCTCATTTGGAGTATGGTGTGCAATTCTGGAGACCACACCTTCAAAAGGATGTGAACAGGATGGAGTCGGTGCAGAGGATTGCTACTAAAATGATTAATGGGCTTCATTATAAAGCATTTGAGGACAGACTTAAGGATCTTAATATCTACACCTTAGAGCAGCGGTTCTCAACCTGTGGGTCGCGACCCCCACGGGGGTCGCCACAGGATTTGGCGGGGGTCGCTTAGCCTCCACCAAGTTTTAAAAAAACGCGCACAAGTTGCTGCCGCTGCCGAGTCCGCTTCTCGGCAGCGGCAAACTCCTTTAAACTCACTGCCTTCTTCTGCAGCCGCGGCTCCCTGCCTCATAGGGAACCGCGGCTGTACCTGTAAAATCGTTGCGGAGCCCTTCCTGTCTCGACGGGCTCCGTGCAGCATTGTCCCGCCTCCAAAGGAAGTGGCAAACAACTTCCTTTGGAGGCGGGACAATGCTGCACGGAGCCCGTCGAGACAGGAAGGGCTCCGCAACGATTTTACAGGTACAGCCGCGGTTCCCTAAGAGGCAGGGAGCGGCGGCTGCATTAAAAGAGAGGCAGACATGAGGAGAGGGGATGAGGGGGCAGGGAACCTGCAAAACGGCTGACATCGGCAGAGGGGGGCTGACAGGGAGGGATGGGGGGGGCTGACATGGACATGGAAAGCCGGGGCCTGACATGGAGGGATGGAGGGAGGAGGGCTGACATGGACAGATGGAAGGATGGGGGCTGACATGGATGGAGGGAGGGAGGAAGGGGGCTGATATGGATGGAGGGAGGGGGCTGACATGGACAGATGGAAGGATGGGGGCTGATATGGATGGAGGGAGGGGGCTGACATGGACAGATGGAAGGATGGGGGCTGACATGGAGGGATGGAGGGGGGCTGACATGGACAGATGGAAGGATGGGGGCTGACATGGAGGGATGGAGGGGGGCTGACATGGACAGATGGAAGGATGGGGGCTGACATGGATGGAGGGAGGGTGGAAGGAGGCTGATATGGCTGGATGGATGGAGGGCGGAGGGCTGACATGGACAGATGGAAGGATGGGGGCTGACATGGATGGAGGGAGGGAGGGAGGAGGGAGGGAGGAGGAAGGGGGCTGATATGGATGGAGGGAGGGGAGGGAGGAAGGGGGCTGATATGGATGGATGGAGGGAGGGAGGAGGGCTGACATGGACAGATGGAAGGATGGGGGCTGACATGGATGGAGGGAGGGAGGGAGGGAGGGAGAAAGGGGGCTGATATGGATGGAGGGAGGGGAGGGAGGAAGGGGGCTGATATGGATGGATGGATGGAGGGAGGAGGGCTGACATGGACAGATGGAAGGATGGGGGCTGACATGGATGGAGGGAGGGAGGGAGGAAGGGGGCTGATATGGATGGAGGGAGGGAGGGAGGAAGGGGGCTGATATGGATGGATGGATGGAGGGAGGAGGGCTGACATGGACAGATGGAAGGATGGGGGCTGACATGGATGGAGGGAGGGGGGCTGACATGGACAGATGGAAGGATGGGGCTGACATGGAGGGAGGGGGCTGGAATGGACAAAGGGGAGAGACAGGGGGACATACTGGACAGACGGGATAAATGCTGGACAGAGGCGAGAGACAGTGCAGGTTAGGATTATAATGGGCTGATGAGGGAGCTAGCACTGGTAATGGGCAGATGGGGGGGGGGGGGCTAGGAAAGGTAATGGGTTGATTAGGGAAGGCTAGGACTGGGAATGGACTTATCAAGGGGGGGGGGGTAGGACTGGTAATGGACTGATGGGGGTCTAGCATTGGAAATGAACTGATCGGTGAGGTTAGGACTGGAAATGGGCTGATTATGGGAGCCTGGCACTGGTAATGGGGTTGAGGGGGGGACCAGCACTGGAAATGAGCTGATTAGGGGAGGCTAGGACTGGTAATGAGCTGATGGGGGGGTAGGATTGGTATTGGGCTGATTAGGGGAGGCTAGCACTGGTAATGGGGTTGAGGGGGGATTAGCACTAGAAGTGAGCTGATTGGGGGGCTTTGACTGGGAATGGGCTGATTGTGGGGAGGGGAGGATAGAGCTGCTGGCCCTGGAAGAAAACTGGGGGCTAAGGCTACAAGTGGGCTGATACAAGGGGATGGGAGAATGGAACTGGAAGGGAGTGGATCTGAGAGGGGCTGCCATGGTATTTGTACTAGAAGGGACTGGTCAGTGGGGAAGGAGGGGGACTGGAAGGGAATGGACACCAGTGGCAGTCATGGGAATGCAAGTTGACATTGGAAGGTACTGGGAGTGAGGACTGGAAAGGGGCTGATACTGGGGAGGGTTACTGGGACTGGAAATAGGCTGATGGAAAGAAGTGAAGAAAACGAAAGAAGAGATAAGAAATGGCAGATGGACCATAGACCACAGAAAGAGAGCTAAGAGAAGACAGGAAAGCAGAAGCCTCAGATCGGGACCAGCATGATCAGAGAATAAATTGGTCAGACAACAAAGGTAGAAAAAATAATTTTATTTCATATTAGTGATTTGACTACAAAATCATCATAATTTTGAAATCAAATATTGTTACTTGTGATTAATTATTGTGGTTTAAATAAGTGTTTTATAAATAAAAACATATTGCAAAGGCCTATAATATATTAATAATTCAACAAATGATTACAGCGACAATGCGTTAACAGTAAAGGAAGAGAGACGCATTTGATTTTATCATTGGGGGTCATCACAAGTTGACCAACGGTAAAAGGGGTCACGGTACAAAAAAGGTTGAGAACCACTGCCTTAGAGGAAAGGCAGGATAGAGGTGATATGATTGAGATGTTTAAATACCTCCGTGGCATAAATGTTCAGGGGGAGAGCCTCTTTCAATTGAAAGCAAGTTCTGCTACGAGGGGACATGGGATGAGGGTGAAGGGAGATAGATTCAGGAGTGATATGCGGAAACATTTCTTTACAGAAAGAGTAGTGGATCCATGGAATAGTCTCCCAGTGGAGGTGGTAGAGATGAGGACAGTAACTGAATTCAAAAAAGCATGGGACCAACACAGAGGATCTCTAAAGGTAAAAAGTGGACTGTTGTAGTTGTTGTTATGGAAGGACAGACTAGATAGGCCATATGGTCTTTTTCTGTCAGCATGTTTCTATGTCTGAAAATGCACTTCTTGCATTCACACCTGGATTTTTTTTCCTGCAAATCTAGGAGCAGTCAGCGATGAACATGGGGAAAGGTTTCATTAGGACATTTCAGTAATGGAAAATAGGTACCTGGGCAAGTGGAGCACCAGTATGCTTGCAGACTATTGTTGGACCCTTAAGAGGGATGTTCTTGAGATACAATACAGCAGAAAATCATATACAACTACCTTTTAGGAGACATTAAATTACAATGTACATCTAATGTAAATATGAGCAACATAGTCTAAATTTAAAGTACATGTCACTCAAAAACGTTACGTGATGGAGAATTCCTAAGTACATAGCAAGATGATACATAAAGTACCACAGAACAGAAACAGAAGACCCATGATGCAAAACACACTAGAGGTCCCAAAAGTAATAACAAAATGCACAAAAGCAACGACAAATAGGGCCTTTACGATTTACGCACCCAGAGCATGGAACGCTCTCCCCACCTCTATTCGAAACATCACTTACCTAATTGACTTCAGGAAGGCATTAAAGCAGCACCTATTCACCACATACTACCCTGAATCCAGCACTAGTAATCATACATATGCCCCCTCAGACAATCACTCATTGCAATTAAACAATCAGACTCAGCATGAAAAAGGATAATCAACTGATCGCTCAGAAGATACCCACTGAAATGGAATCAGGACCCCCAGTGTAAATAAGATGTAGATATGTTATACAATGTACATAGTTCCCCCCAGTTACTTCCAAGTTGATCTCCTGTTTATTGTAAATACAACTCAGGGTTCCTGTGTTGTATGGTTGATGTTGAATGTAAACCGCTCTGATCTAAAATAGAGCGGTATAGAAGAACTGTTAAATAAATAAATAAAAAATAAAGTTTGTAACCAAAAACGGTACTAGAATTAGCCATTTTCATTTCTGTGAGAGAACGTTTTTTGAATTTTGTTTACCAGTGTTATAAGCCCTCTGGCAACAAGAAAACAACGTAGCTGCATTGAGCTACTTCTAAAAAAAATAAAAAAATAAAAAAAGTGAGAACTAAATCCAAATGCACTTTAAACTTTATATACCTTTTAAATGGTAGTCGATGCAAAGATTGTAGGGCCAGGGTAATATGTTCACGTTTACACCCCTACCACCAAAAGGCAGCTACATTTAGAATGAGCTGCAAAGTCTTTTTTTTCTTTAAATTTTTTATTTATAGATTTTTACATCAAGTGGCCGTGAGATACCCCAAACCAACAACAAAATAGGGAGAGAGTATACACTATTCTAGCACATCATGTGTAGATATTCTGGCATTAATAAAAGTAGCAAGATCAAGAGGATTAGTAAAAAAATATCTAATAGATTTATATATGACCAGGCATCTACATAGAAAACATAGGAAGAAAGATCCTCCAAGTTGCAGCACAATGGATTTTAATAACAAAAACTGTTTCCGCCGCTTCTGAGTTTCCCGAGTAAGATCAGGAAACATAGAAATGGATAGACTAAAAAGTCTCCAACCGCTTCTTGAAAAGTCTAACAAAACAATGGGAAGCCCCAATTATAGAACATTACAACAGTTTAATTGAGTTAAGATAAATTGCTGCAATACTGTTCGAAAGCCATAACATCCAAGAATAGATTTAACATTCTCAAAACCTGATATGGGGTTTAAATGTCAATGATGAATCCAAGAGAATGCCTGAACAGTGTACCTCTTGTTGAATATAAGTTTGCTATCTATCAATTTCTACATAAGATCTTCAGTAGTCATATTTTTATGTACAACCTTGATCTTTTTTCCCCCAAGTTTAAACAAACAGAGAGGGCTGTTTAACAAGAAAGTTGTTATTTTAGCAAAGGCCCTCCCCAGACATCAAAGAAAGTGGTCTATCTTAGCAGGCAAGTGTTCCATTACATCATCAGCATATATTCTTGTACTCAAGGCCTAAGCACACGAATGTATCACACAGTGGATAGATATACAAAGTAAACAGCATTGCTCATAGTGCTGATCCCTGTGAGACCCTTAGTCATTGCATATGGCTCTCATTTTTAGGTACCTTATATTAACCTGCTGCGCTCTGTTAGATAAATAAAGTTTAAACCAAGTCTACACAGTAGTGCGAATGCTCACGATAAGCCTTGAGTGACGAGAGACTCAAAAGCAATAGAGATATCCAAAAACACACAACAGAGCCAAATTCCACAATTATCTAAAGGAAAAAACTAATAAAAGCTCTGTGCTGTAGCCCTTCCTAAATCCAAAGTGAAATCTGTCCAGCACGTGAATGGTGCTTATAAAGTCTTGTAATTGCAAGAACAGCTCTCTCACTTTAGCCAAAAACAAAAAGCCTGATATAGGGTGATATTTTGGATCTTCAGCTTCAAGGGACGTTTTCGTCAAAACAACCTTTACTGAGGCCCTTTTCAAAGATGAAGGTGGTGGCCTTGTTGTAAGGAGGCACCAAAAATAAGAGCTAAACAATCAGCCATCTTCGATTTCTGAGACTTGATAATCCAGGGCAGACATGGAAACACATCGACAATTAACTTTTCTAGTTGTTCAAATGATACTGAATAAAAGGACTGCCAGATAGCTGGTTGAACAGAAGTAATTTCCTCAAGATCAAAATCGCTGGTGGATCGTGCTTTGAAAATGAACAGCATAATCATCACAGAACAGGATGGCTTCAAATTTTCTTCCAGATATGAATCATTCCACAGTGTAAAATAATTTCCTGGGTTATTTCCAGCTTTGAAGGTCTGTCCTTTTTTGTGAGATCTGTCAAGATAGCTGTTCATAAGAAGAAATAAGACCTTACCTGCTAATTGTCTTTCCTTGAGTTCTCTCCGGGCCAGTCCAGGCAAGTGAGGGTTTGTCAACCTTCTCCAGCAGCTGAGGACTGAAAAACTGAAGTTTTACTGAAACAGTGTCTGGCTCCCTCTGCTGTCTGAACCTCAGTCTAAACTTACAAAGCAGCAGAACGAGAAACTAAAAGAGAAACCAACGGAACCCGCCTAAAACTACAAGCTCCATACTCCTGACCCTTATGTATGCTAAGCAAGGGACATCCCCTTGACCGCTCTCCTTTGAGAGTCTTTTCATTTTTATTTATTTATTTTTGTTTTGTAACGTTCCCATATCTGTAGGGAATCATGGAATTAGCCCCTCAAGAAGCTGAGGGAGACCCACAGACCATATCAAGCAACGTCATTGAGCGGAAGATCTAATACTGACTCTTCGGAATCCCCCACGCAAATCGCCAAATGTCGTGGAGCAAAGCGGAGCCTACCCCCAACGCAGAAGACACTGGACACGGAAAGAACGATACCTCGCAAATGTAACCGGGTGGGACCTGGACTGGCCCGGAGAGAACTCAAGGAAAGACAATTAGCAGGTAAGGTCTAATTTCTTCTTCCTCATCGTCTCTCCGGGCCAGTCCAGGCAAGTGAGGGAAGTACCAAAACAGTAACTATCCCTGGGAGGGACCTGCGAGACCCGCAATGACGGCCGACGCTCCCACATTTGCGTCTCCCCTGGCCTGAACATCCAACCGATAATGCTTCGAAAAGGTGTGCAACGACGACCAAGTTGCCGCCTTACATATATCCACCGGCGGAATCAGTGCCAGCTCAGCCCATGACATCGCCTGGCTACGAGTTGAATGAGCTCTGAAAAGCTCCGGCGGCGACTTCCGCTCGCTTGATAAGCCGCTGCTACAGCACATTTAACCCATCGCACTATGGAGGCCTTGGAGGCAGCTTCCCCCTTTCGCGGCCCCACAAACAAAACGAACAGCCTGTTCGATTTGCGAAAGGGTTGTGTCCGAAGATACCTTTTAAGTACCCTACCTAAATCCAACTTTCGGAGAACCGAATCGATGGGTGCTCCTTGGTGATCCTGAAAAGTCGGAAGGGAAATAGACTGATTCACATGGAAACTGGATACCACCTTTGGGAGAAAGGAGAGTACGGGACGCAACACCACCTTCTCCCGCGTGAAGTGCAAGAAGGGCTCTCTACATGAAAGTGCCTGAAGATCCGACACTCGCCTAGCCGAACATAAGGCCACTAAGAAAGCGGTCTTCCAGGAAAGTTCTTTGAAGGACACCTCTCTTGCTGGCTCAAAAGGAGGCTTCGCTAAAGCCTCCAATACCAAATTAAGATCCCAAGCTGGAATGACGGGGCGTACTGGAGAACGCAAGTTCTTGACCGCTCTCAGGAACCGCAAAATATCCGGATGCCGAGAGAGAAGCATCCCCTTAATCCTACCCCGAAAACACACCAGCGCTGCGACTTGCACCTTGAGCGTTGCAAGGGCCAAGCCCTTATCAAGACCGTTTTGCAGAAAGGACAACACCTCCGGCAGCAGGGAACAGCCCGGCCGCAGACCACGCTCCCCACACCAGTGTTCAAAAATCTGCCAGACGCGAACGTACGCTAGAGAAGTAGACAAGCGTCTGGCCCGGAGGAGAGTGTCGATGACCGATGGCGAATAACCTCTACGCCTCAACCTTTCCCATTCAAGAGCCAAGCCGTAAGCGAGAAGCGGTCCACGTCCGGCATGAGAAGCAGACCCTGACTTAAGAGATTCGCTCGCGCCGGCAGTCGCCAAGGACGGTCTACCAGTAGGCGGACCAGATCCGCGTACCACGGTCTCCGGGGCCAATCTGGGGCCACCAGTATAACCCACCCACCCTGGCCCTCTATCCGCCGTAGGACTCGGCCTATTAAAGGCCAAGGAGGGAACACAGAGCAGCCCTACCGACGGCCACGGCTGCGCCAGAGCGTCCAGACCCTCCGACATACGTTCTCTCCTCCTGCTGAAGAACCGACAGGCTTTGGCATTGTCGTAGGTGGCCATCAGATCCATCGTCGGCTGTCCCCACCGGAGGATTAGGTCGTGAAACACTGCCGCGTTCAACTCCCGCTCCCCTGGATCTACCACATGCTTGCTGAGATAATCCGCCTGCACATTGTCGCGGCCTGCCACATGAGCCGCTGAAAGAGCTACCAGGTGGGTCTCCGCCCAGCTCATCAACCATTGACTCTCCCTCAAGAGAACAGCGCTGCCTGTACCGCCCTGCTTGTTGATATAAGACACAGTCACGGAGTTGTCGGAGAAAACTCTCACCGCCTTGCCCTCGACGAGAAGACGAAACTCTTGCAGCGCTAACCGCACTGTCCGAAGCTCTAGCAGGTTTATGGACAAAACCGACTCCTCCAGTGTCCAAACACCTTGAGCTATGTGAGACAGGCAATGAGCCCCCCCCAGCATGCGAGACTGGCATCGGTCGTGAGGAGTAACCAATCCGGGGACCGCAAGGGCATTCCCGCCCGAAGATGAGCGGGATCCACCCACCAGCGCAGACTGTCGCTCACGGCTGGAGCGCGAGGTAATCTGCGAGAGAGGGGGTGATCCTGAGGAGACCACCTTGACAGCAACGCGTGTTGCAACAGTCTCATATGCGCCCGAGCCCAGGGCACCAGATCGAGCGTTGCCGCCATGGAACCAAGCAGTTGCAAGTAACGCCATGCCGTTGGCGCTTTCAGGAGCAGAAACATTCTCACCTGCCCCATAAGCTTCTGTACCCTGGGCTCGGGCAAGAACACTGCTCCTATGCTCGTGTCGAACAGCGCCCCAAGATACAGGAGTCGCTGGGTTGGCCGCAATTGACTCTTGGTCTGGTTTATTACCCAGCCCAACTGTTCGAGTAGGTCGACCACCCGAGCCGTTGCCACTTCGGATTCCGCAACCGACGGTGCCCGAATCAACCAATCGTCGAGGTATGGGTGTACTAACACGCCCTCTCGCCTCAACGCCGCTGCTACCACCACCATCACCTTTGTGAAGGACCGCGGCCAATCCAAACGGCAACGCTTGGAACTGGAAGTGACCCATGGGCACCGCAAAACGTAAAAATTTCTGGTGCTCTGGCCGTACTGGAATATGTAGGTAGGCCTCTGTCAGGTCGATGGAGGTGAGTACCTCCGTGGGTTGCACGGAGCAAATCATGGATCTGAGAGTCTCCATGCGAAAGTGCGGAATTCGCAAACAGCGGTTCACGTGCTTGAGATCCAAAATAGGACGAAAGGACCCCTCCTTCTTGGGGACCACGAAATAAATGGAGTACCGACATGACCCTAACTGGTCGTGTGGAACCGGAACCACCGCACGAAGGCGCAACAAGCGCTGAAGGGTCTCGGACACCGCCATTGCTTTTTCCGCAGAACCACAAGGAGACGCCATGAAAACGTCCCGTAACGGACGAGCAAACTCGAGGGCATAACCGTTGCGTATAATTTCTAGCACCCAGAGATCTGTCGTTATTGTGGTCCAGACAGAAAGGAACCGCTGCAGCCGTTCCCCCACCGGAATTTCCATCTGGACCAACCTCACTTCATTGTGGCTTTTTGCTGGAGTTCTGCTGGGTTTGGAAATAACCCCTGCCGAACCCTCGAGCCCCTCGAAAGGACTGCCCACGAGCCACAAAGCGCCCCCTTTGATAAGGGACAAACCGAGAGCCTCTGAACCTGCGAGTCTCCCGCACTGTCGTTCTGAGGCCCCCGGCAGGTCTTTGACCCTTCGGCCTGTCTTCTGGGAGGCGACCACCTTTGGAGTCACCTAAATCCTTCACAATCTTATCCAAAGCTGCTCCGAAAAGCAATGTGCCCTTGTAAGGTAGCTTAGTAAGACGTGTTTTGGACGAAACGTCCGCCGACCAATTTCGCAACCAGAGGAATCTCTGAGCCACAATAACCGCTGCCATAGACTTCGCGGAAATTCGAACAAGGTCATAGAAAGTATCCGCTAAATAAGCCGCAGCCGACTCCAGCTTCGCGCCGTCTTCTTCTCCTTTGGTCTGGACCCCTCCTTGAATCCATCGAATGGAGGCCCTAGACACGTATGCCCCACAGAAGGCCGCTCTGAGCGACAGGGCGCAAGTCTCAAAAGTCTGCTTTAACAGGGCCTCTAGCTTCCTATCCTGCAAATCCTTGAGGGCCACCCCGCCCTCTACCGGAATGGTGGTTTTCTTGGTCACCGCCGACACTAAGGCATCCGCCTTAGGCATTCTAAGCATATCCAGCTCCTCCTGCGGCAACGGATACAAGCGGGCGATAGCCCGAGCCCCCCGGAGAGTCGCTTCTGGGCATTCCCATTCGGACTCCACCATCTGCTTCATCACGCGGTGTACCGGGAAACACTTCTGCTCCGTCTTAAACCCTTGGAGCAGAGGATCCTCTAACGGCTGTTCCTGAGCCGGGGGCATCACAATATTCAAGGTCGTCAGCATCTGGGAAATAAGAGCCCCCAATTCCTCTTTTCTAAACACCCTGAAAAGACTAGGATCATCGCAGACTCCCAACTCCCCCTCCTCAAGATCAGCCGCCCACTGATCTAGGACTGGGTCCAGCAAAATCTCACCTTCTTCCACACTGTGAAGCTCTGGGCCGGGTACACCGATGCTATCGGTAGCCCCTTGGGTCCCATGGACAGAGCTGGAGGTACCTTCCCCCGGGTCCAAAAGAGAAGCTCCTTTATCCAGGCCCTGGGAGGGGAGAGGGCCCGAGTCCTTAACCTGAGCCTGCTGCCACTTTTAACAATATGCCTGATGCAGAGCCAGAATAAAATCAGCTGAAAAGGTGTTTCCCCAAAGTCTCCTGCACCGCAGGCAATGAAAGCGAAGGAGCTTCCTCCACATTAAACGGCTTCTTAGCCTTCGCCTTTCTCTTGGACGAGCTTTTGTGACCAGAAGGCAAAGGGGCAAAGGAGCAGATGCAGCAGAAATGGCCGCCGTTCCCGCCATTTCTGAGGCAGAAGGAAGGCCCCCCAGGAGCTCAGAGGCATCCGGCCGAGGTTCCATGCCGGCGAATCGCGCGGCAAAACTAAAATGAACAATGCCCGAAAGAAATGCTCACAGCAAACCCCGGTGAAACGTGACTGCCTGAATCCGCCAAAAAAACACTGAACGACGCGCGCAAACCGGCAATGCAGGAAAAAACAAACACTTCGGCGAGCTGACTGACCTGAGCCTGAGAGGGAGCCGACGAGTGCGTAATTGTACCGTCAAAGCAGCTGCCCCCCCGCTGCTAGCAGCGGCGTGCTTGTGACTGCGGAGGCTGTCAGATGGTCTCCGTGGCTCCCAGAACCACTTACCGCTTCCCTCTCTGGGCCTGGAGCTGAAGTCGAGACAGGCTCTGCCTCTAGCGCTCCGATGAACTCCAAGTCGGCATTGATAAAATATCGCGGCTGAAGGGGAGAGCCCTGCTAGAACTCTTTCCCCTGATGGAGGTAACAGTAAAATAAAAGAAAATTAGACCAAATCAAAACCTTAAAACAATATTCTATCCTATTCTCCGGGAGCCAGACAACAGACGTCTCCTTCAGCTGCTGAGGACTGAAAGACTGAGGTTCGGCCAGCAGAGGGAGCCAGACACTGTTTCAGTAAAACTTCAGTTTTTCAGTCCTCAGCTGCTGGAGAAGGTTGACAACCCTCACTTGCCTGGGCTGGCCCGGAGAGACGATGAGAAATGACACTCAGTATCCCTTCAGCACCCAGTTGGCCACAACCACTTTTGGGGAAAGCTAAGGTGCAGTATATGTTCATGTTTAACAGCTACTTTCCCCAGAGGTGCAGCTAATTGATGTTCATTTTTCAACAGATCTATTCCAACATTCTGTCACATCATCTGCATTTTCAGCAGTTATTGCATAATTGTTCCACCTCCCAAGACTTCGTGAGTTTGGCTAAATCAGCTCTAGGATGAACACTTTTGTGCTATATAACTTGCAATTCACATCTCTATATTTTTTTTTTCAAGTTTTTCACTTAAAATTAATGAGTTGACAATTACATTGGTCAGAAATTATGGGCAGAACTCAATAGATTTATCCAGCCTACTGGTTTCCTATTGACTTAGACAGGACCCACCACCACCAACATGCTGACACAGATTGGTTGGTTGCTGACAAATTTTAAATGTGGCTACCCAATGACATGAAATGCTGCTAGGATGTGCTGCTTTTTTTTTTTTATTATTATTTCTGCCCTTGCCTCTGCTCTTGAGGGAGTGAAGAGTGCGTTATTGACAATACTGCACCTCTTAATCGTGCTTGTACCATAGTTATAGAATATGACGGCAAATAAGGACTGTTATGCCTATCTGGTCTTCTCAATGCCACTCCTCAACTGATCCCTGGTTTTCCCTTCTTTGGCACTAGGGAATATGTGCTTATCCCATGCTTTTTTAAATTCTATTGCCATTTTGTTCTCCACTACCTGAACTGGAAGCTCATCCCATATATTCACCACACTTCCTTTGACGAGATATTTTCTGAAATATCAGCTCCTGAGTCCACCTCTCTGCAGCCTCATACTGGGACCTCTTGTTCCAGAGCATTTTTCCTCTGAAAAAGGTTTACATCTTGTACCCAATTTATACTCTTGAGCTATTTGATTGTCTCCAACATTCTTCCCCTCCCTATCAACCATTCTATCTTTGATGCAGAGACTCTGCACCAATTTGATAACCTCTTTCTGGACTGGACTGCCTACAGCCTACCTATATGTTCTTACAGCCTTTTGAGAAAGGTACAGGAATAAACATTCTCATTCACAAATACATAATTATATAGCTAGAAATGTACATAATACATAATTATAGTAGCTAAAAATGTATAACAACGAATTGGCAGTTACCAATTCATCTAAGATTTCTCTTTGGTGGAAACTGATAGTTTAAAT
Organism: Ichthyophis bannanicus; assembly: GCA_033557465.1. NCBI lineage: Eukaryota > Metazoa > Chordata > Amphibia > Gymnophiona > Ichthyophiidae > Ichthyophis > Ichthyophis bannanicus. Next base: position 158,467,197 of record CM066034.1, read on the forward strand.
CAATGCAATGAAAAGGCTAACATATTACCTTAAACAGTAGTATCATTTATACAAAAGTAATGCGAGTTAACTGATACAGTGCAAATAAGCATATATGGAAATTGTTAGAGAACATCTCACTGATACATGAATAAAATAAAATCATTACTTACTATTTATGTTTTAATAGTGAGTTATGCTACTAAAAATCAGAGGGAAATTCTGCTAAATACTGAGTGAACCTGGAACTTGAACATAATGCCTGGGCTATACCTTACATGCTAGTTTTAAATCTGTTTTTATTGGGAGAGGGGAAAGCGCAGTTACTCACCTGTAACAGGTGATCTCTGGGAACAGCAGGAAAACGTAGCTACTCACCTGTAACAGGTGTTCTCCAGGGACAGCAAGAATCAGTCCTCACATATGGGTGACGTTGGCGCCAATGGAGCCCTTGTGCGGAGCAATTCCCCAGCTTTCAAAGAAAGCCTTTGGGATTGCATCGCGCATGCGCGGTCCCCTTCCTGCCCAAGGGTGCCATCATGCTCAGTCAGATGACATAGCTAAAAAGACGGCAAAAATGAGAAAAAATTAATCAAAGGACTGCAACTCCAGGGGAGGAGGGAGGGTCGTGAGGACTGATTCCTGTTGTCCCTGGAGAACACCTGTTACAGGTGAGTAACTACACGCTTTCTCCAGGAACAAGCAGGAAGTCAGTCCTCACATATGGGACTCCCTAGCTATAGGCTACCGAGAACCCATAGCTGAAAACAGCTCCCTCTAGAACAGCTGCAGCAGCAGTGATAGGATTTTTCTCCGAGAACGCAACCCCCACGGTAGCCTGACACCAAAGGGTCAGAGAGTAGGAGTTGCCTAAACCTCAAAAAAGGTTACAGAGTACCGCCTGACCGAAAACACTGTCCCGCCGGGACTCTCTCTCCAGGCAGTAATGGGCTGCAAAAGTCTGGCTTGAAGACCAAGTTGCGGCCCGGCAGATGTCTGCCAACGGAACAGAGCAGTGGTTAGCCACTGATGTGGCCTTAGCCCTGGCAGAGTGGGCCATGATTTGGCCCTGCAGCTGGAGGTCGGCTGCCCTGTACGCCCAGGTGATGCAGTCTGCCACACAGGAGGATAACGTGCGCTTGGAGACAGGTAGACCCAGTTTACTAGGGTCAAAAGAGACGAAGAGCTGGGAAGCTCTCTGATGTCCCCGCGTACGCTCCAGGCAGAAGGCGAGCGCCCTCTTACAGTCCGGGGTATGCAGAACTGCTTCTGCCCTGCTGGTATGTGGCCTAGGGAAGAAGGATGGAAGAATCACCTCTTGGTTGAGGTGAAACAAGGAAACCATTTTTGGAAGGAACTTGGGGTGAGTACGCAGGACCACCCTGTTTTTATAAAACTGTGTATACGGTCTATCCGATACTAAAGCTTGCAGCTCACTCACACATCGAGCAGATGTGAATGCCACCAGAAAGAGTGCTTTCCAGGAAAGGAAGCGGAAATGACAGGTGGACATTGGTTCAAAAGATGGGCGAGTAAGCCGCTGCAAGACCACATTTAAGTCCCACTCCGTAGCCGGTGGGCGAATCGGAGGCTTCAAGAGTAGGAGGCCTCTGAGGAATCGGGATACCAAAGGGTGAGCTGAAAGAGGTTGCCCATCCACTGGAGAGTGGTTAGCTGATAGCGCACTCAGGTGGACCCTGACAGAGTTAGACTTGAGGCCCAACTCTGAGAGGTGGAGCAAGTACTGTAATACCTGAGGTACTTGGCAAGAGAAACGGGTTCTCCTTATTTTGGGCACACCACCCTTCAAATCTATGCCACTTGAACGCGTAGGATTTTCTAGTGGATTGCGTCCTAGAGGCCAGCAACACCTCCTCAACCTCCTTGGGAAGGAGTAGAGAAGTACTACCCTCTCAGTAGCCATGTCATTAAGTTGAGGGATCTGAGGTTGGGGTGTAGTAAGGAACCCTGTTCCTGAGCCAAGAGGTCGGGCTGCACCCCCAGCGGGAGTGGAGTTTCGACCGTCAGTTGAAGGAGAAGAGGGAACCAAGGCTGTCTTGGCCACCTGGGGGCTACCAGGATGACAGAGGCCTTGTCCCAAAGAATCTTGAACAGAGTGCGTGCCACTAGGGGTGTGGGTGGGAACGCATAGAGAAGGCCCTGTGCCCACGAGATCAGGAAAGCATCTGCCGCCACGCTCAGCGGATGCGGCTGCCTCGAGCAGAACTGGGGCAACTGGTCCATGGATGGAAGACCCCAGTGGTTGAAGATCCGATGTGCTACATCCCGGTTCAGTTGCCATTTGTGAGGCTGAAGAAGCCTGCTCAACTTCTCGGCCAGGAGGTTCGCCTGACCTGGCAGATAAACTGCCTTTAGGGATATGTGATGCGCCACTGCAAAAGAGCAGAGGTCCAGAATTTCCTGGCATAGGATGCGAGATCATGTGCCTCCCTGTTTGTTGCTGTAGAACATTGCTACTTAATTGTCTGTCTGGAGCAGCACCGACTGATGTGAAAGAAGATGACAGAAGGCTTGAAGAGCTAGGCGGATGGCACCCTGAGTGCATGAACCCTGGCAATGGGCTCCCCAGCCTAGCAAGAAGGCATCTGTCGTCAGCACTCTGGTGTGAGAGGGAGGTTGGAATGGTACTCCCTGAAGCAAATTGGGGAGGGGGGGGGGGGGTGAAGCCATCAGTGCAAGGCCATCACCAGTTGCTTGGAAATCGCTACTCTGTCTCTGAGGCGGCCTGTGGCTTGTGTCCACTGGTCTCTGAGGCACCATTGAGCTGTGCACATGTGGAATCGAGCATTTAGAGTTACATGTACCGTGGAGGCCATGTGGCCCAGGAGGCGTAAGAAGACCCTTCCGAAGACATAAGGTCTGTGCTGGACCTGTTGTACCAAGTCCAGAAACCGCCTTGCCCTGTTCAGCGGTAGGTAAGCTCTTGCCTGAAGGGCTCCTGCCTTGCCCCTATGAACTCAAAGTCCTGAGTGGGGAGTAAAGTGGACTTTGCGTGATTTACAACAAACCCTAGGTGCTGGAGCAGAGTGACTGTGCGAGCAGTGGCCTACTGTGCCTCCTGAGCCGATTGGCCCCTGATGAGCCAGTCGTCTAGATATGGAAAGACAGACTCCATGGCTTCTGAGGAAGGCCGCCACCACTGCTAGGCATCTGGTGAACACTCTGGGAGCAGAAGCTAGGCCAAAGGGAAGCACCTTGTACTGGAAGTGGTTTCCTCCGACCACAAACCTGAGATATTGTCTGTGGTCTGGGTGTATGAGGATGTGAGTATAAGCATCCTTTAAGTCTAAGGAGCATAGCCAGTCTCCCTGGTGGAGGTAAGGTAGTAGGATCCCAAGGGAAAGCATCTTGAACTTTTTCCTCACCAGGAACTTGTTCAGATTGCGCAAGTCTAGGATGGGGCGAAGGCATCCTTTTCTTTTTGGTATGAGGAAATACCTAGAGTAGAAGCCTTGCCCCTGCAGGTGGTGGGGCACCAGTTCCACCGCCCGATCCTTTAGTAGACTTGCCAACTCCTGCAGGAGGAGGTTCCTGTGAAGAGGGGGCCTGAGAGGCTCTCCTGGGAAAAAGGAGGTGGGCACCTGGTTGAAATGAAGTAAATAGTCCTGTTGGACTATTTTCAAAACCCAGGCGTCAGTGGTAATGGCTGGCCACCTGTGAGCGTACAGGGCCAGCCTTCCTCCTGTGCAGAGTCAAACCACTGGTGGGAGAGGAGCTATGCACTGGGAGTCAAAAACCCCCTCCTGGCTGGGTAGGAGCCGGAGCTGGAGGCTTGGGGGTCTTCGGCTTACGTGGGCCATGCCCTTGTCCCCTGGCCTGCTGCCCCTGTTGGGGAGCTGGGGTGGCCTGGTAAACGGGGTAGTATCTGTAAGCTGTACCCTTCCTCGGGAAAAAGGGTTTTTCCCCCGAGGCCTTCTTCTGGTGAGAAGGTGCAGATGTCTTCTTCGATAACCTTGCCCGGGTCAAGTACTCAGACTCTATCTCTGCAGCTTTTTCCGTCATGGGTTTGCCGAATAGGTTGTCACCTCGGCACAGGACATCGACCAACTTGTCCTGAACCCATGGCTCCAGGTCAGACGACATGAGCCAGGCCTGACAGCGTGCAACGATGCCGGCCGTGGCTACTCGGGCTGAAGCCACGAAGCCGTCGTAAGCTGCTCGAGACATGAACTTCGAGCACTCTCAGAACCCCATGGACAAGGCCTTGAGCACTGCAAGGGTTCCTCGGAGAGACCAGTTGAGAACCCGCAATCTCCTTTGCCAGGTCCTACAAGTACATACCCATGTACAGCTGGTAGGTTTGGACATGGCATGACAGCATCGAGCCCTGGTAGCGCTTTCTGCTGAGGGTGTCTAGATTTCGGGCCTCCTGGCCAGGAGGCACCGAGGAGTGCATCTTTTGTTTTTTCAGCCGTTGCATGGCCGATTCCACAACCATGGAGTTATGCGGCAGCTGCGCTTTCTGGAACCCAGGATTCTTGCGGACTCGAAAGATGGAATCGACTCGCTTGCTGAGCACCAGCATCGAGGCTGGGGACTCCCACATGCGGAGCATCAGCCATTCCAACATCAGAGGCACCGGAAAAGTAAGGGCCTCCTTCGGGGGAGAGTCATACTGGAGGGCCTCAAGCTCTTCGGCTCAAGGCTCCTCCTCAGCGTCCGCAGGGAATGCCAAAGCCTTGGCCATGTCCCTTACGAAGTCGGAGAACAGTGTCCTCCAGAGGGGACCTTCTCCGAGGTTCCGAACCCAGAGAGTCTGATGGGATACACCGGGTTCGGTGGGTGTCTGGGGAGTCTTCCTCCTCTGTCTCCCATGCCGAGTCCTCCAAGGAGGACTCGATGGGCTCTGACCTCGAGGGCTTCGGCCCTGACTGCCCCGACGCCGAGGGCACCGGTGTTGACGACCTCGGTCCCGAACAGGAGGTTGAGGGGGACCTTGGCTGAGGATCGACTCAAGACCAGTGTCAACTTCGACATCGAAGTCCAGGTGGTCGGGGCGGATGGACCAGCGAGACCGGCCATCAGCACCCGCTGCTGCTCCATGAAGGCAGCCATGCTGCTCTCCAGGGCCGCCATCCTGAGACTGAGCTCAGAAGGCTCCGCAGCTCCCGGCTCGCCAGCTCTCCTGGAGGAGAGTCTACGAGGACAACAGAAATTACCTTGTCCGACGTCTCTGGCTCCCTGTGAGGTTGTTTAGCCGGCCTCTCAGACTCCGAGGACCCGGGGCGGCGGTCCGGGCTCTGCAGCCTGGAACCCAAGGGCCTAGGCCGATCAGAGGCATCCAGCAACGACGCCCTCATGAGGTTTTTCTTCCTCCGGTGTTCCCTGGAGGGAGATCCCTGCTCAGAAGACACACGATGGTGCTCGGGCTCCGAGTCCCGAGATGTCGAGGCCTCTGATGAGGTCCAGGCCGGGGCGGATGCAGACTCAGGAAAAATTCTGTCATGCTGGTGCTGCCTGCTCTTCAAAGATTTCAAACATCTTAACACACGGCCAACAGACCACTGGGTCATGGTAAGGGCCGAGGCATTGGAGGCAGCAGTCTCATGTGTGTCAGTGAGAGACATTAACTTCTTATACCGATCACACTTTTTAAACCCACTGGCAGCCACCGGGGAAAAAAGGGCCGAGCTGCCAGTGAAAAATAAAAAGAGTGGGAACGCTAGTCACGAAGGAAAAAAACAAAAAATAAGACTGGACTCGATACCGGTGTACCGAGCCGAAGGCAGGAAGGGGAACCGGCGCCGAATCGGCAAGCTGAAAGAAATTATTCAACTTTTCGACTTTTTCCATGGTGGAAACAGGACCACGTCTGTTGGGCTCTGCGGAAAAAAGAAGACTGAGCAAGATGGCCCCCTTGGGCGGGAAGGGGGACTGCGCATGTGTGATGCAATCCCAAAGGCTTTCTTTGAAAGCTACGGAATTGCTCCGCACGAGGGCTCCGTCAGCGCCGACGTCACCCATATGTGAGGACTGACTTCCTGCTTGTTCTTGGAGAATAAGTCTTCACATATGGGTATCATCTGTACCAACGGAGCCTGCGTGGGAACGCTCCCCAGCGTCCGATAGGAAAGCTTTTGGGAGCATCCCACAGCGCCTGCGTGCTGCCTTCCCAACTATCCCTCTTCAGTTGAGTTTAAAGTTAGAGAGAGTGAGAATGAGAGCAAGAGAGATACACAACCCCTAGGGGAGGTGGGTGGGTTGTGAAGACTTATTCCTGCTGTTCCCGGAGATCACCTGTTACAGGTGAGTAACTACGCTATCTCCAGGAACAAGCAAGAATGTAGTCTTCACATATGGGGACTCCCCAGCTGAGAAATGCCAGGGGGATGACCCCAGCAAGCTGCGAACCCAAGGTGAGATAGGTCATGCTTCCTCCCATGGATCTCTGCCATCAAAAACCCGGGACGGTGGGTAGGAGTTGTACTAAATCTGAAAGAGATGCTGGAGCACAGCCTGGCCAAACAAGGCATCCCGATGGGAGTCCTTGTCTAAGCAATAGTGGGCTGTAAAGGTGTGTACCAAAGCCCAAGTGGCTGCTCTACAGATGTCGTCAACAGACACAGAACGAAGATTAGCCATAGAGGTTGCCATTGCTCTCACATTGTGAGCTGTGACATGGCCTTCAAGAGAAAGTCCCTTACTCTCGTATGCAAAGGATATGCAATTTGCAATCCACCTAGAGAGCGTTCTTTTGGAAACTGGAAGTCCCAAATGACTAGAATCAAAAGCAATAAAAAGCTGAGAAGATTTTCTATGTTGCTTAGTTCTTTGAAGGTAAAAGGCTAAGGCCCTTTTACAATCTAAAGTATGAAGGTTCCTTTCTGCATTAGAGGCATGAGGCCTAGGAAAAAAAATACAGGAAGGTATACCAATTGGTTTAAATGAAAAGGCGAAACCACCTTTGGCATAAAGTGGGGATGAGTCCCAAGAACTACCTTATCATGGTGGAATCTTGTATAAGGAGGATCTGCCACCAAGACCTGTAACTCACTGATGCATCTTGCAGAAGTGAGAGCAACTAGGAGCACATCCCAACTCCAGAGGTGTGGTCAGAGAGACGTAGAAGCAGAGGATACCACGTTTGTCGTGGCCAACGTGGAGCTATGAGTATCATACAACCTCTGTCTCTCTGAAGCTTGAACAACATTTTGGGAATGAGGGGAATGGGTGGGAAGGCATAGAGGAAGTCCTGACCCCAGTGGAGGAGGAAAGCATCTCTTGCCTGACAGTTTTGAGCCGGCATTCTGGAACAGAATCGGGGGAAGTTTGGCATTCTGTGGACTTGCAAAAAGGTCTATATCTGGGGTTCCCCAGGTTTGAAACATTTGATCCGGTTGGTCTAAGTGAAGAGACCATTCATGTGGCAGCAGTATTCGACAGAGTTTGTTTGCCCAAACATTTTGAATGCCCGGAAGATACACCACTAGGAAGTGGATTTGAAGCTCTCTGGCAAGGGCCCACAGTCGCAAAGCTTCATTGCATAATGACAGAGAGCCTGTTCCGCCCTGCTTGTTCATGTAGAACATGGCTACTTGACTGTCTTGTAGCTGAGCTGGGCCTGGAATACTCGAAGACCATAGAAAATGGCTCTGAGTTCTAGGAGGTTTATTTGAAGACAGGCCTCCTGTGTGGTCCAGAGACCCTGAGTGGAGAGATCGTGCAAGTGAGCCCCCCCAACCCAACTTGGACGCATCTGTTAGGGTGGCTTGGCATAGAGGCTGCTGGAAAGGAAATCCTATTAGGTGGTTTTCCAGTGATCGCCACCATTGAAGGGACGAAATGAGACGTGGAGAGTTTCTGATTTTGTCCGAAAGGCGACCCGAAGCCTGTGTCCACAGAGGAAAGGGTCCACTGGGCTGCTCACATATGAAAGCGAGCATAGGGAACCACATGGACAGTGGATGCCATATGCCCCAGAAGCTGAAGCATCTCCCGAGCAGTCAGAAAGACTTTCATAGCTGCTTGGGATGCCAGCTGTACTATACTCAGACAGCGTGGCTGTGGCAGGAAAGCCTTCGATTGCCTTGTGTCTAGACGAGCCCCTATGAATTCTAGAGATTGAGAAGGGGTGAGATGAGATTTTGGGATGTTTATGACCAAATCCCAAATAGCGCAGAATTTGCATCGTGCGAGAAAGAGCGAAGCTGGCTTCTAGAGCTGTTGATGTTCGAATGAACCAGTCTAAGTAAGGGAAGACGAATATTCCCAGAGTTCTTAGAAATGCTGCTATTACTGCCATGCATTTCGTGAAGACCCTTGGGGCAGAAGCCAGACCGAAGGGAAGAACCCCATATTGGAAGTGTCTTCCCTGGAAAAGGAACCGAAGGATGAGAATATGCGTATATGCATCCTTTAGATCTAGAGAACATAGCCAGTCCTGACTCTGAAGGTATGGCAGGAGTGTTCCGAGGGAGACCATTTTGAATTTTTCTCTATTTGTTTAATTCTCTGAGGTCTAGAATGGGCCTGTGTCCCCCTGTTTTCTTTGGGATGAGAAAATGGGGGGGGGGGGGGGAGTAGAACCCCATGCCCTGTTGGGGTATGGGTACCTCTTCTATTGCTCCCTGAACAAGAAGTGATGTGACCTCCTGACCCAAGAGATCAGTGGCAGGGACCCGAGAATTGAACTGTTTTATAATTGTAGGTGGGGGGCATGCTGTGAAAATGAAGCCTGTACCCCTGCCATACAATGGACAGAGTGCAAATTTTCTGATGTTATTTGTTGCCATCTTTTGGCAAAATGGCATAGCCTGCCAGGAATGGTAAGGGGTTCCGGACCTTTCAGGGGCAAAAAGACTAAGTTCTCTAGGAAAGAGTCAAAGCCCCTGAGGAGGCTAAGCTTGTTGAGCTGGTTGAGTTCTTGGAACTTGTGGCTTTCTTTGCTGTCTGGTCTGTTCTGTTGCTGTCCCTTTTGGGGAACATGAACTGAACTGGACAGTGAGCAAGATGGGTAAAACCTCTTTTTCTTGTTGAAAAAGGGTTTCTTGACTGACTTTTTCTTTGCTGGGTTGGCTGTAGACTTTGATAGTCTGTTCAAGGTAGCATTTTCAGATTCAAATCTGATTTGCCTTGTCTTGCCAATCCTTGCCAAAGAGATGTTCTCCTGTGTAAGGGATGTTTCCCAGTTTATCTTGCACCCATTGTTCTAAGTCTGATGCCTGAAGCCAGGCAATACGACGTGCACCGATGGAAATAGCAGAGGTTCTGCTAATACATTCAAAGCAATCAAAGGTTGCACGGTTCACGAACTTAGAGACATCCTGGGCATGTTTGACCAGAGTAAGAAATTCCCCTCTTTTGTTCTCAGGAAGAAGAGGGCTCATGAGCTCCAAGTCTCCTGTAACCTCCTTGAGGAACATTCCCATATAGAGAATGTAAGAGCTGATCCTGGCTGACAACATGGAGGATTGGAAACATCAACGTGCAAAGGCATCGAGTGTCCTCGATTCACAGCCTGGAGGATTGGAAGAATGCATCTTAGCACTCTTAATCCTACACATCGCCGATTCCACTACCATTGAATGGTGTGGTAATTGAGTCTTTTGAAAACCAGGACAACTTGGAACTCGGTACATGGTATCGAGACACCGTTAAAGGGGTTTTCCACATTCTTAACATAACATCATACAAGATCCTATGAATGGGCAAAGTTGCTGCCTCTTTAGGAGCCTTAGGATATTGAAGAATTTCTAATTCTTCTGCTCTGGATGCCTTCTCTGGAGTCACCGTGATTGCAAGACCTCAAGCTACATCATGTATGAAATCCTGGAAGGACATGTCCTCTGGAGGAGACATTCTGCGTTGAGGAGAAGGAGACGGCTCCTCCAGAAGGATTGCTCTGGTACCGGCAGAATCAGAGTCATCGGAATCGGAAGATTCAAAGTATCTCTGTGCTGGGTGTTCCTGCAACACACGGTACCGGTACTGCTCGAAGTCGGTATTGAGGTGTCTCGGTATCGATCTTTTGATACCTGAGATAGACTCAAGGCTCGGCATGGGAGGACGTATACCGGCCGAGGCAGGTGCAGTCAGTACCGGCACCGATGTCGATACCGATACCTGTGGAATCGTAGTGGTCTTAGCGGTACCGAAGCTGCTAAGAGGGCCGCTAGACTATGTTCGATAGCGAGTATTCTTTGATTCATCGCTCCTGCCAATGCCTGGGTGTCGGTACCAGTGGAAGCAGCCACGACCCCAGAATATGGCACCAGTAGTTCTGCAGAGGTGGAAGCCTCTGGAACATTCTGGAGCCCTGTTAATGCTTTGGAGACCGAAGCCTCCCGCTGGGGCAGTTTTGCCGGTGAACTTTCCTTGAGGGCAATGCCAGAGGCATCTCGATACTTGGAAGGAGATCTACCCTTTGAGGACCGACCAGTCTTAGAAGACTTAGGTTTATTTACCTGAGATCCATGGGAGGAAGATGAAGCCCTGGAAGACATCGATGCAACTGACATATCTGCGGCAAAAAGGGTACAGAGTTTTGCAGCTCTGTTCTGCAGGCCCCTCTTGGTCATCTTTCTGCAGGAGATACACTCCGATGGAGAATGGTCAGGACCTAAACACTTAAGACACCATTCATAGGTGTCAGTGACTGATATGGTACCGCCACAGAACATTTTTTGAACCACTAGCTGGTTTCTCCATGTTTGAAGAAAAGTGGGCCTAGTGCCCAAAATGGCGCCTAGCACCAAGAGGGGAGAGGCCCCTGAAAGAAAAAAATCTTTTAGAAAGCTAGGGGGTTTTTTTGAAAAAGAAGAAAAGAGAACCGGCGGTACCGGTAGGCGTCGAGTGAAGGCAGACGTGACCACAAAAAACAAAAGAATAAGAATAAATTTTCTGCGGTGACAGGGTATGCGACCTGTCGGCTCCGCGGAAAATAAAGAACTGAAGAGGGAGAGTTGGAAAGGCGGGAAAGCAGCACCCAGGTGCTGTGGGATGCTCCCAAAAGCTTTCCTATTGGACGATGGGGAGCGTTCCCGTGCAGGCTCCGTCGGTACCGACGATATCCATATGTGAAGACTACATTCCTGCTTGTTCCTGGAGATGGGGGGTGGGGGGTTACAATATTTAAACCTGTGGAAGAAAGGTAATTTTGATGTAACTCCAGTGCACAATTTTTATATATGATTTTCTTCCTTATGTAATTTATACACAATTCCACACCTGTTAATTTCCTTTTCTTGCTTTCTGCTAGACCAGTTTAAGTTAGTGGTTATCTTCCCAGCCAGTAAATGGAGGCAGACCAGAGCAACTTCCAGTGATATTGACTGTGTAAACTGGTGGTGCAGCATTAAGACTTACCAGTATGACAGTTCCCAAGCAGAAAGGGTGACTGAAAAACTCAGAAAAAGTATTTGACCAAAACAATGACTACTTTGAATAAGAAATTCTTGACTCTCTTACCAAACTCAACTCTTTGCAAGGCGCTGATTCTGAGAATACTATTAACAGACTGCAGGATTCCCCAACCTGTAGGTTAAGTCTTCTTTGGACAGGACCTGGACTAGTCTAGCAGGAATCAAAGAAAGGAAATTAACAGGTGTGAAAAACTTCTTTATCCTGCAAAGCCAGTGCAGATGAGTGGAACTACCCAAGCAGTCAGGACCCAGAGTGGGAGGAAGACATTCTGGACAGAACTGCTCTAACAAAGGCCCCTTCCACACCAGTTCCTACCTGCTATCTGTAGTGCTTTACACAAAGGTGTTCTGGAGACACCAGGGTGGACTCAGCTCATCAGAAGGCTTGTGCCCTAGTGGAGCAGGCTCTAATCCCTTCTGGCACTTGTTTTCTACACAAACTAATAGCCTTCTTGATCCAAATGAGGACTTGGCTGCTGCCTGTCCTTTCCCTTAGACCACTGAACAGGTCACAAAGATGATTCAACCAATGGAAGGGATTAGTAAACGCCAAATACTTCACCAACACCCTTCCTCGCGTCCAACACACATAGCAAGAGGTCTTTTCATAGATCGTCCTCCAAGGAGAAAGCATGGTCTGATTAAGCTGAAAAGATGATGGTGCTTTTGGGAGAAAGAACATAAAATTTAACATAATGGGCTAGAGCAGGCATGTCCAACTTCGAAGAGATCGCGATCTACTTTTTCCAGCCAAAAGTGCCGGTGATCTACCACCATGAAAATTAAGTTTCAAATTAGTTTCAAATTAAATTTTAACCCAATAAAGTAGAGGAATCCCCCCCCCCCCCATTTTTAATGAACCTTCTGTCAATTACTTGGATGTGATCAACTGTTAAGCAAATTAAGCAAAAACAAAACAGATGAAGATCCAGTAAGAATTCTAACTGATATCAAGGAATTTCGTAAGAAATTAAAAACTCATCTATTTATGACACACTATGGCATACAGACAAATTCCATTACCCTTTCTGACAAAGGATAATAGAAGACAATTTAATGTCAAACCAAGAAAGACTTAACATAATTAACTGCAACTAAAGAAACACTAACCCAATTTCTCTTATCACAGTAACACTAATGCTAACATAGATGGCTAGACTGCCAAATGCCCTGTAATGTATATAGTCTAAATCCAATGTAACAGATGTTATGCACATAGTTGCTAAGCTCGGTGCAAAAGTTGTTATGCACACAGTTGTTAGACCATTGGTAATAGTTCTAGTTCTATGTATTAAGGTAACGTTCTTGGATGTTTTATGTAAGAAGAACAGGTTTTATATTTGTTTCACTGATTCTTTACATCGTTTTTTGTAAACCGCACCTGATCCATGGGAAAGTGCGGTATATAAGTGTTTGATAAAATAAGAAATAAAATAACTGCAAGGGGAAATGGAAAGTACATTTTTTCTTAAAGTTTTATTGAGTAATAACTTTCTTTAACTTTTATTGAATAATTTGTGTCAAATTTAGGTCGAGTATTGATCCAGGCTGATCTTGCACAATCTTTAATATTTCGCTCTTGCTCATTAGTGAGACGTCTGAGCCTGCATTTCATCCACCAGCTTTTTGAAGTTGGGTGAATACTGCGGGACAGCCAGTCTCAGGGAATCCTGGAGATGTTAATCTGTCATGCTGGAACGTTGTGTACTCTGTCATTTTCAGATGGGAAAACGCAGATTCACACAAATAAGTTGAACTGAAACAGGAGTGTACAACTTCACTGCATCTTCTCAAGTTGGGAAATTTGTCTCTAGGCACTAGCTTCCAAAACGATTATTGCTCAGCACGGGTCTTGAGAAAAATGTCATTTTTAAGGGTTAATATTTCGTTTTCAAGAGATGGCTTGTTCAAAGAGTAATTTTTACTGATAGCAGCTGAAATTTCTTTAATGTCCACATCTACTTTGAATGGGTATGACAAGTACTCCACAACTGTTCCAATTTTTTGGAAGTCACAGAATCTATTTTCGAATTCCTGGATACTTCTCGTTCTGAAAAACAAAATTTGGATATTGTCCCAGATGGTCCTGCATATTAGGAAAATGATCAAAAGTGTTGTTTGCAAGGTCAGTCATCATCAGCTCAAATTTGCTCTTGTAGGATGAAACTGTACTCATCTCGCCAATGCATTTGTTTTTACCTTGTAATTCAAGGTTCATATCACTTAGTTTGCCTGTAAATTCAGCGAGACATGCCAGATCACATAACCCCTCATCATCTTCCAACTCTGCTTGGCCATCTCCCCTTCAAAAAACTTATTTCATTCAGCAAATCACGAAATCTTTGCAGAAATTTGTGCCTACTTAGCCACCTTACATCTGTGTGCAAAATGATTTCTGCTGCCCCTTCATTAAGAGTAAGATTGAAAAGCTGTATTTGAAGTGATCTTCCACAAACTGAATTTACAATTTTGAAAATGATGTCCATGATGACAGTCTTTGTATTGAGTCTCTTGCTTGCCAAAACTTGCTGGTGAATGATGCAGTAGTTAGAAAGGAAATCTGGGAAGTCGTCATGCTGTCTACAGAGGGCTATGAAACCATTAACCTCACCTGTCATTGCTCTTGCTCCATCAGTAGTGACGGAAACAAGTCTATGCAATGGAAGATTACACTTTGTCACAAAAGAATGGTAAGAACTGAATATTTCCTGTCCGGTAGTTCTCCCTTTTAAAGAAATCATTCCAAATAGCAGTTCTTTAACACTGAAGTCTTCAAAAACCATCCGGATAAAGACTAGTAACTGGGCTATGTCTCTTATGTCTGTAGAGTCATCCAGTTGGAGTGAGAAAACACCACAATTTGAAACATCCTCCAACAATTGTTCAGTTGTGTCCCAACACATCTTTTCTATTCGCCGCAAGACGGTGTTTCTTGACAATTGTACATCTTGAATAGCAGCTAAGATCTCTTTCTTATTTTTAAATCCTTCAAAAAGATTGTCAGCTGCTTCAAGAAAACAATCTTTTACAAATTCCCCTTCAGTGAAAGGTTTGCATTTCTTTGTGATCAGGTTGCTGAACTTGAAGGATGCTATGGTTGCATTGACCGAATGTGACCTTGGCTTCGCCATCAACTGTTGCTGAGTAGCCAATTTTGATTTAAGTTCTTTAAGCTTCAGTTTACGAATTTCACTTTTGGGTGAAAAATCAGCAACAAACTTATTGCTATGCAGAGCCTTATAATGATGTTCCACATTACCCTTTTTGGGTAAGGATACTGGGGCGTTACAAATTACACAACACTTGTCTTTCACCATGATGAAGAAGTAGTCCATTTCCCATTCATCATGAAAGTGGTAGGTTTTGCTCTTCTTTGGAACACTTATCTTCGTTATACTGGGGTGGCTGGATGTAAGAAGGCCAAATCTGCTAAGTTAGTATAAACACTGGCTGAATCTGGTCCAAAACTGTCACTGTCCCAAAGTATTAAAGATCAACAGGAACTGAAGACCTCTGGATGACGTGCAATACAAGGACTGGAGATGCCAAAACCACACATGCAGTTCTAAAAGTAAAAATAAGAAATCATCATACTGGCATCAATAATCAAATACCACCAAACAATCAACAAAAAAACTCAAACACCTGTCCAGCAAATCAGATAAAGCACAGTTACTTACCTGTAACAGGTGATCTCTGGGAACAGCAGGAATTAGTCTTCACATATGGGTACGTCGGTACCGACGGAGCCTGCACGGGAATGCTCCCCAGCATCCAATCAGAAAACTTTTGGGAGCATCCCTCGCGCCTGCACGCTGACTTCCCGCCTTTCCCACTGCCTCTCCTCAATTGAGTTTCATAGCTGAGACAAAAGGAGAGAAGAGGAAAGGAAGATAGATAGATACAACTCCTAGGGGAGGTGGGTGGGTTGAAGACTAATTCCTGCTGTTCCCAGAGATCACCTGTTACAGGTAAGTAAGAAGCAAGGAATAGTCAGCGGCCTTAGGCTCTGACAAAAAAGGGGGCAAAAGAGATAATTTCTGTGTGACCTCCTGAAGTGTCAGACTCATATAAAAAATATATGAGATGATCCTTGAAGCCAGCATAGAATTTTGGAAGGTTTGACGTCCAAAGGTATCAAGTGCTTTAGATGCACGACCTGGCGGATAAGAAGAATGCTTCTTCTTGCTTCTTACCTTCCTCAGTGCTGATTCCACTACAAGGGAATGATGTGGAAGTTGGTTTTTCTGAAACCCCGGAGAAGGAGGCACCTGATACAGAACATTAGTGGCTGTAGAAGGCAAAGAAACCTTTAAAGGTGATTCCCACATCCTCAGAAGAAGATCCTGCAAAGAATGATGTAAAGGAAGCATTATATTTTCCTTTTCTGCAGGAACGTGGTTAAGATTAGAGCCGGGAATAGGAATGGCAAGAAAGATTGCCATGTCAAGGAGAAATTTCTGAAAAGAAGTTTCTCCAATGGGAACTATTCCTGGGTAAGCTGAGATTGAAGCAGCAGCTTGAGCACCAGAAGACATACTTGACTGGTGCAGAAAAAGAATCCTGCTAGATGGACAGTGATACTGACAGTTCTGATTCGAGGCAGTTAGTCCTGCATCGTCAGTGCCTGGTATCGATTCCAAGCTAGGCATAGAAAGGATCGAAGGCACCGATGGAACTGCAGGAATCGACATCGATACCGGTATCGGAGATGATAATGTCATCGAAGCAGTAACCGGGGGCTGCTGAAGTGGTATGGAGGTAGCCAGAGAGGCTTGGTAAATATCCTCGGTACTGCGTAGTCGGAAACGATATGGGTCGGTTCCGAAACGCGTCGGTACCAAGTCATCTAGACTGGATATCGATTCCAGACTCGGCATCGAAGGGAGCGAGTCTATCGATGCATGTCTAGAAGGTACCGGCGTCGGTGGTGGTATCGGCGATGCCGATACAGGAAAGTCAATCGGTGTAGTATCGATCGGTTCCAAAGGTACCGAGGACATCCGATGACGAGTCCTGGTGAAGAGTGGAACACTCGACATCGGTGCCGATGCCGGGGTGTCGGTACCGCTCGAAGCCGATACCAACCCCGAGCATGGCAGAGATACAGGAAAGTCAGTCTGGGTCGTATCGATCAGTCCCGAAGGTACCGAGGACACCAGATGACAATCCCTGGTGAAGAGTGGAACACTCGACACCGGTGCAGATGCCGGGATATCGGTACCGCTCGAAGCGGATACCACCCCCGAGCATGGCTGAGGTATGTTCTGTGAGGGGTGAGCCCCGGGAACAACCTGAAACCCCGTAAATGCTTTGGAGCCCGAAGACTCCCGCCGAGGTTTTATTGCCAATGAGGTCTTGAGGGCAAGGCCGGAGCCGTCATCATGCTTGGCATGAGACTTACCACTCAAGGATTGGCTAGTCTTAACAGACTGTTTGTGGGTTACCTGATCCTGGAGAGAAGAATAGACCGGTGTCCTCACATCAGGAGGAAAAACGGTATCGAGGGAAACTCGAAAAAGGGAAGGTCTTCTCCCAATACTACAGCCTGATGGTTCAGGGGAAAAAGGGTCAGGACCCAAACAGGTGAGACACCAAGCATTGGAGTCTAAAAAGAAAACTAAGTTTCCACAGTGAAGGCACTTCTTAGGGGAAGAAGGCTCCATGTTGGAGAGGCCTGGTAGGCCCAAAAAGTTAAGACAAAAACTGAGGAGAAAAAATCTCTCTAATATTTGAAAAGAAAGAATAAAGCACCGGCGGTACCGGTATCGGCGGGAAAAACAGCCGCGACCACAAGAAAACAAGAAAAATAAGAATTTAAGAGAAAAAAGTTTCTGCGGTGACAGGACGATGTCCTGTCGGCTCCGCGGAAAAACGAAAACTGAGGAGAGGCAGTGGGAAAGGCGGGAAGTCAGCACGCAGGCGCGAGGGATGCTCCCAAAAGCTTTCTGATTGGATGCTGGGGAGCATTCCCGTGCAGGCTCCGTCGGTACCGACGTACCCATATGTGAAGACTAATTCCTGCTGTTCCCAGAGATCACCTGTTACAGGTAAGTAACTGTGCTTTATCTGATTTGCTGGACAGGTGTTTGAGTTTTTTTGTTGATTGTTTGGTGGTATTTGATTATTGGTGCCAAGACCTCCCTCCGACAACTCCGACAGCTAGAAAAACGCTGGCGCCGCTCCAGATCGACTGAAAGCAAGGAAGCTTACTCTACCCAGCTATGCGCCCACAGAACAGCAGTTTCAAGGAGAATGAGGCAACACCATGCTGAGGTTCTACAACGATCCCTCAATAAGCCGCATGAACTATTCAACATTGTCAAATCCTTAGCTAAGGAACCTTCGACTGATCAGGCAAACCAACCTGACCCACAAAAATATGCAGATTACCTGCAAACCAAAGCAAACCAGGCCACCCTACCCGCCAGATCCAGGTTACAAGACATTACGCCGGCTCCTTCCCACCCACCTGTACCTACACAAGTATCGACAGCTACCCAATGCTCCATCTCCACCTTTACTACCCCAACTGAAAGAGAAATACAAGACATCATTCTGAACATAAACACCACCACGGCACCAAACGACCCATGTCCAGCATTCTGGATAAAAACCCTACGTACTGAACTCAGCACCTTCTTGACTAAACTGATCGGTACCTCATTCCAGACAGGCATCTTCCCCCGAAGCCTAAAACAAACTTCAATCAGACCACTGCTCAAGAACAATAAACTGGATCCCACAAAGATGGACTCATACAGACCCATCTCCAGTATACCGCTTCTAGCTAAAATCTCAGAGAAAATAGTACACCGTCAACTGAGCCAACATATCGAAGATAATTCACCCCTCGATCCCTGCCAGCACGGGTTTCGCGAGCAACATGGTGTAGAAACCTTGCTCACAATTCTACTCAGCACTCTAATAACAGGGATAGATAACGCCAAACAAGGATTCGCCCTCATCTTTCTCGACATTGCAGCGGCTTTTGACTCCGTCAGTCATGATCTACTTCTGGCCCGCCTGGTCGAAAAGGGAATCCACGGCACCGCCCTCGCATGGTGTACCTCATACCTACATGACAGATGGCAACACGTCCGCTCCGGTACCTCAACCTCCACCCCATTCCCATTAACGAAGGGTGTCCCTCAAGGTTCCTCACTCTCTGCCCTATTCTTTAACGTCTATATGCAGCCTATCTGCTCCATCATCAGGTCCTTTGGTATAAACTGCCTAATCTATGCCGATGATGTCCTCATGTTCACCCCAATACATACTGATCACCCAGACCTATCCCGATTATCCTCATGTTTCAACGCAGTCACAGACTGGCTACACTCGCAGAAGCTCAAAATCAACCTTAAAAAGACGGATGTACTTTTCATCAGCAGAGATCAAGAATTTACCCCGCCACCTTCACTGAAAGTACGTGACGCCGAACTTCTCACAAAGTCAACGATCCGTTACCTTGGAGTAACGCTCGACCAACATCTCAACTTAAACGCCCAGATAAGCAACATCTCAAAAGCTATTTACCACAAGATCCGTATGTTACGTAACATCAGACCTCTACTTGAGCCAGAGGACTTTCGAACAGTCTTTCAGTCACTGGTGATGCCCCATTTCGACTATGCGAACTCCATTCTCCACGGCCTTCCGAAGTGCACTCTTCAACCGCTGCAGCTAGCAATGAACACTGCAGCCCGAACCCTTCACCAAGCCTCTAGAAGGGAGCACATTACCCCCATCCTGAAAACGCTACATTGGCTCCCAGTACGCCATAGGATCACCTTCAAAATCTTAATAACTTTCAAAGCCATCAACAAATGCACAGCCAGCGCCCTTTCTGAACTTATTCAACTCACTCCACCCAACAGACTGAGAAGATCCGCCGCCACCAACTCCCTAATACTCCCGAAACCCATCACCAAATGTACGAAAACCACCAGAGACCGCGCCTTTGCGCTATCAGCACCTTCATGCTGGAACAACCTACCAACCAACATCCGTGCCATAAACAACCTTCACCAATTCAGAAAGGCTATGAAGCACTACCTCTTCCTGCAATGCTTCCCCAACTTAGAAGACATTACGTAGCCACACCTCATCCCTACCCACCATCCATACAATCGCCCTCTCCGACCCTCCGTCCCTCCTCTCCCGGTTAATCACCTGACCGACCTTAACTCTACACCTCACAATGGCTTTTAAATACATGCATAGATAGATCGAAGAGTGATGTACATAGTTTGATATGTTCTCCAAGTTCAAATTCCTGTTTATTGTAAGTCCAATGTAGTTTTCCCACACTGGACATTTGTGTTACATGTGAACCGCGCTGATGTAAATAGTGCGGTATATAAAAAATGTTAAATAAATAAATAAATGATGATTTCTTATTTTTACCACCAAACAATCAACAAAAAAACTCAAACACCTGTCCAGAAAATCAGATAAAATCAAATACCGCCAAACAAGTTCAAATACCGCCACAAGCGATTTAATAAATTCTGCACACAGTGTAGAATCAACGTAAAGGCAAGGCGAAATAAAATTGCAGAGGCAAGCAAAAGTCACAGTGGTTTGAACCAATTCGAAGGCAAGGCATAGGCAAGTTAGAACAAAATTGGAAAAGCCCGCCAAAATCACCAAATTCTTGACACTTTGTGTCTGCCCGAAAACATTTAATAAAAGCGAACTATAAAGCGACCAACGACCAGCATATGACACAACTAATATGCTAAGTGTATTCAGGGAGCCGCTGACCGGACTCACCCCCTCCAATCACTACCGCAGCTCCTGCCCAATCGGGGCAGTGGGAGCCACAGCAGCGTCAGCCAGCAGAGAATAAAAGCGGCATCCCTGCTCCCAGGGAGCCGCTGACCGGACTCACCCCTCCAATCACCACCGCAGCTCCTGCCCAATCGGGGCAGTGGGAGCCACAGCAGCGGCAGCCAGCAGAGAATAAAAGCGGCGTCCCCACAGGGCGCGGCCTCGCCAGAGGGCCCTTTGGCGTGGCCCTTAGGCGCAGCACGAAGGCGAGCAAGGGGAATCCTAACAAAGGGCACTGCCTCGCTGACAGCACCAACGAAAAACCCTCGGACCAACAGCAGGCAAAGATCCTCTGATCAGAAAGAGGCGACCGAGCAGGAAACCGTCCCGCCTGGCGGCTCCTGCCCTATCAGGGCAGTGAGAGCAGCAAGGGGGGAGAATTCACCACAGACGGCAGAATACCCCGTCCAGAAAAGCGCAACTGGAGCCTCAGCCTCTACAGCTTCCTAGTAAGGGGACACCAACCGACATGGCCACACTCACCTACCTCCCTGCATTTCTCCTCATCACCCAACTCTTCCCCCAACAAACAGGAACACGACACTCACACCCCCTGAACGTATGGACACCGACAACCATACCAACATACTATCTGCCTCAATACACCTCACTGAGCTCACACACAAAAACCAGAAACAGACACACTAGCAACAAGCACCACAATCATGCAAACCCAAAGGCACACCCTAAAGAGCCTAACACCCCAAACACCACCTCCATAGAACTCATGAACACCAGATCAGTGAGAAACAAAGTGCACACAATCAGAGACCACATTGAGGACCAACACCCCGACATCCTCTGCATTACAGAATCTTGGCTCACCCCCACCGACAATGTCCTCCTCAACCAACTAGTCCCCCCCCACATACTCCGCCTTTAACAACCCTCGCACACAGAAAAGAGGAGGTGGAGTGCTGATCGCAAAAGACTCACTACAGCTACAAACTCACCTCTCAAAGCTCAGACCAATGCAGCACTATTGCAGTGGTAAACAAGCATATAGCCATTTACCTCATCTACAGAGCCCCCCACGCTCCAGCAGAAGAACTAACCACCACTCTAGAAACCATCTGCGCAATCAACACAAACCACAAATCCTACTAGGCGACTTCAACCTCAGCTCCTCCACCAACAAGGACAAAGAAACCTTCCTGCAAGCAATGGACTCACTACAATACACCCAACTAATAAACACCCCAACGCACAGACACGGATCCATGCCGGACCTCATATTCACCCTCAACCACATAATAGACAAGGGTAACATCTCTTCACCCACAGTCACACCAGTACCCTGGTCAGACCACCACAGAATCAAAATCGAAATCACAAATCAAATGGGAAAACTTAAGACACAAAACACAACACTTGGACAAAGAAGATTCAAAGCTTTCAACAAAGAACAATTCCTACAAGACACGCTACCTTACCTTAACCCAGACACACACGATCTGGATAAACAAATAGACAATTGGAACAGTATCATCAGTGCAGCGGCTAAAACCAAAGCAGGCACAACAACAAAAACCAAGAGACAGCACGCACCATGGTACCCCAAAAGCATACGCAACGCAAAAAGAGAGCTGAGGAAGTTAGAACGCCGCTGGAGACGCTCCAAATCTCCATCCACACAGGACTTATACCTAACTCAGCAAAAGAAATACAATGAACTTTGTAAACGGGGGCGCTGGGTGAGAATGTCCACAGTCTTGGCAAAGGCAAATATGAATATGACTTGCAAAGGATTGTGGGAAATGTAGTCCATTCATACCAGAATCAGCCGTTCACAATAAATTAGTTGTGCTTGCTCGAGTGTAAAGCAAAGAAGATATTTTATTTATGGGGTTATTTCTCCCAACACAGATATACTTGGTAGCACACAAAAAGGATACTTGCTTTCAGTATTATACTTAGAAAAACAAATCAGGAAAAACAACTGAACTTGTTAAGCAATCAAATCAAAGCATAAAGACCTTGATGGGAACAGAAAGGTCTTTTCTGTAGGCTCCTGCTAATATCTTCTTAGCAGTGCTTCAAGGAACAAACAAAACCCACAAAGTAAGAAAAAAACCTGTTCTTTTTCAGGGATAACTTCTTGTATCTCCACACAGACTCAGAAGTGTCCCTTCAGAGCTCACAGGCAATTAGGCAAGGCTCAATTGCTAACAACTACCAGCTGCAAACCTCTTGACTGGTTTACTTTCTATTACGTGGCTCAAATCCTACTCAGAAGCTTTTCTGAGTAGATCAAAGAACAAGTTTATATTTCTTTGTGATGGTTGTTTTATTTTGTGACAGCATATTACCACAGAAGTTTAGACAGAGAGCAATCCATGTATTCACACCCCTCATTTACAATATCTCCCCCTTCTTCAGCTATCATAGGTTCAATATCATGGATTGGCACAGAGGAATTTCTCAATGGAGCACTCTCAGGACAATACTTGTTTCCTTGCTGTCTTCCCAGTGAAGAGCTAGGGCATAGATCAGTGTTCATACCTGAGCTTCCATTGCTGTTAAGAGTTCCTCTCCAAATATCCTGGCCAGTATGTAGTCCAGTTTTTATGTCCAGCCTTCCAATCAAGATCCCTGGACACTGGATCTCTCTTCACATACCTTCTTGCACTGGTCTTAGGGTCCCTTCCAAATGCAGTCGTCTCCCTCACAGGTGCCGTCCGGGGATTCCTGGCTCTGCAACCCCACTCCTCTGGCTTTCCCCAGTCCAATGGTGTATGCTTGCTTCTGGAATGCCTCCCAGTATACGTACTGCTATGGACTCCTTTAGACCTCCCAGATGCTTTTCTCTTCTTTCTTCCAAAGTATTTCTTGCTCTCTCTGTCCGTCAGCTCTGGCTTCTGCTGATGATGATCAGGATGATTCTCTGTAGAATAAGCTTTACTTTTATCCTGCTTAGATGAATGCTCCACCCTAGCACAGCGCAGCTGTGCTGAATCAAGCCCTGCCCTTGGAGATGAGTGCTTGGGGATTACCTCATAGCCCTCCTGATTGAACACACGTTTCCCCACTTCAGCTCTTCTAATGGCTGTTGGAAACCTGGTGCATTCTGGGACTGGTAGTCTTTTATGGAAACATTCTGTTTTATTATTTCTACCAGAAAAGACAGGTTGCTTGTTCAGAGTCACTTCACCTCTATTATAGCTCCTTCCTGAACTATGATAAGCTTCCTTATCACAACTTATCAACGAAACAAAAAGAGAGCACCACACAAACACCATCCAGAAAGCATACAACAAACACAGGGAACTTTTCGAGATAGTAAAAAATCTAACCAACGAACCAAGCCCCGACAAAGACATACAGATCGACCCACAAACCTTTGCAGATCATCTTCACCACTACAAATACCCACAGGAACCAACAGCCCAACCATACCCATCACAAGTTGGGACAAGTTCCACACTCCTTCCACAAAGCAAATCTCAGATATCATCTCCGCTCTCAACACAAGCACTGCACCCACAGATCCATGCCCGGTCCCATGGATCAAAACAACCAAGCAAAACTTTCTCAGCCACATACACAACCTGGTAAGCAACTCCCTAACCCAAGTAACCATGCCAGAACAGCTGAAACTAGCCACAATAAGGCCAATCCCTAAGAAAACCAACCTAGAAAAGAGCAATCCAGCAGCCTACAGGCCAATCTCCAGCATACCGCTCCTGGCTAAAATCATAGAAAAGGCAGTGCAACAGCTCCAGGACCACATCGACGAGCATGCCCCACTGGATATACATCAACATGGCTTCCGCCCGAACCACGGAGTCAAAACACTCCTACTATACCTATTCAATGACATCATCCAGACCATAGACAACTACAATCAAGGAACTCTAATGATTTTCCTAGACATATCAGTGGCTTTCGACACACGTGGACCACAGAATCCTCCTAACCAGACTACAGAACATTGGAATAACCGGCACCGTCCTAAATTGGTTCAATTCATACTTGACAGGCAGTTCCAAGTTAAAATTGGAACCAAAACCTCACAACCCACGAAGATCAAGCAAGGAGTGCCACAAGGATCCGCGCTATCCTCACTACTATTCAACCTATACATCCAACCGATCTGCGACATCATGATAATAGCCCACAAAATAGACTACACAATTTATGCGGATGACATCATGATTTACACGCCAATCAACCTCAAAAGCCCCGACTACAACAAGATAACAAATTGTCTCGACAACATGTCCACTTGGCTCACACACAACAACCTAGTCATCACACGAAACACCAACTTCAGCCCCCCACCATTCATCACAACCAACACGACAATACCACTAAAGGACGAAGTGAAATACCTCGGAATACCCTTGACAAAGAGCTGAACCTACAATCACACATCAGAAGAACCGCCAGAAACGCATACTACAAAATGAATATAATCACACGCCTCAAGCCTCTACTCTCCCATGAACACTTCCGCAGTCTGCCAAGTGCTAACCCCCATACTGGATTTCTGCAACCCGATCTACAACAGAATACCAAAACAATCACTCAAACCACTTCAGATGGCTCAAAACACAGCAGCCAGAATAATCACTGGTTCCACAACCCAAGCCCACATCACACCCCATCCTCAAAGACCTCCACTGGCTCCCAATCAGCCACCGCATCAAATACAAGATGATCTTAAACATATTCAGAACTAGACACAAGAGCTCAGCACTCAGCCTCCAAGCCCTCATACTCCCTGACACCAGCAACAGACCAAGAAGAAAAACCACAGCAGACACACTCAGCACCCCAAGCAACTACACAAAAGCATGCAAATCCACCACACAAAGAGCACTCTCCTTGGCGGCCCCATCAATATGGAACTCACTCCCTCACGACCTAAGATCAACTGAAGATCTGAAGGACTTCCGAAAGCACCTGAAGACTGTACTCTTCACAGAGCACTACGGCCCAAACGCTTAACCAGAATCTACAAACCGGATCCAATCTGGACTCAATGACAGCTCACCCACAACCAGAAACGGACCCAGAAAACCCATGTATATACTGTACATAGCGCACACTGTAAATAGCTCACTCTAATCAGCACATCCGCACACACGCACCCCCACTGTATATACTCTCACCTGACACACACAACACTTGCTAATGATCGTTTGCTGTGCTCACCGCCTTGATTGAAGGATAAGGCGGGATAGAAATACCCTTAAATAAATAATAAATAAATAAAGCCAGGGCGAATGGATATCGCCCAGTATATAACACACTTCCTAGGGGGTGTTGGGGCGGGGGCAGGAATGGGTGATTCTGAGAGGCAGGAGACCAGGTATGATGCCGGGCCTGTGGCGTCTCGTCGCGGGGCGCAGCCCCTTGGGGTACCCACAAACTATTGGCACGAAAACAACAAGCGCCCCCCAATACACCCACAGGCACGATTCCCGCAGGCAGGGAAAAAAGACAGGCAAAGGATCAGCGGTGGCGACCTGCCGACACGAGCTCTCTCCTAGCGACGGATCGAGCTGCTGGAGAGATGGAGCCAAGTGGGGCTGGCGATCTACCTCTGACCCCTCCGCGATCTACAGGTAGATCGCGATCTACCTGTTGGACATGCCTGGGCTAGAGCAATGGTCTATCAAGCCCAGTATCCTGTTTTCAACCATGGCTGATCCAGGTCACAAGTACCTGGCAGAATCACAAAAGGTAGATAGCTTCCATGCTGTATCCCAGGGATAAGCAGTGGATTTCCCTTAGTCCACTTTAATAATGCACTGACTGCATTTACCACATCCTGTCAACGAATTCCAGAACTTAATTATGTGTTGAATGAAAAAAATATGGTCTCCGATTAGCCTTAAATGTTCTACTTTGTAGCTTCATTTTGTGTCCTCCAGTCTTTATTTATTTATTTATTTAGCAATTCTTCTATACCGCGCTATTAAAATCAGCGCGGTGTACATCGAACAAAGATACTACAATGTATACAAACAACATCGAGTTTTACATAGAACAGGGAATTGAACAAGGGAAGAAAAATGGGGAAACTATATACATATTATACTTGGACTATGTACAGTACTCTAAGTGGTGGTGGGGGCTACCTATTGTCTGTGGTATTGACATGCAGGGGCGACTGGTGTCTGGCGGAGTTTTGCTGGTTGGTGGTTGTGCTTTTATCGCTTGAGGTTCCTGGGTAACATTTTGTGAACAGGTGGAATTTTAAGACTTTTCTGAACAGGATGAGGCTTTTTGTTCCACGGATGTCTTGGGGGAGTGCATTCCAGTTTAAAGGGGCGAATAAGGAGAAGGCTCTGTTGGAGGTAGCCTTTGTGCATGTGGTCATTAGTTTGGGTACTGCTAATGTGTTCAGTGCAGTGGACCTTCTGCTCCTATTTTCCAGGGTGCCATGGACTAGCTTGCTGATTGGCGTAGGGGGGCAGTTATTTAGGGCTTTGAAGGTGAGGACCAATGATTTGTATTGGAGTCTGGCATGAAGAGGTAGCCAATGCAATTCAAATTTACTTTTTGAAGGAGTAAACAACCGATTCACATTTACTCGTTCTACTTCATTTGTTATTTTATAGTCCTCTCTCTCTCCCTTTGCCATCTTTTTTCCAAGTTGCAGAGCCTTAACCTTTTAAAGCCTTTCCTCATAGGGATATCCTTCCATCCCCTTTATCACTGTGGTCACCCTTCTTTGTAAGTTCTCCAATCCTGTTTTTGTTTTTTAAGATGTGGCAACCAGAACTACAAGGTGTGATTGTGCCATGAAGCAATATCGAAGCATTATGATATCCTTTTGTTTTATTCTCCATTGCTTTCCTTACAACTCCAAATATACTATTAGCTCTTCTTGGCTACTGCTGCTCACTAAGCCTAGATCCTTTTCCTGGGTAGAAACTCCTGATGTGGAACCTTGCATTATGTAGCTATAGTTTGCATTGTTCTTCCTTAAGTGCATAGCTTTGCACTTGTCACACTAAAATTTCATCTGCCATTTGTATGCCCACTCTCCCAATTTCTGAAAGTTCTCTTGCAATTTTTCACAATTCTCTTGTGATTTCACAATTTGAATAATTGTGCCTCTGAAAATTTGATCACTTCACTCGTTCCCATTTAGGTCATTTATCAATATGTTAAAAGGAAGTGGGTCCAGCACAGATCCCTGGGTACTCTATTATTTATTCTTCTCCACTGAGAAAATTTACCATTTAGCCCTACTCTGTTTTCTGTTTAACCAGCTCTCAGTTCACAATAGGACACTACCTCCTAACCCTTGATATTTTCATTTCCTCAAGAGTCTCTTGGGAAGGTCCTTATCAAAAGGCTGTCTGAAAATTCAGATAAACTGTATCCACTGGCTGACCTTTATCTACCTGTTTATTCATACCTTAAGAGAGTTCAAAGCCAAACTGTGCTCCATCCAGTCTGTAAGAAGGTCAAAAGAGCAACTATGTCTGCCCTCCAGGCATCTGTGGCTCGAGAGCCTACTACCTCTTGAAGACTGCGCAGGCCCTGACATAGGACCCAAAGATGTCCTCCAACCTTCTCCAAGAGGCCCTCTGGGCCTTTGGGAGTGTGTTGTCAACTGCCCCAGATATCCTCCTCCATGAGCAGAGGAGGCCCCAGTAGAAGTTTCAAGAGCTTTTGGTGCCATGGCCTTTATGGTCAGTCTAGTGCCTCTAGAGCAGCCTAGTTCAGGTGAGACCAAATGCTGCGCAGAACCTGGCTCACCAAGGGTCAAAGGGGGAAAAACATACAGGAGCCTCTTCCTTTGGCCACTCTTGAAGAAGGGCACCCAACCCCAATACTCGCAGACACTTCTTGCACCTGAAAGGTTTTCACCTTGGCATTTCCCTGGGTGGCAAATCAGATCAAACACTGGGGAGACCTCAATTCTGAATGAGGTAGAACATGTGAGGACTTGGTTCCCACTTGCTGGGACCCATAGTGTTCAGGCTGCATGTTGTCTATGCCCCTATATGGGCTGCCCCACTAGACCATTCAGATGTATTTCCACTTAATGGTAGAACTCCCCCACTTCTGTGGCCACCACGGTGCCATCTTGCTTGCTGATGTTTGCCATGGCCATGGCATTAATTGAGAACATTTTGACTACCTTGCCCCTAACAGTGGGCTCCCCAGCCCAGCAGGCTGGCATTCATGGCAACTATCACCCAATCCAACAACCTCCAGAAGGCATCCTGTCCATCAGTGGGCAAGTTTGTAGTCACCAGGCCAATTTTTTCCTTCCCTCCCCCTCATTCTGGAAAGAGGCAGGTGCTGCTTAAACAATGGAATACAGAGATCAGTGATCTCGTAGGTGTGTCTGCAGGGAGTGCTTGCACCCTGGGGCAAAAGGAAAGAGCTCTAAGAGTCAAAGCCATTAATCCAGAAGGAGGTAACCCCATGTCCTGGGAGTTGCCTAAGAGCAAGCCTCACTGAGCTAGGACTTCAGGTTTTTCAACCTGTCTGGAGTGAGAAACATCCTCCCGAAGTGTGTCTTAAAGTAGACACCCAGATACTCCAAGATCTGGGAGGGAAACTAGACAGCTCTCGGGATAGTTGATAACTCATCCCAGCATCTCCAGCCACTGGATCACCTGCCTTCCCTGGACTTTTCTATGAAGTCGCATTGAATCAGCCAGTCGTTCAGGTATGGTTAAACATGGATCCCTGCTTGCGCAACAAAGGTCACCACTAACATGACCTTCGAGAAGGTGTGCAGTGCCATGGCCAAATCGAATGGCAGGACATGAAATGGATGGTGGCTCAGGATGCGGAAGTGGAGGAATCTCTGAAGTTGCTCCTTGATGAGAATATGGAAGTATGCCTAGAAGAGGTCTGAAGTGGTCAGAAATTTTCCTTGCCGGATCAATGCAATGACTGAGCTGAGGGTCTTCATGTGGAAATGGGGAACTCTTAGCTTGGCACCGACTGCTTTTAAGACCAAAATGGGACAGAAGGACCTTCCTTTTTTGAGAACTATGAAATAAATGGAATACAGCCTCTGATCTAGCTCTGCGTAGGATAAAAGATACGATAACCTGCAACCATGGGAAGCACTGAAGAGTTTTCTTAACTGTAGGAGAAGTAAGGGGACTTCAGAAAAGCATCTTGAAGAAGCTCCACAAATTATAGGGTATACACCTATTTAAGGATCTCAAGGACCCACTAGTTTGACATATGGATCCACTCTGAGCAAAATAGACAGACATGCTTCAACCATCTGCCTCTTGGAAGGGACCCACTGGATCTCATTGTGAAGACATCACTTCCTGAGGAGGTATGCACCGAGCCCCAAGAGGGCTAGGGCCCCTGAAGACTCACCCTTCTTGAACCTAGACCTACAAGAGGAATAGGCTATTCCAGAGCTCTTGCTGGCCCCTAAACCTTCTCCATGCTCCCCACTGGGCCTTACAAGAGGAACCCCTGTGACCTCTGATGTTATCTTCCAGGAGCTTTTGTGAGTGAGCTTCTCCAAGAACCTTCAACCAGCTCTCTCTTGGTCCTTCCCAAAGAGCAACTGGCCCTTAAAGGAGAGCTTGCTAAGCCCGCAGTATGGAAGCAGCATCTGCAGACCACTTCCAGACCCAGAGCTATCTATGGGCCACCACAACAGCAGCCAAGGACTTAGATTATATCAAGCAGAGCATCCTCCACATATGAAGCCCCCAACCCCAATCTTGCCATCTCTGGGCTGTGCAGCAATTACTGGATCCAGCACAAGAGCATTCAGGCCACCATGCCTGCACATAGCGCTGCTAGAGTCCCCAAGGATGAAGTCATGGAGTCATTCTTGAGGGCTTCTAGTCTCCTATCATAAGTTTCTTTCAAAGTGCCACCACTCTCCACCAGGATGATGGTGCACTGTCACTGCCATGATCCATTTTAGGGGCTCCAAACATCTGTTCCATCTCCCCTTGGGCAAGAGAATACAATCGCACAAGGACATTAGTGCCACCCTCAGTCCCAGCTCCAGTGTGTCCCACTGAAAGTCCATAAGCCTCTGCAAGGGCTCAGAGGGGAAAGAAACCGGAAAGATGCCTCAAACCACCACAATAGGGTCTATTTGTGAAACCTTTCCAGAAGGGGGCTCCACAATGTGAAGAACCACCATGTTATCAGGAATCACACTGGACAGGTTCTCCCAGTGAAATAAATGAATCACTGATGGATTCTCCCCCCTCCGCCAGGAGAAGCTCCCCTTCCTCTGCTGACTCACTTGTTGGGAGACAGGGAATCCTCTTCTCCCGAGCATCCTCCCTCCAGATGGGATAAGGCTGTGCTCCTGGAGAAGCAGACAGGTAAAAGTGAAGGACAGGATGCTTAATCCCTTTGCCGCCGGTGGCAGTCCCCAGATCCCTGCAAGGGGATTTCCAGTCACCAGCGACTGAAATCAGCCTCTGAGCTGTTTCAAAAGCTGCTGCTCAAAGCTGAGAAGAGAGCCTGGAGTCCCGGAGGACTATATCAGGGGCTTGAAGGTTAGACCTCACCATGCTCCCCCCTTCAGCAGAGACCATGTAACCATCCAAGATGACTGCCATTCCAGCTGGCAGAAAAACTGACATCAAGTCCTAGAACCCCATAGAGGGTCCTGTAATTGCCAAAAACATTTGCCCTGTGGCTTTTCCATCACATATGGCACAAAAGGAGCCAGCAGCAAAGGTCACCTGATGGGAGCCTCAAGCAGCATACCTCCATGCAGCCAGCAGAGTGCCTGAGCTCTGCAATAGTCAAATAAAAAAAATCATTAAAAAAAAACCCACAAAGAAAAACCCTGGGAAAAAACAAAAACTGCAGCCTGATGAAGGCTGGCTGTCAGAGGATTTTTTTTGGAAGCTGCTTTATTAAAGCAGCAAAGTGAGAGAACCAATTGAAAGAATAGGAAAAAAAGACAAAGCAGAACTTGCAGAAGTAGGGAACAAGCAGAGGGAGGAGGCCTGAGCCTGGACTTACTTCTCCCTGCAGGGACACTGTGGGGTCCCTCCTGACTGCTCACCAGCCCGCTAGTGCTGGAACCCTTGGGTCAGCATAACCCACTCATCTGGACTGCTCTAGCAGAATGAGAAGGAAAACCAAGTTTAAACACAAAAACAAAAACACAGAGTGCTCTGATTGAGCATTAAGAGAAAACAGTTTTCTACAGGAAAGGTGACTTGTTTAGCAGTTTTCCTCATAAGGCTTCTAAAATATTTGAGCACCTGTCTGCCCCTCCCCTCCCTCCAATAATTTTTTAATCATTCATCCAATTTCATTGAAGTTTCTGCCAGAGTGTAGATCTGCCCTACCACTGATCCCCAATTCACACTTTAAGTACTGCTAACACCTCTTGTGCACTTAGGAAACTAAGGTAAAGAAACAGTGATTCTAAGGAAAATAAGCCAGAATGGTGGTAATCTCAGAAAAAATATGATGCCAAAAATTTGTATAACTGCCCTGTCCTTAGTACTCAGGGTCTAATTACAGTTTAACATAAGAAACTCTCATGCAAGTCGACACCCTCTAAAAAAGATAGAGACAATGAAACTGATGTTCAAGTATTTTTAAAACTGCCCTGCCATTGGTTAATAGTTAAAAGCAAATATAAAATTTGTGTACCAGAAAAGGAAATTAGACATCATGAAATGTTTGCAGAGCTACCTATTATATTTTTAGAAGACCCACATCAATGTCTTTGCTATGCCTTGCTACTCTGTCATATGAGGTAGATTTGCACCATACACTGCATATTTACTGACCAAAAACAAACACTTAAGTCAGTCCAAGATAAGAAAGCAAGTATACGTAAATAAATAGCCAAATACAAAGAATGCACAGATAACTAAGCATCTACATTTAAAAGTAAATTGAAAATATAATTATTCTTCCAAAGGAGGGAGGAGTGACTCAGTGGATGGGACAGGTTACCTCAAGCCGGAAGGCCGGGGGTTCAATTCCTGCATGGGGACAAGCAACTTCAGGCCGGAGGGACTGGGGTCTCTAATCCCATGGCCACTCCTTGTGGCCTTGGGCAAGCCACTTAAACCTCCATTGCCTCAGGTACCACTTAGATTGTGAGCCCTTCTGGGACAAGGGAATAAAAAGTACCTGTTAGTATACATGTAAACCGCACAGATTCTAAGGAGCGTGGTATAAAAAAGAAAATAAAAAGAAAATAAATTTTGCCTCAGAACACATTCATACAGCAAATGTATGTAACTGAAGAGTCTACTGCAGGGAATAGTCTACTGCAGGGAATAGTCTATTGCAGCCCATGTTCCCTGTAAAATAGTTATCTCCAAGTTATAATGCCCTGTTCAATGTAAACCGCACTGATGCAGAATAGTGCAGTATATAAGAGAAAGTAAATAAATAAATATAAACTCCAATTTTGAGTCGGTTGGACCATTAGATGATAGAGGAGTTAAAGGGGCACTAAGAGGCGACAAGGAGATAGCGGAGAGACTGAATGAATTCTTTGCTTCGGTCTTTACTGAGGAAGATGTAGGGATGTTACCCATGACTGAAGTGGTATTTAAAGGTGCGGAAGAATTGAAGGAAATATTGATACATCGGGAAGATGTATTACAACATTTAGATAAACTGAAGAGTAGCAAATCACCTGGGTCGGATGGTATACATCCAAGGGTGTTGAAAGAAATGAAATATGAGATTGCAGACCTGCTCTTAGTAATCTGTGAACTATCATTAAAATCATTTCTAATACCTGAAGATTGGAGGATCGCCAATGTAACACCAATTTTTAAAAAGGGTTCCAGGGGTGATCCGGGAAACTACAGACCGGTGAGCCTCACATCAGTACCGGGAAAAATGGTAGAAACCATCATAAAGAATAAAATTACTCAGCATGTAGACAGTTGTGGCCTAATGAAAGGCAGCCAACATGGCTTTAGACAAGGAAGATCTTGCCTTACTAATCTGTTATGTTTTTTTGAAAGTGTGAATAAACAGGTGGACAAAGGTGAGTCGGTTGATATAGTGTATCTGGACTTTCAGAAAGCCTTTGACAAGGTCCCTCATCAGAGACTTTTGTCAAAACTAAAGAGTCATGGGATAGGAGGCAGTGTACTACTGTGGATCAAGAACTGGTTAAAAGACAGAAAGCAGAGGGTTGGGCTAAATGACCAATTTTCCCAATGGAGAAAGATGAATAGTGGTGTACCCCAGGGATCTGTGCTGGGTCCGCTGCTTTTTGACATATACATAAATGACCTGCAAAGTGGAATAACAAGTGAGGTTATCAAATTTGCAGATGACAAAACTATTTAAAGTTGTTAAAACCCAAGAGGATTGTGAAAAATTGCAAGAGGATCTTGATAAATTGGAAGACTGGGCATCAAAATGGCAGATGAAATTTAATGTGGACAAGTGCAAAGTTATGCACCTAGGGAAGAACAACCCAAACTATGGTTACACAATGTAAGGTTCCACGTTAGGAACCACAACCCAGGAAAAAGATTTAGGCAGCATTGTGGATAACATGTTGAAACCCTCGGCCCAGTGTGCAGCGGCAGCCAAGAGAGCAAATAGAATGCTAGGTATCATAAGGAAAGGAATGGAAAATAAAACAAAAAGATATTATAATGCCTCTATACCGTTCCATGGTGAGACCGCACCTTGAATATTGTGTGCAATTCTGGTCGCCGTATCTTAAAAAGGATATAGCATTATTAGAAAAGGTTCAGAGAAGAGCCACCAAAATGGTAAAGGGAATGGAAGGATACTCCTATGAAGAAAGGCTAAAAAGGTTAGGGCTCTTTAACCTGGAAAAGAGACGGCTGAGGGGAGATATGATAGAAGTCTATAAATTAATGAATGGAGTGGAACGGGTAAACGTAGATCGATTGTTTACGTTATCAGAATATAGAAAGACTAGGGGACATGCAATAAAGCTACAGGGTAAACTATTTAAGACTAATAAAAGAAAATATTTTTTCACTCAACGTGTAATCAAACTCTGGAATTTGTTACCTGAGGATGTAGTAAAGGCTGTTAGTGTAGCTGGGTTTAAAAAAGGTTTGGACAAGTTCCTAGAGGAATGGTCCATAAACCATTATTAAGAAGGGACCCAGGATATCAATGCTTGACCCAGTACAATCATTGCGGAATCTGTGTCTTTTGGGGAAACTGCTAGGTACGTACGACCTAGATTGGCCACTGTTGGAAACAGGATACTGGGCTTGATGGACCTTGGTCTGACCCAGTATGGCATATCTTATGTTCTTATGTTCTAATCCTGGAGGGCCGCAAATCAATCTGATTTTCAGAATGTCCCTATTGAATATGCATGAGCTATTTACATACAATAGGGCCAGCGCATAGATCTCATGAATATTCAGTTAGGGACATCCTGAAAAGAGTAGTTACTCACCTGTAACAGGTGTTCTCCAGGAGTAACAGGAATCAGTCCTCACATATGGGTGTCATCGGCGCCGATGAAGCCCCAGCGGAGCACTTCCCCAGCTTTCTATGAAAGCCTTTGGGAATGCAGGCACGCGCATGCACGGTTCCCTTCCCGCCTAAAGGTGCCATCTTACCTCAGTCAAATGACATAGCTAAGAACAGCACACAAAAATGAAAAACAAACTATGTACAACTGCAACTCCAAGGGGAGAAGGGAGGGTTGTGAGGACTGATTCCTGCTGCTTCTGGAGAACACCTGTTACAGGTGAGTAAAGCACAGTTACTTACCTGTAACAGGTGATCTCTGGGAACAGCAGGAATTAGTCCTCACATATGGGTACGTCGGTACCGACGGAGCCTGCGCGGGAACGCTCCTCAGCTTCCCAAAAAGAAAAGCTTTTGGGAGCATCCCACTGCGCCTGCGCGCTGCCTTCCCGCCTTTCCTAACCAACTCTCCTCAGTTCGAGTTTAAAGCTGAGACAATAGAGAGAGAGAGGAAAGGAAAGATAGAGAGAGATACAACTCCTAGGGGAGGTGGGAGGGTTGTAATTCCTGCTGTTCCCAGAGATCACCTGTTACAGGTAAGTAACTGTGCTATCTCCAGGAACAAGCAGGAATGAGTCCTCACTAATGGGGACTCCCTAGCTAAGATGCCTGGGAGATCCCCAAGGATATGAGACCCTGAAGGGCTCCTCGTCTTCCAATGGATCTCAGGCATCCATACAGGGAAGGAGGAATGGAACAGGTGTCTGAGGACAGCCTGACCAAACAAGGCATCCCGGCGGGAGTCCTTGTCCAAGCAGTAATGGGCTGTGAAGGTATGAACCGAGGCCCAGGTGGCTGCTCGACAGATCTGGTCAATGGATACAGAATGAAGATGAGCCATAGAGGTGGCCATGGCCCTAACAATTACGAGCTGTGACATGGCCCTCCAGAGAAAGGTTCTTACTCTGGTAAGCAAAAGAAATACACTGAGCAATCCAATTGGACAGTGTTCTTTTAGAGACTGGAAGTCCCAAATGAGAAGGATCAAAAGCAACAAAAACTGGGAAGACTTTCTATGTTGCTGTGTCCTGTGCAAGTAAAAAGCAAGAGCTCTTTTACAGTCCAGAGTATGAAGACTCCTCTCTGCACTAGATGCATGAGGAGCTGGGAAAAAGACAGGTAAGTACACCTCTTGGTTAAGATGAAAAGGTGAAACCACTTTAGGCATAAAGTGAGGATTTGTCCTAAGGACTACCTTATCATGATGGAACCTTGCATAAGGTGGATTAGCCACTAAGGCCTGCAGTTCACTGATGCGGCAAGCAGAAGTGATGGCAATAAGGAAAATAACCTTCCATGAAAGGAATTTCAAGGAGGTAGTGGCTAAGGGTTCAAAAGGTGGCTTCATAAGCTGACCAAGAACCAAGTTTAAGTCCCATGCCACCGGAGGAGGCCTAATGGGAGGTTTAGCTAAAGTTAGGCCTCTCATGAATCTTGCAATAAGAGGATGAGAGGAAATAGGTTGTCCATTGAGAGGCTTAAGGGATGCTGCAATAGCACTCAAATGGACCCTTACTGAATTCGTCTTAAGGCCTGCATTGGAGAGATGCAGGAGATATTCCAATAGAGAATTCACAGGGAGTGCTAGAGGGTCAAGACCCTTTTGGCCACACCAAATGGAAAATCATTTCCACTTAAAAGCATAAGAACGCCTAGTGGAAGGTTTCCTGGAAGCATGGAGGATATCCTTCACTTGCTGAGAGACATTTAAGTCTTGAAGGTCTAGGCCTTCAGCAACCAAGCTCTGAGGTGAAGGGATTTGGGGTTTGGATGCCACAAAGTCCCTTCCTCCTGGGACAGAAGGTCTGGAGCAGCTCCCAAGTCCAGGGAGGGGGCTTGGGAAAGATGCAGAAGTAGAGGGTACCACACTTGGCGTGGCCAGCGTGGAGCTATGAGGATCATAGATCCTTGATCCCTCTGGAGTTTGAACCGAGTCTTGGGAATCAAATGAATGGGTGGAAAGGCATACAGGAAGCCCTGACCCCAATGAAGGAGGAAGGCATCCTTGGCCTGGACTCCCTGACACAGAATTCTGGAACAGAACCGGGGAAGTTTGGCATTCCACGGACTTGCAAAGAGGTCTATGTCCGGGGTTCCCCATTCTTGGAAGATTCTGAGTACCTGATCCATGTGCAGGGACCATTCGTGTGGAAGCAGAACTCGACGGAGTCTGTCTGCCCAAGAGTTTTGGATCCCTGGGAGGTATACTGCCAGGAGATGGATTTGATGCTCTCTGGCGAAGGCCCATAATCTTAGAGCTTCGTTGCAAAGCGACAGAGAGCCAGTTCCTCCTTGCTTGTTTATGTAAAACATGGCTACTTGATTGTCCGTGTGAATGAGGACTGTCTTGTAGCTGAGGAGGGTATGAAAGACCTTGAGAGCTAGGAATACTGCTTGAAGTTCCAAGTGGTTGATATGAAGGGAGGTCTCCTGTGGGGACCAAGTGCCTTGGGTGGAGAGATCTTGTAGATGAGCTCCCCAACCTGTTTGGGAGGCATCTGTTGTGAGAGTTGCTTGGGGAAACAAAGGTTGGAAGGGGGACCCCAACAACAGGTTTTGAGTGGACATCCACCACTGGAGAGACCAAAAGAGATGTTTGGAGATTGCTATTTGGTCTGAGAGAGCTCCTGAAGCTTGAGTCCACTGGGTGGACAAAGTCCATTGAGCTGCTCTCATATGTAGGTGAGCATAGGGTACCATATGTACTGTGGAAGCCATGTGGCCTAGTAGCTGTAGCATCTCCCTGGCAGTTAAGTGAGTCTTTGACTGAATCTGGGAGGCCAGCTGCACTAGACGTTGGCAACGGGCCTGTGGAAGGTAGGCCCTTGCAGTGGTGGTATCCAACCAGGCCCATATGAATTCCAGGGACTGAGTGGGGGTGAGCTGGGACTTTGGGAGATTTACCACAAGTCCCAGGTATTGCAGAATGTGCCTGGTGCGGTTTAGAGAGATCTGAGCCTCTGACTGGGTTGGAGCTCGAATGAGCCAGTCGTCCAGGTAAGGGAAGACAAATATTTCCAGAGTGCGTAGAAATGCAGCAACTACTGCCATGCATTTGGTGAACACTCTGGGGGCAGAGGCTAGACCGAAGGGAAGCACTCTGTACTGATAATGTTTTCCCTGGAACAGAAAACGTAGGAATTTTCTGTGAGATGGATGGATGAGGACATGGGTGTACGCATCCTTTAGATCTAGAGAACAAAGCCAATCCTGACTCTGCAGGTACGGAAGGAGAACACCTAGAGAGAGCATCTTGAACTTCTCCTTGCATAGGAGTTTGTTCAATTCTCTGAGATCTAG
Source organism: Ichthyophis bannanicus (assembly GCA_033557465.1). Taxonomy (NCBI): domain Eukaryota; kingdom Metazoa; phylum Chordata; class Amphibia; order Gymnophiona; family Ichthyophiidae; genus Ichthyophis; species Ichthyophis bannanicus. Next base: position 158,505,128 of record CM066034.1, read on the forward strand.
AATGGGTCTGTATCCCCCTGTTTTCTTTGGAATGAGAAAATAGGGGGAGTAGAACCCTGACCCTTGTTGAAGAAGGGGAACTTCTTCTATTGCTCCTTGGGCAAGCAGGGTAGTCACTTCCTGACCCAGAAGGTCGAGGAGAGATGTGGGAGAATTGAAGTGTCTCACCATGGTGTAGGGAGGAAGGTCTGAGAAATGAAGTTTGTAGCCCTCCCTTATAATGGAGAGGGTCCACTGCTCTGATGTGATTTGCTCCCATCTGGGAGCAAAATGAGTTAACCTTCCTGGAATGGTGAGAGGTTCTGGCTGGCGTAGTGCCAGAAAGGTTAAGTTCTCTAGTATCAAGTCAAAAACCCTGAGGTGGTTGGGACTGCTGGGTTGCAGCAGTTCCTGCAGGTTTAGGCCTGGCCTGTTTAGTTTGCTGACGCTTAGCAGGAAAACGACCTGTAGAAGATTGCTGGCCAGAAGTGGAAGGAAATCTGCTCCTTTTGTAATAAGGCTTTTTGAAAGTTTTTTCTTGGCTGGAATGGAGGTAGACTTGGAAAGTCTATCCAGAGCAGAATTCTCTGCATCCATTTGAGTGGCTTTAATTTGCCACTCTCTGCCAAAGAGATTTTCACCTGTACAGGGCAGATTCCCCAAGCCATCCTGAACCCAGGGCTCTAGATCAGAAGCCTGGAGCCAAGCAATTCTACGAGCAGCTATGGTAATGCCTGAGGCTCTGCTAGCACCTTCAAAGGAGTCAAAGGCTGCCCTGTTGGAAAACTTGGAAACATCTTGAGTATGCTTAAGCCAAAGAAGGAATTCATCCTTTCTATCTTCTGGAATGAAAGGAAGAAAGTTGTGCAAATGGAAATTACACTAACCTGGTAATTGTAGTTCCTGTAGGATCCAGTTTAGTCCTCCACAATCGGGTACTGCCCCTCTCACTGCAGCCTGTAGACTGGACCAATCAAATCTTCTGTAGTACATATCCAGCAGGAGCTCCCAGAAGCCCCCCAGTGTACTAGTAACAAAGCATACTGAACGAAGCAACACATCAGATTATTATCAGATTAACATTAAACCTTGTACTTCCCCCCCTGGAATAACCAACTCCCTCCCCAAACGAGGAAGTCAGAACACTGCACGGCGCCGGAATCGACGCCCCTAAATTGACACAGAGCTCCCCCCAGGTACTAAGGAGCTTACGGAACCCCAAAAGAAAGGGAAGAGCCATAGCTATAAGCACGACTGCCGCTAAGGTCCGAACGGGACACAAAACTATCTTAGAATCTCCCGCTCGGGATAGCGCGCCGCAAGATCATGCAGATATTCGGGAGGGAAGGAGGACTAAACTGGATCCTACAGGAACTACAATTACCAGGTTAGTGTAATTTCCATTTCCTGTGCGGATATCCAGTTTAGTCCTCCACAATCGGGATGTAACAGAGCAGTTAAGACCGGGCGGGACCTTGTAGGCCGGCGCGCAAAACCGCCGAACCAAAACAGGAATCCCGAGCCGCTGACACATCCAAGCGATAGTGCCTGCTGAAAGCATGCAGAGACGACCAAGCGGCCGCCCTACAGATCTCCGCTGGTGGAACCAGACCATGCTCCGCCCAAGAGGCCGCCTGAGCCCTAGTAGAATGAGCCCGGAGCCCCTCCGGAACCGGCCGCCGCTGCAACAGATACGCGGAGGCGATCGCTTCTTTAAGCCATCGAGCAATGGAGGCCTTAGCCGCCGCCTCCCCTTTCCGTGCACCCCCAAAGAGCACAAAAAGCCGATCAGTCTTCCGAAATGACTCGGTAGACTGTAAATACCGACGCAGCGTGCGGCCCACATCAAGCCGGTGAAGCCCCTTGTCCACCGACTCGACCGAGGCCGCCGAAATCACTGGTAGAAATACTGCCTGATTCAGGTGAAAAGGAGACACCACCTTTGGCAGGAAGGAGGGAACCGGACGGAGCACAACCCGCTCCGCAGAAAAAGACAAGAAAGGTTCTCGGCATGACAAGGCCTGTAGATCCGAGATGCGCCGTGCCGAGCAAATGGCTACCAGAAAAACCGTCTTCAACGTGAGATCCTTCAAGGATGCCCTCCGCAAGGGCTCAAAGGGTTCCCGAGCCAGGGCCCGCAGAACTAAATTCAAATCCCACGGAGGAATCACCGCTCTGCGGGAAGGCCGCAAATGAAACACGGCGGTCAAGAAACGCCGCACATCCGCATGAGCGCCAAGAAGGCGGCCCAAGACCTTGCCTCTATAGCAAGAGAGCGCGGCCAACTGGACCTTCAGGGAACTGGCCGCGAGACCCTTCTCGAAGCCATCCTGCAGAAAGCTGAGCACGACGGGCACCGAGACCATCGCCGCCCGAACTCCACGCCGGGAGCACCAGTCCTCAAAAATTCTCCAAATTCGAACATAAGTAAGAGAAGTGGACGACTTTCTTGCCCGCAGTAAGGTGGAAATCACCGCGGGCGAATAACCCTTCTTTTTCAGCCGAGCCCTCTCAATGGCCAATCCGTAAGCGAGAACCGAGCCACCTGGGGCATCCGCAAGGGGCCCTGAAGAAGAAGATCCGGTAGCGCCGGAAGGCGCCACGGCACGCCGTCTCGAAGCCGAACGAGGTCGGCATACCAGGGCCTCCGGGGCCAATCCGGAGCCACCAGCAGCAGCACCCGGCCCTGATGGCCCTCGATGCGCTGGACGACCCGACCGATCAGGGCCCACGGGGGGAAAACGTACAGCATCCCGGACGTCGGCCACGGCTGAATGAGAGCGTCGAGTCCTTCGGACATCCGCTCCCGCCGTCTGCTGAAGAAGCGACTTGTCTTGGCCGACTGGAAGGTCGCCATGAGATCCATGATGGGCGGACCCCACCGCCGAACTATCTGCGCATATACCTGAGGATTTAACTCCCACTCTCCGGGGTCCACCCGCACTCTGCTGAGAAAGTCGGCCTGGACATTGTCGGCGCCTGCAATGTGCGCCGCCGAGATCGCCGGCAGCCGAGTCTGCACCCAGCTGAACAAGGCCGTCGCTTCTGTTTCCAGGGCCACACTCCCTGTGCCCCCTTGGCGATTGATGTACGCCACCGTGGTCGCATTGTCCGACCAGACTCGGACCGCCCGGCCCAGGAGCAGAGGCTCCAGGGCCATCAGGGCTAGTCGGACCGCCCGAAGCTCGAGGCGGTTGATCGACAAAGACGCTTCCTGCGAGGACCACACCCCCTGCGTGAAGCGGGTCTCGCAGTGTGCTCCCCAGCCGACTAGGCTCGCATCCGTAGTGAGGGGGACCCACAGAGGAGGCTCCACGGGAATCCCCCGCGTCAGGTTCTCGGAGGAGAGCCACCACCGAAGCGACCGCCGCACTGCCTTCGGGCAGGGCAGTCTCTTGTGCAAGGAATCGCACTGGTTGGACCAGCGACGAAGGAGCGCCCTCTGTAGCGGGCGCATGTGGAACCGCGCCCACGGAACCACCTCGAAGGTCGCCGCCATCGTTCCGAGAAGCCGTAGGTACCACCACGCCGACGGAGCGGGCATCCCCCGAAATAGTCGGACAAGAGCCCGCAACGTCAGGACGCGGCGCTCGGGAAGGCACACCAGCCCCCGAGCAGTGTCGAAGCGCACCCCCAGATACTCCAGGTCCTGCGAGGGCCGCAGACAACTCTTTCTTTCGTTCACCACCCAGCCGAGGGATCGCAGCAGAGCTACCACCCTGCTCGTGACCCGCAGGCACTCTCGACCGGATTTTGCTCGTATCAACCAGTCGTCCAGGTAAGGATGGACCAAAATGCCCTCCTTGCGCAAGGCCGCCGCAACCACCACCATCACCTTTGTGAAAGTGCGCGGGGCCGTAGCCAAGCCGAACGGCATGGCCCGGAACTGAAAGTGGCCCCACGGGAACGCGAAGCGGAGAAACCGCTGATGGGCTGGGTGTATCGGAATGTGCAGATAGGCCTCGGTAAGATCGAGGGACGTCAAAAACTCCCCCTTTCGCACCGCTACAATGACTGACCGCAGGGTTTCCATGCGGAAATGCGGCACTCTGAGCGCGCGATTCACGCCTTTGAGATCCAAAATCGGACGCAGAGAGTCGCCCTTTTTGGGTACCACAAAATAGATGGAGTAGCGACCAGCGCCTCTTTCCAAGGGAGGCACTGGAACCACCGCTCCCAGCGCTAACAATCGAGCCAGGGTCACGCGGATGTCCCTCGTCTTTTGCTCGCCCCTGCTGGGAGACAGAACAAAGGAATCTGGAAGTGGGAACGCAAATTCCAGAGCGTAACCCTCCTCTATAATTTGTAGCACCCAGCGATCCGACGTTATTTGGGCCCAAGAGGAAAGAAAGTCGCGCAAGCGACCGCCGACAAGCGGTCCTCCCTCCAGAGCCTGCCTGGCGTCATTGTGGCTTGCGTCCAAAGGAAGAACCCGAAGAAGAGCCGGCTGCGGAGAAGCCTCTGCCGGCTCCCCTGAAAGCCCGAAATCCTTGGCTACGGGCTCCAAACCGGCCCCGCTGCGAGGACCACTGGCGGGAGGGCCGAAACCTGCGCTGATCCCGAAAGGATCCCCGCGCCGACGAGGTGGACCGGTTGGACCTTGGTTTATCCTCCGGAAGCCGGCCCCCTTTGGACTCACCGAGATCCTTTACCAATTTCTCGAGAGCCTCCCCAAATAATAATCTGCCCTTAAACGGCAGCTTACTGAGGCGGGCCTTAGAAGAACTGTCCACCGCCCAGCTGCGCAACCAGAGGGACCAGCGCGCTGCTACCGCGGATGCCATACTGTTAGCCAACGCGCGGATCAACACCAACAACAGATCCGCCAGGTAAGCCGAGCCGGACTCCAGCCGGGTCACCTCCACCAGACCCTGCTGGTCTAGTCCGGGGCTCGAGCGCAGTTGCTGTGACCACCGCAGACACGACCGAGCCACCCAAGCCCCACAGATAGAGGCCTGCAATGACACGGCATCCGTATCGAAGGTTTGCTTGAGCAAGTTATCAACCTTCTTATCCTGCCCGTCCTTGAGGGCCGCCGCCCCCTCAACCGGGATGGTGGTTTTCTTTGGTCACTGCGGAGACCGCAGCATCCACCCGGGGGGACCTGAACAAGTCCCTGTCCTTGTCAGCAAGAGGATAAAGCCGATTCATGGTCCGAATCCCCTTCAAACCGGATTCCGGGTGCTCCCACTCCGCCTGGATCATCTGATCCACCACGCGGTGGACGGGAAAAACCACCTGGGCATCCCTGACTGCTTGAATCAGAGGATCCTCAAGACCCTCCTCCTCCAGGGGCCGCACCGCCGAAAGGTTTAGCGCCTGAAGGGACTCCGTGACCAGAGGAACCAGCTCGTCCCTACGGAACACTCGAACGACCCGAGCCTGATCTTCCGGCCCAGGGATCTCCCCATCCTCCAAATCCTCCGCTTCAGTCTCAGGATCGCCCTCTGCCTCGGAATCCAGGAGACCCAGGGCGTCCTGCTCTTGTCCCCCCAACCGAAGCCGCTTGCCCCGGGCGATGAGGGACACTGAGCCGCCCCCAAGGACCCCGAGGGGAGGGAGGGGGGCCAGACAGCCGGCAACTGTCCGGACCTGCTCAGGCGAAATGCCTGATGCATGAGGAGTACAAAATCAGGGGAGAAGTCCATAGTTGAGGCAGCAACAGACGCCTGCTGGAGCGCAGCCACTGAACCGCTGGCCGGAGGAACCGAGCCAGACTGAGGGATGCTTGGAGAAAGAACGCTGTCCCCGGAAGTAGAAGCATCCCCAGGGGTAGCCTGTTCCTGAACATTCACAGATTGCTCTAACTCAGAGGGCACTGCAGCACAGCCCCTGCAGATGCCAGAGTCAGTCCCTGCCGTCCTGCGGGACCCACAAATCACACACTGGGGCTTGGAAGCCATTCCAAGGCCACCTCTGCCCAGGGGAATAGAATAAGACAGCCACAGGAAAGCCCACACCACCTGGGCAATCCTATGCAAATCAGCCCCGATTTAAAAGTAACTTAACTTTTTTTTTTTTTTTTTTACAAGAAACAAAATATATCCCAGGATCCCTGGGGTGCCCTGAGCAAAATCGCCAGAAAGAGGAACCCCAAAAACGCTAGGGGAACCTGTGCACAGCGATCAAAAATGCCTGGAAAAGCACTTTTAAAATCCAAAATGGCCGCCGCACTTTTTCACCCGCGGTAAAAAACGGCGCGAAAATATAAAACCACCAAATAATATGGAAAACAAATAAAACGACCCTCTAACACAGGGCACACGAGCAGTTTGAATAAAAACTGCCAAATGGGCTCAGGAGAGCCTACAGAAACGCTGGCATCCCAGACAGAGCATTGCACACAAGAAAGAAAAAAAAAAAATGAAATGCAAACTCCTACCAGCTCAGGAACAGAAGATTCAGCCACAATCTCCCAGTACCAGGCACTGCCTTATAGGTATGGCAATTCCCCGTCCTGTCTAGGGGAAGCTCACCCAGGGCTGATAAAATGTGCTAGGCAGGCAACAGCAGCCAGCAGGTCTGACTTTCTCCTAGTCTCCTGTGGCACAGCTCCAGGGAGACAGGCTTCTTTTGTCTTTCTTTTTTAAAGGCACAGCTAGCTACCAAAAACAAAAATAGTAGAGAAATGCCCCAAAACAAACCCTAAAAACAACTAACTAGTGTTGCTCCTGCAAAGGTCACTAAGTGTGCCCAGAGGACACACTTTTACGTCTACACACTGCAACGAGACTGGACACACTGGGGGGCTTCTGGGAGCTCCTGCTGGATATGTACTACAGAAGATTTGATTGGTCCAGTCTACAGGCTGCAGTGAGAGGGGCAGTACCCGATTGTGGAGGACTAAACTGGATATCCGCACAGGAACTTCAGTGCAATTTCCTTTAGAAACATACCCATATAAAGGATATATGAGTTGATTCTGGCAATAAGCATACTGGCTTGGAAGATTTTCCTACCAAAAGCATCTAAGGTCCTGCATTCTCTTCCTGGAGGGGCAGAAGAGTGCCTTTTGGAATTCTTAATCCTTTTCATAGCTGACTGCACCACAATGGAATGGTGAGGAAGCCGAGTTTTCTGAAACCCAGGACAAGGAGAGACACGGTACATAGTGTCCAATCTACGAGAATGAGGAGAAAGGGTGAGAGGAGTCTCCCATAAATCAATCATATGTTCATGAAGAATTTCATGAATTGGCAAGGTGACTGCCTCTCTGGGAGCCTTAGAGTAACCTAAAATATCTAGTTTTTAGCTCTAGGCTCTACTTCAGAAGTTACTGAAATAGAAAGTCCTTTAGCCACTTCTAATATGAAGTCTTGAAAGGACAAATCCTCTGGAGGAGACATTCTCCTCTTTGGAGAAGTAGGTTCCTCAGGAAGAGTAATGGATACTTCAGGAGATTCCTCTGATGAATCAAAATCATCAGAGGAATCGAAGTATCGTCTGTCCGATTCCAACGATCGATACGCGTATCGATCGGTATCGACATCGGGCGTACCCGGTACCGGATCAGCACCGGGGAAGAGCCCTGAACCAGGAACCGGAGTCGGTATCTTGGTCGATGTCGAAGCAGTCGGTACTGGTATCAGACCTCGTACCAGTGCCGGCATCGACAACGGAAGTCGTTGCGGTACCGCCGGCGTCGCAGCCTTAATGAAAGCCATGATAGCTTGCTGCATGGATTGGACAGTATGATCCATAGACACCACGATTGCCTGGATGTCGGTACCGGGAGATTGTGCCGGTACCCCAGAGCAGTCTAACAGGTGATCGGTCGAGGCCGTGCCATCGATGTCAACCTGTAACCCCATAGGAGGAGCTTTGGAAGCCGGAGCTTCCCGCCGGGGTTGTTTGGCTGGTGCAGGATCCTCTAGGGCAAGCCCTGAGGCATCTCGATGCTTAGAGGGAGATTTGCCCTTCAAGGACCTGCTGGGTTTATGTTTGGTTACCTGAGATCCTTCAGGTCAGGAAGACCTGGAAGATGTCGATGCCATTGCCGGTGACTCCGTGGGAAACAGCATATGGAGCTTGGCAGTTCTGTTTTGTAACCCTCGTTTAGACATGAGGGAGCAGGACTGGCAATCCGGAATGGAGTGTTCAGGCCCCAAACATTTAAGACACCATTCATGGGTATCTAACAGAAATTGTACCGCTACACTTAGTGCATTTTTTGAACCCGGAGGCTGGTTTCTCCATGAGAGAAATTTTCTTGTGGGCCTGAAGGCCTAAGAAGAAAAATACACCAAGTGGGGAAAAATATAGTTTGTTTGGTTTTTTTTTTTTAAAGAAAAGAAAAGACCGGCGGTACCGGTCCAGTGTCGGGGAAGGCAGACACACGAAAAAAGAAATAAATTAAAATAAAGAACTTCAGCGGTGACAGGAACACGACCTGCTGGCTCCGCAGAAAAGAAAAACTAAGGAGAGTTGGTTAGGAAAGGCGGGAAGGCAGCGCGCAGGCGCAGTGGGATGCTCCCAAAAGCTTTCCTTTTTGGAAAGCTGGGGAGCGTTCCCGCGCAGGCTCCGTCGGTACCGACGTACCCATATGTGAGGACTCATTCCTGCTTGTTCCTGGAGATCTACTCTTTCTCCAGGACCAAGCAGGAAGTCAGTCCTCACATATGGGTGACTCCCAAGCTCTGGGCTACCGAGGAACCCAGGCTGAACAAGAGAACTCCCTCTAGTCTCAGCAGCAAAGAAAGGCTTTTCAAGGACACAACCTCCACCGGTAGCCCAACAGAGGGCAGGAGTTGCCTAAACCTCAAAGAGATTCCGGAGTACTGCCTGGCCAAAAGCACTGTCCCTACAGGACTCCCTCTCCAGGCAGTAATGGGCCGCAAAAGTCTGGCTTGAAGACCAAGTTGCAGCCCTGCAGAAGTCTACCAAGGGCACAGAGCGGAGATGAGCCACTGAGGCAGCCATTGCCCTGACACGATGGGCCGTGATCCTACCCTGCAAAGGAAGGTCAGCTGCCTTGTAAGCCCAGGTGATACAGTCAGCCACCCAGATGGACAAGGTACACTTGGACACAGCCAACCCCAACTTATTGGGGTCAAAGGATACAAAGAGCTGAGTAGCCTTTCTATGCCCTTGCGTACGGTCAAGGTAGAAGGATAAGGCCCTCCTACAGTCCAGGGTATGCAGAACTGCTTCAGTCTGGCTTGCATGAGGCCTAGGGAAGAATGTTGGAAGGACTACCTCCTGATTGAGGTGGAAAGAGGAGACAACCTTTGGGAGGAACTTTGGATGAGTCCTGACGACTACCCTGTTCCTATAAATCCTGGTGTAAGGCCTATCACAGACCAGGGCCTGAAGCTCACTTACTCGCCTAGCCGAGGTAAGGGCTATCAGGAAGAGTGTCTTCCAGGAGAGGAAGCGTAGTGGACAAGTAGCCATCGGCTCAAAAGATGGGCGAGTCAGCTGCTGCAAGACCACATTCAGCTCCCACTCAGGGGCAGGACGACGGATGGGAGGCTTGAGCAAAAGCAAGCCCCTGAGAAAGTGGGACACCAAGGGGTGACCAGACAGAGAATGTCCCTCCACCAGAGAGTGGTGAGCTACTAGAGCTGAGAGGTGTACCCTAACAGAATTGGGCTTAAGTCCCTGATTTGATAAGTGCAGTAGGTACTGAAGCACTACTGGCACAGTACAAGAGAAAGGGTCCTCTGTACGTAGCTGACACCACACAGAAAACCTTTTCCATTTGAGAGCATAGGTTTTCCTAGTGGACTGTTTCCTAGAGGCTAGGACAACCTCCTCAACTTCCTGAGGTAGGCCCCAGGGAGCCAAAACTACCCTTGCAGCCTCCAGGCCATCAAATTGAGAGCTTTGAGATTGGGGGTGCAAAAGGGAACCCTGCTCCTGTGAGAGAAGGTCGGGTTGCAACCCCAGAGGTAGTGGAGGATCCACCGCCAGTTGAAGCAGAAGAAGAAACCAATGCTGTCTCGGCCATCTGGGAGCCACCAGCAGGACCGAGGCCTTGTCCTGAAGAATCTTGGAGAGTTCGGCCCACCAAGGGCGTGGGAGGAAACGCATACAGGAGGCCCTGAGACCAGGATATCAGAAAAGCATCCGCTGCTATCCGTAGAGGATGCGGTTGCCTGGAGCAGAACTTTGGCAGTTGCTTGTTCATTGGGCTGGCAAAGAGATCTATCAAAGGGAGACCCCATTTTAGGAAGATCTTCTGAACTACTGAAGGATGCAGCTGCCACTCGTGGGGCTGCAGTATTCTGCTTAATCTGTCTGCCAAGTAGTTGTCCTGGCCTGGAAGGTACACAGCCTTTAGGAGCATGTTGTGCTTGAGGGCAAAAGAACAAAGGTCCTGGGCCTCCCGACAAAGGATCCTGGACCCGGTTCCGCCCTGTTTGTTCACATAAAACATGGCAACTTGGTTGTCTGTCTGGATCAGGACAGACTGATGAGTCAGGGTAGGAGTGAAAGCTTTGAGTGCTAATCGAATAGCTCTGAGTTCGAGGAGATTGATCTGCTGTGCAGCTTCCCAGGGAGACCAGAGCCCCTGGGTGCATTTGCCCAAACAATGAGCTCCCCAGCCTTGCAGGGAGGCATCTGTTAGCACTACTGTGTACCCTGGAATCTGAAGAGACACCCCTTTCAGCAAATTGGGTGGGTGTAGCCACCAGTTGAGGGAGTGCAGAAATGGTCTGGACACCCTTATTCTGTCGCTGAGGCTGCCTGTGGCCTGTGACCACTGAGCCCGAAGGCACCACTGTGCAGGCCTCATATGGAGCCTGGCATTGGGGGTCACATGCAGTGTCGAAGCCATGTGGCCTAGAAGTCTCAGGCAGAGTCTGGCAGAGACCAGGGACCTGCAGAGAAACTGATTTGCCAAGGCCATCAACCTTTGGGCTCTGTCTTCTGGCAAGAATGCCTTTGCCAGGAGAGAGTCCAACCTTGCCCCTATGAACTCCAAGTTCTGGGAGGGGAGAAAAGTGGACTTTGCGAAGTTTATGACAAACCCCAGGCATTGTAGAAGAGCAATAGTCCTGAGGGTGGCTTGATTGGCCTCCTGACATGTCTGACCCCTGATGAGCCAGTCATCTAGATAGGGGAAGACAGATTCCCTGATTTCTCAGGTAGGCCGCCACCACCGCTAAGCACTTTGTAAAGACTCTGGGGGCAGAGGTGAGGCCGAAAGGCAGCACTCTGTACTGATAATGGTTTCCTCCCACAATGAACCCGAGGTACTTTCTGTGGTCTGGATGAATGAGGATGTGAGTGTGCGCATCCTTTAGATCTAAGGAGCATAGCCAATCTCCCTGCTGGAGGTAGGGCAGAAGGGTTCCAAGAGTAAGCATCTTGAACTTTTCCTTCACTAGGAACTTGTTGAGGTTCCTGAGGTCCAGAATGGGTCAAAGGCCACCGGTTCTTTTGGGCACCAGGAAATACCTGGAGTAGAATCCGTGACCTTGCAAGTGGGGAGGCACAGGCTCCACCGCCCTGTCCACCAACAGACCCTGAAGCACCTGAAGGAGAAGGTCTGTGTGCAGGGGAGGCCTAGGAGACTCCCCTGGAAAGTATGAAGGAGGCAGTTGGTGAAAATGGAGGGCATAGCCCTTGTGGACTATCTCCAGCACCCAACTGTCCACGGTGATAAGGGGCCACTGGTGGGCAAAGAGGGCGAGGCGACCTCCTGTGCAGGGTTGGGAGAGCAGTGGAGGAGAGGCTACGCTCAAGGAGTCAAAAAGCCCCCACCCTGCTGAGTGGTAGCAGGGGCCTGAGGCTTGGGGGTCCTCTGCCTATGGGGCCCATTACCCTGGCCCTTGGCTTGCTGACCCTGGGGGGGCAGGGGGGGCAGCTTGGGCAGCCTGATATTGCGGTTACTGTTTGTAGGCAGTGCCCTTCCTCGGGTAAAGGCTTTTTACCCGAGCCCTTCTTTTTATGAGAAGGGGCAGAGGTATTCTTCGACAGCCTTGTCCGTGTGAGGTGCTCGGTCTCGAGCTGAGCGGCCTTCTCGGTCATGGGCTTGCCAAAAAGGTTTTCACCTCGGCAAGGGACATCGACCAACTTGTCCTGAACCCATGGCTCGAGGTCCAATGACTGCAGCCATGCCTGGCATCGAGCTGCGATGCCGGCTGCCGCAACTCGGGCCGAAGCCTCGAAGCCATTGTAGGCGGCGCGGGACATGAACTTCGAGCAGTCCCAAATCCCCGAGGACAAGGACTTAAATCTCTGCAAGGGTTCCCCGGAGAGACCAGCAGAGAACCCGGCCAACTCCTTGGCCAAATCGCGCAAGTACATGCCCATGTACAGCTGGTAGGACTGGACACGGCAAGCAAGCATCGAGCCCTGGAAGAACTTTCTACCGACACCATTGAGGTTTTGGGCCTCCCTGCCAGGAGGCACCGCGGAGTGCATCTTCTGGCTCTTCAGACGATGCATGGCTGATTCCACAACCATGGAATGGTGTGGTAGCTGTGCCTTCTGAAAACCAGGGCTCTTCCGGAGTCTATAGATCGAATCGACTCGCTTGCTAAGAACCGGCGCCGAGGCCGGTGCCTCCCACATACGGAAGAGGAGCTGTTCCAGCATCGGAGGAACTGGGACAGTAAAGGCCTCCTTCGGAGGAGAGTCATACTGTAGCGCCTCAAGCTCTTCAGCTCGAGGCTCTTCCTCGGGGTCCGCCGGAATAGCCAAGGCAGTGGCCATATCCCGGACGAACTCCGAGAACCGGGTGTCCTCCGGGGGGGGACCTACTCCGGGGCTCAGACTGCGGTGAGTCCGAAGGGACGCACCGAGTCGTGAAGGTATCAGGAGACTCCTCGTCCTCCGTCTCCCAAGCCGACTCGCCCGAGGAAGAGTCGGGGTCCGAACCCGCGGGGCGCTAAAGCACGCGCCCCGACGCCGGAAGCACCGGCGTCGACGCCCTCGGTCCCGAACGGGAGGTCGAGGGAGACCGCGACCGAGGTAGACTCCGAGCCACGATGGACTCGAGTATCGGCTCGGTCTCCGGGGTCGACTTCGACGTCGATGTCCCGGTGGTCGGGGCAGATGCGCCAGACAAGCTGGCCATCAGTGCCCGCTGCTGCTCCATGAAGGCAGACAATCTGCTCTCCAAGGCTGTCATCCTGAGACCCAGCTCGGGAGACGCAGCAGCCACCGACTCGGGCCCCGGCGGCGCCAGGCCCGACGTCAGCTCCCTGGGAGGAGAGTCCACAAGGACTACGGGGCTTATGTGTCCAGCAGACTCCGGCTCCACACGAGGAACTTTGGCAGGCTTCTCCGGTTCCACGGGCCCGGGGCGACAGTCGGGGGTCTTAGACCTGGCCCTCGAGGAGCCAGGGACCTCCTCTGATGACGCCCTCGCGAGCCGTTTCTTCCTCTTGTGTTCCCGGTCGGGGGACCCCCTGTCCGAGGAGCTTCGACGGCGCTCAGGATCGGAATCCCGAGATGTCGAGGCCTCAGACGAGGTCCGGGCCCGGCCGGAGGCTGAGTCCGAGAAAAACCTTTCCTTTTGCTGCTGGCGACTTCGTAGTACCTTGCAAAGAGTAGTTACTCACCTGTAACAGGTGTTCTCCAGGAGCAGCAGGAATCAGTCCTCACATATGGGTGACGTCGACGCCGACGGAGCCCTCGCGGAGCAATTTTCCCCAGCTTTCAAAGAAAGCCTTTGGGAATTGCAGCGCGCATGCGCGGTCCCCTTCCCGCCCAAGGGTGCCATCTTGCTCAGTCTGATGACATAGCTAAAAGACAGCAAAAAATTAGCAAAAACGAAATCATAGGACTGCAACTCCAAGGGGAGGAGGGAGGGTTGTGAGGACTGATTCCTACTGCTCCTGGAGAACACCTGTTACAGGTGAGTAACTACTCTTTCTCCAGGACCAAGCAGGAAGTCAGTCCTCACATATGGGACTCCCAAGCTTAAGGCTACCGGAGACCCAAAGCACAAAAAAGGAGTTCCCTCAAGCTCAGTAGCACAGAAGGAAGGAATCTTCTCTGAATACGCCTCCAACCGGTAGCCCAACATCCGGGACGGAGGGTAGGAGTTGCCTATACCTCAAAGAGATTACGGAGGACTGCCTGTCCGAAAGCACTGTCCCTGCGGGACTCCCTCTCCAGGCAGTAATGGGCCGCAAAAGTCTGGCTTGAAGACCAAGTAGCGGCCCGGCAGATGTCTGCCAATGGAACAGAGCGGAGGTAAGCCACTGACGCAGCCTTCGCCCTAACACGATGAGCCGTGACTCGACTCTCCAACAAGAGGCCGGCTGCCCCATAAGCCCAAGCGATACAGTCAGCAACCCAGATGGACAGAGTACGCTTGGAGACAGGGAGCCCCAACTTATTGGGGTCATAAGACACGAAGAGCTGAACAGCCCTTCGGTGCTCCCGCGTACGGTCAAGGTAGAAGGTTAACGTCCTCCTACAGTCCAGGGTATGCAGGACCATTTCAGCTCGGCAGGAGTGTGGCCTGGGAAAGAAGGTCGGAAGTACCACCTACTGGTTGATGTGAAAAGGGGAAACCACTTTAGGAAGAAACTTAGGGTGAGTCCGTAGGACTACCCTATTCCTGTAGAACCTAGTGTAAGGGGGATCAGATACTAGGGCCTGCAGTTCACTAACGCGTCTAGCAGAAGTGAGGGCTACCAAGAATAAGGTTTTCCAAAAAAGAAAACGAAGAGGACAGGTAGCCATAGGTTCAAAAGGCGGACAGGTAATCCGCTGTAAAACCACGTTCAGATCCCAGTCAGGGGCTGGTGGGCGCAGAGGTGGCTTAAGGAGAAGGAGGCCTCTGAGAAAACGAGCCACTAGAGAGTGGCTGGAAAGAGGCCTGCCATCCACCGGCATGTGATGCGCAGAGAGAGCACTGAGGTGGACTCTGACAGAGTTGGACTTAAGTCCAAGATTGGAGAGGTAAAGCAAGTATTGCAAGACCACTGTCACCAAACAGGAGAAGGGATCCTGTGACTGCTGAGCACACCAGATGGAGAACCGACGCCATTTAAGAGCGTAGGACTTCCAGGTGGAGGGTCGCCTGGAAGCCAAGATGACTTCTTCCACATCTCGAGGCAGCAGGAGGGGAGCAAGGACTACCCTTTCAGCAGCCAGGCCATCAGATGAAGGGACCGGAGATTGGGGTGCAGGAGAGTCCCCTGATCCTGTGTCAGGAGATCGGGCTGAAACCCCATTCGGGGGAGAGTCATACTGGAGGGCATCGAGCTCTTCGGCTCGAGGCTCCTCCTCGGGATCCGTGGGGAAGCCCAAGGCCTTGGCCATATCCCGCACGAAGTCCGGGAACCGGGTGTCCTCCGGGGGGGACCGTCTCCGAGGTTCGGACTCAGGCGAGTCCGATGGGACACACCGAGTCCGAAAAGAACCAGGTGACTCTTCGTCCTCAGTTTCCCAGGCTGACTCCTCGGAGGAGGAGTTGAGCGGCTCCGGTCGGGCGGGCGGGCATCGATGCCGTCCGCCCCGATGCCGAGGGAGTCGGCATCGATGACCTCGGTCCCGAACGGGAGGCCGAAGGAGACCGCGACCGAGGATCAACTCGAGCCCTCATGGACGCAAGGATCGGCTCGGTCTCCGGGGTCGACTTGGACGTCCCGGCGGTCAGGGCAGAAGCACCGGCGAGGCCAGCGATCAATGCCCGCTGCTAGTCCATGAAGGCAGTCAAACTGCTCTCCTTCGGAGGCGAGTCCATGAGGACTACAGTACTCACGTGAGCAGGGGACTCCATCTCGAGACGAGGATGTTTCGAAGGCCTCTCCGTCTCTGAGGACGGCTATCGGGGCTATGCGACCTGGCCCTCGAGGAACCAGGAGCGTCCACCGACACCGCCCTCGCGGGTTTCTTCTTCCGATGATGTTCCCGGGTAGGAGACCCCCACTCAGAGGAACTCCGACGATGCTCAGGACCAGAGTCCCGGGACGTCAAAGCCTCTGACGAGGTCCGGGCCCGGCCGGAGTCAGAGAAGATACGTTCCCTCTGATGCTGCCGACTCCTCAACGCTTTTGAGGACATCTTGCCACACGGACCACAGATCATTGGGTCATGATCGGGTCCGAGGCAGCGGAGGCAGCAGTCATGTGTGTCGGTAAGAGACATGAGTTTCTTACACCGATCACACTTCTTAAACCCGCTGGCAACCATAGTGGGAAAAAGGGCCCCTGCGAGGTCAAAAGAGAGGGCTGCCAGTGAAAAAGAAAAAAAGGCGCGAAATCTGTCACGAAGGACAAAAAAACAAAAAATAAAGAACGGACTCGCAACCGGCATCGCGGGTCCGGGCGGGAAAGGAACCGGCGTCGAACCGAGAAAAAGACAAATAAAATCAACTTTTCCGGCGGTGATTACAAACGTCGTCTGTAGGGCTCCGCGGAAAAAAGAAGACTGAGCAAGATGGCACACTTGGGCAGGAAGGGGACCGCGCATGTGCGCTGCAATTCCCAAAGGCTTTCTTTGAAAGCTGGGGAAAATTGTTCCGCGAGGGCTCCGTCGGCGCCGACGTCACCCATATGTGAGGACTGACTTCCTGCTTGGTCCTGGAGAAGACATCTTTCCATGGGCCCTGCACGACTTAGGATCATGGTCGGGGCCGAGGCACCGAAGGCAGCAGTCGTGTGTGTCGGAGAGAGACATTAGTTTCTTACCCCGATAACACTTCTTAAAACCGCTGGAAGCCATCGGGGAAAAAAAAAAAAGGAGTCCCCGCGAGGTCAAAGGACCGGCCTTCCAGGGGAAAATGGAAAAAAGGGCGCGAACGCCAGCCACGAAGGGCAAAAACCGAAAAAGAAGAATCTGGCTCAATACCGGTGTACCGAACCCAGTGGGAGGCGAACCGGCATCGAACCGGGAGAAAAAATAGCAAAAATCGCTGAAAAATCTAATTTTAACCGGGAAAACTGGACACACGTCTGGTGGGCTTCACGGAAAAAAAGAGACTGAGGTAAGATGGCACCTTTAGGCAGGAAGGGAACCGCGCATGCGTGCCTGCATTCCCAAAGGCTTTCATAGAAAGCTGGGGAAATGCTCCGCTGGGGCTTCATCGGCGCCGATGACACCCATATGTGAGGACTGACTTCCTGCTTGGTCCTGGAGAAGCCAGGATAATTTGTCGTCTTCCAGGACTGAAGTATGCACCCCTGGGGTCTAGTGTAACATGATCTTTTCTGGTTTCAACAAGTGATGGTTTATCCCTGTGGTTCTCAATCTTTCTTCTGTTGTGGCATGCCTGACAGACAATATTCATGTATGTGACACACTAAACACTACAGTTTTCTTGAACAAAATATCTAAATATTTTATTGTTAAAAATGATACAAGGAAAAAGCGCAGTTACTAACCCATAACAGGTGTTCTCCGGGAACAGCAGGAATCCGTACTCTCATATGGGTGACGTCGGCGCTGACTGAGCCCATGCAGAGCATTTCCCCAGCTTTCAAAGAAAGCCTTTGGGAATGCTACCACACATGCGTGGTCCCCTACCCACCCAAGGGTGCCATCTTGCTCGGTCAGTGACATAGCTAAGACGGCAGTAAAAAAAAATTAAACAAGGTAGGGAAGGCAACTCCTAGGGGAGGAGGGAGGGTTGTGAGGACTGATTCCTACTGTTCCCGGAGAAAACCTGTTACAGGTGAGTAATTACGCTTTCTGCAGGAACAAGCAGGAAGTCAGTCCTCACATATGGGACTCCCTAGCTCCAGGCTGCCACAGAACAAACCATAACAGCACCACTGGTGACCCGTCGAGTGACCATAGTTGCAGTACGTGAGTCCCTACATAGAGACTCTGCATGACCCCAGCGTCCAGCGACCCTATCACTCCGGTAGTCTGAACACAGAAGGGTCGGAGGACAGAAGTTGCCTACACCCCAAAAATATTACAGAGTACTGCCTGGCTAAAGGCACTGTCCCTGCAGGACTTGCTTTCCAGGCATTAGTAAGCTGCAAACATATGGAAAGAAGACCATGTGGCAGCTCTGCATATCTCTGGCACAGAGCTGAGGTTGGCTACCAGTGTGGCCATTGCCCTCATGCAATGTGCTGTGATCCGGAGCTCCAGGGAGAGGACTGCTCGCTCATAGGCGAGGGTGATACAGTCTGCCATCCAAATGGACAGAGTACGCTTGGTCACAGGAAGCACCGGTCTGCTGGAGTCATAAGACACGAAAAGCTGACATGCTTTACGGTGGCCCTGTGTCCTCTGTAAATAAAAGGACAAGGCCCATTTGCAGTCCAGTGTATGGAGTATGAGCTCCTCTTTGCCGGCATGAGGCGGCAGAAAGAAGGTGGGAAGTACAACCTCTTGGTTGAGGTGGAACGGGGATACCACCTTTGGGAGGAACTTGGGGTGAGTGCAGAGCACCAATCTGTTTTTGAAGAATCTGATATATGGAGGGTCTGCCACCAGGGCTTGGAGTTCGCTCACTCTGCGAGCTGAGGTTAAGATCACTAAAGAAGGCCAACTTACAGGACAGGTATTGCAAGTGGCATGTGGACAGGGGCTCGAACAATGGTCTGGTAAGCTGGGAAAGCACCACGTTGAGGTCTCACTCGACCGCTGGGGGGAAGCAGAGGTGATTTCAACAGTAGAAGGCCCCTTAAAAACAGTGAGACCAGGGGCTAGCTTCAGAGGGGTTTGCCCTCGATCGGGTGGTGGAGAGTGGCTATAGTGCTCAAATGTATCCTGATGGAGTTGGATTTCAGACAGATGCACCAGGTACTGGAGTACCAGCTGTACGGGCAGGAGAAGGGGTTCTCCTTCCTGTCTGCATACCAGAGAACAAATCTGCGCTACTTAAAGGTGAAGGCCTCTCTTGTAGAGGGCTTTCTGGAGGCCAGCAGGATCTCTTCAACCTCTGCTGGGAGGTTGAGAGGGGCCAGAGCTATCCTCTCAGCAGCCAGGTCATTAGCATCAGTGACCCCACATTGAGGTGCAAGAGAGTCCTCCTCCTAGGTCAAGAGGTCTGGGGCTTGACCCAGGGGGACTGGAAGTGCCACCGACAACAAGAGCAGCAGGGGGAACCAGGGTTGCTTGGGCCACCTGGGGGCAATCAGCAACATTGATGCCCTCTCACACTGGATTTTTTTTACAGAGTCCTGGCATCCAGAGGAGTCGGCAGAAACATGTAGAGGAGTCCCTCTGACCATGAGATCAGGAAGGTGTCCAGGACCATACCTAGCCCTGTGCAAGCGGTGTGGCCACACAGGGCTTAAAGGCTTAAGGGGTGCATT
Source organism: Ichthyophis bannanicus (assembly GCA_033557465.1). NCBI lineage: Eukaryota > Metazoa > Chordata > Amphibia > Gymnophiona > Ichthyophiidae > Ichthyophis > Ichthyophis bannanicus. Next base: position 158,524,288 of record CM066034.1, read on the forward strand.
TCAGCTGTCTGCCACTGCTTGCTGCCGCCACTTTTTCTTCTCTCAGTGGCAGCATGGCAACAGCAGGCAGCCGAAATACACCCCTTAAGCCTTTTTGCGGCACTAAGCAGGTCTGGTCCCTCCCTCCCTCTGACATGTCAGAGCAGAGAGGGACAGATCTGCTTAGAGTGCCAGCGACTGCACATTGGGCGTGCCTCTTCTCTCCTACCGTCGTCCAGAAAGTGGATGGATGGAGGTGCGGCGGGCATGCCTCAGATGTGCAAGTAGCACAGAGCGTGATTCACGCTTGGTATGGTCCTGAAGGCATCTGCCGCGATCCTTTCTGGGTGTGGCTGACGGGAGCAGAAATGAGCCAGCTGCGTGTTGGCTAGAGGCAAACAAGTCTATCTCAAACCAGCCCCAAAAACGGAAGAGCCCCTCCGCCACTATGGGGTCTAGACACCACTCATGCAGATGCAGGACTCTGCCAGGTAATTGTCCTGGCCCGGGAGGCAGACTGCCCGCAGGAGCATGCCAATGCACGTTGTGAAGGAGAGAAGGGCTACCGCCTCCTGGCAGAGAGAGAGAACAAACTCGTGTCCCCCTGCTTGTTTATATAGAACATCGTGACCCGGCTGTTCACCTGGATCAGCCCAGGTCTGTCTAGCAAGTGGCTGCAGAATACTTGTAGGGCTCGGAATACTGTCCGGAGCTTCAGGAGGTTGATCTGTAGCAGGTACTCCCTCCTGGGACTAGCAGCCCTGTGTGCGGTGGGCTCTGCAGTGAGCTCCCTACCAGGCACGGTCCTCTGCGGTGAGGGTGCCTGGAAGGGCATTCTGGCCTGGAGGTGGCACAGGTCCTGCTACCAGTAGAGGGACCTGGCCATCTGGCAAGTGATACCGATCCTGACCCTGCACTGGATCCTGCCCGTGGCCTGGGTCCACTGAACGCAGGCACCACTGGGCTGTCCGCATGTGTAAGCAGGCTAGGGGTGTGACAGACTGTGGAGGCCATGTGGCCCAACAGGCGTGCCGGCAGTGTCTTGCAGTGTTGGACCTCCCCTGCCAGCTGTCTGAGGCATTCTGCCCCGTCCTGAGCGAGGGAGACCCTGGCCTGCACCGTATCCAGCTGAACACCTATGTATTCCAGGTTTTGGGCTGGAGAGAGATGTGATTTGGTGTAACTGATGACAAACCCCAGGTGCTGCAGGAGGCGAATGATACGCTCTGTGGCCTGACTGGTCTCTGTGGCTGTACTGCCTCTGATGAGCCAGTCGTCCAGGTAGGGAAAGACGAACACTCCTTGTAGGTGGAGATGGGCGGCTACTACCGCTAGGCATTTTGTGAAGACTCTTGGTGAGGAGGCCAAACTGAAGGGAAGTATCCTGTACTGGTATTTATTTATTTGTATTTATTTAAGGTCTCTTCTATACCGCGCTATTTAGTCTCAGTGCGGTTCACATACAACAAGGAATTATACAGCGCAGGCAGCTGCACTGTATTTACAGAGAACAAGGTAGCATAAACTTGGACATTTCAGGGTTAACTATTTACAGAGTATACTTATTGTTACATGGTGTAGGTATATACAGGTTGCTATTTACACGGTATGCGTCATCAACCATGCTATCTCAGGGTAAGCTTAGTTGATGCTGGCGCCCAGGGGTGTGGATGCCTTATCGTGTGTTGTGTGTGTTGGTGTGTAGGGCCTGGTGGAGGGGGGTGGCTGTATGGGCGCTGTCATCTGAGTAGTGCTTGAGGAAGAGGTGGTGCTTTAATGCCTTTCTAAATTGGGCCAAGTCGGAGACTGCCCGTATGCTAGGTGGGAGGGCATTACAGCATCTGGGCGAGTAGAAACTAAAAGCCCTGTTTGTCGTTGCCTGCGTGCATTGTGTTTCCTTCAGGATTATTAGAGTGTTGATTGCTGCGGGCCTTCTTGACCTGTTGGGGGGCGTAGGATGGATAAGCTCCGCAAGAGAGGTGGAGGAGAGCCTGTTGATGGCCTTGAAGGTCAATAGTAGGGATTTAAACAAGAGTCTGCAATGGATGGGGGAGCCAGTGGAGGTGTCTCAGGATGGGTGTTACATGCTCCTTCCTGGAAGCACCGTAGAGAACTCTGGCCGCTGTGTTCATTGCTAGCTGGAGTGGGTTAAGTGTAGACTGTGGGAGTCCTTGTAGAATTGCGGTTGCGTAGTCGAAGTGCGGTATCACCAGCGCTTGGAAGATTGTCCGGTAGTCGTCAGGATCAAGCAGGGGGCGTAGGTGCCTGAGTGTCCAGATCTTGTGGTAAAACTGCTCTTACTGTGTTGCTTATGTGGGCCTTCATATCCAGGCGTTGGTCTAGAGTGACTCCTAGGTAACGGATTGTGGATTTGGTAGTTAGATCTGCTTCTTTGACCTTCAATGAAGTTGGAGGGGTGAAACTTTGGTTCCTCGTGATGAAGAGGACTTCTGTCTTCTTGTGTTGAATTCAAAGGTTTTGTGTTTGGAGCCAGTTTGATACGGCGTCAAAACAGTTTGTCAGTGGGGAGAAGTCCAGCTGGTCGGTTTTGAATGGCATGTAGAGCAGTACATCGTCAGCATAAATCAGGCAGTTGACGTTGAAAGATCGGATGAGGGTGCAGATGGCCTGCATGTATATGTTGAACATCAAAGCAGAGAGGGAGGATCCCTGCGGTACACCCTGCCACTGGTGGAAAGATTTTGAAGTTGTAGCACCGGATCTTACATGCTGCCATCTTTCAGACAGGTATGATTCGCACCAGCTTAGGGCTGCGTCATGAATATCCTTTCTCCTTAAGTCGTACCAGGAGGAGCTTATGGCTTACTGAGTCGAAAGCAGCGGCTACATCCATAAAGATGAGGGCAAACTCTTGGCGGATGTTGTTGATTCCAGTGATTATGTTGTTGAAGAGGGTAGTGAGGAGTGTTTCTACACCGTGAGAATCCCTGAAACCGTGTTGGCAGGGGTCCAGCGGAGCAGCGGTGTCGATGTGATCCTGTATCTGGCGTTGGACTTCTTTTTCAATTAACTTAGCGAGTAGTGGTATGCTTGATATAGGCCTGTATGAGTCGACCTTCTGGGGGTCTAGTTTGTTGTTTTTGATCAAAGGTCTGATAGATGTGCGTTTGAGGTGTCATGGGAATGATCCTGTTGAGAACGATAGTTCCATGATTCTGGCTAGGAACGGGCTAAATTCGCTGCGTAGTGATTTTATCCAGAAAGCGGGACATGGGTCAGTTTGTGCGGTGGTGGTGTTGATTGAAGCGATGGTGTCTTCAATGTCTTTCGTCGAGGGGGTGGAGAAGGTGGTCAGTGGTGTAGGATAGGGTAATTCACGAACGGTGGTGGTCATTATGAACTTACTGGTCTGACATAACTTTGATCGCAGGTAGTCAGCGAATTCCTGGGGTTGGATCTCGCTTTGTTGGACGGGTGATGGTTCTTTTGTTAAGTTACTGACCAGATTGAACAGGTCATGCAGTTTGTTTAGTGATCGTCTCAAGGTGTCAGTGTGGAATTGCCTCATCTTTCCTGTCACTGCTTCACGGTGCTTCGTCAGGTGCAGGTTATACTCCGTTAGGTCAGCTGTGGAGCGTGACCGACGCCAACGTCTTTCTAGCTTACTTAGGAGGAGGAGTGACGTTCGTAGTTCCGTGGAGTACCAGGGTAAGGCGGCTCGTTTCCTTGGGGGTTTGTTTGAGGGTGGAAGTTGAGCAATGGAGCTGAGGCTATTATCCCAGCTTGAGGACAGATTGTCAAGATCCTGAGCTGTCAGGGAGAGGAGCGGGAGGGTTTTACTCAAGATAGCTTCTTTGTCGAAGGGTCGGAGAATCTTCGCAAAGGTGCTCTGGGGGTGTCGGCTAGACTTCCGGAGCTTGTGTGGCGATTGTTCTGCACAGATATTTGGAATCTGATTAATTTGTGGTCTGACCAGGGGACTGTGGTAACGGACAGTATAGGGTAGTGGGTTGGGTCAATGGCTGTCAGTGGGGCGAATATCAGGTCCAAATTGTTTCCTTTCACGTGGGTAGGTTCATTGACTAGTTGCTTGTATCCTAGCTCGTTGATTGCCTCAAGGAAAGCAGCAGCTTGGGTGTCTTGCAGGGCTGGCAGGTTGAAATTGCCTAGAAGCCAGCATGGGGTGCGTGGGTTCAGGGTGTTGCATGCAAGGTCAATTATTGCTGAAAGATCGTCGGGAGAAGCTGATGGGGCTCTGTACAAGAGGTTGATGGAACACTGCATGTTGGCTATGGTGATTGTGTCAAGATGGATAGTGCTGGTGGCATTTATTAGATTGAATTGGAGATCTTCTTTGGAGAGGACAAGCAATCCACCTCCTCCTCGGCCTTCTCTATGACATGTATGGATTAAAAATTGGTGGGTGTGAGTTGGTGGAGGAGGACCGTATCGTCGCTAGATAGTCATGTCTCTGTGATCAAGAGTATGTCGAGGTCATAGAGGGATATCAAGTCTGAGATGACTGGCCATTTCTTACGGATTGAGCGTGCATTTATGAGGGCACATTTCAGATTCTGGAGGAGGGGGTGTTTTTCTTGTTTGGCTTTCTTGGCCTGTTGCAGTGTAGTAAGTGAGGGTGTTGTGTGTGCATGTCATCCTTTGTGTTGTGATGGGGAGTGCTTGACCATCTCCTCCCATGGCTCTGTAGGATTGGGTATGTAATTGGGGGTAGGAGAATAGGCCGTTGTGTTTCTGAACCCATCCAGCGAGGAGGTAACAGCAGACTAGGGCCGTAGGGTAGGGCGTCATATTGGGTATTCACCCTGTTGTCGTGGTCTGGGGCCTCCTTGAGTTGGCCGGTGAAACAACAGGCAAGCAGATTGTACTATCACAGGTATGCAGGTATAACGAGACAAGGCCGCTGGCACCGGCTGGTCAGTGCCTTCGGTGCAGGCAGTGATAATGTGGGCAGGTATCACGGCGCAGCGTGACCAACATGGACCAATATCACAGACACTGCTTGCATACATGCGGGCAAATGCCACGGGTGCAGAAATACTAGTGCAGGGAGATACCACAGGCACTGGTTGCGCTAGCAGCGGCAAATATCACAGGCCTGGGGTGCACTAGAACTGGCAGATATTACAGGCACGGGAGGCACTAGCAAAGGCAAATAAAAACAGGCACAGGATGCACTAGCACAGGCAAAAAACAGGCACAGGATGCGCTAGCACAGGCAAATAAAACAGGCACAGGGTGCACTGGTATAGGCAAAATCACAGGCACAGGATGCACTAACGCAGGTAGATAAACTGAGGCTAGCTTGTGCCGGAGTGGGCAGGAGCTATCTGTCACTGTTTAGGTGGTGGGTAACATTCACCTGGTGTGCCTCGGATCACCTACTTTGTTGGAGGCGTCTTGCTTCGTTGGGGTTCTGACTGCGTCCTTGATGATCGAGATTCTCTTGGGCTGACCTGGGTTGTGGTTCTCGGTCGTACTCGGGTCCTGAGGCTGGTTGTACTGGCGGCTTTCGGATGGGGCATCCTTGTCCTAGGACCCCACCTAAGGGTCACACCAAAGGGCCCTCTGGTAGTGGTCCCTTCCAACCACGAACCTTAGGAATTGCCAGTGAGAGGGGTAAGGTGTGAGTGAATACCTCCTTTAGGTCTAAGGAGCACGGCCAGTCTCCCTTGTGGAGGTAGGGCAGCAGTGTTCCAAGGGAGAGCATCTTGAACTTCTCCCTCACCAGAAACTTCTTCAGGTTTCGAAGGTCCAAAATGGGCATGAGGCCTCCAGTTCTTTTGGGAACAAAGAAATATTTGGAGCAGAAGCCCTTTCCCAAAAGGTGTTGGGGTAGAGGCTCTACTGCCTTGTCCCTGAGTAGACCTACTAGCTCTGAGAGCAAGAGGGTCTGATGAAGGAGAGGTCGCACCGGCTCTCCTGAATAATACTCTGGTGGGGTCCGCTGGAAGTGAGGGGCAATAACCATCCTTTACCACTTACAGCACCCACTGGTTGGAAGAGACCTCAGCCCACTTGTAGGAAGAGTGCTAGGCGGTCCCCCTGTGGGCTGGTGAGGATCTCCCGGGGGGAGGTAGGCCCTGCCCTGGCAGTCAAAAGCTCCCTCCAGGCTGAGCCGGGGCCAGGGCCTGCGGCTTCGGGGCTTTTGGCCTCCTGGGTCCATGACCCTGGCCTTTAGATTGGGGTCCCTGCTGCTGTTGGCCTGAGAAGGCTTGGTAGTGGTGGCTCTAGTGAAAAGGCCTCTTTTTCCTTGAGAAAACTGGCCAGTTCCCTGTTTACTTTTGCGGGAGGGCAGGGGTCTTCTTTGAGAGCCTCTGCCGGGTCACCACCTCAGCCTCTATCTCGGCCGCCTTATCAGCCATAGGTTTCCTAAACAGGTTCTCCCAAGCGCAGGGGACATCCAGCAGCTTTTCCTGGACCCATTGTTCGAGGTCCGGGGTCTGTTACAAGGCCTGGCGCCGAGCACCGATGACCGCAGTCACAGCTTGGGCTGCAGTCTCTAAATCATCGTAGGCGGCCCAGGACAAGACCTCCACCATCATGGAGCTGTGTGGGAGCTGGGATTTCTGGCAATCCAGGCTCCTTTTGATGATAGATGGGGTCGAGGCATTCGCTGACCACTGGCACAAAGGCCAGGGTTTCCCACCACCACAGGAGAAGCCACTCGAGGACGGATTGCACCGGCACCGACAGAGTCTCCTTTGCCAGGGACTCATACTGGAGGATCTCCAGTTCTTCGGTGCATGGATCCTCCTCCAACTTGGTCAGGGACCAAGAGGACCTGGGCCATGTCCCAGATGAAGCTGTGGAAGACAATGTCCTTAGGTGGGGAGTGGCGCCGGGGCTCCAGGGGAGACTGCTCCAAAGTGACATCTCAGTGCCAAGAGGTCTCAGGCGAAGCCTCGATATCGGTCTCTCAGTCGGAGCAGGAGGGTATCGAGAAGTCTGAGATGGGGGTTTGTCTATGCCTTGAGATCCGCCCCACGGAACCAAGGTCCCCCGGTGGGTCTCGGGTCAGACTCCTGGAAACTAGCCAGGGAGGACGGGATCCCTGAGGATCGGGACCGAGGGCTTTCCCAAGGCCGATGGTACTTGTGGCCTGGCTCGATGTCTGGGGATATCACTGCAGTTGGGGGTCCAGTCGCCGGGGCAGATGATGCAGACAAACCCGACATCATTGCCTACTGCATGGCCAGGATAGCAGAGATATTCTGCTCCAGGACCACATTCTGGCCTCAATGCCAGAAGGCTCTGCAGCTTTCAGTGTGGGCACCGAGAGTCTCGGGCCTGGTGCCAGCACTCTTGCAAGTGCATCCCTCGAGGAGGACCACAGTCTTCGGGAGCCTTGCATGGTTGCCGCTGGCCAAGGACTCCCATTTAGAGACCTTAGGAGGGCACTGCTCGGAGTCACCTGAGTCTCACTGCAGGACCTTACCAAGTTTCACCGGTGGAACCTCAACTGGTTTCGAGGATTTTTTTCTTTTCCTTGCCAGGGTCCAGAGTCTTGACAGAGGAGCCACCGCCGAAGATGCCCAGGCCTTACGGGAGGTGCTCAGCTTGGGGCTTGGTGTTGGGGAAGCAGGGGCTGAGTCGAACCATGGGAACATGTTCTGCAACTCTGACCTTTTCTTGTTGGTTCTCGGAGTCATGGCCTGACACAGGTTGTAGGCGGTACTGTCATGGTCCGGACTGAGGCAGTGCAGGCTGCAGTTATGGGTGTCTAACAGACATGATTTGACTGCAGTGGGAAACATAGTGGAAGACACCCAGCCGGGGTCGACGACCCACGGGTGAAAAAGGGCGCAAATGCCAGTCGAGACAACCCTCGAAGATAAAAGAAGGGAAAGCTGAGGATGGCGTCTGGTACTGTGCTGACTTGAGGCAGGAAGAGGAACCAGTATGCAAACCTGAAAAAAAAAAAACCCCACACCACAAGTTTTAGGATAATTTTTCCGGGGAAACAGGACAAACGTCCTTTGGGCTCCGCGGATAAAAGGAGACTGAGCAAGATGGCATCCTTGGGCAGGAAGGGGACCATGCATGTGTGGTAGCATTCCCAAAGACTTTCTTTGAAAGCTGGGAAAATGCTCCACGCAGGCTCCATCAGCGTCAACATCACCCATATGTGAGGACTGACTTCCTGTTTATTGCTAGAGAATATAAATATTCTTAACAGCTTACGATACAAAAATTATATATTATGTTGAGATTTTGCCCTTTTCTTCCCTAATTGTGGCTATAGGGTTCACCTCAACATACGTAAAAGGCACAGGACCCTCTTTCAAATAAAGTATCATGCCACTGAAGTAAAGTAGACATTTTATTATCTGGTCTGTAAAATCACAAGCTTCGCAAATAAAAGTCAATGCTCTAATCTCTATATTACAAATCAGCATGAAACAGGAAAATGAATATAAAATTGCCTTTATGCGCAAAGCGCCTGAGGTCTCTTATGAAAGGTCCTGGGGACAGAGTCTAGCGTCATTCTCTAAGGAGTGTCTGCCAGAGTCTGTACCCCATGAGTGCTCCTATTCGCACGTATATCCTTTATTGATTGCTGACACAGTATATTTTTCCACGTCTCACCACTGATGTTTTGCTCAATTCCTCCGCATCCCCTCTCTCTATGTTCTTGCAACATCCTGTTATTCTCCTTTCTGCCTTCCCTGTGCACCTAGTTTGAGTCTTATCAGTGATTGATCACTGCTCTTGGGCTGTCAATATTCGCCCTTGGGCACATATTTATTTATTTTATTTATTTAGACATATTTGTATACCACCTTATCCTACAATCAAAGTGGTTACATCACATCACAATTGGGTAACATTTAACAAGTGGGTATTTTACAACATTTAACATGAGGGAATTAAACAACATTAAGACAACACAATTTGAGGGTTACATTTATCATGAAGGTGTCATGAGTCTAACTGGGTTGGTTAATTATTGAGCTTGCAGTGTAGTTTACATTACAATCCCTCTTGGGTGGGGGCTGTTGTGTATCTGGTTGGGACTGTTGTCTATCTGCTCGTAAGTTTCTGTGAAGAGCAGGGTTTTAAGAGCCTTGCGGAAGTCTGTGATGTCTCTAATTCCCTTAGGCTCGTTGGGAGGGAGTTCCATAGTGTGGATGCCATTAGTGATGGAGCTCTTCTTGACGTATTTTGTTTTGTCTTGTGATATCCTGAAGTGTGCTGGTCATATTGTCATAACTGTTCCTTCTTGGTCTGTTACTGATGTTCCTTGTTACAATTCCTTGTAGTACATCTGCTGAAAGATGGATGATCTTGAAGATGATCAAGATTATTTTAAATTTTGCTCTGGCTACCATTGGTAGCCAGTGCAGTTGCTGTAGGATAGGGGTGATGTGTTCTGATCTTGGGGTGTCAGTGATGATGCGTGCTGTAGTGTTTTGCACCATTTGGAGTGGGTGTAAGGTCTGCTGGGGGTGGCCTTAATATAGAGTTTCCATAATCAAGCAGAGGTGTGATGCGTGCTTGGCATACTGTGCGGAAGTGGTCCTGGTGGAGTAGTGGTTTTATCTTTCTTATGGTCCTCAAACGTTGATAGGCCTTGTTTGCGGTTTTGACGATATGAGATTTCATGTTTAGAGCTCTATCCATTGTGATGCCTAAGTACCTAACTTCATCTTTGACTATTATAAGTTTGTTTAGAATGTTGATATTCTGTGGTGGAATGAAGCTTGGGTTCCTTGTGACGAACATTGCCTCCGTTTCATCGTAGTTGACCGTCAGGTTATTGTCTTCAAGCTAAACATTCATGTCTTCAAGGCATTTAGTTATTGTTGTGGTGTTAAGTGCTAGTAGATTGATTGGAGCATACACCATGATGTCGTCAGCATATATGTGATAGTGGAGTTTGTGTCGTCTGATGATGTTACATATGGGTTGGATGTAAATACTGAAGAGCACTGATGACAGGGCAGATCCCTGAGGTACTCCTTGCATTGCAGGGAACTGTAATGATTTCTCTTGGTTGCATTTGACTTGCTGTGTTCGATCTTCCAGGTACGATGCGAACCATTTCAGAGTGTTCTTGCACAATCCTATCTGTTGCAGGCACTGTAGCAGTCTAGCTACAGCCTGTGTCAAAGGCTGCCAAAATGTCTATGAATACTAGCAGGAATCCATTCTTTATATTATGTATACCTCTTATAAGGTTGTCAAAGAGTGATGTAAGTAGCGTTTCCACACCGTGCTGGGGTTTAAATTCATGCCGATGAATGTCCAGTGGGGCATTCATGTCAATGTGATCCTGAAGTTGTTTTTGCACTGTCTTTTCTACTATTTTTGCAAGGAACGGTAAACTGGAGATGGGACGGTATGATTTTGGTTCAGATGGGCTTAGGTTATTACCTTTCAGTATTGTTTGTATCTGTAGACAAGGGCTAGCTCGACTAGGCCCCAAATGCAAATTGGATATAATCAGTGAGGTAGATGCAACAGCTGCTGATAAGCAAATTTATACACCTATGATTTATCCAGGATATGCAGATTTGGAGCTGTCAGATTCAGAGACAGACAGCGGATCGGGATCAATAATATCCATTGGAATAGAACCAAAATCAGCTATACATGAAACTATACATGAAACAGGATTATAGAAATTGATTCTAGCTTGCTGTAGGCCTAGAAAATACAGGTCTGAATTGCATTTCAAACTCTCTCTTTAAAAGACACTTCTGCTTCTAGACTTAGCAAATAGAGCTTAGCAAACAGTTTGGGTAACAATAGATATTAGGTCAGATTGAAGTTCCTTAATTGAATAGAACAGAGGGTGAAGTTGCTCATCCTGCAATCTGATAGGCTAAAGCAGTTACTGGGTCAGGTTGTATTGCTCTTGTGAAACTGGCTCTAATTCAATTAGTAAATATAACGGATATAGCTTGCATAACTAATAGAACATCAGCAAAAATTATAAGTAACTAATTAGCTTTTTCCTGAATAGAAGAATCACAGTGACACCTATTAAATTTAGTAAACATGGTTATGAGGTATAACTTCTGCTTTTCTTTATGATAATATTGCCTATGTTAGCAACTTTTATGTACACATTGTAATTTGGAAAGCACCAGATGTTAAAGATTAACTGAATCAGCTGATATTTCCCAATAAAAACAGGAGCCCTACAGGACCATCTTTGAAGAGGCTCGATGGATATGTCAAGTTAGACTCCATGCGTTTCTTCCCTATAGAGCTCAATAGAGACTGACTAATTAATTGATTGTGTCGTGTCTTTCCTTCCTGTTGAATGGTACAGGGATATATAAAGAACCCAGGTGTTGTGTGTGGGATTCCAGACCCCAGGAGGGTAAAGAGTCAACAGATTTTTGCCGTGACTCGGATTCCTTTGCCTTTCAACAGGACAGTAAATACTAGGACACAAGCTGTGAGTGAGTATATTAGTGTTGACAGATATTACCATGGGAAATAACATAGCTAAGACAGTTGAAATGAAGCAGAGATCTCAGTTAAAGGATTGGGATGAGAAAGCTCGTGTGATAGCTTTGAAAAAAGGGAGTCCCAATTATGATATGAAGAAACAATTTGGAGATTCTTCGTTAGATTATGTATCTAAGTGGCACTCAGTGACTGCTGGTAATTCTAAGTTGCAGTTCCCCTTGGGAGGAACGTTTCATGAGCCTAAATTGAAGTATTTACAATCTGTGCTAGCATTAGATGAGAATACTCCTTCTAATAGTCATGAATGGATTACCTATAACTTTTGGTGCTCAAGAGCTGCAAAAAAAAGTAAACACACTAATGATTCTACAATTAAACAGGTCAGAGATCAGGTGTATCGAATGGAAGAGCAAATATGTGTTTTAACTAAACAAAGAGAAACTGATAGTGGTAAAATTGAAAATGTACATAGCTGTGAACCTTGCACTTTAGCGTCTGCGCCCCCAGCGTATGAAGAAGAGGTCACTGCACTGGCTATTTCCCTGTCTAGGAATAATGTACCAGCTGTGGCTGCCAGTCAGGATCGGGTGGCGCCCTCGATCCCACTGGATGACAAGTCTGGTATCTCTACCCCTATTAAATCTGACATGTCCAGTGTAGTAGTATCACCTTCTGTTGATTCTTTAATTGGTGCAGTTGGGGGTGGTGAAATCTGTGCCTCTACCCCTGTAGATTCTGCACATATGCCTCGTACCACTAGAGCTCAGCGATTAACTAAGGATATTGTAGAATTTGAGCAGTTAATAGGCATGGAAGCAAGTCAACTTAGGGGCTTAACTACTGTGGAGCAATTGACACAGTATCATGACTATCTTATGAATAGAGCTCGTACGTTAATTGAACTAATTACAACTATGTTTGAGGTATTAGATTTGCAAATAAAACAGCATACTGTAAGCTTGTTGCCTCACAGTAAAGAGTAGGGACATTGTAGCCGAAGCAATGTCAGCTGTTGCCAAGGGGATTGGGCATTAGACCAAGGCTCCATTGATTTCTAATTGGCAGAGTCTACAGTGTTTAACTTTGGAATTGGGTGAATCATTAGCTTTAGATAAACTAAGGAACAGAGTAAGAGTAAGAGTGATCTGCTTGCTCCGTTCCGGGCTTTTCCAAGAGGAGACGGGGTTAGGTTACCTTGGCAACCCACTGGTCCCCTGCTGAAATTTTTAGTTTAGCTAGATCCTGCCCTGATTCAAGGGAAAAGCCTGGACAATTTATAGATTACTGGCGACAGCTGATAACTACTTATGACCCTTCATGGGTAGATTTACAAAATTTATTGAAAGCAGTTTTTCTGAATCCCATAGAGTTAAGGGCAGTCACCCACCCTCAATTGCCTGATAATATAGCATGGGTATGGCCCTGTGCTGATCCAGTTATTAATGCTTCTGATGCTGCTCAAATGACTGCGTTTAGGGATCATAGGGATAATTTGTTAAAAGCGATTGAAAAGAAATGTACCCCTGTCAGGGATTTGTCCAAACTCTTGGATCTAAAGTAGTGTGGGGGTGAAACTGTGGCCCAGTTCCACACCAAGTGCTGCCTAGCATTCAGAGATTTTTCTCCTCAGAATGGTGAGATGGAGGGTTTTGCTTCAATTTTTGTGAATGGACTGCAACCAGAAATAAAATATATTCTTGAAAATGCTTTGCTTGGCTGGTCTACTAAGTCTGCACAAGAGATCCTGGAAGCTGCCTTACATGCAGAGAAGCAAATTCAAAAGCAGAAAGAAGCTGACAAAGGTAAACTTGACCGTCAACGTCAAAAGCTTTTGAATCTACAAGTAGCAAGTTATGAATCCAACTTTAGAGGGCGAGGTAGAGCGAGGGGTGGCAGAAGTATGGTACCCTTTAGAGGAAGAGGGCGTGGCTATATGGGAGGACAGCAAGGGGATCATGCCTGTTATGGTTATGGGCAAGTGGGCCATCTGATTAGAGATTGTACTAAGCCAAGGGGCAATTTTCCCCAACCTGGGGTGCGACAGGATGCTGCTAGATATCCATCTGCTTCATACCCTGTGTCTGCCCCTAACCAGCCTTCAGTGATGACCCAATACTATGCAGAGACTGATGTGGATTATAGTGAGGACTGACTAGGCCTGGTTGTGTGTCCCAACACACAGGGGGAAATACGTGCTACTGTTATGGGGTATGAATTGCTTTTCCTGTTAGATACAGGTGCTTCTACATCTGCCATAGCGCTATCCCAGTTACCTCCTCCTCTATTTGAGGCACTACCTGCAGCTCCTAAAGTACCTTGTGAAGGAATTGAAGGAAAGACTATAATGCATCAAAAGTTATCTGATGTGCCAATTATAGTGGAGGGAAAATTATATCATACAGATTTTCTGGTAGGCCCTACTTTGCCTGTCGACTTGCTTGGTCGAGATTTTTTATCCAGAAACAAGACTGTTATAAGCTGGGAAACTGGCACGTTGACGTGTACCTTGTGTCCCCTGCAAGTACAACAGCCTATAGCTGTGACACCGGCTGTTGTGACTACTCCACCATTGGACACCCTTCCTTCCACCTTGTGGGCAGTACCAGGTGATATTGGACATCTCAACATTCCTCCGGTCAAGATTGAAGTACAACCAGGAGCTCCACTACCATATGTGCGTCAATATCCATTGCCTGCAGCGTCGGTAGCTGGAATACGGCCAGTAATTGAAAATCTGCTGTCTCAGGGTGTGTTGGCACCTACTTCTTCTCCTTGCAATACTCCTATCTTACCTGTGTTGAAGGCTGATGGTAAGTCCTACAGATTTGTGCAAGATTTGAGAGCAATAAATCGTATTGTCCTGCCGATTTTTCCTCTTGTGCCCAACCCTCATGATATTTGGACTCGCATACCATGTGACTCCACCCACTTCTCAGTTATAGATTTAAGCTCCGCCTACTACTCCATAGCGGTGGGGGAGGAGTCGAGGTACTTACTGGCATTTACGTTTGAAGGGCGCCAGTATACCTGGACTACCCTGTCTCAAGGCTACACGGAGAGTCCTGCTTACTTTTCGCAGGCCCTTAAACCTGCTTTACAGGACTTGGCGTTGGACAAATCTGTGCTGATTCAGTATGTAGATGACTTACTTATTTGTTCTCCTTGTTATGATGCTTGCATTGCTGATACTATGTTAGCTCTTGTACATATCTCTCATTTGGGATTGAAAGTGAATCAATCAAAATTGCAATTTGCTGTACCACAAGTAATCTTTCTGGGTGTATACCTTTCTTCTGCTGGACGCTCTATCACTGCTCAGAGAATTGGGCCTATCATGTCAATGCCTTTTCCTGCTACTGTACCTCTAATACTCCGCTTTCTAGGCCTTCTAGTGTTCTGTCGAAAGTGGATACCAGATTTTGCTGAACTTGCTGCTCCACTGTATGCCCTGCTTGGCCGTGACGCTCCTGAGGGTATTATAGTTCCTACTGAAGCTCAGCACAATGCTTTCCACTCTTTGCGGCAAGCCCTGCTGAAGTCACCATGTCTTATTTCCAGACTATAACTTACCTTTCCGCCTTTATGTAGCAACACCTACTAAGGCTGCTGTGTGTGTTTTGGCACAACGCTTTCCTTCTGGACTCAAGTCTTTAGGCTATTTCTCTCAAGCCTTTGATTCTGTTGTTTCTGGCATGCCGCCATGTTTTCAATCTTTAGCTGCTGTGGTATTTGCAATACAGATTACTGACTTCTTTGTTCTCCAACATGAACTGCATGTATACACATCTCACTCAGTAGCTAGGTTATTGCATTTGGCTAAGACCCAACCTTTATCCAGTTCTCGTTTACTGTTATTTGATTTGGCTATTTCTCAAGCACATGTAACCTTACATGAAGTTTCTTTGTTACAACCAGCTCAAATTTTGGCTTCTTTAGAGCCATTATTACACTTGTCTGACCCTGATGGAACTCACGATTGTCTTTCTTCTGTAACAGCCTATTCAAAGGCTAGGCCTGATTTGTCTGCTGTACCCTTGTCAAACCCTGACTGGGTTCTATTTACTGATGGTTCTGCCTTCCGTGATGAACATGGGAATTTACTTGTGGGGTATGCTGTAACTACTGTTGATTCTGTAATAGAAGCAGGAGCGTTGCCGTTTGCAAGTGCCCAGTTGGCAGAAGTGTTCGCTCTCATTCGGGCCTTGGAAATGTCTACGCATTTGGTTGTTAATATCCATAGTGACAGTAGTTACCCAATTGGGGTTCTGTGGGACTTTGGTAATATTTGGGCTCAGCGGGGGTTCTTGACTGCTGCACATAAACCCAAACATGCCCGCTATATTGAACGTTTGCTTACTGCAGTGCTTAAGCCAGCTCAAGTGGCTGTGTTGAAATGCAAAGGACACGGATCTTAATGGTACTATGGTGTCACAAGGCAATCAGTTTGTAGACCAAGCTGCTAAAACTGCAGCAGCAGGATCTGCAGTTCCATCACACCTTTTATTAACTCTTCGTTCACCTGCAGCTTCTACTTCTGGCTCATTATCTCTGGACTTGATGCGTTCTCATCAGGACTCAGCTGACTTCACCGAAAAACAGGACTGGCTCACTTGGGGAGCATCGCCTGATGGTACTGGACTTTGGTTAAAGGACAATTTGATTATCTGTCCTAAATCATTGTTATATCCTGTTGCCTTGTTCTTGCATCATAAGTTGCACTTAAGTGTTTTGGCTATGACAAAAGCTTTTGCTCAATTGTGGCATAATCCTACATTTGCTTCTGGTGCTCATGCTGTGTGTGTTTCTTGTCTCCTGTGTTTGCAAGCAGGAAGATCTGGGAGCACTTTGCGCGCATCACCTTCTCCATCCTTGCCTAGGCCTCGAGGACCCTTCCTCTTCTTGCAAATGGACTTTACTGATCTGCCTTGTGCCAAGGGGGGAAGGAAACATCTTTTGGTTTTTACTTGCTTATATTCTGGATGGCCTGAGGCCTATCCAACAAATTATTTGTCTGCTGCTACTGTTTTGAAATGCTTGCTTACTCAGTTTATTCCTTTGTGGGATGTGCCTCTGGTTTTGTCTTCTGATCAAGGTCCAGCATTTACGGCAGAAGTCTGGAAAGGCATAACTGCATTTTTTGGCCTTCACCAGCAACTTCATCCTCCGTATCATCCGCAAAGCTCTGGCCAAGTGGAACGGATGAATCGGATGCTGAAGGCGCTTCTCCGGTCTCTGACTCATGATTGGAGTCGGGATTGGGTGGAAGCTTTGCCGTTTGCTTTGTTCTCAGTTCGTAATTCTCCTCAGAGAACTCGACAAGGTCTTACTCCTTATGAAATTGTGACAGGACGTCCAGCAACTACTCCAGCACATGCGATAATTCCACCAGATCAATTACCGGATCCCCAATTACTGCGCAGTGACTTATTATCTTATTGTAAATATTTGTACCAAACGCTGCTATCTCCTTCCTTTTTGCAGCTTACAAAGCAGGGAGCTCAGTCACAATCAACCCCAGACATGGAACCAGGAGACTGGGTACTCATCAAGGATCCAGCACCAAAGTCAGCTCTAGCAGCGAAGTTTCTGGGACCATTCCAAGTGTTGCTGGTGGGATATTCGGCATTGAAGGTGAAGGGGCGAAAAGCGCGGATACATCTGGACCAGTGCAAGAAGGCTCCGTCCCCTGGATAAGACAACTTCCACCTAGACCACCTGCTGAAGAATTAATTGAAATTGAACTAGACTCATTTCCTCCAGGTTCATCTCCACTTGATCAAGAAAGTGACTGTGAAGCTGTTGGACAATCACAGCCTAATCCAGAATTGGTTATTGACAAGTGGCTAATATGCATATTCGCAGTAGCATTGGCACTGTTTTTGTTTTTCTGGGTTTGGTGTCTATCAGCTCTTTTAGCAGCATCAACAGCATAGATGAGTTGATAAGTTGGCTATCAAGAAAACCAACCATAGCCCCTATACACCAAGAAATGGTAGATAAGATCCTCAGGGAATTTAGGGTTGTTGCTACTTCTCCAGTCCCAGCTCCTAAAGTCCCTGACCATACAGTTCCTGAGTATGATCCACATGCTCCTTGGGCAAAACATGGTACTTTCTATAATGTGTTTCATTCTCACATTTACTCCTTAATTCAGCGTTTTAATATTTCTAGCTGTGCAGTGTGCTTGCCTCATCCAGCAGCTACACAGTTCGGATTTTTGCCAAGACCTCGACCTATTTCCTTGCAAGAACTGAAGGAGTTGTCTGTGAATGAAACACTGTTTAATCTTACTATAACATGGCCAGAGGGAGTAACCCCTGCTCCAAGAATTATCAGTCCTCAGCCAGTGGCTGATCCTCCTATTTGTTTCCAGAGAAAAGGAGCATATCCTGTGGGAGAAACTCCTTTGTCTAAATGTCAGACTGTCATGACTAACCACCATGTCCATTTAGTGTTGGAGTCTTCTACAGCAAGTTCTGTACCAGTCCTTTCAAATTTAAAGGTAGTCAATGTCATCCCTGACCCCAAGACTCGTCTTGATCAGTATAAATTACAATATTATGATCAGGATGGGTTCCCAGCATATGGGAAGTATAGATTGCAGAACAGCAAAGATGGTTTGTCATCTGGGTATGTTGACAACTATGTGTATCCCTATTTAGGATATTATCACCCATGGTTAAGAAATATTGGGCCTGGAACTGAAGTTCTTATTACAGAACCTAAAGATTTTAAAATTTGGCCTGATGGACTACTTGCCTTGGTAGGTCATTACTTTGTGTGTGGAACTTTAGCTTATGTTCGATTGCCTGCCGATTGGTCTGGCAATTGCTACATTGCTACCCTTGACTTGCCATGGAAACTGGTCCCTTATGAAACTTTACTAGGAGTGCCTTCAAGTCGTCAGCGTAGAGCCATAGATGACTCTAGTGCTGATATACGTGCAGCAAGGAAATTACTAGAGGATACCACTATGTTAACCCAACAAGAAGTAAGCACCTTCACGGGAACAGTGTGGCTAAGTACTTTTGGCGCCATACGTCCTACACAATGTTATGGTGAGCAATTATTGCGAATTTATGCTCTAATAGAAGTAACAGCCCAGGATTTGACTGATGCTCTTACAGTCATGCAAGGTACTGTAGATAAATTGACTGCCTACTCTGCACAGAATAGGATGGCCTTAGATTATTTACTAGCTAAGGAAGAAGGAGTCTGTAATATCGTAAGAGATCACTGCTGTACACTCATTAATTCACAAAGTAAGGTGGTCTCTGGTATCCTAGAACAGGTGAGAAAAGAAACTCACTTCTCCAAAGATAATATAGAAGGAACCTCTGATTCTGTATGGCCCTGGTTTGATAACATGTGGAGTGGCTTGTCAGGTCCAGTAAAAGCGATACTGACAGGCCTGTTTGGTTTCCTAGTGGCCCTCCTACTTTTAGGAATTGGTCTTGCTTGTGTTATGAAATGTTGTACTTCATATCTGTCCAAAACTACAAATACTATTGCAGTCCTTAAATTGAGAAGTGTTCCTAGTACTGGAGATTTGCTTTGTGAAATGCCCTTTTATGAAGAATGTGGTTCTGGGCAGAACCAAAGGGAGGACTGTAGATGAGGGCTAGCTCGACTAGGCCCCAAATGCAAATTGGATATAATCAGTGAGGTAGATGAAACAGCTGCTGATAAGCAAATTTATACACCTATGATTTATCCAGGATATGCAGATTTGGAGCTGTCAGATTCAGAGACAGACAGTGGATCGGGATCAATAGTATCCATTGGAATAGAACCAAAATCAGCTATACATGAAACTATACATGAAACAGGATTATAGAAATTGATTCTAGCTTGCTGTAGGCCTAGAAAATACAGGTCTGAATTGCATTTCAAACTATCTCTTTAAAAGACACTTCTGCTTCTAGACTTAGCAAATAGAGCTTAGCAAACAGTTTGTGTAACAATAGATATTAGGTCAGATTGAAGTTCCTTAATTAAATAGAACAGAGGGTGAAGTTGCTCATCCTGCAATCTGATAGGCTAAAGCAGTTACTGGGTCAGGTTGTACTGCTCTTGTGAAACTGGCTCTAATTCAATTAGTAAATATAACGGATATAGCTTGCATAACTAATAGAACATCAGCAAAAATTATAAGTAACTAATTAGCTTTTTCCTGAATAGAAGAATCACAGCGACACCTATTGAATTTAGTAAACATGGTTATGAGGTATAACTTCTGCTTTTCTTTATGATAATATTGCCTATGTTAGCAACTTTTATGTACACGTTGTAATTTGGAAAACACCAGATGTTAATTAAAGATTAACTGAATCAGCTGATATTTCCCAATAAAAACAGGAGCCCTACAGGACCATCTTTGAAGAGGCTCGATGGATATGTCAAGTTAGACTCCATGCGTTTGTTCCCTATAGAGCTCAATAGAGATTGATTAATTAATTGATTGTGTCGTGTCTTTCCTTCCTGTTGAATGGTACAGGGATATATAAAGAACCCAGGTGTTTTGTATGTGGGATTCCAGACCCCAGGAGGGTAGAGTCAACAGTATCATGGCATACTTGAGGGATGGCGGCATGTGCCCTTGTTGTAGTGAATCTTTAACAATTTTATGAATGTGCTGGGATAGTTGGCTTCTTGTGACTTTTACCAAGCCACTGGGCAGGGGTCTGATGGTGAGGTTGTGGTGTTGAGCTCATGTATTATGTCTTCTACTTGATGTTCCAATGACATGCTGAAATCCTCCCAGGTATGATGTTGCTCATAATCATCCATTTGTTGTGTGGTGGAGCATGTCTGGCATATATTAAGGCTTATCAGACTCAATCTTTCAGTTTCAGCAACTCTGTGGGCTCTTGGCATATTCCTGGTGTGGCTCTTCACTCTTTGTTCCGAGCCCACTCGGCCTGTGGTTGACCTAGCTGCTGCTTAGTTTTTTTTCTTGTTATACCCTTGGGAGGAGTAGCCTAGTGGTTGGGGCAATGTACTTCAGGCCGGAAGGTCGGGGGTTCAAATCCCACTAGAGGACAGCAACCTTGGGCCGGAAGGACTGGGGTTTCTAGTCCCACAGATGCTCCTTGTGGTCTTGGGCAAGCCACTTAACCCTCCATAGCCCATGTTCCCTGTAAGTATTAGTGTATGTGTCTCATATCCCCATGTGTTAAATGTATCCCCCAATTGTGTTGTGACCGCTTTGATTGAAGGATAAGGCGGTATACAAAACTGTCTAAATAAATAAATAAATAAATAAATAAATACCCTTGTTTTTGCTGGTGAGCTTCTACAGCACTCTTAATATCAGTTCAAAAGGTCAGCCTTAATCCTTAGACGTTAACCTTTCCATTACTACTAAAGGAGACAATTCCTGAAGCAGGACTTCATCCTTTATTCTCTTCGATTATACACGAAAATTCTAGTGACACCTCTGTAACAGGGACTGATTATGGGGATTTCAAGTATTGGATTTCCCGGCTCTCTGCTCTCCTCAGCATGCAAGCAAACACGATTGATAAGGAAAGCATGGGCTTGCTGTCTGTGTCAAATTTTTGGTGAGACACCTCTCAGCTCTTGGTGGCACACTGATTGAAAACCATTGGTGTAACCAATGGAGAAGGGCACTACCAAGCAAAGTGCGTCTCAGCTGAAGCATGAAGAGAGACATTCTCTCTAGCAGTACAAGATCAGTCCAAAGTGCCAGATTAAGTGCCACTTCATCCTAACGAATAAAAGCTGTTTAAACATAATTGAGGTTGTTATAGCTTAGACTGGTAGAAAATTACCCTTTAGCACAATAGATGTTCCATAAAAGCAATTTCATAATTGAATTTAGATTATGGAGAGAAGGAATTCCACTGCAGTGCCAGAGCAGCACATCTTCCACTTAGTTTGACCCTCTTCATTATGATAAAAAACTATAGTTTTCCTCCTCCTAGCACTGCCCTTTTAAGCAGAATTGTTTAATTACTTCCAACAGTTTCCTTTGCTAAACAAAATTAATTTGTTATTCATAATAAAGCTTGAGGTTTTCCATACGCTGAGGCTCAAAGGAAAATACTATAAAATATTTTTCCATATTATATATATATAAATAAACACACACACACACACAGGGTGGCCCAAAAAAAAGTGAGAACATCTCGTAGCATATAAGTTATTTAAAACTTCAAAAAGACAAATGTAAACGATTGACAAATTTAAAAAAAAAAAAGATGGCGACCGGAAATTGTCTAAATAAAGACGTTATATAGCTAAAAAAGGTAAATACGTAAACTATTTAAGCTTTTAATTTACGAGATGTTCTCACTTTTTTTGGGCCAAAAATGAATCAAATCTTTTTCTTATTTTCCTCATTGCTAAGATCAATTTTCCTCCTAAACAAGAGTTAAAGCCATTTCAAACAAAAGCTTATGTTGGCCCGGAGGGCATTACTAATAATGTCCCAGTCTGATGAAGTCACAGTGTCTGAGATATTATGACCAAAGGTAACATTTTACTTGCCAGATAATGTCCTTTCCTTGAGTCATGCTAGATCAGTCCAGACAAGTGGGATTTGTCTCCCTACCAGCAGATTGGTGGAGACGAACAATGAAAAGCCCAGGTTTCAATGACATCACTCCCATGCCTCTATATCCATCTCAGCAACCAGAGAATCCTTCAGTATTCGTCCCAAAGTATATGAGAGAACAGCAAGTCTCACACAACCTCAAATGTGAGCAACATTGAGCAATCAACAGCAGTGAACTATGTGCAGGAAAATAGAAATGGAAGGCTGTTAGTAGAAGATGAGCCTGCAGAACAAAGTATAAAATCATGGTGGACCCAAGGGTACCGCAGCAGATAAAACAGAGCAATGCAGTTTCAGGAGCAGGCCCCGACCTGGTCTAGCAGGAATTAAGATAAGGACATTATCTGGTACGTAAAATGTCACTTTCCATATCGTCCTGCTAGACCAGTCCAGACAAGTGGGATGTATCGAAGCTAGAACACCACTGAATGAGAAGACAGCAGCTTACAAAACTCTCGAGTCAAAGGTTGTGTCCGCTCGCAAATGGACTCCAAGTGATAATGCTCGACAATAGTAGAAAGATGTCCACATTGCTGCCTAAGAAATGTCTGCAGGGGCCACTGAGCTCCGCTCCACCCGCCAGGACACTTGTGCTCAGGTAGAACGTGCGCACAAACCCTCCGGACCCGCCCGGTACTATAACAGATACACTGAGGCAATAGCGTCCTTAATCCACCCTTGTGCAAGCCAGCAAACAGTAGAGAGGTCTGACTTATGTAAGGAATTCGTAAAGCATAGTTACTCACCTGTAACAAGTGTTCTCCGGGGACAGCAGGAATCAATCCACACATATGGATGATGTCGGCGCCGATGGAGCCCGCATGGAAGCATCTCCCCAGCTTTCAAAGAAAGTCTTTGGAAGATGCACCATGCTTGCGTGGTTCCCTTCCCGCCCAAGGGTGCCATCTTGCCTCAGTCCAATGCTAAGACAGCAAAAATTAAAATACGGTAAAGAAGCAACTCCAAGGGGAAGAGGGAGGGTTGTGAACACTGATTCCTGCTGTCCCCGGAGAACACCTGTTATAGGTGAATAACTATACTTTCTCCAGGAACAAGCAGGAAGGCAGTCCTCATATATGGGACTCCCCAGCTACAGGCTACCTAGAACCTGTAAAAACACCATGGCGACCTGCAAAGGATGAGTCGTGAGCAGCAGCAGCAGCAATTAAGTCTCTATTGAGAGGCTCTTGCAAGATCCAAGTGTCCAGCGGGGAACCAGCACTCTGGTAGCCTGAACACAGAAGGGTCAGAGGGCATGAGTTGCCCTCATCCCAAAGAGATTACAGAGTATGGCCTGGACAAAGGCGCTGTCCCGTCAGGACTCCCTCTCCAGGCAGTAGTGAACTGTGAAGGTCTGGATCGAAGACCAGGTGGTGACCTGGCAGATTTCCATCATGGGATGGAAAGCAGATTTGCCATGGAAGTAGCCATGGCCCTTACGCTGTGTGCCATGACCCTCTGGTCCACTGAGATCCTCGCTTGCTCATAAGGTGAGGGTAAAGCAGTTCTCCACCCAAGCAGATAGAGTCTGCTTAGTCAGTGGGAGCCCCAGGCGGCTGGGGTCAAAGGATACAAAAAGCTGAGGAGCTTTGCAGTGGCCCTACGTCCGTTATAGATAGGACAGGGCAATTTTACAAACCAGAGTATGGAGAACGGTCTCCGCCCTACTGGTGTGAGGCCTCGGGAAGGAAGTGGGGAGCACCACCTCCTCATTAAGGTGGAAAGGGGACACCACCTTCGGCAGAAAATTGGGGCATGTGCTGAGCACCACCCTGTTCTTGTAGAACCTTGTGTAGGGCGGTTCTGCCATCAGAACCTGGCGTTTGCTGACTCTGCAAGCTGATGTGGGTGCCACAAGGAAGACGATCTTCCAGGAAAGGTACCTCAAATGGCAGGTAGCCAGGGACTCAAACAGCAGCTTAGTGAGCTGCGAGAGCACCACATGAGATCCCACTCTGCCACTGGAGGTCAGATGGAGGGTTTGGATAGCATGAGGCCCCACAAGAACCGAGAGACAAGGGGCTGAGCTGAGAGGGGCTTCCCTCAACTGAATGGTGTGGTGCTGCGATAGTGCTCATGTGCACTTGTGGCTAAACAGTGCCTCCCTCTGCCTTTCACAGTTCTTACACCCCTTGCTCATCATCTGGAGACAGAGCAGGCAAATAGAGGCATTGTGGTCGGCCCTGAGGCATTTAAGGCAGACGTTATGGCAGTCCATGATGGACATGCTCCTACCACAACTGCTGCACTTTTAAAACCGCTGATCGTGGATATAGCTGGAAACACAAGTCCAGGGAGATCAAACTCTAATGTCCTGACCAGAGGGCACGAGAAAAAAAAACCCCATCAAGAAAGAAAATAGACAGAAATGAAAAAGGCAAAAAACTAACGATTACTGTGATACTTTTTCCAGGGTGCAGACAAATGTCTGAAGGGCTCCATGGAAAAAACAATGACAGGGGTAAAATGGCTCCCTTGGGCAGGAAGGTGATCCTGCATACGTGGTGGATCTCCCAAAGACTTTCTTTGAAAGTGGGGAGAGTTACTGCAGGGGCTCTGTCGGTGATGTCACCCATAAGTGAGGACAGACTTCCTGCTTAGACCCGGAGAAAACACACATCCTACTTTGTCATCATATCATCTTTTACCAGCAAATTATTTAGCTCGCTGCTAGTAAAAAGCAAAACGCTCACAAGCTTTTGAGCAATGATCATGTCTAAAACCTGAAAGACATAAGTGATTGAAAATAGTTTGGTCACCAGCTGGGAGACATGTTTCGGTTATACAAAACAAGTAAGGCTACAAGTCCATGATTATATTATATATGTACATTTTTGGTCTCTGGCTAGATTGAATTTGTACCAACTATACTGAGAGACACTCCGCAAAACAGATATTCTGTGATTAGTACAAGGTAGCACGCCACAAGACTACTCATTTAATGACTATGTATTGACCTAGACAATGGCTAAAACAGATCATAATGCCCTCCTTTCACAAAGGACAAGAAGGAAGGAGAACATAATAGAACAATAAAGCCAAATGAATATTCACAGCATTAAAATAAATTCTCTCATGATAAAGTAAAAATACAGTTTAAAACAAGATAAATATAAAACTAAAATGGAGTAAAATTAATAAAAAATAATTATTGTAAATAAAACAAACCCAGTGTCAATTAATATTAATGCATAAAGAGGCACATGAAGGGCTGCACTAAGAGAGCATTCACTAAGTACACCACAGCCAAGGCTGCTTTTATACAGGGCTTAAGGCAAATGGTGATGATATCATCCAGTGATTGAGTTCACCATTCTGGTAGTAGTGCAGAAAAAAATTGCTTTCAATTTAAAAAGGCAGATTCAGTAGTCCACAGGGTCCTGGAGCAGAAATATATGAAAAAAATGCAGAGTTTTTAAAATATTTCCTAGTGCCTCCTTTTATAGAGGGCATGAGTTAAGATGGGTTACATCAGAGCGTACCAACTAGGAGCTAAACACCTGCTGGATATAGAAGTGGCACAGCTGGAGAATAGCCGGAACAGCAGGAGCAGGAGTGTTTCTACACATCGAAATCTCTCGTCCACCTTTCTATTTGCTACTAAACTCAATTTTCTGCTTTGAAACCAGCAGCTGCTTCTCTTGCAGCCCAGGGATGGTTGTGCTTTTAACGCTTGCACTCTGTGCTGCATTGTTTGGGTTGTTTCTGGGTTTTAGGTATGTTTTGCTAACCATGTATTTTATCTTGTATTTCATTTTGGGTAGCTTCACTCTGCAATTGGGGGAGTTGGTTATAAATTTTATAAGAAATAAAATACTTTAGCACAGAGTTGCAGGGGAAGCAGCAGCAAACAGAGGTGCCGCAGCTGCTGATTACAGAAAGTAGAGATGGCAGCTAATGGGGAGAGAAACAAGAGACACTGGTCACTGACCTAGGAGAACTTGCCACTGGGATAGAGAAGAGGAGAGCTGCTGCTGCCTGGGATCCAAGTCAAATGTCACCACAGCCTGAACTGCTCTTATCTGGTGAAGACAGGCTGGATGGTGCAAGATGAAATGAAGAGAAGAGAGACTAGGAGAGGAAACTGAATCCATCTAAAAAGTTGCCTAAAATGTTATTTTCTGACATAAAACAGATAAGAGACTCATTTATTACTAATCAAAATGCCTGCTTGTCTTAAAAGACAATCCACGTAAAACTGAAATTTATAAACACTCAGGATCAGAAGGCCTCGACACAACCCCAGTTCTGCTGGGAGCCCAGGTAGAGTAAGAGGGGGGGAATTTCTCTACTTTTCTACATGCTCAGTTTAGAAATCAGAAGAATCGAAGTATATACAAATAGCAAACCTCTCTGCACCATGGGCAGCCAAGCAGCAATGAGATACAAGGGCTCGAGTCACCGCAATTCATAGAATCATGTGTTTAATGCATAACCATATATGTACATATACAAATATGTGTATATAATTTTTTTTTGTACAAATACATATTATGCATAAGCCTATTTCTGTTTACAGAGATATTGCACATTTCAGTGTTTAAAGTGTCACATCAACATGAAATACTGCCTATTACATTTCAAAAGGAAAAATCCTCACTTGTACTTACTGTTCAAGGTTAAGCTTATTGAAGATCTCCACAGTTGTCTCAAGCACTTTATCAACATAATCTACCCGATCAGGATAACACTTCATGGCCAGATTTATAAGTGACACTTGTAAGGACACCACATCTTCTGAAGGCATATCTTGCCTAGACTGGAATTATCAAAATTGTTTTAAAAGAATCATAAATCTCTCTTATTTAAATAGAGTTTCAAAATACTTGAAACTGTCTAGATAAAATGATACATTTTCATTCAGCTTACAAGCAGTCATCAGTCAACTAAATGCGTTACTACACTGTAAATATCCCACTCTGAATTCTGTAAAAGGTCTCAACACAGGTAACATCCAGCAAAAAGCGTCCATTGTCAGAAAAATGTTTTGCAATTTTTACATAGAATATGTGAACTTTAGTTGCATATGAATAGCACTCAGAGTGCCTATCTTATGCAGGCTTTAACTTGCACCATGTTCTGTCGGAACCACTCATTTTCTCTACTCATGGCTGACACATGACAAAGCAAGTCATGTCCCAGGAATGTGATAGGGGGGAAGCTGGGGACACACCTGGGGAGTAACACTTATTTCACCGAGATTTGCTTATCACTTTTCAGTGATCAGCAAGAGGTGCTCAAAGCTCTTCAGAAAGTAAGCTAAAATATGCATTTTGACTATTTCATAACTTTGCTGATAATCATACTATAAAAAGGCAAGAAAATCCAAACCCACTAGAATAGAGATGCACATTTTCAACGTCTATAATGGACAGATTTCATATAAAGTGCACTAATTCATGCAAGTCTCAACAAATCTGTTCTTTCAAATGTATTCTACTTTCTGTGAAAAAGGACACTCTGACCTTACAATTTTTAAGTTTGCTCTTGTTACAAAAATCATTTTATATGAAAAAGTAGGCATAGTTATAAAAGAGTTACAAACTTACTCTGTGTGACACATCTCTGCTTTTCATCCATGCTAAATGAAATAAAAATATGTACACAACACCCTTCAGGAAGCATTCAATATTTCATTTCTATGCATGCTATAGCCAGCTAGCTAAATATATTTATTGATATATTTGCATGTGTGTGCAGGTCTGTCCACAAAGATGACATTTGAAGCAGACATTTTACCTGTATAACTGTAGCCACCTGTTGTGAAAAAATGTCAAACAGCTTAATATCCACTGGGATTCCAGGTCCATCTTCACGATGTGCAAATAAAGCTAACCTGTAAATAAAAAGTAAAATCAAACCTTTTGTCTTCATGATTCTACTGCAGCACTCAAAGCAGGGGATTCTTTAAGATTTTTGGAGTTTTAGCCTGCCTTTCCAAATGATGCTGAATATGGGTCTTAAGAGTATGACTATGCTGTTTAATTAGCATTGCAGCATTTTGCACCTTAGCTCTGAAGAAATTCTCTCCACAGCATGTGTGCAAGCTTCTCCTGAACATGTATTTAACTGCATTTGATATATTGCATCAAGAACTAAAGTCCATTTATGAGGTTTATAAAAATACTTAAAAAGGAGCCAAAGTTAGGGAGAGACCGGTTAGACCAGAAAGAAAGACAAAATACGCAAACAGCCAGCCAATGGGGGAAGGGGGGGGGCTACAATTCTGTTAAAGAGGAGGTGAGGGTAAAAAGAAAAAGTAGCTAGCAGGGCAACCCAGAGAGAAATGGTTAAGAAGGCATCAACTGAGGGAAGGCTTGCAGGAACAGCCTGCTTTCAAACTTCTCTTAAAGTTTAGGAGGGAAGGTTCAAAGCGGAGTAAGAGGGGAAAGGAATTCCAAAGCAAGGGTCCAAGATAGGAAAACAAGGAATTTCTACAAATGACTAAGTGGCGGGCTAAAGGAAAGATGATAAAGGAGGGCTGC
Organism: Ichthyophis bannanicus; assembly: GCA_033557465.1. Taxonomy (NCBI): domain Eukaryota; kingdom Metazoa; phylum Chordata; class Amphibia; order Gymnophiona; family Ichthyophiidae; genus Ichthyophis; species Ichthyophis bannanicus. The sequence continues at coordinate 158,552,734 of CM066034.1, forward strand.
ATTAGATGAGTGGAGGGACTGGGAAAGTGATAAGGCAAGATTAAGGTGGCTACGTAAGGAGGGCATGCAGGATAAAAGGCACGGTGGACAAGGGAGAGTATTTTGAAGTGTATGCAATACTGAATCGGGAGCCATGGAGAGAAATAAGAAAAGGAGACATCATTCAAAATGATAGGCATTAAAGGTAAGTTTGGTAGCTGAAGATTGAATCAGTTGAAGGCGACAGAGGGAATGTTGAGGAAGACCAGACAAAGGAATTGCAGTAATTTAAGCAAGTGATAAGAGCAAAAACAAGTTGAGCAAGCTAATGAACAAAGAGGGAAAAATGGATTGAGCAGATGCGACATAGGGCAAAGGAGGATGACAGGGAAATTGAGTTCGGGTAAGACTTAAGAGTGAGCGCAGAATCTATGGTAACACCCAGAGAGTTGACGGATTCACGAAAATTTAAAAGTGTAGCAGCAATGATAGTGGTGAGGAAGAAAGGGGGGAGAGAAAGACAATAGATTTGCATTCGGACACAATTAAGAGAAGATGGTACTGTACTTCCTTAAGACATGTTTGCAAAGAGGAAATATCAGGAGATGAGGCTTGAACTGTGAAGAGGATTTGAATATCACCACCATATACAAATGGAGTGCAGGCAAAAGATTGAATAAGGAGGGAGAGTGGTACGAGGCAAATACTGAAAGAGAGTCAGGGCCAAGAGTGAACTCTGAGGCACCCCTGATAACAAAGGAAATGAGCAGGAAGAACGGGAATCTGAAAGAACCTGGAAAGAATGGCCAGAAAGATAGGAAGCAAACTAATTAATGACAGAGTCAAGGAGGCCAATGGAATGAAGGCAGCAGAACAAGTGTGTGATTTACCAGGTCAAAAGCAGAAGAGTGTGTGTCAATAATGGAATTCCTGTGGTCCAGGGAGGTCCAGATGATATTGAGAAGCGTGCAAAGCAGAGACTCAGTACTATGACCAGAGTGAAGCCGCCTTGGCGGGGGTATAGAGCAAGGGTTTTATTGAGAGAGGGAGTGAGAAGGGATAAGACAATATGCTCAAGTAGTTTATAAAGAAAAGGTAGATTAGAGATAGGGCGAAAGTTAGCAGGTTCAAGAGAAGGCTTCTTAAGTACAGGACAAATAACTGCACGTTTACATCCTATTTTAGTTCTGATGCCCAAAAACATGAGCGTCTCAATGAAGTGGCTCTCAAAAATATCAGCTTGCTCGGGCCATGTATTTTTCACACTCCTCCTCTTTGGCCACTAGCAAATGGAGCAGCTCAACCTTCTCTTGAGGGAGTGTGTCTGCAAACTCCTGCATGTGACACAGAATATTCTGCAAGTGCATGCCCAGGAAGAGTTGGTAGGCCGCAATGTGCAATATGAGTATGGCATTCTTAAAGAACTTCCTCCCAAAAATTCCAATGGCCAAGCCTCTCTCCTTGGAGGGCACAGAAGGATGCACCTTGGCGTTCTGGCTTGTTTGAGAGTGGATTCAACCACAGTGGTTTGGGGAGAATGGTGAGCTACCTGTAGTTTTTTGAATCTGGGAGCTTTCTGGATGCGATATAATGAGTTGGACAATAGGCTGTATCAAGACGGAGTTTCCCACATTCTCCATCTGTACATCCTTTGAAGATTCTATGAATGGGAACTGTCAGTCTCCTTGAATGGGTTGAGGAATTGGAAGATTTCCAGTGCTTCCACCCCAGGTTACTCTTCTGCCTCTAACTTAAATGGCATGGACTTAGTCATTTCCCCCACAAAATTGATGAATCTCAGTTCCTCAGGAGAAATCTTCTCCTTCTAAGGCAGGGAGGGATCTCATATTAAGCCAGTAGAATCCTCCACTTCAGCGAATACCTCTGGTTCATAATCAGTATCTCAGGAGTGTTCAAAGTCTTAGCCATAAAAATACTCATGGGATGTCTGGGTCACTGCTTGGTTCGACTTCCGTTCCTCTTGGGGTATGGACAAGTAAGTGTGTTGATGCACAGAAGATCACTGATGCCATGGTGAAGTTTCCTTCCCCAACACACTGGAGATAGGCAATGGCTGGGCAGTAACCAGATCTGAGGCCCTTCAATGCCTCAGTGTCAACGTCCCACAGGTAGAGCAAGAGTTCAGAGGATCAGCTGCACTACAGAGTGCATTGTCGACATAGTTGAAGCTACTGCATTGCAGTGAGTAAAAGACATCTACCACCTAAAGTGACCGAGTTAGAAATTCGTTGAGTGGGAGGTGACAAAGGATACAGGTAAATGGAACTCCCTCAAAGAGAAGGATGTCACCAGTGGTGTGCTGCAGGGATCTGTCCTTGCTCCAATTATTTTTAACAGTTTTATTAGTGATATTGTGGAAGGGCTATTGGGTAAGGTTTGCCTCTTTGCAGATGATACCAAAATCTGCAATACAGTAGACACACAGGAAGGAGTAGATAACATGAGGAGAGATCTAGCTAAGCTTGAAGAATTGTCGAGAATGTTGCAGCTGAGATTTAACATGAAAAAATACAGGGTCATGTCATTTGGGCTGCTAAAATGCAAGTGAATGATACAGTAAAGGGAATGAAGTACCTCTGACCACAAAAGAACAGCGGGACCTAGGCGTGATGGTTTCTGATGATCTTAAGGTGGCTAAACAGGTAGAAAAGGTAATGGCAAAAGCCAGAAGGATGCTTGGGTGCACAGGGAGAGGAATGACCAACAGGAAGGAGGTAATGATACCGTCTCTGTATAAGTATTTGCTGAGACCTTATTTGGAGTACTGTGTGTAATTCTGGAGATCACACCTTTAAAAAGATAAACAGGATAGAGTTGGTGCAGAGGGTGGTTACCAAAATGGTCAGTGGGCTTTGTCATAAGGCATATGGGGAGATTTAAATATCTCAATATATATACTTTGGAGGAAAGGCAGGAGAGAGAAGATATGATAGAGACATTTAAATACCTCCATGGCATAAATGCACAGGAGGAGAGCATCTCATTTAAAGGAAAGCTCTGTAATGAGAGGGCATAGGATGGAGAAGAAAGGGGATAGACTCAGGACTAATATGCGGAAATATTTTTTTTTTTACTGAAAGAGTGGTAGATGCATGGAATAGTCTCTCAGAGGTAGCAGAGAAGAGCCAAGCCAGTCCAGAATGTGATATAACCTCAAACAATAGTCTTTATTAGATGAGAAATTCTGGGGGTTCACAACACCAAACCTTACACGGCCATGCCTTCTTCAGGGGTTATATAGATATTCTAAGGAACATAAAAATACATACAAGGTTTTAATCAATTAAAATGATAAAACAATAAATATTTCTATTAAGATTCATGAAAACCTAAAAATGCATAAAACGAAAGCTATCCTGAATGTGTAAAAAGCATGAGCATTGAAAGTGGAACACAAACGAACATACATTGATGAACAAAACCCATATATAAATAATTAAAACTAATAAATGATAATTGTTAAAACATCAATGTAAAAATAAATGTGAAATAAAGAAACCAGGGAAATGATGTACACCAACCGTAACCTATCCTATTGAAGTCAACCTATAAAGGAAACAATTGAAGTAGGAGTATGTGAATGAAGAGAAAGTGTAGTTACTCACCTGTAACAGGTGTTCTTCTAGGGACAGCAGAAATCAGTCCTCACATATGGGTGATGTTGGCGCCGGAGATCACATGGAGCATTTCCCCAGCTTTCAAAAAAAGCCTTTGGGACATGCTACCACGCATGCGTGATCCCTTTCCCGCCCAAGGGTGCCATCTTGTTCAGTCAGATGACATAGCTAGGACAGTAGTAAAAACTAAAACAAGGTAGGGATTCAACTCCCAGGGGAGGAGGGAGGGTTGTGAGGATTTCTGTTGTCCCTGGAGAACACCTATTACAGGTGAGTAACTATGCTTTCTCCAAGAACAAGCAGGAAGTCAGTCCTCGTATATGGGAGTCCCTAGCTCCAGGCTGCAGAGAACTGAACCACGACAGCACCAACTGCGACCAATCAGGTAGCCGTGAGTTGCAGGTGGTGAGTTCCCACAAGACCATAGCGCCAGCGACGCTATCACTCCAATAGCCTGAACACAGAAACGTTAGAGGGCAGGAGTTGCCTAAACCCCGAGAATATTGCCAGGTACTGCCTGGCCAAAGGCACTGTCCCCTGCGGGACTTGCTCTCCAGGCAGTCATGAGCTGCGAACGTATGAATTGAAGATCTCTGTCCCAGCCCTGAGTGGAGGTTGGCCACCACCCTTATGCGATGCACTGTGATCTGATACTTGAGGTAGAGGCCAGCCCACTCATAGGCGAAGGCTATACAGTCCGCCACCCAAGTGGACAGAGTTCGCTTAGTCACAAGGAGCCCCAGTCTGCTGGGGTCATAAGGCATGAAAAGCTAAGGAGCTCTGCGATGGGCCTGAATCTGCTGTAAGTAGAAGGACAGGGCCCATTTGCAATCTAGTGTATGAGGTACTAATTCCTCCATGCCAGCGTGAGATTGCGGGAAGAAGGTGGGGAGGACCACCTCTTGGTTGAGGTAGAAAGGAGACACCACCTTTGGGAGGAATTTGGGTGTGTGCAGAGCACTACCTTGTTCTTATAGGACTTTGTATATGGTGGGTCTGCCATCAGTGCCTGGAGTTTGCTCACTCTTCGAGCATATGTGAAGGCCACCACAAAGGCCACTTTCCAAGACAGACATCGCAAGTGGCTAGGGGCTTGAATGGCTGTTTGGTGAGCTGGGGAGAGCACCTTGGTGAGGGTCCCACTCTGCCACTGGAGGGCAGAGATGGGGCTTGGAAAACGGGAGGCCTCGGTGCAACCTGGAGACCAGGGACTGGTTTGAGAGGGGGTTTCCTTCGATAGGGTGGTGGTGAGCGGCTATGGTGCTCAGATGTACCCTCGCAGAGTTATATTTCAGTCCGATGTGTGACAGGTGCAGTAGGTACTGGAGTACTAGTTGTACATGGCAGGAGAAGCAGCTCTCCTCCCTTTCCTCACACCAGGCGAAGAACCTTCTCCACTTAAAGGCATAATCCCCTCTGGTGGAGGATTTTCGGGAGGCCAGTAGGATCTCCTCGACTTCTCCCAGAAGACTGAAAGGGGCCAACACTATTCTTTCAGCAGCCACACTGTTAGCATTAGTGACCCCATATTGGGGTGAAGGAAGGAGCCCTCCTCCTGGGACAAGAGGTCCAGAGCTTGGCCCAGTGGAACTGGGATCGCCACTGAAAGGGAAAGCAGCAGAGGGAACCAAGGTTGTCTGGGCCACCTGGAGGCAATCAGCATAGCTGATGTCCTTTCGCTCTAGACCTTGAAGAGGGTACTGGCGACCGAGGGTGGGGGGCAGTGGGAATGCATAGAGTAGGCTTTAGACCACAAGATCAGGAAGGCATCTGCTGCCATTCTCTCTGGGTATGGCTGATGTGAGCAGAAGCGAAGCAGAAGCGAAGCAGCTGCGTGTTATCCGGGGAGGCGAACAGGTCCATCACAGGCCTGCCCCAGAGGTGGAAGTGCTGCTTCGTTACCCTAGGGTTTAAGCACCACTCGTGTGGATGAAGGACCCTGCTGAGCCTGTTCACTAGGCAGTTGTCCTGGCCCGGGAAGTACACCGCGCGCAGAAGCATGCTCTTGTGTCTGTGAAGGAGAGGAGGGCCACTGCCTTCTGGCAGAGGGAGTATGAACCTGTGCCCCCCTGCTTGTTGATAGAAAACATGACAACCTGGTTGTCCATCTGGATCAGTACAGGCCGGTGTCTCGGGCAGTGGCGGAACGCTCGTAGGGCCAAGAAGATTGCCCTGAGCTCCAGGAGATTGATCTGTAAGAGTGACTCCTCCTGAGACCAGCTGCCCTGTGTGCGATGGTCCCCACAATGTGCTCCCCAACCCAGGAGGGAGGCATCTGTGGTCAGGGTCCTCTACGGCGCAGGTGCCTGGAAGGGCATTCCCGCCTGAAGGTGGCGCAAGTTTTGCCAACAGTTGAGGGACTCCGCTAGTTAGCAGGTAACCCTGACCTTGTCCCATTGCCTGCCTGTAGCTTAAGTCCACTGCGAGCCGAGGCACCACTGGGCTGTTCACATGTGTAAGCGGGCTGTGGGGGTGACATGGACCATCAATGCCATATGGCCCAGTAGGCGGAGGAAGAGACGAGCTGGCGGCATTATACCTCTCCTGTCAATTGCCCGAGGCATTCTGCCCTCTCTCTTGGGAGGACTGCCTTCACCTGTAACGTGTCCAACTGTGCACCTATGAACGCCAGGCTTTGGGCTGGAGAGAGATGGGATTTGGGGTAGTTGATGACTAACCCCAGGTGCTGCAAAAGGAGAAGGAGGACTGCATGTTCTGTGGCCTGACTGACCTCTGAGGCCTTACCACCCCTGATTAGCCAGTTGTCGAGGTAGGGGAAGACAAAAGCCCCTTGTAGGCACAGGTGGGCAGCTACCACTGCCAGGCATTTGGTACAGACCCTTGGCAAGGAGGCCAGGCCAAAGGGTAGCACCCTGTACTGGTAGTGCCCTCCTCCCACCACGAACCGTAGGTACTGTCTATGAGAGGGGTGGATCAGAATGTGTATGTACGCATCCTTTAGGTCCAAAGAGCACAGCCAATATCCCTGGTGGAGACAAGGCAGCAGTGTTCTAAGGAAGAGCATCTTGAACGTCTTTCACCAGAAACTTGTTTACGTTTTTCAGGTCTAGTATGGGCCTGAGGCCCACAGTTCTTTTTGAGACTAGGAAGTATCTGGAGTAGAAGCCTTATCTCCATAGGTGTTTGGGTACAGGCTCTACTGTGCTGTCCCTGAGCAGACCTGTGAGCACTGAGAGCAGAAGGGTCTGCTGAAGGAGAGGTCGCACCGGTTCTCCTGGGAAGAACCTGGGTGGTACTTGCTGTAGGTGGAAGAGATATCCCTCCCTTACACCTGAGGTACCCAGTGGTCCAAGGCGACATTGGCCTACCTGTGGGCCAAGAGCGCCAGGTGGCCTCCTGTGGGCTGGTGAAGGTCTCCCAAGGGAGGAGAGGCCCTGCCCTGGGAGTCAAAAGCTCCCCTGGGTTGGGCAGGAGCTGGGGCCTAGGACTTCTGTGCCTTTGGCATCTGAGCTCCATGGCCTTGTCTTTTAGGGCGCGATCCCTGTTGCTGGCCAAAGAAGGTCTGATAGTGGTGACTGATGAAAGGGCCCCTTTTTCCTCGAGAACAGGGGTCTTTTCCCTGATGGTTTCTTATGGGGGAAAGGATGAGGTCTTTTTGGAGAGCCTCTGACAAATTACCACATCAGCAGAGATCTCGGCTGATTTGCTGGCCATAGACTTGCCAAACAGGTTCTCCCTGGTGCAGGGGATGTCTAGCAGCTTGTCTTAGACCTATTGCTCGAGGACAGAAGACTGCAGCCAGGCCTGGCCCCAGGCACCAATGCCAACCACTACTACGCGAGCTGCCGACACGAAGCCATCATAAGGTTACTCAGAAAGAGACTTAGTGCAGTCCTTGATCCTAGAGGTCAGGAATTGGAAACATTGGAGGGGTTCCCCGGCAAGCCCTGCTGAAAACCCAGGAAACTCCTGGGTTAGGGCCTTCAGGGTACATGCCTATGTACATTTCCATAGACTTGAATCTGGTAACCCAGCATGGAGCCCTGGTAACACTTGCGCCCGAGGGCATCGAGGGCTCTAGCATCCCTTCCAGGAGGGACAGAGGAGTGGGTCTAATGGCTCTTACGTTTCTGCATGGTCAACTCAATGACCATGGAGTTAAGTGGAAGCTGGGGTTTGTGGATCCCCAGGCCCTTCCGGATGCGGGTACATAGCATCGAGGCTCCAGCTCACCACCGCCATCTCCCACATTCCGAGTAGTAATTGCTCGATGATCGGTTGCACGGACACCACGAGTTTCCTTGCGTAGAGATCGTACTGGAGAATCTCCAATTCCTTGGTGCACAGATCTTCCTCCGCCTCGGTTTGCACCGAGGGGGCTCTGGCCATATCCATGGCAAAGTCATGGAAGGCTACATCGTCTGGAGGAGAATGGCGCCGAGGCGGACGGGTCTGGGGGAAACTGCTATTTCTTAAAATTAACTTAGAAATATAGTTTGATAGTATTAACCTGCTAACAAACACCCGTTTGTTGAAATATGAAAATTTTACTTGTACTATCTTACTGAGAAAAATTTACAACTGTACTGTATATCCTAACAATTTTCATGAATTGTCAAGACAGCATAGTTACTCACCTGTAACAGGTGATCTCCGGGAACAGCAGGAATTTAGTCTTCACATATGGGTATCGTCGGTACCAACGGAGCCTGTGCGGGAATGCTCCCCAGCGTCCAATAGGAAAGCTTTTAGGAGCATCCCACAGCACCTGCGTGCTGCCTTCCCGCCTTTCCCAACTGTCCCTCTCCAGTTGAGTTTTAAAGCTGAGAGAGAGAGAGAGAGAGAGAGAGAGATACAACTCCTAGGGAAGGTGGGTGGGTTGTGAAGACTAAATTCCAGCTGTTTCCGGAGATCACCTGTTACAGGTGAGTAACTATGCTATCTCCAGGAACAAGCAGGAATGTAGTCTTCACATATGGGGATTACCTAGCTGCAGATATTAGGGAGAAGGCCTAAGAAGTTGTGTGCCCCTGTGAAAGGGCTCCACTTCCCCCCATGGATCTCTGGCATCCTACCAGGGATGGTGGGTAGGAGTTGATTAAGTATGGAACAGGTGTTGAAGAACAGCCTGACCAAACAAGGCATCCAGGCGAGAGTCCTTGTCTAAGCAGTAATGGGCTGTGAAGGTATGAACCGAAGCCCAAGTAGCTGCTCGACAGATGTCGTCGATAGACACAGAGTGAAGATGAGCCATAGAGGCTGCCATGGCTCTCACATTGTGAGCTGTGACATGGCCTTCCAGAGGAAGGTTCTTACTGTCATAGGCAAAAGATATACACTGTGCAATCCAGCTGGACAGTGTTCTTTTGGAGACTGGAAGTCCCAAATGACTAGGATCAAAAGCAACAAAGAGTTGGGAGGACTTTCTATGTTGCTGTGTCCTTTGTAAGTAAAAGGCCAAAGCCCTTTTACAATCCAAAGTATGAAGATTCCTTTCTGCATTTGAGGCGTGAGGCCTTGGAAAGAATACAGGAAGGTAAACCACTTGATTTAAATGAAAAGGTGACAAGTATGGATGAGTCCTAAGGACTACCTTATCATGATGGAACCTTGTATAAGGAGTGGAGTGGCCTAGTGGTTGGGGCAAGGTACTTCAGGCTGCAAGGTTGGGGGTTCAAACCCCACTAGAAGACAGCAACCTTGGGCCAGAAGGACTGGGGTTTCTAGTCCCACAGGTGCTCCTTGTGGTCTTGGGCAAGCCACTTAACACTCCAAAGCCCATGTTCCCTGTAAAATAGTTATCTCCAAGTTATAATGCCCTGTTCAATGTAATTTCAGTTTGTTCAATGTAAACCGCACTGATGCAGAATAGCACGGTATACAAGAGAATGTAAATAAATAAATAAATAAAATAAACGCTCGCAATTCACTAATGCGACGTGCTAATGTGATTGCAATAAGAAAAATGACCTTCCAGGAAAGGAATTTCAAAGAGGTAGTAGCTAATGGTTCAAAGGGCGGTTTCATGAGCTGCCCAGAAACCAGATTCAAGTCCCATACCACCAGTGGTGGCTTAATGGGAGGCTTAGTTAAAAGAAGGCCTCTCATAAATCTTGCTATAAGAGGATGAGAGGAAATAAGTTGTCCATTTAGAGGCTTGAAAGAAGCTGCAATAGCACTCAAATGAATTCTCACTGAATTGGTCTTAAGCCCTGCATTTGATAAATGAAGGAGATACTCCAATAATGATTCCAGAGGTATCGCAAGAGGGTTAAGACCCTTCTGCGAGCATCATATGGTACAACGTTTCCACTTAAATGCATAAGAGCGTCTTGTGGAAGGCTTCCTGGAAGCATAAAGGATATCCTTTAACTGCTGGGAAAGGTTAAGACCGTGACGTTCTAGACTTTCAGCAACCAGGCCCTGAGATGCAGAGACTGGGGATTGGGATGCCACAGCATCCCGTCCTCTTGAGAAAGGAGATTTGGAGCAGATCCTAACTTCAGAGGCGGAGCTTGAGAGAGATGTAGGAGCAGAGGGCACCACATTTGCCGTGGCCAACGTGGAGCTATGAGAATCTTATGACCTCTGTCTCTCTGAAGCTTGAACAGGATTTTGGGAATTAGGGGAATGGGTGGAAAGGCATACAGGAAGTTCTGACCCCAATGGAGGAGGAAAGCATCCCTGGCCTGACAACCCTGAGCCGGAACTCTGGAACAGAACCAGGGAAGTTTGGCATTCAGCGGACTTGCAAAGAGGTCTATGTCCAAGGTTCCCCAAATTTGAAATGTTTTGGAGATCTAGTCTGCATGGAGAGACCATTCGTGTGGAAGCAGAACTCGACTGAGTCTGTCTGCCCAAGAGTTTTGAATAAAAATAGGAGAGCCGGTCTATCCGGAGCGTGCTGTAATCTTAATAGAAAAAACACTCCACTTAAAACTATAACCTTAGTGGTAGCCTCACAGTATTTTACAAATCACTTCTTGTTTGAAGCTACAGTTTACCATCAAAAATCTGGGGTCGCGATGGGGGCCACCTGTGCCCCCTCCATCGCCAACTTGTACATGGGAGATTTTGAAAATCAATGGCTTACTGGTTCCCCATATAGCTCCAACATAAAATTCTGGGTCCGTTTTATAGATGACATTTTTCTTTTATGGAAAGGTACTGAAGATTTAGTGTTACAGTTTGTTCACTGGTTGAACAGTTGCAATGAAGCGATTCAATTTACACATACTATCGCAAACATGAATATAACCTTTTTGGATTTAATAATTGAAAAAGATTCTACAGGTTGGAAGTCTTCGATTTATCAGAAACCGATTGCACGTAACACTTTCTTGCAGTATTCAAGTGGCCATCCGTCTAAGTTAAAGGATAGTCTCCCTCTGTCTCAATTTTTCCGTTATAGGCGCAATTGTTCAGACATGACTGATTTTAAAACTCAGTCACGAAAACTTTCAGGAGATTTTGCAGCCAGGGGTTATCCCCGAAGAGTGATAAAAACGGCATATAAACGAGCCTTATTTAATGATCGAGCTTGGCTGTTACAGCCTAGACCTAAGCCAACCTTTGAGGCAGATACTGGTTATGTCAACTTTATCACTAAGTTTTCGCCTTTGAGTCACAACATCCAAAGAATCATGTCTAAACATACATATCTTTTACATACGGTCCCAGGACTAGAAGAAAAATACATTCGCTGTGTATGGCAACGTAACGTTAATCTAAAAGAAAAACTGAGCCCAGCAGTTTTACGATCCCCAGAAGTAAGACAGTCAAAGTGGTCATGCACAGTGTGGCACATGTGTAATTTGTCCTATGTCAGAATCCATCACTGAATTCACATATTTGGAGCGCACCTACCGTTTGAAACAAGCTACGACATGCCAGACCACATCAGTTATTTATGCTATAAGATGTCCTTGTCAGAAATTATATATAGGGAAAACCATCAGGACATTAAAAACTCGTATTCTGGAACATAAGAGTCGTTTACGTTGTAGAGTGATGACAGCTCCTTTGGTCCAACACTGTCTTGAAGAGGGCCATACGTATGAACAACTACGGTGCTTTTGCATTGATCATATAAAACATCCTATGAGGGGCAAGACATTAGATGAGACTTTGTTCTATCAAGAACAACGTTGGATTTTTTCCGTTAATACTCTCCAACCCAAAGGTCTTAACTCCTCTATAGATTGGCAAGTATGCCTGTAAATTGATTAGTGGAAAGGTTTTTACCAGGCTACCCGATAGAAAGTATAAATGACACCCGGATGTGACCAATGCACATGCGCGGCGTTTTTTCGAGTCATTACAAGACACATGAGTGCAACGCGGGCAGCTATTTTTCAGTAAGTAATCAAAAGATTGAAGCGACAAGATTTCTTGACAGTACAGAGAACTTTAATTGACTCTCACGTTTTCCGTTTAACAATAGTGGATGTTTTTAGTAGATATTGTTACATTTGTGTCTATTTTTATAGAGATCCTCCTGAAGAAACTCCTGCTCGGAGTGAAACGCATTAAGGTACCGGAGGAAGCGTTGAGGCGCAGAAGGCACAAGATATAAGTTAAGGTTTTTTGTCTTTCACTTAAAGTTGGGTACAGATGGACACGTGGCATGAAAATTAAAAAACATGAGAAAAAACACAGGAAGGTTGTTGATGTAACCAGTGCGCTATAGCTTTATTCAATAAGCATTTATTAAGCGCGGTACATGGTCTGAAACCTCCTGAAGTAGTTGTATATTCTATTAGAATCCAGGTTCCTGTTTCTGTGGAGTTCAGTGATCGACAGAAGAAATATCATGAATATATCTACAGATGATCAGTAATGTTTAGTTGAAAGAATTTTTCAACCACTAAGGTTATAGTTTTAAGTGGAGTGTTTTTTCTATTATCAAGAGTTTTGAATGCCTGGAAGATACACCGCAAGGAGATGAATCTGATGCTCTCTGGTGAGGGCCCATAGTCGCAAAGCTTCGTTGCAGACTGACAGAGAGCCTCTTCCGCCCTGCTTGTTCACATAGAACATGGCTACTTGATTGTCCGTTTGAACTAGGACTGTCTTGTAGCTGAGCTGGGTGTGGAATACTCGAAGAGCAAGGAAGATTGCTCTGAATTCCAGGAGACTGATGTGTAGATAGGCCTCCTGTGGAATACAGGTACCCTGGGTAGAGAGGCCTTGCAGGTGGGCTCCCCAACCCACCTGTGAAGCGTCTGTTGTTAGAGTGGCTTGGGGTGGGGGTTGCTAAAAAGGAGACCTCACTAAAAGGTTTTGGGGTGACTGCCACCATTGGAGGGACAAAATAAGGAGATCTGAGATTGCTATTTAGTCTGACAGGCAACCTGACGTCTGAGTCCACTGAGTGGATAAAGTCCACTGGGCTGCCCTCATATGGAGGCAAGCATAAGGAACCACATGTACGGTGAATGCCATGTGGCCTAGTAATTGTAACATTTCCCGAGCAGTGAGGTGAGGTTTTAACACTGCTTGGGAAGCTAATGCACAATGCGAAGGCAGCGGGGCTGTGGAAGGTAGGCCCTTGTCTGTCTGGTATCCAGCAGAGCTCCTATAAACTCTAGGGACTGAGTGGGAGCAAGGTTGGATTTTGGGAAGTTTTTGACAAGTCCCAAATACTGAAGGATGCTCATTGTGCGAGAGAGGGCAACCCTGGCCTCTGGCTCTGAAGGGGCTCGAATGAGCCAGTCGTCTAAGTAAGGGAAGACGAATATTCCTAGGGTGCGGAGAAATGCTGTCACCATAGCCATGCATTTTGTGAACACCCTTGGTGCAGAGGCCAGGCCAAAAGGAAGAACCCTGTATTGGTAGTGCTTTTCTTGAAACGGAAAGCAAAGGAACTTTTGGTGAGTTGGATGGATGAGAACATGAGTGTACGCATCCTTGAGATCTAGAGAACAAAGCCAATCCCGACTCTGAAGGTATGGCAGCAGAGGTTCCTAGAGAAATCATTTTGAATTTCTCTCTGAACAGGAATTTGTTCAATTCTCTGAGGTCTAAGATGGGTCTGTGTCCTCCTGTTTTCTTTGGAATAAGGAAATAGGGGGAGTAAAACCCTGTACCCCATTGTGGAATGGGTACCTCTTCTATTGCCCCTTGGGCAAGAAGCACAGTGACCCTCTTTGACCTAACTGGTTGTTGAGAGAGGTCTGAGAATTGAACTGTTTTACCATTGTAGGAGGGGGCATGCTGAGGAAATGAAGCTTGTACTCCTCTCTTACAATGGACAGAGTCCAATTTTCTGCTGTTATTTGACCCTATCTGGGGGCAAAATGACATAACTTTCCTGGGTTGGTGGAGGGTTCTGGGCCAGGAAGACAAAGTTCTCTAGATAGGAGTCAAAACCCCTAAGGAGGCCGAGTCTGCTGAGCCTGTTGAGGCTTAGCTGCTTTTGTCTTTCTCTGCCTAGGTTGTTGCTGCTGTCCCTTTTGGGCAGACTGACCTAAAAATGATGCCCCTGTTGGGTATAGGAGGGATAAAACTTCTTCTTACTGAAGAATGGTTTCTTAGAGGATTTTTTCCTCGCAGGATCAGATCTAGATTTAGACAAATCTATCCAAAGTGATATCGTCAGCATCTATCTCATTAGCTTTTTCCTGCCAATTCTTGCCAGAGATTCTCTCCTGTGCAAGGAATATTCCCTAGTTTATCCTGTACCCAAATTTCCAAGTCAGATGCCTGGAGCCAGGCAATCCTACGTGCACCTATGGCAACAGCTGAGGTTCTGCTTATGCACTCAAAGCAGTCAAAAGCTGCACGATTCACAAACTTGGAAACATTCTGAGCATGTTGACAAGGGCGAGGTAATCTTGCCTCTTATCAGGAAGGAGAGGGCTCTTCAGCTCTAAATCTCCTGTGACCTCCTTAAGGAACATTCCCATATATAAGATATAGGAACTGATCCTAGCAGAAAGCATGGAAGCCTGGAAGGTTTGACGTCCAAAGGCATCAAGAGTCCTACACTCACGCCCTGGAGGATTAGATGTATGCCTTTTTGCACTCTTTATCCTTCTCATAGCTGATTCCACCACCATGGAATGGTGTGGTAACTGAGTCTTCTGAAAACCCAGGACAAGGAGGAACTCGATACATGGTGTCGAGTCTTCGAGAGTGAGAAGATGTGGTTAGAGGTGTTTCCCACATCCTTAACATGAGGTCATGCAAGATCTCATGAATAGGTAAGGTAGCTGCCTCCTTGGGAGCTTTAGGATATTGCAGGATTTCTGATTCCTTTGCCCTAGGCTCTTTTTTAGGAGCCACTGTGATGAAAAGACCTCGAGCCACATCTCGGATAAAATCCTGAAAGGACATATCCTCTGGTGGAGACATCCTACGCTGAGGAGAAGAATCCTCAGGAAGAAGTACTCTGGTATCAGCAGAGCTTTTGGAGTCTTCAGACTCAGAGGATTCGAAGTATCTCCGATCCGGGTGATCATGCAAGGCACGGTATTGGTATCGATTTAAGTCGGCATCGGAGTGGTCCGGTACCGACCTGTCGATACCAGGTGGATACGCATGACTCGGTCCTGGTAGAATACCTGCCGATGTCGATGCAGTCGGTGCCGGTACCGGTTGAAATGTCTGAAGCGATTTCAGTGACATCAATGCTGTGAGAAGAGCTGCCAGACTGCGTTCAATAGCCAAGAATCTCTGGTCTATCAATGCTGTCGATGCTTGGGTACCGGTACTGGATGAAGAGGCCGGTACCCCAGAGCATGGCACCAGTAGTTCTGCCGAGGTTGAAGCCTCGAGAACATGCTGGAGCCCCGTTAATGCTTTGGAAGTCAAAGCCTCCCGCTGGGGCAATTTTGCCGGTGAAAGTCCCTCAAGGGCAACGCCAGAGGCATCTCGCTGTCTAGAAGGAGATCTACCCTTTGAGGACTGGCTAGATTTATGTTTAGTATCCTGAGATCCATTGGAGAAAGATGAAGCCCTGGAAGATGTCGATGCCACGGAGGCTGCATCGGAGGGAAAAAGGGTGCTAAGCTTAGCAGCTCGGTTCTGCCGGCCCCTTTTCGACATCATCCCACAGGCAAGACACTCAGAAACAGAGTGGTCAGGACCTAAACATTTGAGGCACCACTCATGGGTATCAGTGACGGAGATGGTACCGCCACACTTAGAACACTTTTTAAAACCCGAAGCGGGTTTTTCCATTCTGAAGGAAAAGTTGGGCCTAGTGCCCAAAATGGCGCGTGGCACCTAAAGAAAAAATTACTGGAAAGACTCCAGAAGGGGTTTTTTTTTGTTGTTGTTTTTTAAGAAAAGAATCAATCATTGGCGGTACCAGTGTAGCGTCAAGGGAAGGCCGATGCGACCACAAAAAACACCACAGCTTCATAAATAGGCCCCTTTATATAGGGAGGAAATGACATCACCGAACGGAGAAACCGCTTGAACGCGGAGCTCCGGGGAAGCAGGGGAGAATTTTGCCCAAACTACCCTTAAACGGCTCGAAAGCCGGTGGAAAATAGCTTGGTGAGCAGGGCTACGGGCTGGAGCGAATGGCGATGAAGAGAAGTTTGGCGGATTTGAAAGGCTACGCATACAAAGGTGCCGCGGGGAGCTCCAGTGGCAAAAGCAAGATGGCCACGGTGAGCGCGGGTAATGGAGAGGACGGGGATAAGGCCCGAGATGGCGAGAAGCTCCAGGAGAGTGAGGTGAAAGCCCTGAGAGGGGAACTGAAAAGTTGGTTCGGCACCCTCCGACAAGACTTGGCACATTTTAAATCTGAAGTGCAAATATGGATGGAAGATCTGAAAGCCGAGGTGCGAGAGGTGGGCCAGCGCGTGGGAAAAGTGGAGATACAAGATGCCACTATCCTTAAGCTACAAGAGCGGATGGACAATATGGATGCTGATACGGAAGAACTCTGGTCTAAAGTTGAAGATCTGGAGAATCGATCGCGGAGGGCCAATATCCGGATGAGAGGGGTATTGGAGTCTACGGAAGCAGCGGACTGTGGCAGTCTAGTAGTGACCATTTGTAAGCGGCTACTGGAGGAAGCTGGTCAAGATAGTTCCCAGCTGTGCTGGTCCATTGATCGAGCTCAGAGCGCTGGGCCCCCGGCATGATGGCTACCATAGAGACATTATAGCTAGATTCCATGAGTATGCCACTAAAAATGCCGTGGTGGAGGCAGCGTGAAAGCTCTCTGACTTCAAGTGGAATAATCAACGCGTGGACTTATATACGGATTTATCAGCTATCACCATGAGAAAAAGGCAGGAGATGTCAGGAGTCACGAAGGCGCTGCGGGAGAAAGGCATCAAATACCGCTGGCTCTTTCCATTTGGCCTACAGTTTTGTGTGGAGGGGCGGACATCATCTGTGCGAACTGTGCCTGAGGCTGTTACAGCTTTGAGAGAGGCGGGATGGACTGAGCTGCCAGAGGCTTCCCAGCAGAAGGGGTGAAAGAGCAGAGGGCCGATACAGGGTAATGAATGGCGGCGAGCCCCACAAGGAGATCACAGGTTGCGGCGGCAGCAGCAGAGCAACGCGACCAGTGGCGTTGGCACAGGCTGAGGGCGAGCCGGAGCCTGTTTTGGTTGCACTCAAGAACTGTTGTTCTGCTAAGTCTTTGTTACTATGCTTTTCTGCTATTATGCTATTATGTTTAGGATATTGAAAGCTGTTTTGAGTGGTAGTGAGGGTATGGGTATGGGTGGGGGAGGGGGGATGGGGGGAAGGCTACTGGTGGGTGGGCGAGGAGAGTAGTATATCCCATAGGCCTTCCCTCTACGTGGGCAGTGCTGGGCTACTGGGCCTAAAGATTTAGGGGAGTAAAGTTTGCTTCCTGGAGTGGTGATGATTCATGCCTCTAGAACGAGGTTGGAGTGGGGAGTTGGTAGACCGGGAGGGGGAGGGGGGGCGGGGGAAGAGTGGGGGACGAGGGGGGGAGGGGGGAATGGTGCCCAGGGTAGGCTGCAATCAGGTGGAGGGGGGGGAGAAGGGTTAAATGGAAAAAGTGAAGATCATATCCATGAATGTAAGAGGTTTAAACTCACCAGTAAAACGGCAGAGAATGTTTAAGGAGCTGCATAGACTACGGGGAGACATTTGCTTTATCCAGGAAACGCACCTGAAAAAATGCGATGAATGGAGGGTGGCGCACCGCACCTTTTCAGAGAAATGGTTTGCTTCTAATAGGGTGGACCTAAAAAAAGGGGGGGTGGGGATTTTGAAGAGGGGGACGTTAGCATATTCTGATTGTGTAGTATATCAGGATAAAGAGGGCAGATATATAATTGTCAAATTACGTATTAAGGAACAGGTTTATACATTGATTAATATCTATGGACCCAATGTGGGGCAGGGGAGGGGAGTTTTTATGATGGGTTACATGGGGTGGTGGCGAGGGTGGCAGAAGGTCATATAATCATGGGAGGGGACTTCAATTTAATAATGAATCCCGGACTGGATAATTCCTCGGGGAAAGGGGTGGGGAATGCCAAGGGGAGGAAAAATATGAAAACGTTGGGGAATAATTTGGGTGTGGTGGATGTGTGGAGGGAACTGAGGGGGAGGGCAAAAGCATTTACCTTTTATTCACCAGTTCACCTGTCCTTCGAGGACTGACATGTTTTGGGTGTCCAAAGAGTTGATAGCAAAGGTGGTAGATTGTGAGGTGGGGGACCGAACGTGGTCGGATCATGCCCCTATTTGGGTGGAGGTTGGCCTGGGGGAGGAGCGGAGGAAGCATAGGATGTGGATGTTGAATGAGACCTTATTGGAGAGTGATGAACTAAAACAACAGGTGCGAGGAAAAATTAAACAATACTTAGAACTAAATGACCGGGAGGGGTGTAGGATTGGAACGCTGTGGGAGTGCCTGAAAGTGGTGATAAGAGGAGACTTAATCTCTGCGGGGGCGCACCTGAAAAAACTGAAGGATCAGCGGAAGGAAGAGTTAAGGGGAGGTATTCGGGACATAGAGGAGAAGATCATGCAAGGCAGTAGGGAGGTGGGGCTAGGCCAGGAGTTAGCTCGGATTAAAAAAAGAACTTAATGAAATAGAATTAGGAGAGGTAAAATATGCACAGGATATTCTTAAGCAACAATTTTTTGAGTTCGGTAATAAACCGAGCCGGCTGTTGGCGCAACAGCTGAAACAGCACCGGAGTAGGAATCTTATCACCAAAATAAGAGATTCGCGAGGAAAGGAGGTGCGGCAGGTAGAATCCATCCAACAGTGCTTTGTGGATTATTATCAGCAATTGTACACTGAGGAGACTCATAAGACGGGGAGCAGCTGGAGCAGTACCTGCAAGGGACTTTACCATGTCTCACTGGGGTAGAGTCGGCCACTTTGTCTAGGCCCATAGAGGAGAGGGAGGTGGCAGAGGTCTCCCGGCTCATAAAGCGCCGGGGCTGGACGGCTTCCCAAATAGTTTCTATAAGGCTTTTAGTGATGAGCTATGTCCCCCGCTGACAAGATTATATAATGCGTTTAAGGAGGGGGAGCCTATTCCAGAGCAGATGCGGACAGCGGGAATAACTGTGTTGCCTAAGGCGGGGAAGGATGTCTCTCTGTGTGGGTCTTATTGGCCCATTTCGCTGCTAGGGACGGATTTTAAGATCATAGGCTACAGCGGTTCATGCCTTCTTTGGTGCATGAAAACCAGTCGGGGTTTGTCCCGGGGCGCCATACGGTGGATAACATGCGCAAGGTGTTAAATGCAATAAGGAAGGGGAGGTTGGGGGATGCGCAAATGGTGCTCTTAGCAGTCTATGCCGAAAAGGCGTTTGACCATGTCTCTTGGCCTTTCCTATTCAAAGTATTAGAGCACATGGGGATTACTGGTGATTATCTCCGGTGGGTCAAGGGAAGGCTATATACGCTCAGCCCCTGGCTCGCATTCGTATCAATGGGGAGTATTCAGGGCCCTTTGCTTTATTCCGGGGAACGAGGCAGGGGTGCCTATTATCCCCCTTGCTTTTTGTCCTGTCCATGGAACCGTTGGCTCACAAGGTGAGGGAATGCCCTGAAATAAAGGGGGTATCATGGGGAGCGTTGGAAATTAAGCTATCCCTTTTTGCAGATCTGCTCTTTATGTTGACAGACCCCTGTGCTTCTTTGAGGGAGCTGACAAAGGTGTTGGGGGAGTTTGGAGCCCACTCCGGTTTTAAAGTTAATGATACTAAGTCTGAACTCCTAAATATTTCGGTGGACGGGAAAGAGCGAGCGCGGATTCAGGCCTCCTTCTCGTATCGGTGGGCTAAGCACAGCATACGATACTTGGGGATCTTTCTAACTGGTCGGGAGGCTGACTTGTTTAAGGAAAACTATGGGCGGGTGGAGAGGGCCATGCAAAAAGATTTAGAGGAGTGGAGGCAAAAACGATTGTCCTGGATGGGGAGGATAGCGGCTCTAAAAATGGTGGTTTTGCCCAGGTGGCTGTATCTTTTTATGAACCTCCCCATTGGAGTGTCAAAAAGTTATATGGCCAGGTTGCAGAAGGTGCTAATGAAATTCGTGGGAGGGGGGAAGCAAAATAGGGTAGCGGCACAGATTCTGATGGGCAGGAGGGAACATGGGGGGATGGCGGTGCCCAATTTATGGCATTATTGGGAGGCGGCACAAATGTGTGCGGTTGTAGAATGGGTGGCGGAAGCGCCCAAGGAGTGGGTGCATATGGAAGCAGAGGAATTAGGTGAGGGGAAGCTGGAGGATTGGGTGTGGCTTCCGCGAGGGTGTAAAATGCGTTTCCCGGGGCAAAATCCCTATGTCCTACGGTTGTTGAGGGTCTGGAATAAATGGAGAGGGATATGGCTGGGGTCTCAGGGGATCTCTCGATTACTTCCTATTCGGGGGAACCCTGATTTCCCGCCAGCGATGGGGCAATCTATTTTCAGGAGCTGGGACCTACGGGGTTTAAGCAGGGTGGGTCAACTGGTAGAGGGGATGAAGGTGCGGGAGTTTGCGGAGTTGGCCAGGGAGTATAAATTAGATGAGAAGGATGTATATGGTTATCTACAGCTCAGACATTACATATATCATCAGATTCTCCCGTATTTAGGACGAGATCTCACTGAGATGGAAAAGTTTGTGCTGATGGGGCAAAGGAAAAAGGCCCTGGCCACTTTTTACCAGCTGATGGTACAGGAAAGGGGGAAGGAAAGATATCAAGAATCATGGGAGCTAGAGTTGGGAGGGCCTTGGGAGGATGCAGTATGGGCACGTATCCATGAGAGCCGGTATAAGGGTCTCCTAGCGACGAATTTGATAGAAAATAATTATAAAGTGCTCTACCGATGGCACCTGACTCCGACAAGGCTGCACAAAATGAACTCTCAGGTATCTGAGCATTGTTGGCGGCGATGTGGGAGCAGAGGCACATATTTACACATCTGGTGGGCGTGTGGGGAGGTGCACAGTTTGTGAAAAGTTGTGTGGCGGTTCCTGGGGGAGATCATGGGGAAACAGCTCAACCCAAGGCCGGAGACTGCATTGCTGGGGGTACCACCACCACTTCTTAGCAGGGTCGAGAGCACCTTTCTTGACTTGGGGTGTGTTGCCCTGCGGATCTTGGTGGCGAGGAAGTGGAGGAAGGAAGAGCTGCCCACTATAGGAGATTTCCAGGGTATGTTGTCCCAGATCTACTTGATGAGCAAGCTGACAGCGCTCAAACGGGGGAGCCAGAAGAATTTCCTGCGGGTGTGGGAAAAATACATTCAATGGATAGACAGGGAGGAGAGTTTGTGAGAGCGGCAGGGGTGGTAGATGTGATGAGGTAGAGAAGCTGGGCCCGGGGGGGGGGGGGGGGAGAAGAGGAGGGTTGGGTGGTTGGGAGTTTATTGCAAACATGTTCAGCAGCCTATGAGGGGAATGCTATGAGTTGGGTCAATTGGGTTTGTTGGTTTGTATTGTGTATGTTATTGCCCAGTTGTATTTGGACGTTGTGCATAATTGAAAATAAAATAAAAAAAAAAACCATACACAGTATATAACAATTCCTTCCTTCCTCATTTGCTACAAATCTTAGAAAAGGCAAATGAACAAATCTCTCTCAGTACTTACCTATCAATTAAAGCAATAATGATGTTTTTCACATTCACATTTTGGTGTAACTCAGCACAGGCCCGCAGGAAAGGGTTCAGTGTCTGAAGATGAAACTCATCTGGAAACACCTTAGAAAGAGCAAATATGATCACACTACATTCAGTGATACAGATTAACAACAACATCATTTGTGCATCTCAATACAGCAGCTGCAACTATCCTCAAATTTGATAGCACTGTCCTAAGCGCTTGCCACCTAAGTGGATATCTACAGCAGAGAGAGAACATGACTTGACCAAGATTGTAAGGAATGCCAGTGGGAGAAATAGAATTTGAGCTTAGGTTTCCCAGGTTCTCAGTCACTTGTTCTAACCAATATACTACTTCTTATTTATCCCATGGCCACTGGGTCCGCCTTTAAGTCTTCAACAAAAATGAAAAACAAACATGGGTACAAAATTAAGTCAATGTCATGTTGTACCTTTATTGTCCTTCTGGATAGAAAAGGCCCTATCTGAATCATATCTACATCAGATCATTCTTTTGCTTATGAACTTCACAATTGCTTTTTTTCCCCAGAGCAGCTCCCTTGAACTGTGTGTGAAGTGAATACCTTATTGATTAGTTATCTATCTTAAGAGCGCTTACATTTTAGAGGAGTTTTTTTTGTTATGTTTATTTTGATTTTAATCAGATTTTTCTCCACTATTGCTCTCTAGCCTGGGACCTGGTATATGTATTTGCGTCCAAACTGAAGGACTGTTTTTTAAATAGTTTTATACAAAGGCAAATTGTGAATAACTTTAAAAGCAGCAACTCTTCCCTAAGCGTCAAATTTAAGACTTGCCTTAGAAAAATCCAAAGCTGCTCAAAGCTTTCAGCATTAAATAATGAATTAGTATTTTGTTTGTGCAACACAGACCAATATGACTTCTGAAAGCATTACTTCAGATTTCTGCAAATTTTTATCCAACTTTCCAATAAACGAAACCTTGCATATCAATGCTTGACCCAGTACAAGCATTGTGGAACTTGTGTCTCTTGGGGAAACTGCTAGGTACATATGACCTAGATTGGCCACTGTTGGAAACAGAATACTGGGCTTGATGGACCTTGGTCTGACCCAGTATGGCATATCTTATGTTCTTATGTTCTTATGCATAATGTGTGCCAATTATAGTGATTTTAGAGTTTTGGGGTTTTTTAAAAAAATTTATTTGGAATTTTTATACCACATTTTCCAAAAAATCAAATGTGGTTTACAAAATACAACCTTTGAATTGTATGGGAAACAGCACATATTCATTTACACAGAACAGTTCAATTAACAGTATAATTCAAAATTCTTTTATTCAAAATGTGTATAAGGTGGTTCCCAGTGAGACTTCCATTTGGAGAGGCAAATTCAAGGAGTTACAGAACAAATTTTGCATTTTTAGGGTCCCATGGGCAAAGGGGACTGTGGAAGCCTTCTTCCTACATGACTACCCATTCTGTGTCCACTCCATGTCCCTTGCCCGGGCTCCTAACAGACATACATAAGCAGCTTAAGTCCATTTTTTCCAAGATCTTCATTCATCGATGAAGGGGTGGATAAGAAATAAGTCCACAGCGCACAGTAATGTAAAAAACTCCAGTGACTTCAGGCAATCGCACTAGGAGATACCCACCCCACTGAACTGGTTTAAATCCTACCTATCAGATAAATAGCTCCAAATAAAAACTGACACCAAGAAATCAGCACCACACATCCAACATCAAGGAGTTCCTCAAGGATCTGCCCCTCCTCCATAATATTCAACATCTTCCTCCAGCCAACCTGCGCAGTCATACAGGCACACAACCATCCTATACCACATATATGCAGATATAGTCTCCCATTAACACAACTAACCCAGTAATCAGTCACATAAAACAATGTTTCACCTTCATCACTCACTGGCTCACTGAGCACAACATGTCTAATAACCTCAAAAAAACAGATGCCTTATACATCTCCAGGGATAGCCGCTTCACCCCACCTACCACCATAATCATCGATAGAATCCAATTACAAGTAAAGCATGAAGTGCATTACTCTGGATCAGCAATTTTCCTTCTCAGCCCACATCAGGAATATCACCAAAAGCATCTACTACAAGCTCAAGACAGTCCAACACCTCAAACCATTCCTAACTCATCACGACTTTCGTGCACTTCTACAAGTACTTGTCCTCCCACAACTTGACTACTGCAATCTCATCTTCCAAGGCCTACCAAAGTCAACAATCCACCAACTATAACTTGCTCTCAATATTGCAGCCCGCTCCCTCTGCAACACCCACAGAGCTGAACCCACAACTCCCTTACTCATACAGCTAAACTGGCTACCTATCGCCAAACACATAAAATATAAATCCATCACCACAATCTTTAAAGTTATCAATGGCCTATCAGCCATCCACCTCCAATCACTAATACAGAAGACACCTGAAAACCAAAACAGATGAACTAGTTCCCTCAACACGCTATGAATACCAGTGTAATACACCAAAACCAACTCCACCATATCAAAGAGGACCTTCTCCCTATTCGCACCTACTTTATGGAACTCAAGAACTTACTAGCCTTCAGAAAGAGCCTTGACTCACGTTTACAATCTGCTTCTCCAAGGACATTACATCACCTAACATGACATAGCCATAGCCTCCCTTCCCCCTATTCCCCTTCCCCCTTGTTCAACCCCTTTGTTCAGAATACTCCAAGTTGATTCCCCTCTAATACAGTGGTGTGCAAAAGTCTGGAATCACTTGTAAATTTGACGTTTTTTCAACTTTGTGACCTTATATCTTAATTTCTTTTTCCTCCCAGTGGCGTTTTCTGTGTATCTCATGATAAGTGATAGATTTGGCTATTAGAGCCAACTTTTAGTATTGGTTTGGCCCTTATTTTCTGAGTTTGTTCCCCATAGTTGTCCTGTTGATAGATTTTCTGTGAAAATCACGTAATGTACATCATTGGCCAACGATATATTATTGTAAGTATGCTTTAAAATATTATGGACGCACGCCAGGTTTCCTTCAAATTAACGTATGTGGCCTTGAAAAAAGCCGTTTTTATGTATCAGTGATTGCTCAGTATTTGATGGGCCACCCTTTGTTCTTGATCACCTGACTGCACCTTGTCGGCATTGAATGAACCAGTTTGACAAGGTGATCATTTGTGACAATGCGGTTCCAAGCTGCAATGAGTGACTCAATCAGCTCACGCTTTGATGTCGGATGCCTCTTGGATATTTCCAAGGCCACCTTGTGCCACAGGTTCTCGAATGGATTCAGATCTGGACACTGGGCAGGCCAGTCCATTGACTTGATGTTCCGCTGCTTCCAGCTGATCACCTGTCTGGAGCAATGGCAGGGTGCATTGTCATCTTGGAACAGGAACTGGCCAGGAAACAGCTGGTGTGCTGATGGCACCATGCACTTTTGCAGTATGGTGATGTACTTGGCCCCGTTGACCATTCCATCGACGATGTGAAGACGTCCAACGCCTCTGGTAGCCATGCAGCCCCCGACTATGACCTTCAAAGGATGCTTCACAGTGAGGTTGAGACACTCAGGCTTGAATTCCTCTCCAGGAAATCCCCTCACATAGGTGTGGGCCTGGTTACCAAACAGGCAGAAGGTGCTTTCATCGCTGAATAGCACCTTTTCCCACATTTCAGTCGACCAGGTTGAGTGCTTTCTCGCCCACACGATCTGGTTGCGCCTTTGTATGTCAGTCATCAGTGGCTTATTCCGTGCTTTGCAGCCCCGGAGACCAAACTGCAGGCACCGGCGACGAACTGTTGATGAGCCGACACTGACCTCACTCGTCTGACCACTCTCGAAGTAGCTGAGGAGACGTCAACTTGCAATTAGTCAGTGAAATGCACCATAGTGCACGGTCCTGGCGTGATGTTGATGCACGTGGGCAACCTGAACGAGGCTTGTCCACCACTGAACCCGTTTCTTTCTTCTTCTGTACAATCTTAACAGCGCTCTGACTGCAGCCAACTCTCCTGGCTATCTGACGGCTTGAAAATCCTTCCTCGCTCATAAAGGACACACGAACACGCTCCTCCAAAGTCAGGGTCCGAGTCATCTTCATGGTCGATCCAGAAAGCGTATGAAATTCAAAAATTCTGCACGTTTTTATAGCTGCACTGTTGGCTAGATATCTGCATTGTGATTGGTTAGTGAAACCAGCCTCCTGATTGGTCAGAAATAACGTGTGTATATTGGATAATCTCGATCCAGTTTTGACGCAGGATCCACAAAAATCGCAGTAGCTATCTCCCAGTGTCTGTAAAGTATTTAAATTGGAAGCAAGGAATGCAAAAAAGTCAACTCTAATAGCCATATATATCCCTTTTAACGTGGTAGAAAGATGAATATGCTGGGCTAACGCAAAATTTTAAAAAAACCCAATAGAAAGTACGAAAAACACAAAACTCACAAGTGATTCCAGACTTTTGCACACCATTGTATTATCAACACATTGTTATCCTCCTTCACAAACAATGTTCAATCTCCTGTATTACACATACTCCAAGTTGATTACACTGTTATAATGTATCACCGTTCTGTTATAATGTAAACCGCTTTGACCACAGGATAAAGCGGTATATAAAAAATGCTAAATAAAAATACATTTAATGCCGAACTTCAGGACAACTTAACTTGGTACAGTACCTTCTTGGAAGATATTTCAGAAGATATTTAGTTTCTTCAATGATTATTTAAACAGCCAGCTCCTATTTAATCTCCATTATGAACATAACTTCTTTCTCAAAATGGGTACTCCTCCTGTGAAAAACCCTCCAGGTCCTCTGTTCATTTGGTCCAGGCTACCAACATTATCTCACCTCCACTTAGGAGTAGTTCTTCTGGTCCTGGCACAATGGTTAGGGTATCCACAGTTTTCTTTATCCTTTTTTTCTCTATAATTCTAAGGACACCATTCCTCATAGGATCTGCAGCTCTCTTCCCCAGTTATAGCTCCATCTCCTTCTTGAGGCAGAAATTATGGAATTGCAATCTCCTCTCCTGGGAATGTTCTTTTACTGCTGCCCTGAGATCTGGGGTGATTCTTTAAGGCTCAACCCCAAAAAGGCCTGAGTTGTGGGCTGCAGGTGCGAACTTGCCAATAAGTGGCAGAAAAGAGGCAAAGTAAAAAAAGACCTTCCCTCCAAAACTGGGGCCTTAAATAATCTAAGGAATCCACCTAACTCCTTCCCTGTGCACAGTCCCAATGGGTGCCCTGCTAAAACAATTCTAGGTGTTTATCTCCCTATGCTGTTTCCAGGGCAGTTCTATCCCTGTAAGGGGATGAAAAGAGAAACTTCACCTTTAGCTGCAAAGGATGTTTGCGAAATCTGGTCATGTGGAATAGGGAAGAAACCAGGAATAAGGAATAAAATGAATGAATCCATTTTCATTGAAAACCTCCTAAAACCAAATTTCCTTCCTATTCTGACTTTCCCTTTAATCCAAAAAAAGATCTTAGTTATGTGTTTGATAAGTTCTTCCAATACGGCCTAATATTCGTCTCGGTTCAATTTCTTTAGTACAGCCTTAATTACTAAGATATAAAGGAGGTAATTTATAAACCTTTTCAGTGTGTAAAAACACCAATTTATGCAAATATCCTTTATCAGATAACCCTGCATTGTATTTAGTTTCCCCTACTTCGCCAAGTTATACTTCCTGTTAAATGTAATGACCAGACACGTGTAAACTGTCGGATGTTTTCTGTTCAATGTAAACCGCGCTGATGTCTAATAGTGCGGTATATAAGAATTGTTAATAAATAAATAAATAAATAAATAAATAAAAGTCTCTTATAAAATTAGGTCAAGTTTAAAGGTATGCACTATGCATTTAAGCACGTGTTTGTTAAATGGCCATTCTCAGGGAAGGAGTTTGGGCAAAGAATGGGCGGAGTCACAACATACATGCTAAAATTTACACCTGCTCCTGACAGTGAGCACTGGCTCAGGCACCGAAAAGCCTGTCTTACTGCTCACCCCTTCACAGCCACGGGAGTATTTCCCTTCACTGCCACAGCTGTGCTGTGCTTCAGCTATCAGCACTGTGGCATTTCTAAAATTAAACAGAGGCATGTCCTGTCTCTCACAAGAAAAAGGAAGTGCCTGTGTTTGCCTTTTGAAAAAGTGCCAGAGGCTGTAGCATGGCACAGGCATAGAAGTGAAGGGAAACACTATACGAGCTGTGTAAAATATTAATGTGACTACAGGAAGTGGAGTGTGAGGGGTGGCAAATGGCTGAGACTAAAGCCTGGAAGTGGGGGAGGAGAGGATTCATACTGAAGGGGGACTGGAAATGGGTCAAGGGTGAGAAAGATTAGAAAGAGGTTGATGGTGAGGCCACTGGGGTTAAAAAAAAGGCAGATACTGGAGAGACAGGAACCAGAAGGGGGTCAGATGCTGGGAGGAACTGGGACTGGAAGGGAGCTGATGCTTGGTGGGGAGGGTATGGCTGGATTTGGAATAAAATCTGGCTGATGCTGGGAGCTGGGACTAGAAATGGACTGATACTGAAGCTGGAAATGGGCTATGGCTGATGCTCAGCTGGGGGCCTGAGATTGGAAGAGGGCTGATGCTGTGGTCAGGGTGGGAAAAGTGGCAGAAGCTGGGGGAGTGAGAAGAGAGAAGCAGAAAAATAGTGTGGGGGGATGGAAAGAAACAAGGTCATATACAGGAGAAAGTTGAGAGGGAGGGACATAAGTACAGATGCTGGGCTAATGAGGAAAAAGTAGATAGAGGCAAAAGGAAGGGGACACCTCTTGGAAGGAAGTGTGAGGGAGTAGAAATAGGGGACGTGAAAAGGAAAATGGAAGCTTGGCTAAAGAGTAAGGATAAGAAATGGACTGGAGGTGGGGAAAGGGGATAAGTGATGGAAGAAGCTGCGGCTGATTAGGAAATGAGAGGCAGAAGGTGGTACATGAGGCTGGGGAGGGGATGACTACAGAGGGAGGAAAATGGGGGACCAAAAAGTATGCAAAGATGGGAGCACAGGAGACTGGAGAAGGAATGAGACAGAAGTGGAAAGCAGAAACTACTAGGGAGGTAAAAGTAAGAAATGGAAAGCTCGTAAGCAGGTGAGAGGTGAAGAAAAGGAGACTGAAGATCAGACAGGGGAGACAAGGAGAAATGAAATCTAGCTATAGTCAGATAAAGAGGCAGATGAGAGAAATGGAGAAAACAGAGTTAATTACCTGTAACAGATGTTTTCCATGGACAGCAGGCTACGTCCTCACATATGGGTGATATCAACAGAGTCCCATGCAGAAAAAGCATAGTTACTCACCTGTAACAGAATCAGTCCTCACATATGGGTGACATCAGCGCCGACAGAACCCAGGCAGTAACCTCTCCCCAGCTTTCACAAGGGAGGCTCAGTATGATATCATAGCACAAGATGGCAAAAAGAAAATCAACTCCATGGGGAGGAGGAGGGAGGATTGTGAGGACTGATTCCTGCTGTCCCCAGAGAACACCTGTTGCAGGTGAGTAACTACGCTTTCTTCGGGAACAAGCGGGAAGTCAGTTCTTGCATATGGGACTCCCTACCTACAGGCTACCGAAAAACCTGTAAAAGGTTCACAGGTGACCAGAAAAAAAGGGGGAACCGTTAGCAACAGCAATGAGTCGAGAAGTAACAGACTCCCATGTTCTGCCACCAACACCTGAAGCTCGCCGACCCAGAAGGCAGAGTTGAGCGTCACGAGGACCACCACCTTCCAGGAGATACCTGAGGTAGCAGCAGCCAAGAAGCTCAAAGGGTGGCGCAGTAACCTTGGAGAGCATGATGGTAAAGTCCCACTCCTCCACCAGTGGGCAGATAGGCAGCTTCACTAAGAGAAGCCCCCTCAGGAAGTGAGACACGAAGGTTGAGCTGCAAGGGGTTTGCCCTCAATGAGATGGTGGTGCACCTCAAGCATGCTGTGGTGCACTCTTATGGGGTTAGACTTCAGCCCCGCCCAGGAGAGGTGAAGTAGGTACTGCAGCACTAGCTAGAGGGAGCAGGAGAAAGGTTTGACCCAACGCTCTGCACACCAGACCTCCGCTACTTGAAAGCATATACCAAATGGGTGGAGGTTTTGCGGGAAGCGAGGAGAACATCCTCCACTTCAGTAGAGAGGCTGAAAGAGGCAAGGGCTCCCTTTCAACAGCCAGGCTGCGAGTGTCAGGGACCCCAGGTTGGGATGCAGGAGAGCGCCTTCCTCCTGCGTCACTAGGCCTGGGAAACCAGGAGTGATGTGCCCAGGCGGAGGAGCAGGGGAAAACCACAGCTGTCTGGCCCATCGTGGGACCACCGGGATCACTCTGGCCCTATCATGCTGGACCTTGTACAGGGTCTTGGCAATCAGTGGTGTGGATAGGAAGGCATTAATGAGGCCTTCCACCCAGGAGATCAGAAATGCATCTGCCGACTTCCGGGAACAGAAGCGGGACAGTTTTGCATTAGCCAGACTAACAAAGGGGTCCATCCTCAGGAGCCCCCAAGAGCTGGAACAGCTGACTAGTCACACTGGGGTCCAGCCTCTACTCGTGTAGCTGGAGAACATGGCTGAGCTGGTCTGCCAGGGTGTTGTCCTGGCTCAGTAAGTAAACTGCCCACAGGAGAATCCTGTTACTGCTGGCATATGAGCAGAGGCTCACCGCTTCCTGGCAGAGGAGGGCCAAACCCGTGCCCCCCTGCTTGTTTATGTAGAACATCGCCACCTGGTTGTTGTCTGAACCCTCAGTGCCTGGTGCTGCAGGTTGCGGTGAAAAGCCCAGAGGACTAAGGCTATGGGCTCAGAGCTCCAAGAGATTGATTTTCTGGAGACTCTCCATCGGTGACCAGTTGTCCTGAGTGCAGCAGTAGTCGCAATGTGCTCCCCACCCCAGCTTGGAGGCATCTGTAGTAAGGATCCTTGACTTGGAGATTTCACCACCAGTTGAGAGAGCAAGCCAGAGACAGGTGACAAGCACCCTGTCCCACAAGCATCCCGTGACCTGGGACCACAGAGTGGCGGGCCATCTGCAGGTGAGCATCTGGAGTGACATGCACCGTGGATGCCATCACTAAGCAATGGTGCTATGTGCCTGCTGCAAGGGCTTAAAGGCATAGGTCCCTGTCTTGAGGGAAAAAGACCCTAGGCTTGGATGGTGTCCAGCTGAGTCCATATGAACTCCAGGTCCTGTGTTAGCTACAGCTGGGACTTCGGGCAGTTTATGACGAAGCCAAGGCACTCCAGCAGGAGGATGGTGCATGCCGTCGCCTGACAGGCCTCAATAGCAGTGCTGCTCTTTAGAGCCAGTCGTACAGATAAGGGAAGACAAATGCCCCCTGGAGTCTGAGAGGGGCTGCAACCACTGCCAGGCACTTGGTGAATACCCTTGGGGTAGAGGCCAGGCTGAAGAGCAGCACTCTGTACCGATAATGTTCTCCCCTGACCACGAAGTGGAGGTACTGCCTGTGTAGGGGGGTTGATGAGGATGTGTGTGTATGCATCTTTTAGGTCCAAGAAGCATAGCCAGTCTCCATGTTGGAGGTATGGCAGCAATGTTCCAAGAGAGCATTTTGAACTTTTCCCTCACCAGGAATCTGTTGAGGTCCTGCAGGTCGAGGATGGGATGGAACCCTCCCGTCCTTTCTGGTGCCAGGAAGTAGCAGGAGTAGAACTCTGTGCCCCTGAGGTGGGCTGGAACAGGTTCCACTGCCTGGTCCTCTAGAAGGCCTGTGAGTTCCTGCCAGAGCAAATCCTGATGGAAGGGAGTCCTGGGGGGCTCTCCCAGGGAAAATGGTAGGGATATCTGGTGGAGGTGGAAGAGATAACCCTCTCTCACCTCAAAGGGCCCACATGTCTGTGGTAATGGAGAACCACCTGTGGGCAAAAAGCAACAGATGCCCACCTGTGTGCTGCAGGGCTGTGCCTCCTGGGGGGGGGGAAGTGACTATGCCTGAGGAGTCAAAAGCCCCCTCCAGGTTGCGCCAGGGGTGCGGACTGGGGTTTGGGGTCTTAGGCTTATGTGGGCCATGTTCCTGGCTCTTGGCCTGCTAGCCCTGTTGGGCAGCTGAGAAGGCCTGGTTTTGAGGGTAGTTTCTGTAAGCCTTCCTCTTCTACGGGTACGAGGACTTTCTACCCAAGGCCTTCCTCCGGGAAGGTTTAGCGGTCTTCTTGGAGAGCCTGGACCTATTCAGGAACTTGGACTCCAGTTTGGCGGCCTTGTCTATCATGGGTTTTCTGAAGAAGTTCTCGCCACGGCAAGAGACATTGACCAATTTGTCCTGGTCCCATTGCTCCAGATTGGAGGACTGTATTAAGCCTAGCGCCAGGCACCAATGCCTGGCACAGCTACTCTAACAGTTGACTCAAAGCCATCATAGGCCACTCGAGTGAAACTTGGCGCATTCCCTGACTGCAGAGGCAAGGGTCCGGAACCACTGGAGGGGTTCCTCCAAGAGACCAGCCAAGAACCCAATGAGCTCCTTCGCTAGGTCTCAAAGGTACATGCCCATGTACAACTGGTAAGCCTGGATACGGTCAACAAGCATTGAGACCTGGAAGCACTTTCTGCCCATGGCACAGGCCAACCCTGTCCAGGGGCATAGAGGAGTGCATCTTCTGGCTCTTGAGCCTCCGCATGGCTGACTCTACCACCATGGAGTTGTGAGACAGTTGGGCGTTTTGGAAGCCAGGGCTCCGGTGGAGCCGATACATTGAGTCCAGCGGCCTAACTATGGGCACTGATGTGGGGATCTCTCACATTCGGAGCGGGGGGGTGGAGGACAGACACTGAGCGCCTCTTTTGGGAGGGCCTCATACTGGAGGAACTCTAGGTACTCCGTGTGAGGGTCGTCCTCCGACTCTGGCAAAAACAAGAGCTTTGGCCATGTCCCATAAAGTCGAGGAAGGCCATGTTGAGTGGGGACCGGTCCAAGGGCACGTCACGGTGATGGCGGGTATCCAGGGACTCATTGTCTTCGGTCTCCCAATCCGAATCCAGCTCGAAGGAGGAGTCAGGGATCCTCCAGGAGTTCTCTGGGACTTGGGATGTTGGCCTAACCCAGAGTACGTTGGGGCCGCAGCGGCCCAGTGCTTGGAGCAAGGGCGCTGAGCGGTGAGGACCACAGCCCCAAGGACCAGGACTGTGGCTGAGGAGTCTCTTGAGGTTGGTGGCGCTTGAGGATTGGCTCGACCTCTGGAGTGTCTCTCGAGGTAGAAGCCTGGTGATTGGGAGTGATAACCCAGAGGGACTGGGCATCAGAGCCTGCTGATGGGCCATGAAGGCAGACAACTGTGCTCCAGGACCACCATCCCGGCCTTGAGGCCAGATGGCTCCATAGCCTTCAGCGTGGGCACTGAAGATGTTGGGCCTGGCACAGTCTAGCAGGAGTCCTTGACCAGGATTGGCCTTGAAAAATCTCATGTCAAAACAAAAGTAATTCAAGCGTTACCCAATTCAGAGAAGCTAATTAGCATTGAATTAATTAACGCTAGATCTGTATGCAATAAGATCCAAACTATAGTTGATCATATAGATGAAGCACAACCAGACGTGCTCTGCATCACAGAATCTTGGTTACATCCATCTGATAATGTAATTCTCAATCAGCTTGTCCCAGATTCTTACTCTGCTTATAGCTGCTCTAGATCTGTCAGATGTGGAGGAGGTGTCCTTATAATCGCAAAAAAGAGTTTAAGATTCAAAGTACAATGTATTTTAGAATCGCAACAATGTAATTCCATTAACATTGAGAATAAGCACATGGCAGTTTACATTATAGAGCACCAAAAGCGTCTTCTGCTGAACTTGCCTCAACACTGGAGACTATTTGTTCTATCACTTCCCCGTACAAACCCTCAATAGTGCTAGATGACTTCAACCTTAAATCGATTAACTGCAGAGATTCCGAGACTTTTCTTCAAGCAATGGGCTCACTACATTTCACACAAATAGTTAATGAACCTACACACATATATGGTTACTCGCCTGACCTCATCTTTGCTTCAAATGATTTGACCTTAGGAGGTCTAATTTCAATTCCTACCATTACCCCAGTCCCCTGGTCAGATCACTAGATAGTTAGGATAGAAATTTTATTACAAACAAAAAATATAAGCCTAGACGACAAATGCTATCACAGACAGTTTAAAAAATTTGACAGAGATACATTTATACAGGATACCTTACCTCATCTATCCGCAGATTCAGTGGAATTAGAGACACAAGTAACCAAATGGAATTGCATAATTTCTAATGCAGCTAGAATGACAGACACGAGTCCAAGGAAAACAAGGATCAATAAGCTACATCACAAGCCATGGTATTCTACTGCTATACGTCTGATGAAAAGAGATCTCAGAAGAATAGAGTGTAAATGGAGAAGGAATAAGGTAACAGAATTAAAGCAGCTATATTTAACAAAACAAAAACTATACGACGAGCGTATTAAATTCTCAAAGAAAGAATACCATACAAATATAATAAATAACTCCATCAACAAACCTAGAGAGCTTTTTGAAATTGTAAAGAGTTTAACAAAAGAGCAAAAAGCAGAAGGTGAAGCTCAAATTGAACCGCAGAAGTATGCAGATTATATTAAGGAAAATTTCCACTCTAAGGTGAAAGATATATTTAGACTCAACTTGAATTTGGTCTCAAATTTCAGGGTCTGGAATACATTCTCCTTTCCATCTAAAGACCAAATCTCGCACATTATTTCTTCTATAAACACATGCA
Organism: Ichthyophis bannanicus; assembly: GCA_033557465.1. NCBI lineage: Eukaryota > Metazoa > Chordata > Amphibia > Gymnophiona > Ichthyophiidae > Ichthyophis > Ichthyophis bannanicus. Next base: position 158,587,115 of record CM066034.1, read on the forward strand.
CTTCTCCAACCGATCCATGTCCTGTATCTTGGATAAAGTCCACAAAGTCAAATTTTATTCACATAATACAAAACATTGTGCAAAATTCCCTCTCTCAAGGTAATTTACCAAAGCAACTAAAGCTTGCAACTGTTAGACCAATCCCGAAGAAGACAACGTTAGACAAGAATAACCCAGCTGCTTACCGGCCTATTTCCAGCATACCCTTTTTAGCGAAGATCATTGAAAAGACAGTGCAACTTCAACTCCAAGAACACATTGATGTTCACGCGCCTTTAGATAACCAACATGGTTTTCGCCCAAACCATGGAGTTGAAACCTTAATGATTTATCTTTTTGACTACGTTCTCCGTACCATTGATGACATTAAAAAGGGTATTATAATGATTTTTATAGACATTTCTGCTGCATTCGACTCTGTAGATCACAATAGGTTATTACACAGATTAGAGGAGATTGGTCTATATAGGATCACATTAAAATGGTTTCATTCATATCTGACAGAGAGATTTTTACAAGATCGGGCAAAAAACTTCTCTGCCCATAAGAGTATTACAAGGTGTGCCACAAGGTTCTGCTCTTTCTTCGCTTCTTTTCAACATTTATTTGCAGCCAATATGCAATATTCCGTTAAAAAGTGGCATAAAGTATACAATTTATGCTGACGACATTATGATTTTCACAACTATCTCCATTGAGAAACCTGATTTTTCCAGCATCACAGATTGTCTCTCAAAAATGTCCACCTGGTGTAAAACCAACAATATGGAAATTAATTTTAGCAAAACAGAGGCGTTATTTGTATCTCGTAACCATAATTTTGCACATCCACCTGACCTCAAGATAGATAATTCAATTATTCCTATTAAATCGGAAGTGAAATATCTTGGAGTTACTCTAGACAATGAGTTAAATCTCAGATCACACAAACAAGACGATTAGAAATGCTTATTATAGAATGAAGATCATCAGAAGACTAAGGCCGCTTCTTGAAACTGTTCACTTCCGAAATGTTTGTTAAGCTTTAATTACACCATTACTTGACTTCTGCAATCCAATATATCTGGGTCTAGCTAGGCAGTCGCTCAGGCCTTTACAGTTAGCGCAGAACACCGCTGCACGTATAATTTTTGGTCTATCAAGTAAAGAGCATATAACTCCTATCTTAAAGGAGCTTCACTGGTTACCCATATCATCTCACATAAAATATAAAACAGTAATTTATATTTTCAAGATAAAGCAACAATGTTCAGCAGAAAGTCTGACGTATCTCATCCAGTCAGATATTAGCAACAGACCTAGAAGAAGTGGGTCTGACAATAGAGTCAGCTCCTCAAATGACATCAGAAAAACACGTAAGGACACCTCTGAGAGAGCTTTCTCGTTTGCTGCGCCTTCCATCTGGAACTCACTACCTAATGATCTGAGAGCAGCTCAGAACATCAATGACTTTAGAAAGCAACTGAAAACAGTTTTGTTTACGGAGCACTATGGTCATGCAATCAACTAATTAATTTTTAAGAAAGCAAATATTATATATATACATTGTACAATAGCTCACTTTATAGTATAGATCACAATATATATAGTGCACCTTATCCCAAGACATTTAATCATATATTTACAAACTATGTATATTTTATCACTGAATGTTTCACTATTACTTATTATATTTTCATTTGTTGAACCGCTTTGATTGTATGATAAGGCGGTATAAAAATCCAATTAAATAAATAAATAAATAAGATTGATCCCAGGGCATTGACTGCTCCCAGTGAGGCAACTTGGACGGCCGCTCCTTGCTGTCGCCCTTGGCCTCTCGCTGAGGGCTGTGGGACCAGGGCCCATACGATTTCCCTACTTTCCCTGACTTGTTGCCCAACAGGGTCCTTGAGGTATTATGGCCCTTCTTGGTGCGATCCTCTATGCAGGAACTCTGGCCAGAGGTTCCGTAATCCCAGGGCTCTGAGGCTACACGGTCTCCGCAGATGCTCGAGGTCCTAGAAGGGGTCTTGGGGTGTGATCTCGCAGACGACTCCGGGGCTGAGTCAATTTTATGAAAAATCAACTCTCGCTACTGCTGACGTTTCCCGAGAGCCTTAGAGGTCATTTTCTTACAGAGTGCAGACCAAGACATCGAAGGCAGCAGTCATGTGGATCCGTATATGATATATTATAAGCAGTGGACATATGGTTTGAAGCCACTGGCTGAGGCCATGGTGGAGAAGACAGCCCCTGCGAGGTCAAATTCACCAGTCAGGAAAAAGGTGCGAAGCCATGCCAATTGAATGAGTACGAAAAAAGAACCAGAGGACTTGATGCAAGCGGGCTCGGGGGCAGGAAAAGGCACCAGTATGCTACCTGAGAAAGCGTAGTTACTCACCTGTAACAGGTGTTCTCCAGGAGCAGCAGGAATCAGTCCTCACTTATGGGTGACGTCGGCGCCGACGGAGCCCTCGCGGAGCAATTTTCCCCAGCTTTCAAAGAAAGCCTTTGGGAATTGCAGCGCGCATGCGCGGTCGACTTCCCGCCCGAAGGTGCCATCTTAGCCAGTCAGATGACATAGCTAAAAAAGACAGCATAAAAATTTGCAAAAAGAACATAAGCAGACGATTGCAACTCCAAGGGGAGGAGGGAGGGTAGTGAGGACTGATTCCTGCTGCTCCTGGAGAACACCTGTTACAGGTGAGTAACTACGCTTTCTCCAGGACCAAGCAGGAAGTCAGTCCTCACTTATGGGACTCCCAAGCTCAAGGCTACCGGAGACCCTAAGCACAAAAATGAGCTCCCTCTAGCTCAGCAGCACAGAAGGATAGAATCTTCGCTGAATTATCACCCACCGGTAGCCCACATCCGGGATGGAGGGTAGGAGTTGCTCAGACCTCAAAGAGATTACGGAGGACTGCCTGTCCGAAAGCACTGTCCCTGCGGGACTCCCTCTCGAGACAGTAATGGACCGCAAAAGTCTGGCTCGAAGACCAAGTAGCGGCCCGGCAGATGTCTGCCAGCGGAACAGAGCGGAGGTAAGCCACTGACGTGGCCTTTGCCCGAACGCAATGAGCCGTGACTCGACTTTCTAAGGCGAGTCCGGCTGCCCCATAAGCCCAAGAGATACAGTCCGCAACCCAGATGGACAGAGTACGCTTGGAGACCGGGAGCCCCAATTTATTGGGGTCAAAAGACACAAAAAGCTGAGCAGCTTTACGGTGCTCCCGCATACGGTCAAGGTAGAAGTTCAATGCCCTTCTACAGTCCAGGGTATGGAGGACCGTTTCAGCTCGGCTGGAGTGTGGTCTGGGAAAGAAGGTTGGAAGTACCACCTCCTGATTGATGTGAAAAGGGGAGACCACTTTAGGCAGAAATTTTGGGTGAGTCCGTAGGACTACCCTATTCTTGTAGAACCTAGTGTAAGGGGGATCAGACACGAGGGCCTGCAATTCACTTACGCGTCTAGCGGAAGTGAGGGCTATCAAGAACAGTGTTTTCCAAGACAGAAAACGGAGAGAGAACAGGTAGCCATAGGTTCAAAAGGCGGACAGGTGATCCGCTGCAAAACCACATTCAGGTCCCAGTCAGGCGCTGGCGGGCGCAGAGGTGGTTTAAGTAGAAGAAGACCTCGGAGAAACCTCGCTACAAGAGGGTCGCTGGAAAGAGGTCTGCCGTCCACCGGCACATGATGTGCTGAAAGAGCACTGAGGTGAACTTTGACGGAGTTGGACTTAAGTCCCAGATTAGAGAGGTGTAGCAAGTACTGCAAGATCACCGACACCGGGCAGGAGAAGGGATCCTGAGACTGTTGGGTACACCAGACTGCAAAGCGACGCCATTTAAGGGCGTAGCATTTGCGGGTAGAAGGCCGTCGCGAAGCCAAGACGACCTCCTCCACCTCCGCCGGCAGGAGAAGGGGAGCAAGGACTACCCTCTCAGCAGCCAGGCCATGAGGTTGAGAGACCTGAGGTTGGGGTGCAGTAGGGACCCCTGATCCTGAGTGAGGAGATCCGGTTGCACCCCCAGAGGGAATGGATCCTCCACCGCCAGTTGCAGCAGGAGCGGAAACCACGGCTGCCTGGGCCAGCGAGGGGCCACCAGGATCATGAAGGCTTTGTCTCAGAGAACCTTGAAGAGAGTTCGAGAGACTAGCGGGATGGGAGGGAAAGCGTACAGGAGGCTCCCCGACCATGAGATCAGAAAAGCGTCCGCCGCAACCCGATGGGGGTGTGGCTGACGAGAGCAGAAGCGAGGAAGTTGCCGGTTGTGAGGACTGGCAAAGAGATCCACCGTGGGGAGGCCCCACTTGAGGAAGAGCTTCTGAACTACCAAGGGATCCAGACGCCACTCGTGCGGCTGGAGGACCCTGCTGAGTTTGTCCGCCAGGCAATTTTCTTGGCCTGGGAGATAAACTGCCTTGAGGAGAATGCCGTGACTGACGGCCCAAGAGCAGAGCTTCTGTGCCTCCCGGCAGAGGAGGAAGGAGCCCGTGCCCCCCTGCTTGTTCACGTAGAACATGGCAACTTGATTGTCCGTCTGGACAAGGACGGACTGGTGGGAAGTCAGGTGGGAGAAGGCCTTGAGAGCCAGGCGGATCGCCCTGAGCTCCAGGAAGTTGATCTGCTGAGCAGACTCCCACGTGGTCCAGAGGCCCTGAGTACGAGCCTCTTGGCAATGTGCTCCCCAGCCCAGGAGGGATGCATCGGTGGTCAGCACCCGGGTCGGCTGAGGTGACTGGAAAGGCATTCCGAATAGGAGGTTCGGCTGCCGGAGCCACCACCGGAGAGACGAGATCAGCGGCTCGGAGACGCGCACTAGGTCTGCTAGGCCGCCTGTGGCTTGACGCCACTGCTGGCGGAGACACCATTGAGCAGACCGCATATTCAGGCGGGCATTGGGGGTCACATGGACGGTGGAAGCCATATGGCCGAGTAGTCTCAGGAAGCGCCTGGCGGAGACCAGGGGCTGGCTGCGAAAGCGGTCGGCTAGGTCCATGAGCCGCTGAGCCCTGTCGAGCGGGAGGTATGCTCGCGCCTGAGGAGTGTGCAGCCTTGCGCCGATGAACTCGAGATCCTGTGAGGGGAGCAAAGTGGACTTTGCGAAGTTTATAACAAAGCCCAAGTGCTGCAGAAGAGTCACCGTGCGGCGCGTGGCGCTGGTGACCTCCCGAGCGGACGCTGCTCTGATGAGCCAGTCGTCGAGGTACGGAAAGACATAGAGGCCGTGAAGCCGGAGATGGGCCGCCACGACCGCGAGACATTTTGTGAAGACTCGCGGAGCGGAGGACAGGCCAAAGGGCAGTACCCTGTACTGGTAATGATTTCCTGCCACCACAAACCTTAGGTATTGGCGGTGGCTGGGGTGGATGAGGATGTGCGTGTAGGCATCCTTTAGATCCAAGGAGCATAGCCAATCTCCCTGCTGGAGGTAGGGCAGAAGGATTCCAAGGGTAAGCATTTTGAACTTCTCCCGCACAAGGAACTTGTTGAGGTTGCGCAAGTCCAGGATGGGTCTGAGGCCCCCTGTTCTCTTTGGTATCAGAAAACACCTTGAATAGAAGCCTTGACCTCTCAGGTGGTGTGGCACCGGTTCCACCGCCTGATCCTGCAGGAGACCTGCTAACTCCTGAAGGAGCAACTCCCTGTGCAGAGGGGGGCGCGGAGGCTCTCCCGGAAAATAGGAGGGAGGGACCTGATGGAAGTGGAGAAGGTAGCCCTCTCGCACGACCTGAAGCACCCAGGCATCTGCGGTGATGCTGGACCACCTGTGGGCGAAGTGAACCAGCCGGCCTCCGGTGCTGGGAGGAACCAGCGGGGGGGGAGAGGCTATGCTGAACGAGTCAAAAACCCCCACCCTGCTGAGCAGGGGCTGGTGGTGCAGGCTTGGGGGCTTGCTGGCCCTGTTGGGGAGCTGCAGGGGCCTGATAATGGGGGTATTGTTTGTAGGCAGCCGCCTTCCTCGGGTAAAAGGACTTTTTCCCCGAGCCCTTCTTTTTCTGGGAAGGGGCGGAGGTCTTCCTAGAAAGCCTAGTCCTGGTGAGAGTCTCAGTCTCAATTTGTGCAGCCTTTTCCGCCATGGGCTTGCCAAAGAGGTTTTCGCCTCGGCAGGGGACATCGACCAACTTGTCCTGTACCCAGGGCTCAAGGTCAGACGACTGAAGCCAAGCCTGTCGGCGGGCACCGATGCCGGCTGCGGCCACTCGAGCCGAGGCTTCAAAGCCATCATAGGCTGCCCGGGACATGAACTTTGAGCATTCCCGAATGCCAGTGGACAAGGCCAGGAACCTCCGCAAGGGTTCCTCGGACAGACCAGCGGAGAATCCGGCTAGCTCTTTAGCCAGATCCCGGAGATACATGCCCATGTACAGCTGGTAAGTCTGGACACGACAGGCGAGCATAGAGCCCTGGAAGCACTTCTTGCCAAGGCCATCCAGGTTACGGGCCTCCCTTCCAGGAGGCACCGAGGAGTGCATCTTCTGGCTCTTAAGACGATGCATGGCCGATTCCACTACCATGGAATGGTGTGGCAGCTGTGCCTTTTGAAAGCCAGGGCTCTTGCGGACCCGATAGATAGAATCGACCCGCTTGCTCAGGACCGGTGAGGAGGCCGGACTCTCCCACATGCGGAAGAGTAGTCGTTCCAGCATAGGAGGAACCGGCACAGTAAAGTGTTCCCTCGCGGGAGAGTCATACTGGAGGGCGTCGAGCTCTTCGGCTCGAGGCTCCTCCTCGGGATCCGCAGGGAAGGCCAAAGCCTTGGCCATATCCCTAACGAAGTCCGAGAACCGGGCATCCTCCGGGGGGGACTGCTTCCGAGGCTCGGACTCCGGTGAGTCCGATGGGACACACCGAGTCCGGAAAGAATCAGGTGACTCTTCCTCCTCAGACTCCCAGACCGACTCCGACGAGGACTCGGTGGGGTCGGCCCGGGCAGGGTGCGGCGCCAGCCGCCCCGACGCCGAGGGAGTCGGCGTCGGCGACCTCGGGCCCGAACGGGAGGCCGAGGGTGACCTCGACCGAGGATCGACTCGAGTTCTCATCGACTCGAGGATCGGCTCGGTCTCCGGGGTCGACTTGGACGTCGACGTCCCGGCGGTCGGGGCAGCGACGCCAGCGAAGCCAGCGAGCAGTGCCCTCTGCTGGTCCATGAAGGCAGACAGTCTGCTCTCCAAGGCCGTCAACCTGAGTCCGAGCTCAGGTGACCCAGCAGCCCCCGACTCGGGCCCCGACGGCGTCGGGCCCGACGTCGGCTGTCGCGGAGGCGAGTCCAGAAGGACCACAGGACTTACCCGGGCAGGCATCTCCGACTCCAGGCGAGGTCGCTTCGGGACGTGTTCCTTCTCCAAGGACCCGGGGCGGCTGTCGGGGCTATGCGACCTGGCCCTCGCGGAACCAGGAGCGTCCACCGACGCCGCCCTCGCGGGTTTTTCCTTCCGACGATGGTCCCCGGAGGGAGAACCCCGGTCGGAGGAGCTCCGGCGACGGTCCGAGCTGGAGCCTTTCGACACGGAGGCCTCCGACGAGGTCCGGGTACGGCTGGGGTCAGCGAAGATTCTCTCACGCTGATGCCGCCGACTTCTCAACGCCTTTGAGGACAGTTTGCTGCAGGGCCCACAGATCAATTCCTCATGATCCGGGCCCAGGCAGCGGAGGCAAAAGTCGTGTGTGTCGGTTAGTGACATATTTCGGTCACACCGACCACACCGCTTAAACCCACTGGCAGCCATCGGGGGAAAAAGGGCCCCTGCGAGGTCAAAGGACCGGGCTGCCAGGGAAAACGAAAACGAAAGCTGACTAAGTCAGAAAAACCGAAAAAAAGTAAGAGGACTCGAGACCGGCGTCGCGAGTCCGGGCGTCGAACCGAAAGAAAAAAGGATAAAATAAAGAAGAAAATCAACTTTTTCGCGGGGACAAGACGGGGACGTCTGTAGGGCTCCGCGGAAAAAAGAAGACTGGCTAAGATGGCACCTTCGGGCGGGAAGTCGACCGCGCATGCGCGCTGCAATTCCCAAAGGCTTTCTTTGAAAGCTGGGGAAAATTGCTCCGCGAGGGCTCCGTCGGCGCTGACGTCACCCATAAGTGAGGACTGACTTCCTGCTTGGTCCTGGAGAAAGCAAAAAAGATGACAAAAATCACCAACTTTTTTGAGGGGAACAGAAACACATCCGATGGGCTCTGTGGGGGGGGGGGGGGGAGAGCGGCACTCCTGCGTAGGAAGGTGACCACGCATGTGTGGTACATCTCCCAAAGGCTTTCTTTGAAAGCTGGAGAGAGGTTACCATGTGGGCTCCTTCAGCGCAGACGTCACCCATATGTGAGGACAGACTTCCTGCTTGTTCTCGGCAGGGCCGGCACAACCCAACCACTAGGCAAACTAGGCAGTTGCCAAGGGCAGCAACCTCTGGAGGGCAGTAAAAGCAGGACATTCAAATCTAAATAATAGATTTAGACAGCCAGAGGGGGTGTAAAACTTGAGGTTCACCTAGGGCTCCAACACTTTGGACCAAATCTAAGGCCAGCCCTGGTTCCCGGAGAACCTCTCCAAGCTTGTTCTAGAAGATTTTGGAGTAGCTTCAATGCATCTAAGCGCCTCATCTCCTCAATCATTTACTGGCTGAAGCAGGGGTAGCTGAATGGGGGTGGGGGGCCCCAAGCATTGCCACAAGCTCTACCCTAATTCTGCCCCAAGCTCTGCCCAATGAGCAGAGACCTTTCCTGTTCTGTCCGCAGGGATCCTATCTTCCATGGGCAGACAGTAAGGGTCTTTGCCACAATTGCAGCTTTTCTTCTGCCTGTGGAAGATGAGATTCCCATGGGCAGTCTGCTATGTGCCAGCCGCAATCATGCCAAAGACCCTTCCCGTCTGTCCATGAGAGAATCCCAGAGCCGACAGGAAGGGTCTTTGCTATGATCGTGGCCAGTAGGTAGTGGGCTTCCTGTGAGGATTCCATCCCCCATGGACAAAAGAAAAAGAGAAGTTGCGATCGTGGCAAAGATCCTTCCTGTTCTGTCTGCAGGGATCCGATCTCCCATGGACAGACAGGAAGAGTCTTTGCCATGATTGCGGTTTCTCTTCCACTTCTGCTCATGGGGGATGGGATGCCTGTGGGCAGCCTGTCTGCTGGCCACAATTTTTGGTGGGGCCAAGGTACTTGTGGCCCACCCATTTCCGATGCCTATGGGCTGAAAGTAGAGTGTAATACTAAGAGGAAGAGGGAGGGTTGTAAGGATTTATCTTGCTGTTCATAGGTAACACCTGCTACAGGTAAATAACTTTCTCCATAGACAAGCAGGATAGGTGCTCACATGTGGGATTCCCTAGCTACAGGCTGCCTCAAAGTATAAACAAAGGGGGAAGGAGAACAAGTGTTGCAATTAGTGGATCCTAGATAACATGTTTTTGTTGACAAAAAGCCATTTTGGAATTTTATAAGGGGGAGCTCCCCACCCCCTCCCCCCACACAGCTTTTTTTTTTGTTTTTGTTTTTTTTAAAGAAACAGAAAATACTAGGGCCTAGGAGAAAATGGATTCTATTCCCTGAACAGATTCTGGAGAATGGAGTGGCCAAATCCCACATTACAACAGGAGTCCCTTTTCAAAGGGTAATGAGATATGAATGCGTGGACAGATGTCCACGATGGAGTTCTGCAGATCTCTTCAATGGAGGTTGATTTCAAGTGGGCCACCGATACAGCCATGGCTCAGACATTACGTGACATGATCTTCATGAGTCAAGCCAGTCTGGGCATAACTGAAAGAAATGCAATCCGCTACACCCAGTTTGAAAGCATATATTTGTTGATGGCAGCCCCAACTAGATGGAGTTAAACATTGAGTGGACTTCAGTCTGCTTCAAATAGAAGGCTGAGGCTCTCTTCACATACGGGTATCGTCGGTACTGACGGAGCCTGCGTGGGAACGCTCCCCAGCGTCCAATAGGAAAGCTTTTGGGAGCATCCCACAGTGCCTGCGTGCTGCCTTCCCACCTTTCCAACTGTCCCTCTCCAGTTGAGTTTATAGCTGAGGGAGAGAGAGAGAGAGAGAGAAAAAGAGATACAAACTCCTAGGGGATGTGGGCGGCTTGTGAAGACTAAATTCCTGCTGTTCCCGGAGATCACCTGTTACAGGTAAGTAACTACGTTATCACCAGGAAAAAGCAGGAATGTAGTCTTCACATATTGGGGACTCTCTAGCTGCAGATGCCAGGGAAATGGCCCCAGGAAGTTGTTAGGCCTTGTGAAAGGGCCATACATCCCCCCATGGATCTCTGGCATCCTACCAGAGATGGTGGGTTGGAGTTGACTAAGTCTGAAAAAGGTGTTGAACAGCCTGGCCAAACAAGGCATCCCAGCGGGAGCCCTTGTCTAAGCAGTGGTGGGCTGTGAAGGTATGTACCGAAGCCCAAGTAGCTGCTCGACAGATGTCGTCGATAGACACAGAGTGAAGATGAGCCATTGAGGCTGCCATGGCTCTCACATTGTGAGTTGTAAAAGGCCTTCAAGAGGAAGGTTCTTACTCTTATAGGCAAAGGATATGCACGGAGCAATCCAGTTAGATAGAGTTCTTTTGGAAACTGGAAGTCCCAAATGACTAGGATCAAAAGCAACAAAGAGTTGAGAAGATTTTCTATGTTGCTGTGTCCTTTGCAAGTAAAAGGCCAAAGCTCTTTTACAGTCCAAGGTATGAAGGTTCCTTTCTGCACTGGAGGCATGAGACCTCAGAAAGAATACAGGAAGGTAAACAGCTTGGTTTAAATGGAAAGATGAAACCACCTTTGGCATAAAGTGTCGATGAGTCGTAAGAACTACCTTATCATGGTGGAACCTTGTATAAGGAGGATCAGCCACTAATGCTTGCAATTCACTGATGCGACATGCTGATGTGATTGCAATGAGGAAGATGACTTTCCAAGAAAGGAATTTCATAGATGTAGTGGCTAATGATTCAAAGGGCGGTTTCATGAGCTGTCCGAGCACCAGATTTCAGTCCCATGCCACCGGTGGTGGCTTAATGGGAAGCTTTGTTAAAAGAAGGCCTCTCAAATCTCGCTATGAGAGAATGAGAGGAAATAGGTTGTCCACTTAGAGGCTTGTAAGAAGCTGCAATAGCACTAAGATGGACTCTTACTGAATTTGTCTTGAAACACGCATTTGACAAATGAAGGAGATACCTCTGGAATTGATACTGGAGTATCGCAAGAGGATTAAGACCCTTCTGCAAGCACCACATGGCAAACCTTTTCCACTTAAAGGCATACGAGCATCTTGTGGAGGGTTTCCTAGAAGCATGAAGGATATCCTTTACCTGTTGGGAAAGGTTAAGATCCTGAAGTTCTAGGCCTTCAGCAACCAGGCCCTGAGATGCAGAGACTGGGGATTCGGATGCCAGAGCATCCCGTCCTCTTGGGAGAGAAGATCTGGAGCGGATCCCAATTCCAGAGGCAGAGCTTGAGAGAGATGTAGGAGCAGAGGATACCATGTTTGCCATGGTCAACATGGAGCTATGAGGATCATATGACCTCTGTCTCTCTGAAGTTTGAATAGGGTTTTGGGGATGAGGGGAATGAGTGGGAAGGCATATAGGAAGTCCTGACCCCAGTGGAGGAGGAAGGCGTCCCTTGCCTGACAACATTGAGCCCGAATTCTGGAACAGAGCCGGGAAAGATTGGTATTCAGCGGACTTGCATAGAGGTCTATGTCCAGGGTTCCCCAAATGTGAAATATTTGGGCAGCCTGGTCTGGATGGAGAGACCATTCGTGTGGCAGCCAAACTCTACTGCGTTTGTCTGCCCAAGAGTTTTGGATGCCTGGACGATACACAGCAAGGAGATTTATTTATTTTATTTATTTATTTACAGTCTTTTTTATACCGCGCTAGTCGACATCCGTGCGGTTTACATGAAACAGAAACTTATACGGTGCAGGGGACTGTTCCGTATTTACAACAAACAGGTGCTTAAAACGTGGATAAACTGGGGTAACTATTTACATATAGGCTTCATATCAGGTCCTATCGTAGATTAATGATGGTGTGATGGTGTATGTGAGATGGTTTTTGGTACACCTACGTCTAGGTAATGTTTGAGGAAGAGGTGGCGTTTTAAAGTCTTCCTGAATTGTATTAGGTCAGGGATTGCCCAGATGTCAGGTGGTAGGGCATTCCAGCATCTGGGTGTGCAGAATCTAAATGCCCCGTTTACTGTTGCCTGGGTGCATTGAGTTACTGTCTTAGGGATGAACAGTGTGTTTATTGCTGCAGATCTTCTGGTCCTGTTGGGGGGAGTCATGTGGGTGAGCTCTGTGAGTGAGGCGGAGGAGAGCCCGTTGATGGCCCTGAAGGTCAGCAGTAGGGTCTTGAAGGTGAGTCTGCTGTGGATAGGGAGCCAATGGAGCTGTTTCAAGATGGGCGTCACATGGTCACGCCTGGAAGCACCATGTAGCACTCTGGCTGTGGTATTCATTGCTAGCTGGAGTGGACACAGCGTGGCTCGTGGAAGCCCTTGTAGGATCGCATTGGCGTAATCGAAATGTGGGATGATCAGCGCTTGATAGATTGTCCGGATGTCGTCTGGTTCTAGCAAGGAGCGTAAGTGTCAGAGTCTGGATCTTATGATAGACTGCTTTTACCATGTTGCTAATGTGCACTTTCATGTCTAAGCGTTGGTCTAAGGTGACCCCAAGGTATTGGATTGTGGACTTGGTTTGTAGCTTCGCTTCCTTGACTTTTAGGCAGGCTGGAGGGATGAATTCTTGGTTCTTCGTGACAAACAGAACTTCTGTTTTCTTGTGCTGTATTGGGAGGTTTTGGGTCTGGAGCCAGTTGGCCACTGCGTCGAAGCAGTCTGTTAGTGGGGAAAAGTCTGGATGGTCGGTTAAGAAAGGCATGTAGAGTAGTACATCGTCGGCATATATCAGGCAGTTAACCTTGAAGGATCGGATGAGGTTACAGATTGGCTGCATGTAAAGGTTGAACAAAAGGGCAGAGAGAGGAACCCTGTGGGACGCCCTGCTTCTGGTGGAAAGGTTCCGATGTTGAGGTTTCCGAGCGCACGTGCTGCCATCTGTCAGACAGATATGATTTGCACCAGTTTAGTGCTGTGTCACAGATACCCTTCTCTTCAAGCCGCTTCAGGAGGATCTCATGGCTTACCGAGTCGAATGCAGCGGCTATATCCAAGAAGACGAGGACAAACCCTTGGCGGGCGTTATCGATTCCGGTAATTATGCTGCTGAAGAGGGTAGTGAGTAGGTTTCCACACCATGGGATTCCCTGAATCCATGTTGGCAGGGGTCCAGCAGGGCGGTGTCATCAATGTGGCGTTGTACTTGGCGTCGGGCTTCTTTTTCAATTATTTTGGCTAGTAGTGGTATGCTTGATATAGGTCTGTACTATTCAACCTTCTGAGGATCGAGCTTGTTATTTTTCAGCAATGGCCTGATGGATGTGTGTTTGAGGCTCTGGGGGAACGAGCTGGTTGCGAAAGACAGGTCCATGAGTCTGGCTATGAACGGGCTGAATTCGCTACGTAGCTCTTTTATCCAGAAGGCAGGACAGGGGTCCGTCTGTGCCGTGGAGGTGTTGATTGAGGCGATTGTGTCTTGGACGGGGTGGAGGTGGTGGTGGTCAGTGGTGGTGTGTGTTGGTTCTTGGGCGGTGGTGGGTACTGAGGACTTGTTGGTCTGGCATAGCTTTGATTGTAGGAAATCTGTGAATTCTTGAGGGTGAATCATACTTGATTGTTCCGGTCCCTGTTCTTTTGTTAGGTTCTTGACAAGGTTGAATAAGTCATGTGGTTTGCTTAGTGAGCGTTTCAAAGTATTGGTGTGGAATTGCCTTATTTTCCCTGTGATTGCCTCACGGTGTTTTGCTAGATGACTATTATATGCTTTCGGTCTGCCGAGGAGCGTGAATGCCACCAGCATCTTTTGAGCTTCCTTAGGCAGAGGAGAGATGTTCTTAACTCAGTGGAGTACAAGGATGCAGTGGCTCGTTTCCTTTGAGACTTGTTTGATGGAGGGCGTTGTGCAATGGTACTGAGGCTGTTATTCCAGCTGGAGATCAGCTCGTCGAGGTTAGGTGTTGTCAGGGCAAGGAGTGAGCGGGATTGGGTCAGGATAGTTTCCTTGTCGAAAGGTCGGAAACTCCGTGATGGTGTCCTGGTGGTGCTACTTGGGCTTCTGGAGTACTTCTGGTGGTGGCCCGATACTGGTATCTGGAAGTTGATAAGCTTGTGATCGGACCATGGTATCACAGTGATGGACGGCAAAAGGGCGTGGGCATTTTCAAAGGCTGTTTGTGGGGCGAATATCAGGTCCAATATGTTTCCTTTTACGAGATGAATCTGATGCTCTCTGGCGAGGGCCCATAGTCACAAAGCTTCATTGCAAAGCGACAGCCTGTTCCCCCCTTCTTGTTCACATAGAACATAGTTATCTGATTGTCCGTTTGAACTAGGACTGTCTTGTAGCTGAGCTGAGCGTGGAATACTCGAAGAGCAAAGAAGATTGCTCTGAGCTCCAGGAGGTTGATGTGAAGAAAGGCCCCCTGTGGAATCCAGGTACCCTGCGTAGAGAGATAGTGCAGGTGGGCTCCCCATCCCACCTGTGATGCATCTGTTAGGGTGGCTTGGGATAGGGGTTGCTGGAAAGGAGACCCCACCAGAAGGTTTCTGGGTGATTGCCACCATTGGAGGGACAAAATAAGACGATTTGAGTTTGTTATTTTGTCCGATAGGCAGCCCCTGAGGCCTGTGTCCACTGAGTGGATAAAGTCTACTGGGCTGCTCGCATATGGAGGTGAGCATAAGGAACCACATGCATGATGGATGCTATGTGGCCTAGCAATTGCAGCATTTCCCGAGCAGTGAGACAAGGTTTGAGCACTGCTTGGGAAGCTAGTTGTACTATGTGATGACAGCAGGGCTGCGGAAGGAAAGCCCTTGTCTGTCTGGTATCCAGATGAGCTCCTATGAATTCTAGGGACTGAGTGGGAGCAAGAATGGAATTTGGGAGGTTTATGACCAGTCCCAAATACTGAAGGATTCGCATTGTGCGAAACAGAGCAGAGCTGGCTTCTGGCACTGTAGGGGCTCGAATGAGCCAGTTGTCTAAGTAAGGGAAGACAAATATGCCCAGAGTGCGGAGAAATACTACTACCACAACCATGCATTTTGTTAACACTCTTGGCGCAGAAGCCAGGCCAAAGGGAAGAACCTTGTATTGGTAGTGCTTTCCTTGAAACAGGAATCGTAGGAATCTCCTGTGATTTGGATGGATGAGAATATGAGTATGCGCATCCTTGAGATCTAGAGAACAAAGCCAATCCTGACTCTGAAGGAATGGCAGCAGAGTTCCTAGAGAGACCATTTTGAACTTCTCTCGGAACAAATATTTGTTCAATTCTGAGGTCTAAAATGGGTCTGTGTCCCCCTGTTTTCTTTGGAATAAGGAAATAGGGGGGAGTAGAACCCTGTACCCTGATGAGGAATGGGTACTTCATCTATTGCTCCTTCAGCAAGGAGCTTTGTGGCTTCTTGACCTAAGAGACTGTCGAGAGAGGTCTGAGAATTGAACTATCTTACAATTGTAGGAGGGGGCATGCTGTGAAAATGAAGCTTGTACCCCCTCTCGTACAAGGACAGAGTCCAATTTTCTGCTGTTATTTGGTACCATCTGTGGGCAAAATGACATAACCTGCCTGGGATGGTCGAAGGTTGTGGACCATTCAGAGGCAGGAAGGCAAAGTTCTCTAGAGAGGAGTCAAAGCCCCTGAGGAGGCCGAGCCTGCTGAGGTGGCTGACATTTTGCAGCTTTTGGCTTCTTTTGCTGTCTAGGTTGTTGCTGTTGTCCCTTTTGTTGAGTCTGACCTGGACAGTGTCCCTTTTGGGTATAGGAAGGATAAAACTTTTTTCTTATTGAAAAATGGTTTCTTAGAGGATTTTTTCCTTGCAGGATAGGCTGTAGATTTGGACAATCTATCCAAGGTGATATTGTCAGCATCTATCTCATTAGCCTTCTCCTGCCAATTCTTGCCAAAGAGATTTTCTCCTGTGCAAGGAATGTTTCCTAATTTATCCTGTACCCAAATTTCCAAGTCAGATGCCTGAAGCCAGGCAATCCGACGTGCACCAATGGCAATAGCAGAGGTTCTGCTTATGCACTCAAAAACAGTCAAAGGCTGCATGATTTACAAACTTAGAAACATCCTGAGCATGTTTGACTAGAGTAAGATAGTCTTCCCTTTTGTCATCAGGAAGGAGGGGGCTCATTAGCTCTAAGTCTCCTGTGACCTCTTTAAGGAACATTCCTATATACAAGATAAAGGAACTGATCCTAGCTGAGAGCATGGAAGCTTCGACGCCCAAAGGCATCGAGTCTCCTATATTCATGACCTGGAGGATTGGATGCATGTCTCTCAGCACTTTTCATCCTTCTCGTGGCTGATTCCACCACCATTGGTGTAGTAATTGAGTTTTTTGAAAGTCAGGACAAGGTGGAACTCGATACATGGTATCGAGTCTTCGAGAATGAGGAGATGTGGTTAAAGGTGTTTCCCATATCCTTAGCATAAGATCATGCAAAATCTCATGAATAGGCAGAGTAGCTGCCTCTTTGGGAGCCTTAGGGTATTGGAGAATTTCCAATTCCTTTGCCCTAGGCGTTTTCAGGAGCTACTGTGATGGCATGGCCACGGGCCACATCACGGATAAAGTCCTGAAAGGACATATGCTCTGGTGGAGACATTCTGCGCTGAGGAGAAGAGGAATCCTCGGGGAGAAGTACTCTTGTATCAGCAGAGTCTTTGGAGTCTTCAGACTCAGAGGATTCAAAATACCTCCGATGCCGGTGATCATGCAAAGCACGGTACCGGTATTGATCGAAGTCGGTATCGGGTTGTTCCAGTACCTATCTGTCAATGCCGGAGACATAGTCATGACTCGGTATGGTTGGCATACCCGCCAATGCTAATGCAGTCAGTACCGGTTCCGGTACCGGTGTCAGTACTGGTATCGGTTGAGATGTCTGAAGCGGTTTCAACGGTACCAAAGCCGTAAGAAGAGCCACTAGATTGTATTCGATAGCAAGGAATCTCTGGTCTATCGACGCTGCCGATGCTTGGGTGTCGGTACCGGTAGAAGTGGCCGGAACCCCAGAGAAGGCGCCAGTAGTTCTGCCGAGGTTGAGGCCTCGAGAACATCCTGGAGCCCCGTTAGTGCTTTGGAAGCCGAAGCCTCCCACCGGGGCAGTTTTGCTGGTGAAAATTCCTCAAGGGCAATGCCAGGGACATCTTGATACTTACATGGAGATCTACCCTTTGAGGACCAGCTAGATTTATGTTTAGTTACCTGAGATCCATGGGAGGAAGATGAGGCCCGGGAGGATGTCGATGCAACAGACTCCACGTCTGAGGGAAAAAGGGTGCTAAGTTTAGCAGCTCGGTTCTGCCGGCCCCTTTTTGACATCATTCCACAGGAGTGGCACTCTGAAATAGAGTGGTCAGGAGCTAAACATTTGAGACACCAATCATGGGTGTCGGTGACGGAAATAGTACCGCCACATTTAGAACATTTCTTAAAACCTGAAGTAGGTTTTTCCATTTTTAAGGAAAAAATTGGGCCTAGTGCCCAAAATGGCGCCTAGCACCAAGGAAAAACGTTTCTAAAGTAAAACACCTCAGAAACTATAATTATTATTATTATTTTTTTTTTTTAAAGAAAGAAGACAGAACCAGCGGTATGGCGTCGAAGGAAGGCAGACGCAACCACAAAAACAAAGATTAAAGACAAAGTTTTTCTGCGGTGACAGGGTATGACCTGTCGGCTCCACGGAAAACGAAGAACTGGAAAGGGACAGTTGGAAAGGCAGGAAGGCAGCACGCAGGCGCTGTGGGATGCTCCCAAAAGCTTTCCTATTGGACGCTGGGGAGCGTTCCCACGCAGGCTCCGTCGGTACCGATACCCGTATGTGAAGTCTACATTCCTGCTTGTTCCTGGAGATAAAGATTTCCTGATGGAAACGTCGAGAAGCAGAGGGAACTAGGGTTGTCTGGGCCAGTAATGGGCTATGAGGATCACAGTGCCTTAGTTTCAAGAGTCTTTGCTATCAGATATATAGCACAACACACAAACAGAAGACCCCCCCCTCCCCTCCCCCAAAATCTACAAAAGCAGCATCCAAGGCTAGTTTGCCATGTGTCCCCACCTGGAGCAGAAACAGAGTAATTTGCCAGTATTGAGGAATGGCTAACAAATCCATCAAGGGGGTATACCACTCCCAAAAGATGCTCAGACTTCCCTATCCAGGGTCTATTCATGAGGGTTAAGGACACATCTCAGCCTGTCTGCCAAGATATTATCGCCAACCAGGTAAGTGATCCTGAGCATCATCTCATGCAAAATGGTGTAGTTTCACATTCTGTCTCACAACACGGGGTGTAGATTCTGTTCCTTCCTGCTTGTTGATGTAATACATGACTACTTGGTTGTCTGTCTGAATCATAGAATTTGATTGGCCAACCAATCTCTGAAAACCTTTAGATCGTTCAAAACTACTCAGTTTGATGAAATTAATCTGATGGATACTCAAGGGAAGACCACATTCCATGAGTGTGAAACCCATCTACCTGGGCTCCCCAGTCCAGCTTGGATGCATCAGTCATAAGCAGATTTGACTGGGAAGAATTTGGAAAGGTAATCCTTTGGCCAGATTAGAATGGACCATCCACTAGGGCATGGAGTCCTGGAGGGGAGAAGTGACAGATATTACATTGTTGAGCCTGTGAGGTGTCTGTGCTCAAGATCCACTGGTCCTGTTCCATTTTGAGGCATGTCAAGTGTGTGACAAAAACCATGGAGGCTATATGGCCCAACATCCTCAGCATGTTCCTTGCAGACATCTGATGACTCTTGGACATCTCCCATGATTGCCAGTTGGGAAAGTCTGTCTTCTGAGAGAAAGGATTTCACCTGAACCATGTCTAACAGAGCTCTGATAAACTCTAATTAATGCGACAGGTTTAAATTTGACTTGAGATAATCTATGCTGAACCCTAGTAATTCCAACATCTAGATGGTCATGCGCACAGATTCTTCAACTCCTTCCTGGGTTGTGCTTTTGACGAATAAATTGTCCAAGTAGGGAAATGTGCATACCCAGTCTGCATAGACACATCAAGACTACCCCAAGACATTTATGGGGTCATTCAGAGGCACAAATAGCGGGGATGGACGTCCCAATCCATGCTATTTGGGCCCCCTTCTGACCCCCGACTAACTTCCCCACTCGTTGTACGGGGAAATTAAATGGGGGCAGGAAAGGGGCAGATCAGAGATGTTAGGGCAGGCAGTGGGCGGTTGTCAGCCCCAGAAGTACAGGGACGATTCCAATGTCCGCCCTGTACGCCTGGGGCCGGAGGCTTGAAAGGACAAGCCAGGACACTCGTGCAGCATTCCCAGTATATCTATATCTTTCCCAATCCTCTCTAACAAACCCAGACTCTACTGCCAGCTGAGGAGGGGGTGGTTGGTTTGTGCTTTAAAGATTGTAGTCAACCACATCATTGTACTATGCATTTCAAATTTCAATTGCAATAGCAAATACGTACCTAAATATATTTGCGTTAAAATTCTTTCAGTTAATATTAAATAGTAGGGATGCAATTACTATTAGATTTTCTAGCTTATGAAGTGGTGATGACCCAGCCAAACAGTTAAATTCAGGCATAATCTGTTTAAAAGAAACACATTAAGAGTTGAACGTTTTTAAATTAGTTCTTCTCCAGTGATACTAGATTCATCAAATCTTGTCAGATGTGTTACAGCTTTTTCCTTTCCTTAGAAAGTGCTTGCATAAACACACAGGAAAATGTCTCTTTAATAAAGTGTCATTTCCTTTAAAGTAACAGGCAGCTCAACAAGCATTTCAATAGGGAGTTCTCCCCTAAACTAGATTTATCAATTTTTAGAAATACCTAAAGAAAAAATGTCAAAATTTAGTTTTCCAGTTACTAGTAATTAACTTGCTGTTTATTTCTTCCATGCCATAAATAGTTGTGTGGGGAGACTGATTATTGTTTTACTATTATGGTTTTACCCTTCATTTCTCTGGATAATTTGTAAACTCCCTTTTTTGGTAAGAAATGGGACTCCGTCATTTTCTTTGATGTCTAATTTGCTGCACTAGAAAAAAATGCATTCTAACAGTTATTCCAAACTAGTGGCATAGCAAGGGAACATTTAAAAGCTGAACTAGTAATTGTATCACATTGAGTCCAAGCTTTTTTTTTTTCCATTAAGATTTATACGTAATACGAACAGCTATAACAAATTAAACAATATTCCATTGAATCTAGCAAAAGACGATATCTTTATGCAGACATTAGAACAGCTGAAATGTTTTGAAAGCAGGACTAGAAGTGAGCTTCCATGTGTTAAAGGCTATGCTTAATTTCTTTTTTGATCAGTACATTTTACAATCTTACTTTTCTGGTTTCTTTTGAAGTTTACATATCTAAAAAGATATTTCCCTGCTGATCGATTGCACTATGGGAAAAAAAGAGTGGAGAGTAGCCCAGTCCTAAAGCTGTGAACCAAGGGAGTCAAGACAGAGTTCAGAACGTGCATGTGTGTGTGTGTGTATGGAATGGGATCAAGAAGTATGTGTGTAGGGAAGGGAGGAGGGTAGGGAAGGGATTAGGGAATGGGATTAAGGAGTGTGAGGTGTTGTAGTGTATGTGAGTGAGGATAGATTCCTATGGAAGGCACAGTGTATATGCATCTTAAGTGAAACATTAGCATCAGTTTAGCGTAGTTACCTGTAACAGGTGATCTCTGGGAACAGCAGGAATTTAGTCTTCACATATGAGTGACGTCGGAACCAAAAGCGCCCGCGTGGGAATGCTCCCCAGCATCCAATAGGAAAGTTTCTGGGAGCATCCCACTGCACTTGCGTCGCTGCCTTCCCACCCTTGGAACTCTCCCTCCTCAGTTCAGTTTTTAGCTGAGATAAAAGGAGAGAAAGAGAAAAGAAAAACCCTACAACTCCTAGGGGAGGAGGGTGGGTTGTGAAAACTAAATTCCTGCTGTTCCCGGAGATAACCTGTAACAGGTGGAGGAGGGGGGGGGGAAGAAAAGAGAAGAAAAAAAGGGGGAAGGAAGGGTAAAAAGTGTGTGTGTAATATAAGAATCCAATATAAAAAAATCAAATGTAAAAATGATATAGTATAAAAACCAAAGATCTAAAACCAAAAGTATGAAATAGAAATGAGAAAAACAGGACAATAAAGAGTAGTTACTCACCTGTAACAGGTGTTCTCCAGGAGCAGCAGGAAACAGTCCTCACATATGGGTGACGTCGGCGCCGACGGAGCCCCCATGCGGAGCATTTCCCCAGCTTTCAAAGAAAGCCTTTGTGAATGCAGTGCGCCTGCGCGGTTCCCCTTCCCGCCCAAGGGTGCCATCTTGCTCAGTCTGATGACATAGCTAAAAGACAGCAAAAATCAAAATAAAGGATATGACTGCAACTCCAGGGGAGGAGGGAGGGTCGTGAGGACTGATTCCTGCTGCTCCTGGAGAACACCTGTTACAGGTGAGTAAATACTCTTTCTCCAGGACCAAGCAGGAAGTCGGTCTTCACATATAGGACTCCCCAGCTCTAGGCTACCGGGAACCCTAAGCTGAAAAAATGGCTCCCTCTCAAGAGCCCCAGCATCTGTGATAAGAATATCCTCTGAGAAAGCCCCCGTACGGTAGCCCAACACAAGGGCCGGAGGGTAGGAGTTGCCTAAACCTCAAAGAGATTACGTAGTACCACCTGTCCGAAAGCACTGTCCCTTCGGGACTCACTCACGAGGCAGTAGTGGGCTGCAAACGTCTGGCTTGAAGACCAAGTAGCAGCCCGGCAGATGTCTGCCAACGGAACAGAGCGGAGATGAGCTACTGATGCGGCTTTCGCCCTGACATGGTGGCCTGCAAGGGAAGGTCGGCTGCCTTGTATGCCCAGGCGATATAATCTGCTACCCAAGTGGACAACGTACGCTTGGAGACAGGTAACCTCAGTTTATTAGGGTCAAAGGAGACGAAGAGCTGAGTAGCCCTTCGATGCCCCTGCGCACGTTCAATGTGAAAGGACAACGCCCTCTTACAGTCCAGAGTATGCAAGACCGTCTCAACCCGGCTGGTATGCAACCTGGGAAAGAATGTTGGAAGAACCACCTCCTGGTTGAGGTGGAAAGAGGAGACAACTTTTGGAAGGAACTTCAGACGAGTCCGAAGGACCGCTCTGTTCCTATAGAACCGTGCGTACGGTCTATCAGAAACCAGAGCTTGTAGTTCACTCACATGTCTGGCCGAGGTAAGAGCTACCAGGAAGAGCACCTTCCAAGAAAGGAAGCGTAAATGGCAAGTAGCCATCGGCTCAAACGGTGGGCGAGTAAGTTGTTGCAAGACCACGTTCAAATCCCACTCAGTGGCAGGACGACAAATCGGAGGCTTGAGCAAAAGCAGGCCTCTGAGGAAGTGGGACACCAAAGGGTGAACAGACAGCGACTGTCCCTCCACCGGTGAGTGGTGTGCTGAAAGAGCACTGAGATGGACTCGAACAAAGTTGGACTTAAGGCCTAGGTCTGACAGGTGAAGTAGGTATTGTAGCACTACTGGCACAAGGCAGGAGAAAGGATCTTCACTGTGCTGAGCACACCACACTGAGAACCTGCACCACTTGAGGGCATAGGATTTTCTGGTGGATTGCCTCCTCGAGGCAAAGACCACCTCCTCAACTTCCCTAGGTAGAAGTAAGGGAGCTAGCACTATCCTTTCAGCAGCCAGGCCATCAGATTGAAGGATCTGAGATTGGGGTGCAGAAGGGAACCCTGATCCTGAGACAGGAGATCGGGTTTCAACCCCAGAGGGAATGGAGTTTCCACTGCCAACTGCAGAAGAAGTGGAAACCACAGCTGCCTCGGCCATCTGGGGGCTAGCAGAATGACCGAGGCATTTTCCCGCAGAATCTTGAACAGAGTTCGGGCCACCAGGGGCGTGGGAGGAAATGCATACAGGAGGCCCGTAGACCAAGAGATCAGAAACACATCTGCTGCCAGTTTCAGGGGATGCGGCTGTCTGGAGCAAAACCTGGGCAGCTGATGGTTCAGTGGACTTGCAAAGAGATCGATGGATGGGAGCCCCCATCATAGAAAGATCTGCTGGACCACCAGTGGATTCTTCTGCCATTTGTGAGGCAGGAGAATCCTGCTTAGTTTGTCTACCAAGAAGTTCTCCTGACCAGGTAGATAAACTGCTTTGGGAAACATGCCTTATTTGACTGCAAAGGAGCAAAGGGCCTGTGCCCCCTTGCTTGTTCACATAGAACATTGCTATCTGATTGTCTGTCTGAACTAAGACAGACTGGTGAGAGAGGGCATGAGAAAAAGTCTGTACAGCCAAGCAGATTGCCCGCAACTCCAAAAGATTGATCTGTTGTGTGGCCTCCCGAGGAGACCAGAGGCCTCGAGTGCACCTGCCCTGGCAATGTGCACCCCAGCCCTTTAAGGAAGCATCGGTCGTCAGCACCCTTGTGTGTGCTGGGGCCTGAAAGGGTACCCCCCCCCCCCCCCCCGAGGAGGTTTGGGAGATGTAGCCACCACTGTAAGGAGTCCAAGAGCGGTTTGGACACCTTTACTCTGTCTCGGAGGTCACCTGTGGCTTGCGCCCACTGAGCTCTGAGGCACCACTGAGCTGCCCGTATGTGCAGACAGGCATTTGGGGTCACATGTACCGTGGATGCCATGTGACCCAGGAGCTGCAGGAAGTGTCTGGCAGAGACCTGAGAATTGCTTCGGAACTGGCTGGCCAAGTCCATCAGCCTGTGGGCCCTGTCCTCGGGCAAGTAAGCTCTTGCCTACAGGGTGTCTAATCTTGCCCCTATAAACTCTAGGTTCTGTGAGGGGAGCAAAGTGGACTTTGCGTAGTTGACAAAGCCCGGATGCTGAAAAAGAGACACAGTGTGAAGAGTGGCTTGTCTGGCCTCCTGGAGGGACTGGCCCCTGATGAGCCAGTCGTCCAGGTATGGGAAGACAAAGATTCCCTGATTTCTGAGATAGGCTGTCACCACCGCCAGGCATTTGGTGAAAACCCTGGGGGCAGAAGTTAGGCCAAAGGGAAGTACTCTGTACTGAAAATGGTTTCATCTCACCACAAATCTGAGATATTGTCTGTGCTCTGGATGGATAAGAATGTGGGTATAAACATCCTTTAGGTCTAAGGAGCATAGCCAATCTCCCTGCTGGAGGTAGGGCAGCAGTATCCCAAGGGTAAGCATCTTGAACTTTTCCCTCTCCAGAAACTTGTCCGGACGCGGAGTCAGAGAAAATTCTCTCACGTTGATGCTGACGGCTCCAAAGCGCCTTCGACGACATTTTGCCGCATGGGCCACAGGCCAGCAAGTCATAGTCAGGCCTGAGGCATCGGAGGCAGCAGTCATGTGTGTCGGTGAGAGACATAAGTTTCTTGCACCGATCACACTTTTTGAACCTGCTGGCAGCCATCGGGGGAAAAAGGGCCCCTGCAAGGTCAAAAGACCGGGCTGCCAGTGAAAACACAAAAAGAGCGCAAATGCTAGTCACGAAGGACAAAAAACGAAAATCACAAGTTCGGACTCGATACCGGTGTACCGAGCCCAGGCGGGAAGGGGAACCGGCGCCAAACCGGATAAGACAACGTGAAAATCGCAGAAAAAAAATCAACTTTTCCTGGGTGACACGAACTCACGTCTGTCGGCTCTGCAGAAAAAGAAAGACTGAGCAAGATGGCACCCTTGGGCAGGAAAAGGACCACGCAGGTGCGCTGCATTCCCAAAGGCTTTCTTTGAAAGCTGGGGAAATTCTCCGCACGGGGGCTCCGTCGGCACCGATGTCACCCATATGAGAGGACTGACTTCCTGCTTGGTCCTGGAGAAACCCCAAATAAAAGAAGTAAAAACGAGAATAAAAACAAGACAATAAAACCACAAATAAAAGACGTGAAAACAAATAAAAAGTCGCACACAATTGTTTAATTGTGTTATTATTTATATTTATTTATTACATATGTACTTCTCTTGAGGATGTGTAACCCCTGAAGAAGGCAGTTGCTGAAACGCGTAGGGCTGGTATTAAATAAAGCACCTGTGACCTCCACATGCTACTTGCTCCTTGTATTTGGTTGCTACATCTGCAAGGGCGTCTGCTCTCCTTGTGACTTCCTGGTGTTTAAAATAAGCCAGTGTCTAAGCTGGCTAAAAATTTACCCTATATATACAGCTCATAACACAAAAGAGTGGCCCCAGGTGAGAGTGGGGGGGTTGAGGGGGATGCAAAAACAAAAGTTGGCTCAGAAAGCCACAATACCTTGAGCAGGTCCTGGCTGCCAAGTAGGCATAATTATCATCACATACAATCTAGTCATTATTCCAAAGGATTTGTGCTAGGATTTTAGAAAGATATGTAGGATTTATGACGACATAGGGACTTAAGTGTTTTTATAAGATAAGCTAATAAGATGCCTTCTATACCTTCAAACCTAAATGCCCTGTTATAAAAGCACTCTCAGAATTTAAACATTCTTCAGAACTATTTTTAGAACATTTGTATCAGTATGCAACAGAAGTAATATTTTTTCACAAAACAGAATTAAATTTGCTTGTGTGCCACCTCTCTTTTACCTGTATAATACACTCCATGAGATATTCCTGAGCCAAAGCATCCCTGCAATTTACAACTTGTTCCAAGATGCCAGGCAACACAATCTGAAACAGTAAAAGAAGGGAATTTTCATTTGCTTTCACAAACCAGATAAATCTCACACACGTTATTTGTTGAAGTAGGTGCCTAATATCTACCTGGAAAAACATTTGCTTTCATTTTTTTAATTAGATTGTATGGTTACTCTATACTATATAAAACCTCTTGAGAAAACATGTTAAATCAGACAGACTACTTCTGATTTTTGAGAGCTCTCTTTAATAACTTAATCAAATCACCAGCAAAATCCTATATAATGCACTCTGATCTGTGTTGAATATTAAACGTTTATACAACCCTTGTGCACACAGTGTTGCATTACATTGGAAATAAGTGCACTGACAGCAAATATTTCATGCATGTAGCACTTATTTTCTTGGATGTTTTAACTGTCTGTTCATAAATTACTGATTTTATTTGATTTCAGTTAACATTAGTACCTTCCAAGCTGCTGAGTTCTAAAGGTAAAATGCTATTTACTAATAGCATATATGGGGCAGATAGGAGGGAACCAGCTGCAAAATAGCTGCTTCTTCCTTCTGCTGTCCTATCCCTATGGCAATTTACAAAATATCGTATGGTCTAAATACAAACTTCATATTCAAAAAATATTTGCTTATAGTTAAAGGCGGCAAAGGAGGAGATCTAAAAACCTGTAAATCAGAGATTACAAGCAGTTCGGAAAGCAGTATCAAGACTTAATAAAATCAAAAGCAATAAAGCGTAGTAACAGGTGTTCTCCAGGGGAATCAGTCCTCACATATGGCTGACGTTGGCACCAACAGAGCCCTCACAGAAGCAGCGCTTTCGACGGGGGTGAAAGCAGGAGCTCCCCCCTTCCTCCCCAAGCCCGGCAATCACCATCGGGGCCCAACGGCTTAAGAACCGCCGTTGCCAGGGCGCGCCCGCGCCTGAGGGCCTCGCCAGAGGGCCCTTTGGCGTGGCCCTTAGGCGTTGGTCCGTGGCATCTGTATCTGGAGTCCTTGTTGATCTACTGATGTCCTACCTATGTATCAGGGTAACTTGCTGCTCCGTTGTCCTTCTCCTCCTCTTATCTGTAGACTGTTTCTGTCCTCTACTCTGTCCTATCTTATAAATGGCGTTCTTTTCTTGTTTCCCTAAATGAAGTAATATTGTAAACCGCTCTAATACCTTTGGGTCTGAGCGGTATATCAAATTCAATAAACAAACATAAACATGTCCCCAGCTTTAAAGAAAGCCTTTGGGAGATGCCACCACACATGCATGGTCCCCTTCCCGCCCAAGGGTGCCATCTTGCTCAGTTAGATGACATAGCTAAGAGATGGCAAAAAAATAAAATATGGTAAAGCAGCAACTCCAAGGGGAGGAGGGAGGGTTGTGAGGACCGATTCCTGCTGTCCCCAGAGAACACCTGTTACAGGCAAGTAACTACGCTTTCTCCGGGAACAATCAGGAAGTCAGTCCTCACATATGGGACTGCCTAGCTACAGGCTACCGAAAGCCCATAGAGAAACAACACTTATCTTCAGGGGAAGCCATGCGCAGCAGCAATTGAGTCCACAGGTGCAGACTGCAGTAAGACCTGTGTGTCCAAAGGAAACCAGCTCTCCGGTAGCCTGAACACAGACGGGCCGGAGGCTAGGAGTTGCCTAGACCCCGAAAAGACTCCCTCTCCAGGCAATAGTGACATGTGAAGGTATGGACGGAACACCAGATGGCGGCCCGGAAGATGTCCACCATCGGGACGAAGAGTAGGTTTGCCACACAGTCACCATGGCCTTGACATGGTGTGCCATGACCCAGCCATCCAGCGAAAGCCCCGCCTGTTCACAGGCAAGGGTGATACAGTCCACCACCCAGGTAGAAAGCATATGCTTGGTCAGAACTTCCCCCAGTCTACTGGGGTCATACAAGACAAAAAGCTGAGAAGCTTTACGGTGGCCCTGGGTATGTTGAATGTAGAAGGACAGGGCCCTCTTACAGTCCAAGGTGTGGAGGACAGTCTCTGCCCTACTGGCATGAGGCCTCAGGAAGAAGGTGGGAAGCATCACCTCCTGGTTGAGGTGAAAAGTCGATACCACCTTCGGAAGGAATTTGTGGTATGTGCAGAGCACAACCCTGTTCTTACAGAACCTGGTGTAAGGCACCTCCGCCACCAAGGCCTGGAGTTCACTGACCCTGTGAGCAGAGGTGAGCACAACCAGGACCATCACCCTTCTACTAAAGGTATTGCAGGTGGCAGGTAGCCAGGGACTCAAAAGACAAGCAAGTAAGCTACGCCAGTATGACACTGAGGTCCCACTCAGTCGCCGGAGGGCGTACTGGGAGTTTCGATAAAAGGAATCCCCTCATGAAGCAGATCACCAATGGCTGGGCCGAGAGGAGTTTGCCATCTATTGGATGATTAGGTGCCGCCAGGGCACTGAGGTGCATTCTGGTGGAGTTCGATTTGAGTCTGGCATGCGAGAGATAGAGAAGGTACTGCAAGACCAGCTGCACGGGACAAGAGAACAGGCTAATCCCGTGCTATGTGCACCAGACTGAAAATCTGTGCCACTTGAAGGTGTATGCTTTCCTGGTGGAGGAATGATGGGAAGCCAGCAGGATCTCCTCTACTTCATGCAAGAGGTTGAAAGGGGCTTGGGTCACCCTTTCAGCAACCACACTGTCAGTGACAGGGACCCCAAACTGGGGTGCAAGAGAGTGACCCCCTCCTGCAACAGGAGCCCTGGAAAGCTCCCCAATGGGAATGGAGTCTCCATTGACAGCCGGAAGAGTAACAGGAACCACAGCTGCCTGGGCCATCGAGGGGCTATCAGAATCAGCAAGGCCTTGTCGTGGTGGGTCCCAAATAACGTTTTGGCAATTAGTGGTGTGGGTAGAAAGGCATACATGAGACCTTCTGACCACAAGATGAGAAACATCTGCTGCCATCCAGGAAGGGTGGTTTTGCCGAGAGCAGAAGTCGGGCAACTGGTAGTTGTCTAGGCTGTCAAACAGGTCTATCCATGGTTCTCCCAGAGGTGGAAAAGCCAGTTGGCTACTCTGGGGTCCAGTTGCCACTCGCACGGCTGGAGGATCCTGCTTAATCTGTCGGCCAGTGCGTTGTCCTGGCCTGTCAGGTATACTGCCCATAAGACTATGCCCTGCTGGACTGTGTTGGAGCAGAGGTCTATCAACCCCATGCCCCTCTGCTTGTTCACAAAGAATAATGCCACCTGGATGTCTGTTTGGACCAACACTGGTTGACGCCATAGGTGGGGGGCAGAAAGCTTGGAGAGCTAGGTTTATAGCCTGTAATTCCAGAAGATTGATCTGCTGGTTGTTCTCACTCTGCAACCAGCTGTCAGTGGGCTCCCCATCCCAGCAGGGAGGTGTCCATCGTGAGAACCCTTATGGGGTAAGGAGTCTGGAAGGGCATCCCTGCCTCAAGGTAATGGGGATTTTGCCACCAGGTCAGGGGTTCCGCCAATTGATGGGTCACTACAATTCTGTTTTGGAGACAGCCTGTGGCCTGCATCCACTGGTTAGGAATATTATCAGGGGGAGGACTATTTACAACTTTTTAACATTTACACATCAACATGGGTTTAATCTGGTGGGCTGATTGGACCGTGGAGACCATGTGTCCGAGTAGGTGCAGCAGGAGCTGAGTGAACACCCAGGGACAGCATTGTATGTCCAGGGCTAGAGCTCTGAGCCGGGTGACTCGGTCCCCTGGAAGGAAGGACCTTGCCTGAAGGGTGTCTAGTCTTGCCCCCCTTTGGGAGGAGGTGGAACTTGGGGTAGTTATTACAAACCACAGATTTTGCAGGACCTGGATTTTATGTGCGGTTGCCCGCTGCACTTCTGAGGCCATGCCTCCCTTTATGAGCCAATTGTCCAAGTAGTGGAAGAGAAACACCCCCTGGAGACAGAGGAAGGTGGCCACGACTGCCAGGCACTTGGTGAAAACCCTTGGGACAGAAGCCAAGCTGAAGCAACACTCTATACTGGTAATGGCTGCCCCCCACCATGAACCTCAGGTACTGCCTGTGGTGGGGTGAATGAGGATGTGTGTGTAGGCAGCAATGTGCCAAGGGAGAGCATCTTGAACTTCTCCCTCACCAGGAATCTGTTCAGATTGAGCAGGTTGAAGATAGGCCTTAGGCCCCCTGTTCTTTTTGGTATGAGGAAGTACCTGGAGTAGAACCCCTTGCCCCTGAGATGGTGGGGAACGTCCTCGGGTGGTGACAGACGCTGGGGCTCCAAGGAAGGGGAGTCCAAGTGGATGTCACGGTGGCGACGGGTGTCCGGAGACACCTCATTTTCCGTTTCCCACTCAGAATAGTCAGTCGAGGACTCAAGGTAAGGATGGCTCACGGGCTCCGGGGCTGATGCGCATCCGTGACCCTCGGAGGCACCTTGGCCGGTACCGAGCACACTGGCTCAGGAAGATCTCAGCCCCATGGAATGGGAGCCAGAGACCTCAGCCGAGGATCGACTCGAGTCCGAAGGATGCAGAGGATCGACTCGAGTCCGAAGGACCTCAAGGATCAACTCGGCCTCCTGGGACATCCTCGACATTGGGGGCCCGGTGGTATGGGTGGAGGAACCCGTGGTACCGGACAACAGTGCCTGGTGCTGGTCCATGAAGGCAGACAAGCTGCGCTCCAGGGCCACCATTCTGGACTCCAGGCCAGAAGGCTCCGCAGCCTTTGGCGTGGACACCGAGGGTATCAGGCCCACCACCAGCTAACCCGAGGGGGAGTCCTCGACGAGGATGGTGTCAGGCGACTGAGGTCGGCCCGAGGTAGAGTCTTTTCGGGGGACCTTCGCAGGTTGCTCTTTCTCCGATCCCTTGGATGAGAATCTAGGACTGTGGGACCTGGATCGGTACTTACCCGACCCATCTGAGCCATACAGGGATGCTGCCTTTGAGGCAGTCTTCTTCTTCTGAAATTCCCTCAAGGGAGACCCCTTTTCCGAGGAACCACGGCATCGGTTGGGGTTCGTGTAGGCTACTCTGGGATTCTGCAGTTTTGGAGGAGGTCTTGGCCTTCGGAGGTACAGGGAACTTGGGAAAACGTATCATGCTGCTGCTAGCATCTCTTCAGGGGCTTGGTGGATATCTTCTTACTGAGCCCGCATGCCATGGGGTCATGGTCCAGTCCCAGGCAGCGAAGACAACAGTCGTGTGTGTTGGTCAGGGACAGCATAGTTACTCACCTGTAACAGGTGATCTCCGGGAACAGCAGGAATTTAGTCTTCACATATGGGTATCGTCGGTACCGACGGAGCCTGCACGGGAACGCTCCCCAGCGTTCCATTAGAAAGCTTTTGGGAGCATCCCACAGTGCCTGCGTGCTGCCTTCCCGCCTTTCCAAACTGTCTCTCTCCAGTTGAGTTTAAAGCTGAGACAAAGAGAGAGAGAGGGAGAGAGAAAGAGAGAGAAAAAGAGAGAGAGGGAGAGAGAAAAAGAGAGAGATAGAGAGATACAACTCCTAGGGGAGGTGGGTGGGTTGTGAAGACTAAATTCCTGCTGTTCCCGGAGATCACCTCTTACAGGTAACTATGCTATCTCCAGGAACAAGCAGGAATGTAGTCTTCAGATATGGGGAATCCCTAGCTACAGATGCCAGGGTGAAACCCCAGAAGTTGTGTGCCCTTCTGAAAGGGCTCCACTTCCCCCAATGGATCTCTGGCATCCTACCAGGGATGGTGGGTAGGCGTTGATTAAGTATGGAATAGCTGTTGAAGAACAGCCTGACCAAATAAGGCACCCCGGCGGGAGTCCTTGTCCAAGCAGTAATGGGCTGTGAAGGTATGAACCGAGGCCCAGGTAGCTGTTCGACAGATGTCGTCGATAGACACAGAGTGAAGATGAGCCATAGAGGCCGCCATGGCTCTCACATTGTGCACAGTGAAATGGCCTTGAAGAGGAAGGTTCTTACTCTGATAGGCAAAAGATGTCCATTGTGCAATCCATTAGGACAGTGTCCTTTTGGAGACTGGAAGTCCTAAATGACTAGGATCAAAAGCAACAAAGAGTTGAGAGGACTTTCTATGTTGCTGCATCCTTTGCAAGTAAAAAGTCAAAGCTCTTTTACAGTCCAAAGTATGAAGATTTTTCTGCATTAGAGACATGAGGCCTTGGGAAAAAAACAGGAAGGTAAACTGCTTGGTTTAAATGAAAAGGTGAAACCACCTTTGGCATAAAGTGGGGATGAGTCCTAAGGACTACCTTATCATGATGGAACCTTGTATAAGGAGGATCAGCTACCAATGCTTGCAATTCACTGATGCGACGTGCTGATGTGATTGCAATAAGAAAAATAACCTTCCAGGAAAGGAATTTCAAAGGTGTAGAAGCTAATGGTTCAAAAGACGGCTTCATGAGCTGGCCAAGAACCAGATTTAAATCCCATGCCACCGGTGGTGGCTTAACAGGAGGCTTAGTTAGAAGAAGGCCTCTCATAAATCTCGCTATGATAGGATGAGAGGAAATAGGTTGCCCATTTAAAGGCTTGAGAGAAGCTGCAATAGCACTCAAATGAACTCTCACTGAATTGGGCTTAAGCCCTGCATTAGACAAATGAAGGAGATATTCCAGTAATGATTCCAGAGGTATTGCAAGAGGGTTAAGACCCTTCTGCGAACACCAGATGGTAAACCTTTTCCACCTGAAAGCATAAGAGCGTCTTGTGGATGGTTTCCTGGAAGCATAAAGGATATCCTTTACTTGCTGAGAAAGGTTAAGACCAAGAAGTTCTAGGCTTTCAGCAACCAGGCCCTGAGATGTAGAAACTGGGGATTGAGGTGCCACAGCATCCCATCCTCCTGGGATAGGAAGAGACTGAGTGGGAGCTAGGTTGGATTTTGGGAAGTTTATGACACGTCCCAAATATTGAAGGATACGCATTGTGCGAGATAGAGAAAACCTGGCCTCTGGCTCTGATGGCGCTCGAATGAGCCAATCGTCCAAGTAAGGGATGACGAATATTTTTAGGGTGCGGAGAAATGCTGCCACCACAGTCATGCATTTTGTGAACACCCTTGGTGCGGAGGCCATGCCAAAAGGAAGAACTCTGTATTGGTAGTGCTTCCCTTGAAATAAAAAGCGAAGAAACCTTCGGTGAGTTGGCTGGATGAGAACATGAGTGTACGCATCCTTGAGATCTAGAGAACAAAGCCAGTCCTGACTCTGAAGGTATGGCAGTAGAGTTCCCAGAGAAATCATTTGGAATTTCTCTTTGAACAGGAATTTGTTCAATTCTCTGAGGTCCAAAAGGGGTCTGTGCCCTCCTGTTTTCTTTGGAATAAGGAAAAAGGGGGGAATAGAACCCTGCACCTTGTTGATAAATAGGTACTTCTTCTATTGCCCTTTGGGCAAGAAGCAGACTGACCTCGTGATCTAACTGGGAGATGAGAGAGGTCTGAGAATTTAACTGTCTTACCACTGTAGGAGGGGGCATGCTGAGGAAGTGAATCTTGTATCCCTCTCTTACAATGGACAGAGTCCAACTTTCTGCTGTTATCTGCCCCCATCTGGGGGCAAAATAACATAACCTTCCTGGGATGGTGGAAGACTCTGGCCCGTTCAGGGCCACGAAGACAAAGTTCTCTAGATGGGAGTCAAAGCCCCTGTGGAGGCTGAGTCTGCTGAGCCGGTTGAGGCTTAGCAGCCTTTGTTTTTCTTTGTTTAGGCTGTTGCTGACCCTTTTGGGCAGACTGACCTGAACGATGTCCTTGCTGGGTATAGGAGGGGTAGAACTACTTCTTTCTAGTGAAGAATGTTTTTTTGTAGGACTTTTTCCTTGAAGGATCAGCTGTAGATTTTGATAATCTATCCAAGGTGAGATTATCAGCATCTAGCTCATTAGCTTTCTCTTGCCAATTTTTGCCAAAGAGATTCTCTCCTGTGCAAGGAATATTCCCCAGTTTGTCATGTACCCAAAGTTCCAAGTCAGATGCCTGGAGCCAGGCAATCCTACGTGCGCCTATGGCAATAGCAAAAGTTCTGCTTATGCACTCAAAACAATCAAAAGCTGCATGATTCACAAATTTGGAAACATCCTGAGCATGTATGATAAGTGCAAGATAATCTTGTCTCTTATCAGGAGAGGGCTCAAACTCTAGATCTCCTGTAACTTCATTAAGGAACACTCCCATATATAAAATGTAGGAACTAATCCTGGCAGAAAGCATAGAGGCCTGGAAGGTTCGACGCCCAAAGGCATCAAGAGCTCTACATTCACGCCCTGGAGGATTAGATGCATGTCTTTTTGCACTCTTGATCCTTCTCATAGCTGATTCCACCACCAAGGAATGGTGGGGCAGCTGAGTTTTTTGAATCCAGGACAGGGAGGAACTCGATACATGGTATCGAGCCTTCGAGAATGAGGAGAAGTGGTGAGAGGTGTTTCCCACATCCTTGGCATGAGATCATGCAAGATCTCATGAATAGGCAAAGTAACTGCCTCTTTGGGAGCTTTAGGATACTTTAAAATCTCCAATTCCTTTGCCCTAGGCTCTGTTTCAGGAGCCACTGTGTTGGAAAGATCGAGCCACATCCCAGATAAAATCCTGGAAGGATATATCCTCTGGAGGAGACATCCTCCGTTTAGGAGAGGAAGAATCCTCAGGAAGAAGTACTCTGGTATCGACAGAGCTGTCAGAGTCTTCAGACTCATCGGAGGATTCAAAGTATCTCCTGTCTGGGTTATCGTGCAGCGCAAGATACCGGTACCGATCGAAGTCGGTATCGACAGGGTCCGGTACCGACTTGTCAGTACCAGAGGGCACAGCATGCGTCGGTACCAATGTTCCCTCTAATTTTCTGTAGGTTATGGGCGCATAAAATATCAGCTGTGCAGCTTTTGAAGGAAGGTTAAATTTTTGTGCGCCACATAACGACACTCGGAGTTATATACTTTAAAATTTGATTACACGTCAGAATACAGTATGTACACCACATTGATTGCACTAGAAAATATTGTAGAACTTGTGAAAACCCCGTAAATACACAACAACCTTTAAATTTTAAGACGTCTGTTTTCTATCAGAATCAGAACCGTAATTTTTGTGCGCTCTGTTGTAAAGTATGTGCGCTCACTCGGTGAGGTGTGCGCGCGCGCACACACGTGCAAAGTGGTCGGTACCGGTAGTCCACCTGCCGACGTCAATGCAATTGCCCCTGGTACCGATGTAGGTGCCGGTACCAGTTGAATTGTCTGAAGCGGTTTCGGGGGCACTGATGCCGAGAGAAGAGCCACCAGACTCCGTTCAACAGCCAAGAATCTCTGGTCTATCGACGCCGCCGATGCCTGGGTATCGGTACTGGACGAAACGGCCGGTACCACAGAGCATGGCAGCAGTAGTTCTGCCGAGGTTGGGGCCTCAAGAACATCATGGAGCCACGATGATGCTTTGGAAGCCGAAGCCTACCGCTGGGGCAATTTTGCCAGCGTGAGTCCCTCAAGGGCAATGCCAGAGGCATCTCGATACTTAGAAGGAGATCTACCCTTTGAGGACCGGCTAGACTTATGTTTAGTTACCTGAGATCCATGGGAGGAAGACGAAGCCCTGGAAGATGTTGATGCCACAGATGCTGCATAGGAGGGAAAAAGGGTGCTAAGTTTAGCAGCTCGGTTTTGCCGACCCCTTTTCGACATCATCCCACAGGCAACACTCGGAGATAGAGTGGTCAGGACCTAAACATTTGAGGCACCACTCATGGGTGTGAGTGACGGAGATGGTACCGCCACACTTGGAACACTTTTTAAAACCCGAAGCGGGTTTTTCCTTTGTAGAGGAAAGATGAACCTAGTGCCCAAAATGGCGCATGGCACTAGAGGAGAAAAAAGCTGGAAGACTCCAGGAAATTTTTTTTTTTTTTTTTTTTTACAAGGAAAAGAAAGAAAGAACCGGCAGTACCAGTGTAGCGTTGAAGGAAAGCAGACGCGACCACAAAAAAGAAGAAGAAATGGGATATTTTCTGCGGTGACAGGAAGTACGACCTGCCGGCTACGCGAAAAACGAAGAACTGGAGAGCGACAGTTGGGAAAGGCGGGAAGGCAGCATGCAGGTGCTG
This sequence comes from Ichthyophis bannanicus, assembly GCA_033557465.1. Classification (NCBI taxonomy): domain Eukaryota; kingdom Metazoa; phylum Chordata; class Amphibia; order Gymnophiona; family Ichthyophiidae; genus Ichthyophis; species Ichthyophis bannanicus. Next base: position 158,622,927 of record CM066034.1, read on the forward strand.
TGGGATGCTCCCAAAAGCTTTCTAACTGGACGCTGGGGAGCGTTCCTGCGCAGGCTCCATCGGTACCAACGATACCCATATGTGAATACTACATTCCTGCTTGTTCCTGGAGATATTATTTTGGCACATCGATCACACTTTTTAAAACCACTGGTAGCCATGAGAGAAAAACGTATCCCAGCGAGGTCGATAAAAAAAAGGGTGCGAAGGTGCCAAGAAGGAAAAAAAGATTACGAACCCAAGATTCATAGCCGGGGCAGTGAGCTCGGATGGTGGGAAGAGGACCACTGCACTACTGGAGGAGAGTATGAAACTCAGGTTGAGAAAATCAACTTTTTCCAGGAATAGAACAGACAGACATCAGAAGGGCTCCGCGGTAAAAAGGAGACTGAGCAAGATGGCACCCTTGGGCGGGAAGGGGACCATGCATGCATGGTGGCATCTCCCAATGGCTTTCTTTGAAAGCTGGGGGGATGCCTCCGTGAGGGCTCCGTCGGTGCCAAAGTCACTCATATGTGAGGACTTCCTGCTTGTTCCCAGAGGTTTGGTCTGATAGAAGAACCAGAAATGCTTAAAAGAACAGTTACATAAAGAAAAAACACTATGATCAAATGGCATGTTCCTATGTTCCCTGAAAGTACTCTGGCTGTTGGAAAGTTGCGCTGTGAGCTTTCAAGCATAAATTATAAGAAATTAACAGAACAAACAGCCTGGGAAGTTCAGACTGCCTGCAATCAAAGATCGTCATTGAGATAAACACCACCCCAATCATTTGGGGGGGGGGGGGGAGGAAAGGAAGGGTTTTCTTTCTGAGTTGGTCCAGAGTAGGGGGCCCACCTCCTACAGTGACAGAATGGCATATGCTAGTGCTCCAAGCAGATTCCCGCCACTCTTTCTGAAGGTCCTGCTTGCAGCGACTCACAAAGCATTTGAGCTATTTAAGTGTTGAGGCAAGAGAGATACTAACTACTGGGCAATAATTAGCACAAACTGCTCAAAACAAATGTATTTTTTGGACTAGGTGTTAATGTTATTAAATCCAAAGATAAAGGACAGCAACCTTCATTTAAAAGCCATATTCAGGAAAGAGAAAATCTAGATCAAGATGTTGGTTATACAAACAATAAAGATGGACAAGGGTCACAATCACAATATCCCTTGCTGGATTTTCACATCAATTTGATTAAATCAGGTAACATCAGAGAAAATTGGCTCCAAATACAAACACAGTATACATTACTAGATGAATCTAAGTCTCTTACCTCTCCCAATTCCACTGTTTATATTATTGCCCTCTATAATATCTCTAATCAATGAAGATCTAATAATATCCATTTTACTTTCAAAGTAGTCAGAAAGCAATAGGGCCTTTGCCCTCAATCCAATTTTTTTAGATTCAAATAAATTATTCACTACCTCAAATACATTTCTAGTAAAGCATAGAAACTCACCTGTAACAGGTGATCTCCGGGAACAGCAGGAATTTAGTCCTCACATATGGGTATCGTCGGTACCGACGGAGCCTGCGCGGGAACGCTCCCCAGCGTCCAATTATAAAGCTTTAGGGAGCATCCCACAGCGCCTGCGTGCTGCCTTCACGCCTTTCCCAACTGTCTCTCTCCAGTTGAGTTTTAAAGCTGAGACAAAGAGAGAGAGAGGGAAAGGAAAGAGATAGATATAGAGATACAACTCCTAGGGGAGGTGGGTGGGTTGTGAGGACTAAATTCCTGCTGTTCCTGGAGATCACCTGTTACAGGTGAGTAACTATGCTATCTCCAGGAACAAGCAGGAATGTAGTCTTCACATATGGCGACTCCCTAGCTTTAGGTGCCAGGGAGAGACCCCAGAAGTTGTGTGTCCCTGAACAGGGCTCCACTTCCCCCCATGGATCTCTGGCATCCTACCAGGGATGGCGGGTAGGAGTTGATTAGGTATGGAACAGGTGTTGGAGAACAGCCTGACCAAACAAGGCATCCTGGCGCGAGTCCTTGTCCAAGCAGTAATGGGCTGTGAAGGTATGAACCGAGGCCCAAGTGGCTGCTCGACAGATGTCGTCGATAGACACAGAGTGCAGATGAGCCATTGAGGCTGTCATGGCTCTCCAGAGAAAGGTTCTTACTCTGATAGGCGAAGGAAATACACTGAGCAATCCAGTTAGACAGTGTTCTCTTGGAGACTGGAAGTCCCAAATGAGAAGGATCAAAAGCAACAGAGTTGAGAGGACTTTCTATGTTGCTGTGTTCTTTGTAAGTAAAAGGCTAAAGCTAAAGCTAAAGGCTAAAGCTAAAGCTCTTTTACAGTCCAAGGTATGAAGATTCCTCTCTGCATTTGATGCATGAGGCCTTGGAAAAAACACAGGTAGGCAGACCGCTTGGTTCAGATGAAAAGGCGAGACCACCTTTGGCATAAAGTGAAGATGAGTCCTAAGGACTACCTTGTCATGATGGAACCTTGTATAAGGTGGATCAGCTACTAGCGCTTGCAACTCACTAATGCGGCGTGCTGATTTGATTGCAATGAGAAAGATAACCTTCCAAGAAAAGAATTTCAAGGAGGTGGTAGCTAAAGGTTCGAAAAGTGGCTTCATGAGCTGCCCAAGAACCAGGTTTAAGTCCCATGCCACCGGTGGTGGTCTAATGGGAGGCTTAGTTAAAAGAAGGCCTCTCAAATCTTGCTATAAGAGGATGAGAGGAAATAGGCTGTCCATTTAGAGGCTTAAAGGAAGTTGCAATAGCACTCAAATGGACTCTTACTGAATTAGTCTTAAGACCTGCATTGGATAAATGAAGGAGATACTCCAGCAATGATTCCAGAGGTATCGCAAGGGGGTTAAGACCCTTTTGCGAACACCATATGGTAAACCTTTTCCACTTGGAAGCATAAGAGCGTCTTGTGGAAGGTTTCCTGGAAGCAAAAAGAATATCTTTTACTTGCTGAGGGATATTAAGATCATGGAGATCTAGGCCTTCAGCAACCAAGCCCTGAGATACAGAGACTGGGGAATGGGATGCCATAACGTTCCGTCCTCCTGAGATAGGAGATCTGGAGCAGACCCTAACTCCAGGGAGGGAGCTTGAGAGAGATGTAGAAGCAGAGGGTACCACACTTGCCGTGGCCAATGTGGAGCTATGAAAATCATATGGCCTCTGTCTCTCTGAAGCTTGAACAGGGTTTTGGGAATTAGGGGAATGGATGGAAAGGCATACAGGAAGTCTTGACCCCAGTAAAGGAGGAAAGCATCCCTGGCCTGAGCCCCCTGAGCCAGAATTCTGTAACAGAACCGGGAAAGTTTGGCATTCCATGGACTTGCAAAGAGGTCTATGTCCGGGGTTTCCCAAAGTTGAAATATCCTGGCCACCTGGTATGTATGCAGAGACCACTCGTGTGGAAGCAGAACTCGACTGAGTCTGTCTGCCCAAGAGTTTTGAATGCCTAGCAGATACACTGCCAGAAGATGAATCTGATGCTCTGGTGAGGGCCCATAGTCGCAAAGCTTTGTTGCAAAGCGACAGAGAGCCTGTTCCCCCCTGCTTGTTCACATAGAACATGGCTACTTGATTGTCCGTATGAATGAGAACTGTCTTGTAGCTGAGCAGGGTGTGGAACACTCGCAGAGCAAGGAAGATTGCTCTGAGCTCCAAGAGATTGATATGTAGATAACTCTCCTGTGGAGACCAGGTGCCCTGGGTGGAGAGGTCTTGCAGATGAGCTCCCCAACCCATTGGAGAAGCATCTGTTGCGAGATTTGCTTGGGGTAAGGGTTGTTGAAAAGGGGACCCCAGCAACAGGTTTTGAGTGGACTTCCACCACTGGAGGGACAAAATAAGGCGACTTGTGTTTGCTATTTTGTCTGACAGGCATCCTCATGCCTGGGTCAACTGGGTGGATAAAGTCCACTGAGCTGTCCTCATATGGAGGTGAGCATAGGGAACCACATGCACAGTAGATGCCATGTGGCCTAGTAGTTGTAACATTTCTCGAGCCATTAGATGAGGCTTTAGCACTGCTTGAGAAGCTAACTGCACCAGGCGAAGGCAACGGGCCTGGGGGAGATAGGCCCTTGCCTTTGTGGTATCCAGCAAAGCTCCTATGAACTCTAAAGACTGAGTGGGAGTTAGAATGGATTTTGGGATGTTTATTACCAGCCCTAAATACTGAAGGATACGCATTGTGCAGGATAGAGAAGTCCTGGCCTCTGACTCTGTTGGGCTCGAATGAGCCAGTTGTCTACGCAGGGGAAGACGAATATCCCTAGTGCGTGGAGAAATCTGCTACAACAGCCATGCATTTCGTGAACACCCTTGGTGCTGAGGCCAGGCCAAAAGAAAGCACCCTGTATTGGTAGTGCTTTCCCTGAAAAAGGAACCGAAGGAACCTTCTGTGAGTTGGATGGATGAGAACACGGGTGTACGCATCCTTGAGATCTAGAGAACGCCGCCAATCCTGACTCTGAAGGTATGGCAGCAGAGATCCGAGAGAAATCATTTTGAATTTCTCCTTGACAAGGAATTTGTTCAATTCTCTGAGGTCTAAGATAGGTCTATAACCTCCTGTTTTCTTTGGGATAAGGAAATAAGGGGAATAGAACCCTGTACCCTGCTGATGAAGGGGTACTTCTATTGCCCCTTGGGCAAGAAGGATAGTGACCTCCTGACCTAACAGGTTGATGAGAGAGGCCGGAGAATTGAACTGCTTTACTATTGTGTGAGGGGGCATGCTTGAAAAATGAAGCTTGCACTCCTCCTTTATGATGTAGAGTGTCCAATGCTCTGCTGTTATTTGCCCCCATCTGGGGGCAAAATGACATAACCTTCCTGGAATGGTGGAAGGTTCTGGTCCCCCGAGAACCAGGAAGGCTAAGTTCTCTAAATGAGAGTCAAAGGCCCTGTGGAGGCTGAGCCTGCTGGGCCGGTTGAGGCCTAGCAGCCTTTGCTTTCTTCTGTTTGGGTGGTTGCTGACCTTTCTTGGCAAGCTGACCTGCAGAACGTCCCTGCTGAACATAAGCAGGATAAAATCTTTTCTTTTCAGAAAAGAATGGTTTCTTGAACAATTTCTTTCTAGCAGGATCAGCAGTGGACTTGGATAATCTATCCAAGGTGGAATTTTCAGCTTCCATTTCATTGGTCTTTTCCTGCCAATCTTTACCAAACAGGTTCTCACCAGTACAAGGGATATTTCCCAATTTGTCTTGTACCCAGAGCTCCAGATCAGATGCCTGGAGCCAAGCAATTCTATGTGCACCTATGGCAATAGCCGAGGTTCTGCTTATGCACTCAAAGCAGTCAAAGGCTGCACGGTTGGAAAATTTAGAAACATCTTGGGCATGTTTGACCAAAGTGAGAAAATCCTGTCTTTTATCCTCAGAAAGAAAAGGACTTAAAGCCTCTAAATCATCTGTGACCTCCTTCAGGAACATTCCCATGTAGAGACTATAGGAACTGATCCTGGTAGAAAGCATGGAATCTTGGAAGACCCGACGTCCAAAAGCATCCAGGGTTCTGCACTCACATCCTGGAGGATAAGAGGCATGCCTTTTTGCACTCTTGATCCTTCTCATAGCTGACTCCACTACAATAGAGTGGTGAGGAAGCTGAGTCTTATGGAACCCAGGACAAGGAGGAACTCGATACATAGTATACAGTCTACGAGAATGAGGAGAGGTGGTAAGAGGTGTTTCCCACATCCTTAACATGAGATCATATAAAATCTCATGAATGGGCAAGGTAGCTGCCTCCTTAGGAGTTTTAGGATATTGTAGAATTTCCAACTCCTTGACCCTTGGCTCTGTTTCAGGGGCCACAGTAATGGACAGGCCCCGAGCCACCTCCCTGATAAAATCTTGGAAGAAAATATCCTCTGGAGGAGACATCCTATGTTTAGGGGAGGAGGGCTCCTCTGGGAGAAGCATCGCTGCATCGACAGAACTGTCAGAATCCTCAGATTCTTCTGAGGACTCGAAGTATCGTCTGTCCGGATGCTCTTGAAGAGCCCGATACCCATACCGACCAAAGTCGGTACCGGGAATAACCGGTACTGGGGTATCGGTACCAGAGTCGGTACTGATACCAAGGCCGGTGCCAGTACCGGTGGAATTGTCTGTCACGGTCCCGAGGGCGTCGATGCAGCAAGGAAAGCCGCCAGACTGCCAATGCCTGGATGTCGGTACCGGAGGAGACTGCCAGTACCCCAGAGCATGGCACCAGTAGTTCTGCCGAGATCAAGGCCTCGAGAACATCCTGGAACCCCGATAATGCTTTGGAAGCCGAAGCCTCCCGCCAGGGTAATTTTACCGGTGCAGAATCCTCGAGGGTAACGCCAGAGGCATCTCGATGCTTAGAAGGAGATCTACCCTTTGAGGACCGGCTGGATTTAAGTTTAGTTACCTGAGATCCACGGGAGGAAGCAGCAGCCCTGGAAGACGTCGATGCCACCGAAGCTGCATCAGAGGGAAACAGGGTACTGAGCTTAGCAGCTCGGTTCTGCCGATCTCTTTTAGACATCATGGCGCAGGACATACAATCCATGATGGAGTGGTCAGGACCTAAACATTTTAGACACCATTCATGGGTGTCGGTGACGGAAATGGTAGCGCCACACTTGGTGCACTTTTTGAAACATGAGGCAGGTTTCTCCATGGTAAGGATAAGTTTTTGGGCCTAAGGCCCAAAAAGGCGCGTGCACCTGAAGAAAAAGAAAAAAAAGATTTTTTTTTTTTTTTTTTACAGAAATAAGAAGAGAAAAAAAACAGCGGTACCGGTAGAGCGTCGAGGAAGGCAAATGTGACCACAAAAAAGAAAGAAAGAAAAAAGAATTCTTCTGCGGTGACAGGAACACGACCTGCTGGCTCCGCAGAAAAAGAAGAACTGGAAAGAGGCTGTTGGGAAAGGCGGGAAGGCAGCACGCAGGCGCTGTGGGATGCTCCCAAAAGCTTTCTAATTGGACGCTGGGGAGCGTTCCCGCGCAAGCTCCGTCAGTACAGACGATACCCATATGTGATGACTACATTCCTGCTTGTTCCTGGAGATCATTGCCTGCACTAATTATTTTCTTTGAATAGAAAGCCTTCTTTGACTCTGATATTTTGCTTATATAATGTAATCTTTTCCACCATTCCAATGTATCCTCATCTAAACCTGATTAAATCCACCTTCTCTCAAGTGTGCAGCATTCTGTTTTTAACTTACTTAATTCTTTGCTAAACCAAGGAGAGCAATAAGAACTCCTCTTAATCACCAAAAAGAGGGGCTAGATTCTATCACTGCACAGTTATGCAATGATTTTATGGAACTACAATAGTTTGTCTTAGAGAATATATGGGGATGCGGCTGATGTTCTGCATTTCTGCCAAACAGGATTCAAAATCAGACATGGCACAACAGTTAATTGTTCTCTTTGATTGAAGTTATGTGAATGCAAAGGGGGAAATTCCCTGTTGGTGTTATTGGATCTGTCAGTCACATTTGATACCACTGACTACGATACCATGCTGTGACATCCTCTGAATACAGGACTGGATGAAGTGGACTTGCTTTTGTTTACATTGTTCCTTGGCATGAGGGTGCAGACCGTTCCATGGAGTGGGGTACAATCCACCACATATTCTGGAGTTCGGAGTAGAACACAAGTCAATACCACCACCATTACTTCTTAATACCTATGGGGCCCCTGAGATAGAGATAAACTAGAGGAATAAGATGGGCTCTTAGTTATTTGAAGATGATATACAGCTACTGTGAGTGTGTGAATGCTGACTAGGCAGCAACAATATCTGATCTGAATGCATGTTTACAAGTAGGGCTGCCTGATCAGAGCAGCAGAAGCCTGAGCTGACTACTGAAGACCAAGTTATTATAGGTTAGCAGGCAAGCAAAGGTACAGTATTAGGGTGCTAAGGAGGTTAGCCCAGTCAGTTATTTATGGGTGCCAAGGTATCCTTAAGACCTCATTCATGGTACTAAGGAGACAGCATCAGCAGCACATTTTTCTGGAGAAAAAAAAATCTATTGACAATTGTCTATGCCAGGAGTGGCCAACTCCAGTCCTGGTGCACCATAATCCAGTTTGGTTTTTAGGATACCCCTAAAGAATATTCATGAGATATTTTCATACAATGGGAGGCAGCAGTGGATGCAAATATACCTCATGAATATTCATTAGGGACAATCAAAAAACAGGCTGGATTGTGGTACACCAGGATTGGAGTTGGCTATCCCTGATCTATGCCTTTGTAACAGGAAAAAAAAGAGACCATTGTAACTCTTTATACCAAGGTCTTCCTGTAACAAAGAAAAATGATGGCAGATAAAAACCATACAGCCTATCCAATCTGCCCTTCCATACTAACTCATAAGCTTTACAGTCACTTTCTTCCCTTAAGGAGTGAAAGAGTAGCCTAGTGGTTACCGCACTGGCTTGGTAATCAAGAAACCAGGGTTCAATTCCACCTAGCACTCCTTGTGGCCATGAGTAAGTAACTTAACCCTCCACTGCCTCTGAAGAAAAGCCTGGAAATCTACTTCTGGTCACACTGCCAAGAAAACCCAGGAGCTGCTGGTCTCCATGAGCGGCGTTGTTAGGAAGCCGACAGGCTCAGAGAAAGAAAGACAAACAAGACGCTGGCAACATACAAAATATAATTACAATTGGGTGCTTAAAAAAGAAAAAAAAGACCCTGAAGAAACTCAACGTAGTGAAACACAGATAAGGCGTTGAGGCATGGCGTTGGGGAAATCGCATAGAACATAAAAGTTAAGCACTTTTTTATGTTTAATATACTTTTGGACATAAAGGTTACGATGAAAGTTACAGATAAGGATGGCCATTGATGCAAAAAGGCACAATATATAGACAAGACAAAAGTCTGAAGTTTAGTGGCTGTAAGAGTCTGAGACCTCCTTTTCTTTAAATAATTTGAGTATATCCAACGAAGAAAAGACTTAAAGAATTAATTATTTTCATGGTGATTGAAGTACTATAAAATCACGATCTTAGAGATACAAATAGAGTGTGGACTATTACAGACAGATAAATAATTCCACTCCGAGAGCAGACCATTTAACCAGATTGTTATAACACACACATGGTAGGTCTCCAGGCGTCAGCATTGACTCTAAGGAAAGCGTAGTTACTCACCTGTAACAGGTGATCTCCGGGAACAGCAGGAATGTAGTCTTCACATATAGGTGACATTGGGTACAGATGGAGCCCGTTTGAGAAATTCCCCAGCTACCAATAGGAAAGCCTTTCGGAGCACGCCACTGAGTCTGCACCACTGCCTCCCCACTCTCCCAACTCCCTCTCTTCAGTTGAGTTTATAGCTGAAGAAAGAGTGAAAAACAACCCTACAACTCCAAGGGGAGAAGGGTGTGTTCTGAAGACTCAATTCCTGCTGTTCCTGGAGATCACCTGTTACAGGTGAGTAACTGTGCTATCTCCAGGAACAAGCAGGAATGTAGTCTTCACATATGGGACTCCCTAGCTCCCAGATCTCCGAGGAGTTGGACTGGGTCAGAAAGTTGGACAAGGTCATTTGTTTCTATGTTCCAAAGAGATGCTGAAAGACCACCTGGCCAAAAGCAGTATCCCGGCAGTAGTCCTTGTCCAAACAGTAATGGGCTGCAAAGGTATGGCTAGAAGACCATGTTGCAGTTCGGCAGATCTCGTTGATGGCTACTGAATGTAGGTTGGCCACAGACGTTGCCATTGCTCAGACATTATGAGCAGTAACATGACCTGTGAGGGAAAGGCCTGCTTTGTTGTAGGCGAGAGAAATACAATCTGCTAGCCATCTTGACAGAGTACGTTTAGTGACTGGAAGGCCTAGGTGAGCAGGGTCAAAGGAGACAAACAGCTGGAAGGATTTTCTAATGCCTCTGTCCTTTGAAGATAGAAGGCTAAAGCCCTTTTACAGTCCATTGTATGTAGGGTTGTTTCTGCATGAGAAGGATGAGGTCTTGGGAAAAAGACTGGTAGGATCTCTGACTGACTGAGATGGAAAGGAGACACTAGTTTTGGCAGAAAGTGAGGATGTGTCTGAAGGACGACTGTCATGATGAAAACGTGTATATGGTGCATGACCCACCAAGTCCTGCAGCTAATGCGCTTGGCTGAGGTCAACGCGATGAGGAATAAAACTTTCCATAAGTAACGTAAGTGTGTGATTGCTAGGGGCTCAAATGGAGGTTTGAGAAATTGAGTCAATACCACATTGAGATCCCACGCTACTGGTGGTGGTCGAAGAGGTGGCTTGATGAGTGCCCCTCATGGAGCGTGCCACAAGAGGAACTGTGGAGATGAGCCTACCATCCACAGGTTTATGAAAAGATGAAATAGCAATGAGGTGCACCCGTATTGAATTCATTTTGAGTCCTAGAGAGGACAAATGCAAGGGGATATTGAAGAAGCGTGGATACTGATGCTTCAAAGGGACTGTGATTATTCTGAGCACCATGAGGCGTTATCTACACCATTTGAAAGAGTAAGTCTTCCTGGTGAAAAGCTTTCTGGAGGAAAGGAGAATATCTTTACAAGAATAGATAGTGATAGATTTTGATAGATCACGCTCTCAGCACCCATGCTGTCAGGCAGAGTTACTGCAGGTTGGGATGGAGGAGTGTTCTGTTGTGCTGAGACAGAAGACCCAGCCTGGCCTGGATCCCAGTGGAATGGGAGACGTAGAAGAGGAAAGCAAGGGTGACAGGACCAGCGAGGGGCTTTGAGGATCAGAGGGGCTTTGAGGATCAGAGGGGTTTTGTCTGCTTGTAGCTTGAGGAGGGTCTTCGCAATCAGGGGAATGGGGGGAAAAGGCATAAAGTAATCCCCGACCCCAGTGGATCATGAAAGCATTGGACGCTAGACTGAATTTGGATGGTATCCCGGAGCAGAACTGTGGAAGCTGAGAGTTCTGTGGAGTGGCAAAGATTTATCACTGGAGTTCCCCAGATTTGAAAGAGCTTTGCCACTGCTGTCGGATCTAAGGACAATTCGTGGGGTTGTAGGATCTGATTCAGCTTGTTGGCCAAGAAATTGGATTCTCCTGGAATGTAAACTGCGTGAAGATGCATGGGGTGGAGAATGGCGAAATCCCATAGGTTGCAGGCCTCCTTGCATAGAGGAAGGGAGCCTTTTCCACCCTGTTTCTTTATGTAAAACACTGCCACCTGACTGTACGTCCTGACTAGGATCTGACTGTTGGAGAAGTTGTGTTGGAAAACTCGATGGGCGTTCGTGACTGCTCAAAGCTAGAGGAGGTTTATCTGTGTTGGATTCCTGTGCTATCCACAGACCTTGTGCAGAGATGGAATCCAGATGTGCTCCCCAACCGAGCTTGGCGGCATCTGTCGTTAACATGTGTCGAGGCTGGGGCATCTGAAAAAGTGAGCCTATGAGCAGATTTTTTGGGGTGCACCACCATAGGAGTGACTCTGCCAGACGGCATGTTACTTGGATGATATCCCATAGATTGCCTGTGGCCTGGGTCCACAGGGTTAATAGAGTCCAATGGCTTGTCACATGTGGAGTCTCACATAAGGAACTACATATACTGTGGAAGTCATGTTACCCAGGAGGCATAGGAAGCGTGGCAGTCTGTTGGCACATGTGTGTGGCTAGGTCCACTAGCTTGCTCATAGGGTCCACAGGAAGGAAGGTTCTGGACTGTTTTGTGTCCAGCATGGCTCCTATGAAGTCCAATCTTTGGGTTGGAGTGAGGTGGGACTTTGGGAAGATTATCACAAATCCCAGATGCTGCAATAGGGCAAAAGTTCTTTGATGAGATGAGCAGAGTTCTTCAGGAGAGTCTGCCTTTATTAGTCAGTCATCTAATTAAGGGACTTATTTCTGAGCACGGCCATGCACTTTGTGAAGACCCTTGGTGCAGATGAAAGGCCAAAGGGAAAGACCCTGTATTGGTAATGGGTGCCTTGACAGGTGAACCAAAGGTACTGTCTGTGGTCTGGGTGAATCAAGATGTGAGTGTAGGCCTCTGAGGTCTAGGGAACAGAGTCAGTCTTGATCCTGTAGGTAGGGAAGGAGGGTTCACAGAGAGATCTTGAATTTCTCTTTTACAGAGCAATATAGTATATGACGGCAGATAAAGACCAGTATGGTCCATCTAGTCTGCCCAGCAATGCGGCAAGTGTAGGTGCACCTGCCACTGCGTGGTCACCCCTCCCCATGCCTTTGCTTAGGGGTGTGCCCACCACTCCGTGTAGGTCACCCCTATTTACTAAGATATAAGAAATAGTTATGTTTGTTTTGATTTTATCCTGTTGATATAAAAAGGATCCACTGTGTATGTCACATGCCATTTTAAATTCTGTCACTTTATTTGCCCCCACCACTTCCATTGGGAGGGCATTCCAAACATCCACCACCCTTTCAGTAAAAAAATATTTCCTGACATTGCCTTTCAGTTTACCCCCCTTGCAGCTTCAGGTTATGCTCTCTAGTTTTACTGCTTCCCCTTCTTTGAAAGAGGTTTGTTAATTCATTAATACTCCTAAGTATTTAAAGGTCTGAATCATATTTCCCCTGTCCCTCTCCTCTCCTCCAGAGTGTACATATTTAGGTCTTCAAGTCTCTTATCATAAGTCTTCTGACACAGGCTCCAAATCATTTTGGTTGCCTTTTTCTGAACTGTTTCCAGCATTTTTACATCCTTTGCGTGATATGGTCTCCAAAACTGAACACAATATTCCAAGTGAGGCCTCACCAGCGACTTGTACAGTGGCATTAGTACCTCTTTCCTTTCTGCTGGTAATTCCTCTCTGTATGCAACCCAGCATCCTTCTGGCTTTTGCCACTGCCTTGTCACACTCTTTTGCCACCTTGAGATCCTCACAATCACTCCGAGGTCCTTCTCCTGGTCTGTGTGCACCAACCTCTCGCCCTCTATCGCATACAATTCCCTTGGATTTCTGCTTCCCAAGTGCATGGCACTGCACTTCTTCACATTAAATCTTAACTGCCAAGCATTAAACCATTCTTCCAGCTTTTATAGATCTTTCCTCATGTTATCCACTCCCTCAGGGAAATCCACTCTGTTGCAAATTTTCATATCATCTGCAAAAGGACAGACTTTTCCATTCAGTCCTTCAGCAATATCACTCACAAATACATTGAACAGTACCGGTCCCAGGATCAAATCCTGGGGCACACCGCTAATCACCTTCCTTTCATCCGAGTGAGTTTCGTTTACCGTCACCTTCTGTTGTCTGTCAATCAACCAATTTCTGATCCAGTTCACCACCTTGGGGATCCATCACCAAGCTGTTGAGTTTATTGATAAGCCTCCTATGAGGAACAGTACCAAAGGCTTTACTGAAATCTAGGTAGATCACATCCATCACATGCCCTTAATCTAGTTCTTTGGTCCCCCAGTCAAAGAACTCAGATTTGTTTGGCAAGATTGCCCTTTGGCAAAACCATGTTGCCTCAGATCATGCAAAATGTTGGTTTCGAGGCAGTCCAATATTCACTCTTTCAGGAGTGCCTCCATTACTTTTCCCACCACTGAGGTAAGGCTTACTGGCCTGTAATTTGTCACTTCTTCCCTACTACCACTTTTGTGAAGCGGTACAACATCAGCCCTGCAGTCTTGCGGAACCTCTCTTGTCTCTAAGGATGTATTAAAAACCTCCTTTAACGGCCCTGCAAGAACCTCTGAGCTCTTTCAGTATCATGGGATGTATCCCATCCAGTCCCATAGCTTTAGCTACTTTCAGTTTTACAAGCTGCTCTAACACATCTTCTGCAAATGGTGTGGTATCTACTCCATTCCCCCATTTGTATATTTTTCAATCACAGGTGGTCCCTTCTCCAGGAATTTTTCTAGTAAAAACAGAAGTATTTGTTTAGCATTTTTGCTTTTTCAATGTCACTTTCCACAAATCTGTTCTCAGCACGTTTGAGTCCTGCAATTCCACCTCTGAATTTCCTCCTCTCCCGAATATACCTAAAGAAAGTTGTCGCCACACTTCACATCTTTAGTCATCTTTTCTTCTGCCTTTGATTTTGCTATCCTTATTTCTCTCTGTCTCTTTTAGTTTGATCCTGTATTCTTTTCTGTGTTCCTCTGTTTGCGAATTTTTGAATTTTGTAAAAGCTGTGTTTTTTGCCTTTATTTGTACAGCCACTTCTCTGGAGAACCAAATAGGTTTCCTTTTCCTCTTGTTTTTTTTTACTTTCCTTACATACGTATCTGTTGCCCCTTTTATTGCCTCCTTTAGTTTAGCCCATTGCAATTCCACTTCCCTTATCCCCTCCCACCCTGTCAACTCCTCCTTCAGGTACTTAGCCATTTTACTGAAGTCAGTGTTTTTGAAGTCTAGGACTTTGAGCTTGCTGTGACTGGATTCTATCTTGGTTTTTATCTCAAACCACACCGTGTGATGATCACTGCTGCTCACATGGGCATCCACCTGGATACTCGACATGTTATCTCCGTTGGTGAGCACTAAATCCAATACCAAGCACTCCCTGGTTGATTCCATCAACATTTATCTAAGTAATGCATCTCGGAAGACATCCATAATTTTTTTTTATTTCTTTCCAATCTTTTAGTTCCTTCAGGGACATCCCTACATAGAGGATTTAAGAATTAATCCTGCTGGCTAGCATGGATGCCAGAAAGGAATGCCGGGCAAAGGAATTGAGATTCCTTGATTCCCTTCCTGGGGGAATTGAGGCATGGTTCTTGCCACTTTTTATGCGATGCATTGCCGATTCCACCACCACAGAATGGTGTGGAAGTTGTGACTTCTGGAACCCAGAACACTCGAGAACCCTGCACATAGTGTCCAATCGTTGACTGATTAGGGAAACAATAAGTGTTTCCCACATCTGGAGCATTAAATTGTGGAGGATTCGGTGTACCAGGAGGATTGTGGCCTCTTTCGGGGCTGTAGGGTACTGGAGTATCTCCAGCTCCTCTGCTCTCTGTTCCAGTTCCGATGCTGCCGGGATGGTCAGGCCAGCCGCCATGTCTCGGATAAACTCCTGAAATGACATGTCTTCAGGAAGGGATTTTTGCCAAGTACTAATGGACAATGGCGAGGATTCTGAGGTGATGTCCTGGAGGTCATCAGAATTGAAGGTAACTATGGTCAGAATCGGAAGAAACCAGATCCAATGCTGTCGACAGCATGAACGGTGTCGATGCTCAGTGATATCCTCAGGAACTAAGCCCAGTGTAGACCAGTGGTTATCAGTGGCCGATACCGGTGTCAGTAAGGAAGCTTCAGTTCTCAACTGTTTGCATCAGTGCCGAGGGCAGCAGCGATGTGGAAGTCTGCAATGGAGTGGATGGAGTCATCGAAGTTAATGCTCCTGGCTGCATTCCCGTGGCTGCTGGTGTAATAGGAATCGAAGCTGCAGTTCTCTAGGTCCCTCTTTGTCATCTGTTTGCAGAGAGCATTCTTGGGGTATATGGTCGGGACCAAGGCATTTCAGACACCAATCGTGTTTCTGTTACAGACATAATTCTGGAGCACTTGGTACATTTTTGAAACCACTGGAGGGTTTCTCCATCTTAAAGATGGCGAACAAGGCCCTGAGGAAAAGAAAAATATTTTTATTTATTTTTTAAAAGAAAAACTGAAATATATATAAAGAAAAAAATTAAAAAGGGAACCAGTATCAGGGCAATATTGGTGTGGTTAGGCAGAACGGTTTTAGAATTGTTTTTAAAGTTCTTTTCTGCGGTGAGAGGGTAATGACCCGTTGACTCTGCAGAAAAAGAAGAACCGAGGAGAGGGAACTGGGAGAGCAGGAAGGCAGTGGTACAGGCACAGTGAAGTCCTCCCAAAGGCTTTCCTATTGGTAGCTGGGGAGCTTCCCGCATGGGCTCCATCTGTACCTGATGTCACCAATATGTGAAGACTACATTTCTGCTTGTTCCTGGAGATCACCTTCCATTGCCTTCCCTTAAAGATCCTCCTTTTTCCTCATGCTTTCTTTAATTCAGATACAGTCCTTATTCTACCACCTCCACTGATAGGCTTTTCCACACATCCACCACTATTTCAGTAAATAAATATTGTCTCGAATTAGTCCTGAGTCTATCTCCTTTCACCTTCATCTTATGACCCTGCCTTGCAGAGCTTTCTTTCAATTGAAAGAGGCTCTCCAACTGTACATTTATGCTACAGAGGTAGTAAAAAAAATTTCCATAATATCTCCCCTCTCCCGCTTTTCTTCCACAGTATACATAGAGATATTCAAGTCTCCATCCTGTTTATATTCTTTTAATGATATGGTCTCCAGAACTGCACACTGTATTCCAAATCAGGATGCATCAAAGACTTATACAGAGACACTATCACCTCCTCCTTCCTGCTGGCCATTCCTCCCTACAGAAAGCAAGGGAAACCAGCACACCCTCTCAATGTGGAACAGACTTTATTGATAGCACCCCAATACTAGCAGTGTTTCGGCAACCTTTGCCTTCATCAGGGGGTATGCAGTTAAAAACCTCCAACCCAAACAAATATAAACACTAAAAACATATACAAGGACCTAATGTATATATTACCTCGTAAACAAGAGAATAACTACTGTAAATATGACATGGCCTTTGTATCATTTTTTTAAATTCAAGTTATAAGACCAAATTGGTCTTAATTTCCAGCTTTCACCAGGGCACATGGTTTTTAATTATTTTTTTTAAATATGTAATGCATATTTTTATTGTTTTACTATATATGTTTTATGCAATTGTATTTTTAATTTTTATATACAGCTATTCTTTTTGAGGTTCCCCCTGACGAGGCTTCAGCTGAAACACAGCCATGTTAGGGTTTTGAATAAAGGACTATGTTTTTACTTCTCACCTCCTTGTGCTATTTGGTTTTAGTGAGATAGTACATGTGTTTTCCTGTGGACTAGATGATTTTTTGGCTACAACAGCCTAACCTTGCCTTTAAACCATGCTGGCAGCTTTTTGGCCTTCCTTCCACTTTTCTTAAAGTGTAGAATATATCTAATCTGGGCTTCCAAGATAGTATCTTTAATCATCCATGCTTGATGCAAATCTTTAACCTTTGCAGCTGCTCCTTTTCATTTTTTCTTAACAATTTTCCTCATTTTATCAGTCTCCCTTTTGAAAGTTTAAAGGATGTACTGTAAATTTCCTTGCCATCCTTCCTCCATTCATTAAATCAAACGCAATCATGCTATGATTTTTATTGCCAAGTGGCCCCAACAACCTTATCGCTTGCACCAGATCCTATGTTCCACTAAGGACTAAGTCCAAATTGGCTTCCCCTTTTGTCAATTCATGAACCAGCTGCTCCAAGAAGCAGTCATTTATTTCTTCTAGAAACATCATCATCCTTGCATGTCCTGCTGTGACACTGACCAAGTCGATACCAGGGTAATTGAAATCACCCATTATTTCTGTGTTATAACTTTTGTTAGCCTCCCTGATTTCTCTCTCATTTCTTCATCCATCTGATCATTCTGCCCAGGTTGTCAGTAGTATACTCCCACTACCATCGCCTTCCCCTTCTTACATGGATTTCTATCCATAGAGATTCTATAGTGTATTTTGTTTCCTGCAAAACTTTTATCCTTTGTGACTCAATATCCTCTAACAGATAGTGCAACCCCTCCACCAATTTGATCTACTCATCATTGTGATATAGTTTGTACCCAGGTATCATAGTGTCCCATTGGTTGTCCTCCTTCCACCAGGTCTCAGACTCTAATCATATCTAACCTCTAATTTAGTGCTATATATTCTAGCTCTCCCACCTTATATTTTGAGACTTCTAGCATCTGCATACAGGCATTTTAGAAGTTGTATTTTATTCATATTAATCTAGTTATCAGTTGATAGGGGTACTTTGGAATCTTTCAACTCTGTCTACTCTGTATTTAAGGGTATCTGGGATACTTATATCTTTATTGGAACCTCTCTCTCAAGATGCCCTAATGTCCCTCTTTTGCTAATATCCTTCAAGGACATATCCTTATGAACCATGCGCTCTTGGGTGACTGTCGGCTTTCCTCTATTATCTAGTTCAAAAGGTTAATGCTAGCAGTCTGGTTCCATCCCGGTTAAGGTGGAACCAATCCTGTCGGAAAAGCCCTTCCCTTTCCCAGAATGTTACCCAGTTTCTAATAAATCCAAAACCCTCTTCCTTGTACCATCACCTCATCCACGCATTGAGATACCGGAGCTCTGCCTGCCTTGTGTCCCACGCGTGGAATGGGAAGCATTTCAGAGAATGCTACTCTGGAAGTTCTGGATTTCAACTTCCTGCATAAATTTGGCCTCCAAAACCTCCCTCCCACACTTTCCTATATCATTGGTACCAACATGTACCAAGACAGTAGGCTCCTCCCAAGCAATTATGCTTTATCTTCATCAGCATCTACATATTCCTGCCTTTCGCCCTCGAGTGTGACAATACTGCTTCTGCACTTCCTCTTATCACTAGCATATCTACAAACTATTTTGACCCCCTATTTTGTTGCATTGGCTATATTTTCTGCCATTTGTATCTTTGCTTTCCTGACTACTTTCCTAGCTTCTCTTAGCTTTTCCAAATATTAATTCTTGTCGTTTTCCGTGATTGCTTACATTTTATGAAGACTGTAGTTTAGATGAGGACCAGTTGTAATGGCAAGGAAAGATTACATTGTATAAACAAAACATCAGTCAAAGATGGCTTTCTATTCAAAGAAAAAAAGTGTATGACAAGGTTGAAGCAGCTGCAGAACACAGCTATGTGGCTAGTGGGGGCAACAAAAAGTATAGACCATATTCCCTTAATTTTGCAAAGGAGAAACTTTTCAATTTAAAATTACTTGCAAAGTCCTCAAGTATCTTTGCTGGGCTACCCCATTCTATGTAATAAATTAACTTTTTCACTATGAGTTATGGTAATCTCTTTGTTTTTATTTATAACTTTTCCAATTAATACAAGTATAACACTTGTACAGAAAAACTAAGCTGGTATGTGAATAAGAAAAAAAAAACACACATGTAAACAAAAATCACAAGCTTCTTCTTACAATCTGGATGCAAGGCTAGAGATTTACCAATCTCTGGACCTCGGAACAAGCCAAAGTAGCCAGCAAAACTTTCAGGGAGTTAAAGGAAAAGCCCTTCTCCAGGCCATCCTGAATCTATAAAAAAAAAAACACCACAAAAAACCCCCACACACATCAACAGAAGGCACCTTGGCCGTTTCAGGAGCCAACTGCCGAGTGCCACAACATTGCTCAAAAAGGCACCAGAACCACAAGTATGCTAGCTTGGTAGACCTCCTCTGGGTTCTGAGCAGAGTGGAAAACCACCAGATAGTTGCCTGTGTGCACTAACCATCTATTTTCAGGAGCCAAGCTGTAAGCAAGTAGGGGCCTGGCTCCTCCAGGACTACTGGTCCCTGCCGAAATAGGACCGAGATGGAGGCAACCAAAATGGAGGCATCTGCAGGAATCATATCAGGTCTCTGAAACATTCCCTCATCGGCCAATCCAGCATCACCAGTGCCTGGCGGCATTCCATATGCCGAATCCCACACTCCACCAGGGGCCACAGAGGAAACATACAGCAAGTGCTGACTTTGCCAAGACTGAGACAGGACATTGACACCCAGTCTCCATGTTGCAACTGAAGAAACAGAAAACTAACATTGGAGCAGTCACCATCAGATCCATTTTGGGGTGACTCCAGCAGCACAGGATAAACTGAAACGCCTCCTGACTGAACTCCCACTCTCCAGGATCTAGAGTGTGCCGGCTGAGGAAGTCGGCTTCCACAATTTCCACCTTGGCAATGTGCTGAGCCAACAATGTTAGGATGTTCTTCTCCACCCAGGAAAACAAGAACCATCTCCAGGAGCTACCCTAACATGCCTCGTGCTGCCATGATGATTGACATAAGGCACCACTGCAGTGTTGTCTGAAAACAATCAAACTGCCCAGCCCTCGACCAGGTGCTGGAAATGAGTTAGAGCCAACCTGATGGTCCTCGTCTCAAGGCAGCTGATGGACCACACTGCTTCCCTGTGGCTCCAATGGTCCTGGCCGTATAGTCTTGGCACTGGGCAACCCAGACTGAGAGACAGCACCAGTCATCAGGAGGAGCCAGGAGAAATCATCCAACGGCACGCCCTTCCTAGGATGACAGGGCTGCTGCCACCACTGCAAGCTGGACTTCACCATCAATGGGAGTGGGAACTTGTGCTCAAACTCCTGAGAACTCAAGGACCACTGAGCCAGCCAGGACTGCTGGAGCGCTTGCATGTGAGCACATGCCACGGCGCCACCTCTATTGTCAGCGCCTATCAATCCGATGAACTGAAAATGATCCCAGACTCTGGGAACCTGCTGTGCAAAGCACAGTACCAGAGAAGACAAAAGGGCCCCTCAGTGCACTGCTGAATCACAGAGTGAAAGATTTTCATCCGGAAGCACAGGACGCAGAAGTGCTCACTGACACATTTGAGGTCCAGAATGAGCCAGAAGGAAGAGTCCCCCTTTTTTTTTTTTTTGGACACATGAAATAAATACGAGTACCTTCCCTTGCCCACTCGTCCGGGGGAGGGGATGGAAACCACAGCCTTTAGGCACAGCAACTTGTCCAAGATGGACCACACAGCAGTATTTTTGATCGCAGACCCACAAGGGGAAATGAAGTCAACCAGAAAGCATAGTTACTCACCTGTAAGAGGTGTTCTCTGGGGAAAGCAGGAATCAGTCCTCACATATGGGTGACGTCAGCACAGACTGAGCCCTCGTGGAACCATCCGCCCAGCTTTCAAAGAAAGTCTTTGGGAGATGCTACCACGCATGCACGGTCGCCTTTCCGCCCAAGGGTGCCATCTTCCTCAGTCAGATGACATAGCTAAAAGACAGCAAAAATAAAAGATGGTAAAGGAGAAACTCCAAGGAGAGGAGGGAGGATTGTGAGGACTGATTCCTGCTGTCCCTGGAGAACACCTGTTACAGGTGAGTAACTATGCTTTCTCTGGGAACAAGCAGGAAGTCAGTCCTCACATAAGGGACTCCCCAGCTACACACTACAGAAAGCCCATAGCAAAAATAGGGGCTCCCTCATGGGGAGCCGCAAGAAGCAGCAATTAGCCCGTGTACACAGACCACAGTAAGACCACTGTGTCTTATGAACTGGCACTCCGGTAGCCTGAACACAGAAGAGTTGGAGGATAGGAGTTGCCTGCACCCCGAAAAGGTTATGGAGAATAGCCTGGCCGAAGGCACTGTCCTGTCGGGACTTTCTTTCGAGGCAGTAATGGGCTGTGAAGGTATAGAAGACCAGGTGGCGGCCCGGCAGATGTCCACCATCGGAACAGAGCACAAGTTTGCCACCGAGGCCGCCATGGCCCTGACACGGTGTGCTGTGATGCAGCCTTCCAGTGGGAGCCTCGCCTGCTCATAAACAAGGACAAAATAGTCCGCCACCCATGTGGACATCATACGCTTTTTCACCACCTCCCCCAGCCTACTGGGGTTGTAGGAGATGAAAAGCCGAGAAGCTTTGCAGTGTCCCCGAGTATGCTGGATATAGAAGGACAAGGCCCTCTTACAGTTCAAGGTGTGAAGGACCATCTCCGCCCAACTGGAGTGAGCTCTTGGAAAGAAGGTAGGAAGCACCACTTCCTGGTAAAAATGGAAGGGTGACACTACCTTCGCAGGAATTTGGGGTGCATGCAAAGCACCACTGTGTTCTTGTAGAATCTGATATAAGGCGCATCCACCAATCTGGGCCTGGAGCTCGCTAACTCTGCGAGCGGAGGTGAGCACAACCAGGAAAGCCACCTTTCAAGAAAGGCAGCGAAGGTGGCAGGTAGCCAGAGGTTCGAAGGGCGGGTGAGAACTGCCTCAACACCATTTTGAGGTCCTATTCGGTTGCTGGCGGGTAAATCAGGGGCTTCGATAAAAACAGGACCCGAAGGAAACGGGTCACCAATGGCTGAACCGAAAGAGGCTTATCATCCACTGGATGCTGGTGCACCGCCAGGGCACCGAGGTGCACTCGAACGGAGTTAGACATGAGCCCGGAGTAAGAGAGGTGGAGAAGGTACTGTAACACCAGAGCCACCAGGCAGGAGAAAGGATCAGCCCCGTGATCGCCGCACCAAGCAGAGAACCTGTGCCATATGAGGGCGTAAGCCTTTCTAGTAGAGGCTTTGCGAGAGGCTAGCAGAATGTCCTCCACCTCAATCGGAAGGTTGAAAGGGGCCAGAGTCACCCTCTCAGCAGCCACGCTGTCAGCGTCAGGGACCCCAGGTTGGGGTGTAGGAGAAAGCCCCCCTCCTGAGATAGGAGTCTCTGGGCAGTCCCAAGGGGATGGGGCCCTACATGACCAACTGTAGAAGCAGAGGGAACCACGGCTGACTGGGCCACCGAGGAGCTATCAGGATGAGAGAGACCCTGTCGCAGGTGGTCCTGAACAAGGTCTTAGTGATCAGCAGAAGCGGAGGGAAGGCGTACATGAGGTCTTCTGACCATGAGACTAGGAACGCGTCCGCTGCCACCCTGGTGGGGTGAGCTTGCCAGCAGCAGAAGCAGAGCAACTGAATGTTGTCTGAACTGGAAAACAGGTCCATCACGGGTTTCCCCCAAAGCTGGAAAAGTCAATCGTCTATCCTGCGGTCCACCTGCCACTTGTGCGGCTGGAGAACTCTGTTGAGTCTGTCAGCCAGCAGGTTGTCTTGGCCTGGCAGGTACATTGCTCGCAGGAGAATATCCTGTCGAACTGCATACAAGCAAAGGGTTAGAGCATCCTGACAAAGGGTCCGGGAACCCATGCCCCCCTGTTTGTTCACGTAGAACATCGCGCCACCTGGTTGTCTGTCTGGACCAAGACCGGCTGGTGACGCAGGTGGTGACAAAAGACCCTCAGGGCTAGGTATATGGATTAGAGCTCAAGGAGGTTGATCTGCTGGGTGCTCATGTGGTGACCAGGTGCCCTGGGGGGGGTGGAGATCTCTGCAGTGGACTCCCCAGCCAAGCAGGGAGACGTCTGTTGTGAGGACCCTTGAGGGGCTTGAGGCCTGAAAAGGCATGCCTGCCTCAAGATGCTGGAGTGGTGACTGCCACTAGAACAGGGAATCCGCCAATGGGTGGGTAAAAAACCCCTGTCTCGGAGGCAGCCTATGGCCTGAGACCACTGGTCCCAGAGACACCACTACGCCGCTCTCATGTGAAGGTGAGCGTCTGGGGTGACGTGGACCATTAATGCCATGAGCCCGATGAGGCGCAGAAGGTGGTACTGTACGTCCCGAGCTAGAGACATGAGACAATCGGCTCGGTCCCTGGGCAAGAAAGCCTTTGACTAAAGAGTGTCAATCTTTGCCCCAATGAACTCCAGACATTGTGTTGGGAGGAGGAGAGACTTGGGGTAGTTTATGACAAAGCCCAAGTGTTGTAGAACCCAGATGTGCAGTAGCCTGCTGCACCTCGGAGTCCGTGCCTTCCGTTATAAGCCTGTCATCCAGGTAGGGAAAGACAAAGACCTCCTGGAGCCAGAAGAAGGCAGCCATGACTGCCAGGCATTTTTTTGAAGACTTTTGGGGCAGAGGCTAGGCCGAAGAGAAGCACCCTATATTGGAAGTGCCTGCCCCCTACTACCACAAACCTCAGGTATTGCCTGTGGTAGGAGTGGGTAAAAGCATCCATGATATCTAAGGAGCATAGCCAGTCTCCCTGCTGGAGCTATGGCAGCAATGTTCCAAGGAAGAGCATCTTGAACTTCTCCCTCACCAGAAATTTGTTGAGGTTGCGCAGGTTGAGGATGGGTCTTAGACCCCCTGTCCTCTTTGGCACGAGGAAGTATCTGAAGAACCCCTTGCCCTTGAGGTGGTGGGGCACTGGTTTCACCTCTTTGTCCTCGATAAGACCTGCCAACTCCTTCAGAAGAAGCTCCCGGTGGAGGGAAGACCTTAGGGGCTCTCACGGGAAATAAGGGGGAGATGTTTGAGTCAGGTGGAGGAGGTACCCCTCCCTGACTACCAATAGTGCCCAAAAAATCTGTGGTGTGGTCACCCACCTTTGGGGACAGAGGACCAGACATCCCCCTGTTGGCTGCTGACCTCCTTGGGGTAGAGAGGCTATGCTCAAGGAGTTAAAATCTACTCCCTTGCTGAGCTGGAGTCGGTGCCTTGGGTTTTGGAGCTTTCTGCTTACGTGGGCCATATCCATGTCCCTTGACCTGCTGATCCTGTTGAGGAACTGAGGAGGCCTGATACGGTGGGTAGTTTCTGTAAGCAGCACCCTTCCTCGGGTAGAAGGGCTTTTTACCAGAGTCCTTCCATCGGGGAGTGGCAGCGGTCTTTTTTGAGAGCCTGGTGCTCGTCATAAACTCAGTCTCCAGCTCGGCAGCCTTGTCGGTCATGAGTTTGCTAAAGAGGTTCTCTCCTTGGCAGGGGAAAATCAACCAATTTCTCCTGAACCCACTGCTTGAGGTTGGATGACTGCAGCCAAGCTTGGCGGCATGCACTGATGCCAGCCACCACTACTTGAGCCACCAACTCGAACCTGTCATAGACTGCCCAAGACATGAATTTGGAGCATTCACGGACTACTTTGGCCAGGTTCTTGAACCAATGCAGCGGTTCCTCAGAGAGACCAGCCGAGAACCCAGCGAGTTCCTTTACTAGGTCTCTCAGGTACATGCCCATGTACAGCTGATAAGTCTGGATGTGGCCGATGAGCATCGAGCCCTAGTAGCACGTCCTGCCAAGGGTGTCCAGGGTGCGGGCCTCCCTGCCACGGGACACCGAGGAGCGCGTCTTCTGACTTTTCAGCCGACATATGGCCGACTCCACCACCATGGAGTTATGCAGCAGTTGTGACTTCTGGAAGCCTGGGCTCCAGCGGACTCGATACATCGAGTTGAGTAGTTTGCTCACCACCAGCACTGAAGCTGGTGTCTCCCACATTCGGAGCATCAGCCATTCCTGGATGGGAGGAATGGGCATCATGAGCGATTCCCATAGAGGGGCCTCCTGGAGGATTTCCAGTTCATCTACCCAAGGATCCTCCTTTGACTCAGTCGGGAATGCCAGGGCCTTGGACATGTCCTTGACAAAGTACAGGAAGCCTATATCCTCGGGAGGAGACCTCTATCGAGGCTTCGAGACCAGAGAGTCAGATGGGACGTCGCGGTAGCAACGGGTATCGGGGGACTCCTCATCCTCTGTCTCCTACTCGGAGTAGTCCATCAAGGACTCTCATAAAGAGCTTCTCCGTAGGCTTCAGGGCTACCGATGCCCTGTGGCCAGGTGCCCGGCAGACTTGCCGGGGATGACTGTGGTCCCACAAAGCAGGACTCGGAATGCGACCTCAGCCGAGGATCGGCTCGGCCTCCAGAGACGTCTTGGACGTCGAAGGCCTGGTGTTTGGGACGGATGAACCGGTCATGCCAGACAACAGCGCCCGCTGCTAGTTATGTTCCATGGCCGCCATTCTGGACTCCAGGCTAGAAGGCTCCGGCTCCCACAAAGGGGAATCCACGATGAGGATAGTGTCTCGGAACCGCAGCCGGTCCACGGTTGGATCCTTTCCTGGGACCTTCGCAGGCCACTTGTTCTCTGACGCCTCAGACGAACCTCTCGGACTGCGGGACCGGACCTGGGGAGCCCCTGGCCAGTTGGAACCATCCAAGGACACCGCCTTTGAGGGTTTCTTCTTCTTCCTGGGTTCCCTCAAGGGAGACCCCCTTTCTGAGGACCCCCAACAAGGCCTGGGTTCTCAGAGATGTCGGGGCCTCAGACGAGGCCCTGGCCTTTGGAATCACCGGGACTCGGGGGAAAAACTTATCATAGTGCTGCTGGTGGCTCTTGAGGGCCTTACTGGACATCCTCTTACAGAGACCGCAGGCTGCCGGGTCGTGACCAGGCCTCAGTCAGCGGAGACAGAAGTCGTGTGTCGGTCAAGGACAATTTTGGAGCACCAATCACACTTCTTAAAGCCACTGGTAGCAATGGGGGAAAAAGGTTTTTTGTTTTTTTTTTAAACCAACAAGCATCCAATGCTTTGATTAATACGGTCTGCCACCAGTGTGGCTGAGAAGAGAAATATTTGCCTTAGAAAGCGGGTCTTAAGAGTATTTGTAATAGAGCAGCCAGGCACAATGCATAAGCCTAATGGCAGATAAGTCTAGCACATTGGGGTCTGATAGTGCAAATGCTATTTCGCAAGAGCCAGGAAGACGGGAAAATAAATCTTAGCCGAAACTTTGATGGACAACATACCACCTATACAAAACAGAAAGGCCGCAGGGATTTTACTTGCAGATTAACCATTTGGCACCAAGGCATAGCAGTTCAAATGTCTATAGAAATTAGAAGTGAAGGTACCGGATACCTTGGAGCAACAAATTGCAATCAAGGGACGCCAGGAAGACCCAAAATGGAAACCCACTTAACGAATGACTAACTTTTTTTTTTTCCCGGTAACAAATTAGTGTCCCCGCAAAACATAAGGGAACCCAGAAATCAGCTTCTCTGGACCTTTACCGTGGATTAATGGTAAAATCTAGACATTTTCCCAACAAGGGAACTGCTCCCGCGCTGCATAAGGGAAGCAGGAAAGGTGCAGGTCTACTTCCGTAAGACCAAGGAATGATAAGAACTCCCCTTATGAGGCCGCCATCACTATTGATAACTGTTCCATTCAAGTGAAATGAACGGGGACAGTGATGTATTGCCTTGAGATCTAGAAATAACGGAGACCCACTTTTTTTTTTCGAAACCATGGACTAAGGAGAACAGCGCTCGATGCTGAAAAACTTCCACGGTCTCGGAAGCAAGGCTCCTAACTGGTAAATACAAACTGCGAAATTGAGGATGCTCTCCGCTGTCCTTTGTCAAGGCGGCAGAACCAACTAATCTGGTCCCAGGCAAGCAAATTCTAGAGAATACCCTTCGCATATTATCCCGAACACTCACTGCTCTGCCGATTCTAGTCCCCGGTCGGAAGAAAGTCCCAAAGACTTCCAGTCATCGACTGAGCTGCCCTCTGGACCGGGCTGGCTTTTTGGCACTCCCCAAACGGGCTGGCACACCCTGACCATAGACAGATGGAAGGATCTGATTTGCTCTCTACCTACTATCTTTATTCCTGTTTGAGTGTTTATCAGACCTTGCACAGGAGAGAACACCACAATGTCAACAGTTTAGATCACCTGATCAGTCACACAACATCCTGAAACTGCATGGCAACAATCATGGCTTATCTGATTAGACCATTCCCACTCTGTCTACCTCAGGTCATTGTACAAATAAGTTTTGAGCTGTGACGCCCAAGGAATAATCAAAAATTAGGTGGGCGCCACCCCCCTCGATAGCAGCCCCTGCCAGGCACAGAGGTGTGGCCGGCCTGGAGAAACGGCCTGGGAACACTCCCCAGTAAGCCCTCTGAAAACGGTTACACAACCGGATCTCCAGTAAAGTGCATCTCTACAGGCGCAGTTCCCCCGCCTTTGAAGTAAATAAAAAATCTAATTAACCAAAACGAAAACTGCAAAAGCCCCCTTAGAAAGAAACTGCTCCGTCCTGCTTCCTTCTCTGGGGCTTGCCTTCCTCAGGCCCCTAATACAGCCGGAGTAAAAACATAAGCAGGCCTGAATAGAAAGAGCTCGCGCCTAAATGCAGAGGGGTAGATTTCCTTTTAAATAGTGCTAAGTTTCAATCCTACCGGAAACTTACGAACCCCAGGCCAAGGAAATACCTGAACCCCCAAAAAGCTTGAGTATATCCCCAGACTACCAGCTATGCGGCGGAGTCATCTCCAGATAAAGGACCCCAAGGAGCACCATGGATGCGTGTATCTCTCTGAGCTTAGGTGCGGACAGAAGATTTTTGTTTTTCACTTCTCCTCCCAGGGAAATGCATAAGCACCCGGCTGGAGCAAAAGAAGTCCTTTCTAACTGCCCTAGTCATTTCTCATATAGCCAAACTGTTCCCCCACTGCCAACATTTAGTGCCCCTGCTAAGCCAATGATACTAAGCCTGACGAGAAGGGAACAATCAAGAAACAGGCTTGAAATGAATGTAAACTCAATTAAAACCCTAAGGTACAAGGAGCCCGCTTGGGATCAGTGTCCCCCAGTTACCTGCACTGCAGCTGAGCTGAGAAGCCAAGCAGTGTCAGGTCTGGCCAGCCTTCGGAAGAGGCCCACTCCACAGCACCGGTGCTGAAAGTGTAGTGATATTTTCCTTTCTCTACGCCACCTGCTAGCCAATCCAGGGGCTGAAAGTGGCACTTGACCAGAGACTACCTAAGGAGCTAAACTGTCTTCCCTTAGCTCCCACATACACCTAAAACCCCTCAGCAATGACGGAACAAAGCCTTCATTTTTTTTTTTAAACAACTAAAATGAATAAGAACTACATTAAATTAAATTAAATTACATGGAAGCAAATAACATGTGGAAAATAATTCTAACTGCCAGACTAGGCGGTTCAAAAAAAAGAAACCGAGACTGTGGCCGCGAGAAGAAAAGAAAACTTAGTCTGCCTCACGCTTGCAAAAGCGTGGGAGTCAATGGCCCGCGCTTCCTCCGGCCTGTTACACCACCGAAATGCCTGCAATTGAAGTGGGAACCAATCATATCCCCAACCTTTGCCTCAGAGCAATCTGAAAATATATCTGCAAATACATCTGCCTCGTGCCCTTAAAATGCACGGGAAGAACTGCCTGCGACTCTTCAGGGCGTACTTTCCCACCAAACACTCCCGATTAGGGCCAGCAGGTCTCTCCAAACTTTAGAAGCGCGTTGGTCCACCTACCCTGCTCAGTGCTGACTTTGCCCCCACTGAATCTTCCGCCGCGCCGTACGACTGCCCTGAGATCCACGGTGCTGCTCTGAAGAATAGAACAGCTACTGCTGAGAGGGCCTTCCTGCACCGGCTGCTTCTGCCAATCATCCCAGGAATTAACGCGGGGCAACACCGCCACTGAAAGGCAGGACTTTAATCTGCTGTTCAGCTCCCCTCCGTCCAAGCCAGGAGGGAAGATCAGCACTGAAAGTCGGAGGGGCTTGAGAGAGAAAGGGATAATACCGGCACGTACCCAGGTCGACCCCCCTGACCTCCCTCTTCCCCCCCCCCCCCCAACTACTTTACTAATCATCGAAGACCCACATTAACTTGGATGAAATTAACTTAAATTATATAGGAAGAAAAAATAAATATTAAACCTGTCACTAATGCTGCTTATCTTTCCTCTAGTGAGCCCAGCACATAAGCTCACAACGTCCTCCTGCTGCATGGAGACTGGACACACTGGGGCTGATGGGAGATACCAGCAGACAATATCCAGTGATGTCACGACTTTGACATGCCCAGTCTCCATGCTGCAGGAGGAGGTACACTACCCAGAGGTGGAGGACTAAACTGGAGGAACGATAAGGAAAATTAAATTAAATTAAATGAATTCACTATTGATTTGTTATAACTGATTACAGATAAATTAGTCTTTGATTAACAATGCCATATTTATTGCTATTTACGGAAAGGAGAATTATCAAGACTAGCATCATGAAAACTGCAGCAACTGGCTAACAATTGCTGAAATAATTTAGACTAACCTTCCGTGATATTTTGTCTTGAGAATATTTTTAAATTGTACTTAAAAACATTAACATGTCAGAGCCAAGTTGCAATTTACCACGGGGAAATTGAAGCAAAATGTTCAGTAGGATGGGGCAAAAATATTGCTTCAATTTGCATGTATTTGTTCCTGCAACCAGAGTTGAAAAACAAAACATAAGTAATTCTCAAATTCATATTTTATAAACCTTAATAGTCAGAGATTCTTTTATTTAAACCTTCTTCATATTAAATGCAATAGGATTTATGTACAAAATTCTCAGGGCACTAATCTCATTTAACTCAAATATTTATCTGGTATTAGACAGATTACCTGTTTATATCTTTCCACATTGACACCTTCCAGCTGACTGAGACGCACTAAATTGGTTCCAACTAAGATTCTCAGTTCTTGTCTCTCCCGCTCCCTTTTTTCTTTGTCTCTGCTGTGGCCTTGGTGTTGCATTCTCACCCACAGTTTGTTCATTTCAGCAAAGTTTAGCAGCACAAAATCCATGGAATCACTGATGTCACCTGTTACTTCTTCACTGCAATTAGATTTTTAAAAATCAACACCATACAGATTTCTGTATACAATTTTTTTTTCTAACCGTCCGACCTGGTGGTACAAACAGTGCCACAGACGATCACCTCTGATAACCTGGCGGTAACTAGGAATTTACGTGATAAATGAATTTGATGAACACAACCTGGCCTATAAAGTAAAGGTGGACTTTGTTAAAAAAAAAACACACAAAAAAAAAAAAACCACAGGGCCAAAAATAGTAAAGTATGTTTCAACTAAGGGAAAGGCGTTCCCCATGGAGATCAGACTGGAAGAGGACAGTTTCCCTACAGCAGAAGAGAAATAAAGCATAGTTACTCACCTGTAACAGGTGATCTCCGGGAACAGCAGGAATTCAGTCTTCACATATGGGGTATAATCAGTACCGACGGAGCCTGCATGGGAACGCTCCCCAGCGTCCAACAGGAAAGCTTTTGGGAGCATCCCACAGCGTCTGCGTGCTGCCTTCCCGCCTTTCCCAACTGTCCCTCTCCAGTTGAGTTTAAAGCTGAGACAAGAGAGGGAAAGAGAAAGAGAGAGGGAAAGAGAAAAAGAGAGAGAAAGAGAAAAAGAGAGGGAAAGAGAAAAAGATAGAAAGATACAACTCCTAGGGGAGGAGGGTGGGTTGTGAAGACTAAATTCCTGCTGTTCCAGGAGATCACCTGTTACAGGTGAGTAACTATTTATTTATTTAACATTTCTTATATACCGCCTTTCATGATATCAAGGCAGTTTACATTGAACAAACTGAAATTACATTGAACAGGGCATTATAACTTGGAGATAACTATTTTACAGGGAACATGGGCTATGGAGGATTAAGTGGCTTGCCCAAGACCAGAAGGAACACCTGTGGGAATAGAAACCCCAGTCCTTCCGGCCCAAGGTTGCTGTCCTCTAGTGGGATTTGAACCCCCGACCTTCCGGCCTGAAGTACCTTGCCCCAACCACTAGGCCACTCCTCCACTATGATATCTCCACGAACAAGCAGGAATGTAGTCTTCACATATGGGGACTCCCTAGCTGCAGATGCCAGGGAGATGGCCCCAGAAGGTTGTGTGCCCCTGTGAAAGGGCTCCACTTCCCCCCATGGATCTCTGGCATCCTACCAGGGATGGTGGGTAGGAGTTGATTAAGTCTGGAACAGGTGTTGAAGAACAGTCTGACCAAACAAGGCATACCAGCAGGAGTCCTTGTCTAAGCAGTAATGGGCTGTGAAGGTATGTACCGAAGCCCAAGTAGCTGCTCAAAAGATGTCATCGATAGACACAGAGTGAAGATGAGCCATTGAGGCTACCATGGCTCTCACATTGTGAGCTCTGACATGGCCGCCAAGAGGAAGGTTCTTACTCTCATAGGCAAAAGATAATACACTGTGCAATCCAGCTGGACAGTGGCTTTTGGAGACTGGAAGTCCCAAATGACTAGGATCAAAAGCAACAAAGAGTTGAAAGGATTTTCTATGTTGCTGTGTCCTTTGCAAGTAAAAAGCCAAAGCTCTTTTACAGTCCAAAGTACGAAGATTGCTTTCTGCATTTGAGGCGTGAGCCCTTGGAAACTATACAGGCATAAAGTGTGGATGAGTCCTAAGGACTACCTTATCATGATGGAACCTTGTATAAGGAGGATCAGCCACCGACACTTGCAATTCACTGATGCGACGTGCTGATGTGATTGCAATGAGAAAGATAACCTTCCAGGAAAGGAATTTCAAAGAGGCAGTGCCTAATGGTTCAAAGGGTGGTTTCAATGAGCTGCCCAAGTACCAGATTTAAGTCTCATGCCACCGGTGTTGGCTTAATGGGAGGCTTAGTTAAAGGAAGGCCTCTCATAAATCTCACTATGAGAGGATGAGAGGAAATAGGTTGTCCATCTAGAGGCTTGAAAGAAGCTACAACAGCACTCAAATGGACTCTCACTGAATTGGTCTTAAGCCCTGCATTTGATAAATGGAGGTACTCCAGTAATGATTCAAGAGATATCGCAAGAGGATTAAGACCCTTCTGCGAGCACCATATGGTAAGCCTTTTCCACTTAAATGCATAAGAGCATCTTGTGGAAGGCTTCCTGGAAGCATGAAGGATATCTTTTACCTCCTGGGAAAGGTTAAGACCGTGAAGTTCTAGGCTTTCAGCAACCAGGCCCTGAGATGAAGAGACTGGGGATTGGGATGCCACAGCATCCCGTCCTCTTGAGAAAGAAGATATGGAGCAGATCCTAACTCCAGAGGCGGAGCTTGAGAGAGATGTAGGAGCAGAGGGTACCACGGTTGCCGTGGCCAACGTGGAGCTATGAGGATCTGAAGCTTGAACAGGGTTTTGGGAATTAGGGGAATAGATGGAAAGGCATACAGGAAGTCCTGACTCCAATGAAGGAGGAAAGCATCCCTGGCCTAACAACCTCGAACCGGAATTCTGGAACAGAACCGGGGAAGTTTGGCATTCAGCAGACTTGCAAAGAGGTCTATGTCCGGGGTTCCCCAAATTTGAAAAATCTTGGCCACCTGGTCTGCATGGAGAGACCATGCGTGTGGAAGCAGAACTCGACTGAGTTTGTCTGCCCAAGAGTTTTGAATGCCTGGAAGATACACCGCAAGGAGATGAATCTGATGCTCTCTGACGAGGGCCCATAGTCGCAAAACTTCGTTGCACAGCGGCCGAGAGCGTGTTCCCCCCTGCTTGTTCACATAGAACATGGCTACCTGATTGTCCGTTTGAACTAGGACTGTCTTGTAGCTGAGCTGGGTGTGAAATACTCTAAGAGCAAGGAAGATTGCTCTGAGCTTCAGGAGGTTGATATGGAGATAGGCCTCCTGTGGAGTCCAGGTACCCTGGGGTACAGAGGCCATGCAGGTGGGCTCCCCAACCCACCTGTGAAGCATCTGTTGTAGAGTGGCTTGGGGTGGGGGTTACTGAAAAGGAGACCCCACCAGAAGGATTTTGGGTGACTGCCACCATTAGAAGAACAAAATAAGGCGATCTGAATTTGCTATTTTGTCTGACAGGCAACCTGAGGACCGAGTCCACTGGGCTGCCCTCATATGGAGAAAAGCATAAGGATCCACATCACGGTGGATGCCATGTGGCCTAGCAACTGTATTTTTTTCCGAGCAGTGAGGTGAGGTTTCAGAACTGCTTGGGAAGCTAGCTGCACAATGCGAAGGCAGCGGGTCTGTGGAGGCCCTTGTCTGTCTGGTATCCAGAAGATCTCCTATAAACTCTAGGGATTGAGTGGGAGCAAGGTTGGACTTTGTGAAGTTTATGACAAGTCCCAAATACTGAAGGTTGCGCATTGTGCGAGACAGCGCCATCCAGGCCTCTGGCTCTGAAGGGGCTCGAATGAGCCAGTCATCTAAGTAAGGGAAGACGAATATTCCCAGGGTGCGGAGAAATGCTGCTACCACAGCCATGCATTTTATGAACACCCTTGGTGCAGAAGCCAGGCCAAAAGGAAGAATCCTGTATTGGTAGTGCTTCCCTTGAAACAGGAATCAAAGGAACTTTCGGTGAGTTGGATGGATGAGAATATGAGTGTATGCATCCTTGAGATCTAGAGAACAAAGCCAATCCTGACTCTGAAGATATGGCAGCAGAGTTCCTAGAGAAATTATTTTGAACTTCTCTCTGAACAGGAATTTGTTCAATTCTCTGAGGTCTAGAATGGGTCTGTGTCCTCCTGTTTTCTTTGGAATAAGGAAATAGGGGGAGTAAAACCCTGCACCCCGTTGGGGAATGGGCACCTCTTCTATTGCCCTTTGAGCAAGGAGCATAGTGACCTCTTGACCTAACCGGTCGTTGAGAGAGGTCTGAGAATTCAACTGTCTTACTATTGTAGGAGGGGGCATGCTGGGGAAATGAAACTTGTACCCCTCTCTTAAAACAGAGTCCAATTTTCTGCCGTTATCTGACCCTGTCTTGGGGCAAAATGACATAACCTTCCTGGAATGGTGGAGGGTTCCAGGCCGTTTAGAGCCAGGAAGGCAAAGTTCTCTAGACAGGAGTCAAAGCCCCTGTGGAGGCTGAATCTGCTGAGCCAGTTGAGGCTTAGCTGCTTTTGGCTTCTTTTGTTGCCTAGGTTGTTGCTGCTGTCCCTTTTGGGCAGACTGACCTGAACGATGTCCCAGCTGGGTATAGGTGGGATAGCATAGTTACTCACCTGTAACAGGCGATCTCCGGGAACAGCAGGAATTTAGTCTTCATATATAGGTACGTCGGTACCGACGGAGCCTGCGCAGGAACGCACCCCAGCATCCAATTAGAAAGCTTTTGGGAGCATCCCACAGCGCCTGCGTGCTGCCTTCACACCTTTCCCAACTGCCTCTCTCCAGTTGAGTTTTAAAGCTGAGACAAAGAGAGAGAGAGAGGGAAAGGAAAAGAGATAGAGAGATACAACTCCTAGGGGAGATGGGTGGGTTGTGAAGACTAAATTCCTGCTGTTCCTGAAGATCACCTGTTACAGGTGAGTAACTATGCTATCTCCAGGAACAAGCAGGAATGTAGTCTTCACATATGGGGACTCCCTAGCTCTAGATGCCAGGGAGAGACCCAAGAAGTTGTGTGTCCCTGTGAAGGGCTCCACTTCCCCCCAAGGATTTCTGGCATCCAACCAGGGATGGTGGATAGGAGTTGATTAGGTATGGAACAGGTGTTGAACACTCTGACCAAACAAGGCATCCCGGCGGGGGTCCTTGTCCAAGCAGTAATGGGCTGTGAAGGTATGAACCGAGGCCCAAGTGGCTGCTCGACAGATGTCGTCGATAGACACAGAGGGCAGATGAGCCATTGAAGCTGCCGTGGCACTCACATTGTGAGCTGTGACATGGCCCTCCACAGGAAGATTCTTACTCTGATAGGCAAAGGAAATACACTGAGCAAACCAGTTCGACAGTGTTCTCTTGGAGACTGGAAGTCCCAAATGAGAAGGATCAAAAGCAACAAAGAGTTGGGAGGACTTTCTATGTTGCTGTGTTCTTTGCAAGTAAAAGGCCAAAGCTCTTTTACAGTCCAAAGTATGAAGATTCCTTTCTGCATTAGATGCATGAGGCCTTGGAAAAAACACAGGCAGGTAGACTGCTTGGTTTAGATGAAAAGGCGAGACCACCTTTGGCATAAAGTGTGGATGAGTCCTAAGGACTACTTTGTCATGATGGAACCTTGTATAAGGTGGATCAGCTACTAGTGCCTGCAACTCACTGATGCGGCATGCTGACGTGATTGCAATGAGAATGAAATTCCTTTCTTGGAAGATTATCTATGAGGTAGTAGTTAAGGGTTTGAAAGGTGGCTTCATAAGTTGACGAAGAACCAAGTTTAAGTCCCATGCCACCGGTGGTGGCCTAATGGGAGGCTTAGTTAGAAGGCGGCCTCTCATAAATCTTGATATAAGAGGATGGGAGGAAATAGCTTCTCCATTTAGAGGTTTGAAGGAAGCTGCAATAGCACTCAAATGGACTCTTAATGAGTTAGTTTTAAGTCCTGCATTGGATAAATGGAGGAGATACTCCAGTAATGATTCCAGAGGTATCTCTAGGGTGTTAAGACCCTTCTGTGAACACCATATGGTAAACCTTTTCCACTTGAAAGCATAAAAGCATCTTGTGGAAGGCTTTACTTGAGGGAGGTTAAGATCTTGGAGATCTAGTCCTTCAGCAACCAAGCTCTGAGATGCAGAGACTGGGGATTGGGATGCCATAACATTCCGTTCTCCTGAGATAGGAGATCTGGAGCAGACCCTAACTCCAGGGAGGGAGCTTGAGAGAGATGTAGAAGCAGAGGGTACCACACTTGCTGCGGCCAATGTGGAGCTGAGAATCATACGGCCTCTGTCTCTCTGAAGCTTGAACAGAGTTTTGGGAATTAGGGGATAGGGTGGAAAGGCATAAAGGAAGTCTTGACCCCAGTGAAGGAGGACAGCATCCCTGGCCTGAGAGCCCTGATCCGGAATTCTGGAACAGAACTGGGGAAGTTTGGCATTCAACGGACTTGCAAAGAGGTCTATGGTCCGGGGTTCCCCAAATCTGAAAAATCTTGGCCACTTGGTCTGCATGTAGAGACCATTCGTGTGGAAGCAGAACTCGACTGAGTGTCTGCCCAAGAGTTTTGTATGCCTGGAAGATACACTGCCAGGAGATGAATCTGATGCTCTCTGGCGAGGGCCCATAGTCGCAAAGTTTCGTTGCAAAGCAACAGAGAGCCTGCTCCCCCATGCTTGTTCATGTAGAACATGGCTACTTGATTGTCCGTATGAATGAGGACTGTCTTGTAGCTGAGCAGGGTGTGGAACACTCGAAGAGCAAGGAAGATGGCTCTGAGTTCTAAGAGATTGATATGTAGATGCATCTCCTGTGGAGTCCAAGTGCCTTGGATGGAGAGGTCTTGCAGATGAGCTCCCCAACCCATTGGTGAAGCATCTGTCATGAGAGTTGCCTGGGGTAAACGTTGTTGAAATGGGGACCACAGCAACAGGTTGTGAGTGGACTGCCACCATTGGAGAGACAAAATAAGGCAATTTGAGTTTGCTATTTTGTCTGACAGGCACCCTGATGCCTGGGTCCATTGAGTGGATAGAGTCCACTGGGCTGCTCTCATATGGAGGCGAGCATAAGGAACCACATGCACTGTAGATGCCATGTGGCCTAGTAGTTGTAACATTTATCGGGCAGTGAGATGAGATTTTAGCACTGCCTGAGAAGCTAACTGCACCATGCGAAGGCAACGGGCCTGGAGGAGATAGGCCCTTGCTTTCCTGGTATCCAGCAAAGCTCCTATAAACTCTAGGGACTGAGTGGGAGTTAGACTGGATTTTGGGATGTTTATGACCAGATCCAAATACTGAAGGATATGCATTGTGCAAGATAGAGAAATCCTGGCCTCTGACTCTGATGGGGCTCAAATGAGCCAATCGTCTAAGTAAGGGAAGACGAATATTCCTAGAGTGCGAAGAAATGCTGCTACCACAGCCATGCATTTCGTAAACACCCTTGGTGCAGAGGCCAGGCCAAAAGGAAGCACCCTGTATTGGTAGTGCTTTCCTTGAAAAAGGAACCGAAGGAACTTTCTGCGAGATGGATGGATGAGAATATGAGTGTACGCATCCTTGAGATCTAGAGAACATAGCCAATCCTGACTCTGAAGGTATGACAGCATAGTGTTCCTAGAGAAACCATCTTAAATTTCTCCTTGAACAGGAATTTGTTCAGTTCTCTGAGGTCTAAAATAGGTCTGTGTCCTCCTGTTTTCTTTGGGATAAGGAAATAGGGGAAGTAAAACCCAGTACCCTGTTGAAGAATGGGTACTTCTATTTCCCCTTGGACAAGCAGCATAGTGACCTCTTGATCTAATAGATTGATAAGAGAGGTCTGAGAACTGAACTGTCTTACTATTGTGGGAGGGGGCATGCTCGAAAAATGGAGCTTGTACCCCTCTTTTATGATGGAGAGTGTCCAATGGTCTGCTGTTATCTGTCCCCACCTGGGGGCAAAGTAACACAACCTTCCTGGAATGGTGGAGGGCTCTGGTCCCTTGAGAGCCAGGAAGGCTAAGTTCTCTAGATGAAAGTCAAAGGCCTTGTGGAGGCTGAGACGGTTGAGGCTTAGCAGTCTTTGCTTTCCTTTGTTTGGGAGGTTGCTGACTTTTCCGGACAGGTTGACCTGCAGAGTGTCCCTGCTGGGAATAAGCAGGATAAAACCTTTTCTTTTTGGAAAAAATGGTTTTTTGAAAGATCTTTCTTGCAGGTTCAGCTGTGGCCTTGGATAATCTATCCAAGGTGGAGTTGTCAGCATCCAACTCATTAGACTGAACTTCAAGGTCTCTTCACTTGAGTGATAATTGTCCAAGCAGAAAAAATGTTCATTCAAAACACAAACGGGGGTGTTGAAGCTCTATCTTTTCTATAGTGGCTTTTCTATTCTATCAGAGAAAAGGTCTCAAACTGTTAGCACTTAGCGAAAGGATTTCCCAGCTGGTGCCTCACTTGCATCAATGACCTTCTCTGTTACTTCTAGCCTACTTTAAAAGCTTCTTTTTAATTCTTTGAAATCGCCTTATAACACCTTCAAATGGAGAAGATCTAAAAAATGATTCCAAAAACTCCCCACAAAGCCACTTTGTAAAAGATAGAGCTTCAACACCCCCGTTTGTGTTTTGAGTGAGCATCCAACTCATTGGCTTTTTCCTGCCAATCTTTGCCAAACAGGTTCTCACCAGTACAAGGAATATTGCCCAGTTTGTCTATGGCAATGGCAGAGGTTCTGCTTATGCACTCAAAACAGTCAAAAGCTGCACGATTGACAAATTTAGAAACATCCTGGGCATGTTTGACCAATGTGAGAAAATCCTGCCTTCTATCTTCAGGAAGAAGAGGGCTCAAAACCTCTAGATCTCCTGTGATTTCCTTCAGGAACATTCCCATATATAAAATATAGGAACTGATCCTGGCAGAAAGCATGAAGCTTGGAAAGTACGACATCCAAAAGCATCCAAAGTTCTGCACTCACGTCCTGGAGGATTAGAGTCATGCCTCTTTGCACTCTTGATCCTTCTCATAGCTGATTCCACTACAATAGAGTGGTGAGGAAGCTGAGTCTTCTGGAAACCAGGACATGGAGGGACTCGATACATAGTATCCAGTCTACGAGAGTGAGGAGAGGTGGTAAGAGGAGTCTCCCACATTCTCAGCATGAGATCATGCAAGATCTCATGGATGGGTAGAGCAGCTGCCTCTTTAGGAGCTTTGGGATATTGTAAAATTTCCAACTCCTTTGCTCTGGGCTCTGTTTCAGGAGCAACAGTAATGGACAGACCTCGAGCCACCTCCCTGATGAAGTCCTGAAAGGAAATATCCTCTGGAGGAGACATCCTGCGTTTTTGGGAGGAAGGCTCCTCTGGGAGAAGTACTCCCGTACCGACAGAACTGTCAGAATCCCCAGATTCCTCTGACGACTTGAAGTACCTTCTGTCCGGATGCTCTTGAAGAGCCTGATACCCATACCGACCGGGGAGAACCGGTACCGGTGCATCGGTACCGGAGGGCATCGCATGACTGTGTGCCGGCAATGCAGACACCGATGTCAATACCGATACTGTCAGTACGGTGCCGATACCAGTGCCAGAATCGGTGCCGGTACCGGTTGAACTGTCTGATGCAGTTCTAAGGGTGTCGATGCCGCAAGGAGAGCCGCCAGACTGCGTTCAATAGCCAGGAACCTCTGGTCTATCGACGCTGCCGATGCCTGGATGTCGGTACCGGAGAAAACAGCCGGTACCCCAGAGCATGGCAGCAGTAGTTCTGCCGAGGTTGAGGCCTCGAGAACTTCCTGGAGCCCCGATAATGCTTTGGAAGCTGAAGCCTCCCGCCAGGGCAATTTTGCCGGTGCAGAATCCTCAAGGGCAACGCCAGAGGCATCTCGATGCTTGGAAGGAGATCAACCCTTTGAGGACCGGCTAGACTTGTGTTTAGTTACCTGAGATCCACGGGAGGAAGAGAAGGCCCTGGAAGACGTCGATGCCACCGAGGCTGCATCAGAGGGAAACAGGGTACTGAGCTTAGCAGCTCGGTTCTGCCGACCTCTTTTAGACATCATGGCACAGATCATACATTCCGTGATGGAGTGGTCAGGGCTTAAACATTTAAGACACCACTCATGGGTGTCGGTGACGGAGATGGTACCGCCACACTTGGTGCACTTTTTGAAACCCGAAGCGGATTTTTCCATTGTGGAGGAATTTTGGACCTAGGGCCCAAAATGGCGCGTGCACCTGGAAAAAAAATACTAAGTATATATATATTTTATTTTATTTTTTAAAGAAAAGAAAGAACCACCGGCGGTACCGGTAAAGCATCGAGGAAGGCAGACGCGACCACAAAAAAGAAGGGCAATAAGGAAAATTTTCTGCGGTGACAGGAACAACGACCTGCTGGCTCCACAGAAAACGAAGAACTGGAGAGAGGCAGTTGGGAAAGGCGGGAAGGCAGCACGCAGGCGCTGTGGTATGCTCCCAAAAGCTTTCTAATTGGACGCTGGGGAGCATTCCTGCGCAAGCTCCGTCAGTACCGACGTACCCATATGTGAAGACTACATTCCTGCTTGTTCCTGGAGATAAAACTTTCTTCTTGCTGAAGAATGGTTTCTTCGAGGATCTTTTCCTCGCAGGATCAGCTGTAGATTTGGACAATCTATCCAAAGTGATATTGTCAGCATCAATCTCATTAGCTTTTTCCTGCCAATTCTTGCCAAAGAGATTCTCTCCTGTGCAAAGGTACATTCCCCAGTTTGTCCTGTACCGAGATTTCCAAGTCAGGCAATCCTACGTGCACCTATGGCAATAGCAGAGGTTCTGCTTATGCATTCAAAGCAGTCAAAGGCTGCACGATTCACAAACTTGGAAACATCCTGAGCATGTTTAACAAGAGCAAGATAATCTTGCCTCTTATCAGGAAGGAGAGGGCTCATAAGCTTTAAGTCTCCTGTGACTTCCTTAAGGAACATTCCCATATACAAGATATAGGAACTGATCCTAGCAGGGAACATGGAAGCCTGGAAGGATTGACGTCCAAAGGCGTCAAGAGTCCTACACTCATGTCCTGGAGGATTAGATGCATGCCTTTTTGCACTCTTTATCCGTCTCATGGCTGATTCCACCACTATGGAATGGTGTGGTAATTGAGTCTTCTGAAACCCAGGACAAGGAGGAACTCGATACATGGTGTTGAGTCTGACAATGAGGAGATGTGGTCAGAGGTGTTTCCCACATCCTTAACATAAGATCATGCAAGATCTCATGAATAGGTAGGGTAGCTGCCTCCTTGGGAGCTTTAGGATATTGTAGGATTTCTAATTCCTTTGCCCTAGGCTCTTTTTTAGGAGCCACTGTGATGGAAAGACCCTGGGCCATATCTTGAATAAAATCCTGAAAGAACATATCCTCTGGTGGAGACATACTATGCTGAGGAGAAGAGGAATCCTCGGGAAGAAGTACTCTGGTATCGGCAGAGCTTTCAGAGTCTTCAGACTCATCCGAGGATTCGAAGTATCTCCGATCCGGGTGATCGTGCAAGGCACGGTACCGGAGTGGTCCGGTATAGACTTGTCGATGCCGGATAGAGACGCATTACTTGGTCCTGGTAGAATACCTGTCGATGTCGGTGCCGGTACCAGAGTCGGTGCCGGCACCAGTTGAATTGTCTGAAGCAGTTTCAGGGGCATTGAGGCCATGAGAAGAGCAGTCAGACTGTGTTCAATAGCCAAGAATCTCTGGTCTATTGACGCTGCCGATGCTTGGGTATCGGTGCCGGAAAAGCGGCCAGAACCCCAGAGCATGGCACCAGTAGTTCTGCCGAGGTTGAAGCCTCGAGAACATCCTGGAGCCTCGTTAGTGTTTTGGAAGCTGAAGCCTACCGCCGGGGCAATTTTGCCGGTGAAAGTCCCTTAAGGGCAACGCCAGAGGCATCTCGCTGTCTAGAAGGAGATCTACCCTTTGAGGACCAGCTAGATTTATGTTTAGTTACCTGAGATCCATGGGAGGAAGATGAAGCCCTGGAGGACGTCGATGCCACGGAGGCTGCATCGGAGGGAAAAAGGGTGCTAAGCTTAGCAGCTCGGTTTTGCCGGCCCCTTCTTCACATCATTCCACAGGCAACACACTCTGAAATAGAGTGGTCAGGACCTAAATATTTGAGGCACCACTCATGGGTGTCAGCACTGTTCCCTCTAAGCTGTGCGCGTGTGCACGCGCGCGCACACACACCTCGCCGAGTGAGCGCACATACTTTACAACAGAGCGCACAAAAATTACAGCTCTGATTCTGATAGAAAACACACCCATCTTAAAATTGAAAAGTTATTGTAATTACTAGAAATTTTCCACTTCATTTAGTAATCGTCTATTTTCATTTAATTTTATTAACATCAATGTGGTGTACATACTGTATTCTGACGTATAGTCAAATTTTAAAGTATATAACTCCGAGTGTCGTTATGTGGCGCACAAAAATTTAACATTCCTTCAAAAGCTGCACAGCTGATATTTTATGCGCACACAGCCTACAGAAAATTAGAGGGAACACTGGGTGTCAGTGATGGAGATGGTACCGCCACACTTAGAACACTTTTTAAAACCTGAAGCGGGTTTTTCCATTCTGAGGAAAAGAAAATTGGGCCTAGTGCCCAAAATGGCCTGTGGAAACCGAGAAGAAAATTACTGGAAGAAGACTCCAGAAAGAAAGATTTTTTTTTTTGGAAAAAAGAAAAGAACCACCGGCGGTACCGGTATAGAGTCGAGGGAAGGCA
Organism: Ichthyophis bannanicus; assembly: GCA_033557465.1. Lineage (NCBI taxonomy): Eukaryota > Metazoa > Chordata > Amphibia > Gymnophiona > Ichthyophiidae > Ichthyophis > Ichthyophis bannanicus. The sequence goes on from CM066034.1 coordinate 158,665,342, forward strand.
GACGCGACCACAAAAAAAGAAGTATAAGGAGGAACCTTTTCTGCGGTGACAGGATGTGCGACCTGTCGGCTCCGTGGAAAAGGAAGAACTGGAGAGGGACAGTTGGGAAAGGCGGGAAGGCAGCACGCAGGCGCTGTGGGATGCTCCCAAAAGCTTTCCTATTGGACGCTGGGGAGCGTTCCCGTGCAGGCTCCGTCGGTACCGATACCCCATATGTGAAGACTACATTCCTGCTTGCTCCTGGAGATAAAGATTAGCCTCTGGTGGTCCAAAAAAGGAACTAGACATATTAAAAAAAGGGACAGATATAAAAATAAAATAAACATAGGCAACAAAAAAATGTGCCTTTCTTAAAACAGACAGATCTCCAAGAGATGTTCTGCAAAGCCTGCAAAAAATATGGATGATAAAAGAAATGTGATTTTATTTTTTTAACATTGAAAAGCGTATCAATTGTATATCAGTACTCACCTTCTCCGCTCGTCAAATCACCAGTAGTCACCCTCTCTCCCCCTTCTTCCCCTCACCCCTTATCTCCTCTCTTACCCTGTCTATCTCAAGCCATGGCCATCTGCTCCTGCCAAAGCCTACACGGACTGGCAACATTTCATGCCCACATGGCCAGGAACAGCACCGGTTTCTCTGGGTCCATATGGCAGATGACAGTGCTCTCCTTCCCTGTGGCCCAGGTAGCCAAACAGTGCTTCCTCCTTATGGGCCTGTGCAGCCAAAGGATTGTGCTCTCTTCACAGCCAAAGCATTTGAAAGCAGCACTAACTCTTCTTCTAAGGCCCATCATTGATGTAACTCTGTGGCTGCCTGGAAACCTGATCAAAAACCTGTTTTGTTTTGGTTTTTTAGCAAGCTTTTCATTAAAGAAATCTTTCAGCTCTCTGTAGCTTCTCTTGGATACTTGGCCTCCTTCTTCACCTCCACTTTTTCCTCCTTTCCTCATGTTTTTTTTTCTTTCATACCAGAAAAACTGTTCTACTGCTCTCCCCATCCTCTCATTCTTTCTACCCTTTGTCCTGCCTTGCTGTCTTTATTTTATATTTAGTCTTAGTGTTCTGTTGGATGGCTTTGTAAAGTACTATGATGTGTACTCGGAAAGAAACAAACATGCATGAATTTACCTTAAAGGGCTGGAAATGACCTAAGAGGTTGGATTTTGGCCCATAAGCCAAAGTTTGCCTATCCTTGCAGTGGAGGACAAAGGCACATCTGATAAACTAGAAAATACAACTAGGAAAGAAAATCTATCTTAGAAAAGGCCAGAGGCTACAGCAGCACTAACGAAGCAGTAATGTCTCCCTACTCATGATAAAACTACAAGCGAAACCAAGGAGGTGGCTTGCAGTCCACTACTACAAAAAAAGGTTTTACAGAATGGTCAACTGCAAAAACAGACTAAAGTTAAAACAGTTCTGCAAAGTCTAATAAGCTAGATTCCAAGAAAACATCAAGCAGAAAGACACAGTTTTTCTCAGTCCCTTTTACTCTTCCACCAAATGGTGGCGCAAAGTGATAAATTTCAAACAGTTAAGAGGAGATGATTATGCCTGCCCCTAGACGTTCCCAGGTGCTACCTTATTTTTAAAAAAAATTTTTTTTAACATATCCAGCCTCTTTTTTAGCATACTGATTCTACAAGCTTCCTACTGTTTTCTATCCTGCAGTGAGCAGAACGCCCTATTAATTTAATGGAGCTGTGTACATCAAGCTTGCCTGTTTCTAACATGTGCTATGGGCCCCTATCAAGCCAGCTCTAAAACACCTTCCTGGTAAAAGAGGATTTTTTGTGCTAAATGGAGGGAGAAGCGGCCTAGTGATTGGGGCAAGTTACCTTGGGCTGGAGGGCCAAGGATTTGAATCCTGCTAGAGGACAGCAACCTTGGGCCGGAAGGACTGGGGTTTCTAGTCCCACAGGCACTCCTTATGGTCTTGGCCAAGCCACTTAACTCTCCGCTGCCTCAGGTACAAAAACAGATTGTGAACAGTTTGGGGACAAGGGAAAAATATATACAGGGTGGCCCAAAATAAGTGAGAACATCTCGTAGCATATAAGTTATTTAAAAATTCAAAAAGACAGATGTAAACGATTGACAAATTTAAAAAAAAAATAGATGGCGACCGGAAATTGTCAAAATAAAGACATATGGCTAATAAAGGTAATTAAGTAAACTATTTAAGCTTTTAATTTACGAGATGTTCTCACTTTTTTGGGCCACCCTGTATATAGTACCTGAATGTACACTGCTTGACTGGTAGAAAAGCGGTAACTAAGCCTAGTTAAATAAATAAAATTAATTAGCATCGTCTCTCACCTGTAACTGATGTTTTCTGTAGACAGCAGGATTGATCAGGCACTAAGTATTAATGTTCTGAACATGCACTGCCTTCCCATACACAGCAATCTCATTACCTTAATTAGTTCCATAGTTCAAATAATGATACAACTCTCAGAGAGGTAAGAGGGACTGTATGCCTGATCAATCCTACTGTCTACAGAAAACATCAGTTACAGGTGAGAGACGATGCTAATTAATTTTATTTATTAACTGTTGAATGTGAAAAAAAAGTGGTGCTACTTAACTAACGGGGGTTCTCTGTGGACAGCAGGATAAGTAAGCTACACCAGGTGAAGTCCTTCCAAAAGCACCAGACAGAAGTGTTTTCCTAGAGCTCAAAAGACAAGTCTTTCTGAGCATGTGCCAAGGTGCCCCTCCTCCAAGCCCGTCCCTACCCATTTCAGTCCGTTCCTAGCAGTGGCCAAAGCTAGGTGGCTGCACTTGACAGTGGAGCAAAGGCTACAGAGGGTGTGTGTCACCGTCGTCCAAAGGAAGAGGACGAGAATGTGTGACTGACATCGTTCTTCCACGGAAAACCTCTGTTACAAGTAAGTAAACCCGCTTTCTCTACGGACAAGCAGGAAACGTCAGCCACATCAGGTGATACTGTAGCTATGGCCGGTGGCCACATGTTCGCTGTGGTAGGAAGGAGGGGGCCATTGACCAAGAAAAGGTAGAAAGAAGATGTTAGCACCTGAAGTCAGTCACCAAAAGAGCAGGTTGCCAGAAAATGACAGGACATTAGAATTGAAATTGCAACATTGCAACAATAGCATGAATGCAGCAATGCAAAATATAACAGTAGCATGAATTTGACACGTCAACAGGTTAGAATGTAAGGGTCAGAAACACAGCATTATAGGATGAGAGAGTACTGTAGTGACCCTGTCCACAGAGATGCAATCCCGCCCTGTGGTAGTGTCTACAATGCAGCAGAGGTCCAGTCAGAGATAAAGCGGTGCCCCTTAGGGTAGTATGACCATGGTCAGAATGGATCAGTGGAAGGCGCCATCTGTAGGCATGTACTGGTCCAAGTAGTAAGTGCCTTTGGAACATGTGTATGAAGGACTAAGTCGCAGCTTTGCAGATTTCTCTCACTGATACCAAGTTTAGGTTTGCAAGTGACGACCATGGCTCATAACTGGTGAGCCTGGACATTGCTTATGGGCTGTGTGTCAGCCTGGGCTTGGCAGAATGCTATGCAGGCAGATATCTATTGTAAAAGGTCATCTTGGTGACTGGCCATGCCAGTCTGTTGGGGATCAAAGGAAACAAAGACACGAGTCCCTCGTTGCTATGTTCTCCAGATGCAGGTGCAGAAGGCACGCACACAGTCTAGGATGTGGAGGCGCTGCTCTTCAGGAGAGGAGCAAGGCTCGCAGAAGAAGGTGGGCAGTTAAACGGTCTGATTCAAATGGAAGAATGTAGCCACCTTCGGGACAAACTTGGGGTGATCCTGAGGCTGGTGCGGTCTTGACAGAGCTGAGTATAAGGGGGTAGGCGACCAGTGCCTGCAGCTCGCTGATGAATCTGGCCAAAGTGATGGTGACAAGGAAGAGGGCCTTCCAGGTGGCATACTTCAGAGGAGCAGAAATCATAGGCTCAAAAGGGGCCTGTGTGAACTATTGTAGTATGATATTGAGGTCCCAGAGTGGAACAGATTGCCGAATAGGGGGCCTTAGGTTGGTGAGGCCCTTCATGAAGTGGGAGACAAGTGGATGCACAGAGATAGAGGCCGTGCCATGGCGGTAATGGCAGGCTGCCATAGTAGACAGGTCGATGCGGACAGATGTCTTCAGGCCCACATTGACCAGCATGGTAAGGTAGTGGATGACTTGCAGGATAGGGTAGGAGAAGGGGCCCAGTCCTGTTGAGATCCACTAGGAGTCAAAGCACTTCAACTTGAGGCCTTTATACTTCCTCATGGACTGCCGCCTCACTTCCATGAGGATGTATTGCACTTCAACAGTGAGATGTATGGAGGGGAACGTCAATCTCTCAACTTTCAGGGTGTCAGGGTGAGCATGGTCAGTTTAGGATGCAGGCTTCAGCTCCCACCTTGAGTGATGAGGTCTGCCATTAAAGGTATCCAGATGGGTAGGCCCTCAGGAAGGCAGTGTAGATACAGGAATCATACGTATCTGGGCCAGTGGGGGGGGGCGATGAGAATGGTCGCCCGGTCATGGATAATTTTCTGTATGGTCTTGGAGAGAAGTGGAGTGAAGGGTCGGCATACAAGAACAGTAGGTCCCCACAAGGAAAGCGTAGTTACTCACCTGTAACAGGTGTTCTCCAGGGACAGCAGGAATCAGTCCTTACTTAAAGGGTGATGTCGGCACTGACGGAGCCTGCGCGGAGCAATTCCTCAGCTTTCACAAAAAGCCTTTTGGATTGCTACCACACATGCATGGTCCTCTTCCCGCTCAAGGGTGCCATCTTGCTCAGTCAGGTCCCTTAGCTCGAGCCCTACCAAGCAGGTGGCAAGGGAAGGACAAATACAGCAACTCAACAGAAAATGGTGGGAGGTGGGAGGATAGTGAGGGGAGGTGGGAGGATAGTGAGGACTGATACCTGCTGTCCCTGGAGAACACCTGCTACAGGTGAGTAACTACATTTTCTCCAGGAACAAGCAGGAAGTCAGTCCTCACTTATGGGACTCCCTAGCTACAGGCTACCAGACCTGTAACCAAAAAACGCCTCCGTGGGGCCATAAGCAGAAGCCAAAGCCCGAAGGAGCCCGAGTCCTCGGGTCCTCGGGAGGAAGCCCTCGGTAGCCGTGAAGAAGGGTCGGAGGGCAGGAGTTGCTTATACCCCCAACAGGTTACGGAGTACAGCCTGGCCGAAGGCACTGTCCTGGCGGGACTCCCTCTCCAGGCAGTAGTGGAAGGCGTAGGCATTCTTAAAAGACCAGGTTGCCGTCCGACAGATGTCCATCATGGGCATGGAGGGCAGCGAGGTCACCGAGGCCGCTTTGGCTCGAACCCCATGTGGAATGACTTGATGATTAAGGGAGACGCCCCAAACAGAGGGTGCGCTTGGTGACTGCTTGTCCCTGCCTTTTGGGATAGTAGGTCACGAAGAGCCAATCAGACTTTCGATGAGTCTGGGTACGCTGCAAGTAGAAGGCGAGGGCAGGCTTGCAGTCGAGGGTGTGGAGAGTTGCCGACGCCTGAACGGCGTGGGGCCTCGGGAAGGTCAGGAGCACTATCTCCTGATTAAGATGAATGGCCGACACGACCTTAGGTAATAATTTAGGATGGGTCCCACAGGACCACCCTGTTCCAACAAAACCTGGTGTAAGAGGCGCCTGAAGCGGTGAGCAGAGGTCAGTGCCACCCAGAAGGCCACCTTCCAGGACAAATGACGGAGCGAACACGTCGCCATCGGCTTGAAAGGCGGACGGAGTGAGCTGCGTGAGCACCACGTTCAAGTCCCATTCCACCGGAGAGGGACGGATGGGTGGCTTTGACAACAGAAGGCCCCGCATGAAGCGGGAGACCAGTGGTTGCCCCGAAAGAAGCTTTCCCTCGATAGGGAGGTGATTAGCCGATATGGCGCTCAGATGAACTCTAACAGTTCGACTTCAGCCCATCCCTCGACAGGTGGAAAAGGTACTGGAGAACCTACCGAACTGGGAACGAGAATAGGTGGATCTGGTGCTCTGAGCACCAGACGGAGAAGCGTTTCCACTTAAAGGCGTAAGCTCGCCTAGTAGAGTACTTCCTCAAGGCAAAGAGGATTTCCTCGACCTCCTCTGTGGAGGGCCAGCGAGGCTAGAGAGACCCATTCAGCCGCCAGGCCGTGAGGAATAGGGAGGGTAGATTTGGGTGTAGTAACCGACCCTCCTCCTGCGTCAGCAGGTCCCAGCCAGAGCAGGAGTGGGAACCAAGGCTGCCGAGGCCACGAGGGGGCCACAAGAATCAGCGATGCCCCGTCCCGTTGAGCCTTGAACAAAGTCCTCGCAATGAGAGGGAAATGAGGGACTGCACAGAGAAGACTGGAGGACCAATCCAGGAGAAATGCATCGAGGTCCTCCCTGCTCGGATGCGGCACCAGGCTGCAGAAGCGAGGAAGTTGAGCATTCTGAGGGCTGGCGAAGAGGTCCATTGCTCGAGTACCCCAGTGTAGAAACAACGAGCTTGCCACTGGGATCGAGATGGCACTGTTGGGGGCGAAGGATTCTGATGACCTGTCCGCCAGGCCATTCTCCTGACCCGGGAGGTACGTCGCCTTTAGAGACATCCTCCTCCAGGCGGCAAAAGGGAAGATGAGGACTGCTTCCCTGCAGAGGGAGCGTGACCCTGAAACGCCATCTCTGTTGATATAGAACATCGCTACCCAGTTGTCGGTCTGCACCAGAACAGACTTCCTGCTGAGGACATTCTCGAAGGCCTTCAGGGCCCACCGAATGGTCAGGAGCTCGAGCAGATTTATCTGCTCTTGAGCCTCCTACTGGCGACCACTGCCCCTGCATGCAGAAAGACCCGCATTAGGCTCCACACCCTAACAGGGAAGTATCCGTGGTAAGTGCCACATTGTGCTGTGGGGCCTGGAAGGGCAATCCCCGCAGGAGGTTGCAGGGGCTCTGCCACCAGTTCAGGGACAAGCGAAGGTCGGGAAGAACCCTGACAGGGTCCCTGAGGTGTCCGAGGGATTGACTCCATTGGGAGCTGAGGCACCACTGGGTCGTCCACATGTGCAGGCGTGAGTGAGAAACCACATGCATGGTCGAGGCCATGTGGACCAAGAGATGTAGCATGGACCGAGTGGTGACCTGGTGGGCTCTCTGGATGCGTGCAACCAGAGCCTGGAGGTGGGTGGAGCGATCCAACAGCAGGAAGGCCATAACCTGCAGAGTATCGAGGCGCGCCCCGATGAATTCGAGAGCCTGTGCCAGCTCGAGGTGAGATTTTGGGTAGAAGACCAAGAACCCCAAACTCTCCAAAAGGAGGAAAGTGTGCGACATCGCTTACCGGGCCACCTCGACAGAGGAGCCCATAACGAGCCAGTCGTTGAGGTAGGGAAACACCGACACTCCCCGGCACCGCAGGTGAGCGGCGGCCACGATGAAACACTTTGTAAAGACCCATGGGGCAGATGCAAGGCTGAAGGGGAACACCCTGTATTGGAAGCGCTCTCCCTGCACCCTGAAACGCAGGTACTGCCTGAGTTGGGGATGGATCAGGATATGGCCTTAAGTGTCCGTTAGATCCAATAAGCATAGTGAATCGCCCTGCCGGAGGAAGGGCAGCAGCATGCCAAGAGATAACATCTTGAATTTCTCCCGCACCAGAAACTTGTTCAGCTTGCTGAGGTTGAGGATGGGCCGCAGACCCCTTGTCTTTTTCGAGACGAGGAAGTACCAGAAATAAAAGCCCAGACCTTGAAGGTGAGGAGAGATAGTCTTGACTGCCCGTTGGACGAGGAGGGAGTGTAATTCCCACTGCAGCAAGAGCTGTTGTGCGGAGAGTCGAGGAGGCTCCGCTGGGGAGAAAGGGGGTGGGAGCATGTCGAAGAGAAGGCGTCCGAGGTGATAAGTGCCCATGACAGAATGAAGCAGGACAGGCGTCCCCCCCACTGGCTGCTGCTCTACCGGAGGATGAAGGGTCATGCCACTGGCATCAAAACCCCTGAGGGGGTTGTGGTGGAGCCGACATATGGGCCTTCGGGCCCTTTGGTTTGCGGTGACCCTGGTCAGACTTCGCCTGCACTGGAGTGGTCAGGCGTGGGGGTAGCCGAGTACCATGGGTAGCCGCAGTACTGGAGGCCTTTCCTGGGGAAGGAGGACTTCTTTGCAGGCTGCTTCTTCCGAGGCAGCATCGAGGTCTTGCAGGAAAGACATAACATAAGATATGCCATACCGGGTCAGACCAAGGTCCATCAAGCCCAGTATTCTGTTTCCAACAGTGGCCAATCTAGGTCATACGTACCTAGCAGTTTCCCCAAAGGCACAGGTTCCACAATGCTTGTGCTGGGTCAAGCATTGATATCCTGGGTCCCTTCTTAATAATGGTTTATGGACCTTTCCTCCAGGAACTTGTCCAAACCTTTTTTAAACCCAGCTACACTAACAGTCTTTACTACATCCTCCGGTAACAAATTCCAGAGTTTGATTACACGTTGAGTGAAAAAATATTTTCTTTTATTAGTCTTACATAGTTTACCCTGTAGCTTCATTTCATGTCCCCTAGTCTTTCCATATTCTGATAACGTAAACAATCGATCTACGTTTACCCGTTCCACTACGTTCATTAATTTATAGACTTCTATCATATCTCCCCTCAGCCGTCTCTTTTCCAGGTTAAAGAGCCCTAACCTTTTTAGCCTTTCTTCATAGGAGTATCCTTCCATCCCCTTTACCATTTTGGTGGCTCTTCTCTGAACCTTTTCTAATAACGCTATATCCTTTTTAAGATACGGCGACCAAAATGGCACACAATATTCAAGGTGCAGTCTCACCATGGAATGATATAGAAGCATTATAATATCTTTTGTTTTATTTTCCATTCCCTTCCTTTACTTATGATACCTGGCATTCTATTTGCTCTCTTGGCCGCTGCTGCACACTGGGCCAAGGGCTTTAATATGTTATCCACAATGACGCCTAAATCTTTTTCCTGGGTGGTGGTTCCTAATGCGGAACCTTGCATCGTGTAACCATAGTTTGGGTTGTTCTTCCCTAGGTGCATAATTTGCACTTGTCCACATTAAATTTCATCTGCCATTTTGATGCCGTGTCTTCCAATTTAGCAAGATCCTCTTGCAATTTTCCACAATCCTCTTGGGTTTTAACAACTTTAAATAGTTTTATGTCATCTGCAAATTTGATAACCTCACTCGTTATTCCACTTTTCAGGTCATTTATGAATATGTCAAAAAGCAGCGGACCCAGCACAGATCCCTGGGGTACACCACTATTCAACTTTCTCCATTGGGAAAATTGGCCATTTAGCCCTATCCTCTGCTTTCTATCTTTTAATCAGTTCCAGATCCACAATAGTACACTGCCTACTATCCCAAGACACTCTAGTTTTGCCAAAAGTCTCTGATGAGAGACCTTGTCAAAGGCTTTCTGAAAGACTAGATACACTATATCAACCGACTCACCTTTGTCCACCTGTTTATTCACACCTTCAAAAAAACATAACAGATTAGTAAGACAAGATCTTCCTTGTCTAAAGCCATGTTGGCTGTCTCCCATTAGGCCATGACTATCTACATGCTGAGTAATTTTATTCTTTATGATGGTTTCTACCATTTTTCCCGGTACTGACGTCAGGCTCACCTGTCTGTAGTTTCCCGGACCACCACTGGAACCCTTTTTAAAAATTGGTGTTACATTGGCGATCTTCCAATCTTCAGGTATTAGAGATGATTTTAATGATAGTTCACAGATTACTAATAGCAGGTCTGCAATCTCATATTTCAGTTCTTTCAACATCCTTGGATGAATACCATCAGGCCCAGATGATTTGCTACTCTTCAGTTTATCTAATAGTTGAAATACATCTTCCCGATATATCGATATTTCCTTCAATTCTTCCGCACCTTTAAATACCACTTCAGTCATGGGTAACATCCCTACATCTTCCTCAGTAAAGACCGAAGCAAAGAATTCATTCAGTCTCTCCACTATCGCCTTGTCGCCTCTTAGTGCCCCTTTAACCCCTCTATCATATAATGGACCAACTGCCTCTCTCACACGTTTTTTGCTATGAATGTACTTGAAAAGTCTTTATTTCACATTTTTGCTTCCACAGCAAGCTTCTTCTCAAATTCTCCCTTTGCCTGCCATATCAATGCCTTGCATTTGACTTCCCAGTTTTTGTGCTGTTTTTTGGCTCTTTTTTCCATTTCCTGAAAGATGCTTTTCTGGCAACAGCCTCTCTGACCTGCCCTTTAAAACATGCTGGCAATTTTTTTTTATTTCCTTCCACTTTTCTTAAAGCATGGAATACAGCTGGCCTGGGCTTCCAAGATAGTATTTTTCAACACCCAAGCTTGATGTAAGTCTTTAACCTTTGCAACTGATTTTAGTTTTTTCTTAACTATTTTCCTCATTTTATCATAGTCTCCCTTTCGAAAGTTAAAAGGTAGTACTGTGGATTTCCTTACTATCCCTCTTCCACTAATTAAATCAAACGCGACCATGCTATGATCACTATTGCCAAGTGGCCCCCAACACCCTTATCTCTTGCACTAGATCTGGTGTTCCATTAAGGACTAGGTCTAATATGGCTTCCCCTCTGGTCGGTTCATGAACCAGCTGCTCCAAGAAGCAGTCAGTTATTTCATCTAGGAACTTTATCTCCATAGCATGTCCTGCCGTGACACTGACCCAGTCGATACCGGGGTAATTGAAATCACCCATTATTACTGCGCTGTAACTTTTGTTAGCTTCCTTGATTTCTTTGAGCATTTCATCATCCATTTGTTCAATCGGGCCAGCTGGTCGATAGTACACCCCCCACTGCCAAAGCCTTCCCCTTTTTACATGGAATTTCAATCCATAGAGATTCTACAGCAAATTTTGTTTCCTGCAAAACTTTAATCCTTTCTGACTCAATGCCCTCTCTAACATAGAGCGCAACCCCTCCACCAATTTGATCAGCTCTATCATTACGATATAGTTTGTACCCATGTATCAGTGTCCCACTGGTTGTTTTCCTTCCACCATGTCTCTGATATTCCAATAATATCTAGCCTCTCATTTAGTGCTATATATTCTAACTCTCCCATCTTATTTTTTAGATTTCTAGCATTTGCATACAAGCATTTTATTTAACTTTCTCTATTAATTTTTCAAAAAATACACCAGAATAAACTGAATGTAAATAGAATACAGACATATCAAAAGAAACATTAAACATCACCAAAAATACAAACTTGGTATAGACCTCAATAAAAACCTCCATAAGGTTCCAAGAAAAAAGAAATTTCTAATCTAAGAACAACCACCAAATGCTATAACTAATAGAGCTTAGGTGGTACATGTGGCAGCCGGTACAGGATCCAATCCCCCCCCCCCCCCTCATCCTTACTCTCAAGGAACAATTTCAATTGTAGGGGTTCAAAGAAAAGAAATTGCTTGGAATTATGAACTATAATACACTTACACGGATATTTCAACTTAAACTGTGCCCCCAGGTTAAGAGAGCGTTGACGCAAGGCCAAAAACTCTCTCCGCCTTTTCTGGGTGTCTCTTGCTAAATCTGGAAAAATTAATATCTTAGACCCCATAAATTGAGAAACATTCATCTTAAGAAAATATAGGCGCAGAACAGAATTCCGATCCGACTCAAAAGCAAAGGACACCAGCAATGTAGCTCTACTGGTAACCAACTCAAGGGAGCTTTCCAGAAATCCTGACAGATCCATCTGAGCTGGAACATTGGGCTCCACCGAGGCTCCCCCACCCAAAGCCTCTGTTGAGGAAATAGATCCATACTGAACTCGGACAATAGGAGGTAAATTTCCAGAAGGCATGAGTAGGACCTCAGTAAGGAACCTCCGAACCAGCTCCAGAGGAAACAACAAGGGGGACCTGGGAAAATTCAACAAACGCAAATTATTCCTCCTTGCTTGATTGTCCAGGAACTCCAGACGCCTTCCCATAATTAAAGCTCCTTTAGCCTGAGTAGCAGCCAGTTCCTGTAATTCGACAGTCTGGGCCTCCACATGTGAAAGCCTCACAGCATGTCCTTCCACTCTCGAGCGTTCAGACTCAGCCTGCACCTTCACCACACTCATCTCGTGAGAAAGAGTAGCCACAATAGGCATAAGAGATTGTTGAAGGGAAGTTATGGCATCCCATAAGCTATCCAAAGTGACAGTCGCCGGTCTATCCACAGCCTGCAACTCAGGAGTAACCAGAGAGAGAGAAGCTAAAGGTAGCCTCACCAATCCGCCGCTTGCCCCAGCCATCGAAGGAATCTCTCCTCCTCCCAGCGCAGCAATCAGAACACTCTCCCTCTGGGTCGGAGCAGCCCCCTCCACTGCAGGCGCTCTTCCGTCATCCGGGGATACGCCGACAGGCAAACCAACCACAGAAACTCTTCCGGGTTGCGGCGGCAACTGCTGTTCGGGACTCAAAACCACCCCATTGCTCAGATCAGACGAGGAACGCGTCTGATCCACCGAAGCCACACCAGGATCCATCGGTGGAAAAAAGCCCGGAATCACCGACTGTGACGCCCGAACGGTAGGAGTAGAGGTTTCGGGGGGTTTTTGTGATAATTGCTTCCTCTTTCTCCCCATAACGTCGTCGCAAGTCGGAGCCAGCTAACACACACCCGACAGACCGTTCAGCTCATCCACCATCTTGGAACCTGCATACAAGCATTTTAGAGACTGTATTTTATTCATATTAATTTGGCTATTGGTAGACATGGGTAATTTGGGATCTTTAAGCTCTGTCTGCTCCATACTCGAGGGCATTTCGGCTACTTTACTCTTTTTGGAACCTCTCTGTTTTTGGTAGTATCCTTTAAGGATACATTCTTCCGAACCATCCGCTCTTGGGCAACTGTCGGCTTTCCCCTATTATCTAGCTTAAAAGCTGCTCTATCTCCTTTTTAAAGGTTAATGCCAGCAGCCTGGTTCCATCCAGGTTAAGGTGAAGCCCATCCCTTCAGAAGAGCCCCTCCTTTCCCCAGAATGTTCCCCAAGTCCTAACAAATCCAAAACCCTCATCTCTGCACCATTGTCTCATCCACGCATTGAGACTCCGGAGCTCTGCCTGTCTTTTGGGTCCTGCGCATGGAACGGGAAGCATTTCGGAGAACGCTACCCTGGAAGTTCTGGATTTCAACTTCCTACCTAAAAGCCTAAATTTAGCCTCCAGAACCTCCCTACCACATTTTCCTATGTCATTGGTACCGATATGTACCAAGACAGCAGACTCCTACCCAGCATTAAGACCTTATCTAGGTGGCACGTGAGGTCCGCTACCTTCGCACTAGGCAGGCATGTTACCAGGTGATCCTCACATCCACCAGCCACCCAGCTACATACATGCCTAATGATCGAATCACCAACTATGACGGCTGTCCTAACCCTTCCCTCATGGGCACATGGCCCTGGAGAAACTTCCTCTGTGCGAGAGGGTTTCACATCACCTGGAGGACAGGTCGTAGTTACAGGATCACTTCCTGCCACACCAGGGTGACGCGCTCCTGTCACGTGACCTCTCTCCTCCATGGCAACAGGGATGCTGCCAGACTGGAGGTGGGACTTCAGGACTATATCCCTGTAGGTTTCGTCTATGTACCTCTGTCTTTATGTTTTTCAAGTCTGCTACTCTAGCCTCTAGAGAACAGACTCGTTCCGAGAGCAAAGAGCTCCTTGCATCTAGTTCACACGTAAGACCTCTCACCAACTGGGAGAAAATCATACATGTGACACTCAACGCAAAAGACTGGAAAGCCCCCATCTCACTGCTGGACTGCTGTCTGCATCTCAGTTTTAAGCTTGTGTTTAGATCTTTAAGTTGTTTACTTACTAAGGGTTGCTATGGATATTTATACTAATAAAACTGTACCTAATACGTTTAATATACCTTGTTCACCTGAATCTTAATTAATCTCAGGTCCTTAGTGTATGACTGATTTGGGTAACGAGCTTCACCTGAGAGCACCTCCTGTCTTTTAAGATGTGTAAGTACCTATAAAGCTACGATTATCCGAGGGGTGGGTGGGTGTTGAGGAGGGAGGGAAGGAAATAACACTTATTAAAAGAGGGCTGCTACACAGTACTCTGTCCTGTGCTGCTGAGGTAAGCTATATTCTGATTTTATTTAAATTATAGCTCTTTGCTGCTGCTAAGCTCTTACTTATTATGAAATTTAAACTACAAGCTCTCTGCTGGGTTCTAAACTTAACCAGAAAGCTCTCTTCTGTGTTTTAAATTTAAACTTAAACTGCTGCTACTAGGCCCTGACTGATTTAACAAAAAAAAAACTGGGTTCATAGATTAATTAGCTTTAATACAAAGAATTCCTTTCAGAAAATTCCCAGAAGTATATACTCACAATTGCAGATCTCTCTCCATTAGTAACAATCCCCTTTTCTAATCCTTCAAGACGGGTCCTAGTGACGCACTCAGTCTCAATCTCCGCAGCCGCCTTCTCCATCGGCTTACCAAAAGGTTGTTTGCCAAGGCAGGACAAGTTCAGGAGCTTCTCCTGCACCCACTGCTCCAGATCCGAAGACTGAAGCCAAGCCTGGCCGCTACCTGAGCAGATGTCTCGAAGCCATCATAGGAGGCTCGAGAAATATACTTGGAGCAATCCGTCACCGATTTCAACAGGGTGCGGAACCTGCCGAGGGGCTCGCCCTCGAGACCCATGGAGAAGCCTCCAAGTTCTTTTGCCAAGTCGCAGAGGAACATACTAACATATAATTGGTATGCCTGGATGTGACAAGAGAGCATGGAACCTTGGTAGGCCTTGCGGCCCAGGGCATCAAGGGCTCTCGATTCTCGGCTCAGTGGGACCGATGAGTGGGACTTTGGGCTTTTCTGCTTCCTCATGGCTGATTCCACCACCATCGAGCTGTGTGGAAGTTGGGTCTTTCGGAAGCCTGGCCCTCGCTGCAACTTGTACATTGTGTCAAAGCGCTTGCTCACAATGGGGACCGAGGTCAGGGCCTCCCACATGCGGAGCAATAGCCAAGAGAGGCTCGGCGGCACCGGCATGGTGAGGGATTCCCTGGGCAGGGCCTCGTACTGAAGAATATCGAGTTCTTCAGCACGGGGTTTTTCCTTGGTCTGGGTAACCAGGTTGAGGGCCCGAGCCATATCCCGAATAAACACTTAAAAGGAGGTGTCCTTGGGTGGTGAGGGATCCGACGGACGATTCCCGGTGAGTGCAGGTCTCCGGGGATGTGTCCCCATCGGATTCCCAGTCCAAGAAATCGGTCGAGGGAACCAAGCTAGCCAGTTCGCCCTGTTTGATGGTTGGTGGTCTGGAACCGGAAGCCCTGGACGATCTCGCCCCCGAACAACAGGAAGACGAGCGAGACTGATGTCGAGGACCCTCATGAGGCCCACGGCTCTCGGGGGTTTCCTGGACAGATTTGGGTGTCCCACACGAGGGACCCGCAATCTCCGGGCTCAAGTCAGTGAAGCTGGCTGTGAGCGCCTGCTGGGAAGCAATGAACGCAGAAACGCTGCATTCTAGCACCAGCATACAGGACTCCCACGCGGGCGTGGGGCCCTGGGACGCCGATACCGGGGTCACCGGATCGGGCGTCGAGGAGGAGAGGGGTCCTCACTGGGAAGGCCCTGGAGACTGGGTGCCTTCGTCGAAGGCCTCCGTTTCTCTGTGAGGTACCTTGCGGGGCCACTCCTTGTCTGACTCTCGGGAACGCCGAATGGGGCTAAGCAACTGGGCGCGGGAGCACTTGCGGGGCACCCCAGACAGCAACTTCAAGGCCACCTTCTTTTTGTACTGTTCCACCTCGGGGGACCCCTGGTCTGAATGCCAACTGAAACACGGAACCACAGGGGGAGAACCCATTGCAGGGGAGATGACCGAGGGTGCCACCGGGGACTCTGAGGAGCCTTTTGAAAAATGTCTTCAGACTTCTGCTTACGGCTGAGCAGGGCCTTAGAGGACATTTTCTTGCAGAGCGAACAGAGCTCTGGGTCATGGTCGGCTCCCAGACACCTTAGACAGCAGTCATGAGTGTCCGTAAGCGACATGTTCCTAGAACATCTATCACATTTTTTAAACCCGGTATTCCATGGGGGCAAAAATAGCCCCTGCGAGGTCGAAGACCCACGCGGCCAGTGGTTGGAGAGAAAAAAGGGCGCGAAGCCCGTGAAGAAAAAATTTAGAAAGGGTATCCCTGCAAGCTCCAAAAGAACAAGGGGAGGACGGTTAGAGGACCGGTGCAACCGGAAAAAAGAGAAACAGCCTGTTAAGATGAGGAAAACAAACTTTTTCCGAGGGACGAGGACGTGCATCCGAAGGGTTCCGTGGAAAAAGGGAGACTGAGCAAGATGGCACCCTTGGGCGGGAAGAGGACCACACATGCGTGGTAGCAATCACAAAGGATTTCTTTGAAAGTTGAGGAATTGCTCTGCACGGGCTCCGTCGGTGCCGACGTCACTCATTAGTGAGGACTGACTTCCTGCTTGTTCCTGGAGAATGTCTAACGCATCCAAAGTGAAGTTGTGGGTGGAAAGGCACTTTGAATAGAAGCAGCTTCACTTCGTGTTGGAGTCACTGGCAAAGAGGTTCAGGTGCAGTAGCCCCACCACTGGAAGAGGGATTCCATGTGGGTCTAGATGACAGCTGCGCCTGTTAGAAAGCTGTTTTTTCATGCCTGGAATGGTAAGAGGGCCTGTAGAAGGCATCTCTGAACAGGTGAAAGTCTATATTTTGCACACCTGCCTGCAAAGTGTGAAGGAGCCCATCCCTTCTTATTTGCTGATATAGAACATGACTACTTGAATGTGTGTCTGAATCCAGATAGACTTGTGGGTTATCGATTGAGGGCATATCTGATCGCATGAAGCTCTAGGAGGTTGGTGTGGTGGTGGCGTTCCTCCTGCATCCAGAAGCATTGAGTTTGGAGATGCAGGAGGTGGGCACCCAAGCCCACCATGGAGATGCCAATCCTGGGAGATGTTCGCCTGCTGCATCCACCAAGCAAGCACCTTGCGCATTATGGGGGATATAGGGATCAGACTTGAGTGGCTGTGAGTGCTGGTTCCAGAGATTCCACAGGAACCACTGAAGGTGCTGCATGTGTAGCCTACAATGATGCAATTAGAGACAGATACCCTCTTGGCTAGAGCACTGTTCCTGTCCACTCGCTGCACCAGCAAGAATGCCTTTGACATGGCTGCTCGAATGTCTGCTCTGATGAACTCCAGGGACTGTGTGGGGCAGATACACGACTTTTCATAATAGCAGCGTAACAGTCCTCTAGATAGCAGCCTCGACCTCCTGCTGCAAGGGTGCTGCCAAGAGCCAGTTGTCCAAGTACGGAAAGACACACACCTTGAGTTTGCAGAAGTGTGCTGCAGCTACTGCGACACAATTCGTGAAAACCCTTGGTGCAGGGGATAGGCCAAAGGAGAGCACCTGTACTGTTGGTCACTTCCCAGGACACAGAAGGACAAGGGCCTGGTGGATGGAAACGTGGGCATATGCATCTTGCAGTTCCAGGGATGCCATCCAGTTGCTGATTTGTAGTAGAGGAAGGATGGAGTATAGGGAGTACATTCGGAACGTCTCTCTTTGAAGAGTGCTTGTTGAGGCTGAACAGGTCCAAGATAGGGAGGATACCCCAAGATTTCTTGGGGAAAGCACAGTTACTTACCTGTAACAGGTGATCTCTGGGAACAGCAGGAATTAGTCTTCACATATGGGTACGTCGGTACCGACGGAGCCTGCACGGGAATGCTCCGCAGCATCCAATCAGAAAGCTTTTGGGAGCATCCCTCGCGCCTGCACGCTGACTTCCCGCCTTTCCCACTGCCTCTCCTCAGTTGAGTTTCATAGCTGAGACAGAAGGAGAGAAAGAGGAAAGGAAGATAGATGGATCCAACTCCTAGGGGAGGTGGGTGGGTTGTGAAGACTAATTCCTGCTGTTCCCAGAGATCACCTGTTACAGGTAAGTAACTGTGCTATCTCCAGGAACAAGCAGGAATGAGTCTTCACATATGGGGACTCCCTAGCTGAGGGTGCCAGGGGGAGATCCCATAAAATGCGTACCTGTGGAACAGGACGGCATTTCCCGCATCTGGATCTCCGGCATCCCATGAGGGATGGGGGGTAGAAGTTGAACAGAGAAGAGCTGTACAGGAACAGCGAATCTAAAGACTACAGAAAAATGAGTCTTTAGAATGTATGTCAAGTGTCATTAAAGTATTTAATGAACAAGCATAATATAGAGCTTATCTACTGGATTGTAGGAAGTAGAACTGTGATGGAGTGTACTGTAGATGCAGTAGCGGAATCCTCAAGGTAACTTCACAGCAGTGAGGATGAAGTTCCAAACCTTGAATGGGCAGGTGACCCAGGTGTCAACTGGGGTAGGATAAGAACGGCAGGTCTTCAATAGAAAGCTTTATGGGAAAAAGCTGAAAACTCTTTTAGGTACAGAGTCATTAACGTTGAGGACTAAAAGAAGAAGACTGACCGATCTAGACAATTTGCCCAGTCCTGAAGGGAAGAGGGGGTATGGGAAAGAGGCCCCTATTCCCAAGGAGAACAGAAGTGTACTCAGAAGTACTGAAGATGTACACTGTCTTTCCTAGCTGGTAAGAGATAGGAAGACATTGAAGTTTGAGACTTCATAGACAGGGAGATTTATAACAAAAATAGAAGCTGTTGACAGCACAGCAGTAATTGTATGTATAACCGCTCCCACTTACTGAGCCATATGAGAATAGGCAAGGTGACTGTCTGGACTCCTTAAGAAGGGAAAGCTTTATAGCACAGACAGTTAGGGAGATAGTAGGTAATACATATCGCCCTAGGGACGTCTCCCAATGGACACATATATACATATATGTATATACGGAGATACATACATATAAAGATAGATATGGATGTGTGTGATACATATACACATACACACACACACACACACACACATATATATACACATATACACACATATATACATTATATATATATAGAAATGGATGGGCATGACTTATGCCCACATAGTTTATAGAATAGGTATGTATAGGATATAAACATACATGAATATAAGCTTAGGAATACATGCCTGCAACTGAGCCCCACAAAAACATGCACATGGGGAATGTGATGGGAAAAGATTCATCTAATAACAGGGGGTGAAAACCACCTGAAGATATATAGAGAATCTATTTCTACAGTGCAGGAATGTAGTTCAGTGAAAAAAACAGTATGGTTGCGTGAAAAAACAGAGGATAATAGCAGTTTGGCAAGAGCACGTCAGGAGCTCTCTAGAACTATGACATGTCCAATGGACAGAAAAACGCATAGAAGATACCAAGATGACCCAGCCAAGGGACATGGGGGTATCAAGTATACTAATAGAGTATACATTGTCCAAGAGGAGCAGAAGAGCATGATGCCAAGCTGTAAGGAAAAAAGGGTAGATTCCTGCAAGATTGGGATCTCCTTGGACATTCACGCAGAAAAAGCTTGTCTTCTGTATCACAACAGGAGACAAGAGGGTTTAAGGAACCCCTATAGTCATGTAATGATCCTATAAGCTTTTTCTACTATATGGAAAAGCCCCTAGAGACAAAGTTCAATGCTCTATAGCAAGGGCCCATAGTGGAAAGCTTCTCTGAAGATTGCAGAGAGCACTGGGCAGGAGAATTAAGAATGAAGTCAGGTGTGTTGCCACATCCTAGGAAAGGATATGGCTAGAAGAAGACAACCTGACGTGAGTAGTATTATGCAAGATAGTTGGAAGTAGCTTGCAATGACTAGCAAGGTGAG
Organism: Ichthyophis bannanicus; assembly: GCA_033557465.1. Classification (NCBI taxonomy): domain Eukaryota; kingdom Metazoa; phylum Chordata; class Amphibia; order Gymnophiona; family Ichthyophiidae; genus Ichthyophis; species Ichthyophis bannanicus. Next base: position 158,685,142 of record CM066034.1, read on the forward strand.
TAATCACTGGAACTCCTGCATGCACAGCAACTGAACAAAACAGCAGAGGGATTCTCCTGTGCGAAAACAGAGAGAAAACAGATAAAGAGAGCGGAGATATTCCTGTCCCTGTCTGATGAGTTGTTCAGAGCATGCAATCAAGGACAACAAAAAGTCTACACAGGAAAGGTATTTCAGTATGGTACCAACTCAAGCAGGGGAAACCCTGGAAGAGAGGGGGTTGGAAGGTGACTTACCATATGGTAAGTCAGCTGAAGGAAAGATGTCCATGTGGGGACAGAGACTATCATGGGATAGTTGTAACCTCCCTTCCTAGTGGTAAGAAGGGGAGTATTCTGTAACCCATTGGACAAGTATCCTAACAGGATAGCATACTGAAAAAGAAAAAGCAGTGTAGAGTTTTAAGAATAAACTTCTGCTGAAAAGAAGTTAACTGTAGATTGCAACCTACAGGAACCTATGGTTGCTGGTTATGCTGAGACTGGTTAGAGTCTGGAGACTTCAGACTAGGATGAGATGTCCCCTGCTTGGGTACATCTGGAGGATGGGCAGGAGAAGGGTGAAACCTTCTTTTCTTAGGGAGAGAAGGTTTGATAGGACATTTCCTACGTCCTGGGGAAGAAGGCGGCTTAGGATGGTTTGCAGAACCAGGGAAGTCAGTGGAGCAATAAGCAACCTGACGTAAAGCCTCTCTATTGAAGAGATTTTCTCCAGTGCAAGGAGAATTACCCAGAGTATGTTGTGCCCATCTGCTCAAGTCTGAAGCTTGTAGCCAGGCTTTACGACGTGCTCCAATGGCAATAGCAGAGGATCTGCTAACAGACTCAAGAGTCTAAAGAAGCACGAGAAAGAAACCAAGAGATATTCCTGCTATGATTAAGAAGCAAGGAATAGTCAGTGGCCTTAGGCTCTGACAAAAAAGAGGACAAGAGATAATTTCTCTGTGACCTCCTGAAGTGTCAGACTCATATAAAAAATATATGAGATGATCCTTGAAGCCAGCATAGAAGTTTGGAAGGTTTGACGTCCAAAAGCATCAAGTGCTTTAGATGCACGACCTGGCGGATAAGAAGAATGCTTCTTTTTTGCTTCTTACCTTCCTCAGTGCTGATTCCACTACAATGGAATGATGAGGAAGTTGTTTTTTTTGAAACCCTGGAGAGGGAGGCACCTGATACAGAACATTAGTGGCTGTAGAAGGCGAAGGGACCTTTAAAGGTGATTCCCCACATCCTCATAAGAAGATCCTGCAAGGAATGATGTAAAGGAAGCATTATAGTTTCCTTTTCTGCAGGATCTTGTTGAAGATTAGAGCCAGGAACAGGAATGGCAAGAAAGGTTGCCATGTCAAGGAGAAATTTCTGAAAAAGAAGGTTCTCCAATGGGAACTATTCCTGGGTAAGCTGAAGTTGAAGCAGCAGCTTGAGCACCAGAAGACATACTTGACTGGTGCAGAAAAAGAATCCTGCTAGATGGACAGTGATACTGACAGTTCTGATTCGAGGCAGTTAGTTCTGCATCGTCAGTGCCCGGTATCGATTCCAAGCTAGGCATAGAAAGGATCGAAGGCACCGATGGAACTGCAGGAATCAACATCGATACCGATACCGGCATCGGGAACGGTAATGTCATCGAAGCAGTACCTGGGGGCCGCTGAAGCGGTACTGAGGTAGCCAGAGAGGCTTGGTAAATATCCTTGGTACTGCGTGGACGGAAACGATATGGGTCGGTTCCGAAACGCGTCGGTACCAAGTCATCTAGACTGGATATCGATTCCAGACTCGGCATCCAAGGGAGCGAGTCTAACGATGCGTGTCTAGAAGGTACAGACGTCGGTGGTGGTATCGGCGATGCCGATACAGAAAAGTGAATCGGTGTCGTATCGATCGGTTCCGAGGGTACCGAGGATGTCTGATGACGAGTCCTGGTGAAGAGTGGAATACTCGACACCGGTGTCGATGCCGGGGTACCGGTACTGCTCGAAGTCGATACCAACTCCGAACATGGAAAAAGATACAGGAAAGTCAGTCTGGGTCATATCGATCGGTCCAGAAGGTACTGAGGACACCAGATGACGATCCCTGGTGAAGAGTGGAACACTCGACACTGGTGCTGATGCTGGGGTATCGGTACCGCTCAAAGCCGATACCAGCCCCGAGCATGGCAGGGATATAGGAAAGTCAGTCTGGGTCGTATCGATCAGCCCCGAAGGTACCGAGGACACCAGATGACGATTTCTGGTGAAGAGTGGAACACGTGACACCGGTGCCGATGCCGGGATATCGGTACCGCTCGAAAGCGGATACCACCCCCGAGCATGGCTCAGGTATGTTCTGTGAGGGGTGAGCCCCGGGAACAACCTGAAACCCCGTAAATGCTTTGGAGCCCGAAGACTCCCGCCGGGGTTTTATTGCCAATGAAGTCTTGAGGGCAAGGCCGGAGCCGTCGTCATGCTTGGCATGAGACTTACCACTCAAGGATTGACTAGTCTTAACAGACTGTTTGTGGGTTACCTGATCCTGGAGAGAAGAATAAACCGGTGTCCTCACCTCAGGAGGAAAAACGGCATCGAGGGAAACTCGAAAAAGGGAAGGTCTTCTCCCAATACTACAGCCTGATGGTTCAGGAGAAAAAGGGTCAGGACACAAACAGGTTAGACACCAAGCATTGGAGTCTAAAAAGAAAACTATGTTTCCACAGTGAAGGCACTTCTTAGGGGAAGAAGGCTCCATGTTGGAGAGGCCTGGTAGGCCCAAAAGTTAAGGCAAAAACTGAGAAGAAAAAATCCCTCTAATTTTTGAAAAAGAAAAGAATAAAGCACCGGCGGTACTGGTATCGGCGGGAGAAACAGCCGCAACCACAAGAAAATAAGTAATAAGAATTTTAAAGAAAAAAGTTTCTGCGGTGACAGGAGGATGTCCTGTCGGCTCCGCGGAAAAACGAAAACTGAAGAGAGGCAGTGGGAAAGGCGGGAAGTCAGCGCGCAGGCGCGAGGGATGCTCCCAAAAGCTTTCTGATTGGATGCTGGGGAGCATTCCCGTGCAGGCTCCGTCGGTACCGACGTACCCATATGTGAAGACTCATTCCTGCTTGTTCCTGGAGATTAGAAAGTACCTGGAGTATAATCCCTGGTTGATGTCTTCTGGGAGAACACTCTCTTCTGAAGCCATGAACCTTTGAGCTTATCTCCACGGCCATGAGGAGAAGCAACTGCAGTGGGGTCTGATTGGAGGGGATGAAATACTGAGGTGGCGTAGAGGAGAAACTGATATGATTGCCACTGGCAGTAATCTCCAGAACCCATTTCACATGGCATCATATAAGAAAACTTTCACTAAGACAAGCAGACATTTGTAAATACCTCATTTGTTAGTTCCAAGTTAGTTTCACCCTACATTCGATGTGACGACAAACCAGTCGAGTTTGTTTGCTATTTGTTCTCTGTAAATCACTTTGGCCTAAAAGCAGTATAGAAAATTTGTTAAATAAATTTTTCCTTCCTGATCTTCTCCCAGGTGCTCTTGGAGATAGAGTGTCGTCCCCCCGAACGGTGGACCTATAGATGGGATTGGGTTTGGAGTGACGTCAAAAGGAGGACATGCTCTTGCTCAATGAGAGGGCAATCTGCTTCTGCCGTCTGTGCTCCCTCTGGCGTGGCTTCTGTTGGTATGATGTTGGTATGATCATTGGTATGTTGACTACTGCTTGGAATGTTGCGGTTGCCACCAATGGTAGGGGCTGTAGTGCCATGAAAAGGAGTAGAATTTGCAGGACTCTGCGCTCTTGGATCTGTGGTGGCTGGAATTGTGCTCCAGACCTTCAGAGGTGAGCATCTGGAGGGTTGTTAATCATGTTGCGCACCTTGTCACCAAAAAGGTTGTCCCCGCAGAAAGGGGCATCAGCAATTCTCTGAGTGTCCTCCCCTTAGGGCAGAGGCTCAGAGCCAGGCTATCTGTCTGGCAGCGACAGCCGCAATTGCCACACAGATGGCTGGGTCGAATGCATCAAAAGCTGATCAGATGAGGTGTTTACTGCATTCCCTCAGGTCCATCAGGGGTGTCATGGTCCTAGCTTCCTGCAGCAGCGTGTCCACAGCACTCTTGACCTTGTCTGGCAGCATGCATTGAAAAGAATCTGCTGGAACTGGTGAGTGGCTACTTTTGTGCCGAGCATAGCGCTCTGGAAGGCTTTCTTTCCCCACTCACTGAAGATATTGTGGTCCTTTCCCAGTGGAGTGATCACATGCGAGCGGGAATTCTTCGCTTGCTTCAGTGTCAATTCCACGATGATGGAGTGTTGGGGGAAGCCGAGTCTTTTCAAATTCTGGGGATGGTTGCACGTGATACTTGGCCTTGAGCTTGCGGGAGGTGGCTGGCACAGACACCAGGGTCTTCCAGATTCCCAGCAAGCATTCCTGCAAGAGCCTGTACACAGGTATGGACACTAGCGTTCGCAGAGTGTCCGAATACTTCAGAAGCCTATCGACATCATTCCTGGGGTCCAGTGCGTCAGTCAGGATGAAGGAGAGTTGTGTCGCAAGCAGGGCAGCCCAAGGGTTTCTGCCACTCTAGGCATAGGCCTCCATTCCACCCCAAAGATATCGGCACCGCCCAGCCTGCCATGCTACCCCCCTTTCCAGCATCCATCTTCTCACCCAGGGGAGGGGAAGCGGCATAGCAATGCTTCTGCTGCATCGGGTTCTAAGGTGCCCACGCTAGCACGCTCACAGCTTGCTGCTCTTGCCCCCCTCCGATGCAACTTTCTGTTGAAGGGGGCAGGAGCGGCAAGCTGTGAATATGCTAGTACAGGCACTTGAAAGCCCAACACAGCAGAGGCACTGCAGTGCCGCCATCCTCCCCCAGATAAGATGATGCTGGGAGGGGGGTCGGCATGGTGGACTGGGCGGCAATGAACTGCCGTTTTGCTAGGGAGAGGCGATGCCACCCTCCAGGGCCTACCACCTTAGAGTAGGGGCAGGCTCTGAGTAGGGGAACCTTAGCACATGCTCAGAAAGGCTTACCTTTCTAAGCTCTAGGAGAACACTTCTGCCTGTCACACATCAGAACGACGTCACCTTATTTATTAATTTTATTTATTTACATTCTCTTATATACCACGCTATTCTGCATCAGTGCGGTTTACATTGAACCAACTGAAATTACATTGAACAGGGCATTATAACTTGGAGATAACTATTTTACAGGGAACATGAGCTATGGAGGGTTAAGTGACTTGCCCAAGACCACAAGGAGCACCTGAGGGACTAGAAACCCCAGTCCTTCCGGCCCAAGGTTGCTGTCCTCTAGTGGGATTTGAACCCCCGACCTTCCGGCCTGAAGTACCTTGCCCCAACCACTAGGCCACTCCTCCACTCCATGGAAAAAGCATTCTCCACACCTTAAGTGGAGAATGCTTTTTCCATAGACAAGGACTAAGTCAGGCACCCAAGCAGCTGACTCCCAAGCTCAGTTCTCCTCATCCAATTATGAATTGTCCCATTATTCAGGAATAGCCCGACTGTCAAAGAGATACAAGAGTTGTTAATGTTACAAAGACATTGGCCAGGCCAGCACAGCACAGCCTCCTATCATGAACTAATCTAGGCCAGGAGTTCTCAACCCAGACCTTGGGACACATCTAGCCAGTCAGCTTTTCAGGATAACCACAATGAATATGCATGAAAGATCTGCAGGTACTGCCTCCATTGTATGCAAAGGTTTCATAAAATAAATTACATAAACCATATAAAGGAACCAATATGGCCATGTTTCAGCAACTGCTTGTATCATTTTCATAAGAACATAAGAAATGACATACTGGGTCAGGGCAACGGTCCATCAAACCCAGAATCCTGTTTCCAACAGTATCCATTCCCGGTCCCAAATATCTGTTGGGTTCCCCAAAGGTATACACATTCCATTCTGCTTGTCCCAGGGGTAAGCAGTGGATTTCCCCAGTCCTCTATAATAATGGTTTATAGACTTTTCCTCCAGGAACTCATCCAAACCCGTTTTGACCCCAGTTATACTAACATCCTTTACTACATTCTCCGGTAATGAATTCCAAAGGCTGATTATGCGCTAAGAAAAAATGCTTGGTTAAGGCATACCACTAAGTAAAAGATTATTCTTTTTGTATTTTTTTATAAGATGAAAAAAAATAATTTCTATAAAATGGGCCCGAAATTCAAAGGCATTTACACAGATGGTAGACCTGCAAACTGTGTAAATGCCAGTTAGCGGAATATTCAGCGGCACTACCATGGTTAATGCTGCTGAATATCCACGGATGCCGTCGCTACATGCCCCGATGTTACATGGTTAGCATTGGGGCAGATCGTGGGCATTCCAGGGCAGAGCGGAGATGACACTTTTTGCTAACCAGACAGCAGCAATATTGAGCCACTGCCTGGTTAGTGACCTGTGGGTAAAGTCAGGCGTGGCAAATGCTGGCCTAATTTTACCAGCGGAAGCTAACTGGGCAGTGGCTCAATATTGTCACTGCCCAATTAGCTTACGGGGTCTGCAGATACCCCAGTGGAGTTAGTCTTCATCAGTGATAGCTAGCTGCGTTAGCAGCGCTAGCCACCACCACTGAATACCGGGCCCAATATTTCTCTTATGAATTTTTATGCATAGATTTATTGCATTGTTTGGAGTATTATTTTGGGATCTCTATTTTTTTTATTATAAGGTAAAACATTTTATTAGAATTATTTCACTAACTGTTTATACCTTCTGTAGTTTTTATATGGCTATAAATTAGTAGTTAAAGGATGACATACTTCATGAGACTATTTATATTTCTCCTGATGCATGCAATTGCTGAAACATGGCCACACTAAGGAGTATGTTTACGAAGCAGTCGTAGCGGCTGCCGTGCAATATCGGAGTTGCGGCCCCAATGAATTCAAAGGGGCCACGGCTCAGATACCACATGGCAGGCGCTACTGCTAATTAGTAAACATACCCCTATGTCCTTTATATGTTTTATGTAATTTATTTCATTGTTAAGTGCCATTGAGTCTGTGTGGACTCCTGGCGACCCTCTGGATAGTTGACCTAAACTTTGTTTGACCTTCAGCCAAGCGGCTCATTGTTGATAGAATGGTATCCATAGCTGCTGTTACTGTATCGATCCGTCTCATTGCCGGCCTTCCTCTTTTATGGTGACCTTCTACCTTGCCAAGCATTACCTCTTTCTCCAATGATCTCTCTTCGCATGATGTGTACAACATATGAAAGTTGAAGTCTGAGCTGCTAAGGAAAGCTTAGATTTGATCTCCTCTTACTGGTTTGTTCTTCTGGCAGTCCATGATATACACAGTATTTGTCGCCAGCACCATAATTCAAAGGCATCAATTTTCTTCCTGTCTATCTTTTTCACTGTCCAACGTCCGCATCCATATGACATTATTGAAAATATCATGGCCTAGACAATTTGAATCTTTGTATGGAGGGAGACATCTCTGCTCTTGAGAATCTTGTCAAGGTCCTTTATAGCCATTCTACCAAGAGTAATATGTCGTTGGATTTCTTAACTGCTAGTCCTTTTCTTATTGGTTGATCCAAGTAAGTTAAAGCTGTCAACTATTTCAATTTCTTCTCCATCAATGATGAACTTATTGATTTTGCCAGTTGTCAGGATCTTTGTCTTAACGTTAAAGTACAGACCCATTTTAAGACTATATTCCTTGAGCTTGAGAAGCAAATGTTTCAAAACGTCTTCACTATTTCATTAAATAACTTTTATTGACTATTAATAAGAAACTGTCTTTTTAGACTTCTCATCCTTGTTCTGTATATTTCATGACCATTTTTTTGGAGACTGGATGAATGTTAAGTGGGGGTTGCCACATACGAAGCTGCTGTTCTTGTAGGACATGACTTAATACTGTAACCATAGCCTTTGGGGTCTGTATGCTCTTTTAGAAAAGGGATCCACAAATCCCAGGTGCCACGTTGCCATGGTGACTAGAAATTTATACCTGGCACCTGAGATTTGTACGTCCCTCTACTTTTGTGTTGATGTTTGTTTGTTTGTTTTTGGCCACAATCGTTGCAGTCTGAGCACATATTACTTCCTTCCTCCACAGCATGGCTTAATGTGAATCTGACGCAGTCCAAAGAGGGGATTCACACCCGCAAGGCTATAAGCAGTCCCAAAAAAGCACACCAAACATGTGGATCCGTAAATAATGTTAATGCTTCTTCTACACTCTGTCATCACCCAACATGACCATGTTTTGGCTTGTGCCTTCCTCAGGAGTGTATTTATTGAGAACACTGCAGGCCTCCCTCAATTCCATCTTCAGCGTCTCCAGTTAGTCCATAATATCGCCGTTAGGATCATCTTCCATGCTTCCCATTCTAATCTTATCACCCTGCTGCTCATTGATCTCCACTGGTTGCCCATCAAATACCATATCAAATTTAAAATTCTTATACTGGTACATAGGTCTATATACATGCACACTCTGCAATATCTGTCTGATCTCCTTCACTTTCACACTCCTTTCCAGTCTCCGATCAATCCATGTGCCCATCTTGAACTGACCCGACACTCTGCTTTTTTCTTCCTAGGTACTTCCCTTTGGAACACACTACCCACAGCCCTATGTCTAGAATCTTGCCTCTCGAAATTCACGACCATCCTCAAGACACATCTCTTCCAGACTGCTTTTGACCTCCCCTCCTCTGGGGCTCTTGACCTTTCCTTGCCCTTCACTCCTCTTCCTTAGCCTATCTGCTGCCCTGTCTTGTCAAATTATTGTAGTTCTTTTCTCTTTGTTTTTCTTTTCATTTATTTGCTTTGTAAACTGCCCTGATGTTTGAAGGTGTGGTATATCAAATGTTCCAATAAAGATAAAGAACATGACTGAAGTCGAACATGGAAGTAATTAGAACCTCTCACAAGGTTTTACTCCAACACAGAAATATGACGACAGAAAAAGACCACATGGCCTATCTAGTCTGTCCTTCCATATCAACAACTACAACAGTCCCCTTTTTTCCTTTAGAGATCCTGTGTTTGTCCCATGCTTTTTTGAATTCAGATACTGTCCTCATCTCTACCACCTCCACTGGGAAACTATTCCACGGATCCACCACTCTTTCCGTAAAGAAATATTTCCGCATATCACTCCTGAATCTATCTCCCTTCACCCTCATCCCATGTCCCCTCGTAGCAGAACTTGTTTCAATTGAAAGAGGCTTTCCCCCTGTACATTTATGCCACGGAAGTATTTAAACATCTCAACCACATCACCTCTAAGGTGTACATATTAAGATCCTTAATCTGTCCTCATATGCTTCATAATGAAGACCACTAAGCATTTTAGTAGCCACCCTCTGCACCGACTCCATCCTGTTCACATCCTTTTGAAGGTGCGGTCTCCAGAATTGCACACTATACTCCAAATGAGGTCGCACCAAAGACTTATACAGAGGCACTATCGCCTCCTTTTTTCTGCTAGCCATTCCTCTCCATATGCACCCAAGCATCCTTCTAGCTTTTGCCATTGCCTTTTCTACCTGTTTAGCTACTTTAAGATCAGACACAACCATGCCTAGGGTCACGCTCTTCTTTGGTGGACAAAAGTACTTCACCCCCTATACTATATTGCTCCCTTGGATTGTGCAACTCAAATGCATGACCTTACATTTTTTAACATTAAATACCAGCTGCCAAATTCTAGACCATTCTTCAAGCTTAGCTAGATCCCTCCTCATGTTACCTACATCTTCCTGGGTGTCTACTTTATTGCAGATTTTGGTATCATCCGCAAAGAGGCAAACCTTACCCGACAGCCCTTCCGCTATATCACTAACAAAGATGTTAAAAAGAATCAGACCAAGGACAGATCCCTGGGGCACACCACTGGTAACTTCCTTCTCCTCAGAGTAAGCTCCATTTACCTGTACTCTTTGTCGCCTCCCACACAACCAATTTCTAACCCAAGTAGTTTTCATATAAAATGAATCACAGCAATGAATAGTGATGTACCACTGTACAACTGACCTGAAGGTTTCCATACAGCGGCATGAGACTCTGTGCTGTCCTACTCTCCTTGAAAACCAGAATGGGGTTGAATGCCTTTTTTTTCTTCAGGGACCATGAAGCAGATTGTATGCTTGCTTTACGCGTGTGCCTCCAAATGCACAAGTACACTGGCCTCAAATTGGAGCTGGTATTGAAAGGCTCCGCGGAAAACGAAGAACTGAAGAGGGACAGTTGGAAAGGCAGGAAGGCAGTGCGCATGTGCTGAGGGATGCTCCCAAAAGCGTTACTATTGGACGCTGGGGAGCGTTCCCGCGCAGGCTCCCTCGGTACCGACGATACCCACATGTGATGACTACATTCCTGCTTGTTCCTGGAGATAGAACAGTTACTTACCTGTAACAGGTGATCTCTGGGAACAGCAGAAATTAGTCCTCACATATGGGTACGTTGGTACCGACGGAGCCTGCGCAGGAACGCTCCCCAGTTTCCCAAAAAGGAAAGCTTTTGGGAGCATCCCACAGCGCCTGCGCGCTGCCTTCCCGCCTTTCCTAACCAACTCTCCTCAGTTCAAATTTAAAGCTGAGACAATAGAGAGAGAGAGGAAAGGAAAGATAGAGAGAGATACAACTCCTAGGGGAGGTGGGAGGGTTGTGAGGACTAATTCCTGCTGTTCCCAGAGATCACCTGTTACAGGTAAGTAACTGTGCTATCTCCAGGAACAAGCAGGAATGAGTCCTCACATATGGGGACTCCCTAGCTGAGATGCCGGGGAGATCCCCAAGGATATGAGACCCTGAAAGGGTTCCTCGTCTTCCTATGGATCTCAGGCATCCATCCAGGGAAGGAGGGCAGGAGTTGTTCAAGAATGGAACAGGTGTCTGAGGACAGCCTGACCAAACAAGGCATCCCGGCGGGAGTCCTTGTCCAAACAGTAATGGGCTGTGAAGGTATGAACCGAGGCCCAGGTGGCTGCTCGACAGATCTGGTCGATGGACACAGAATGTAGATGAGCCATAGAGGTGGCCATGGCCCTCACATTGTGAGCTGTGACATGGCCCTCCAGAGAAAGGTTCTTACTCTGGTAAGCAAAAGAAATACACTGAGCAATCCAATTGGACAGTGTTCTTTTAGAGACTGGAAGTCCTAAATGAGAAGGATCAAAAGCAACAAAAAGCTAGGAAGAATTTCTATGTTGCTGTGTCCTGTGTAAGTAAAAAGCAAGAGCTCTTTTACAATCTAGAGTATGAAGATTCCTCTCTGCACTGGATGCATGAGGAGCTGGAAAAAAGACAGGTAAATATACCTCTTGATTAAGATGAAAAGGTGAGACCACTTTAGGCATAAAGTGTGGATTTGTCCTAAGGACTACCTTATCATGATGGAACCTTGTATAAGGTGGATTAGCCACTAAGGCCTGCAGTTCACTGATACGGCGAGCAGAAGTGACTGCAATAAGGAAAATAACCTTCCAGGAAAGAAATTTCAAGGAGGTAGTGGCTAAGGGTTCAAAAGGTGGCTTCATAAGCTGACCAAGAACCAAGTTTAAGTCCCATGCCACCGGAGGAGGACGAATGGGATGTTTAGTTAAAGTTAGGCCTCTCATGAATCTTGCAATAAGAGGATGAGAGGAAATAGGTTGTCCATTGAGAGGCTTAAGGGATGCTGCAATAGCACTCAAATGGACTCATTACTGAATTCGTCTTAAGGCCTGCATTGGGGAGATGCAGGAGATATTCCAATAGAGAATTCACAGGAAGTGCCAGAGGGTCAAGACCCTTTTGAGCACACCAAATGGAAAATCTTTTCCACTTAAAAGCATAGGAACGCCTAGTGGAAGGTTTTCTGGAAGCATGGAGGATATCCTTCACTTGCTGAGAAAGATTTAAGTCTTGAAGGTCTAGGCCTTCAGTAACCAAGCTCTGAGGTGAAGGGACTTGGGGTTTGGATGCCACAAAGTCCCTTCCTCCTGGGACAGAAGGTCTGGAGCAGCTCCCAAGTCCAGGGAGGGGGCTTGGGAAAGATGCAGAAGTAGAGGGTACCACACTTGGCATGGCCAGCGTGGAGCTATGAGGATCATAGATCCTTTATCCCTCTGGAGTTTGAACAGAGTCTTGGGAATCAAAGGAATGGGTGGGAAGGCATACAGGAAGCCCTGACCCCAATGAAGGAGGAAGGCATCCTTGGCCTGAACTCCCTGACACGGAATTCTGGAACAGAACCGGGGAAGTTTGGCATTCCACGGACTTGCAAAGAGGTCTATGTCCGGGGTTCCCCATTCTTGGAAGATTCTGAGTACCTGATCCATGTGCAGGGACCATTCATGTGGAAGCAGAACTCGACTGAGTCTGTCTGCCCAAGAGTTTTGGATTCCTGGGAGGTATACTGCCAGGAGATGGATTTGATGCTCTCTGGCGAAGGCCCATAATCTTAGAGCTTCGTTGCAAAGTGACAGAGAGCCAGTTCCTCCTTGCTTGTTTATGTAAAACATGGCTACTTGATTGTCCGTATGGATGAGGACTGTCTTGTAGCTGAGGAGGGTATGAAAGACCTTGAGAGCTAGAAACACTGCTCGAAGTTCCAAGTGGTTGATATGAAGAGAGATCTCCTGTGGGGACCAAGTGCCTTGGGTGGAGAGATCTTGTAGATGAGCTCCCCAACCTGTTTGGGAGGCATCTGTTGTGAGGGTTGCTTGGGGCAACAAAGGTTGGAAGGGGGACCCCAGCAACAGATTTTGAGTGGACATCCACCATTGGAGAGACCAAAAGAGACGTTTGGAGGTAGCTATTTGGTCTGAGAGAGCTCCTGAAGCTTGAGTCCACTGGGTGGACAAAGTCCATTGAGCTGCTCTCATGTGTAGGCGAGCATAGGGTACCACATGTACTGTGGAAGCCATGTGGCCTAGCAGCTGTAGCATCTCCCTGGCAGTTAAGTGGCTCTTTGACTGAATCTGGGAGGCTAATTGCACTAGACGTTGGCAACGGGCCAGAGGAAGGTAGGCCCTTGCAGAGGTGGTGTCCAGCCAGGCCCCTATGAATTCCAGGGACTGAGTAGGGGTGAGCTGGGACTTTGGGAGGTTTACCACAAGTCCCAGGTATTGCAGAATGCGCCTGGTGCGGTTCAGGGAGATCTGAGTCTCTGACTGGGTTGGAGCTCGGATGAGTCAGTCGTCCAGGTATGGGAAGACAAATATTCCCAGAGTGCGTAGAAATGCAGCAACTATTGCCATGCATTTGGTGAACACTCTCGGAGCAGAGGCTAGACCGAAAGGAAGCACTCTATATTGGTAATGTTTTCCCTGGAACAGAAAATGTAGGAATTTTCTGTGAGATGGATGGATGAGGACATGAGTGTACGCATCCTTGAGATCTAGAGAACAAAGTCAATCCTGACTCTGCAGTTATGGAAGGCGAGTGCCTAGAGAAAGCATCTTGAACTTCTCCTTGCATAGGAATTTGTTCAATTCTCTGAGATCTAGAATGGGTCTGTATCCCCCTGTTTTCTTTGGAATGAGAAAATAGAGGGAGTAGAATCATGATCCCTGTTGAAGAAGAGGAACTTCTTCTATGGCCCCCTGGGCAAGAAGGGTAGTCACCTCCTGATCCAGAAGGTCGAGGAGAGATGTGGGAGAATTGAAATGTCTCACCATGGTGTAGGGAGGAAGGTCTGAGAAATGAAGTTTGTAGCCCTCTCTTATGATGGAGAGGGTCCACTGCTCTGATGTGATTTGCTCCCATCTGGGAGCAAAATGAGCTAACCTTCCTGGAATGGTGAGAGGTTCTGGCTGTTGTAGAGCCAGAAAGGTTAAGTTCTCTAGTATCAAGTCAAAAACCCTGAGGAGGTTGGGACTGCTGGGTTGCAGCAGTCCCTGCAGGTTTAGGCCTGGCCTGTTTAGGTTGCTGACACTTAGTAGCAAAGCGACCTGTAGAAGATTGTTGGCCAGAAGTGGAAGGAAATCTGCTCCTTTTGTAAAAAGGCTTTTTGAAAGGTTTTTTCTTGGCTGGAATGGAGGTTGACTTGGAAAGTCTATCCAGAGCAGAATTTTCTGCATCCATTTGAGTGGCTTTTATTTGCCACTCTTTTCCTAAGCCATCTTGAACCCAGGGTTCTAGATCAGAAGCCTGGAGCCAAGCAATCCTGCGAGCAGCTATGGCAATGCCTGAGGCTCTGCTGGCACATTCAAAGGAGTCAAAGGCTGCCCTGTTGGAAAACTTTGAAATGTCTTGAGTATGCTTAAGCCAAAGGAGGACCTCATCCCTTTTATCCTCTGGAAGAAAAGGGAGAAAGTTGTGCAGCTTTTGTGCAACTTCTTTTAGAAACATATCCATGTAAAGGCTATATGAGTTGATTCTGGCAATAAGCATGCTGGCTTGGAAGATTTTCCTACCAAAAGCATCCAAGGTCCTGCATTCTCTTCCTGGAGGAGCAGAAGTGTGTCTTTTGGTACTCTTTATCCTTTTCATAGCTGACTGCACCACAATGGAATGGTGAGGAAGCGGAGTTTTCTGAAATCCAGGACAAGGAGGGGCACGGTACATAGTGTCTAGTCTGCGAGAATGAGGAGAAAGGGTGAGAGGAGTCTCCCATAAGTCAATCATATGTTCATGAAGAATTTCATGAATTGGCAAGGTGACTGCCTCTCTAGGAGCCTTAGAGTATCCTAAAATATCTAATTTTTTTGCTCTAGGCTCTTTTTCAGAGGTTACTGAAATAGAGAGTCCTTTAGCCACTTCTATTATGAAGTCTTGAACGGACAAATCCTCTGGAGGAGACATTCTCCTTTTTGGAGAAGTAGGCTCCTCAGGAAGGGTAATGGATACTTCAGGAGACTCATCTGATGAATCAGAATCATCAGAGGAATCGAAGTATCGTCTGTCCGCTTCCAACGATCGATACGCGTATCGATCGGTATCGACATCGGGCGTCCCCGGTACCAGATCGGTACCGAGAAATAGCCCTGGACAAGGAACCGGAGTCGGTATCCTGGTCGATGTCGATGCGGTCGGTACCGGTATCGGCGCTGGTACTGGTACCGACGGGACTCGCTGCGGTACCATCGGCGTCACAGCTTTAATAAAGGCGGTTATAGCCTGCTGCATGGATTGAACAGTATGATCCATGGACGCCACGATTGCCTGGATGTCGGTACTGGGAGAAAGTGCCGGTACCCCAGAGCAATCTAACAGGTGATCGGTCGAGGCCGTGCCATCGATGTCAACCTGTAACCCCATAGGAGGAGCTTTGGAAGCCGGAGCTTCCCGCCGGGGTTGTTTGGCTGGGGCAGGATCCTCGAGGGCAAGCCCGGAGGCATCTCGATGCTTAGAGGGAGATTTACCCTTCAAGGACCTGCTAGGTTTATGTTTGGTTACCTGAGATCCATCAGGAGAGGAAGACCTGGAAGATGTCGATGCCACCGCCGGTGCATCCGTGGGAAACAGCACATGGAGCTTGGCTGCTCGGTTCTGTAACCCCCGTTTAGACATTAGAGAGCAGGACTGGCAATCCGGAATGGAGTGTTCAGGACCCAAACATTTAAGACGCCATTCATGGGTATCTGTAACAGAAATAGTACCGCTACACTTAGTGCATTTTTTGAACCCGGAGGCTGGTTTTTCTATGAGGGAAAATTTTCTTGGGGGCCTGGAGGCCTAAGAAGAAAAATACACCAAGTGAGGAAAATATATATATTTTTTTTTTTTTTTAAGAAAGAAAAGAAAAGAAAAGACCGGCGGTACCGGTCCGGAGTCGGGGAAGGCAGACACGCGACCAAAGAAATAAATTAAAATAAAGAACTTCTTCAGCAGTGACAGGAACACGACCTGCTGGCTCCGCGGAAAAGAAGAACTGAGGAGAGTTGTTTAGGAAAGGTGGGAAGGCAGCGCGCAGGCGCTGTGGGATGCTCCCAAAAGCTTTCCTTTTTGGGAAGCTGGGGAGCGTTCCCGCGCAGGCTCCGTCGGTACCGACGCACCCATATGTGAGGACTCATTCCTGCTTGTTCCTGGAGATGGAGTATAACTTTTTTTTCTTATTAAAGAAGGTTTTCTTTGCAGCTGTCTTTTTCCTAGCAGGGTTAGCTGTAACTCTATACAGCCTATTCAGAGTGGTATTCTCCGACTCCAACTGAGAAGCCTTATCCTGCCGGTCTTTGCCAAAAAGGTTCTCACCTGTGCAAGGTATATTGCCTAGTTTATCCTGAACCCACTGTTCAAGACCTGAGGCTTGCAGCCCTGCAATTCCTACATGCATCGATGCAGATTGCCGTGGCTTTGCTTGTGCACTCTAATGCATCGAAGGTTGCTCTGTTAAACTTCAAGATATTCTGGGGCATGCTTAACTAGAGCAAGATAATCACCCCTCTTATCATCTGGGAAAAGAGGGGCCATGGCCTCAAGGTCCTTGGTGATCTCCTTGAGGAACATGCCCATGTATATAGGAGTTAATCCTGGCTGAAAGCATGGAAGCCTGGAAACATCAACATCCAAAAGCAGAGGGTTCTCAAGTCTCTAACCGGAGGGTTAAAAGAATGTGTCCTAGAACTCTTAATTCGACACATCGCCAATTCCACCACTACTGAATGGTGGGGAAGTTGTGTCTGTCTTTGGAAGCTGGGACATTCCAGTACTCGGGACATGCAAGGATGAAATATAAGTACTTAATGATCCTATTTAAAGCACCATAACAAAATATCCATAACTCCCCTGTCTTCACTTCTATTACCCCCGACAGAACTCAGACTTCGAAGAAAACTGCTCACAAAACACATACACTATACCAAACCACATCCATAACACCAACCAATCCACCAGCGCCAGAGCCTTCTCATATGCTGCCCTTGAATTGTGGAATGCCCTCCCAGTCAACCTAAGATCAGTCAAAGACCTCCTACAATTCAGAAAAGGGCTAAAGACATATCTGTTCACTGAGAATTATGGAAGTGACCATAATATGCCTCAAACCCCAATAAATAAAATAAATAAAATTATGTAACAGTCTTTTCTATACCGCCCCTTCCAGAGATCAGGGGCGGTTTACATTGAACATTAAACAGAACAATAGTATACTTCTGTATACATTTACAAGGAACATTATGCTTTAACTATATACAGGTGTACTTACAGGGAACATATTTTGAACATTAACTATAACAGAGCTTTTCAAACTATTTACAAGTTATATACATGGAGCGCAGCATAGTTACGGTGGTTATTTACAATGGTGGAATAGTCAACTGTTTGAGTGGTTCATTAGCGTGTTGTGTGAGGTTTGTAAAGTTTCTTGTGTTAGTCATTTGTTCTGTCTTGGGTACAGTGGATGTGTTTCTGTGATTGTATTGGTGAGGTTCTTTGTTGGTAGGGGATTTCAAAGTGTTTTGTAAAGAGGTAGGTTTTTAGTTCCTTTTTGAATTGATGTAGGTCTTTTATCATGCGGAGTGTTAGTGGTATTTCATTCCAGAGGGTGGGGGCAGCAAAGGAGAAGGCCCTATCACTTGTTGTCGCTTTAGTTTTTCTAAAATAAGCACACCTAATCCTCATTAATATTCCACTACGTAACACAAGCTGCCCAGAATCAAGCTAACTCTGTACATAAGTGTCTGTATGTTAGTTCCATGTTAAATGTACATAGTTGTTCGTATAATAGTTCCATATCTTAACTGTATATAATTTATTCTGTTCAATGTAAAATGTTTTCAACTATTCGATGTAAACCGCCCCTGATCTCTGGAAGGGGCGGTATATAAAAACTTGTTAAATAAAATAAATAAATAAATTGAGGCTCAAGTATGGGGTGAGATCGTGAGGGGATTCTCCCACATCCGGAGCATGACATCATGGAGTATGCGGTGAACCGGAAGGGTGGCTGCCTCCTTAGGGGCCATTGGAGGATCTCCAATTCCTCTGCCCTAGGCTCTTTCTCAGATGCCACTGTTATGGAGAGACCCCTTGCTAGGTCTCGAATAAACTCTTGGAAAGACATGTCCTCGTGAGGGGACATGCGCCGTTCCGGTGAAGGGGAGGGCTCCGTCAGCAAGCTTTCGAGACCTCAGGTATCGACTAATTCATCACCAGAAGTCTCCGATTCAAAGGACTCAAAGTATCGGCAGGACTGGTGTTCCTGCTCTTCAAGGTGCCGATACCAGTTGATGTCTGTATCGGGATGGGTAATCTGCTTGGATGAGGCCTCGGTACCAGGAATGGACTCAAGGGCAGGCATGGGTAGCAGTGAACCCAGCAGCATATATCCCATAGCAGTTTACATCGGTACCGTTGATGGTACCAGAGTCGGCAGTACTGTCGGTAATGTTTTGATCGGACCCAAAGCAGCTAAGCTAATAGAGCCGCGAAGCTCCACTCGATGGCTAGGATACACTGATCCATGGAGCTCGCCAGCGCTTGGGTATCAGTAATGACATTTGCGCTACTGTCCCAGAGCACGATACCAGGAGCTCTCCTGAGATAGAGGCTTCGTGAGCATCCTGGAGCCCCCTTCAATGGCTTTGGAGGACAGGTTCTCCCGCTGGGGCTGTTTGGCTGGCCAATCTACCTCCAAGACAACGCTGAAGGAATCTCGATGCTTAGAAGGATGTACCTCTGGAGGGATGATCTGTTTTCGAGGAAGACTTGTGCTTCGATACCTGAGATCCATGTCCTCGATGCTACAGAAACCGAATCCAAGGCAAAGAGAGCTTCAAACTTCGTGGCCCAGTTCTGCAGGCCTCTCTTTGTAATCTTCTTCCAAAATGGAAATTACACTTGCCTGGTAATTGTTCTTCCTTGAGGGACAACAGTTTAGTCCTCCACCTCTGGGTTGTGCACCTCCTCCTGCAGCTTGGACATTGGGCATGTCACAAAAACGTGACATCACTGGATGTACTCTGCTGGCCTCTCCAAACATCCCCAGTGAACTATTGACAAAGCACACTTAAAGGAGCAAATAAGTAGCTAGAAATAACATTTTAATTGAACATATAACAATTACTGAGGGAGGAGTGGCCTAGTAGTTGGGGCAAGGTACCACAGGTCGGAAGGTCGGTGGTTCAAATCCCACTAGAGGACAGCAACCTTGGGCCGGAAGGACTGGGGTTTCTAGCCCCACAGGTGCTCCTTGTGATCTTGGGCAAGCCACTTAACCCTCCATTGCCCATGTTCCCTGTAAGTATTAGTGTATGTGTCTCATATCCCCTCGTGTTAACTGTATCCCCCCCAATTGTGTTGTGACCACTTCGATTGAAGGATAAGGTGGTATACAAAACTGTCTAAATAAAATAAATAAATAACTTTATACAAGCAAATTTCCTGTCTTGGAAGTTAGGCTTGTCACTTTGTGCCTTTTTCTTCCGCCTCCGCCAGAAAGACAGACAAGAAACACACCAGACGAGGCAAACAGTCATCGAAAGACCTTTACCTACCCATAATCTCACCCTTCTCCCGGCTGAACCTCCACCGCTTAGCCTAGTACCCCGGGTGGCAATGAGGACTAAACTGTCGTCCCTCAAGGAAGAACAATTACCAGGTAAGTGTGATTTCCATTTCCTTATCGGTCCTCCAGTTTAGTCCTCCACCTCTGGGATGTAACAGAGCAGTACTCATTGGGAGGGAACCTTCCAGCTGGCCTGCAACACCGCCACCCCAAAAACAGCATTGTTTGCTGCCAAGACATCCAGGCGGTAGTGTTTACTGAAAGTGTGAAGAGAGGACCAAGTAGCCGCTCTACAAATGTCCACAGGGGAAACTAAACTGTATTCCGCCCATGAAGCCGCTTGCGCTCTGGTAGAATGAGCTCGCAATCCAGATGGCACCTGTTGCCCTGATAACAGATATGCCGAAGCAATTGCTTCTCTTATCCATCGAGAAATGAAGGCCTTCGCCGCTGCCTCCCCTTTACGGGCTCCACCGAACAGGATGAACAGACGGTCGGATTTACAAAAGACCTTCAAAACCTTCAAATATTGACGCAACCCCTGCTTTAAGTCCAAGTGGCGTAATCCCCGGTCCGATGCGTTATCCTCTAACGAACCCAGTACCGGAAGAGAAACCATCCGATTTAAATGAAACGGAGAAACTACCTTGGGCAAAAAGGAAGGAACCGACCGAAGCACCACCTTTTCCCTAGAAAAAGACAGAAATGGCTCTCTACAAGATAAAGCCTGTAACTCAGAAATTTCGCCTCACTGAACAAATGGTCACCAAAAACACCGCCTTCAATGTCAAATCTTTTATGGACGCCTGTTTCAAAGGCTCAAAGGGCTCCCTAGTCAGAGCTGCTAACACCAAGTTGAGATCCCACGGAGGAACCACAATTCTACGAGAGGGACGTAACTTGGTAACTGCTTTGAGAAAACACAACATGTCAACATGAGTACAGAGTGCTTTTCCCTGCACCTTGCCTCTATAGCAAGCCAGCGCGGCTAACTGCACCCTCAAGGAACTGGCCGCCAGTCCCTTTTCAAAACCGTCCTGCAAAAAGCTTAAAATCACTGAAACGGATGCGGTGCCGCACGTACTTGTCTCCTTGAACACCAATCCTCAAATATGTGCCATATACGAACATATGTCAGAGACGTAGAAGACTTTCGTGCTTTAAGTAAAGTCGCAATGACCGCTCCCGAGTAACCTTTTTTCTTTAAACACGCCCTTTCAATGGCCAGACTGTAAACGAAAACCGATCCACTTGAGGCATCCATAGCGGCCCTTGAAGTAACAGACTGTCTGACGCCAGTAACCTCCACGGCTCCCCATCGAGAAGGCGGATGATATCGGCATACCACCGTCG
This sequence comes from Ichthyophis bannanicus, assembly GCA_033557465.1. Lineage (NCBI taxonomy): Eukaryota > Metazoa > Chordata > Amphibia > Gymnophiona > Ichthyophiidae > Ichthyophis > Ichthyophis bannanicus. The sequence continues at coordinate 158,705,911 of CM066034.1, forward strand.
TCTTGGCCAATCTGGAGCCACCAGCAGCACTCTCCCCGGGTGAGCCTCAATACGCTGTACCACCCGACTTATGAGCACCCAAGGAGGGAATACAAAGAGCAGACTTGACACCGGCTAACGTTGCAGTAGTGCGTCGATCCCCTCCGACATCCTTTCTCATCATCTGCTGTAGAACCGACTGGCCTTTGCTGAGTGAAAGGTCGCCATGAGATCAATGACTGGTGGCCCCCACCTGTGCAAACACCTCCGGATTCAGCTCCCATTCTCCGGCATCCACTTTAACTCTGCTGAGAAAATCCGCCATCACATTGTTCTTCCCAACAATGTGTGCCACAGAAATCGCTCGCAATCAAAGTTCGACCCAAGCAAAAAGCACCTCTGCTTCCTCTTCCAAGGCCGTACTTCTTGTACCCCCTTGTCAATTGATGTAGATCACCGTTGCGGAGTTGTCCGATAGAACTCTTACCACCCGACCCTGCACCATCACCTCGAACGATTGCAATGCTAAAGTCACTGCTCGGAGTTCCAGTCTGTTGATTGACCACGTGCTCTCCTGAGCTGACCACAGCCCTTGTGCGAAGAGCTCCCCGCAATGTGCTCCCCATCCCACAAGGCTTGCATCCGTCAAGAATGGTAGCCAGTCTGGCTGCTCCAGGGGCATCCCGGCCTTCAACGATTCTGGAATCAGCCTGCACTTCAAAGCCCGTCTGACCCTGAGAGGGCAGGGCAGACGTCTGCTCAGAGGATCGGATTGATGAGACCAACGGTGAAGCAACGACCACTGCAACGGCCACATATGAGCTCTGGCCCAAGGTACCGCTTCCAAGGTCGCCGCCATCGTACCTAACTGCTGCATGGAGACTGGACACACTGAGGATGTTGGGAGAGGCCAGCAGAGTACATCCAGTGATGTCACGTTTTTGTGACATGCCCAGTCTCCAAGCTGGAGGAGGTGCACAACCCAGAGGTGGAGGACTAAAACTGGAGGACTGATAAGGAAGGGGACATTCTATAGCTGGTGGTCGGGCCAGAAGCATTTTAGACACCAGTTGTGAGTGTCAGCAGCCGAGATGGTACTGCCACATTTAGAACATTTCTTAAAACCAGTAGCTGGCTTTTCCATAGTGTCAGTAGACAGTTTGGTGGGCTTAAGGCCCAAGGCGGCATTGATGCGCCTGAAGAAAAGTTTCTTACTCTTGTTTGTTTTTTTTTTTTAATCTGAGAACAGACAACGAGAGACTGTTGCGGCACTGATGGGAAGGCAGACGCTAATCACAAAAAGGGAATTAAAGCATTTTCTGCGGTGCCAAGATTTGCTTCCTACTGGCTCTGTGGAAAACTAAGAACTGAGGTGGGAAAGTGGGAGGCAGCTACTTAGGCGCAGTGGGATACTCCCAAAAGCTTTCCTATCGGACGCTGGGGAGCATTCCCATGCGGGTTCCATTAGTACGGACGTCACCCATATGTGAAGACTACATTCCTACTTGTTCCTGGAGATCTGCGTTAACACAGGTTATCTGCTGCAAAGGAATAAAATGAGTCCTGCAGCAGATAATATGTAATAAAACAGTATCATGGCACACTTAGTAAATAATCCCCTTTGTATACTAAGAAACAAACTGTATTTATTAAATGCAATACGATTTCTTACTCTGTCTGCTCGCCTTCATCGGGCAAAATATTTCGTGTACATTGAAGGAGGTAGTTTCGGAGAAAAAGACCCCGTAAGGGATGCTGGACACCACGACACATTTCCACTAAATCCTTCAAAATATCTTTCCTGGACTGGGAAAATGACTTGATATAAACCACACCAACTGTTATAAGCAAATAGCTAAAAAAGAAAAAAAGATATACAGATTTAATCATCATATGTTTCAAATACAAGTTTTCAACAACATGATACACAAAGATATGGCCACAATTCCATTAAAGTCTGTATGATTTGACTAGATTGTAAGCTCTGATGAGCAGGGACCATCTTTTACATGTGTCTGTGTAGTGCTGCATACATCTTATAGCACTACACAAATGTTTAGTAGTGGTGGTTGGGTGGGAGAGGAAAATCACAAATCACATATATGGGCACAATTCTCCACAGGACAGAATACGTTACTCTCCTCCCCCAGGCTGGTTCAAATCTATTTTTTGCATTATAAGAAAAAATGCCATAGGTCACAGGCCACAAATCAGATATTTCGTCACTTAAGCAGCACATGAGCTTTGTAAAAACTGAATTTTGCATAAAGAGCACATCTAACTGTACTCACTAAAAACATCTGTCATAAAACATGGTTACTCACCTGTAACAGGTGTTCTCCGGGAACAACAGGAATCAGTTCTCACATATGGGTGACGTCTGCGCCAACGGGGCCCATGTGGAATATTTCCCCAGCCTTTAAAGAAATCCTTTGGGACATGATACCACGCATGTGTGGTCCCCTTCCCACCCAAGGGTGCCATCTTGCTCAGTCAGATGACAGTTTTTTTACTACCATCCTAGCTAACACAAGATAGGGAGGCAACTCCCAAGGAAGAGGGAGGGTTTTGAGGACCGATTCCTGCTATTCCCAGAGAACACCTGTTACAGGTGAGTAACTACGTTTTCTCCAGGAACAAGCAGGAAGTCAGCTAGAAGGATGCTTGGGTGCATATGGAGAGGAATGGCTAGCAAAAAAAGGGAGGTGATAATGCCTCTGTATAAGTCTTTGGTGCGACCTCATTTGGAGTATAGTGTGCAATTCTGGAGACCGCACCTTCAAAAGGATGTGAACAGGATGGAGTCGGTGCAGAGGGTGGCTACTAAAATGATTAGTGGTCTTCATTATAAAGCATGAGGACAGACTTAAGGATCTTAATATACACCTTAGAGAAAAGGCGGGATAGAGGTTATATGATTGAGATGTTTAAATACCTCCGTGGCATAAATGTTCAGGGAAAGAGCCTCTTTCAATTGAAAGCAAGTTCTGCTACGAGGGGACATGGGATGAGGGTGAAGGGGGATAGATTCAAGAGTGATATGCGGAAATATTTCTTTACGGAAAGAGTGGTGGATCCGTGGAATAGTCTCCCAGTGGAGGTGGTAGAGATGAGGACAGTAACTGAATTCAAAAAAGCATGGGACAAACACAGAGGATCTCTAAAGGTAAAAAGGGGACTGTTGTAGTTGCTGATATGGAAGGACAGACTAGATAGGCCATGTGGTCTTTTTCTGTCGTCATATTTCTATGTTTCTCAAATATGGGATTCCCTAGCTCCAGGCTGCCAAAGACCAAACCACGAGAGCACCATCGGCGACCAATCGGGTAGCTGTGAGTTGCAGATGGTGAGTCCCCGCTGAAAGACTCTGCAAGACCGTAGCGTCCAGTGACACTATCACTCCGGTAGCCTAAACATAGAAGGGTCGGAGGGCAGCAGGTGCCCATACCCCAAAAATATTACGGAGTACTGTCTGGCCAAAGGCACTATCCCTGTGGGACTCGCTCTTCAGGCAGTAGTGAGCTGCGAACATATGAAATGAAGACAATGTGGCAGCCTTGCAAATCTCCGTCAACAGCAGTGAGCAGAGGTAGGCCACAGATGTGACCATTGCCCTCATGTGATGCACTGTGATCTGGTGCTTAAGGGAGAGGCCAGCTCACTCATAGGCGAGGGTGATACAGTCCGCATCCACGTGGCTACCGTTCGCTTGGTCACAGAGATCCCCAGTCTGCTGAGGTCATAAGACACAAAAAGCTGAGGAGCTCTGCAATGGGCCTGGATCCGCTCCGCTGCAGGTAGGAGGACAGGGCCCACTTGCAATCAAGCATGTGTAGTATTAGTTCCTCCCTGCTGGCATGGGGCCTTAGAAGGAAGATGGGGAGGACCACCACTTGGTCAAGGTGGAAGGGAGATACCACCTTCAGGAGGAAGGAGAAATTAGGCCTTACCTGCTAATCGTCTTTCCTTAAGTTCTCTCCAGGCCAGTCCAGGTACAGTTGGGTAGTCAACCTCCTCCAGCAGCTGAAGACTGAATACTGAAAGTCTTGCTGACAGCCTATTCAGCTCCCCCTGGTGTCAGAGTCAGTCTTCTATTGTCAAAGCAGCGGAACTAACTATAAACTATGAAAACAACAATTACTCTAGGTTTCTAAGAACATGCCCTATACTTTTAAAAAGCATCCTTTTGGGGTTTTGTTTTGTTTTTTTATGATTCATAAGGAGCCCTCCTAACTCTAGAGGAATTTCCCAAAATCCCCTTCAACCATGCCTGTCTACCTTCTCCAGCTCCGGCCACCAGCGAGTTAACAGATTCTCTCTACACTAATGGCGGAGTTCCTAGGCTTGCCCATCACTTGCAGACGATCTGGGTGGGACCTGGACTGGCCCGGAGAGAACTCAAGGAACGACAGTTAGCAGGTAAGGCCTAATTTCTCCTTCCTATTCGTCTCTCCAGGCCTGTCCAGGTATAGTTGGGCAGTATCAAAGCAGTACCTAAACCCGGGAGGGTCCTGCGAGCCCCGCCACAATGGCCGAGGCCCCAACCTTCGCATCCCCCCTTGCCTACACATCCAACCTATAGTGCTTTGCGAACGTATGAAGGGAAGACCACGTCGCCGCTCAACAGATATCCCCTGGTGGAATCAAAGCAAACTCAGCCCAAGACACCGCCTGGGATTTAGTAGAATGTGCTCTGAGCCCGTTTGGAAGCGACTTACCTTTTGCTTCATAAGCCGCCCCTATCGCCTGTTTCACCCAGCGGGCAATAGAAGCCTTGGTAGCCACCTTCCCTTTACGAGGACCACCAAAAAGCACGAACAACCTATCCGATCTTCGAAACGGCTGTTTTCCAGAGATACCTACGCAACACGCGTCCCAAATCCAAGTTTCTAAGTGTGCGATCAACCTTCCTTCCCTCCTGTCCACCAAAGGTGGGAAGCAAAACAGATTGATTCATATGAAAACCGGACACCACTTTAGGCAAATAGGACAGCACCGGCCTCAACACCACTTTTTCTGCCGTAAACTGAATATACGGCTCTCTACACGAGAGCACTTGCAAATCCGAAACTCTCCTAGCGGAACACAATGCTACTAGGAAGGCAGTTTTCCAAGAGAATTCTCTCAGATTCCCAGCCAACCTTGACTCAAATGGCGGCTCCATTAAAGCCTCCAGCACCAAGTTCAAGTCCCAAGGAGGCACTACCTGCCGAACCGGTGGCCTAATATTCCTGGCCGCCCTAAGGAAATGTCGAACATCTGGGTGCGACGAGAGAGAGCCCCCCTGCACCCTTCCCCTATAACAAGCAAGCGCCGCCAGGTGTACCTTGAGAGTGCTGAGGGCTAGCCCCTTTTCTAGTCCCCCTTGAAGGAACGACAGGATATCTGGTAAGCTCACGGAACAAGGCTGAACTCTACGCTCTTCACACCATGCCTCAAAAATGCGCCACACACGAACATACGCCAAGAACGTCGACTTCCTTCTGGACTTCAACATCTTCAAAGTCGAATCTTTTAGGCCAATCTCGAGCATCCCCCAGCTTGCAAAAATCATAGAAAAAGCTGCTCAACAACTCCAGCACCATATTGACACTGAAGCTCCACTGGACCCATCACAACACGGCTTCAGGGAAGCGCATGGCGTCGACACAGTCCTCACAACCCTATTCAACGAATTGGTCACTGGAATGGACAGCATCCAACAAGGATTTGTCCTCATCTTCCTGGACATCTCCGCCGCCTTTGACTCTGTGAATCATGACATACTTCTACAACGCCTGAAGGAAAAGGGGATTCAAGACACAGCACTTGAATGGTGTAAATCCTACCTATCCAACAGGTGGCAACAAGTAAAAACAGGTCATACATCCTCGGAACCATTCCTGCAGTCTCAGGGGGTACCTCAAGGATCGTCCTTATCGGCATTAATGTTCAATATATATATGCAGCCGATATGTGATTTGATCCGATCTTTCAACATACGATGCCTGGCTTACGCAGACGACATCCTCCTCTACATGCCGTTCAAAATTGACCAACCGATGTTCTCCCCAATAATCAATTGTTTCGGAGCGGTAACTGACTGGCTGCTGACACAAAACTTTCGGATCAATCATAGTAAAACTGATGTCCTTTTTGTTACGAAGAACCGTAAATTCACCCCCCCCCCCCCCATCGCTACTGGTCAACAATGTAGAATTGAAGTCCAAACCTACAATCAGATATCTTGGCATCACATTGGACCAGCACCTAGATATGACCACACATGTGAAGAACGTTACAAAGTCTATATATCACAAGATCAAAACGTTACGTCACCTCCGCCCCCTACTGGAATCCAATGACTACCGGACAACCTTTCAGGCATTAGTCCTCCCACACCTGGACTTTGCGAACATCGTCCTGCACGGCCTGCCTCAATCAACTTTAAATCCGCTCCGCCTGGCTATGAATGCCGCCGCAAGAGTTCTCTCTGGATCATCAAGAACTGACTACATAACACCAATCATGAAAAATCTGCATTGACTGCCGTTACACGCCAGACTCCAATATAAGTCACTAGTCCTTACTTTCAAAGCCCTGAATAACTACCCACCTACACCGATTAGCAAACTAATCCACAGCACCCTGGAAAACAGAAACAGGAGATCCACTTCAATGAACACCTTAATAGTCCCCAAGATGATGACATCATGTACTAAGACCACTTCCAACAGGGCTTTCTCTATATTCGCTCCCCTAAATTGGAATGCCCTTCCACATGAAATCCGTGGCATCAAAAGCTTAATCCTATTCCGTAAAGCTCTGAAACACCACCTATTCACAATATATTACCCTGACACCCACACATCGGGTAAACTTCTCTCATGTCTCAGCTACCATAGCACCTTATTACAACCAGAAAATGGTTAGACTATACTACTGCCCACCCACCACTTTTACGCCTGTCCCTCCCACACAAAATGAAGATGATACCAAATTGGCTTAGAGTATTGGTGACAATACTAATTTAACCTGTAAATAGTTACCCTGTAAATAGTTACCCCGGTTATCCTATGTTTTTTTTTTTTTGTTTTTTTTTTCCCTGTTCTATGTAAAACTCAATGTTGCTTGTATGCATTGTAGTATGTTTTGTTCGATGTACACCGCGCTGATTGTAATAGCGCGGTATAGAAGAAATGTTAAATAAATAAATAAATAAACAAACATAGTGTTGATCACCGATACCGAGTATCCCCGACGTTGCAACCGTTCCCTCTCAAGAGCCAGGCCGTAAGCAAGAACCGATCCACCTGCGGCATCAACACAGGTCCCTGGCTCAAGAGGTTGATTCACGAGGGCAGCATCCATGGAGGAGCCACTAGAAGCTGCACCAGATCTGCATACCAGGGCCGTCTGGGCCAATCCGGAGCAATGAGAATCACCTTCCCCCTGTACCTCAATATTCTCCGAATGACCCGCCCTAGCAGAGGCCATGGAGGGAACATGTAAAGCAGCTCTCCCGACAGCAAGTATTGCACCAGGCCGTCGAGACCTTCCGACATGTGCTCTCTGCGCCTCCTGTAAAACCGGGCAGCTATGGTATTGGCCAGGGTAGCCATGAGATCCATGACTGGCTGGCCTCACCACACTGTGATTTCGTGAAAGACTGCCAAGTTCAGCTCCCATTCTCCGGGATTCATGACATTGCGACTGAGATAGTCGGCCTGAATGTTGTTCTTTCCTGCAACATGAGCTGCCAAGAGCGCTAAGAGATGGACCTCCGCCCACTGCAACAAACTGACTCTCTTCCAGCAAAGCTGCACTGCCCGTGCCTCCTTGCCTGTTGATGTAGGAAACAGCCACCACACTGTCGGAAAACACTTCAACCGCTCGACCCTCGAGCAGACTGACAAAATCCAGCAGGGCGAAGCGCACCGCCCGCAGTTCTAACCGATTGATCGACCAAGTGCTCTCCTCCGCAGGCCAGGTCCCCTGCATTTCTTGAGACAGACAATGAGCCCCCCAACCGGAAAGACTGGCATCCGTTGTGACCAATACCCACTCCGGGTGCTCCTGCCTGCAGATGCGCTGGGACCATCCACCACTGCAGACTGCTGCGCATGTCCTCCAGGCATAGCAGCCTCTGAGACAGAGGATGATCCTGCAGAGACCATCTGGAAAGCAATGCTTGCTGAAGTGGTCGCATATGGGCTCTGGCACCAGGTCCAAGGCCGCTGCCATTGAACCCAACAACTGTAAGTACCTCCAAGCCATTGGAGCCTTCAGTCGCACAAACACCGCTACCTGAGCCAAAATCTTCTGTACCCTGTCCGGAAGAAGGAACACCGGACCCTATCTCTGTGTCGAACAAGGCCCCGAGATACGTCAACCGCTGCACCGGTCGTAAATGACTCTCTGCACGGTTGATGACCCAACCTAGCTGTTCCAGGAACTGCACTACCTGAGAGGTTGCTGCGATTGATTCCGCTAGAGACCCTGCCCGGATCAGCCAATCGTCCAGGTAGGGATGCACCTGAATCCCTTTCTTCCGGTGCGCCACCGGCACTACCACCATCACCTTGGTGAAAGTCCGAGGTGCTGTAGCCAGCCCAAACGGCAACGCTTGAAACTGAAAATGGCCCATGGAAACTACAAAGCGTAGAAACCTTTGATGCTCCCGTCTGATTGGAATGTGCAGATAAGCCTCTGTTAGATCTATGGATGAAAGCAGCTCTCCTGGCTTTACCTCCCGGATAACCGATCTTAGGGTTTCCATCTGAAAATGAGGTACCCTCAAGCAGCGGTTTACGTGCTTGAGATCCAGAATTGGCCAAAAAGATCCTTCTTTCTTGGGAACTACGAAATAAATCGAGTATCGACCTAAGCCGTACTAGTCTTGAGGGACTGACACCAGCGCTTGAAGCCGCAACAAGCGCTGCAGCGTGCCGCTGATTGCTGCCCTTTTTGTTTGAGGCCCACACGGGGACAATACAAAGGCTTCCGTCAAGGGGAGCGCGAACTCCAGCGCATACCCATCGCAGATAATTTCCAGCACCCACTGATCCGTAGTTATGGCGGCCCAGCTGGAGAGAAACTCCTGCAAACGTCCTCCTACCGGAATCTCTGCCTGGACCAGCCTCTCTTCATTGTGGTTTCTTAGAAGAGTTCTGCTGGGCGTTAAAATAGCCCCTGCCAAACCCCCTGGCTCCTCGAAAGGACTGCCCACTGGACACAAAGCAGCCTCTTTGATAAGGCCGCAAACCGAGACCCACGGAACCTGCGAAAATCTCTTCCTTGACCTCTCTGCATCGGTCCCATCTTTGCCGCTCTGGGTCGGTCTTCGGGAAGGCGACCCCCTTTGGAATCGCCCAAATCTTTCACAATTTTCTCCAACGCTTCCCCAAAGAGCAGCCTGCCCTTATATGGAAGCTTACTGAGGCGAAACTTAGAAGATGCATCCGCTGCCCAATTTCTTAGTCAGAGAAATCGCCTAACAGCAATCACTAATGCCATGGACTTTGCTGATATCCTTACCAAATCATAGAAGGTGTCTGCCAGATAAGCCGCCGCCGACTCCAGCTTCGCTCCTTCTGAGGAAGATTCCTCCTGCTTATCTGAGCCTGGTTCTCCTTGTAGCCAACGGATAGAGGCCCTTGACACACAAGCTCCACAAACAGAAGCCTGTAAAGCTAGAGCACTGGAATCAAAAGCCTGTTTCAGAAGCGCCTCTTACCTACGATCCTGAAGATCCTTAAGGGCTGCACCCCCTTCTACCGGAATTGTCGTCTTTTTGGTGACCTCTGAAACTAGCGCATCCACCTTAGGCATCCGCAACAACTCCTTCTCCTCCTGAGGAAATGGGTAAAGGCGCGCAATGGTGCGACCACCCTCAGGGTAGTTTTGGGGCATTCTCACTCTGATTCTATCATCTGTTTAATTACCCTGTGTATTGGGAAACAGCGCTGTTCAGACTTAAAGTCCTGTAACAAGGGATCCTCTAAGGGCTCCTACTGCACCGCTGGGAGCACTATATTCAATGCTGCTAGGGACTGAGCAATCAAAGCCCCCAGCTCCTCCTTGTGGAACACCCTGAAGACATTCGGATCCTCGCCTGGCCCAATCTCTCCTTCCTCTAACTCCACTGGCCAAGACTCCAAACCTGCATCAGAAAGCAGCTCACCTTCTTCCGCCATTTGAAGAATAGAGACCTGCAGCCCAAAGCCATCAAAGCCTGCCTCTACACCTATGCCTTTAGCAGACACCCCTTCCCCAGGGTCTGCCACCTTCGACTCCCCCTTTTGCAATTCCAACTGGCTAGGAACAGTCGGGTTCTCTAATGACTGAGCCATCTTTAACACATAAGCTTTATGCAGCGCTAGTATAAAATCAGCTGAAAACAAATAATCCAAGCTTCCCTGCACTCCAGACGATAGCTTATGGTCCTGTCCCTCTGCCGAAGGCGCTTTGTGTGACTTTGATTTTCTCTTACCAGATAGTGGCTGAAGCGCGGGAGAAACGGCAGGCTCAGCCAAAATGGCTGCCGTTCCCGCCTTTATCAATGGGCCTTGAGGCCACTCCACAACATCCTCCAAAGCCACCATCTGCTCTATAATGGTGTCCGCACTACGTTTGCTCCAGAAACACAAAAGAAACTCAAAAGAAAAAAAAACTGATCGGCAGAGGTCTGCTGCCGACAAGCGTGCCAATTCCAGTCCGGAGCGCATGCTGCCGACGCCAGACTTATCTAACCACAAAAATTCCAAACTACACTGTCAGGGCCAAAAACATCCGTGGCATCAATCGCAGAACTCCCGCCGACCAAACTAAGCCCCTGCCCTGCTGTTACAGCTCCTACCTGAGCCAGACACGTCGGAGCGCCTCCTCTCCGGTCTCCCGCTGCTAGCAGGGCACAGAGACTGAAGCGATCGGCGGCAGGGAAGAGGATTCTGGGGCTCCCAGCTCCTTCCCCAACCCCCCTTAAGCGACGGATCCCCAATTGAGGCAGGCTCTGCCCCCTGTGCTGCTTAAACACTTTCTGGCAGCTGAGGACCGCCGATTCTCGGGGTGTTTTTTTTTTGTTTGTTTTTGTTTTTTAAAAGGAGCACTTCTCTTGCCTTACTGCCCCTGCTAGGGCAATTGAGCAAAGTCTTTTTTTTTTTTTTTACATCTACTAGTCTAACTGCCTATTTCCAATTCGTCTCTCCTGGGAGTCTGTCAGCCACATGTCCTGTTCAGCCGTTGAGGACTGAAAGACTGACTCTCTGAAACCAGGGAGAGCTGGATAGGCTGTCAGCAAGACTTTCATTATTCAGTCCTCAGCTACTGGAGGAGGTTGACTACCCAACTGTACCTGGACTGGCCTGGAGAGACGAATAGGAATTTGGGGGGTGTGCGGAGCACCACCCTGTTCTTATAGAACCTCGTATACAGTGGCTCCGCCACCAGGGCCTGGAGTTCGCAGACCCTACATGCTGATGTGAGGGCCACCAGGAAGATCGCTTTCCAAGTATCTTAGATGGCAAGTGGCTAGGGGCTCGAAGGATGGCTTAGTGAGTTGGGAGAGCACCACACTGAGGTCCCATTCTGCTGCTGGAGGGCTGAGGGGGGGGCTTCGATAGTAGAAGACCCTGGAAGAATCTGGAAACCAGGGGCTGACTTGAGAGGGGTTTCCCCTTGATAGAGTGGTGGTGTGCAGCAATTGCCCTCAGGTGCACCCTCACAGAGTTGGATTTCAGCTCGGTGTGCGACAGATGCAGGAGGTACTGGAGAATCAGTTGTGCATGACAGGAGAAGGGTTCTCCTCCACAACAGATGGAGAATCTTCTCCACTTAAAGGCATAAGCTCGTCTGGTGGAGAGTTTCCAGGAGGCCAGCAGGATCTCCTCAACTTCCCCTGGGAAGGGGAAAGGGGCCAAGGCTACCCTTTCAGCAGTCACACTGTTAGCGCTAGGGACCCCAGGTTGGGGTGCAGAAGGGAGCCCTCCTCCTGGGACAGGAGATCAAGGGGCTTGGCCCAGCAGGACAGGGAGCACTAGAGACAAGGCAAGCAACAGGGAAAACCAGGGCTGCCTGGGCCATCTGGGTGCGATCAGTATCACTGATGCCCCCTTGTTCTGGACCTTGAAGATAAGGGAGAGGGGGGGGGGAGTCGATGGGAACGCATAGAGTAGTCCCTCTGACCATGAGATCAGGAAGGCGTCTGCCGGCACTCTCCCCTGGTGCGGTTGGTGTGAGTAGAAGCAAGGCAATTGCGCGTTGTTCACAGAGGTGAACAGGTCCATCACGGGCCTGCCCCAGCGGTGGAAGAGTTGCTTCGTTACCCTGGGGTTCAAGCGCCACTCGTGTGGTCGAAGGATCCTGCTCAGCCTGTCCACTAAGCTGTTGTCCTGGCCTAGCAGGTATACTGCTCGCAGGCCAGGACAACTGCTCACAGGCCATCGCGCACTGCAAAGGAGAGAAGGGCCACCGCCTCCTGGCAGAAGGAGTTTGAGCCCATGCCCCCCTTCTTGTTGATGCAGAACATTGTCACCTGGTTGTCCATCTGGATAGGCACCAGGTAGTGCCGCAGGTGGTGGCAGAACCCTCGCCGGGCCAGGAAAATTGCCCTGACCTCCAGGAGATTGATTTGTAAGAGTGACTTCTCCTGGGACCAGCTGCCTTGTGTGCAGTGGTCCCCGCAATGTGCCCCCCTGCCCAGAAGGGAGGCGTCTGTTGTCATGGTCTCTGCAGTGCGGGTGCCTGGAATGGCATTCCCTCCTGGAGGGGACAAGTTTCACAACCAGGTGAGGGACTCCGCTAGCTGGCGGGTGACACTGACCCTGTCCCATAGTCGGCCTATAGCTTGGGTCCACTGTGAGCAGAGGCACCATTGGGCAGTCTGCATTTGGAAGGGGCTAGGGATGTGACATGGACCATTGAGGCCATGTGACCGGCGAAGCAAAAGGCCAGCGGCACCAAGCTGCGGTGCTGCACCTCTTCTGCCAGTTGCCGGAGATGGTCTGCCCTTTCTCTTGGGAGGATGGCCTAGCTCTGTAACATGTCCAACTGCGCCCCTATGAACTCCAGGCTTTGGGGTTGGGGTGAGGTGGGATTTTGGGTAGTTGATGACAAACCCTAGGTGTTGCATCAGGCGGCTTGTACTCTCTGCAGCCTGCCTGACCTCTGAGGCTGTGCTACCTCTGATAAGCCAGCCTAAGTAGGAGAAGACGTAGGCCTCCTGTAGGCACGAGTGGATGGCTACCACCATCAGGCACTTGGTAAAGACCCTTGGCGAAGAGGCCAGTCCGAAGGTCAGCTCTTTGTACTGGTAGTGCCCTCCTTCCACTACGAACCTGAGGTCCTGCCTGTGGGAGGGGTGGATCAGGATGAGAGTATAGGCATCCTTTAGATTCAAGGAGCACAGACTCTCTCGCTGGTGGAGGTAAGGCAGCAGTGTTCCAAGGAAGAGCATCTTGAACTTCTACTTCACCAGAAACTTGTTCAAGTTTTGCAGGTCTAGTATGGGCCCGAGGCCCCCCTCCCTGTTCTTTTAGGGACAAGTAAGCATATCTCGAGTAGAAACCTTTTCCCCACAGATGCTTGGGGACGGGCTCCACTGCACAGGCCTGAGCAGGCCTGTGAGCACTGAAAGCAGTAGGGTCTGGTGAAGGAGAGGTTGAACTGGCTCTGCTGGGAAGAAACTTGGGGCTACCTGCTTCAGGCAGAGGAGGTACCCCCTGCAGGACCTACTGATCTAAGGTGACTCCGGCCCACCTGTGGGCAAAGAGTGCCAGGCAGCCCCCTGTGGGCTGGGGAACATCTCCCAGGGAAGAGGCGGCCCTGGCCCTGAGAGTCAAAAGCTCCCCCCAGGTTGGGTGGAAGTTGAGGTCTAGGGCTTCTGGGCTTTTGGCTTCCTGGGACCATGGCCCTGGCCTTTAGGCTGAAGGACCTGCTGTTGATGGCCCAAGGGCTGGTAGTGGACTTTGGTGGAAGGACCCCTTTTTCTCTCGGGAAAAGGGGCCTTTTCCCTGATGGTTTATTTTGGGGAAGGGCTGAGGTCTTCTTGTATAGCCTTTGCCTCATTACCACCTCAGCCTCAATCTCAGCTGCCTTGTCAGCCATGGGTTTGCCAAACACGTTTTCCCCTGTGCTGTGCATGGGATGTATAGCAATTTTTCTTGGACCTACTGCTCGAGGTCTGAGGTCTGTAGCTAGGCGTGGTTCCGATGCCGGTCGCCGCTACTCAGGCTGCAGACTCAAAGCCATTGTAGGCGGCTCGGGAAAGGAACTTAGAGCAGTCCCAGATCCTGGATGCTAGGGAATGGAACCATTGGAGGGCTTCCCCAGCGAGCCCAGCCAAGAAGCCGGAGAGCTCCTGGATCAGGGCCTTGAGGTACACAGGCCTGGATCTGGCACCCAAGCACGGAGCCCTGGTAGCATTTTCACCCGAAGGTGTTGAGGGCCCGAGCCTCTCTGCCTGGAGGGAGAGAGTCGTTTTTCTGGCTCTTCAACTTCTGCATGGTTAACTCGACAACCATGGAGTTATGTGGGAGTTGGGTCTTGTGGAATCCAGGGCCTTCCTGATGTGGTAGATGGCGTCAAGACATCGGCTGACCACCGCCACCAAGGCCAGGGTCTACCACATCCTGAGCAGTAGCCATTCAAGGATCGGTTGCACCAGCACTGTAAGAGTCTCCTCGGGTGGGGAACTCGTACTGGAGGATTTCCAGTTCTTCTGTGCGCAGGTCCTCCTCTGACTCTGCCAGAACCGAAAGGGCATGGGCCATGTACTGGACAAAGTCATGGAAGGCTACATCCTCCAGGGGAGAATGGTGCCGAGGCACCAGGGGAGACGGCTCAAAGGAGACATCCCTGTGTCGGCAGGTTTACAGGGAGGCCTCGATGTCGGGCTCACACTGAGTCGGAGGGCATCAAGGACTCCGAGACCCTGCGGTCTCATGTCTTGAGACTGGCCCTGAGGAGCCAGGACCCTCAGGTCCAATTCCTGGAAAATGACTGAGGAGAACTGGATACCTGAGGAATGGGAACGCCGCCTGGTCCGAGGACTCACCCAAGGCCGGTGGCACTCAGAGCCTAGCTAGAAGCCAGGGGACTCCCTCATACTCAGGAGCCCAGTTGTCGGGGCAGATGAGGTAGAAGAGCCGGCCATCATCGCATGCTGCAGTGCCAAGATAGCAGAGATATTCTGCTCTAGAGCCGCCATTCTGGTTTCAAGGCCAAAAGGCTCCACAGCTTTCAGCATGGGTCCCGAGGAACTTGGGCCTGATGCTGGCACTCTCGCAAGTGCATCCTCGACAAGGACCACTGCCTCGGGGAGCCTCACACGGTCTCCGCCGGCCAAGGACTCCTTCTTAGAGACCTTAGTAGAGCGCTGTTCGGAGTTGCCCGAGTTGCCCAAATTCCTCTGCGGGACTTTACCGGGTTTCATTGCTGGAACTTCAACTGGCTTTGAGGATTTTTTTTTCCCACTCAGGGTCCAGGGTCTTCTCGGAGGAACTGCCGTCGTGGGACTCCAAGTACACCTGGGCCTCACGGGAAATGCTGAGCTTGGAGCACGGCATCGGGAAGGCCAGTGCCGAGTTGGATCTCAGGAACATCCTCTCCTGCAACTCCAACCTTTTCTTGTTGGTTTTCGGAGCAATGGCCTGGCACAGGTTGCAGGTGGTGCTATCGTAGTCCAGGCACAGGTTGCATGAGGTGCTATCGTGGTCCAGGCACAGGTTGCATGTGGTGCTATCGTGGTCCAGGCAAAGGTTGCATAGGCAGTAGTCGTGCATATCAATAATAGACATGGTTTGACTGCAGCAGTCACATTTTTTTTTAAATACTTTATTTATAAACCACCAACAAATACAATATACACACATCTCCAAGAGGGGTGTACTCTGATCCCCTCCCGGAGAGTTATCAGAAACAGAAAATAGGTGGAAAATATTTTTTCCTTTTTTTGGCATTCCCCTTACCCCTACCGCCCTCTACCCTCCCCCCCCCTTCCTCCCTTCACCCACAGCAGTCACATTTTTTTTAACCCACCAGGGGATACGGCGGGAGACACCCAGCCGGGGTCGATTACTCCCAGGAGACAAAAGGCATGAACGTCTGTCAAGGCAAGCCTCAATCAAAAAAGAGGGAAGGAGCTGAGAACAGTGCTGGAACAGGTGCCAGCTCAGCTCGGGAAGAGGAATAGATATGCAATTGGGGAAAAAACAGGTTTTTTTAAAGGGAATTTTGGAAGTTTTTTCCAAGAAAATAGGACAGACGTCTGTTGGGCTCCGTGGAAAAAAGGAGACTGAGCAAGACGGCACCCTTGGGCGGGAAGGAGACCACGCATGCATGACAGCAAGTCTCAAAGGCTATCTTTGAAAGCTGTGGAAATGCTCCACATGGGCTCCGTTGGCACTGACGTCACCCATATGTGAGGGCTGACTTCCTGCTTGCTCTTAGAGAAGTTGTATTAACACAGAGCACAAAAGAGATCAAGCCAAAAATGAAAACAAGCAAAGAAAAACAGATAAACAAACCCCAAACTCATAGATAACGTTTGATCAGTTCTATTTCGAGTAGTGGTTGACGAAGCATAAAAACAGCAGCCACCATAAATGCAAGGAGAAAGAAAGCAGATTTTATTTCACTCATTAACACAGAGATACATACTTGGTCATCTTTATATAATGAAAAGAAATGGAAGTGTAAACTACTCCTAAATGTATATGAGAAATCTCCTTACTATCCATTAAGGGGCAATTTTGTAACAGCCCTAGCTCCAGGCTACCGAGAACCGGTAGAAAAAACACATTGCCAAGCCATGAGCAACCGCAAGTGCATCTGAGGACAGAGACAGAGGATCCCAGTGTGCATGGAGGACCATGGCTACAATAGCCTGAACAAGAAGAGTCGGAGGGCAGGAGTTGCTTAAACCCCAAACAGATTACGGAGTATGAACTGGCCGAAGGCACTATCCCGTCAGGACTCCCTCTCCAGGCAGTAGTGAGCTACAGAAGTGTGGACCAAAGACCAGGTGGCGGCCCAGCAGATGTCTGCCATGGGAACCAAGCGGAGGCTGGCAACTGAGGTTGCCATAGCTCTGACATTATGTGCAGAGACCCGGCACTCAAGCAGCAACCCAGACCAGTTGTGGTCAAAAGTGATGCAGTCTGCCACTCAGATAGACAGGGTCTGCTTGGTGACAGCCTCCCCAGACGACTGGTGTCATATAAGACAAAAAGCTGTGAGGTTTTGCAGTGGCTCTGAGTGCAATGTAGATAAAGCATAGTTACTCACCTGCAAGAGGTGATCTCTGGGAACAGCAGGAATTTAGTCTTCACATATGAGTATTGTCGGTACTGACGCAGCCTGCGCGGGAACGCTCCCCAGCGTCCAATTAGAAAGCTTTTGGGAGCATCCCACAGCACCTGCGTGCTGCCTTCCCGCCTTTCCCAACTGCCTCTCTCCAGTTGAGTTTTAAAGCTGAGACAAAGAGAGAGAGAGAGGGAAAGAAAAGAAAAGAGCTACAACTCCTAGGGGAGGTGGGTGGGTTGTGAAGACTAAATTCCTGCTGTTCCCGGAGATCACCTGTTACAGGTGAGTAACTATGCTATCTCCAGGAACAAGCAGGAATGTAGTCTTCACATATGGGGACTCCCTAGCTACAGATGCCAGGGAGAGACCCCAGAGGTTGTGTGCCCCTGTGAAAGGGCTCCACTTCCCCCCATGGATCCCTGGCATTCTACAGGGAATGATGGGTAGGAGTTGATTAAATATGGAACAGGTGTCGTAGAACAGCCTGACCAAACAAGGCATCCCAGCGGGAGTCCTTGTCTAAGCAGTAATGGGCTGTGAAGGTATGAACTGAAGCCCAAGTAGCTGCTCGACAGATGTTGCCAATAGACACACTGTGTAGATAAGCCATTGAGGCTGCCACGGCTCTCACATTGTGAGCTGTGACATGGCCTTCCAGAGAAAGGTTTTTACTCTAATAGGTAAAAGAAATACACTGTGCAATCCAATTTAACAATGTTCTCTTGGAGACTGGAAGTCCCAAATGAGAAGGATCAAAAGCAACAAAGAGTTGAGAGAACTTTCTATGTTGCTGTGTCCTCTGTAAGTAAAAGGCAAGTGCTCTTTTACAGTCCAAAGTATGAAGATTCCTTTCTGCATTTGAAGCATGAGGCGTTGGAAAAAATACAGGCAGGTAAACTGCTTGGTTTAAATGAAAAGGTGAGACCACCTTTGGCATAAAGTGTGGATAAGTCCTAAGGACTACCTTATGATGGAACCTCGTATAAGGAGGATCAGCCACTAATGCTTGCAGTTCACTGATGCGACGTGCTGATGTGATTGCAATGAGAAAGACAACCTTCAAGGAAAGGAATTTCAAGGCGGTAGTAGCTAGGGGTTCAAAAGGCAGCTTCATGAGCTGTCCAAGAACCAGATTTAGGTGCCATGCTACCGGTGGTGGCATAATGGGAGGTTTAGCTAGGAGGCCCCTCAAATCTCGCTATGAGAAGATGAGAGGAAATAGGTTGTCCATTTAAAGGCTTGAAAGAAGCTTAAATAGCACTTAACTGGACTCGTACTGAGTTAGTCTTAAGCCCTGCATTAGATAAATGAAGGAGATACTCCAATGATTCCAGAGGTATCGCCAGAGGGTCAAGACTCTTCTGCGAACACCATATGGAAAACCTTTTCCACTTGAAAGCATAAGAGCGTTTTGTGGAAGGCTTTCTAGAAGCATAAAGGATATCCTTCACTTGTTGAGACAGGTTAAGACCATGAAGGTCTAGGCCCTCAGCAACCAGGCACTGAGATGCAGAGAGTGGGGATCTGGATGCCACAACATCCCGTCCTCCTGAGACAAGAGATCTGGAGCAGATCCTAACTCTAGAGATGGAGCTTGAGAGAGATGTAGGAGCAGAGGGTACCACACCTGCCGTGACCAATGTGGAGCTATGAGAAGCATATGGCCTCTGTCTCTCTGAAGTTTGAATAGGGTTTTGGGAATTAGGGGAATGGGTGGAAAGCATATAGGAAGTCCTGACAACAATGGAGGAAAGCATCCCTGGCCTGACAATCCTGAGCCGGAATTCTGGAACAGAATCGGGGAAGTTTGGCATTCAACTTGCAAAGAGGTCTATGTCCGGAGTTTCCCAAATTTGAAAAATTTTTGCTACCTGGTCTGCATGAAGAGACCACTTGTGCAGAAGGAGAACTCGACTGAGTCTGTCTACCCAGGAGTTTTGAATGCCAGGCAGATACACCGCAAAGAGATGAATCTGATGCTCTCTGCCAAGCGCCCATAGTCGCAAAGCTTCGTTGCAAAGCAACAGAGAGCCTTTTCCTCCCTGCTTGTTCAGATAGAACATAGCTACTTGACTGTCCGCCTGAATTAGGACTGTCTTGTAGCTCAGTTGGGTGTGGAACACTCGAAGAGCAAGGAAGATTGCTCTGAGCTCCAAGAGATTGATGTGTAGATGGGTCTCCTGTGGAGTCCAGGTGCCTTGGGTAGAGAGATCTTGCAGGTGAGCTCCCCAACCCACCTGTGAGGCGTCTGTTAGAGTGACCTGGGGTGGGGGCTGTTGGGAAGGGGACACAACCAACAGGTTTTGGATTGACTGCCACCATTGTAGGGACAAAGTAAGGCAACTTGAGTTTCCTATTTTATCTGATAGGCAGCCTGATGCTCGAGTCCACTGAGTGGATAGAGCCCATTGGGCTGCTCTCATATGGAGGCGAGCATAGGGAACCACATGCATGGTAGATGCCATGTGGCCTAGCAAAGGTAACATTTCCCGAGCAGTGAGATGAGTTTTTAACACTGCACAATGTGAAGGCAGCGGGGCTGTGGAAGATAGGCCATTGCTTTTCTGGTATCCAGCATAGCTCCTATAAACTCTAGAGATTGAGTGGGAGGTTGGATTTTGGGGTGTTTATGATCAGGCCCAAATATTGAAGTATACGCATTGTGCAAGATAGGGAAATTCTGGCCTCTGACTCTGATGGGGCTCGAATGAGCCAGTCGTCTAAGTAGGGGAAGATGAATATTCCTAGAGTGCGAAGAAATGCTGCCACTACAGCCATGCATTTCGTAAACACTCTTGGTGCTGAGGCCAGGCCAAAAGGAAGAACCCTGTACTGGTAGTGCTTCCCCTGAAATAGAAACCGAAGGAATCTTCAGTGAGTTGGATGGATGAGAACATGGGTGTACGCATCCTTGAGATCTAGAGAACAAAGCTAATTCTGACTCTGAAGGTATGGCAGAAGAGTTCCTAGAAAAATCATCTTTAACTTCTCCTTGAACAGGAATTTGTTCAATTCTCTGAGGTCTAAAATGGGTCTGTATCCCCCTGTTTTCTTTGGAATAAGGAAATAGGGGGAGTAAAACCCTGTACCCTGTTGGGAAATGGGTACGTCTTCTATTGCCCCGTGGGCAAGAAGTAAATTGACCTCTTGACTCAACTGATTTTCGAGTGAAGTCTGAGAATTGAACCATTTTACAACTGTAGGAGGGGGCATGTTGAGGAAATGAAGCTTGTACCCCCTCCTTTACTATGGAGAGAGTCCATTCTTCTGCTGTTATCTGCTCCCATCTGGGGGCAAAATGACACAACCTTCCTGGAATGGTGGAGGGCTCTGGCCCGTTGAGGGCCAGGAAGGCCAAGTTCTCTAGATAGGAGTCAAAACCCCTGTGGAGGCTGAGTCTGCTGGGCCGGTTGAGGCTTAGCAGACTTTGCTTTTCTTCGTTTTGGTGGCTGCTGTCCCTTTCAGGCAGACTGACCGGCAGAATGCCCCTGCTGAGTATAGGAGGGGTAAAACCTCTTTTTTTTTTTTTTTTTTAAGAGAAGAATGGTTTCTTGTAGGATTTTCTCCTTGCAGGATCAGCTGTAGCCTTGGATAATCTATCCGAAGTGGTGTTATCAGCATCCAGCTCATTAGCTTTCTCTTGCCAATTTTTGCCAAAGAGATTTTCACCTGTGCAAGGGATATTCCCCAGTTTGTCCTGTACCCAGAGTTCTAAGTCAGATGCCTGGAGCCAGGCAATCCTACGAGCACCTATGGCAATGGCAGAGGTTCTGCTTATGCACTCAAAACAGTCAAAAGCTGCACGATTAACAAACTTGGAAACATCTTGGGCATGTTTGACAAGTGTAAGATAATCTTGCCTCTTATCAGGAAGGAGAGGGCTCATACGCTCTAGATCTCCTATAACCTCCTTAAGGAACATTCCCATATATAAAATGCAGGAACTAATCCTGGCAGAAAGCATAGAGGCCTGGAAGGTTCAACGCCCAAAGGCATCAAGAGTCCTACATTCATGTCCTGGCGGATTAGATGCATGTCTTTTTGCACTCTTGATCCTTCTCATAGCTGATTCCACTACCATGGAGTGGTGTGGTAACTGGGTTTTTTGAAATCCAGGACAAGGAGGTACTCGATACATGGTATCAAGCCTACGAGAATGAGGAGAGGTGGTAAGAGGTGTTTCCCACATTCTTAGCATGAGATCATGCAAGATTTCATGAATAGCCAAAGTGGCTACCTCATTGGAAGCTTTAGGATACTGTAAAATCTCTAATTCCTTTGCTCTGGGCTCTGTTCCAGGAGCCACTGTGATGGAAAGACCTCTAGCCACCCCCAGAATGAAATCCTGAAAGGATATATCCTCTGGAGGAGACATCCTACGTTTAGGAGAGGAAGGCTCCTCAGAGAGAAGTACTCCGGTACCGACAGAGCTGTCAGAATCCTCAGACTCATCGGAGGATTCAAAGTATCTCCTGTCCGGGTGCTCTTGCAAAGCACGATACCGGTACTGATTGACGTCGGTACCGGAGGGGTCCGGTACCGGCTTGTCGATACCGGAGGAAACAGCATGACTTGGTGTCGGTAACACAGTCGCCGATGTCGATGCTGTCGGTACCGGTATCGGTGCCGGAACCGGTGTCGATACCGGTTGAACTGTCTGAAGCGGTCCCGAGGGCACCGAAGCCGCAAGGAGAGCCGCCAGACTGCGTTCAATAGCCAAGAACCTCTGGTCTATTGACACTGCTGATGCCTGGGTATCGGTACCAGACGAAGCGGCAGGTACCCCAGAGCATGGCACCAGTAGTTCTGCCGAGGTTGAGGCCTCGAGAACATCCTGGAGCCCCGATAGTGCTTTGGAAACCGAAGCCTCCCTTCTTCAAAGTATTTTAATGGATCATAATTTCGAATAATTGATTGAAGAGCAAAATATCTAGATAACCACCGCACTTTGTTCAGAGGTCTAAAGGCAATTGACTCGCATTTAAAAGTATCTGCTAATTCTTTAAATTGTGACTTTTTAGTAGAAGATCGACAAAAGGTTGTGTAAACCGTTCTCATGAAAGTTTCAACTTCTTTCATCAACTTTACTTCCTTCCATGATTTAGAGATCCCCAAATCGTCATGATGGGCAACACAATGCTGCTGCACTACACCATTTATTCTGTCTGACATGATAGAGGCAGTTGGTTTGCAGCTTGTCGTGCTGTGAGGGCTTGTGTGCATCAGTGATGCTGAGAGCTAAACTATCGGTATTTTAACTACTGGCAGGGTCCCTCAAGATGGACAGGTCTCAGCTGAGGTGCCAGACAAAGACAAACCACCCATCTGGGCAGCAGCAGAATGGGATAGTGTTGACGGCGGAGGATCACATTTCTGTGACAACGGCAACACCACCAAACTTGAACTGCGCGGAAGAAAGGCCCGGTAATCTACTTCTGTATCTTGCCATGAAAACCCAATGGATAGTTACAACAAAACAAATTGTGCTATGGTGCTGGAAGATGAGACCTCCAAGTCGGAAGGCACTCAACTAGCTACTGCGGAAGAGCTGAAGACTTTTCATAGTAAAGCCAGCATTTATGATGTGGTTGGATCAAAGCCCTCGGGACGTCTGACTGCTGATGTAGCTGCGCATGAAATGAGAGTCTGAAGCTGTAAAGATGTCTTACGCATTGGAACATGGAACGTACGAAGCATGAACAAAGGGAAGGTGGAGGTGGTCAACAATGAAATGGAATGTGTACAACATGATCTGTTGGGTGTCAGTGAACTGAAATGGACTGGCATCGGGCACTTTGCATCAGATGATCACATGGTCTACTATGCTGGAAATGAAAGACAAAGAAGAAATGGTGTTGCATTTATAATAAAGAAGAAACTTGCAAGAACTGTAATGAAATACAATGCAGTCAGCGAACGCTTAATCTCTATTTGTCTACGAGGAATGCCTATCAGCACAACTATAATTCAAGTATATGCCCCAGCAACAGCTGCAGAAGAAAATGAAATTGAAGAGTTCTATGAACAAGTACAAGCTGAAATTGACAGAACATGCAAAAAGGATATCCTGATAGTCATGGGTGACTGGAACGCAAAAGTTGGCAACAAAGAAGAAGGCAAAGTAGTTGAAAAATAAGGACTTGGCAACAGAAATGAAGCTGGAGAAAGACTGATAGAATTCTGCAAGACCAACGATTTATTCATCTCAAACACCTTATTCCATCAACACAAGCGGCGACTGTACACATGGACTTCACCCAATGGATTGTATAAAAATCAAATTGACTACATCTGTGGAAGTCAACGATGGAAAAGTTCTATAACATCAACAAAGACAAAACCTGGAGCTAACTGTTGAAAAAGAGCAAACCACTCATGAATGCAGCAAAATATGACCTTGAGAATATACCACTGGAATTTAAGGACTGCCTGCAAAATCGATTTGCTGCTTTAGATACAAATGACAGAGCTCCGGAAGAGTTATGGAATGACATCAAGAAGGTTGTGTTGGAAGAAAGCGAGAAGTCTCTAGAAAAGGTGAAAAAGCAAAAACGGTCAAAATGGATGATGGAAGAAACTCTGAAAATTGCCCAGAAACGCAGAGAAGCTAAAGCCAGAGGAGGAAGAAAGACAATAACAGAACTCAACAGAGATTTCCAACGTGCAGCAAGACAGGACAAGGAAAAGTACTACAACGACGCATGCAAGGAAATAGAAGCAGAAACTATTAGAGGAAGAACAAGATTGGCTTTCCTAAAGCTACGAGAGTTAAAGAAAAAGTTCCAAACTCAAATTGGAATGTTACAATATGCTCAAGGTTCTATGTTGAATGATGCTGAGAAGATCAAGAAAAGGTGGAAGGAATATACAGAGTTTTTATATGATAAAGATCAAGTGGACCAACAGCCGTTTCAACCTGTACCTTATGATCAGGAACCATTGGTGATGAAAGAAGAAGTTGAAGCAGCATTGAAAGCCTTATCAAAGAACAAAGCACCAGGCATTGATAGCATTCCCATAGAAGTATTACAGCAATCTGATGCAGCTGTTACCGTACTTACAAGGCTCTGCCAAGAAATATGGAAGACGTCATGGCCAACTGACTGAAAAAGATCCGTGTGTATACCAATACTAAAGAAAGGTGATCCAACTGACTGTGGAAATTATCGCACAATCGCTCTGATCCCACATGCCAGCAAGATTCTACTGAAGATTATTCAAAAGAGACTACAACCATACCTGGAACAAGAACTACCTGAAGTGCAAGCAGGGCTCAGGAAAGGGCGAAGAACGAGAAACATCATTGCGGATGCGAGATGGATCCTTGAAAAGACTAAAGAATACCAAAAGGATATCTATTTATGCTTTATCGACTATAACAAGGCTTTTGACTGTGCAAACCATGAGAAACTCTGGGCCACATTAAGAAGCATGGGTATACCAGAACACCTGATCGCAATCTTGCACAATCTGTACATTGATCAAGAAGCAGCAGTTCTTACGGAACAAGGAAAAACAGAATGGTTTAAAATAAGCAAAGGTGTAAGACAAGGCTGCATACTTTCCCCCTACCTGTTTAATTTATATGCAGAACAAATCATCAGAGAAGCAGGATTGTATAAAGACAACAGAGGTGTGAAGATTGGTGAAAGACTCATCAACAACCTTCGCTATGCTGATGATACCACATTACTGGCTGAAAGTGAAGTTGATCTGAAACATTTGCTTCTCACAATTAAAGAACAGTCTCAAAATGGGCCTGCACCTTAATGTAAAGAAGACAAAGATCATGACAACTGGCATAATCAACAGGTTCATCGTTGGAGAAGAAATTGAAATTGTGAATAACTTTAACCTACTTGGATCAACTATCAATAAAGAAGCAACAAGCAGTCAAGAAATCTGACAACGCATTGCTCTTGGCAGAATGGCTAAGACAGACCTAGATAAGATTCTCAAGAGCAGAGATGTCTCTCTCCATACAAAGATTCAACTTGTTCAAGCCATGGTATTTTCAACATCATATGGATGTGAAAGCTGGACAGTGAAAAAGAGACAGGAAGAAAATTGATGCCTTTGAATTATGGTGCTGGTGACGAATACTGTGTATACCATGGACTGCCCGAAGAACAAACCAGTCGGTACTAGAGGAGATCAAACCTAAGCTTTCTTTAGAAGCTCAGATGACAAGACGTTGACTTTCATATTTTGGACATATCATGCGAAGAGAGAGATCATTCGAGAAAGACATCATGCTTGGCAAGATAGAAGGTCAACGCAAAAGAGGAAGGCCAACAATGAGATGGATCGAAACAATAACAGCAGCTACGGGTACCAGTCTGTCAACAATGAGCCGCCTGACTCAAGACCGAACACAATTTAGGATAGCTATCCAGAGGGTCGCCATGAGTAGACTCCGACTCGACGGCACTTAACAACAGTTTTTGCTTCTCCAGCTTTCAGGTATGGCTATGTACGTGGACATATGTTCATTAATATCTTGGACAGAGAGCATGGAAATATTCATCCGAACAACCAGCAAAACGCTATCAACTAGAATTTTAATTTCTTCTGGTGTAGAACGCTTCCGTTCATTACTAATTTGCCTTTTCTCTTTTTCAGCAGTGCTCTCAAGCAGCAAGTTAAATAATCTTCCTCTTAAATTTGGATTTTTAGTTCTAAGTTTATTAACACTTTCAGTATGAGACTTACTAGACAGATGTTGTTTCAAAAAGTTCAGTTTCCACATATCCCAAAATTTGCCACTCGAAAACTCTCCGATGGTTTTTGCATCTCGGCAGTATAAACAGACTACTCCGTCATCCTCTTCATAAGTGAATATTTCACGCAGTTGAACGCACATTTTATCTCGAGATTTCGGTGTCTCCGTTTCAACTTCAAGCCATTCAGGCTTAAAACCTCCAGCCGTTCTCTTACGTTTTGTACCTCTCATCGCTATCGGTTTTGACATTTTAAAAATTAACTTCTTTCAGTTGTCAATGTAATAAAAAGTTTAATAATGCAATTTGAATTACAGATTACAGTTGGACTACTCATGCATGTCGCAAGCCAAAGTACGGAAGCGGAAGTTTCTCAATGCGCCAATTAAAGTTTAAAACCAAAAATCTTATATCCTGAAGGTCTATAAGATTGCACTAGAAAATATTGTAGAACTTGTGAAAACCGTAAATACACAACTTTTAAATTTTAAGACGTCTGTGTTTTCTATCAGAACAGTAATTTTTGTGCACTCTGTTGTAAAGTATGTGTGCTCGCTTGGCAAGGTGTGTGTGCGTGTGCACACGCGCACAGCTTAGAGGGAACAGTGTTCCTGAGTGAGAAGCCCCGGTGAGCTCCCAAGAGGGACCTCAGATTCCATTGCGAGATGAAGCAGGAGAGGAAACCAAGGCATTCCAAACAGGGGCTCTACAGGTCAAACAACGGTAAGGATTTGAGGGTGTATTTTTATTAAATGCTAGCTCTCTGACTGGGAGCTCTTAAAAGGTTTCTGGTATATTTTTAAAGGAAAATTACATTCTTTTTGGTGGTTTAGTGGCAATATTTTCTTTAGCAGAGTAGGTTTTAAACTCTAGTAACCTTCTCAGCTTTTGGGAACTGCTGACACCTAATCAGGTGTTAGTTCCCTCCCTACCCACCCCAACACCCACCCACCCCTAGTGAGCAGTCTTGCTTTATAGGGCACCTCCCCATTTAACAAAGCACAGGGACTTAGAACAGCACATTCTGAATATAATTAAAGTGATTTAACTTCTTTTTCTCTGAAAGGACAGCTGGGAAACTGGCTGTTCCTTTGGTAGAGCTCTCTCTTTTGCTTTAACAGATACCTAAGCTCCACGAACAGAACAATGGCTGGGAAAAATCATATCACTAAAGCTATTGCCCACATTACAGCTTCTGCCTCTGTCCAGAGGTCCCAATGCCAGTTGAAGGACCGGTTCCATGTGCAGGGTGCCTGCATGCTGAAGCTCTGAGGAAACAAGTGGAGGAACTCAGAGAGGAGGTGGCGAGGCTGAGGAGCATTCAAGCCAGTGAGAAGTACATTGATGAGATGCTTCTTGAAACATCCAAGCTCTCTAGCAGAGGAGAAGATGGATGCCAACAGAATGACGAAGGTTGGACACAAGTCACCAGGGCCTGCAGAATTACCAATCCAACTTCTCCAGCCCTTGAAATGGAGAACCATTATGCAGTCCTGGAAGTGGAGGAGGTGAAAGCATCCCTGGAAAGGGAAGAACCAGAGCTCAAGTACCCCAAATTTGCAGAACCAGTGACCACAAGGAAGTGAAGGGTTGTGGTGGTTGGTGACTCTCTTCTGAGGGGAACTGAGGCGACCATCTGCCGACCAGACTTGATGTCCTGAGAGGTATGTTGTCTGCCTGGTGCCAGAATCCAAGATGTTACGGAGAGTTTGCCAAGCCTCATCAAGCCCACTGACTATTACCCAATGATACTAATCCATGTCGGAACAAATGATACTGCCAGGTATCCCTCTGAGCGTATCAAAAGTGACTTCATGGCTCTGGGACAGAGCATGAAGCAGTTAGGTGCAATCCTCCCTGTTGAGGGTAAAGGCCAAGGCAGAGAGGCTCGCATCCTGGAGATGAATGTATGGCTCCGTGGATGGTGTCATCGAGAGCGTTTTGGTTTCCTAGACCATGGGATGCTGTTCCAAGGGTTGCAGAGCAGAGATGGCATCCATCTGTCCAAGAAAAGTCAAAGCGTCTTCAGTAGTAGACTGGCTAATCTACTGAAGAGGGCTTTAAACTAGATTAGTTGGGGATGGGTGAAAAAAGCCCCCAGGTAAGTGATGAATTAAATACCTTTATGGAAATGGGTAACAGGGGTAACATATGGAAAACAGTGTGTATAAATGCATGTAGCTTGGGGAATAAGATCCCTGAAGTTGAAGCTTTAGTGAGAGTGGCCGAATTGGATTTAGTGGCAGTTACAGAAACATGGTTCACAGAAAACCATGACTGGGATGTAATTATACCTGGCTATACTTTATTCAGAAAGGACAGGGTAGGAAGAAGAGGAGGAGGAGTGGCACTATATGTAAAAAATACTATTAAAGCTTTGGAATTACAGAGCTTAAAAAGGAGAGAGGAGGCATTGTGAGTTAAACTAGAAAGAGGGAAAGAGAAATCTATTTGCATTGGCGTGATATACAGACCTCCCTCACAAGAGGAAGAGGTGGACAGAGAGTTAATTGAAGACATACGCAGCATTGCTAGGAAAGGGGAAGTGCTACTGATAGGGGATTTCAATATGCCAGATGTTGATTGGCACATTCCTACTGCAGTATCATCTAGAAGTAAAGAGATCCTGGATTCTCTACAGGGAGAACTATTCAGGCAATTGGTAACAGACCCCACACGTGAAGGGGCCATACTGGACTTGGTGCTTACCAATGGTGAAAGTGTTTCTGATGTTATAGTAGGAAATTTATGTTTATGCAATTTCTTGATATACCGCCCAGGCTGAAGGGCATCAGAGCGGTTTACAATCACTATAAGCAGGTACTGGATACATTCCCTCGTCCCCAAAAGGCTCACAATCTATGTGTGCCTGAGGCAATGGAGGGTTAAGTGGCTTGCCCAAGGCCACAAGGAGTGCCTATAGGACTAGAAACCCCAGTCCCTCCGGCCTGAGATTGCTGTCCCCAGGTGGGTATTGAACCCCTGGCCCTCCAGCCTGAGGTACCTTCTCCTAACCACTAGGCCACTCCTCCCTCATTTTGCATCCAGTGATCACCAGATGGTGGGGTTCAGTATTAGGACTAGGGCTGTTAGAATCCATTCAAAGGTGAGGGTCTTAGATTTTAGGAGACTAACTTTGCCAAGATGGGCCAATACCTTAGGGAGTCGTTAGTGGGATGGGATCAGCTGGGGGATGTAGAAAAACTGGGCAAAACTGAAAGGAGATATTTTAAGGGCAACCAACCTTTTTGTTAAAATGTTAAATAAAGGTAAAAGGAAAAGGAGACCACTATGGCTTTCGAAAGAGGTAGCTGAAAAAGTGAAAGAAAAGAGGGAGGCCTTCATGAAATACAAGAGATCACAGAGACAGTAAGACAGGCATCTATATTTGGAAAAACAGAGAAGCTAGCAAACTAGTCAAGAAAGCAAAGATTCAAAGAGGAGGAAATAGCCAATGCAATAAAATGGGGGGATAAGACATTTTTCAGATATGTTGGTGAGAAGAGGAAGGGCAAAAGTGGTATTGTCAGACTCAAGAGTGAAGGGGAGGAATATGTAGAAGCTGAGGAGGATAAAGCGGAATTGCTTAACAAATATTTCTGTTCTGTGTTCACAGATGAAGAACCAGGAGCAGGACCTCAGAAAACACCCACAAACAGGAACAGAAGCAAGGGACATCTTGAACAATTTTCAGAAGACTGTGTTCGTGAGAAATTAGCAGAACTTAAAGTAGACAAAGCGATGGGACCGGATGGGATACACCCTAGAATACGGAGGGAACTTGAGGACGTTCTAGCAGCGCCACTGACTGACCTTTTCAATGCCTCGTTGGAGTCAGGAGTGGTGCCAAAGGACTGGAGAGAGGCTGTGGTGCCTTTACACAAAAGCGGAAGTAAGGATGTGGATGAAAACTACAGGCCGGTTAGTTTAACTTAGGTGGTGAGTAAATTGGATCGCTGCTGAAAGAGAAAATAGTGAGGTTTCTGGAGTCCAGCGGATTACAGGATCCCAGGCAGCATGGATTCACCAGAGGCAGGTCTTGTCAGACCAATCTGATTGATTTCTTTGACTGGGTAACCAGGGAGTTGGACCGAGGGAGAGCCCTAGATGTGGTGTATTTAAATTTCAGTAAAGCCTTTGACACTGTTCCTCACAGGCGACTTATAAACAAACTGAGCACTCTAGGGATGGACCCTAAAGTTACTGCTTGGGTTAGAAATTGGTTGGGTGGGAGGCAACAAAGAGTACAGGTAAATGGGGCTCACTCTGAGGAGAAGGATGTTACCAGTGGTGTGCCCCAGGGATCTGTCCTTGGTCCAATTCTTTTTAACATTTTTGTTAGTGATAAAGCGGAAGGGCTGTCGGGTAATGTTTGCCTTTTTGCAGATGATACCAAAATCTGTAATAGAGTAGACACCCCAGAAGGTGTAGATAACATGAGGAGAGATCTAGCTAAGCTTGAAGAATGGTCTAGAATCTGACAGCTGGGATTTAATGTTAAAAAATGTAAGGTCATGCATTTCAGCTGCAGCAATCCAAGGGAGCAATATAGTATAGGGGGTGAAGTACTTTTGTCCACTAAAGAAGAGCGGGACCTGGGCGTGGTTGTGTCTGATTATCTTAAAGTAACTAAACAGGTAGAAAAGGCAACGGCAAAAGCTAGAAGGATGCTTGGGTGCATACGGAGAGGAATAGCTAGCAGAAAAAAGAAGGTGATAGTGCCTCTGTAGCAACCTCATTTGGAATAGTGTGCAATTCTGGAGACCGCACCTTCAAAAGGATGTGAACAGGATGGAGTCGGTGCAGAGGGTGGCGACTAAAATGGTTAGTGGTCTTCATTATAAAGCATATGAGGACAGACTTAAGGATCTTAATATGTACACATTAGAGGGAAGGCGGGATAGAGGTGATATGATTGAGATGTTTAAATACCTCCATGGCATAAATGTTCAGGGGGAGAGCCTCTTTCAATTGAAAGCAAGTTCTGCTACGAGGGGACATGGGATGAGGGTGAAGGGGAATATATTCAGGAGTGATTTTCAGAAATATTTCTTTATGGAAAGAGTGGTGGCTCCGTGGAATAGTCTCCCAGTTGAGGTGGTAGAGATGAGGACAGTAACTGAATTCAAAAAAGCATGGGACGAACACAGAGGATCTCTAAAGGAAAAAAGGGGACTGTTGTAGTTGTTGATATGGAAGGACAGACTAGATAGAAATATGACAACAGAAAAAGACCACATGGCCTATGTTTCTATGGCTGCCTGGGCCATCTTGGGGCCACCAGAATCAGGGAAGCCTTGTCTCGCTGGGACTTGAAGAGGGTCTGTGTTATCAGAGGCGTGGGAGGGAAGGCATACAAGCAGCTCTCTGACCACAAGATGAGGAAGGCATCCGGTGTCACCCAGGCTGGATGTGGCTGTGGACCACAGAAATGCGGCAGCTGAACGTTGGTCAGGCTAGCAAAGAGGTCAAGGCTTGGGGTGCCCCATAACCTTCAGAGCCGCTGTGCTGCCCTGGGGTCCAGGCGCCACTCGTGTGGTTGGAGGACCCTGCGCAGTCTGTCTGTCAGAGCACTGTCCTGGTCCAGGAGGTGCATTGCTCGGGGGAGCATCCCCCATCTGGTCGCATACGAACAGAGGGCTACTGCCTCTTAGCAAAGGCGGTAGGAGCCTATGCTCCCCCATTTGTTCAAGTAGAACATCGTGATCTGGTCATCCATTTGAACAAGCACTGACTGATGCTGCAGGCAGTGCTGGAAAGGCTTGAGCACCTGGAAAATGGCCCGGAGCTCCAGCAGGTTGATCTGCTGCTGGTTCTCTTCAAAGGACCAAGTGCCCTGGGTGTGCAATTCCTTGCAATGAGCACCCCAGCCCACTAGGGATGCATCTGTCATTAGGAGCATGGGAGTTGGACGGGCATGCCCCTCTGCAGGTTTTGCGGAACCTGCCACCAACTGAGGGACTCTGCCAGCTGATGGTACACAGAGACCCTGTGCCGTAGCCTGCCTGTGGCCTGGGCCCACTGTGAGCAGAGACACCACTGAGCTGCCCACATGGAGGCAGGCATCGGGGACACCACTGAGCTGCCCACATGGAGGCCATGTGGCCGAGGAGGCGAAACATCAATCACGTTGATACGGTGCGATGGCGCTGCAGCTCAGACACCAGGCCTGCAAGGCGATCTGCCCTGTCTTAGGGGAGCAAAGTCACAGCCTGGATGGTATCCAGCCGGACCCCTATGAACTACAAGTCTTGAGTTGGGGTGAGATGGGATTTTGGATGATTTATCACAAAGGTGTTGCAGGACCCTGATGGTGTGGCCTGTGGCCTGCAGAGTCTCTGCGGCTGTGTCCCCTTTTACAAGTCAGTCATCCAGATAAGGGAAGACGAAGGCCCCTTGGAGATGGAGATAGGCTGCCATCACAGCCAGGCATTTGGTGAAGACCAGAGGGGCAGAGGCCAGACCAAAGGGAAGTATCCCGTACTGGTAATAATCGCCTCCGACCATGAATCTCAGGTACTGTGTGTGACTGAGATGGATAAGGATGTGGGTATAAGCATCCTTCAGATCCAATGAGCATAGTAAATCTCCCTGTCAGAGGTAGGGCAGCAATATTCCAAGGGAGAGCATCTTGAACTTCTCCCACACCAGGAATTTGTTCAGGTTTCTCAGGTCCAGGATGGGTCTTAGTTCACCTGTTCTTTAAGGGACCAGAAAGTACTTGGAGTAAAACCCTTTTCCTTTTAGGTGGTGAGGTACGGGCTCCACAGCACTGTCCCTGAGGCGGCCTGAAAGCTCTAGCAGAGCAAAGCATGGTACAGGGGAGACCGAGGGGCTCCCCTGGAAAGAAGGGTGGAGGCAGCTGGTGTAGGTGGAGGAGGCAGCCTTCCCTGACCACCTGAAGTTCCCATGAATTGGTGGTGATGGAAGGTCACCTGTGGGCGAAGTGGACCAGACGCCCCCCCCCCCTCCCATGGGTAACTGATCCTCCAGGGAGAGAGGTGCTATGCTGGGGGCATCAAAACCCCAACCCAGGCTGGGCTCGGGCTGGAGTCTGGGGGCTTGAGGCCCTTGGGCTTGCGTGGGCCCTGACCCGCTTCCTTGCCCTGGTGACCCTGCTGAGGGGTCTGGGCAGCCACAGTTATGGAAGATAGCCTCAATAAGGTTGGCCCTTTCTATGGAAAGGGAGCTTCTTTTCTGGAGGCTTCTTCCTGGAAAGAGCAGAAGTCTTCCTCGAGAGTCAAGTCCGAGTCACATATTCTGTCTCGATCTCAGCGACCTTGTCCACCATGGGCTTGCCGAAAACTTCTCCTCAATGCATGAAACATCCAGGAGCTTCTCTCCTGCACCATTTGTTCAAGATCAGATGTCTGGAGCCAAGCCTGGCATTGAGCCCTAATGCCTGCGGCCGCTACCCACACACTGGACTCGAAGCTGTCCTAGGCAGCCTGGGAGAGGTACTTTGAACACTCCCCGATGGAATGCGTAAGGGTCTGGAAGCACCAGAGGTGACCCCCATCGAGGTCAGCCGCAAAGTCTCAGAGTTCCTTCAACAAGTCTCAGAGGAACATACCAATGTAAAGTTGGTACATCTGGATGCAGTAGGTAAGCATTGAGCCCTGGAAGCACTTTCACCCGAGGGCATTGAGGGCACGGACTCCCTGTCCAGGGGCACCAAAGAGTGCACGTTCAGGCTCTTCTGTCGACACATGGCCAACTCCACAACCATGGAGGTGTGGGGGAGTTGGGTCTTCTGGAAACCCAGCCTGCGATGCACCCAGTACATGGTATCGAGGCAGCGGCTGACAATCAGCACAGAGGCCGGGGCCTCCCACATCCAGAGATAGAGTCTGTTAAGAATGGAGGGGACTGGGACCGATCACATTTCTTGAAACCGGTGGGAAGGACCCCCGCGAGGTCGAAGACCCTTGGAACGGCCAGTGGTTGTAAAAGGCATGAAAGTGCTGGAGGAACCTA
Source organism: Ichthyophis bannanicus (assembly GCA_033557465.1). Lineage (NCBI taxonomy): Eukaryota > Metazoa > Chordata > Amphibia > Gymnophiona > Ichthyophiidae > Ichthyophis > Ichthyophis bannanicus. The sequence goes on from CM066034.1 coordinate 158,739,867, forward strand.
ACAAAAAAATAAAACTAAGTTACGAGACCTGACGCTGGGGCAACAGGCCTCGAACGCAGGAAAGGGACCAGCAAAGGCTGGAAAGTTGTACAAGAGCTGTACAAAAAAAAAATATCAACTTTTTTCTGGGGGGACAAGATGTACATCTGTAGGGCTCCGTGGAAGAAGGGAGACTGATCAAGATGGCACCCTTGGTCAGGAAGGGGCCCACACATGCATGATGGCATCTCCCAAAGATTTTCTTTGGAAGCTGGGGAGATGCTTCCGCAAGGGCTCCGTCAGCGTCGATGCCACATATATGTGAGGACCAACTTCCTGTTTGTTCCTGAAGAAGCATTGTTTGTTTGGCTTAGCTTGGATAGAACTCTGGTACAGAACTGTGGGAGTTTGCTGTTCTGTGGAGTGGCAAAGAGGTCAATGACTGGAGTTTCTCAGGCTTTGAAGATCTGTGCCACCGAGCGAGGGTCTAGACTCCACTCGTGTGGGTGGGAAGATGTGAATGAGCCTGTCCGCAAGGTGATTCTGATCGCCAGAAATATACACTGCACAAAGGTGCATATGGTGAGAGATGGCAAAGTTCCACAGACGACAGGTTTCTTTGCAAAGGGGAAGTGAGCCTGTCCCATCTTGCTTGCTCACACAGAACATTGTCACCTGGTTGTGTGTCCTGATGAGCACCTGGCTGTTCAAGAGGTGGTGTTGAATCACCTGCAGGACATTCGTGATTGCCCGAAGTTGCAACAAGTTGATCTATAAGGATAACTCCTGGTCATCCACAGGCCTTGTGTGGACACCGACTCCAGGTGGGCTCCACAACCCAGTTTGGACGCATCTGTGGTTAGGGTATGTTGAGGTTGAGGCATCCAAAAAGGTGACCCTTCCAGCAGGTTTGCTGAGGTGCACCACCATAGGAGGGATTAGACTAGTGGGTGGGTGATCTGAATGTCGTCTCGTAGGTTTCTCCCCTGGGACTCTGGCCCATAAAAAGAACATTTGTGTGGCATTTTGGTGCTGCTGCTGTTACCTGTACAAGTTTGTCTCCTGGGTGACTTGTCTGTCTGCTTTACTTGTTGAAGTTCTTCTCCGTGTTTCCCCAGGTATCTCGTGTCTGCCAGCTGTCTCCGCCTGTGCACCCGCCCACTGGAAGTGACGCAGTCATGCCCACACAGCCGAGTTCTCCACCGGGACTCTGGCCCATAAAAAGAACACTCGTGCAGTGTCCCGCACCGAAGGAGCAGGACCTGCTCCTTGGGCAAGCTCCTTGGGGCGGCTCCTGGGCATCTCTGGTGACAAGCTCTCCTGGTCCTGCATAGCACACCGCCACTGGTCTCCTCTCCCCTATCACAACCTCTGTACTCTGGTTAGACCTGCCTTACCTTGCCTGTCTTTACTCCTTTCCTTACTGCTCATGGCAGTCATTTCTGCTCACTGGGGTTGGCACCCCCTGCCCATCCTGGCCTGTACAGCACGTAACCTTGATAACCTTATACCTTGCCTGCCCCACCCTCCCCTACCTACCTCCCCCCTTTGGGGCCCTCCCTTCTTTTACTTAACATGGCTCTATTGAACTGCAGATCCCTCCGCTCCAAAACTCCACTCGTTCATGACCTGGTAACCCAACACTCCTTAGACGTGTTATTCTTAACTGAGACTTGGCTCCGAGACGGGGAAGAGGCCCTTCTGCACCAAAGCCTCCTGCCAGGTTTCTCAGCAATCCACATACCCCACTCTGGGAAGTCTGGAGGGCGGTGTGGCTGTGCTGTTCCGTTCCTCCATCCCCATAACGATCACTACCCTGAAGCTCTCCTTCGCCTGAATGCTGCCCCACTTGTGCATTTCCTCCTAGTGTATACCCCCCCCCCCCCTCACTATGACTTGAGCTTTGAGATGCCTTCCTTTTGGCCTTCTCCAAGACAGCGCTAGCCTTTCCCCAGCTGGTAGTCCTAGATGACTTCAACTGCTACTTCGACATTCCCTCCCGCCCCCGGGACCGGTCCCTGTCGTCACTTCTCAATGACGCTGCTCTTACGCACCATGTGACTTGCCCCACTCATGTCGCAGGGCATATCCTGGACCAGATTCTCACCTCTTCTAGCCTTCCGTGTACACCCTCTCCCCATTACTGCCACTCCCTTGCCCTGGACAGACCACTTTTCTTTTTTCCTTTCCCACCACCCCTGCTACCTCAGTCCGGGACATTTCCACTTGCCGACCTTCCCGTTTAGTGCGATGCATTATACCATCTACCATCTCGTAGTTTCCCCACTGCAGAAACTCTTTTTGCGCATAACTTCTCTTCAATGCCGGTTGACCTCCAGGCAGAAACATGGAACACTGAGCACTGGACTCCCTGGTCCCTCTTGTCTCTGTCTCGCTCGCTCAGTCTCCTTCCCACCACCCATGCCAGACTTTACCTCCATAGATCACAGCTCCGCCGTGCAGAGCACCTCTGGCAAAAGCGTAATTCGCCTGAAACTCTCAGCCTACAGCGATGCCTCTAGGTATTACTGCAATCAACTTTATTCTGCCAAGTTTGCCTACTATTCAGCCTCCATTGCTTCGGCCACAAACTCCTCTCGCCATCTTTACCTGACCCCCCGCTCCCTTTTAGCTCTTCACTCCTCTGTTGGCCCTCTGCCTCCATCTATGGTTTCGCCTGACCCTAACAACCTGGCTCTCTTGTTTGTTAAGAAAATCCGCTCCCTATGTCTTTCCTTCCCCTCCTGTTACCCCTTCTCTTCCCCTCCTCTTCCGCCCTCTTGTCCCCCAGTTTCCCCTATTCCTGCTCCCGCTTCCCCTCCTAAGGCACCATCTTCACCTCCCTCATGCACTCCTGGAGTTCCTTCTACCCAGTCACAGCAACCGAACTTCTCTGAGTTATCCGCAAATCCCACAAAATGACCTGTCCCCTTGACCCTATCCTCTCCAATTGGCTCTTAGAACCTTCAGTAGCCCTCCTCCCCTTCGCCCTCAGTTTGATCAACACCAGCCTCTCCTCAGGTTACTTCACCACAGCATGGAAACACGCTATTGTTCGCCCTGTGCTTAAAAAGCCTTCCTTAGACCCTTCTGTTCTTGCCCTGGAGGCTGGAGACCCATTTCAAACCTTCCCTTTCTTTCTAAGCTTCTTGAAACTTTAGTCTTTGCTCAGCTATCATCTCATCTAGAATCCACGTTTGCACTCCACTCCCGTCAATCAGGCTTTAGGCCTGGACACAACACTGAAACCATTCTCCTTTCCCTCAACGAGAAACACACGGTACACGAGCGTGACAACATTTACCTGCTGGTTTCCTTAGATCTTCCTCTGCCTTTGATCTTGTGGACCATCCCACGCTCCTCAAGCGCCTCGATGACTATGGGATGCGTGGGACGGTCCACAATTGGTTTCAGTACTCTTAGTCCTCCCGTTCCTTCTCGGTCCGTATGGGTTCTTCCTCTTCCCTTCCAACCCCTTTCCCTTATGGTGTTCCTCAGGGTTCACATACTCTCTTCGCTCCTTTTCAATCTCTTCCTCGCCCCCTTACCTTGCTTGTCCAGCAATCAGGAATCTTGGTGTATTATTATGCTGATATACTTTTGCTTTTTCACGTCTGCCCACTCGCTCCCAATCTTTCTTCTCTTAACACCTGCCTTTCCAATATGTCTTCCTGGCTATCAGCAAATTATCTTCAATTGAACCCCTCCAAATCCATTGCTATGTGGTTCACTTCCAGTGTCCCCACTCCCGACCTTTCCCCCTCCCTTTCTGATATCCCCATTCCACTCACCTCAACTCTACGGTACTTGGGGGTCACTCTTGACTCAGCCCTTTACGTTTCACCAGCATCTCTCTTCCCTTGTTAGACGTCATGCAGTACATTCCTCTCTTCCCCCCACCTCCTTGCTTATGCTTACAGTCTCTCTTCTCCTATCCCACCTTGACTACGGCATTGTAGTCTTGGCGGGCGTTCCCCAATAACAGCTGCGTCTACAGCTTATTCAAAACACCGCCGCTTGCCTCCTCACACACGCCAGTCACAGCAATGTCACGTCACTCCTTTTCTTATCAGCATTCCCGACAATTACAATGCCCCCACCTCACCCCCCTGCCTAACCCGTCCCTCAGATCATCTTCCTGTAGATAATGGCTAACCACTATCTCTCCCACTGATCTCCTTGACCATCTAGCCAACCCTCTAGGCAAAGGTTATATTTTTATTTATCTGTAAGAGCATTATAATTTGTTTATAATATGTACATAGTCTCTCCCTCGTTTTTACTCCATGTTTACATTCCCTGTTCAATGTAAAAACTTGATGTAACTGCTTACATTCTTGTATGTTCCGTTTCAAATGTAAACCGCACTGATTATAATAGCGCGGTATATGAGAAATAAATAAATAACTCCACTGGCTCCCAATAACCTACCCTTACTAGTATAAGCTTCTTACCACTGTCTATAAAACCACCCATACTGGCCAGCCTCAATACCTTGCTGATCTCATTCAGGTTCATCTACCTCCATGTATGCTCCGCGCTATCCACAATGACCGCTTGGCTCTTCCATCCACAGCCTGAGCTCACCTAGAACACACTCGTCACTCTGCTTTCTTCTTTCTTGGGCCAGCCCTGTGGAATTCCCTTCCCGCCTTCCTCCACACCGAACACTCCTACCCCCGGTTTAAATCCCTCCTAAAAACCCACATCTTCTGCAAGGCCTTTGACCTACCTCTCTCTCCTACCTAGTTGTGCGATGTTAAGTTAGTCCACTCTGTACTTTTGCTCTCTCTTATCTTGTCTCTCCTGTCACAAACTGGCGTTCCTTTCTCTTTTCTAACGCAGCCTATATGTTTTTATTACTCTGTAAACCACCTGATGCTTTGGCCTAGGCGGTGAAGCAAGCAATGTAATAAAGCTAAAGATAAAGGTAATAAAGATTGTCCATTGGGATGCTAGGGTCCACTGCGCTAGGCACATATGTAGTCTTGCATATGGCATCACGTGTACTGTGGATGCCATGTGGCCTAAGAGACGAAGGAATTCTCAAGCTGTTCACGCATGTGGATGACTAGGGTTACTAGTCGATCCATACAGTCTAGTGATAGAAAGGCTCTGGATAGCTGAGAATCCAGAACTGCTCCTATGAATTCCAATCTTTGGGTTGGGGTTAGATGAGACTTTAGGAAGTTTACTATAAATTCCAGGTATTGCAGCATTCAAAGGTTTTAGTGAAGTGCAGAGTTCTCCTGGAGAGTGTGCCTTTATCAACCAGTCATCTAAGTAAGCAAAGACAAAGATCCCTCTGCCTCGCAGGTGAACTGCTACTTCTGAGATGCATTTTGTGAACACCTTCGGAGCAGATGCCAGTCTGAAGGGAAGGAACCTGCACTGGTAGTGGGTCCCCTGAAAGGCAAAGCAAAGATATTTCCTGTGTCCTGGATATATCAGGATATGGGTATATGCGTCTTTGAGATCTAGGGAACATAACCAATCTTGTTCCTGCAAGTACGGTAGGAGAGTTCCAAGTGAAATCATTTTGAACTTTTCCTTGACAAGGAATTTGTTGAGATTTTGGAGGTCGAGAATAGGCCTGTATCCTCCTTACTTCTTCGGTATGAGGAAGTAAGGAGAGTAGCAGCCCTCATGAAGTTCTTGTTGTGGAACCTCCTCTATGGCCCCTTGGGTGAGTAGGCTGGAGAGTTCCTCTGAGTAGGGCCCTGCAGATAAGTTGGAGAGAATATTCGCCCCTGAAGTGAAGCGGAGGAGGTTGTTTGAAGTTTAATTAGTACCCCTCCTGAATGATGTTTAGGATCTACTGTTCTGAGGTGATCATTTGCCAAAGACTGGCAAAGAAACAAAGTCAACCAGCTATTTTTATTGGATGGGGCCTTTACAGGGCAAGATAACCATGTTCCCCAGGAAGGAGTCAAAAGCTGGGTGTTGCTTGTGACCGAGCTGCTGGCTGTTGCTTAGCAGTTCTGGGTTTCTTAGCAGGTTGAGACCCCTATTGCTTGTCCTGAGGCTGGTAAGATGGTTCTGAATAAGAAGGGTAGAACATCATCTTTTTAGGATAGAAAGGCTTCTTTTGCTGCTGGTTTATTTTCTGAGGTGTCAGCAGTCTTTCTGGAGAGCCTCTTCAGAGTGATATCGTCAGTTTCAACTCTCCAGCTTTTCCTCTCCAGTTTATACCAAAGAGATTTTCCCCAGTGCAAGGGATGTTACCCAGTTGGTTGTGGACCCACTGCTCTAGGTCTGAGGCCTGTAACCATGCTAGCCTTCGAACACTGATGGCAATAGCTGATGCATTAGAATGCATTGAAGGCTGCCCTGCCCACAAGCTTGGAGACATTCTGGCTGTTTTTGAGGACTGTCTCAAAAGCTGGCTTCTTTCCCTCTGGGATGAAGGGAAGGCAGGCTTCCCAATCTTTACTGATAAGGTACACTCCCATATATAAGGTGTAGGAATTAATCCTACTTGGCAGCATGGAGGCCTGAAAAGAACATCGAGCAAAGGAACAGAGGTTCTTAGATTCCCTGCCGGGGGGGGGGGGGGGTATTGACACGTGTCTCTTATCACTTTCGATGCGGCACATCAATTCAACTACCATTGAATGATGTGATAGCTGTCTCTTTTGAAAACCTGGGGCCTCTGGTACTCAATACGTTGTATCGAGGTGTCTGCTGATGGGCAAGACTGTAAGCGGAGTCTTCCACATGAGAAGTGTCAGATTATGTAGGATCTTATGAACTGGCAAGATCATTGCCTCCTTCGGGGTCATGGGGTACTGTAGAATCTCCAGTTCCTCCACCCGGGGCTCCAGTTCCACCATGGCTGGTATCGATAGCCATGCTGCCATGTCCTAAATAAATTCCTGGAAGGACATGTCCCCCGGTGGGGACTTTCGGCGGGAGGTGGTACTTGGAGGAGACAGCTCCAATGCAATGCCATAGCCAGTAGCTCCTCAGAGTCGAGGGACCGATGGTCTGAATCGAAGGCTTCAGAATTTGAGCTCAGTGAGCGTTGTTCAATGCCTATGACAGTGTGCACGGTGCTGCCAGTACTGGTCCTGCTCAATGTCCTCCCCTTGCTGTATTAGCAGCGGTGCAGAACCTGGTATCGACCAAGTTGATGGGGCTCCCAACACCAGTCCCGGTGGTGGAGTGGAGGCATGGGGAATGTAGACATCAGGTAGTTGCACTGGATGCGGATACCATTGTCGGTATTGATACTGCTTCTGCTGTCGGTATCAATATTGGTACCGATGTAAGCGGTCCTGGAGACATCCATACTTCGGGTACTGAGGCTGCTAAGAGAGCCGCTAAAGTCTTCTCGATGGATAGCATGCGCTGATCCAACGAGATTGCCGGTGTCTGGTCCAGAGACAGAACGGGACTTGTAGCCACTGTACCAGAGCACGGCACCGGGGGCTCTGCTGAGGTCGATGCCTTGGAGGCCTCCCTGTTCCCCACAAAGGCTTTGGAGAACAAGTCCTCCCACTGGGGGCATTCAGTTTGACAGCCAGTGTCAGAGGATGTCATTGGGGAATATCTGTGCTTTGAACGGGACCTCTCCCTCGATCCTTTATTTCTTTTTTTCTATTTATCAAGTTTTTACAAATACACCAAGCAAACTTGGAATAGGAAATACAAGCGATGGTCTAACAAAATAAAAAACACATAGAAGAAATCACATAGCGAAACAACAAAACCATTGCAGGGAAATCAAAGGCCATCTAATAAATAGTCCACAAGAGGCATGATCCAAGAACACAATTCCAGAGGATTGGAAGAAAAAGGAAAATATAAAATACAAGAAAACAGGACAATGTGGCAACCTACTACACTATCGGTCCCACAACATACCCACACTCCTAGCAATCCCAGTCAGCCCTACAACTTCTTAGCACCCAAAAAGAAGCGTAATTGAGAAGGTTCAAAGAAATACACAGAATTCTGGTAATGAACACCACATTTACAAGGAAATCTTAATTGGAACTTTGCACCCAGAAATATCACCTCTGTGCGTAGATCCAAAAATTTCTTTCTATGGACTTGTCTTTAATGGGACACATGATCACATCCAGGAAAAATTTGAATCCTACCCCCCAGAAAAGAAATATCAGTTTTCTTAAGAAACAAGCGTAATAATGCATTCTTATCTGAAAGAAAAGCAAAAGATACTTAAAGTGTCGCTCTGGACCCTACTGTTTCAGAAGACTGTTGCAAAAGTAAAGACAAATTCCCCAAGTCCAAAGAAACTTCAGCTTGTGGAGCAGGACTCATACCAGTAATACTAGTAGCAACATCAGATAGCATATAGTAGATCTTCTGTGTAGGGGGAAGACCAGCATCAGGATAACCAAAAATGTCCTTAAGTCTATGAAAAAGAATTCTAGCCGGGGAGCCAGAGACACGCGGGAAATTCAATATCCTCAAGATGAGACCGGGAAAAATTCTCCAAATTTTCAATCTTCCAAAGAAACAACAACTTGTCATGAGAAATTTTCCCCTGCTGCTCCTGTACCTGCTGAATTTGTTGATCAAGCACAGTTAGCTGACCCTGATGTTCCACAAGTCTCTTCTCCACACTTTCCACTCAAGTAGTGCCCGAAAGGCTGCAGCACAAACCTGATGAACTGACTGGAGGGCAGACCAAATAGACACCAAAGTCAATTCTTGTGGGCACAGAAGAGGAGGAAAAACCAGCTGGGAATTGGTAATGGAGGTAGGAAGAGCAACACTCCCCTACTCTGACACACCAACACCAGCTAGAGGCAACACCACCGCAGAGGACGCCGACACCTCTCTCCCAGAGTGAATACCTTCAAGCTCCGCTCTCTGTATCACCACCGCAGTGCCAGCAACTACTTTAGCAGGCGGTGGAGGAGTGAAAGGGCCTGCGGGGCTCAACGATACATCGCTGCCCAAGCAGAGGCTCACCTCCGCCGCTGCCACGGGAACGCCCTATGTAGCCACTGAGAAGCTGTCCATGGTTCGCTGTCCCACTGGTAAGCCTCCCTTGCCCTTAGCCTTCCGCTTCAGCATAGGGCAGGGAATTAAGAAAAGCCTTCACAAGAAAAATAAAACAGAAAGTAAGAGGAGCGGCAAACAATGCGTCCTGCTACACCGCCATCTTGGCTCCGTCGATCCTTTTGATGTCTCTTTGGATTCCTTAGATGAAACTTGAGACTCCTTTGGATCCTGTGGAGATTTTTGTGGGACCTCAAAGTTTTCTTCCTCAGAGTCTGAACTATATTTTGAGGTCTTTGAGGTTTTGGATACCTTTGAAGCTGATGTAGTTCAGGAGGATGTCGATGCCAACGAGACTGAATCCGACGGGAAAAGCTCAGACAACTTTCTGGCCCGGTATCCTAGTCCTCTCATAGTCATTTGCTTACAAAGGGAGCAAGTGTCTGGGCTATGGTCGGGACCAAGGCACCATTCATGTGTGTCCATGGCAAAAATTGTCCAGTAACACTTAGCGCATTTTTTGAAACCGCTACAGTGTTTCTTTGTGTTGTAGAGGGTGGGCCTAAGGCCCTCAAAGAAAAAATGAAAAATAAACAAAACAAACAAAATTAAAAAATTAAAAACTGAAGGTACCGGAATTGGGGGCGATGCCAGAGTGAAAACGGAAAGACAGAAGCACTATTCCGAGAAACGTTTTCTGCAGTGACAGGAAAGCATAGTTACTCACCTGTAACAGGTGATCTCCAGGAACAGCAGGAATTTAGTCTTCACATAGGGTATCTCGGTACCAACAGAGCCTGCGCAGGAACGCTCCCCAGCGTCCAATAGGAAAGTCTTTGGGAGCATCACACAGCACCTGCGCGCTGTCTTCCCGCCTTTCCAACTCTCCCTCTCCAGTTGAGTTTATAGTTGAGACAAAAGAGAGGGAGAGAGAGAGAGATACAACTCCTAGGGGAGGTGGGCTGGTTGTGAAGACTAAATTCCTGATGTTCCCGGAGATCACCCGTTACAGTTCAGTAACTATGCTATCTCCAGGAACAAGCAGGAATGTAGTCCTCACATATGGGGACTCCCTAGCTGCAGATGCCAGGGAGATGGCCCCAGGAAATTGTTAGCCTTTGTGAAAGGGCCATACTTCCCCCCCATGGATCTCTGGCATCCTACCAGGGACAGTGGGTAGGAGTTGATTAAGTCTGAAATTGGTGTCGAAGAACAGCCTGGCCAAACAAGGCATCCCGGTGGGAGTCCTTAACTAAGCAGTAGTGGGCTGTGAAGGTATGTACCAAAGTCCAAGTAGCTGCTTGACAGATGTCGTCGAGAGACAGAGTGAAGATGAGCCATTGAGGCTGCCATGGCTCTCACATTGTGAGCTCTGACATGGCCTTCAAGAGGAAGGTTCTTACTCTTATAGGCAAAGGATATGCACTGAGCAATCCAGTTAGAGTAGTTACTCACCTGTAACAGGTGTTCTTCAGGAGCAGCAGGAATCAGTCCTCACTTATGGGTGACATCGGCGCCAATGGAGGCCTCGTGTGGAGCATTTCCCCAGCTTTCTAAGAAAGCCTTTGGGAATACTGCACGCATGTGCGGTCCCCTTCCCGACTAAAGGTGCCATCTTGCTCAGTCAAATGTCATAGCTAAAACACAGCACACAAAAATGTAAAAATGAACTATGTACAACTGCAACTCCCAGGGGAGGAGGGAGGGTTGTGAGGATTGATTCCTGCTGCTCCTGGAGAACACCTCTTACAGGTGAGGAACTACTCTTTCTCCAGGACCAAGCAGGAAGTCAGTCCTCACTTATGGGACTCCCCAGCTTCAGGCTACCGGGGACCCAGAGCTGAAAAATGAGCTCCCTCTAGCCTCAGCATCAGAGAAAGGATTTCACTGAAACATACCTCTACCGGTAGCCCAACCAGAGGGCTGGAGGGTAGGAGTTGCCTAAACCTCAAAGAGATTCCGGAGCACTGCCTGACCGAAAGCACTGTCCCTACGGGACTCTCTCGCCAGGCAGTAATGGGCTGCAAAAGTATGGCTTGAGGACCAAGTTGCAGCCCTGCAGATGTCTGCCAACGGTACAGAGCGGAGATGAGCTACTGAGGCAGCCATTGCCCTGACACAGTGGGCCGTGACCCGACCCTGCAAAGGAAGGTCAGCTGCCCTGTAAGCCCAGGTGATACAGTCAGCCACCCAGATGGACAAGGTACGCTTGGAGACAGGTACCCCCAAGTTATTGGGGTCAAAAGATACGAAGAGCTGAGTAGCCCTCCTATGCCCCTGCGTACGCTCAAGGTAGAAGGATAAGGCCCTCCTACAGTCCAGGGTATGCAGAACTGTCTCAGCCTGGCTGGCATGGGGCCTAGGGAAGAATATCGGAAGAACCACCTCCTGGTTGAGATGGAAAGAGGAGACAACCTTGGGGAGGAACTTGGGATGAGTCCGAAGGACTACCCTGTTCCTATAGAAGCGAGTGTAGGGTCTATCACGGACCAGGGCTTGAAGTTCACTCACTCGCCTGGCCGAGGTCAAGGCCACTAGGAATAGTGTCTTCCAGGAAAGGAAGCATAGAGGACATGTAGCCATTGGTTCAAAAGGTCGGCGAGTCAGTTGCTGCAAGACCACATTCGATTCCCACTCAGGGGCCGGTGGACAGAGAGGAGGCTTGAGCAATAGTAAGCCTCTGAGAAACCAGGACACCAAGGGATGAACTGACAAAGAGTGTCCCTCCACCATTGAGTGATGAGCTGCCAGAGCAGAGAGGTGGACCCGAACAGAATTGGACTTAAGGCCCTGGTTGGACAAGTGCAGAAGGTACTGGAGCACTACTGGCACAGTGCAGCCAAAAGGATCTTCCTTGCATTGCTGACACCACAAGGAGAACCTCTACCACTTCAGGGCATATGTTTTCCTGGTGGATTGCTTTCTAGAGGCCAAGACCACCTCTTCCACCTCCTGAGGCAGGCCCCTGGGAGCCAAGACTACCCTTGCAGCCTCCAGGGCCATCAGATTGAGAGATTTGAGATTGGGGTGCAGAAGGGAACCCTGATCCTGAGAGAGAAGGTCGGGTTGGAACCCCAGAGGCAGTGGTGTCTCCACTGCCAGTTGAAGCAGCAGTGGGAACCAGGGCTGCCTCAGCCACCTGGGAGCAACCAGAAGCACCGAGGCCTTGTCCCTGAGAATCTTGAACAAGGTTCAGGCCACCAGAGGCGTGGGAGGAAACGCATACAGCAGGCCCTGGAACCATGAAATCAGAAAGGCATCCGCCGCCACCCTTAGGGGATGCGGTTGCCTGGAACAAAACCTGGGCAGTTGGTGATTCAGGGGACTGGGAAAGAGATCCATGGAAGGAAGTCCCCATTGCAGGAAAATCTTTTGAACCACCAAAGAGTGCAGTTGCCACTCGTGGGGCTGCAGAATTCTGCTTAATCTGTCCGCCAGAAAGTTCTCCTGGCCAGGAAGATAAACAGCCCTCAGCAACATCTGGTGCCTGAGAGCAAATGAGCAAAGAGCCTGTGCTTCCAGGCATAGAGGCCTGGATCCCGTGCAGCCCTGTTTGTTCACATAGAACATGGCTACTTGTTTGTCCGTCTGAACTAGAACAGACTGGTGAGCCAAAGTGTGAGAAAAAGCCTTGAGGGCTAAGCGAATAGCCGCAGCTCCAGTAGGTTGATCTGTTGCGTGGCTTCCCATGGGGACCAGAGGCCTTGGGTGCAGCTTTCTTGGCAGTGTGTACCCCAACCCTGCAAGGAGGCATCGGTTGTCAACACCACTGTGGAGGCAGGCACCTGAAAAGGCACCCCCTGAAGCAAGTTGGGGGGGTGTAGCCACCACTGAAGAGAATTTAGGAAGGGTTTGGACACCCTGACTTCGTCCGCTAGGCTTCCTGTGGCCTGCTTCCACTGAGTTCTGAGGCAACACTGTGCAGGCCTCATGTGGAGGCGGGCATTGGGGGTTACATGCACAGTCGAGGCCATGTGTCCCAGGAGTTGCAGACAGAGACTGGCAGGAACCCTTGGCAGGCTGAGAAACCAGGATGCCAACTCCATGAGTCTTTGAGCTCTGTCCTCTGGCAAGTAAGCCCTTGCTTGCACAGAGTCCAGCCGCGCTCCTATGAACTCGAGGTTCTGGGAGGGGAGCAAAGTGGACTTTGCGAAGTTTATGACAAAGCCTAGGTCTTGAAGGAGTGTGACAGTCCTGAAGGTGGCCTGCCTGGCCTCCTGGTAAGTCTGACCTCGGATGAGCCAGTCATCCAGATAGGGGAAGACAAAAACCCCTTGAGTCCTCACGTAGGCCGCCACCACAGCGAGGCACTTTGTAAAGACCTGTGGGGCGGATGTTAGGCCAAAAGGCAGCACTCTGTACTGGTAATGGTTTCCTCCCACCATGAACCTGAGGTACTTTATGTGGTCTGGATGAATGAGGATGTGAGTGTACGCATCCTTTAGATCTAAGGAGCATAGCCAGTCTCCCTGCTGGAGGTAGGGCAGAAGTGTTCCAAGAGTAAGCATCTTGAACTTCTCTTTCTCCAAGAACTTGTTGAGATTCCCAAGGTCCAGGATAGGCCTTAGGCCTCCTGTTCTCTTTACAAAAATAATGAAAATGTCCCTCCAATAAATTGATTGGCTATGTACCAAAAAAATGCTTATTTTTTATTTTATTTTTTAGATTTAAAATTTATTTATTTATTTATTTATTTAAATATTTTTGAGACGCTGTTTGTCAGTAAAGAACCTTTAAACTAATCTTCTTGAGGTCTCAGACTTGAACCAACGCTGGCTACAACGGACTATGTCCTTAGCCACAGCGTGAAATTGCATCAACGACCTCTGAGGAATAGTATACTGTTGACTTTACTGCTTGTCCAACATCTTGAAGTATCTTTAAAACAATATCTATTCAAGCATATTCATATAGAAATCAGTGCAATAAATGTGCTTATCTTTTTTTTCGAAAATTTCCCAACGCCTCCTTCCTGGTCCATGTGTGCGTTTCACCAAGACGGGTTTCTTCAGAGGAAATGAAAATAGCAAGCACTCTCTCACAAAATGCGCTGGCACTTAATCAGCGATATTGATGCATGTCTCTCAGCTGACTAGCTCTACTCCAAAAAACGCCACGCACATTTATTGCACTGATTTCTATATGAATATGCTTGAATAGATATTGTTTTATAGATACTTCAAGATGTTGGACAAGCAGTAAAGTCAACAGTATACTATTCCTCAGAGGTCGTTGATGCAATTTCACGCTGTGGCTAAGGACATAGTCCGCTGTAGCCAGCGTTGGTTCAAGTCTGAGACCTCAAGAAGATTAGTTCAAAGGTTCTTTACTGACAAACAGCGTCTCAAAAATATTAAAAAAAAATTTAAAATCTAAAAAATAAAATAAAAAATAAGCATTTTTTTGGTACATAGCCAATCAATTTATTGGAGGGACATTTTCATTATTTTTGTGGATTACCACCCTCTGTTAAAACTGACTACCTATTAGAGGCTCCTGTTCTCTTTGGCACCAGAAAATACCTGGAGTAGAACCCGTGCCCCTGTAGGTGAGGAGGTACAGGCTCCACCGCCTTGTCCAGAAGCAGGCCCTGAAGTTCTTGGAGGAGGAGGTTGATGTGCAGGAGAGGCCTCAGAGGCTCTCCTGGAAAGTAGACAGGAGGTAACTGCTGGAAATGAAGCATATAACCCTGGTGAATGATGCTTAAGACCCAAGCATCCCCTGTAATGGGTGGCCACCTGTGGGCAAACAGGGCTAAGCGACCTCCTGTGCAGGAATGGGGCAGCAGGGGCGGAGAGGCTATGCCTTAGGAGTCAAAAACCCCCTCCTGCTGGGTAGGAGCAGGAGCCGGAGGCTTGGGGGTCTTCTGCCTACGGGGCCCATGTCCCTGCCCCTTGGCCTGCTGCCCCTGTTGGGGAGCTGGGGAGGCCTGGTACTGAGGGTAAGGTTTGTAGGCAGACACCTTTCTCGGGTAGAAAGACTTTTTACCTGAGCCCTTCTTTTTGTGAGAAGGGACAGAAGTCTTTCTGGACAGTCTTTTCCTGGTCAGGTGCTCGGTTTTGAGCTCAGCCGCCTTCTCGGCCATGGGTTTGCCAAAATGTTTTCACCCCGGCAAGGGACATCGACCAACTTGTCCTGTACCCAAGGCTCAAGGTCCGATGACTGCAGCCATGCCTGGCGTCGGGCTCCGATGCCGGCTGCCGCCACACGAGCCGAAGCCATCGTAGGCCGCTCGGGACATAAACTTGGAACAGTCCTGGATTCCTGAAGACAAAGACTGGAACCTCTGCAAAGGTTCCCCAGAGAGGCCAGCAGAGAAACCGGCAAGCTCCTTTGCCAGGTCTCGGAGGTACATGCTCATGTATAGCTGGCATGACTGGACACGACAAGCAAGCATCGAGCCCTGGAAGCACTTTCTGCCGAAAGCATTCAGGTTCCGGGCCTCCCTGCCGGGGGGCACCGCGGAGTGCATCTTCTGGCTCTTCAGACGATGCATGGCCGATTCCACCACCATGGAATGGTGCGGCAGCTGCGCCTTTTGGAAGACAGGGCTCTTATGAAGTTGATAAATGGAATCGACTTGCTTGCTCAAGACCGGCGCCGAGGCCGGTGCCTCCCACATCCGGAAGAGGAGCCGTTCCAGCATCGGAGGAACCGGAACAGTAAAGGCCTCCTTCGGAGGAGAGTCATACTGGAGGGCCTCGAGGTCCTCGGGTCGAGGTTCCTCCTTGGGGTCCGCGGGAATCGCCAAAGCCTTGGCCATGTCCCGCACAAACTCCGAGAACCGGGTGTCCTCCGGAGGGGACCTACTCCGGGACTCGGACTGCGGTGAGTCAGAAGGGACGCACCGAGTCCGGAAGGTGTCGGGGGACTCCTTGTCCTTCGTCTCCCAAGCTGACTCATCCGAAGAGGAGTCGAGGGGCTCCGACCGCGTGGGTCGAGGTGGCACCCGCCCCGACGCCGAAGGCACCGGTGTCGATGCCCTCGGTTCCAAGCGGGAGGTCGAGGGAAACCTTGACCGAGGACGACTTCAAGCCTTCATGGTCTCGAGTATCGGCTCGGTCTCCGGGGTCGACTTCGACGTTGATGTCCCGGTGGTTGGGGCAGATTCACCAGCGAGGCTGGCCATCAGTACCCGCTGCTGCTCCATGAAGGCAGACAATCTGCTCTCCAAGGCTGTCAGCCTGAGTCCAAGCTCAGGAGACTCAGTAGCCACAGACTCGGGCCCCGGCGGCGGCGCTGGGCCCGACGTCGGCTCCCTCAGAGGAGAGTCCACGAGGACTACAGGACTTACGTTCTGACGGTCTCCGGCTCCACACGAGGTACTTTGGACAGCTTCTCCTGCTCCAAAGGCCTGGGACGGCGGTCGGGGGTCTTAGACCTGGCCCTCGAGGAACCAGGGACCTCTTCCGACGCCGCCCTCACGAGCCGTTTCTTCCTCTTGTGTTCCCCTGTCCGAGGAACCCCAGCGATGCTCGGAATCAGACTCCCGAGACGTCGAGGCCTCAGACGAGGTCCGGGCCCGGCCAGAGGCAGAATCTGAAAAAATCCTTTCCTTCTGGTGCTGACAGCTTCGAAGTGCCTTGGTGCACATTTTGCCACACAGGCCACAGATCATGGGATCATGATCTGGGCCGAGGCACCGAAGGCAGCAGTCGTGTGTGTCGGTGAGAGACATTAGTTTCTTGCACCGATCACACGTCTTGAAACCACTGGAAGCCATCGGGGAAAAAAGGGCCCCCGCGAGGTCAAAAGACTGGCCTTCCAGGGAAAAGCAGAAAAAAGGGCGCGAACGCCAGCCACAAAGGGCAAAAACCGAAAAATAGAAAATGGGCTCGATACCGGTGTACCGAACCCGGCGGGAAGGGGAACCGGCGTCGAACTCGGATAAAAAGGCAAAGAATTTTCAAAAAAAAACGTCAACTTTTCCGGGTGACTCGGACAGACGTCCGATGGGCTCCACGGAAAAAGAGAGACTGAGCAAGATGGCACCTTTAGGCGGGAAGGGGACCGCGCATGCATGCAGTATTCCCAAAGGCTTTCTTAGAAAGCTGGGGAAATGCTCCGCACGGGGGCTCCATCTGCACCGATGTCACCCATAAGTAAGGACTGACTTCCTGCTTGGTCCTGGAGAAAGACAGAGTTCTTTTGGAAACTGGAAGTCCCAAATGACTAGGATTAAAAGCAATAAAGAGTTGAGAAGATTTTCTATGTTGCTGTGTCCTTTGCAAGTAAAAGGCCAAAGCTCTTTTACAGTCCAAGGTATGAAGGTTCCTTTCTGTACTGGAGGCATGAGGCTTCGGAAAGAATACAGGAAGGTAAACCGCTTGGTTTAAATGGAAAGGCGAAACCACCTTTGGCATAAAGTGTGGATGAGTCCTAAGTACTACCTTATTCACTGATGCGACGTGCTGATGTGATTGCAATGAGGAAGATGACTTTCTAGGAAAGGAATTTTGAAGATGTAGTGGCTAATGGTTCAAAGGGCAGTTTTATGAGCTGCCCAAGCACCAGATTTAAGTCCCATGCCACCAGAGGTGGCTTAATGGGAGGCTTTGTTAAAAGAAGGCCTCTCATAAATCTTGCTATGAGAGGATGAGAGGAAATAGGTTGTCCACTTAGAGGCTTGTAAGAAGCTGTAATAGCACTAAGATGGACTCTTACTGAATTTGTCTTGAGACCTGCATTGGACAAATGGAGATATGCCAGTATCGATTCCAGAATTGATTCCAGAGGTATCACAAGAGGGTTAAGACCCTTCTGCGAGCACCATATGGCAAACCTTTTCCACTTAAAGGCATACGAGCGTCTTGTGGAGGGTTTCCTAGAAGCATGAAGGATATCATTCACCTGCTGCGAAAGGTTAAGAGCCTGAAGTTCTAGGCTTTCAACAACCAGGCCCTGAGATGCAGAGACTGGGGATGCGGATGCCAGAGCATCCCGTCCTCTTGGGAGAGAAGATCTGGAGCAGATCCCAACTCCAGAGGCAGAGCTTGAGAGAGATGTAGGAGCAGAGGGTACCACGTTTGCCGTGGCCAACGTGGAGCTATGAGGATCATATGACCCCTGTCTCTCTGAAGCTTGAATAGGGTTTTGGGGATGAGGGGAATGGGTGGGAAGGCATATAAGAAGTCCTGACCCCAGTGAAGGAGGAAGGCGTCCCTTGCATGACAATATCGAGCCGGAATTCTGGAACAGAACAGAGGAAGTTTGGCATTCAGTGGACTTGAAAAGAGGTCTATGTCCGGGGTTCCCCAAATCTGAAATTTGGGCAACCTGGTCTGCATGGAGAGACCATTGGTGTGGAAGCCGAACTTGACTGAGTTTGTCTACCCAAGCGTTTTGAATGCCTGGAAGATACACCGCAAGGAGATGAATCTGATGCTCTCTGGCGAGGGCCCATAGTCGCAAAGCTTCGTTGCATAGCGACAGAGAGCCTGTTCCGCCCTGCTTGTTCACATAGAACATGGCTATCTGATTGTCCGTATGAACTAGGACTGTCTTGTAGCTGAGCTGGGCATGAAATACTCGAAGAGCAAAGAAGTCTGCTCTGAGCTCCACGAGGTTGATGTGAAGACAGGCCTCCTGTGGAGTCCAGGTACCCTGGATAGAGAGATCGTGCAGGTGGGCTCTCCATCCCACCTGTGATGCATCTGTTAGGGTGGCTTGGGATAGGGGTTGCTGGAAAGAAGACCCCACCAGAAGGTTTCCGGGTGATTGCCACCATTCGAGGGACAAAATAAGACGGTTTGAGTTTGTTATTTTGTCCGACAGGCAGCCTGAGGCCAGTGTCCACTGAGTAGATAAAGTCCACTGGGATGCTCGGATATGGAGGGGAGCATAAGGAACCACATGCATGATGGATGCCATGTGGTCTAGCAATTGTAGCATTTCCCAAGCAGTGAGATAAGGTTTGAGCACTGCTTGGGAAGCTAGTTGTACTATGCGAAGACAGCGGGGTTGCAGAAGGAAAGCCCTTGTCTGTCTGGTATCCAAATCAGCTCCTATGAACTCTAAAGACTGAGTGGGAGCAAGATTGGATTTTGGGAGGTTTATGACTAGTCTCAAATACTGAAGGATTCGAATTGTGAGAAACAGAGCAGAGCTGGCTTCTGGCACTGTAGGGGATCGAATGAGCCAGTCGTCTAAGTAAGGGAAGACGAATATTCCCAGAGTACGGAGAAATGCTGCTACCACAGCCATGCATTTTGTGAACTCTTGGCGCAGAAGCCAGGCCAAAGGGAAGAACCTTGTATTAGTGGTGCTTTCCTTGAAACAGGAATCGGAGGAATCTCCTGTGATTTGGATGGATGAGAATGAGTATACGCATCCTTGAGATCTAGAGAACAAAGCCAATCCTGACTTTGAAGGTTTGGCAGCAGAGTTCCTAGAGAGACCATTTTGAATTTCTCTCGGAACAAATATTTGTTCAATTCTCTGAGGTCTAAAATGGGTCTGTGTCCTCCTGTTTTCTTTGGAATAAGGAAATAGGGGGAGTAGAACCCTGTACCCTGATGAGGAATGGGTACTTCCTCTATTGCTCCTTGAGCAAGGAGCATTGAGACTTCTTGACCTAAGTGATTGTCGAGAGAGGTCTGAGAATTGAACTGTCTTACAATTGTAGGAGGGGGCACGCTGTGAAAATGAAGCTTGTACCCCTCTAGTACAATGGACAGAGTCCAATTTTCTGCTGTTATTTGGTACCATCTGTGGGCAAAATGACAACCTGCCTTGGATGGTCGAGGGTTCTGGACCGTTCAGGGACAGGAATGCAAAGTTCTCTAGAAAGGAGTCAAAGCCCCCGAGGAGGCTGTGCCTGCTGAGCTGGCTGAGGTTTTGCAGCTTTTGGCTTCTATTGTTGTCTAGGATGTTGCTGTTGTCCCTTTTGGACAGTCTGGCCTAGACGGTTGTCCCTGTTTGGTATAGGAAAGATAAAACGTCTTTTTCTTATTGAAAAATGGTTTCTTAGAGGATCTTTTCCTTGCAGGATCAGCTGTAGATATGGACAATCTATCCAAAGTGATATTGTCAGCATCTATCTCATTAGCCTTCTCCTGCCAATTCTTGCCAAAGAGATTTTCTCCTGTGCAAGGAATGTTTCCTAATTTATCCTGTACCCAAATTTCCAAGTCAGATGCCTGAAGCCAGGCAATCTGACGTGCACCAATGGCAATAGCAGAGGTTCTGCTTATGCACTCAAAACAGTCAAAGGCTGCACGATTTACAAACTTGGAAACATCCCGAGCATGTCTGCCTAGAGTAAGATAGTTTTGCCTTTTGTCATCAGGAAGGAGGGGGCTCATAAGCTCCAAGTCTCCTGTGACCTCTTTAAGGAACATTCCCATATACAAGATATAGGAACTGATCCTAGCTGAGAGCATGGAAGCATCGACGCCCAAAGGCATCGAGAGTCCTACATTCACTACCTGGAGGATTGGATGCATGTCTCTTTGCAGGTTTCATCCTTCTCATGGCTGATTCCACCACCATTGAATGGTGTGATAATTGAGTTCTTTGAAAGCCAGGACAAGGTGGAACTCGATACATGGTATCAAGTCTTCGAGAATGAGGAGATGTGGTTAAAGGTGTTTCCCACATCCTTAGCATAAGATCATATAAGATCTCATGAATAGGCAGAGTAGCTGCCTCTTTGGGAGCCTTAGGGTAATGGAGAATTTCCAACTCCTTTGCCCTAGGCTCTTTTTCAGGAGCTACTGTGATGGAAAAGCCTCGGGACACATCACGGAAAAAGTCCTGAAAGGACATTCTCTGGCGGAGACATTCTGCGCTGAGGAGAAGAGGAATCCTCAGGAAGAAGCACTCTCATATTGGCAGAGTCTTCGGAGTCTTCAGACTCAGAGGATTCGAAATATCTCCGATCCCGGTGATCGTGCAAAGCACGGTACCGGTATCAATCGAAGTCGGTATCTGGTTGTTCCGGTACCGATCTGTCGATGCTGGAGACAGACACATGACTCGGTATGGGTGGCATACCCACCAATGTCGATGCAGTTGGTTCCGGTACTGGTGTCGGTACTGGTATAGCTTGAGGTGTCTGAAGCGGTTTCAACGGTACCAAAGCCGTGAGAAGAGCCGCTCGACTGCGTTCAATAGCAAGGAATCTCTGGTCTATCGACGCTGCCGATGCTTGGGTGTCAGTACCAGTAGAAGCGGCCGGAACCCCAGAGCATGGTGCCAGTAGTTCTGCCGAGGTTGAGGCCTCGAGAATATCCTGGAGCCCTGTTAGTGCTTTGGAAGCTGAAGCCTCCCGCCAGGGCAGTTTTACCGGTGAAAAATCCTCAAGGGCAACACCAGGGGCATCTTGATACTTAGGAGATCTACACCCTTTGAGGACCAGCTAGTTTTATGTTTAGTTACCTGAGATCCATGGGAGGAAGATGAGGCCCTGGAGGACGTTGATGCAACAGACACCGCATCTGAGGGAAAAAGGGTGCTAAGTTTAGCAGCTCGGTTCTGCTGGCCCCTTTTTGACATCATTCCACAGGAGAGGCACTCTGAAATAGAGTGGTCAGGACCTAATCATTTGAGACACCAATCATGGGTGTCTGTGACGGAAATGGTACCGCCACATTTAGAACATTTCTTAAAACCTGAAGTAGGTTTTTCTATTTTTAAAGGAAAATATTTGGCCTAGTGCCCAAAATGGTGCCTAGCACCAAAGAAAAAAATTTCTAAAGTAGAACACCTAAAAAACTATAATTTTTATTTTTTATTTTTTTAAAGAAATAAGAAAGAACCAGCGGTACCGGTATGGTGTCAAAGGAGGGCAGACGCGACCACAAAAAGAGTAGTTACTCACCTGTAACAGGTGTTCTCCAGGAGCAGCAGGAATCAGTCCTCACATATGGGTGTCATCGACGCTGATGAAACCACAGCGGAGCATTTCCCCAGCTTTCTATGAAAGCCTTTGGGAATGCAGGCACGCATGCGCGGTTCCCTTCCCGCCTAAAGGTGCCATCTTACCTCAGTCAAATGACATAGCTAAGAATAGCACACAAAAATGAAAAAATTAAACTATGTACAACTGCAACTTCCAGGGGAGGCGGGAGGGTTGTGAGGACTGATTCCTGCTGCTCCTCGAGAACACCTGTTACAGGTGAGTAACTACTCTTTCTCCACGACCAAGCAGGAAGTCAGTCCTCACATATGGGTGACTCCCTAGCTCTGGGCTACCAGGAAACCCAGGCTGAACAAGAGAACTCCCTCTAGTCCCAGCAGCAAAGGAAGGCTTTTCACTGACACAACCTCCACCGGTAGCCCAACAGAAGGCAGGAGGGCAGGAGTTGCCTAAACCTCAAAGAGATTCCGGAGTACTGCTTGGCCAAAAGCACTGTCCCTACGGGACTCCCTCTCCAGACAGTAATGGCCCGCAAAACTCTGGCTTGAAGACCAAGTTGCAGCCCTGCAGATGTCTACCAAGGGCACAGAGCGGAGATGAGCCACTGAGGCAGCCATTGCCCTGACACGGTGGGCCGTGACCCTACCCTGCAAAGGAAGGTCAGCCGCCTTGTAAGCCCAGGTGATACAGTCAGCCATCTAGATGGACAAGGTACGCTTGGACACAGCCAACCCCAACTTATTAGGGTCAAAAGACACGAAGAGCTGAGTAGCCCTTCTATGCCCCTGCGTACGGTCAAGGTAGAAGGATAAGGCCCTCCTACAGTCCAGGGTATGCAGAACTGCTTCAGCCTGGCTTGCATGAGAGGCCTAGGGAAGAATGTTGGAAGAACCACCTCCTGGTTGAGGTGGAAAGAGGAGACAACCTTTGGGAGGAACTTTGGATGAGTCCTGAGGACTACCCTGTTCCTATAGAATCTGGTGCAAGACCTGTCACAGACCAGGGCCTGAAGCTCACTCACTCGCCTAGCCGAGGTAAGGGCTACCAAGAAGAGTGTCTTCCAGGACAGGAAGCGTAGAGGGCAAGTAGCCATCGGCTCAAAGGGTGGGCGAGTCAGCTGCTACAAGACCACATTCAACTCTCTATTGTGATTTATGTTGTGCTCTTTTCTCCTCCCCCTTTCCTATCCAGAGATTGTAACTTCCTTTTCCTTTCTTCTAGCTTAATGTTTTTATTATTATTTTTGGTTTTATGACTGTTTTTATGATTATTTTTACATTGTAAACCGCTCTGGTCCCCCTAAAGGGCGGTATATCAAGTTGAATAAAACATAAAACGTAACTCCCACTCAGCAGCAGGACGACGGATTGGAGGCTTGAGCAAAAGCAAGCCTCTGAGAAAGCGGGACACCAAGGGGTGAACCGACAGAGAATGTCCTTCCACAAGTGAGTGGTGAGCTGCTAGAGCTGAGAGGTGGACCCGAACAGAATTGGACTTAAGGCCCTGATGGGATAAGTGTAGCAGGTACTGAAGCACCACTGGTACAGTACAGGAGAAAGGATCCTCTGTACGTAGCTGACACCACAGAGAAAACAGTTTCCATTTGAGAGCATAGGTTTTCCTAGTGGATTGTTTTCTAGAGGCTAGGACAACCTCCTCCACTTCCCAAGGTAGGCCCCAGAGAGCCAGAACTACCCTTGCAGCCTCCAGGCCATCAAATTGAGCGCCTTGAGATTGAGGTGCAGAAGGGAACCCTGATCCTGAGAGAGAAGGTCGGGTTGCAACCCCCGAGGCAATGGAGGATCCACCGCCAGCTGAAGCAGAAGTGGAAACCAAGGCTGATAATCTGGACTGATTCCAAGTTGCTAAGTTTGGAGCAGAACTTTGGCAGTTGCTTGTTCAGTGGACTGGCAAACAGATCTATCAAAGGAAGACCCCATTTTAGGAAGATCTTCTGAACTACCAAAGGATACAGCTGCCACTCGTGGGGCTGTAAAATCCTGCTCAACCTGTCTGCTAGGAAGTTTTCCTGGCCTGGAAGGTACACAGCCTTGAGGAGCATGTTGTGCTTGAGGGCAAAGGAGCAAAGGTCCTGTGCCTCCAACAAAGGAGTCTGGACCCAGTCCTGCCCTGTTTGTTCACATAAAACATGGCCACTTGGTTGTCTGTCTGAACCAGGACAGATTGGATGAGCCAGGGTAGGAGAGAAAGGTTTGAGTGCTAGTCGAATAGCCCTGAGTTCCAGGAGCTTGATCTGCTGTGCCGACTCCCAAGGAGACCACAGGCCCTGGGTGCACTTGTTCAGACAATGAGCTCCCCAGCCCTGCAGGGAGGCGTCTGTGGTCAGCACCACTGTGTACCCAGAAATTTGAAAGGGTACCCCTTCCAGAAGATTGGGTGGGTGCAGCCACCAGCTGAGGGAGTCAAGAAATGGTTTGGACACCCTTATTTTGGTCTCTGAGGCTGCCTGTGGCCTGAGACCACTGACTCCGAAGGCACCATTGTGCAGGCCGCATATGGAGCCGGGCATTGGGGGTGACATGAACTGTCGAAGCCATGTAGCTAAGCAGCCTCAGGCAGAGTCTGGCGGAGACCACTGACCCACTGAGAAACAGATTTGCCAAGTCCATCAGTCTTTGGGCCCTGTTTGCTGGCAAGAATGCCTTTGCCAGGGCAGAGTACAGCCTTGCCCCTATGAACTCCAAGTTCTGGGAGGGGAGCAAAGTGGACTTTGCGAAGTTTATTACAAATCCCAAGCTCTGAAGAAGAGCAATAGTACTGAGAGTGGCCTGCCGGGCCTCCTGGCACGTCTGACCCCTGATGAGCCAGTCGTCCAGATAAGGGAAGACAAAGATTCCCTGATTTCTCAGGTAGGCCGCCACCACTGCCAGGCATTTGGTAAAGACTCTGGAAGTGGAGGTTAGCCCAAAAGGCAGTACTCTGTACTGATAATGATTTCCTCCCACCATGAACCTGAGGTACTTTCTGAGGTCTGGATGAATGAGGATGTGAGTGTACGCATCCTTTAGGAGCATAGCCAATCTCCCTGCTGGAGGTAGGGCAGAAGTGTTCCAAGAGTAAGCATCTTGAACTTTTTTCTCTAGGAACTTGTTTAGGTTCCTGAGATCCAGAATAGGTCGAAGGCCACCGGTTCTCTTGGGTACCAGGAAATACCTGGAGTAGAACCCCTGACCTTGCAAGTGGGGAGGTACAGGCTCCACCACCCTGTCCACCAACAGACCTTGGAGCTCTTGGAGGAGAAGATCTGTGTGCAGGGGAGGCCTTGGAGGCTCCCCTGGAAAGTATGGCGGAGGCAGCTGGTGAAAATGTAGTGCATAGCCCCTTTGGACTATGTTCAACACCCAACTGTCTCCAGTTATGTGGGGCCACTGGTGGGCAAAGAAGGCGAGGCGACCTCCTGTGCATGGTTGGGAGAGCAGGGACCGAGAGGCTATGCTCAATGAGTCAAAAAACCCCACCCTGCTGAGTGGGAGCAGGGGTCGGAGGCTTGGGGGTCCTCTGCCTACGGGGCCCATTACCTTGCCCCTTGGCTTGCTGACCCTGGGGTGCAGCTTGGACAGCCTGATACTGAGGGTACTGTTTGTAGGCAGTTCCCTTCCTCGGGTAAAAGGGCTTCTTACCCGAGGCCTTCTTCTTGTGAGAAGGAGCAGAGGTCTTCCTAGACAGCCTTGTCCTTGTAAGGTGCTCAGTCGAGAGCTGTGCGGCCTTCTCGACCATGGGCTTGCCAAAAAGGTTTTCACCTCGGCAAGGGACATCGACCAACTTGTCCTGAACCCATGGCTCGAGGTCCGATGACTGCAGCCATGCCTGGTGTCGAGCCGCGATGCCGGCTGCCGCAACTCGGGCCGAAGCCTCGAAGCCATCGTAGGCGGCACGGGACAAACTTCGAGCAGTCCCGAATCCCCGAGGACAAGGACTTAAATCTCTGCAAGGGTTCCCCGGAGAGACCAGCAGAGAACCCGGCCAACTCCTTGGCCAGGTTTCGCAAGTACATGCCCATGTACAGCTGGTAAGACTGGACACAGCAAGCAAGCATCGAGCCCTGGAAGCACTTTCTACCTACACCATCGAGGTTCCAGGCCTCCCTGCCGGGAGGCACCGCAGAATGCATCTTCTGGCTTTTCAGACGATGCATGGCCGATTCCACCACCATGGAATGGTGTGGTAGCTGCGCCTTCTGAAAACCAGGGCTCTTCCGGAGTCGATAAATCGAATCGACTCGCTTGCTGAGAACTGGCGCCGAGGCCGGTGCCTCCCACATCCGGAAGAGGAGCCGTTCCAGGATCGGAGGAACCGGGACAGTAAAGGCCTCCTTCGGAGGAGAGTCGTACTGTAGGGCCTCAAGCTCCTCAGCTTGAGGCTCTTCCTCTGGGTCCGCCAAAATAGCCAACGCGGTGGCCATATCCCGGACAAACTCCGAGAACCGGGTGTCCTCTGGAGGGGATCTACTCCGGGGCTCAGACTGCAGTGAGTCCGAGGGGACGCACCGAGTTTTGAATGTGTCGCGAGACTCCTCATCCTCCGTCTCCCAGGCGGACTCGTCCGACGAGGAGTCAGGGTCCAACCCTGCGGGGCCCTGGAGCACCCGCCCTGACACCGGAGGCACTGGCGTCGACGCCCTCAGTCCCGAACGGGAGGTCGAGGGAGACCGCGACCGAGGTCGACTTCGAGCCATGATGGACTCTAGTATCGGCTCGGTCTCCGGGGTCGACTTCGATGTCGATGTCCCGGTGGTCGGGGCAGATGCGCCAGACAGGCTGGCCATCAGTGCCCGCTGCTGCTCCATGAAGGCAGACAGTCTGCTCTCCAAGGCTGTCATCCTGAGACTCAGCTCGGGTGATGCAGCAGCCACCGACTCGGGCCCCGGCGGTGCCGGGTCCGACGTCGGTTCTCTGGGAGGAGAGTCCTCGAGGACCACAGGGCTTACGTGTCCAGCAGACTCCGGCTCCACGCGAGGAACTTTGTCAGGCTTCTCTTGTTCCATGGGCCCAGGGCGACGGTCGGGGTTCTTAGACCTGGCCCTCGAGGAGCCAGGGACCTCCGACGACGCCCTCACGAGCTGCTTCTTCCACTTGCGTTCCCGGTCGGGGGACCCCCCCTGTCCGAGGAGCTTCGACGGCGCTCAGGATCCGAATCCCAAGATGTCGAGGCCTCAGACGAGGTCTGGGCCCAGCCGGAGGCTGAATCCGAGAAAAGCTTTTCTTTCTGCTGCTGGCGACTTCGCAGTGCCATGGAAGACATCTTCCCACATGGTCCACACGTCTTAAGAGTCGTGATCAGGACCGAGGCACTGAAGGCAGCAGTCGTGTGTGTCGGTGAGAGACATTAACTTCTTACACCGATCACACTTTTTGAAACCGCTGGAAGCCATCGGGGAAAAAAAAAAAGAAAAGAGTCCCCGCGAGGTCTTCTAGGGAAAAATCAAAAAAGGGCTCGAACGCCAGCCACGAAGGGCAAAAACCGAAAAAGAAGAATCGGGCTCGATACCGGTGTACCGAACCCGGTGGGAGGGGAACCAGCGTCGAACTGGGAAGAAAAAATAGCAAGAATCGCTGAAAAAAATCAAACTTTTATCTGGGATGACAGGACGCATGTCCGGTGGGCTTCTCGGAAAAAGAGAGACTGAGGTAAGATGGCACCTTTAGGTGGGAAGGGAACCGCGCATGCATGCCTGCATTCCCAAAGGCTTTCATAGAAAGCTGGGGAAATGCTCCGCTGGGGCTTCATCGGCAATGACACCCATATGTGAGGACTGACTTCCTGCTTGGTCCTGGAGAAACAAAAGATTAAAGAAAAAAACCTTTCTGCGGTGACAGGGTATGTGACCTGTCGGCTCCGCGGAAAACGAAGAACTGGAGAGGGACAGTTGGAAAGGTGGGAAGGCAGTGCGTAGGCATTGTGGGATGCTCCCAAAGGCTTTCCTATTGGATGCTGGGGAGCGTTCCTGCGCAGGCTCTGTCGGTAGCAACGATACCCATATGTGAGGACTACATTCCTGCTTGTTCCTGGTGATAGGATCCTGATGGCTCCATGGAAAAAGAAGAACTGAGGGGAAGGAGTCATTACAGCGAGAAGGCAGTCACACAGGCAAAGTGGAGTACTCCCAAAGGCTTTCCTATAGGACACTGGGAAGTGTTCCCACATGGGCTCCATCAGTGCAGACGACACCCATATGTGAAGACTACATTCCTGCTTGTTCCTGGAGATATACCCATTGTACCTTACTGTAACTCATTGAGCTACTATTGAAAAGGCATGAGCAAAACCCAAAATATCATTCCAAATGGTGTAATGTCCTACAGGAGGTGCCAGCTAGCAATGCTGAGAAACTGCTAGCATACCTTTCTCTGCTTTTAATAGACGTGTCACTCACTTGCCCTGTCTCCCAAGTCCCACCATCCCTCCCTGTCATTTTACTTATCTCCCCAACTGGCATAAAGGAAACTTTCTTTCCCACCAAGACAAGGCAGCAACCTTCACAAACTTGGAAAGAACGCACAATTTTCTCTGTTTGTAAAAGAGGCTAAGTATGCATGTTCTGACAGAACTTTGACTGCTTGTAAATTTCTGCAATATTTTTGCAGAAACATTGGAGCAAACTACACAGGATGACCACTTTCTCCGACTTGTCCCACCTAGGCGGGAAGGCACAACACATCATAGACCATGAGATTTGGATAATTCAAGTTAGGATAGCCTTGTTTGGCTGCTTGTTAGAGTTTTCTAATATGATTGAAGTGCCTCATTCTTCTGACTGGTCTCTCATCTCCTCTTTCTCTGCCTTCCAGAGTGGCACCAGTGCATTTGGGCATCCGTGCACAATACTATGATGAAACGAATGAATGGCAGTTTGGGTAAAATCATGATCTCATACATTATTTGGCAGTGAAACTAACCAAATATCCTGCCATTCATAGGATTCTACCATTAGTCAAAAAAAACCCAAATGAACATCCCTAATGATCAGTACAGTAGCACCAGCTTGAATCACTTAGATCCACAGTAGCCTGAGAGGTGTTTTCAAAACTTTTAGGAACTAAATAGAAAAATTGGTAAGCTTTCATAATTTAGTTTCCCTTAAATGATTTAAAATAAATCTAAAGTAACAGTAGTATCAAAAAAAATGAAGCCATAATTAAGGCTTGTAGTCATAAAAGTAAATGAGATTTCTCTCTTCAAAGTCTACCGTGCTGCAATTTAGTAAGACACACACTTCTCATTAGCCCATACTTTTCACTCATAAGATATAACCATGATAACCATCTATTTATCAATCAACCATTATACAGTGCAATGACCATTCCATTTTTCATATGTCCTCATTACTTACAGTCTTGGAATAATATTTCCAGCATACTGTACAAGCTCATAAAGATCAGCCACTTTCCTTCCCTTAGCAAACTCATCTGTCAAGTAGACCTCCAAATAGTGCAACTCATCAGAAATAGCCATGTCTTTTTTATTGAGATTAAGGATCACAAAAATAGATAAATGTAACCATCAGCTCAATATCTGAGTTTAGACTGCAAAGTTATTCCCTGGCATTTTGAAAGTTAGCGAAGAATTACTTAGCATGTCTTTCAAAAGACTTATGTACACCTCACTTAAGAAACTAGCTAGCTGTCTTTGACCTGACCTTGTATTCTGTTCAATACTTCAATTCAACATGTTAATATCTCTAAACCAGTGGTTCTCAAATATGGGGGTCAGGAACCCAAATGGGGACATATCACTAGATGGGGTTCACAAAAACACAGCAATTTCCCCTTCTCTCTGGGCTTTCACTGTGATCTATGCCAAGCAGTGGCAGTCACCAGTCAGCATGTGGCCTGTGAGCCAGTGGCCATTCAAAGGCCCCTGCCCTCTCCTGGGTAAGCTTCCTGTTGGAGTGGAAACACATACCCAGTACTAGAATCTGTGAGCACTCGCTGCACACTGAAACAAAGGGCCCTGTGCTGACTGCTGCAGCTGTTGCTACCACTGTTGCCGCTTTCTGCTTTAGATGAGTGGAGGGAGGGGAAAGAGGTTAGACCGCCTATTTTTATTTCATCATCATCTGGGGTCACATGAATCTTCAGTTGCTAAAATGGGGTCACGTGGGATAAAAGTTTGGAAAGCATTACTCTAGAAAATAAAAAGGAACTAAAGTGAGCTAGTAGAGCAAATCTGAGATATTATCTCAGTAGCAGAAGTGATTTTTTTGCTCTTTTTCTAACATCCAGGACAAAGGGGACTGGCAAATACCATTACATTGAAACATGAGAAAGTAAAGTATATGAATTTTGACCATTTTGTTTATATAACTATATACCTAGTTTTCTGCTGTTTACGTGTAGTGACCCTAAAAGGCCAATAGTTAAATATTCTAAAGCTCCTAATCAAGAAATAAATACTAATTTTAATAATCTGGTCATAGATTCAAAGGATCAATCTTGCATGAGGGAAAAACAAACAAAATGTGTAGAAAGCGTAGTTACTCACCTGTAACAGGTGATCTCTGGGAACAGCAGTAACCAGTCTTCACATATGGGTGAACGTCACTGACTGAGCCCACATGGGAATGCTCTCCAGCATCCAATACAAAAGCCTTTGGGAGCATTCCACTGCATCTGTGTGCCTGCCTTCCCAATGCCTCTTTAGTTGAGTTTGCAACTGAGAGGAAGAAGAAAATAAAAACCTACTAAGGGAGGAGAACGGGTTATGAAGACTGATTCCTGCTGTTAATGGAGATCACTTGTTATAGGTGAGTAACTACGCTATCTCCAGGATCAAGCAGGAATGCAGTCTTCACATATGGGACTCACTAGCTCCAAGGTACTCAGACTGGTATGAGGGGGAGAGTAGTGGGATCCCTGAGGTAAAAAAACATGTAGCCAAAGAGTCTGGAAGAGTTGTGGGACATTGGACTCTATTCCAGGAGGCAATACTCCCCCAGTGATAGTCTGGTATCTTGTAAAGGGTCCAGAACAGAGGTAGGAGTTGACTTTAAGTCCCTAAGAGGTGCTGGAGTACAGCTTGGCCAAAGACAGCGTCCTGGCAGGAGTCTGTCCAGACAGTAGTGTGAAGCAAAAGTATGAAAAGAGGACCAAGCTGCCCAGCAAATGTCCTCAATGGCTACTGAATGGAGACTGGCTACAAAGGTTGCCATAGCCCGCACATTATGAGCGGTGACATGAGAATCCTGCTTGTACATAAGCAAAAGAAATGCAATCTGCTATCCATCTAGATAGAGTATGTTTCATCACAGATAGACCCCGGTGACTAGGATCAAAGGAAATGAATAATTGAGAAGATAGCATAGTTACTCACCTGTAACAGGTGATCTCCGGGAAAAGCAGGAATTTAGTCTTCACATATGGGTATCGTCGGTACCGACGGAGCCCGTGCGGGAACACTCCCCGGCGTCCAATAGGAAAGCATTTGGGAGCATCCCACAGCGCATGCATGCTGCCTTCCCGCCTCTGTACCTCTCTCACTTCAGTTGAGTTTATAGCAGAGACCAAAGGAGAGAAGTAGAGAAAGAGAGATAGAAACAACTCCTAGGGGAGGTGGGTGGGTTGTGAAGGCTAAATTCCTGCTGTTCCCGGAGATCACCTGTTACAGGTGAGTAACTATGCTATCTCCAGGAACATGCAGGAATGTAGTCTTCACAATAGTGGGCTGTGAAGGTGTGTACCGAAGCCCAAGTGGCTCCTTTGCAGATGTCATCAATAGAGACAGAACGAAGGTTAGCCATTGAGGCTGCCATTGCTCTCACATTGTGAGCCGTGACATGGCCTTCAAGAGAAAGTTCCTTACTCTATGTGTAGGATATGCAGTCTGCAATCCAATTTGACAAAGCTCTTTTGGAAACTGGAAGTCCCAAATGACTAGAGTCAAAAGCCACAAAAAGCTGAGAAGATTTTCTATGTGGCTTAGTTCTTTGGAGTTAAAGGCTAAGGCTCTTTTACAATCCAAAGTGTGAAGATTCCTTTCTGCACGGGAGGTGTGAGGCCTAGGAAAGAATATAGGAAGATAAACCGACTGGTTTAAATGAAAAGGCGAAACCACCTTTGGCAGAAAGTGAGGATGAGTCCAGAGGACTATATCATGGTGAAACCTTGTAAGGAGGGTCAGCTACTAACACCTGTAATTCACTAATGCGTCTCGCAGAAGTGATGGCAATTAGGAAAATAACTTTCCATGAAAGAAACTTTAGGCCTGAGGTGGCTAAAGGTTCCAAGGGTGGTTTCATAAGCTGACCAAGAACAAGATTTAGGTCCCATGCCACCGGTGGTGGTTTAATGGGAGGTTTTGTTAAGAGTAGGCCTCTCATAAATCTTGATATAAGTGGATGAGAGGAAATGGGCTGTCCATTGAAAGGTTTATGAAAAGCGGCAAAAGCACGGAGATGGACCCTCACTGAATTGGTCTTTAGGCCAGATGTTGATAATTGTAGAAGATACTCTAGTAGCAACTCTACAGGTACTAAAAAGGGGTTAAGTCCCTTTTGTGAACACCAGAGAACCTTTTCCACTTAAAAGCGTAAGAACGTCTTGTGGAAGGTTTTCTGGAAGCCAGGAGGATATCTTTCACTTGTTGAGAAAGATTAATATCCTGGAATTCTAGGCTTTCAGTATCCAGGCCCTAGAGATGTATGGCCTGGGGATTGGGATGCAGTAGGGATCCGTCCTCCTGCGACAGGAGATCCGGAGCATTCCCCAACTCCAGAGGAGTGGTTTGAGAGAGACGCAGAAGGGGGTACCACACTTGACGTGGCCAATGCGGAGCTATGAGTATCATATGACCTCTGTCTCTCTGAAGTTTGAATAAAGTCTTGGGAATAAGGGGAATGGGTGGGAAGGCATAGAGGAAGTCCTGTCCCCAGTGGAGTAGGAACGCATCTCTTGCCTGACAGTTTTGAGCCCGAATTCTGGAAGAGAAATCGGGGAAGTTTGGCATTCTGTGGACTTGCAAAGAGGTCTATATCTGGTGTTACCCAGATTCGAAACACTCGAGCAAGCTGGTTTGAGTGAAGGGACCACTCGTGTGGCAACAGTATTCGACTGAGTTTGTCTGCCCAAGAGTTTTGAATGCCCGGAAGGTATACCGCAAACAGGTGAACTTGTAACTCTCTGGCGAGGGCCCATATTCGCAAAGCTTCGTTGCACAGCGACAGAGAGCCTGTTCCGCCTTGCTTGTTCACATAGAACATAGCTACCTGATTGTCGGTTTGGACCAGAACTGTTTTGTTGCTGAGATGGCCCTGAAAGACTTGAATAGCATTGAAAATCGCTCTCAGCTCTAGGAGGTTTATGTGAAGGGAAACCTCCTGTGAGGTCCAAAGACCCTGAGTGGAGAGATCGTGCAAGTGGGCTCCCCAACCCATCTTGGACGCATCTGTCGTCAGTGGTTTGGCATAGAGGCTGCTGGAAAGGAGAGCCTACAAGGAGGTTTTCCAGGGCTTGCCACCATTGCAGGGACGAAATCAGACGTGTGGTAGTTCTGATTTTGTCTGTTAGTCAACCCAAGGCTTGTGACCACTGAGAGGAAAGGGTCCACTGTGCTGCTCGCATATGGAGGAGAGCATAGGGAACCACATGGACAGTGGATGCCATGTGTCCCAGCAGTTGAAGCATCTCCCGAGCAGTAAGAAATACCTTCATAGATGCTTGAGATGCCAGTTGTATTATATGTAGACAGCGTGGCTGGGGCAGGAAAGCCCTTGACTGTCGTGTGTCTAGACGAGGCCCTATGAATTCGACAGATTGAGAGGGGGTGAGATGAGATTTTGGGAGGTTTATGACCAGCCCCAAGTATTGAAGAATTCTCATTGCACAAGAGAGCGAAACTGGCCTCTGGAGCCGTCGATGCTCGAATGAGTCAATCGTCTAAGTAAGGGAAGACGAATACTCCTAGAGTCCTCATAAATGCTGCTACCACTGCCATGCATTTTGTGAAGACTCTTGGAGCAGAGGCTAGTCCAAAGGGAAGAACTCTGTACTGGAAGTATCTTCCTTGGACCAGGAATCGAAGGAACTTCCTGTGATTTGAATGGATGAGAATATGCATGTACGCATCTCTTAGATTTAGAGAACAGAGCCAGTCCTGACTTTGAAGGTATGGCAAAACTGTTCCGAGGGAGATCATCTTGAACTTTTCTCGGAACAAATACCTGTTTAATTCTCTGAGGTCTAGTGTAGGTCTGTGTCCCCCTGTCTTCTTTGGGATAAGAAAATAGGGGGAGTAGAACCCTGTCCCCTGTTGGGGTATGGGCACTTCTTCGATTGCTCCTTGAGCTAGAAGTGAAGTGACCTCCTGCCACAAGAGGTCAGTGGCAGGGCCCTGAGAATTGAACTGTTTCAGAATTGTAGGTGAGGGAAAGTTGAGGAAATGAAGCTTGTACCCCAATCTTACAATGGACAGAATCCAATTTTCTGATGTTATTTGTTGCCATCTTTTGGCAAAATAGCATAGTCTGCCTGGAATGGTCAAGGGTTCTGGACCTTTTAGGGGCAGAATGACTAAGTTCTCTCTAGGTGGAAGTCAAAGACCCTGAGGTGGCTGGGTCTGTTGAGCAGGCTGAGCTTGTGGCTTTCTCTGCTATCTGTTCTGTTGTCCCTTTTGGGAAACGAAGTGGACAGTGAGTTTGATGGGTGTAAGATTGGTAAGGCTTCTTTTTCTTACAAAAAAGGTTTCTTGAATGTTTTCTTTTTTTGCTGGGTTGGCTGTAGCTTTTGACAATCTGTTCAAAGTAGTATTGTCAGATTCAAGCTGATTAGCCTCGTCCTGCCAGTCCTTGCCAAAAGAGATTTTCTCCTGTGCAAGGAATGTTTCCCAGCTTTTCTTGCACCCACTGTTCTAAGTCTGATGCTTGAAGCTAAGCAATACGACGTGCTCCTATGGATATAGCAGAGGTTCTGCTAAGACATTCAAAACAATCAAAGGTAGCACGGTTCATGAATTTAGAGACATTCTGGGCATGTTTGATCAGAATAAGGTAGTCTGGCTCTTTTTTCCTCTGAGACAGAAGGACTAACGAGCTCTAAGCCTTTTGTGACTTCTTCCAGGAACATTCCCATATACAGAATGTAGGAACTGATCCTGGCTCCCAGCATGGAGGATTGAAAACATCAATGGCCAAAGGCATCGAGTTTCCTGGATTCACGGCCTGGACGATTAGAAGTGTGTGTTTTTGCACTCTTGATTCTTCGCATGGCCGATTCCACTACCATTGAATGGTGTGGTAACAAAGTTTTTTTGAAAACCAGGACAACTTGGCACTCGGTACATAGTGTCAAGGAGTCGGGAATGTGAAGATATCATTAAAGGAGTTTCCCACATTCTCAACATCAGATCATTTAAGATCTTGTGAATGGGAATCATAGCTGCTTCCTTGGGAGCCATAGGGTATTGTAGAATTCCTAATTCCTCTGCCCTAGGTTCTTTTTCTGGAATCACAGTGGTTAAAAGACTCTCTGCTAAATCACGTATGAAGTCCTGGAAGGACATATCCTCTGGAGGTGACATCCTGCGTTGAGGAGAGGGAGTTGAATCTTCTAATAGATCCACTCTGGTACCGGTAGAATCGTCAGTCATCGGAATCAGAAGACTCAAGCACCGGGTGCTCCTGTGACGCATGGTATCGGTACCGCTCTAAGTCGGTACCGAAATGTCTCGGTTCCTGATCCCCGGATACCGGACATCGGCATGGGGGGGAAGCAGTCCTGTCAAAGCAGGTACTGTCGGTGTCGGTACCGATACCTGTGGAACCATCTGTTGCGGTCTTAGCAGTACCGAGGCTGCTAAGAGGGCCGCTGGACTGCGTTCGATAGTGAGGATTCTGTGATCCATCGCTCCTGCCGATGCCTGGGTGCCGGTACTGGTGGATGCAGCCACGACCCCGAGCATGGCACCAGTAGTTCCGCAGAGGTCGAGGCCTCTGGAACATCCTGGAGCCCCGTTAATGCTTTGGAGCTCGAAGACTCCCGCCGGGGCTGTTTTGCCAGTGAAGTATCCTTGAGGGAAATGCCCGAGGCAACTCTATTCTTTGAAGGAGATTTTCCCTTCGAGGACCGGCTAGTTTTACTTTTGGTTACCTGAGATCCATGGGAGAAAGATGAAGCCCTGGAAGACGCCGATGCAATTGACATTTTGGAGGCAAAAAGGGTACCGAGTTTTGCAGCTCTATTCTGCCGGTCCCTCTTGGTCATCTTCATACAGGAGAGACACTCCATTGGACAATGTTCAGGACCCAAACATTTTAGACACCAATTATGGGTGTCGGTGACAGAGATGGTACCGCCACATTTTAAGCATTTTTTGAAACCACTAGCTGGTTTATCCATGCTTGAAGAAAAATGGGCCTAGTGCCCAGAATGGCGCCTAGCACCAGAAATAGGGAGAATCCCTGAGAAAAAAAAATACGTTTTTGTTTTGTTTTGTTTTTTTTAAAGAAAGAAGAAGAGAACCGGCGGTACCAGTAGGCAGCGAATGAAGGCAGACGCGACCACAAAAAACAAGAAATAAAGGTAGATTTTCTGCGGTCACAGGGTACCATGTCCTGTCGGCTCTGCAGAAAACGGAGAACTGAAGTGAGAGAGGTACAGAGGCGGGAAGGCAGAACGCATGCACTGTGGGATGCTCCCAAAAGCTTTCCTACTGGACGCTGGGTAGCGTTCCCACACAGGCTCTGTCGGTACCGTCGATACCCATATGTGAAGACTACATTCCTGCTTGTTCCTGGAGATTTCCTGTGATCTTTAGTTTTATCCAAGTAGTAGGCCAGCACTTGCTTGCAATCTAAAGTGTGTAGCGCTGCTTCAGCCCGAAATGCATGTGGTTGAGGGAAGAAAATCGTGAGGATTACAGACTGGTTCAGATGGAAGGAGGAAACCACCTTCAGAAGGAAATGCAGATGAGTACGGAAAACCACCTTGTCATAGTGGAAGGGGGTCTGCCACTAGAGCTTGCAGCTCGCTGATGCAGCAAGCTTAAGGGCAATAAGAAAGATGACCTTCCAAGACAGTGCCTAAAGGTTCAAAAGGTGGCTTTAGAAGTTGTGCCAGAACCACATTCAGATCAAAGGCCACGGGAGGCGGCTTAATGGGTGGCTTGGACAGCAGGAGATCCCGCATGAAGCGTGCTAAGGAGTGTGAGGAGATGCGCTGTCGATCCACTGGTCTGTGAGTGGCCGTAATGGCAATAAGTTGAACTCTCTCAGAGTTAGTTTTAAGAACCTGTCAAAAATAAGTGGAGGGAGAAAAGGGATCAATGTCCTTTGGGGAGCACCAGAGGGCAAACCTACACCATTTGAAGGTATAAGATCACCTGATGGAATCCTTCGAGATGCAAGACAGACATCCTTGACTGCATGTGGGAGGTCGAGGTTGAGGAGCACTAGCCTTCAGCTGCCATGCTGTCAGACATAAGGAGTGAAGACTGGGATGGAGAAGCATCCTGTGGTCCTGTGACAGGAGGTTGGGCGCACATGCCAGGTTGAGTGGCCGAATCTGCACAAGGCAAGAAGCAAAGGAAACCATCGTTGATGGGGCCAAAATGGGGCTATGAGAATCATCAAGCTCCTATCGGCCTGTAACTTGAACAGCGTCTTGGGTATCAAAGGGATGGGAGGGAAAGCGCACAGCAGTCCCTATCCCCAATGGAGAAGGATGGCGTCAGGGGCCTGTCGGTGAAGCCATAGAACCCTGGAACAGAAAAGTGGAAGCTATGTGTTTTGCGGAGTGGCAAAAAGATCTAGGAGTGGGGATCCCCACATTTGAAAGATCCAAGCAGCCAGTCTGCTGTGGTGGATGTGGTGAGAGATGGCAAAGGACCATAGGCAAATCGCTTCTTTGCAGAGGGGATGGGACCCCGTTCCCCCTTGTTTGTTTGCACAGAACATGGCAACTTGGTTGACCATTCTGACTACAACAGGTTGTTGCAATAGTTGGGGTTGAAAAACCCAAAGAGCATGTCAGTGCCCGTAGTTCTAGCAGGTTGATCTGCAGTGTAGATTTCTGTTGTGTCCAGTCCCTATGTAATTAGGTCATTCAGAAGCGCCCCCCAACCCAGCTTGGAAGCATCCTTCATGAGGGTGCATCGAGGTGGAGGCATCTGATAAAATGACCCGATGAGCAGATTTTGTAGGAGACACCACCACAGAAGAGATTTGATCAGCTGAAGGGTGATGTGGATCTAGTCTCTCAGACGACTCTGCTTGCATCCAATGAGTCCACTGCACATGTCGCATGTGTAATTGAGCGTAAGGAATGACATGGACTGTGGAGGCCATGTGTCCTAACAGGTATAGCATCTCTCGAGCTGTTACACAGCTTTGCTGTTGTACCTCTTGTCAGCTCGATGAGGTGGGCACAGCAATCTTGTGGGAGGATGCTTGGGCCTGTCGAGTATTTAAGAGCGCTTCAATGAACTCTAGATGTTGGGTTGGAGCAAGGTGGGCCTTTGGGAAGTTTAAGACAAAGCCCATGCATTGGAGCACCGTGATGATGTGATGAAGGGAAGAGTCTCACCTCTTGGGGGATTTCTCCCCTGATCCGCCAATTATCTAAGTAAGGAAAGATCAATATTCCCAAGGTGCATAGATTACCAGTGATGGCTGCCATGCATTTTGTGAAAACCCTTGGGACAGAGGCTAGACCGAAGGGGAGAATCCAGTATTGATAATGGTTTCCTTGAAACATGAAGCGCAGATACTGTCTGTTCAAGAGACTGATCAGTAAATGCATGTACACCTCTTTTAGGTCTAGAGAACATAGCCAATCGTGTCTCTGGAGATATGGCAGAAGAGTTTCTAGTGAAATCATTTTGAATGTTTCTCAAACCATAAACTTGTTTAGGTCTCTAAGATCCAAGATGGGCTTGAAGCCTCCTGTTTTCTTTGGAACGAGAAAATATGGAGAGTAGGCGGCCACCTTTTCTTGAGAAGGAGGAACTCTTTCTATGGTACTGTGGTACAACACGGTGGTCACCTCTTCTTTCAAGAGAGTGCTTTGAAGGGGTTGTATGGGATAATCCTCTGTGAAGCTGGTGGAGGGTAAGGATTCAAGGTGAGGCTGATAACCCCTTTGGACAATATGGAGTGTCCACTGTTCTGATGTTATAAGGTGCCATCTATGGGCAAAGAGACAAAGTCTGCCTGCTATGTGGAGGGCCTGGGGGTCCTCCAGAGCCCTCCAGAAGCAGAGTGGCAATGCTCTCTAGGAAGGAGTCAAAAGCCAGGTGCAGGTTGTGTCTGTGCAGTTGGTTGAGCCTTAAGAGCCACAGGTTTCTTGGGTTGGTGAGGACCCTGCTGCCTCTGTTGAGGATGCAGAGGTTGATAGGCAGCAGAACGTGGGTAAGAAGGATATCATCTCTTCTTTTTAGAATAAAAAGCCTTCTTGGGAAGAGCTGACGCATTCAAAAGGAAAGCTGTTTCGTTGGAAAGGCATTTTAGGGTGCTAACATTTTTTGGCAAAAATTGGAGGGAAAAAGCAGGGGAAATTGAAACAGATCCCTCCAGTACATGGGATATTGGCCAGTTTATCCTGGACCCATTGCTCAAGATCTGATGCCTGTAACCAGGCCATTCTGCAAGCCCCAATGCAGACTGCTGAAACTCTGCTTGTTGATTCAAAAGCATCAAAAGAGGCCCTGGTAAGAAACATAGAAGTATTCTGGCCTTGCTTGATAAGTGTCTGGAATACACTCTGCTTATCCTTAGGAAGTAAGAGGGTGAAAGTCTCCAGAACCCTGGTGACATCCTACAGAAACATATCCATGCACAGCATGCAAGAGTTGATTCTGGAGGCCAACCTACATGCCTGGAAACATCGACGCCCAAAGGCATCGAGTGTCCTCGAGTCTCTGCTAGGAGGCATGGATGAATGGTTCTTTGAGCTCTTTATTTGGCACAACGCCGATTCTACCATCTTTGAGTGGTGGGAGAGCTGAGGTTTTTGGAAGCCTGGGCACTCTGGTACTCAATACATGGCATAGAGTCTCTTGCTGACAGGCGGAAACATGAGCGCAACCTCCCACATGCAGAGCATAATACGATGCACCAGTAATGTAGCCACCTCCTTGGGCGTGGGAGGGTATAGGACTATCTCCAATTACTCCGCCTTCGGTTCCTTTTCCGAACTTACTGTGATGGCAAGCCCTACTGCCATGTCACATATGAAGTCCTAAAAGAACATATCTTCTGGTG
Source organism: Ichthyophis bannanicus (assembly GCA_033557465.1). Classification (NCBI taxonomy): domain Eukaryota; kingdom Metazoa; phylum Chordata; class Amphibia; order Gymnophiona; family Ichthyophiidae; genus Ichthyophis; species Ichthyophis bannanicus. The sequence goes on from CM066034.1 coordinate 158,779,886, forward strand.
GGGATCAATGCCATTCCTGAGATGGCAAAGGGTCCGAAGGGATGTCGGGAAGTTCTTGGGAGTCGAGTGATCCCCTTCCCCATCAGATTCTAAAGAAGTTGAATCACAGTCTGGTAAGAAATCAAAGTATCGGCGGTCTTGGGTTCGACCTCTATGCTTTGTGGAAGTCGAAGGTTGATGCTGATACAGATACTCGCAGGTATTGGAGCAGAGTGCCATGGCAGTTGCTTGGATACCAGGGGTATCGATCGGTTCCAATGACAGATGCCGGCTCGGGTGCTCTGACAATGCCAGTTTGAGGGCTAGCATCGGGCCCAATATGCCTGGCTGTAGGCTCAGTGCCAAAACCTGCATCCCTGAATTTCTCAAAGTGATCAGTACCAAGACTACCAGAAGTGCAGCCAAACTCCTCTCAAGAGCCAGCATATGCTGGTTTAGGGAGATGTCCGATTTCTGGGTGGAATCACGTATGAGCTCTGAGCAACTGTCCTGGAACATGGAACCGTTAGCTCTCCGGAGGTCAATGCCTCGGGAGCGTCCTGCAATCCCACTTGTGCTTTTGAGAACAGATCCTCATACCGGGGCTGTTTGGCTGGCAAGTCACCAAACCCACTACTATTTATTTATTTACATTTTTACTACTACTATTTATTTGTATTTAAACTGTTATTCGCAAAAATGCTCAAAGTGGAGTACAAAAGCAGTCACACAAAATAAATCAAACCCCTACTCACACCATTCAAAAATACAGTAACACACAAAAAATAAAATCACTACTCACTGTCTTCCCCAAAAGCCTCACAAAAATTCAGACCCTGACGAAATACTTTCAGCTCCATGGCATCCTTCAAAGCCTAGCCACAGTGTGAGTAATATTCAAAAACATTTCTGCAGGTAAAAAATGTATTATTCACAGAATTAGGCTTCTATAAAACCAATCGCCCAGCATTCATATACAGACGTGTGTGCACACAAGTTTATCCAAACTTCACTTAACAGACATTCCTGGGGTTAAAGGGAGAGGAAATGCATTTGATTTATACAGATCCTTTTGAAAATTTGACAACAGGCACATAATCTAAGCTGAAATTTGTGCATATCAGAAAGAGTATAAACAAAAGCACATATTTCCTAGGGTAATATCTGAGGGGAAGTACATGCATACTTTCACTGTGAAAATTCAGCAAGGCCTACACAGACAGAAGCATAAAATTATCACCTAAATGCCAATAAATCTATTGCTTTTCATAAAACTTAAAGCAATTCTGCAAATTGAATAACCTAATGTTATTTTGTATTGATTTTAATTCAAAATAAACTTAATTCCTTCACTCTATTAGAACATTCACATTTTTCCTGCTAAGTTAAAACAGCCATGCTTTATACTTTGTTTTTTTTTGCCAAAGAGACACTTTTGAAATGAAGACAAACAAAAGGAAAGGCATGTTAGTCAGCAGCAGCCAAATAAAAGAGGGTGATGGCAATCTTACTTACAGCCTTGGACCTCTTTCCGGGATGTCCATCCAGAAGAACTCCAGAACATCATCACCTTCATCAATGCCACCACCTCCCCCCCTAGACCCAAGCCCAGTAACATGGATTAAGCAAAGACCCTGATGCTTCCGCAGATCTCTACAGTCCTCCACACCTCCCTCAAACAAGCCTACCTATCCCCCTCGCTCAAACAAGCCTCTATCAGACCCCTACTGAAAAAACCCAACCTTGATCCCACCTCACCTGCATCCTACAGACCCATTGCAAGCGTTCCTTTCCTATCTAAAGTCATTAAAAAAAGCCGTGCAAATTCAGCTTCAGGAGCACCAGGACAATTTTGCCCCACTTGACAGCAACCAGCATGGATTTCACTCACTTCACAGTGTGGAAACCCTCATTTCCCTCCTCAACACACTCATAACTGGTATAGAGAAAACCCGCTCAGGCATTTTACTATTATTCCTTGACATATCTGCAGCTTTTGACACGGTGTTCCACCAGACCCTCATCAATCAACTTAATACCATCGACATCCAAGGCAACCCACTACAATGGTTTCACTCCTACTTTTCCCAATGTACCCAACAAGTGAAAACAGGAAACCAATCCTCATCACCATTCACTCTCCCACAAGGAGTACCTCAAGGATCAGCCCTTTCCTCCCTCCTCCTACATTAAACAACTTTTTGCCTTTTTTTGTCTGAAAGCGCCAAATATAAGCTTCCTAAATAAGATGGGAGAGTTAGAATATATAGCACTAAATGAGAGGTTAGATGTGATTGGAATATCAGAGACAGAGTGGAAGGAGGACAACCAGTGGGACACTGATACCTGGATACAAACTATATCGTAATGATAGAGCTGATCAAACTGGTGGAGGGGTTGCACTCTATGTTAGAGAAGGCATTGAGTCAGAAAGGATTAAAGTTTTGCAGGAAACCAAATTAGCTGTAGAATCTCTATGGATTGAAATTCCATGTAAAAACGGGAAGGCGATGGCGGTGGGAGTGTACTATCGACCGCCTGGCCAGAATGAACAAATGGATGATGAAAGGAAGCTAACAAAAGTTACAGCGCGGTAATAATAATGGGCGATTTCAATTACCCCGATATTGACTGGGTCAGTGTCACGGCAGTACATGCTAGGGAGATAAAGTTCCTAGATGACATAAATGACTGCTTCTTGGAGCAGCTGGTACATGAACCGACCAGAGGGGAAGCCATATTAGACTTGTCCTTAGTGGAACACCAGATCTAGTGCAAGAGAGAAGGGTGTTGGGGCCATTTGGCAATAGTGATCATAGCATGATCGCCTTTGATTTAATTAGTGGAGAAGGGATAGTAAGGAAATCCACAGTACTACCTTTTAACTTTCGAAAGGGAGACTATGATAAAATGAGGAAAATAGTTAAGAAAAAACTAAAAGGAGCAGTTGCAAAGGTTAAAGACTTACATCAAGCTTGGGTGTTGTTGAAAACTACCATCTTGGAAGCCCAGACCAGCTGTATTCCACGCTTTAAGAAAAGTGGAAGGAAGTCCAAAAAACTGCCAGCATGGTTAAAGGTGAGGTCAGAGAGGCTGTTGCCAAGAAAGCATCTTTCAGGAAATGGAAAAAAGAACCAAACGACGAAACCTGGAAACAGCACAAGCACTGCCAGGTCAAATGCAAGGCATTGATAAAGAAGGCAAAGAGAGAATTTGAGAAGAAGCTTGCTGCGGAAGCAAAAACGCGAAATAAAGATTTTTTCAAGTACATTCGTAGCAAAAAACCTGTGAGAGAGTCAGTTGGACCATTAGATGATAGAGGAGTTAAAGGGGCACTAAGAGGCGACAAGGCGATAGCGGACAGACTGAATGAATTCTTTGCTTCGGTCTTTACTGAGGAAGATGTAGGGATGTTACCCATGACTGAAGTGGTATTTAAAGGTGCGAAAGAATTGAAGGAAATATCGATACATTGGGAAGATGTATTACAACTATTAGATAAACTGAAGAGTAGCAAATCACCTGGGCTGGATGGTATACATCCAAGGGTGTTGAAAGAACTGAAATATTAGATTGCAGACCTGCTATTAGTAATCTGTGAACTATCATTAAAATCATCTCTAACACCTGAAGATTGGGGGATCGCCAATGTAACACCAATTTTTAAAAAGGGTTCGAGGGGTGATCCAGGAAACTACAGACCGGTGAGCCTCACGTCAGTACCGGGAAAAATGGTAGAAACCATCATAAAGAATAAAATTACTCAGCATGTAGATAGTCATGGCCTAATGGGAGACAGCCAACATGGCTTTAGACAAGGAAGATCTTGTCTTACTAATCTGTTATGTTTTTTTGAAAGTGTGAATAAACAGGTGGACAAAGGTGAGTCGGTTGATATAGTGTATCTGGGCTTTCAGAAAGCCTTTGACAAGGTCCCCCATCAGAGACTTTTGGCAAAACAAAAGAGTCATGGGATAGGAGGCAGTGTACTACTGTGGATCAGGAACTGGTTGAAAGATAGAAAGCAGAGGGTTGGGCTAAATGGCCAATTTTCCCAATGGAGAAAGGTGAATAGTGGTGTACCCCAGGGATCTGTGCTGGGTCCGCTGCTTTTTGACATATTCATAAATGACCTGGAAAGTGGAACAACGAGTGAGGTTATCAAATTTGCAGATGACACAAAACTATTTAAAGTTGTTAAAATCCAAGAGGATTGTGGAAAATTGCAAGAGGATCTTGATAAATTGGAAGACTGGGCATCAAAATGGCAGATGAAATTTAATGTGGACAAGTGCAAAGTTATGCACCTAGGGAAGAACAACCCAAACTATGGTTACACGATGCAAGGTTCCACATTAGGAACCACCAGCCAGGAAAAAGATTTAGGCAGCATTGTGGATAACATGTTAAAACCCTCGGCCCAGTGTGCAGCGGCAGCCAAGACAGCAAATAGAATGCTAGGTATCATAAGGAAAGGAATGTAAAATAAAACAAAAGATATTATAATGCCTCTATACCGTTCCATGGTGAGACCGCACCTTGAATATTGTGTGCAATTCTGGTCGCCGTATCTTAAAAAGGATATAGCGTTATTAGAAAAGGTTCAGAAAAGAGCCACCAAAATGGTAAAGGGGATGGAAGGATACTCCTATGAAGAAAGGCTAAAAAGGTTAGGGCTCTTTAACCTGGAAAAGAGACGGCTGAGGGGAGATATGATAGAAGTCTATAAATTAATGAACGGATTGGAACGGGTAAACGTAGATCGACTGTTTACGTTATCAGAATATAGGAAGACTAGGGGACATGCAATGAAGCTACAGGGTAAACTATTTAAGACTAATAAAAGAAAATATTTTTTCACTCAACGTGTAATCAAACTCTGGAATTTGTTACCGGAGGATGTATAAAGGCTGTTAGTGTAGCTGGGTTTAAAAAAAGGTTTGGACAAGTTCCTGGAGGAAAGGTCCATAAACCATTATTAAGAAGGGACCCAGGATATCAATGCTTGACCTAGTACAAGCATTGCAGAACCTGTGTCTTTTGGGGAAATTGCTAGGTACGTATGACCTAGATTGGCCACTGTTGGAAACAGGATACTGGGCTTGATGGACCTTGGTCTGACCTAGTATGGCATATCTTATGTTCTTATGTACTTTGCCTGTGGACTCAAAAGCATCATAGGCGCCAAGCACCATGAACTTGGAGCAGTCCTTGACATGGCCCACCAAGGTCCGAAAGGCCTTGCAACTGTGCTTGGGGTCGAGGGCAGCGAATTCCACCAGGTCCAGCATGATGTCTGAGAAATATGCTCATAACCAGCATGGAACCCCAATAGCATTTTCTCCCAAAGGAGTCCAGGGGTTGAGCCTCATAGCCTGGGGGCACAGAGGAGCAAGTCTTGGAGCTTTTAAATGCTTTAAGGCCGACTCAACTACAATGGGGTTGTGTGGTAATTGAGGCTTCTGGAAGCCCGGGGCCTTCTGGACCCCGTACAGGGAACAGAGTCTCCGGCTGACAATGGGAACCATAAGAAGGGTTTCCCTAATCACAACAGCAGCCTTTAAAGGATATGGTGCGTGAGAACAGTCACCGCCTTCCTGGGGGCCGAGGGGTACCACAGAAGCTCCAGCTCTTCTGCCCTTGGTTCCTCCTCTGATTCTAGGAAGAAGGGGATGGTCTTAGCCATGTCCCTGATGAAGTCCTGGAAGGACATGTCCTCTGGAAGTGACTTATACCACTCAGGAGGTGGTGATAGGTCAGATGGGAGATCAGGGGACCGGAGGTCCGACTGTCGGTTCCTCCTCAGTCTCCCAGACTGACTTGGATTGGTGAAGTAAAAGTAGTGCCAGGTCTCCTCTCCCTGCCATCTCGCGATGGGGAAGAGGGTGGATGCCGGTGGCCCCCATACCGCCCCGTGTGCAGCCGTTGGTGCTCTTTAGCATTAGATTCCGATACACTGGACAGGGAGATAGCCATCGGAATCAGTGTCGATCCTGACCTCCCACTAACAGGGCACGGGTCTCCAGAAAAGGCTGGATGGAGTACAGTGACGATGACTCCAGCGCCACAAAGCCTCTTTCACAAGGCTAGAACCACCACAAAAGTGAGCTTTGAGGGCTCAAAGGCGCTTCTCCAGAACTACCAAGTGCGAGGGGGCAGATACTGCAGCTGCAGCCACTGGTGTCGACACCTCGGACGGGGACTCCATGATGATTGGTGCATCAAGGGACAACTCACAGCCCCCCTGGGCAATGGCAGTCAACTCCTCTGTTCTGGGAGTCTATTTCTCCCACCAGGGAAGCTTGGCCAGTCGTTCCCGGCCATCGTTCTGTATCTGTGGATACAATGCACCCAGACTTTCTCCCAGTACTCACCCTTCATCATCAATGGGATCTCAGAGAATCTACTCTCACCGCTCGAGGCCCTGGCTCCAACTGGGCACAGAGTTCCGGCCCTGTGGACGCTTCTGCAGAACCTTTGGAAGGCAATGACATCGGGATTGGGGCCAAGGTTGCTGAATTCAATGAGCCAAAGAGGGACTCCTGTTTTGCCCTTCAGGACCATTCGCATCATCTGCAGACACAGATCGCAGGCGACGGGCTGATGATCAGGACCAACGCATTTGTAGGCACCAGGTTTTTTTTTGTTTGTTTGTTTGTTTTTTTGATATGCCATACTGGGTCAGACCAAGGTCCATCAAGCCCAGTATCCTGTGTTATACGTACCTAGCAGTTTCCCCAAAAGACACAGGTTCCACAATGCTTGTATTGGGTGAAGCATTGATATCCTGGGTCCCTTTATAGGTCTGCGACTAAAAAGCTGTTTGATTATTTTCATCTAATTTCCATGTATTTTGGTGTGCTGAAAACAAATAAAATATTGAAAAAACTCCTAGACGTCATGATTTGCCACAACATGCAACATTGTCTTCAAATTTATCAAATTTTTTTGTTACTATTAATTCAAATTACTATTAAGTCACATAAGTGCATTTAAGATATAAAATGCCAAAAAAACCTTAAAGGGGCTGTCTGAACATAAGAACATAAGAACATAAGATATGCCATACTGGGTCAGACCAAGGTCCATCAAGCCCAGTATTCTGTTTCCAACAGTGGCCAATCTAGGTCATACGTACCTAGCAGTTTCCCCAAGGGACACAGGTTCCACAATGCTTGTATTGGTTCAAGCATTGATATCCTGGGTCCCTTCTTAATAATGGTTTATGGACCTTTCCTCCAGGAACTTGTCCAAACCTTTTTTAAACCCAGCTACACTAACAGCCTTTACTACATCCTCCGGTAACAAATTCCAGAGTTTGATTACACGTTGAGTGAAAAAATATTTTCTTTTATTAGTCTTAAATAGTTTACCCTGTAGCTTCATTGCATGTCCCCTAGTCTTTCTATATTCTGATAAGGTAAACAATCGATCTACGTTTACCTGTTCCACTCCGTTCATTAATTTATAGACTTCTACCATATCTCCCCTCAGCCGTCTCTTTTCCAGGTTAAAGAGCCCCAACCTTTTTAGCCTTTCTTCATAGGAGTAGCCTTCCAACCCCTTTACCATTTTGGTGGCTCTTCTCTGAACCTTTTCTAAAATCGCTATATCCTTTTTAAGATACGGCGACCAGAATTGCACACAATATTCAAGGTGCGGTCTCACCATGGAACGATATAGAGGCATTATAATATCTTTTGTTTTATTTTCCATTCCTTTCCTTATCATACCTAGCATTCTATTTGCTCTCTTGGCCGCCGCTGCACACTGGGCCGAGGGTTTTAACATGGTATCCACAAGGACGCCTAAATCTTTTTCTTGGGTGGTGGTTCCTAATGTGGAACCTTGCATCGTGTAACCATAGTTTGGGTTGTTCTTCCCTAGGTGCATAACCTTGCACTTCTCCACATTAAATTTCATCTGCCATTTTGATGCCCAGTCTTCCAATTTATCAAGATCCTCTTGCAATTTTCCACAATCCTCCTGGGTTTTAACAACTTTAAATAGTTTTGTGTCATCAGCAAATTTGATAACCTCACTCGTTATTCCACTTTCCAGGTCATTTATGAATATGTCAAAAAGCAGCGGACCCAGCACAGATCCCTGGGGTACACCACTACTCACCTTTCTCCATTGGGAAAATTGGCCATTTAGCCCTACCCTCTGCTTTCTATCTTTTAACCAGTTCCTGATCCACAGTAGTACACTGCCTCCTATCCCATGACTCTTTAGTTTTGCCAAAAGTCTCTCATGAGGGACCTTGTCAAAGGCTTTCTGAAAGTCCAGATACACAATATCAACCGACTCACCTTTGTCCACCTGTTTATTCACTCCTTCAAAAAAACATAACAGATTAGTAAGACAAGATCTTCCTTGTCTAAAGCCATGTTGGCTGTCTCCCATTAGGTCATGACTATCTATATGCTGAGTAATTTTATTCTTTATGATGGTTTCTACCATTTTTCCCGGTACTGATGTCAGGCTCACCGGTCTGTAGTTTCCCGGATCACCCCTCGAACCCTTTTTAAAAATTGGTGTTACATTGGCGATCCTCCAATCCTCAGGTATTAGAGATGATTTTAATGATAGTTCACAGATTACTGATAGCAGGTCTGCAATCTCATATTTCAGTTCTTTCAACACCCTTGGATGTATACCATCCGGCCCAGGTGATTTGCTACTCTTCAGTTTATCTAATAGTTGTAAGACATCTTCCCGATGTATCGATATTTCCTTCAATTCTTCCACACCTTTAAATACCACTTCAGTCGTGGGTAACATCCCTACATCTTCCTCAGTAAAGACCGAAGCAAAGAATTCATTCAGTCTCTCCGCTATCGCCTTGTCGCCTCTTAGTGCTCCTTTAACCCCTTTATCATCTAATGGACCAACTGACTCTCTCGGGTTTTTTGCTACGAATGTACTTGAAAAGGTCTTTATTTCGCGTTTTTGCTTCCGCAGCAAGCTTCTTCTCAAATTCTCTCTTTGCCTGCCTTATCAATGCCTTGCATTTGACTTGCCAGTGCTTGTGCTGTTTCCAGGTTTCATCATTTGGCTCTTTTTTCCATTTCTTGAAAGATGCTTTTTTGGCAACAACAGCCTCTCTGACCTCAGCTTTAAACCATGCTGGCAATTTTTTAGACTTCCTTCCACTTTTCTTAAAGCGTGGAATACAGCTGGTCTGGGCTTCCAAGATAGTATTTTTCAACAACACCCAAGCTTGATGTACGTCTTTAACCTTTGCAACTGCTCCTTTTAGTTTTTTCTTAACTGTTTTCCTCATTCTATCATAGTCTCCCTTTCGAAAGTTAAAGGGTAGTACTGTGGATTTCCTTACTATCCCCTCCTCCACTAATTAAATCAAAGGCGATCATGCTATGATCACTATTGCCAAGTGGCCCCAACACCCTTATCTCTTGCACTACATCTGGTGTTCCACTAAGGACTAGGTCTAATATTGCTTCCCCTCTGGTCGGTTCATGAACCAGCTGCTCCAAGAAGCAGTCATTTATTTCATCTAGGAACTTTATCTCCCTAGCATGTCCTGTTGTGACACTGACCCAGTCGATGCCGGGGTAATTGAAATCACCCATTATTATTACTGCACTGTAACTTTTGCTAGCTTCCTTGATTTCTTTGAGCATTTCATCATCCATTTGTTCATTCTGGCCAGGCGGACGATAGTACACCCCCACTGCCATCGCCTTCCCCTTTTTACATGGAATTTCAATCCATAGAGATTCTACAGCAAATTTTGTTTCTTGCAAAACTTTAATCCTTTCTGATTCAATGCCCTCTCTAACATAGAGCGCAACCCCTCCACCAATTTGATCAGCTCTATCATTTCGATATAGTTTGTACCCAGGTATCACAGTGTCCCACTGGTTGTACTCCTTCCACCATGTCTCTGATATTCCAATCATATCTAACCTCTCGTTTAGTGCTATATATTCTAACTCCCATCTTGTTTTGTAGACTTCTAGCATTTGCATACAAGCATTTTAGAGACTGTATTTTATCCATATTAATTTGGCTATTGGTAGACATGGGTAATTTGGGATCTTTAAGTTCTGTCTGCTCCATACTCGAGGGCATTTGGGCTACTTTACTCTTTTTTGGAACCTCTCTGCTTTTTGTAGTATCCTTCAAGGATACATTCTTCCGAACCATGCGCTCTTGGGCGACTGTCGGCTTTCCCCTATTATCTAGTTTAAAAGCTGCTCTATCTCCTTTTTAAAGGTTAATGCCAGCAGCCTGGTTCCATCCCGGTTAAGGTGAAGCCCATCCCTTCGGAAGAGCCCCTCCTTTCCCCAGAATGTTCCCCAGTTCCTAACAAATCCGAACCCCTCATCTCTGCACCATTGTCTCATCCACGCATTGAGACTCCGGAGCTCTGCCTGCCTATTGGGTCCTGCGCGTGGAACGGGAAGCATTTCGGAGAACGCTACCCTGGAAGTTCTGGATTTCAACTTCCTACCTAAAAGCCTAAATTTAGCTTCCAGAACCTCCCTACCACATTTTCCTATGTCATTGGTACCAACATGTACCAAGACAGCAGACTCCTCCCCAGCACTATCTAAGACCTTATCTAGGTGGCGTGTGAGGTCCGCTAACTTCGCAACAGGCAGGCATGTTACCAGGCGATCCTCACGTCCACCAGCCACCCAGCTATCTACATGCCTAATGATCGAATCACCAACTATAACTGCTGTCCTAACCCTTCCCGCATGGGCACTTGGCCCTGGAGAAACCTCCTCGGTGCGAGAGGGGTTTACATCACCTGGAGGACAGGTCCTAGTTACAGGATCACTTCCTGCCACACCAGGGTGATGCTCTCCTGTCACGTGACCTCTCTCCTCCATGGCAACAGGGATGCTGCCAGACTGGAGGTGGGACTTCAGGACTATATCCCTGTAGGTCTCGTCTATGTACCTCTCTGTCTGTCTTATGTTTTCCAAGTCTGCTACTCTAGCCTCTAGAGAACGGACTCGTTCCCTGAGAGCAGAGAGCTCCTTGCACCTAGTGCACACGTAAGACCTCTCACCAGCTGGGAGAAAATCATACATGTGACACTCAATGCAAAAGACTGGAAAGCCCACATCCCGCTGCTGGACTGCTGTCTGCATCTTAGTTTTAAGTTTGTGTTTAGATCTTTAAGTTCTATATGTACTAAAGGGTGCAATGGATATTTATACCACTAAAACTGTACCTAAGAAGTTTAATATACCTTGTTCACCTGAAGCTTAATTAATCTCAGGTCCTTGGTGTATGACTGATTTGGGTAATGAGCTTCACCTGAGAGCACCTCCTGTCTTTTAAGTTGTGCAAGTACCTATAAAGCTGTGATTTTCCCAGGGGAGGGTGGGTGTGGGGAGGGAGGGAGGGAGGGATATAACACTTATTAAAAAAGGGCTGCTACACAGTACCTTGTCCTGTGCTGCTGAGGAAAACTATATTCTGATTTGATTTAAATTACAGCTCTTTGCTGCTACTAGGCTCTAACCTATTATGAAATTTAAACTACAAGCTCTCTGCTGGATTCTAAATTTAACCAGAAAGCTCTCTTCTGTGTTTTAATTTGAAACTAAAAGTACTTTGCTGATGCTAGGCCCTGAGTGACTATGAAATTTAAACTACAGCTGTCTACTGGGTATGAAAGGTAACCAGAAAGTTCTCTTCTGTGTTTTTAAATTGAATCTTAAACTGTTGCTACTAGGCCCTGACTGATTTAACAAAAAAAAAAAATAGTGGGTTCACAGATTAATTAGCTTTAAAAGAAAAAAAATTCCTTTCAGAAAAATTCCCAGAAGTATATACTCACAATTTCAGATTTCTCTCCAGAAGTAACAGCCCCCCTTTCCAGTCCTTCAAGTTATGTAAAAAAAAAATATAGCACTGTAAATCTGATGGTCAGCTATATATACATAAACTAAGCAAGTTTTAAGTCCGTGCTTCTAATGGTAGAAGGGGTTAATCTTTCCTGAAGAATCCAGTGGGAGGGAGACACTGGGTAGATAGCAGCAGCTCCGGTCAGTGCAGGGGGGCGTGGCCAGCACTGTGACATCTCATGTACAGAGACAGAGCTGCTCTCTCCTGCATGCCACACTTGTGCACGAATCATCATCAGGTTCTTGGTTCTAGGCTGTTAACACTTTCATCGCAATTCGTGTTAGCTCGTCATTCTTCAACCGTTATGTTATGGCTCCGCGAAAGTGTATTAATTCGCCAGACAGTTTGTTTCATCTGTGGTGAATATAGCGTTGAAGCAACAGCAGAATATTACAGACTTTGTGAAAAAAGTATACTTTGCATACTTTGGACTAAAAATTGGAGATCAAGATAAAGTCTGGGCGCATCAAAGTGTGCAAACGGTGTGTTGAGGACCTCCGAAACTGGTTCAAGGGTAAGAAAAAATCTTTCCGTTATGGGATTCCTATGGTATGGCGAGAGCAAAAGAACCATAGTGACGACTGTTACTTTCGTTCATGCGATGTGAAAGGGTTTAATTCCAAATGGAAGCATTCCATTTCATACTCCAATCTTCACTCAGCAATTCGCCCCATCCCCCATGGCACAGATATACCAGCACCCAAGCTCCCTGCTACCTTGGAAGAGATACCTAGCTCCGATGAAGGTGAAGTCATACCTGAACCAGATAACGAATTAAGTTCTGACTTTGAAGATGATACAAGACCAAAATTGTTTTCTCAGGGGGAGATGAATGATTTGGTAAGAGACTTGAATCTTCCCAAAGATGCTGCTGACTTACTCGGATCAAGGCTGAAAAGCAGGAATTTATTGTTGCCTGGAGTGTCATCTTCATGGTTCAGACATCGTGAAAAGGAGTTCGTTCCTTACTTCGCCCAGAAAGACAAGTTGGTTTATTGCATCGATGTCGAAGGTCTAATGGGTCAATTTAAAATCCAATATGATTCAGAGCAATGGCGTCTTTTTATAGATTCTTCAAAAAGAAGTCTCAAAGCAGTTTTACTCCACAACGGTTTTTACGCTTCCATACCTGTAGGTCATTCCGTAGAAGGAAACCTATGAGAACTTGGAATTAGTTCTTCATAAACTTAAATATGAAGACCATGGTTGGCAAGTGTGAGGGGACTTGAAGGTCTTGTGCATGCTGCTCGGGCAACAAGCTGGGTATACCAAATATCCTTGTTTTCTGTGTCTATGGGACAGTCGAGACCGACAAAATCACTGGACCAAGAAGAGTTGGCAGCAGAGGGTGCTAACAGTCGGTGAAAAAAATGTCCTCCGAGAAACTTTGGTACCTTCCCATAAAGTTCTTCCACCTCCTCTCCACATAAAATTGGGATTGATGAAGCAATTCGTAAAATCACTTCCAAGAGATGGAGAATGCTTCAAATACTTGGTCACCAAGATTCCAGGCCTGTCGGAGGCAAAATTGAAGGAAGGTGTGTTCATCGGACCAGACATTAGAAGGCTTATAGTTGATCAAGAGTTTGACAATACCATGACGGATCCTCAAAAAGAAGGGTGGGTTGCATTTAAAGAAGTCGTACAGAAATTTTTAGGCAACAACAAAGATCCTCACTACAAAAAGATCGAACGAATGCTGAAAGCATTTCAAGCTTTAGGTTGCCTGATGAGTTTGAAAGTGCATTTCCTCCAGTCCCACCTTGACTACTTTCCTGAAAATTTGGGAGCTGTGAGTGAGGAACAAGGTGAACAATTCCACCGAGGCATTAAAGAGATGTTAAGGAGATACCAGGGAAAATAGAGCATTACAATGATGGCAGACTACTGTTGGATGCTTCAGAGAGACATTCCAGATGCTACAAGCGTAAATGCACCAAGAGGAGCCTCACAAGGAAGAAGAATCGAGTTTAGTGTGTGTAGGTGAGCTCATTTAAGTTAAAAAAGGATTTTCATGAAAATATTGTAATAAAACTTTAATTTTATAAGTCTATTTCCATTTATTTTGAGGTATTGCCTTATTTAACATAGTAACCTAAATTGTCAGGAAACATGATGTCCTATGACAAAATGGAGGTCATTTTCGGATTCAGCACACCAAAAAACAAAGATTACGTGGAATAACCAAAACAGCTCTCAAAAAAATTTTTTTGCAGACCTGTGAAATGGTTTATGGACCTTTCCTCCAGGAACTTGTCCAAACCTTTTTTAAACCCAGCTACACTGACAGCCTTTACTACATCCTCTGGTAACAAATTCCAGAGTTTCATTACATGTTGAGTGAAAAAATATTTTCTCTTGTCTTAAATAGTCTACCCTGTAGTTTCATTGCATGTCCCCTAGTCTTTCTATATTCTGATAATGTAAACAATCGATCTACGTTTACCTGTTCCACTCCATTCATTAATTTATAGACCTCTATCAAATATCCCCTCAGCAGTCTCTTTTCCAGGTTGAAGAGCCCTAACCTTTTTAGACTCTCCTGATAGGAATAGCCTTCCATCCCCTTTACCATTTTGGTGGCTCTTCTCTGTACCTTTTCTAATAACGCTATATCCTTTTAAAGATACGGAGACCAGAATTGCACACAATATTCAAGGTGCAGTCGCACCATGGAACAATACAGAAGCATTATAATATCCTTTGTTTTATTTTCCATTCCTTTCCTTATGATACCTGGCATTCTATTTGCTCTCTTGGCTGCTGCTGCACACTAGGCCAAGGGTTTTAACATGATATCCGCGATGATGCCTAAATCTTTTTCCTGGGTGGTGGTTCCCAATGTGGAACCTTGCATCGTGTAACCATAGTTTGGGTTGTTCTTTCCCAGGTGCATAACTTTGCACTTGTCCACATTAAATTTCATCTGTCATTTTGATGCCCATTCTTCCAATTTATCAAGATCCTCTTGCAATTTTCCACAATCCTCTTGGGTTTTAACAACTTTAAATAGTTTTGTGTCATCTGCAAACTTGATAACCTCATTCGTTATTCCCTTTTCCAGGTCATTTATGAATGTCAAAAAGCAGCAGACCCAGCACAGATCCCTGTGGTACTCCACTATTCACCTTTCTCCATTGGGAAAATTGGCCATTTAGCCCTACCCTCTGCTTTCTATCTTTTAACCAGTTCCTGATCCACAATAGTACACTGCCTCCTATCCCATGACTTTTTAGTTTGGTTTAGTTGTGGCGGTCAGTAACCAAAATGGTCTTGCCACACTTGGTGCATTTTTTGAAGCCACTGATTGACTTAAACATGTTGAAAAATACCACCATAGCCAAATTAAACTCAATAGCTGCCGCTGGCAGGAAAAACTCCGAAAGGTAACAAAAGTCACCCAAAAACACGCAGAAAAAGGAAAACTGGAGATGGCACCATGCACAGTCTCTCTCCCAAAAACTTCTTTTGAAAGCTGGGGAGTGTTCCCATGTGGGGCTCCATCGGCGACGTCACCGATACGTAACATAGTATATGATGGCAGATAAAGACCAGCATGTTCCATCTAGTCTGCCCAGCACGGTGGCAACAGTAGGTGCACCTGCTGCTCTGTGTAGGTTACCCCTTCCCATGCCTTTGTTTTAGAGGTGTACCCACCGCTCCGTGCAGGGCATCTCTACTTGTTGAGATATCAGACACAGTTAAGTTTATTTTGATTTTATCCTGTTTCCATAAAGGGATCCATTGTGTCTGTCCCATGCCATTTTGAATTCTGTCACTGTATTTGTCCCCACCACTTCCGTTGAGCGGGCATTCCAAGCATCCACCACCCTTTGAGTGAAACGTTTCCTGATATTGCCTTTCAGTTTAATCCCTTGCAGCTTCCCTGTCTTTGAAAAGGGTTTGTTTGTTCATTAATACTCCTTAAGTATTTAAAGGTCTGTATCATATCTTCCCTGTCCCTCCTCTAAAGTATACATATTTAGGTCTTGGAGTCTCTTTTCATACGTCTTCTGGCTCAGGCTCCAAATCATTTTGGTTGCCTTCCTCTGAACCGTTTCCAGTCTTTTTATATCCTTTATGAGCTATGGTCTCCAAAACTGAACACAATATGAGGACTTACTTCCTGTTTGTTCACGAAGAAAAGAACTTTGGGCTAAGTCCTAAAGGAAAGAGGGTAGGACTATATGGCCAATTTATCCTGCTGCCTATGGAGAACAGTGATTACAGGTAAGCAACCTTGCCTTCTCCCATTAACAAGCCAGATTAAATTAGTCACACAAATTGGGAACCCCGGCCTCAAGGTTCTTTGATAAAGAAAGCAGCCAAACAAAACATTTTATTTTGGTTAATACAATCCAAACTTGCATTCTGAACAGAACTCTAGTAACAGGTACACACAGCCTAGTATATCACAAACAGATTGACAGCATGTCCATTACACAGTTAACCAAAGGGAACAGTATAATTAAAACCGCTGAAATAGCTAGTTCCTAAAATGTACATGATTAATATATTCCATATGCTAGTCGAAGGTAACAAATTCCATAAAGCTGAAACAGTGCTCACATTTTATTTATGTGGAATATAACTTTAATCGCTAAAAGTAATCCAAATTGAATAATCGATAAAAAGATCTGATGAGAGAAGTTAAATTAGGAAGCAAATATTCAAAAACTACTTGTCCAAAATTACTGTTCATTCTTAATGAGGCATCCAAACAGTAGGGAGGGACTGATAAAGATGTAGACGGAGGACGAAGTGGCCTCTTTGCATAATGTTTTCTGTAAGTGTTGAATGTAGATGGGAACACACCATTTTGCACATACCTTATGAGCACGCACTCAGCTACAGTATGCAGCTCCTGATTAGCCTGTGCAAAGCAAAATTAATGTTCTTTAAGCGACAGGCCTTCCACTTTTGTCAGAGTCATAAAAGATAAAGAGCTGAGTCAAATGTTCTATGAGCCCTGGTCATCTTCAGTAAAAAGATAAAGCTCTCTCACAGTCTTATGTATGGCAAGCTTGGAAGAATGTGGATAGAAAAATGGGCAGATTGAAAGCAGGGACTACCTTACAGAACAATTCATGCTGCTGTGTTCAACACTAACAGATGCAGAGCTACAAAGTTTCTATCTAAACTACACAGATAAAGCGATTAAGTGCATCCTGACTGAATTAGTTTTCTATGCAGAGTTAACAAACATGCAAATACTAAAAGAGCCTCTCTGGAGCAAAGGTCAAAGGTTAATGGAATCTCTGAAACAGATTCCAATTCACTTCCATTTGAAAACATAAGATCTTATAGATTTGTTAGCAGCAAGAAAGCAAACGGCCACTACATCCAACAGGAGATGATGAATCTCAATCAGCTGATTTTCAATCCCCAAGTTGTAAGGGCCAGAGATCGAAGGCTGGATTGCAGAGGTTTGCCCTAATGGTGTGTTATAAGCATGCCCATGTGTGATGGCAAACTTCCACAACCTGACTGCTTCCCAACACAAGAGGTACAAACCCGTTTCTCCCCGTTTGTTGATGTAGAACATGGCAACCTGATTGCCAGTCTAAATAACAACAATTTGGTTGGCCAGTGGATCTCAGAAAGCTTTCAGAGCGTTTGTCACTGCTCTTAATTCCAAGAAGTTGATTTGATGGAGACTCATGGATGGACCAACTGCACTGGGTCTGCAACCCATCGAGATGAGTTCCCCACCAAAGTTTGGACTCTCTAGGGTGGAGTGATTAAGAAAGGAAGACCTTTGAGTGGATTATAGTGGATGACTGCCCACCACTGCAATGACTGAATGAAAGGCGATAACATACAGATGGTCCCCTAGTCGACCTGTGGCCTGGGTCCACCAAGTCCTCAAGAGTCCACTGAGTCTGCCTCATCTGGAGGCATGCCAAGGGTGTGACATGCACTGTAGAGGCCTTGTGGCCCAGTACAGTCAACATCTTGCGAGCTATAACCTGCTCAGTTGAGTCTCTTGCACCAGTGCTGTCAGCTTGGGCAAATGGCAGTGTGGAATTAAGGCTTTTGCCCGAGTCGTGTCAAGCATGAATTCCAACTGCTGGGTGGGTTGAAGGTGGGACTTTGGGTCATTTATAATGAACCCTAGCAGTTACAAACACCCGAATGGTCAGTCGTGTTGATTCTTGAACCTCTTCTAGAGAGGAATTCTTGATCAGCTAATTGTCCAAATAGGAGAAAACAAACACTCCCAGCATCCGGAGGTAAGCAGCTTCTACTGAGAGGCATTTTGTGAAGACGTGAGGAACTGAAGCCAGACTAAATGGCAACACTCAGTACTGGAAGTGTTGTCCCCCCAGGAAAAATCAGAGATACTTCCTGTGAGCGTGATGTACCAGTAAGAGTAGTTACTCACCTGTAACAGGTGTTCTCCAGGAGCAGCAGGAATCAGTCCTCACATATGGGTGACGTCAGTGTCGACGGAGCCCCCATGCGGCGCATTTCCCCAGCTTTCAAAGAAAGCCTTTGGGAATGCAGGCACGCATGTGCGGTCCCCTTCCCGCCCAAAAGGTGCCATCTTGCTCAGTCTAATGACATAGCTAAAAGACAGCACAAAAAGAAAATGAACTATATACAACTGCAACTCCAAGGGGAGGAGGGAGGGTTGTGAGGACTGATTCCTGCTGCTCCTGGAGAACACCTGTTACAGGTGAGTAACTACTCTTTCTCCACGACCAAGCAGGAAGTCAGTCCTCACATATGGGTGACTCCCTAGCTCTGGGCTACCAGGAACCCAGGCTGAAAAATAGAGCTCCCTCTAGAGCCTCAGCAACAGCGAGAGAATCTTCTTTGAGATCACACCTGAACGGTAGCCCAACACCAGGGCCGGAGGGTAGGAGTTGCCTAAACCTCAAAGAGATTACGGAGTACTGCTTGCCCGAAAGCACTGTCCCTACGGGACTCCCTCTCGAGGCAGTAGTGGTCCGCAAAGGTCTGGCTTGAAGACCAAGTAGCGGCCCAGCAGATGTCTGCCAACGGAACAGAACGGAAGTGAGCTACTGATGCGGCCTTCGCCCTAACCCGGTGGGCCGTCACTCGACCCCCTCCAGGCGATACATTCTGCCACCCAGATGGACAACGTATGCTTAGTGACGGCCAACCCCAATTTATTAGGGTCAAAGGAAATGAAGAGCTGAGAAGCCCTTATATGCCCCTGCGTACATTCCAGATAAAAGGACAGCACCCTTCTACAATCCAGGGTATGCAAGATAGATAGTTTCTGCACTACTGGCGTGCAGCCTGGGAAAGAACGTCGGAAGCACCACCTCCTGGTTGAGGTGGAAGGAGGACACTACCTTGGGAAGGAACATAGGGTGAGTCCTCAAGACTACCCTGTTCTTATAGAACCTGGTATACAGTCTATCCGAAACCAGGGCCTGAAGTTCACTCATATGCCTGGCTGAGGTGAGTGCCACCAGGAACACCACCTTCCAGGAGAGGAAACGTAAATGGCAGGTTGCCATCGGCTCAAAAGGTGGGCGAGTCAGTTGCTGCAAGACCACATTGAGATCCCACTCAGTGGCCGGTGGACGAATAGGAGGCTTAAGCAGAAGCAGGCCTCTAAGAAAACGAGACACCAGAGGGTGGCCCGAGAGGGACTGTCCATTCACTGGCGAGTGGTGAGCTGAGAGGGCACTGAGATGAACCCGGACAGAATTGGACTGAAGTCCCAGGTTGGAAAGGTGGAGCAGGTATTGCAACACCACCTGGACCGAGCAGGAGAAGGGGTCCTCTTGCTGTTGAGAACACCAAGTAGAGAACCTATGCCACTTCAGAGCATAGGCCCTTCCTAGTGGAATGCTTCCTGGAGGCCAGCACCACCTCTTCAACCTCCCTTGATAGGAGCAAGGGAGCCAGGACTAGCCTTTCAGCAGCCAGGCCATCAAATTGAGGGATTTGAGGTTGGGATGCAAGAGGGACCCCTGATCCTGAGTCAGAAGGTCGGGTTGCAACCCCAGAGAAAGTGGAGTATCCACTGCCAACTGCAGAAGAAGAGGGAACCACAGCTGCCTGGGCCACCTGGGGGCTATCAGGATCACCGTGGCTCGGTCCTGCTGGATTTTGAACAGAGTCCGGGCTACCAGAGGTGTGGGAGGAAAAGCATACAGCAGGCTTTCTGACCAGGGGATCAGGAAGGCATCTGGCGCTGTTCTCAAGGGATGCGGTTGCCTGGAACAGAACCTGGGTAGTTGCCTGTTCAGCGGACTGGCAAAAAGATCCATGGTCGGAAGTCCCCACTTCAGAAAGATCCGTTGAACCACCAGAGGATCCAACCGCCACTCGTGAGGCTGCAGGAGTCTGCTTAGCCTGTCCGCCAGGTAGTTTTCCTGGCCTGGGAGGTAGACCGCCCTGAGGGTCATGCCCTGATTGACAGCCCAGGAGCAGAGAGCTTGTGCTTCCAGGCACAGAAGTCTGGATCCTGTGCCTCCCTGCTTGTTGACGTAGAACATAGCCACCTGGTTGTCCGTCTGAACCAGGACAGACTGGTGAGACAGGATCTGAGAGAAAGTCCGTAAGGCTAGTCGAATGGCCCGCAATTCCAACAGGTTGATCTGCTGGGCGGCCTCCCACGGAGACCACAGGCCCTGTGTACAGGCCCCTTGGTAATGTGCCCCCCAGCCCTGCAGGGAAGCATCGGTTGTCAGTACCTGAGTGTGTGGTGAGGCCTGGAAAGGAAGACCCCTGACCAGATTTGGGAGATGCCTCCATCAGCGTAAGGAGTCCACCAAGAGTTTGGACACCCTTATTCTGTCTGACAATTTCCCTGTGGCCTGCAGCCACTGTGCCTTGAGGTGCCACTGAGCCGGCCTCATGTGCAGCCGAGTATGTGGTGTGACATGCACTGTGGAAGACATGTGACCTAAGAGCTGGAGGAAGTGTCTGGCCGAGACCAGAGAGTTCACCTGAAACTGACCGGCCAACTTTATCAGCCTGTGAGCTCTGTCCACAGGCAAATAGGCCTTTGCATGGATGGTATCCAGTCTTGCCCCTATGAACTCCACGTCCTGTGAGGGGACTAAAGTGGACGGGGAAGTTTATGATGAACCCCAGGTGCTGAAGCAGGGATATGGTTCTGTAGGTGGCCTGCCTGGCCTCTTGTGGAGACTGGCCCCTGATAAGCCAGTCGTCCAGGTAAGGGAACACAAAGATCCCCTGGTTCCTGAGGTAGGCCGCAACCACCGCCAGGCATTTTGTAAAAACCCTGGGGGCGGAGGTGAGGCCGAAAGGAAGCACTCTGTACTGGAAGTGCTTCCCTCCCACCACAAATCTGAGGAATTGTCTGTGACTTGGGTGGATGAGGATGTGAGTATAAGCATCCTTCGGGTCTAAGGAGCATAGCCAATCTCCCTGCTGGAGGTAGGGCAGTAAGATTCCAAAGGTAAGCATCTTGAACTTTTCCCTCTCCAGAAACTTGTTCAGATTTCTCATGTCAAGGATGGGTCTGAGGCCTCCTGTTCTTTTTGGTACCAGGAAGTACCTCAAGTAGAAGGAGGAGTGGCCTAGTGGTTAGGACAAGGTACTTTGGGCCGGAGGGCCGGGGGTTCAAGTCCCACCTGGGGACAGCAATCTCAGGCCGGAGGGACTGGGATTTCTAGTCCTATAGGCACTCCTTGTGGTCTTGGGCAAGCCACTTAACCCTCCATTGCCCATGTTCCCTGTAAGTATTAACGTATATGTGTCATATCCCCTCGTGTTAAATGTATCTCCCAATTGACCGCTTTGACCCGGTGAAAAGCGGGATATAAATACAGCTAAAAATACAGCTAAAAAAGAAGCCTTGCCCTTCCAGGTGGTGAGGCACCGGTTCCACCGCCTGGTCCTTCAGTAGACCTTCCAACTCCTGAAGGAGTAAGTTTCTGTGCAAAGGGGGTCTTGGAGGCTCCCCTGGAAAGTAGGAGGGGGGTATCTGGGTGAAGTGGAGCAGATAGCCCCTTTGGATGATACTTAACACCCAAGTATCCCCTGTGATGGCTGGCCACCTGTCTGCGTACAGGGTAAGCCGACCTCCTGTGCCCTGGAGAGGAGGAGAGGCTATGCTGGCATAGTCAAAAACCCCCTCCCTGCTGAGCAGGAGCAGGAGCCGGAGTAGGAGGCTTGGGGGCCTTCTGCCTAAGGGGCCCATGACCCTGCCGGCCCTGCTGGGGAGTTGCAGAGGCCTGGTAGTGAGGATAGGTTTTGTAGGCAGTGGTCTTCCTCGGGTAAAAGGTCTTTTTCCCCGAGCCCTTCTTCTGAGAAGGAGCAGATGTTTTCCTGGACAGCCTCATCCGGGTAAGAGTCTCGGTCTCGAGTTCTGCAGCCTTTCCCACCATGGGCTTGCCAAAGAGGTTCTCACCTCGGCAAGGGACATCGACCAACTTGTCCTGTACCCATGGCTCGAGGTCCGAGGATTGTAGCCAGGCCTGGCGGCGTGCACCGATGCCGGCCCCTGCTACTCAGGCCGAAGCCTCAAATCCATCGTAGGCTGCTCGAGATATAAACTTCGAGCACTCCCGAATACCAGAAGACAAGGCCTTGAACCTCTGCAAAGGTTCCTCGGACAGACCAGCAGAGAACCCGGCAATCTCCTTTGCCAGGTCTCAAAGGTACATGCCCAGGTACAGCTGGTAGGTCTGGACATGGCAAGCAAGCATAGAGCCCTGGGCATACCAAGGGCATACCAAGGGCATCCAGGTTCCGGGCCTCCCTGCCGGGGGGATACCGAGGAGTACATCTTCTGACTCTTCAGGCGATGCATGGCCGATTCCACAACCATGGAGTGGTGCGGTAGCTGTGCCTTTTGAAACCCGGGGCTCTTGCGGACTCGATAGATGGAATCGACCCGCTTGCTTAGAACCGGCATCGAGGCCGGCGCCTCCCACATGCGGAAGAGCAACCGCTCCAGCATCGGAGGAACCAGGAAAGTAAAGGCCTCCTTGGGAGGAGAGTCATACTGCAGAGCCTCGAGCTCCTCAGCTCAAGGCTCCTCCGCGGGGTCTGCAGGGAATGCCAATGCTTTGGCCATGTCCCTTACGAAATCCGAGAACCTGGCATCCTCCGGGGGGGGGGGATCTTGTCCGAGGCTCGGATCCCGGCGAGTCCGAAGGGATGCACCGAGTCCGGAAGGTGTCTGGGGACTCCTCCTCCTCAGTTTCCCACGCCGATTCCTCCGAGGAGGAATTGAGTGGCTCCGAGTGGGTGGGCACCGACGCCATCTGCCCCGACGCCGAGGGAACTGGTGTCGACGACCTCGGTCCCGAATGGGAGGCCGAGGGTGACCTCGGCCGAGGATCGACTCGAGATCGCATGGCCTCGAGAACCGGCTCGGCCTCCGGGGTCGACTTGGATGTCAATGTCCCGGTGGTCGGGGCAGATGCGCTGGTGAGACCGGCGATCAGCACCCGCTGCTGCTCCATGAAGGCAGATAGTCTGCTCTCCAAGCTCGTCAACCTGAGTCCAAGCTCAGGAGACCTAGCAGCCTCCGACTCGGGCCCCGACGGCGTCGGGCCCGACGTCAGCTCCCCCGTAGGAGAGTCCACGAGGACTACAGTACACTCAGGGCCTCCAACTCTACACGAGGATGCTTTGCAGGCCTCTCCGACTCCGAAGACCTGGGACGGCAATCGTGGCTATGCGACCTGGCCCTCAAGGAGCCAAGAGTATCCGTCCACCGAATCCACCCTCGCAGGTTTCTTCTTCCTTCGGTGCTCCCTCGAGGGGGACTCCCTTTCAGAGAAGCCACAATGATGCTCGGGTTCAGACTCCCAAGACGTTGAGGTCTCTGACGAAGTCCAGACCCATCCAGAGGCAGACTCGAAGATCCTCTCACGCTGGTGCTGACGGCACCATAATGCCTTGGAAGACATTTTGCCACAGGGGCTACAGACCGTAGAATCATGGTCTGGCCCCAGGCACCGGAGGCAACAGTCGTGTGTGTCGGTGAGAAACATCAGTTTCTTGCACCGATCACACTTCTTAAAGCCATTGGCAGCCATCGGGGGAAAAAGGGCCCCTGCAAGATCAAAAAATTGGGCTGCCAGGGAAAGAAAAAAGGAGATCCGGGCTCGGCACCGGTGTACCGAGTCCAGGCGAGAAAGGAACCAACGTCGAACCGAAGAAAAAAACGACCGAACGCTGAAAAATCAACTTTTTTTCATGGGTGATAAGGACAGGTGTCCGTAGGGCTCCGCGTAAAAAAGAAGACTGAGCAAGATGGCACCTTTGGGCGGGAAGGGGACAGCGCATGCGTGCCTGCATTCCCAAAGGCTTTCTTTGAAAGCTGGGAAAATGCTCCACATGGGGGCTCCGTCGACGCCGACGTCACCCATATGTGAGGACTGACTTCCTTCTTGGTCCTGGAGAATGTGGGTATATGCATCATTCAGATCCAGGGAGCATAATCAATCTCCTTAACAGTAACAGAGAAGGGCACCTAGAGATATCATTCTGAACTTTACGCTTACCAAATACTGGTTCAGGTCTCTTAGATCTAAGATGGGATACGATGGGATGGTATCCCCTCCTTCCCCACTCCCCACCACTAGTTTTCTCGGGGATCAGGAAGTACCTGGAATAAAATGTCTGATCTCTTTGCTCTGGTGGCATGAGTTTGATCGCGTGATTTGACAAGAGGGTGCCAATTTCTTTCTGGAACAGTTCCCAATTCAGAGGGTTGAGATGATGCACCCTTGGGGGACAATTTGGTGGCAGTTCGAATAAATGAAGTTTGCAACCGTTTTGGATGATCTGTAGGACATATGAGTCTGAGGTTACGAAGGGCCACCTTTGTACAGAAAAAAAAAAAAAAAGTCAGGCTTCCCCTGACCGGAGAATTTCCTACTGTGGTTATCAGAAGAGTGGCTATGCTCCAAAGGAACCAGTCAAAACCTTGCCCAGTTTTTGGCTGTTGGCTGGGCCTTCTGAGTCTTTTCTCTATGCTGCTTACGACAAGGAGCATGTTTAGGCTAGGAGGTCTGGGTCCAGTGAAATACCTATGAGGGTAGTAGGTCTTTTTCTGACTCCTACCCTGGTATCCCCTCACTTGGTTTGCAGCTTGTCGTGCTGTGCGGGCTTGTGTGCATCAGTGATGCTGAGAGCTAAACTATCGGTAGTTTAACTACTGGCAGGATCTCCCAAGATGGACAGGTCTCAGCTGAGGTGCCAGACTAAGACAAATCACCCATCTGGGCAGCAGCAGAATGGGATAGTGTTGACGGAGGAGGATCACATTTCTGTGACAACGGCAACACCACCAAACTTAAACTGCGCGGAAGAAAGGCCCGGTAATCTATTTCTGTATCTTGCCATGAAAACCCAATGGATAGTTACAACAAAACAAATTGTGCTATAGTGCTGGAAGAGGAGACCCCCAGGTCACTGTTCCTTCTAAGCTGTGCGCGCGCACACACCTTGCCAAGCGAGCGCACATACTTTACAACAGAGCGCACAAAAATTACGGTTCTGATTCTGATAGGAAACACAGACGTCTTAAAATTTAAAAGTTGTTGTGTATTTATGGTTTTCACAAGTTCTACAATATTTTCAAGTGCAATCAATGTGGTGTACATACTGTATTCTGACATTTAGTCAAATTTTAAAGTACATAACTCCGAGTGTCGTTATGTGGCGCACAAAAAAATGTAACCTTCCTTCAAAAGCCGCACAGCTGATATTTTATGCGCACACAGCCTACAGAAAATTAGAGGGAACATTGCCCCAGGTCGGAATGCACTCAACTAGCTACTGGAGAAGAGCTGAAGACTTTTCAGAGTAAAGCCAGCATTTATGATGTGGTTGGATCAAAGCCTTCGGGACGTCTGACTGCTGATGTAGCTGCACATGAAATGAGAGTCAGAAGCTGTAAAGATGTCTTACGCATTGGAACATGGAATGTATGAAGCATGAACCAAGGGAAGTTGGAGGTGATCAAGAATGAAATGGAATGTGTACAGCTTGATCTGTTGGGTGGCAGCGAACTGAAATGGACTGGCATCGGGCACTTTGCATCAGATGATCACATGGTCTACTATGCTGGAAATTAAAGACAAAGAAGAAATGGTGTTGCATTTATAATAAAGAAAAAACTTGCAAGAACTGTAATGAAATACAATGCAGTCAGCGAACGCTTAATCTCTATTCGTCTATCTATGAGGAATGCCTATCAACACAACTCTAATTCAAGTATATGCCCCAACAGCTGCAGAAGAGAATGAAATTGAAGAGTTCTATGAACAAGTACAAGCTGAAATTGACAGAACATGCAAACAGGATATCCTGATAATCATGGGTGACTGGAACTCAAAAGTTGGCAACAAAGAAGGGGCAAAGTGGTTGGAAAATATGGACTTGGCAACAGAAATGAAGCTGGAGAAAGACTGATAGAATTCTGCAAGACCAACGATCTATTCATCTCAAACACCTTCTTCCATCAACACAAGTGACGACTGTACACATGGACTTCACCCAATGGATTGTATAAAAATCAAATTGACTACATCTGTGGAAGTCAACGATGGAAAAGTTCTATAACATCAAAGACAAAACCTGGAGCTGACTGTAGTACAGATCATCAGCAACTAGTATGCAAACTCAAGCTAAAGTTGAAAAAGAGCAAACCACTCATGAATGTAGCAAAATATGACCTTCAGAAAATACCACTGGAATTTAAAGACTGCCTGCAAAATCGATTGCTGCTTTAGATACAAATGACAGAGCTCCAGAAGAGTTATGGAATGACATCAAGAAGATTGTGTTGGAAGAAAGCGAGAAGTCTCTACAAAAGGTGAAAAAGAAAAAATGGACAAAATGGACGACGGAAGAAACTCTGAAAATTGCCCAGAAACAGAGAGAAGCTAAAGCCAGAGGAGAAAGAATCAATCACAGAACTCAGATTTCCAACGTGCAGCAAGACAGGACAAGGAAAAGTACTACGACGCATGCAAGGAAATAGAAGCAGAAACTATTAGAGGAAGAACAAGATCGGCATTCCTAAAGCTACGAGAGTTAAAGAAAAAGTTCCAGCCTCGAATTGAAAGGTTACAAGATGCTCAAGTTTCTATGTTGAATGATGCTGAGAAGACCAAGAAAAGGTGGAAGGAATATACAGAGTTTTTATATGATAAAGATCAAGTGGACCAACAGCCATTTCAACCTGTACCTTATGATCGGGAACCATTGATGATGAAAGAAGAATTTGAAGCAGCTTTGAAAGCCTTATCAAGGAACAAAGCACCAGGCATTGATAGCATTCCCATAGAAGTATTACAGCAATCTGATGCAGCTGTTACCGTTCTTACAAGGCTCTGTCAAGAAATATGGAAGACAACATCATGGCCAACTGACTGGAAAAGATGTATTTATACCAATACTAAAGAAAGGTGATCCAACTGACTGGAAATTATCACAAAATCGCTCTGATCCCACATGACAGCAAGATTCTACTGAAGATTACTCAAAAGAGACAACCATACCTGGAACAAGAACTACCTGAAGTGCAAGCAGGGTTCAGAAAAGGGCGAGGAACGAGAGACATCACTGCGGATGTGAGATGGATCCTTGAAAAGACTAAAGAATACCAAAAGGATATCTATTTGTGCTTTATCGACTATAGCAAGGCTTTTGACTGTGTAAACCATGAGAAACTCTGGGCCACATTAAGAAGCATGGGTATACCAGAACACCTGATTGTACTCTTGCACAATCTGTACATTGATCAAGAAGCAACAGTTCGAACGGAACAAGGAGAAACAGAATGGTTTAAAATAAGCAAAGGTGTAAGGCAAGGCTGCATACTTTCCCCCTACCTGTTTAATTTATATGCAGAACAAATCATCAGAGAAGCAGGATTGTATGAAGACAACAGAGGTGTGAAGATTGGTGGAAGACTCATCAACAACCTTCGCTATGCTGATACCACCACATTAATGGCTGAAAGTGAAGATGATCTGAAACATTTGCTTCTCACAATCAAAGAACAGTCTCAAAATGGGCCTGCACCTTAATGTAAAGAAGACAAAGATCATGACAACTGGCATATTCAACAGGTTCATCGTTGAAGGAGAAGAAATTGAAATCGTGAACAACTAACCTACTTGGATCAACTAATCAATAAAGAAGCAACAAGCAGTCAAGAAATCAGACGCATTGCTCTTGGCAGAATGGCTATGAAAGACCTAGATAAGATTCTCAAGAGCAGAGATGTCTCTCTCCATACAAAGATTTGACTTGCTCAAGCCATGGTATTTTTAATAACATCATATGGATGTGAAAGCTGGACAGTAAAAAAGATAGACAGGAAGAAAATTGATGCCTTTGAATTATGGTGCTGGCAGCGAATACTGTGTATACCATGGACTGCCTGAACAACAAACCAGTCGGTACTAGAGGAGATCAAACCTAAGCTTTCTTTAGAAGCTCAGATGACAAGACTTCGACTTTCATACTTTGGACACATCATGCGAAGAGAGAGATCATTAGAGAAAAACATCATGCTTGGCAAGATAGGTCAACGCAAAAGAGGAAGGCCAGCAAAAAGATGGATCGATACAATAACAGCAGCTACGGGTACCAGTCTGTCAACAATGAGCCGCCTGACTGAAGACCGAACACAATTTAGGATAGCTATCCAGAGGGTCGCCATGAGTAGACTCCAAATCGACAGCACTTAACAACCCTTTTATCTCCTACAGTAGGCGGCTTGCTCAGACGTGCATCTTGAGAGTCTAGTGAGACTGACATGCTGCTTCTCAATACAGCCGGCCTTTTCTTCGACTTGTTCACCAAAGTGATTCTCTCCACAGCATGGGATGTCTGCCAGCTTGTTCTGCACTGATTCATGAAGGTGTTTTGAAGGTGTTATAGGATGCCCATACCATGAACTTCTAGAAGTCTTTGCTGTAGGCCTCTAGGAAATGATACTGATCTAATTTCTCTGGAGGGAGAAAATGGGCCAGGTCAGCCAGGTGGCACATGATGTTCTTCAAGAACATGCCCATGTAGAGCTGGTAAGAAGCCATTCAGGCTACAAGCATGGAACTCTGAAAACATCATCTCCCTAAAGAGTCCAATGTCAGAGTCTCTCTCCCTGGGGGTGTCAAGGAATGAGTCTTGGTACTCTTGATTCCCTTTAGGGTGGATTCAACCACCAATGAATGGTGCGGAAGCTGAGGCTTCTCGAATCTGGGAACCTTCTGAACTCTGTATATGGAGTCAAACCTTTTACTAACCAGGAGGTACAGCGAGGGGATTATCCCACATTCTTATCTGTACTATCTGCAGGATGCAGTGCATGGGCACAGTCACCATCTTTTTAGGGAACGAGGAATACTGTAGGATCTCCAACTCTTCTATCCTGGGCTCATCCTCAGGCTCCAAAGAAAATGGTATGGCTTTGGCCAAGTCCCTTACAAACTCCTGGAAGGTCAGGTCCTCAGGAGTCCTTAAGCCGCTCATGAGGTGGAGAAGGGTCCGACAGGACTTCTGACAAGTCCTCCAATTCTACAGTCAGTGACTCAGCCTTTTGAGTCAGTCTCAGAGATGATGTCGAAGTACTTTCCAGTCTCTGCCTGGATCTCTATCCTACCCAGAAGGTATCAGGAGGCCCACCAGGAATGACAATGCACCAATACCAGTCTAGACCGAGGGTGCATTACACCCTGAGAAATTACAAAGGGATATCGACTGAGCAGGTACCAGTGTCAGGGTCCTTCGATGCCACTACTACTACTAAACATTTGCATAGTGCTACAAGGCGTATGCAGAGCTGCACAGATACATGTAAAAGACGGTCTCTGCTCCTCGGAGCTTACAATCTAATAGAGACAGACAACACAGTAGCTGTAGACATGGGTTACAGTAGCTGTAGACATGGGTTACAGTAGCTGTAGACATGGGTTACAGTAGCTGTAGACATGGGTTACAGTAGCTGTAGACATGGGATAAGGCGAGGGGGAATGGTAAGGAAACACAAAGGACATCAAGTGAATCAAGATCCGAAAGCAGCAGCAAAGAGGTGAGTTTTCAGGCTGGATTTGAAAAGGGTCAGAGAAGGTACCTGACGTATAGACTTGGGTAGTTTGTTCCAGGCATAAAGAGCAGCAAGGTGAAAGGAGCAAAGTCTGGAGCTGGCAATAGAAGAAAAGGACATAGACAGAAGCAATTTGCCATAAGGGCGGAGTTTCCAAGGAGGGGTGTAGGAAGAGATAACCGAGGAAAGGTAGTGAGGAGCTGCAGAGTGAAGGCACTTATAGGTCAGCTGGAGAAATTTGAACTGGATGCGGAAAAGGATAGGAAGCCAATCAAGAGACTTGAGAAGAGGGGTAATAAGAGCACGATGAGGCTGGCAGAAGATTAGCCGTGCAGCAGAGTGTTGAGCAGATTGAAGGGGAGAGAGATGACTAAGAGGGAGACCAGCAAGGAGCAGGTTACAATTGTCTAGATGGGAGGTGACTAAAGCATGGATAAGTGTCTTAGTAGTGTGTCTTAGTAGAATGGGCAAATTTTGTTGATGTTGTAGAGAAAGAAATGGCATGTTTTAGCTAATCAGTTGAACGTATGTGGAGAAGAACAGAAAGACAACCCCAAGGTTGTGAGCTGAGGAGGAGTAGAGGAGTTATCCACAGAGAGAGAAAGGACGAAGGGGAGAAGAGAGTTTAGAAGAGGGTTTAGGGGGAAAATAAGCAGCTCAGTTTTGGCCATGTTCAGTTTCAAGCAGCAGTGAGACATCCAAGCAACAATCTCAAAAAGACAAGCAGAGATCTGGGCCTGGATTGCTGGAGAAATTTCAGGTGTAGAGAGGTAGATTGAGGAGTCATCAGCATAGATGTAGATGCCTCTCCCGCAAGCAGAAAATTGATGGCCCACTCTTTCTTGAACGATATATACTCAAAAATAAAGAAAAACGTCGTTCACTGTCAACTGTAGTCTCAGACTGAAAAAACCAGTCAAACAACTGAATTTCCTAGAGGTCTCAGTATAAAAATAAGGCTAGGTTTTGTAAAATCACTTCTACATTCAACCAATAGCCAATTCACATCAATGATCTCTCCAAGCAGAAACTCAGCTCCCTAGTTTACTAGCAGCATTATTTATTAATTTATAGCTAACTAGAGGTCGTCTCTACCTTCAATCAGAAATGCTCTACGACCATCTATCAAAGCTGCTAGGGGTCTGCTGGATTTTTTCTCAGTGCTTTTAATTCCTTATTTCTCTGCTTTTGATTCCTCCTTATTTCTCTGCTTTTGATTCCAACGTCAATCCCCGGTACCACTAGACATTTCACGATTCTCTTTCTTCAGGGAACCGTAAGATAGATCTAAAAACAAAATAACAAAATAGCCTTCAAATTCTGATCCTACTCTTTAATATAAAGTTTCAAAAAACCTTAACCCATTCACAAAACCACCCTATCAAAGTTTAGAAATTGAAAAATTAATTAAAAACCGAACTCACCGAAAATGCTGCCCGCGTCTCTACTTACACCCGTTCTAAGTGCAGAAAATCCAACTTCAACTTCAAGAAAAACGCCGCGCCTGTCAACTGGCGCTCTTACCTTTGCTTTTAAAGGTTTTTCTGCCTAATGATCCCCCGCTTTCAGCTGTGCTGCATGTCACTCGCTTCTTTCTTAAAGAAAACGCACCTTCTCTCGAACCTAATTCCATGTACATTGACCACTGTCTACCGAAAAAGCTAGAGGGAGGAGTAGCCTAGTGGTTGGGGCAAGGTACTTCAGGCCGGAAGGTCGGGGGTTCAAATCCCACTAGAGGACAGCTACCTTGGGCCGGAAGGACTGGGGTTTCTAGTCCCACAGATGCTCCTTGTGGTCTTGGGCAAGCCACTTAACCCTCCATTGCCCATGTTCCCTGTAAGTATTAGTGTATGTGTCTCATATCCCCGCGTGTTAAATGTATCCCCCAATTGTGTTGTGACCGCTTTGATTGAAGGATAAGGCGGTATACAAAATTGTCTAAATAAATAAAATAAATGACCCTCCCTCGTTAAGTTATGACCGATCGCATTCATACGTTGATTTCAAAACTGAAATGATTACTCAACTACTCACGTTTCTGCTAGTGTATATCTGTATCGGGTACTACCTGTTGTATAGCCCTTCATTTATCATACTCTACTTTCATACACCTTTCCTAAAACTTATCCACTATGCTAGCATTTAAATATTAAAAACATGCTGCCCAGTCTATGGTGGTGTTCAAGCCATTAGGCTCCAAAGTGGTTTACGCGATAGTATGTCCATGTGGCTTATGTTATGTAGGCAAGACTATTCGGCCCTTTAGAGCACACATGCGAGAACATCGTAGTCGTTTGAACTGTAAAGTACTAACAGCCCCATTAGTACCACACTGCTTGAATAAGAATCATGTTTTTGAACAGCTACGGTGTTTGTGTTTGACTCAAATCCAGCGAGGAAAAAGGGGGAAAACTCTGGATCAAATTTTAATTTTGAATGAACAACGTTTTATATATACCCTTAACACTTTGGAGCCTAATGGCTTGAACACCACCATAGACTGGGCAGCATGTTTTTAATATTTAAATGCTAGCATAGTGGATAAGTTTTAGGAAAGGTGTATGAAAGTAGAGTATGATAAATGAAGGGCTATACAACAGGTAGTACCCGATACAGATATACACTAGCAGAAACGTGAGTAGTTGAGTAATCATTTCCGTTTTGAAATCAACGTATGAATGCGATCGGTCATAACTTAACGAGGGAGGGTCAGTTAGCTTTTTCGGTAGACAGTGGTCAATGTACATGGAATTAGGTTCGAGAGAAGGTGCGTTTTCTTTAAGAAAGAAGCGAGTGACATGCAGCACAGCTGAAAGCAGGGGATCATTAGGCAGAAAAACCTTAAAAAGCAAAGGTAAGAGCGCCAGTTGACAGGCGCGGCGTTTTTCTTGAAGTTGAAGTTGGATTTTCTGCACTTAGAACGGGTGTAAGTAGAGATGCGGGCAGCATTTTCGGTGAGTTCGTTTTTTAATTAATTTTTCAATTTCTAAACTTTGATAGGGTGGTTTTGTGAATGGGTTAAGGTTTTTTGAAACTTTATATTAAAGAGTAGGATCAGAATTTGAAGGCTATTTTGTTATTTTGTTTTTAGATCTATCTTACGGTTCCCTGAAGAAACAGAATCGTGAAACGTCTAGTGGTACCGGGGATTGACGTTGGAATCAAAAGCAGAGAAATAAGGAGGAATCAAAAGCAGAGAAATAAGGAATTAAAAGCACTGAGAAAAAATCCAGCAGACCCCTAGCAGCTTTGATAGATGGTAGTAGAGCATTTCTGATTGAAGATAGAGACGACCTCTAGTTAGCTATAAATTAATAAATAATGCTGCTAGTAAACTAGGGAGCTGATTTTCTGCTTGGAGAGGTCATTGATGTGAATTGGCTATTGGTTGAATGTAGAAGTGATTTTACAAAACCTAGCCTTATTTTATACTGAGACCTCTAGGAAATTCAGTTGTTTGACTGGTTTTTTCAGTCTGAGACTACAGTTGACAGTGAACGACGTTTTTCTCCCGCAAGCAGGGCATGCGCCTCGAGGATCAGCAGTACAGTTGCCAATGTCAATACAGCAGATGTCAAGGCCCCAGCATGCTATACCATCAACAGCACCATGATGAATTCCTCGAGCAACTGCAGAAGATGCTTCTCCATGGCTGCAGATTCCAAAGGCTGCAAGGCATGTGCAACTTCAAATGATGTACCTGGCATCTGTACAGGGGTATTGGTGCTGGATCTCAGCTGTCGGTAGGCGGTCTGTGTCCTCAGATGTCCTAGAGATTCAGCTTTCTTCTCTTTGAGGCATCTTCGAGAAGCATTCGTTGCTCTCAATGCCATGCCTCGATGACCTCCAACGCTAATGCACCAGAGCCTTCACATTGTGCGGTCATCCCTCGGCATTGACAAGGCCGAATCCTTCCTCATCTTCAGGTGGAGACTGATCAATAGCTGATGCTCAAGGGCACTACAGATGCTCTGCTCAAGCCTGAGAGCTCCTCAATGTTGATGCACCGCCAGCATCTGATGCAGCCTTAGAAGTCAGACAGACCAATGTTGTCGATACAAAAGATAATGGATCGAACTTCTGAGTGCTAAAATGTGCTTTGCACGGCGTCTCCCGACCTCTGACTCCTCTCTTTGTCATCGGCAAACACAAATTATAAGGCGACAGCTGATGATCAGGTCCCAGGCACTGTAGCCATGTTAGATATGGTTCTAGCTTACTGGGAACATTTTTTGAACCCACTGGCAAGTTTCAGGGATATGTTTCACCCTCTTAACATCCCAGGTTAGCTCCCCTATTCTATGTAAAGTTCTGTTTTGATTGTTTGAATACAAGATAAAGCGATATAAAAAACACCTTGTTAAATAAAGTGTAGTTACTCACCTGTAACATGTGATCTCCGGGAACAGCAGGAATTTAGTCTTCACATATGGGTATTGTCGGTACCGACGGATCCTGCGCGGGAACGCTCCCCAGCGTCCAATAGGAACGCTTTTGGGAGTATCCCTCAGCACATGCGTGCTGCCTTCCCTCCTTTCCAACTGTCCCTCTTCAGTTAAGTTTGTAGCTGAGTGAAAGGATAGAGGGAGAGAGGAAAGAGACAAAAAGATAGAGACAACTCCTAGGGGAGGTGGGTGGGCTGTGAAGAATAAATTCCTGCTGTTCCCAGAGATCACCTGTTACAGGTGAGTAACTACGCTATGTCCAGGAATAAGCAGGAATGTAGTCTTCACATATGGGGACTCCCTAGCTGAAGATGCCAGGGAGATGGCCCCAGGAAGGTGCCACCCTAGAAAGGTAGGCATCCTTCCTCCCATGGATCTCTGGCATTACACCAGGGTTAGTGGGTAGGAGTTGAATTAGGTCTGAAAGAGATTTTGAAAAACAGCTTGGCCAAAGAAGGCATCCCGATGGGAGGCTTTATCTAGGCAGTAGTGGGCTGTGAAGGTGTGTACCGAAGCCCAGGTGGCTGCTCGACAAATGTCATCGATAGACACGGAGTGGAGATTAGCCATGGAAGCTAACATGGCTCTCACATTACGAGCTGTGACATGGCCTTGAAGAGGAAGACCCTTACTCTCATAAGCAAAGGATATGCATTGGGCAATCCATTTAGATAAAGTTCTTTTGGAGACTGGAGAATCAAAAGCTATAAAAAGTTGCAAGGACTTTCTATGTTGCTGTGTTCTCTGCAGGTAAAAGGCTAAGGCTCTTTTACAATCCAAAGTATGAAGGTTTCTTTCTGCATTAGAGGCGTGAGGCCTCGGAAAAAATACAGGAAGATAAACTGATTGATTCAAATGAAAAGGCGAAACCACTTTGGCATAAAGTGTGGATGAATTCTAAGAACAACCTTATGATGAAGCCTAGTATAAGGAGGATCAGCCACTAAAGCTTGCAGTTCACTAATGCGACGTGCAGAGGTGACTGCAATTAAGAAGATGACCTTCCAGGTCAAAAACTTAAGGGTTGTAGTGGCTAAAGGCTCAAAAAGGAAGTTTCATGAGCTGCCCGAGAACTAGATTTAGATCCCATGCCACCAGTGGTGGCTTAATGGGAGGTTTGGTCAACAGAAGACCTCTCATAAATCTGGATATGAGTGGATGAGAGGAAATTGGTTGTCCATTCAGAGGCTTATAAGAAGCTGCAATTGCACTAAGATGGACTCTTACCGAATTGGTCTTTAGACCAGAATTCGATAAGTGAAGGAGATACTCTAGTATCTATTCTAAAGGTATGACAAGGGAGTTTAATCCCTTTTTGGAGCACCATATAGTAAAATGTTTCCACTTGAAGGCATAAGATCTTCTTGTGGAATGTTTTCTAGAAGCCTGAAGGATATTCTTTACCTGTTGGGACAAGTTGAAATCCTGGAGTTCTAAGCCTTCAGCAACCAGGCCATGAGATGCTGGGACTGGGGACTCGGGTGCCATAGCGTCCCGTCCTCTTGGGAAAGGAGATCTGGAGCATGCCTTAACTCCAGAGGTGCAGCTTGAGAGAGATGTAGAAGCAGGGGATACCACGCTTGGTGTGGCCATCGTGGCGCTATGAGAATCATGCGACCCCTGTCTCTCTGAAGCTTGAAGGGTGTTTTGGGGATGAGGGGAATGGGTGGGAAGGCATAAAGGAAGTCCTGAACCCAGTGAAGGAAGGCAGGCATCCCTTGCCTGACAATTATGAGCCGGAATCCTGGAACAGAACCGGGGAAGTCTGGCAATCAGTGGACTTGCAAAGAGGTCTATGTCTGGAGTACCCCAGAGATGAAAAATCTTTGCCAACTGGTCTAGGTGGAGAGACCACTCATGAGGCAGCAGTACTCGACTGAGGTTGTCTGCCCAAAGGTTTTGAATACCTGGCAGATATACCACTAGAAGGTGAATTTGATACTCTCTGGCGAGGGCCCACAATCGTAAAGCTTCATTGCATAACGACAGAGAGCCTGTCCCGCCCTGCTTGTTCACATAGAACATGGCTACTTGATTGTTCATCTGGACTAGGACTGTCTTGTAGCTGAGCTGGGTGTGGAATACTCGAAAAGCTAAATAGATCGCTCTTAATTCCAGGAGGTTTATGTGTAGACCAGCCTCCTGTGGAGTCCAGATGCCCTGGGTAGAGAGATGACTCAGGTGTGCTCCCCAACCCACCTGTGATGCATCAGGGTGGCCTGAAAAAGGGGATGATGGAAAGGAGACCCCACTGTCAGATTTTCTAGTGATTGCCACCATTAGAGGAACAAAATTAGTCATTGAGAGTTTACTATTTTGTCTGATAAATGTCCTGTGGCCTGTGTCCACTGTGTGGATAGGGTCCACTGAGCTGCTCGCATGTGGAGGCGAGCATATGGGACTACATGAACTGTGGGTGCCATATGTCCCAGCAACTGTAGTAGCTCCCGAGCAGTTAGGGAGGATTTCCCTGCTGCTTGAGAAGCTAGTTGCATTATGCGAAGACACCGGGCCTGTGGAAAGAAAGCCTTTGCCTGTCTGGTATCTAGACAGGCCCCTATGAATTCCAGGCATTGGGAAGGAACAAGTTGGGATTTTAGTGCATTGCTGGCCTCTGCAACTGTAGGGGCTTGAATGAGCCAGTCGTCTAAGTAAGGGAAGACGAATATCCCCAGGGTTCGCAGACATGCAGCTACTACTGCCATGCATTTCGTGAATACTCTTGGTGCTGAAGCCAAACCAAAGGGAAGAAGCCAAACCAAAGGGAAGAACCCTGTACTGGAAATGTTTTCCTTTGAAAAGGTATCGTAAGAATTTCCTGTGATCTGGATGGATCAGAATGTGAGTGTATGCATCCTTTAAGTCTAGAGAGCAAAGGCAATCCTGGCTTTGAAGATATGACAGAAGAGTTCCTAGAGAAATCATTTTGAACTTCTCTCGGAACAGGTATTTGTTCAATTCTCTGAGGTCTAGAATGGGTCTGTGTCCTCCTGTTTTCTTTGGAATAAGAAAATAGGCGGGGTAGAACCCTACACCCCGTTGAAGAATGGGTACCGCTTCTATTGCCCCTTGGGCAAGAAGTGTTGAGACCTCGCGATCTAGCAGATCGTCTGCGGAGGTCTGAGAATTGAATTGCCTTAGAATTGTAGGAGGGGGCATGCTGTGAAAATGGAGCTTGTACCCCTCTCCTACAATGGACAGAGTCCAATCTTCTGCTGTTATCTGTTGCCATCTGTTGGCAAAGTGGCATAACCTGCCTGGGATATTGGGGGGCTGGGGACCCCTCAGAGGCAGGAAGGCTAAGCTCTCTAGGAAGGAGTCAAAGCCCTTGAGGGGGCTGAACCTGCAGAGCTGGTTGGGCTCTCAGGCCTTTTGGCTTCTTTTGCAGTCTAGTTTGTCCCTTTTGGGCAACCTGACCCTGAGTTTGACTCTGCTGGGTATAGGAAGGATAAAATTTCCTCTTTTTGCTGAAAGAGGTTTTTTTTATAAGGCTTCTTTTTGGCTGGAGTGGCAGTAGATTTTGACATCTATCTAGAGTGGTATTGTCAACATCTAACTCATTAGCCTTTTCCTGCCAGTTCTTGCCAAAGAGATTCTCTCCCATGCAAGGAATGTTGCCTAACTTGTCCTGTACCCAAGTCTGATGCCTGAAACCAGGCAATCCGTCGTGCCCCAATGGCAATAGCAGAGGTTCTGCTGATGCATTCAAAGCAGTCAAAGGCTGCACGATTCACAAATTTGGAGACATCTTGAGCATGCTTAACTAGAGCAAGAAAGTCTTGTCTCTTGTCATCTGGGAGAAGTGGGCTCATAAGCTCCAAGTCTCCTGTAACTTCTTTGAGGAACATTCCCATATATAGTATATATGAACTGATCCTAGCTGAAAGCATGGAAGCCTGAAAAGTTCAGCGCCCAAAAGCGTCCAGAGTCCTGCATTCATGACCTGGGGGATTGGATGCATGCCTCTATGCACTTTTCATCCTACGCATGGCTGACTCCATCACCACTGAATGGTGTGGCAGCTGAGTCTTTTGAAATCCAGGACATGGCGGGACTCAATACATAGTATCAAGCCTCCTAGAATGAGGAGTTGTAGTCAGAGGTGTCTCCCACATTCTGAGCATCAAGTTATGCAGAATTTCATGGATGGGCAGAGTGGCTGCCTCCTTTGGAGCCTTAGGATATTGGAGAATTTCCAATTCCTTTGCTCGGGGTTCCTCTTCAGGAGCTACCGTGATTGAAAGGCCTTTGGCCATATCAAGAATAAAATCGTGAAAAGACATGTCCTCTGGAGGTGACATTCTGCGTTGGGGAGAAGAGGGATCTTCCGGGAGAAACCCTCTAGTACCAGCAGAATTGTCATAGTCTTAGGAATCGGAGGATTCGAAGTATTCCTGACTGCGATGCTCATGCAAAGCACGGTCCCGGTATCGATCGAAGTCGGTACCGAGTTGATCCGGTACCAATCTGTCAATACCAGCCAAAGATGGCATGGGAAGAATTCCCACCGGGGCCGGTACCGGTGTCTATACCGGTGTTGGTATCGGTGTCGGTACCGGTGCCCATTGGACCAACGGTGCCGCAGCTGAGAGGAGAGCTGCAATGCTGCGTTTGATAGCAAGGAACCTCTGGGTCTATCGACGCTGCCAATGCCTGGGTGTCTGTACCAGTGAAAACAGCCGAGACCCCTGAGGATGGCACAGGTAGTTCTTGCGAGATTGGGGCCTCGAGAACATCCTGGAGCCCCCATTGATGCTTTGGAAGTCGAAGCCTCCCGCCGTGGCTGCTTTGCCGGTGTGGTTCCCTCAAGGGCAATGCCAATGGCCTCTCGATACTTAGCAAGAGAGCTACCCTGTGAGGACCGGCTTTTATGTTTAGTTACCTGAGATCCATGGGAGGAAGAGGAGGCTCTTCAAGATGTCGATGCAATGGTTCTGTCTTCCTCTTTTAGTCATCCCCATACAGGAGAGACATTCAGATGGAGAGTGTTCAGGCCCTAAACATTTAAGACACCAATCATGGGCGTCAGTGACAGAAATTGTACTGCCACACTTGGTACATTTTTTAAAACCACTAGTTGTTTTTTCCATGTTTTAGGAATATGGGGCCTAGTGCCCAAAATGGCGCCTAGCACCAAAAAAGAAAAGTTTCTGAAAAGAAACAGTTCAAAGTATAAAGGGGGGGGGGGGTTTGGAAAAGAAAAGAACCCTGTTCCGATAAAACCTGGTGTAAGGGGCACCAGCCATGAGCGCCTGAAGTTCACGGACATGGCGAGCTGAGGTCAGTGCCACCAGGAAGGCCACCTTCCAGCACAAATGCCTGAGCGAACACGACGCCATCGGCTCGAAAGGCAGATGAGTGAGTTGCGTGAGCACCACGTTCAAAGTCCCATTCCGCCAGAGGGGGATGAATGGGTGGCTTGGACAACAGAAGGCCCCGCATGAAGCAGGAGACTAGTAGTTGCCCCGAGAGAGGCTTTCCCTCGATAGGGAGGTGATTAGCCAATATGGCGCTCAGATGAACTCTAACAGAGTTAGACTTCAGCCCATCTCTCGAGGTGGAGAAGGTACTGGAGAACCCACCAAAATGGGCACGAGAAGGGGTCGATCTGGTGCTCTGAGCACCAGATGGAGAAGCGTTTCCACTTAAAGGCGTAAGCTTGCCTAGTAGAGTTCTTCCTCAAGGCAAGGAGGATTTCCTCGACCTCCTCCGGGAGGGTCAGCGAGGCTAGAGAGACCCATTCAGCCGCCAGACCATGAGGGATAGGGAGGGTAGATTCACGTGTAGTACCCGACCCTCCTCCTGCGTCGGCAGGTCCCTGGCAGAGCCCAGGAGAATCAGAGGCTCCGACGACAGCCAGAGCAGGCGTGGGAACCAAGGCTGCCGAGGCCATGAGAAGGCCACAAGAATCAGCGATACCCTGTCTCGTTGAGCCTTGAACAGAGTCCTCACAATTAGGGGGAAAGGAGGGAATGCATAGAGAAGACTGGAGGACCAATCCAGGAGAAATGCATCGGGACCCTCCCTGCTTGGGTGTGGCACCAGGTCACAGAAACGAGAGAGTTGAGGGTTCTGAGGGCTGGCGAAGAGGTCCATCGCTGGAGTGCCCCAGCGTAGAAACAACCAGCCTGCCACTCTGGGATCGAGGTGCCACTGGTGGGGGGCGAAAGATTCTGCTGAGCCTGTCTGCCAGGCCATTCTCCTGACCCAGGAGGTACGTCGCCTTGAGGCACATCCTCGTCCAGGTGGCAAAAAAGCAGATGAGGACTGCTTCCCTGCAGAGGGAGCACGACCCTGTGCCCCTCTCCTTGTTGATATAGAACATCGCTACCCGGTTGTAGGTCTGCAGCAGAACAGACTTCCTGCTGAGGACGTTCTCGAAGGCCTTCAGGGCCCACCAGATGGCCCAGAGCTCGAGCAGATTTATCTGCTGCTGAGCCTCCACCGGCAACCACTGCCCCTGTGTGCAGAGGGATCTGCAATGGGCTCTCCACCCTAACAGGGAAGCATCTGTGGTCAGTACCACATCGTGCTGTAGGGCCTGGAAGGGCGATCCTCGCAGGAGATTGCGGGGGTTTTGTCACCAGTTCATGGACAAACGAAGGTCGGGAAGAACCCTGACGGGGTCCCTGAAGTGTTCGAGGGATTGGCTCCATTGGGAGCTGAGGCACCACTGGGTCGTCCGCATGTGAAGGCGGGAGTGAGGAACCACATGCACAGTCTAAGCCATGTGGCCCAAGAGACGTAGCATGGACCAAGCGGTGACCTGGTGGGCGCTCTGGACGCGCGCTGCCAGAGCCCAGAGACGGGTGGAGCGATCCACCGGCAAGAAGGCCATGGCCTGCCGAGTATCGAGGCACCCTGATGAATTCTAGAGCCTGTGCCGGCTCGAGGTGAGATTTTGGGTAGTTGACCAAGAACCCCAAACTCTCCAAAAGGAGGACAGTGCGCGACATCACTTGCCGGGCCTCCTCGATAGAGGAGCCCATAACGAGCCAGTCATCAAGGTAGGGAAACACCGACACGCCCCAGCGTCGAAGGTGAGCGGCAGCCACAATGAGGCACTTCGTGAAGACCCGTGGGGCGAATGCAAGGCTGAAGGGGAGCACCCTGTACTTGAAGTGCTCTCCCTGCACCCGGAAACGCAGGTACTGTGCTGGGGATGGACCAGGAAATAGGCATAAGCATCCTTTAGATCCAAGGAGCA
Organism: Ichthyophis bannanicus; assembly: GCA_033557465.1. Taxonomy (NCBI): domain Eukaryota; kingdom Metazoa; phylum Chordata; class Amphibia; order Gymnophiona; family Ichthyophiidae; genus Ichthyophis; species Ichthyophis bannanicus. The sequence goes on from CM066034.1 coordinate 158,821,440, forward strand.
TAACCAGTCACCCTGCCAGAGGAAGGGCAGCAGCACACCAAGAGATAACATCCTGAATTTCTCCTGCACCAGAAACTTGTTCAGCTTGCGGAGGTCAAGGATGGGCCGCAGACTCTCCCCCCCCCCCCCCCCGTCTTTTTCAGGATGAGGAAGTACCGGGAATAAAAGCCCAGACCTCGAAGGTGGGAAAGGACCTTCTCGACAGTCGTTGGGCAAGGAGGGAGTGTAATTCCCACTGCAGCAAGAGCTAGAGAAGGCTTCGCTGGGGAGAAAGGGGGTGGGAGCCTGTCTAAGTGAAGGCGATAGCCCTCCCAGATGACCTGGAGGACCCAGGTGTCCGAGGTGATAAGCGCCCACGCTGGGGCGAAGCGGGACAGGCGTCCCCCCACTGGCTGCTGCGCCACTGGCGTCAAAACCCCTGAGGGTGTTGTGGGGGAGCTGGCATTTGGGCCTGTGGGCCCTTTGGTTTGTGGTGACCCTGGCCAGACTTCCCCTGCGCTGGAGTGGTCGGCGTGGGGGCAGCCGGGTATGGCGATTAGCCGCGGAACTGGAGGCCTTTCCTGCGAAAGAAGGGCTTCTTGGCAGGCTGCTTATTCTGAGGTAGCGTCAAGGTCTTGTGAGAGAGACAGGTCCTAGTAACATACTCAGTCTCAATCTCCACAGCCTTCTACTCCATCGGCTTACCAAAAAGTTGTTCACCGAGGAAGGGTACATCCAGGAGCTTCTCCTGCACCCACTGCTACAGATCCGAAGATTGAAGCCATGCCTGGTGGCTAGCCATGTCACAGATGAAGTCCTGAAAAGGACATATCCTCTGTTGGGGACCGACAATGTTCTTGAGGTGGCAAAGGGTCCGAAGGAATATCTAGACATTCTCGGGAATACAGCGACTCTGCGTCAGATTCTGAAGAACTTGAATCAGAGTCCGGCAAGAAATCAAAGAATCTGTGGTAGTGGGTTTGACCTCTGTTTCATGGAAGTTGATGGTCAATGACAATAGAGATACTCAGAGATATCGGAACAGAGAGCAATAGCAGCCTGAGTCTGTTGGATACCGGGAGCATCGGCCGGTTCCAACTGAGGACTCTGACTCAGGTGCTCTGACGATGCTGGTTCGAGGGCCGATATGCTCGGCTGTAGGCCCAGTATCAAAGCCTGTACTCCTGAAGCTCTCAATATTATCAGTACCGAGGCTGCTAGGAGTGCTGCCAAGCTCCTTGCAAGAGCCAGCATGCGCTGCTTCAGGGAGATGGCAGATGTCTGGGTGGAATCATTTACAAAGCTCTGAGCCATTGTCCCAGATCAAGGAACCGGTAGCTCTCCAGAGGTCGATGTCTCAGGAGCACCCCGAGCCCCACTTGTTCTTTGGAGGACAGATCCTCCTGCCGGAGCTGTTTGACTGGCCAGTTTGCATCAGAAGCACCTCTAGGGGAGTCGCAATGCTTATGTTGGGACTTTTCCCTGGCATTGGAATTGGTCTTTATGCCAAAGGTTTGGAAACAGCCACAGATTTTTACTTAGTTCTGTGTTTGGACTTTGAAAAAGCCCACGATCCATGAGCAGAAGTCAATGCCCTCAAAGTGGAAGCCACTGAAACAGAGTCCAAAGCACACAATCCAAACTGCCTGGCTCAGCTGTTGAGGCCTCTCTTTGTCGGCACAAAGGACAAAAAGTGGGTTCATGGTCAGACCAAACACTTTAAACCCCCGTCACATTTATCAATGGCCAAAATGATACTGGCACACTTGGTACTTTTTTTTTTTTTTTTTAAACCACTGACTGGCTTTTCCATGCCTGAAAAAACTGTTTTTGAGAGTGAAGAAGGCAAGGCTATGGAGGCTTAGAGGCCCAGGTTAGTGGTGAGAACCGCGGTGAGAATCAATAGAAAAGAAAAAATTGAAATTAAAAAAAAGAAAGAAATATCAGGACCAGTGTCAGATTTGACGGAACCGGCATCGACAGGAAGGCAAAAGTACGATGTACCCCGAAGGGCAGAAAAAAAAAGGTTTTTCTGTGGTGAAAGGACGGTGTGTCTACTGGCTCCGCAGAAAACAAAGAACTGAGGAGAGGCATTGGGAAGGCAGGCATGCAGGCACAGGGGAGTGCTCCCAAAGGTTTTCCTATTGGATGCTGGGCAGCGTTCCCACGTGGGCTCAGACAGGGACATCACCCATAAGTGACAACTGCATTCCTGAAGATTAGGAGCTATCGCTTATGCAGAAAACACATCTTAATAAACACCTGCGCTGAAGTTCAGCAAGCATGTTTACATATCAGTATTCTGGAAAAACCTCTCAATGCAAGTGTGAACTATTACAATGGTCATGACCTGGGAAATGAATCACTGCATATGCAATTACAGATGTATAGACAACAAAAACAATCAGAAGAGCAACAGTATAATTTTTGTGGTGGAATGTAAATAAAGCTAAAAGTTTGCTGACAGCTTTAAATAGTATAAATTTACATTTTCAGAACTTACTATATAACCATAAAACAAACATCCAGAGCTATCAGGAAACTAACACAAAGCCTCTGAGAAACGTCTTAAGAATGGCAATGACTGAAGGAGGAACAAGATGTTCTGTGCATGGATTAAGAACATAAGAGCAGAGTGAACACTTTAGGCATTTCAGTTCTTCATGCCAAATTGATACGACTAGATGTCTGAGATACACATTTCCTTGAAGCTTTGTTTTAATCTAAAGCAAAGGTGAAAATAAGATCTCATTTTAAGGGCAGCCGCCAACATTACGATTCCATTTTCAGTTATTACGTCGAAACACTTGTATTTAATACATGATTTTTCTGTTTGTTAAGAACATAAGAACATAAGACATGCCATACTGGGTCAGACCGAGGTCCATCAAGCCCAGTATCCTGTTTCCAACAGTGGCCAATCTAGGTCCTACACACCTAGCAATATCCCCAAAAGACCACAGGTTCCACAATGCTTGTACTGGGTCAAGCATTGATATCCTGGGTCCCTTTTTAATAGTGGTTTATGGACCTTTCCTCCAGGAACTTGTCCAAACCTTTTTTAAACCCAGCTATACTAACAGCCCTTACTACATCCTCCGGTAACAGATTCCAGAGTTTGATTACACGTTGAGTGAAAAAATATTTTCTCTTATTTGTCTTAAATAGTTTACCCTGTAGTTTCATTACATGTCCCCTAGTCTTTCTATATTCTGCTAGCGTAAACAATTGATCCACGTTTATCCGTTCCACTCCATTCATTAATTTATAGACCTCTATCATATCTCCTCTCAGCCGTCTCTTTTCCAGGTTAAAGAGCCCTAACCTTTTTAGCCTCTCTTCATAGGAGTAGCCTTCCATCCCCTTCACCAATTTGGTGGCTCTTCTCTGTACTTTTTCTAATAACGCTATGTCCTTTTTAAGATACGGTGACCAGAATTGCACACAATATTCAAGGTGCGGTCGTACCATGGAGCGATACAGAGGCATTATAATATCCTTTGTTTTATTCTCCATCCCTTTCTTTATGATACCTAGCATTCTATTTGCTTTCTTGGCCGCCGCTGCACACTGGGCGGAGGGTTTTAACATGTTATCCACGATGACTCCTAAGTCCTTTTCCTGGGTGGTGGTTTCTAATGTGGAGCCTTGCATCGTGTAACTATAGTGTGGGTTGTTCTTTCCTAGGTGCATAACTTTGCATTTGTCCACATTAAATTTCATCTGCCATTTGGATGCCCAGTCTTCCAATTTATCCAGATCCTCCTGCAGCTTTCCACAATCCTCTTGGGTTTTAACAACTTTAAACAGTTTTGTGTCATCTGCAAATTTGATAACCTGACTAGTTATTCCCTTTTCCAGGTCATCTATGAATATGTCAAAAAGTAGCGGACCCAGTACAGATCCCTGGGGTACTCCACTATTCACTTTTTTCCATTGGGAATATTGGCCATTTAGCCCTACCCTCTGCTTTCTATCTTTTAACCAGTTCCCGATCCACAATAGTACACTGCCTCCTATCCCATGACTTTTTAGTTTTGCCAAAAGTCTCTGATGGGGGACCTTGTCAAAAGCTTTCTGGAAGTCCAGATACACTATATCAACCGACTCACCTTTGTCTACCTGTTTATGCACACCTTCAAAGAAACATATCAGATTAGTAAGACAAGATCTTCCTTGTCTAAAGCCATGTTGGCTGTCTCCCATTAGGCCATGACTATCTACATGTTGTGTAATTTTGTTCTTTATGATGGTTTCTACCATTTTCCCCGGTACTGATGTCAGGCTCACCGGTCTGTAATTTCCCGGGTCACCCCTGGAACCTTTTTTAAAAATTGGTGTTACGTTGGCGACCCTCCAATCTTCAGGTATTACAGATGATTTTAATGAAAGTTCACAGATTACCAATAGCAGGTCCGCGATCTCATATTTCAGTTCTTTCAACACTCTGGGATGTATACCATCCGGTCCAGGTGATTTGCTACTATTCAGTTTATCAAATAGTTGTAATATATCTTCCCGGTGTAGTGATATTTCTCTCAATTCCTCTGCAGTATCACCTTTAAGTACCACTTCAGTCATGGGTAACATCCCTACATCTTCCTCAGTAAAGACCGAAGCAAAGAATTCATTCAGTCTCTCTGCTATATCCTTGTCTCCTCTTACTGCCCCTTTTACCCCTCTATCATCTAACGGTCCAATTGACTCTCTCACAGGCCTTTTGCTACGAATGTACTTGAAAAAGTCTTTATTTCGTGTTTTTGCTTCCGTAGCAAGTTTCTTCTCAAATTCCCGCTTTGCCCGCCTTATCAATGCTTTGCATTTAACTTGCCAGTGCTTGTGATGTTTCCAGTTTTCATCATTTGGCTCTTTTTTACCAGTTCCTGAAGGTTGCTTTTTTGGCAGCAACAGCCTCTCTGACCTCACCTTTAAACCACGCTGGCAGTTTTTTGGACTTTCTTCCACTCTTCTTAATGCGTGGAATACAGCTGGTCTGGGCTTCGAGGATAGTATTTTTAAATAACACCCAAGCTTGCTGTAAGTCTGTAACCTTTGGAACCGCTCCTTTTAGTTTTTTCCTAACTATATTCCTCATTCTATCATAGTCTCCCTTTTGAAAGTTAAAAGATAATACTGTGGATTCCTTTACTATCTGTCCTCCACTAATTAAAATTCATTACATGTGTTTATCAACATCTGAACTGATGGCACAACTGATGGCACTGTATCAAATGAATTGTAAAGGCAGCACTTCAAAGTTTCAGACATTTGTAAATGTTTAAGTCGACTTGTATATATGGTGTTAAATTATAGTACAGCTGCAGGAAAAGTGGAGTTGCTTATCTGTAACTGAGGTTCTCCCTAGAGAGCAAGGAAATGCAAGTATACACATGGAGGCGCTGTCCAGTTTTAGAAATAGACAAAAGTTCCACATGGTTGCCTGCTGTAAGTGTGGGAGCCTTATCCAGTCAGGCAGTGGTATTATGGGGGTTGCAGCCCAAACTATCCTTTGTTGGGGGAAGGGGAGAGAGGAGTGCCATGCAGGGTGAAGAACCCAAAACGTTTGTGTCAGAAGGAATACTTAGTCATGGAGTTAATGTTAAGCTTGGGGTAGTTTGTGAGAGTTGTGCCAGGAGAGGAGGGAATTTGCATGATGTAGGTGTGACAGAGAAAAAAATAGCTGATACTTCCTCTGCCTCTTCAGTTAAAGAAGGAAACTCCACACGTGTACAGATTAAATAAAGAATCTCTGAACTCGAGGAAAGCTATGCACACAGGATCCATCAGGAAGATGTCACCAATAAGTGTGCCTACATTTTCTCTGTTTGCCCATGGAGAAAGAGTAGTTACTTAACTGTAACAGGTGCTCTCCACGGTCAGCAGGAATCAGTCCTCACATTGGGTGACGTCGGTGCCGGAGCCCACGCACAGCATTTCCCCAGCTTTCAAAGAAAGCCTTTGGGACATGCTACCACGCATGCATGGTCCCCTTCTCGGCCAAGAGTGCCATCTTGCTCAGTCAGGTGCCATAGCTAGAGCCCCACCAAGATGATGGCAAAAATGGATAGCAACTCCAAGTGGAGGAGGGAGAGTTGTGAGGACCGATTCCTGCTGTCCCTGGAGAACACCTGTTACAGATAAGTAACTACGCTTTCTCCAGGAACAAGCAGGAAGTCTGTCCTCACATACGGGACTCCCAAGCTACAGGCTACCATGGATCTGTAGGAAAAGCATGGCAGAGCCGTAAGCAGCCACAAGTGAATCTGAAGACAGACCTGATGACCCAGAGTCCATGGAGAGCCACGTCTCCGGTAGCCTGAACAAGAAGTGTCGGAGGGCAGGAGTTGCTTAAACCACAAACAGATTACGGAATGCCGACTGTCCAAAGGCGCTGTCCCGATGGGACTCCCTCTCCAGGCAGTAATGGGTCATGAAGGTATGAGCGGAAGAACAGGTGGCGGCCCGGAAGAGTCCATCAGAGGTTTGCGACCAATGTCGCCATTGCTCGGACATTGTGCACCGTGACCCAGCAGTCCAGTGGCAACCCAGCCTGGGCCTGGGTGAAGGCAACCCAAATGGACAAGGAACGCTTGGTGACTGCCTGTCCCAGATGGCTGGGATTGTAGGAGACAAAGAGCTATCCAGCTTTGCGGTGGCCCCGAGTCCGCTGCAAGTAGAAGGATAGGGCCCTCTTGCAGTACAGGGTATGGAGAATGGCCAATGCATGGTTGACATGGAGCTGGTTGAGGTGGAAGTCTGAGACAACCTTCGGGAGGAACTTGGGGTGGGTGCAAAGGACCACCCTGTTCTTGTATAATCTGGTGTATGGCACCTTGGCCATCAGGGCTAGGAGCTCACTGACTCTATGGGCGGAGACGAGTGCCACCAGGAAGGCCAACTTCCAGGATAAGTGCCGGAAGGAGCAAGTAGCCAGGGGCTTGAAAGGACGCTTGGTCAGCTGCATGAGGACCACATTGAGGTCCCATTCCACCAGGGGCGGGCGGATAGGGGGTTTGGAGAAGAGCAGGCCCCACATGAAACGAGAGATGAGGGGCGGCCCCGAGACGGGTTTGCCCTCGATGGGCTGATGATTTGCCAAAATCACGCTCAGGTGAACCCTGACAGAGTTAGACTTCAGCCCAGACTGCGAGAGATGTAGCCAACATTGCAGGACCAAGTGTATTGGGCAGGAGAACGAGTTCACGCGGTTCTCCGAGCACCACACCAAAAACCTGCACACTTGAAGGCATATGCCTGTCTCGTTGAGTCCTTCTGAGAGGCCAGTAGAATGTCCTCGACCTCTCTGGGGAGATGAAGGGGAGCTAAGGCAACCTGTTCAGCAGTCAAGCTTTAAGGGACAGGGACCCCAGATTGGGGTGGAGGAACAAGCCTCCCTCCTGCGTTAGGAGCCCAAGATGAACTCCCGAGAGGGACCAGGGGCTCTGTCAAGAGACAGAGCAGCAGGGGGAACCATGGCTATCTGGGCCACCTCGGGGCCATGAGGATCACAGAGGCCCTGTCCTGCTGGACCTTGAGAAGGGTCCGTGCTATCAACGGTGTGGGAGGGAAGGCTATATATAGCAGGCCCGTCGCCCATGAGAGGAGGAAGACATCCAGAACGCAAAACCAGGAGAGGTGAGTGTTTGCTGGACTGGCAAAGAGATAAAGTCTGGAGTGAGCCAGAGCTGGAATAGCCACTGTGCTGTCGCAGGGCTCAGGCACCACTCGTACAGCAGGAGGACTCTGCTCAGTCAGGAAGCCAAGGCAATGTCTTGGCCCGGGAGATAGACGGCTCTGAGGATAATGTCCTGGCTCTCCGCAAATGAGCACAGGGTCATTGCCTCCCGGCAGAGGCTGTAGGAGCAGGTACCTCATTGTTTGTTCAATTAGAACACAGTGACCTGATTGTCTGTCTGCACAAGCACCAACTGGTGCCACAGCCGATGCCAAAATGCCTTCAGTGCGAGGAGGGCAGCTCGGAGCTCCAGCAGGTTGATCTGCTGCTAACTCTCCTCGGAGGACCAGGTCCCCAGGGTGCGGAGCTCCTCGCAATGGGACCCCCAACCCAAGAGGGAGGCATCCGTTAGGACTGTCTGGGGGGTTGTGGTCTGGAAGGGCATGCCCTGGAGCAGGTGTAATGCATCCTGCCACAAGACCAAGGACTCCGCCAACCAAGATGAGACACAACATGGGACTGTAGAGTCTATGTGGCCGAGGAGGCAAAGCATCAACCAAGCAGAGACTGTGCTGAGACTCTGCATGTCGGATGCCAGGGACACAAGGCAGTCTGCCCTGTCCTGGGGAGGAAGGTCTTGACCTGGAGTTTATCCAGGCAAGCTCCTATGAACACCAGGGATTGCACTGGAGTAAGGTGGGATTTTGGGTGGTTGACCATGAAGCCAAGTGCTGTAGAAGCCAGATGGTGCAGCCTGTGGCTGCAGGGCCTCCGAGGCAGTATCCCCCTTTATGAGACAGTCATCTAGGTAAGGTTAGATGAAGGCACCTTGGAGACTGAGGTGGGCCGCCACCACTGCAAAACACTTGGTGAAGACCCATGGTGCGGAGGTGAGGACGAAGTGGAGCACCCTGTATTGGTAGTGATTGCCTCCTACCACAAACCACATGTACCGTCTGTGGATGGGGCTGATGAGGATGTGGGTGTAAGCATCCTTTAAATCCAAGGAGCTAGGGTAGCAGTGTTCCAAGGGAGGGCATTTTGAACTTCTCCTGCACCAAGAATCTGTTCAGGTTCCTCGGGTTGAGGATGGGCCTGAGACCTCCTGCTCTTTTCGGGACGAGGAAGTATCTGGAGTAGAACCCTCTTCCTCTAAGGTGAGATGGTATGGGCTCCACCGTCCCATCTTTGAGAAGGCCTGCGAGCTCTTGAGTTAGTAAGACCTGGTGTAGGGGTGGCACCTGGGGCTCCCCAGGGAAGTAGTGGGGAGGCAGCTGGTCCAGATGGAGGAGGTAACCCTCCTGGACTACCTGAAGAACCCACACATCGGTGGTGATGGAGTTCCACCTGTGGGCAAAGTGGACCAGCCTCCTACCCGTCGGCAGCTGATTGTCCAGCAGCCAAGGTACTATGCTGGGGGAGTCAAAACTCCAAGCCCAGCTGTGCTGGAGCCGGTGGCTGGATCTTTGGGGTTGCAAGGCCCCTGGCCAGAGCACTTACCCTGACCGCCCTGCGGCAGAGTCTGCAGGGTTGGGTACAGGGGGTATCCCCTGTAGGGTTGTCCTTCCTAAGGCAGAAGGGTTTCTTCCATTGCGGCTTTTTCCTAGGGAGGGTAGAGGTCTTCCTAGAAAGCAGAGTACAGGTGACATACTCTGTCAATTTCAGCTGCTTTGTACTCCATAGGCTTACCAAAGAGCTGCTCCCCGAGGCAAGGGACGTCAAGGAGCATCTCACGGATCCACTGATCCAAGTCGGAGGTGGCGGCCGCCACTACTCGCACAGAGGACTCTAAGCAGTCATAGGCAGCTCGTGAGAGGAATTTGGAGCAGTCACTGACTGACTTTGAGCACACCTGAAAACGCCGGAGGTGGTCTCCATCGAGACCAGCCGCAAATCCCCCAAGTTCTTTGGTGAGGTCTCAGAGGAACATACCAGTGTGAAGCTGGTAGACCTGTATGCGGCATGCTAGCATGGAGCCCTGCTCGTAGGGACTAAAGAGTGTGTCTTCGGGCTCTTCTGCTTGTGCATGGCTGACTCTACAACCATGGAGATGTGGGGAAGCTGTGCCTTCCAAAACCCCGGTCGACCCTGTACATTGAGTCCAGGCATCGACTGATGATTGGGACATAGGCCGGGATCTCCCACATGCAGAGAAGGAGCCGGTTAAGGATGGAGGGGACAGGAAACGTGGAGGATTTCCCTTGGTGGTGCTTCATATTGGAGGATATCGAGTTCCTCTACTCGAAGCTCCTCCTCAGACTCTGTGGTAAGCGTAGGGGCCTGCACCATATCACGGACAAACAAGGAGAGAGGTGGCTTCAGGAGGGGACCACCGACCCAGGGTCTGAGGAGAGGTCTCTGTGAGTGAATCTCTGGTGAAGTGTCCCCATCGGATTCCCACTCCGAATAGTCCGTGGACGACTCGAAATCGGGTGGTTCAAGGCAGGTCAATGACCTGCACCAGGCTCCAGAGGCCAAAGCCTGTCCGGAGCCGGAGGCACTTGCCCAAGATGATCTCACACCCAAGGAACAGGAAGGAGATAGAGACCCTAGCTGAGGATCCTCACGAGGTGCCTGACTCTCGGGGATTACTGCGGCAGCCTGGGGAGTCCTCGAGGTCGAGGTCTCTGCGGTCTCATAGCACGTGCTGGCTGGACCAGGCATCTGCGTCTGCTGGGCAGTGAGGAACACAGAAACGTTGCGTTCCAAGGCCAGCATTCAGGCCTCCCACTCGGGAGTGGAGCCCTGCGGCACCAACGCTGGGGTGACCAGGTCAGAAGTCAAGGAGGAGAGGGGGGGTCCTTGCCACGACGACCCTTGGGAGACCGGGCACCATCACCAGAGGCCTCTGCATAAGTTTGCGGTACCTTTCTCAGCCGCTCCCTCTCTGACTTTTCGGACTGTTGTAGGGAGCTGAAGGACCGGGCACATGACTTCTCATGCTTGTCCGCCCCCCCCCCCCCCCGGACGGCATCCACACGGCCTTCTTCTTCTGTTCATACTCAGGGGATTCCCTGATCAGAGTGCCTGTGGGCCCACGAGGGAACCTTGGGCAGCTCCAAGGGTTGCAGGGCCTTGGAGTGCAAGGCTACCAGGGATACCGGGGTCGAGCCTTCCTTATGGAAGATGATATCTAGCTTCTGCTGGCAATTCTGTATGGCCTTAGAGGACATCTTTTTGCATAAGGAGCATTGCTCCAGGTCGTGATCGGTGCCCAGACACTGGAGACAGCAGACATGGGTGTCTGAGTGACATGTTTATGGAGCACCAATCACATATTTTTGAAACTGGAGGCCACTGGGGCAAAAAGGACCCCTGCGAAGTCGAAGACCCTTGATGCAGCCAGCGGTTAAAAAGGATGCAAAAGCATTAAAGTGGAAAAGTTCTATGTTTATTGTAAACCGCACTGATGTTGAATAGCGCGGTATAGAAGAGACTGGAAATAAAATAAAGAAAGAAAGAAAGAAGGGAAAAACGGGTCCCAAGACCAAACACCGAAGCAGCGGTGCTCGAGAGGTGGGAGGGGGAACCAGCACTAGCCATAAAACACAAAAATGTACTTAGTAAAGAAAACTCTTTTTCCGGGGACGAGACGCACGTCCGAAGGGCTCCACGGAAAAAGGGAGACTGAGCAAGATGGCATCCTTGGGCAGAAAGGGGACCACACATGCTTTCTTTGAAAGCTGGAGAAATGCTCCGTACGTGCTCCGTCAGTGCAGACGTCACCCATATGTGAGGACTGACTTCCTGTTTGTTCCTGGAGAAAGAGAGACTTCCTCCTCTATCCATGGAGGGTAATTTTAAAGACGAGAATAACTCCAAGAGTGCAGATTCTGGGACAGAGGGGAATGGAGATATGATCTAATAAAAGGAAAGTGAAGACTGAGCTAGGTGTTGCGAAAACGAGATAGCAGCCCATTTTGAAACACTGACAAGAGGTTTAAGGGAAAACAGCCATTTAGAAACTGAATCAAGCATTGATTCAACAGAGTCAAATCTTAAGATATACAGACCGATATTCAAAACTCTTAACCAGATAGCCGACGGGAAGCCATCCAGATAAGGGACTGCAATATTTAGCAGCACTACCTAGATATTGCCACTGAATATCTCCACAGAACGCCCTGGCACTATCCAGTTAGTGCAAGGCAGTCTGTGGGCAGAGTGAGGGCCTGCTGCTAAATATCAGCAAGATATTCAAGCACCACAGCAGAACACCATGGTATTGAATACCAGGTCCCCCATAGAGTCCACAGTAAACAGTATTTGTATATCATTGGCAACTGCATAGGGGCTTCTGCCAAGGAACAGGGCAATGAAAATAATTTAAAAAACTAAACTATCCTTGAGGGGACTTTGGTCTGACTAGAATGAACTGATAAAAAGCAATCAGCACAAACTGTAAAGGTCGGGTCAGTGAGACAAACTAAACCACTTGAGGGCAAAGTCATAGAGACCTATTTTGTTCAGGCGAACTATTAAAAGACCATGATCGATAAGGTCAAATGCAGATATTAAATCCAATTGAACCAATAACTGCTTTACCGCAGTGCAAGGTGAATCGGATTTCATTTAACATTCCTAATAGCAGGGTTTCGGTGCTATAAGCAGCATGAAAACTTGATCAACAGGAATGAACTACTGCCATTTTATCCAACATATTAGTTAACTGGGGAAAAATTAGTTTTTCAGCCAGCTTAGCGAGAAAGGAGAGGTAAGAAATAGGATGAATATTCATTAAGAAAATGGGACCCAACTGTGGTTTAAGGAGTGGTAAAATACAATTGATTGCTTCCAAGATAAAGGACCTGCATTGGAGAGAAAGGCTGGAGAATAGATAATCACAAGGGGGAGTAATCTGCTTACTACAATAAGAGGGCATTGGATCAAAGCAAGAAGATATAATTTGCAGTTCAAAGAGCCATATTAACAGAAAGAGAAGACTGGGTGAAAAGATGACTAGAAAGTCTTTCCGAAAGGTAGATCCTGGTGGGAGAGGCTCTATCTGGGGAGGGATCTATGAATCAAAGGGGGGACCACTGAAGAGTTCTTTGAGGACAGTGCCATAGTGTTATTTGAAGTGGATATTACAGTTTTGCAAATTAATGATTTTGTTAAGAAAGGAAGCAAAGACTTTTGGATTGGGGAATGCATTGTAAAAGGAGGAGAAATGGAAGGTCTAAGATTCTTGAATATATGATGGGGCCATGACAGATTTTAATCATACCTAATTATCATCTTTCTTGAATCCTGTTAGACCAGTATAGACAAGTTGGTTATGCTCCCAAGCCAACAGGTGAACGCAGACAAGGCTGGCAAGTTCACTAGGTGGTCACCTAGGGCAGCAGACTGGTTGGAGGAATACAGATTCCACCTTTCCTGTAAAAATAACATGTACATGCAGTCACGGCCTGCTGCTCCTACCCCCCCTTTGACAGAACGTTGAAGGGGAGCAGGAGCACTAGGTGGCTGGACCAATACTTGAGACCAGATAAATAGACCAATGAAAGAGTTAAACTCCACTTTCACTTAAGAGTCCTGAAAATCCCTAGTTTAATGTGGCACAGGTGCGCTCAGAAGGTAAAGCATAGTTACTCACCTGTAACAGGTGATCTCCGGGAACAGCAGGAATTTAGTCTTCACATATGGGTATCGTCGGTACCGACGGAGCCTGCGCGGGAACGCTCCCCAGCATCCAATTAGAAAGCTTTTGGGAGCACCCCACAGCGCCTGCGTGCTGCCTTCCCCAACTGTCTCTCTCCAGTTGAGTTTAAAGCTGAGACAGAGAGAGAGAAAGGGAAAGAAAAAGAGAGATAGAGAGATACAACTCTTAGGGGAGGTGAGTGGGTTGTGAAGACTAAATTCCTGCTGTTCCCGGAGATCACCTGTTACAGGTGAGTAACTATGCTATCTCCAGGAACAAGCAGGAATGTAGTCTTCACATATGGGGACTCCCTAGCTATAGATGCCAGGGAGAAACCCCAGAAGTTGTGTGCCCTTTTGAAAATGCTCCACTTTCCCCCATGGATCTCTGGCATCCTACCAGGGATGGAGGGTAGGAGTTGATTAAGTATGGAACAGGTGTTGAAGAACAGCCTGATCAAACAAGGTATCCCGGCGGGAGTCCTTGTCCAAGCAGTAATGGGCTGTGAAGGTATGAACCGCAGCCCAGGTAGCTACTCAACAGATGTCGTCGATAGACACAGAGTGAAGATGAGCCATAGAGGCTGTCATGGCTCTTACATTATGTGCTGTGACATGGCCTTCAAGAGAAATGTTCTTACTCTGATAGGCAAAAGATATACACTGTGCAATCCAGTTGGACAGTGTCCTTTTGGAGACTGGAAGACCTAAATGACTAGGATCAAAAGCAACAAAGAGTTGAGAGGACTTTCTATGTTGCTGCATCCTTTGTAAGTAAAAGGCCAAAGCTCTTTTACAATCCAAAGTATGAAGATTCCTTTCTGCATTAGAGGCATGAGGCCTTGGGACAAAAACAGGAAGGTAAACTGCTTGGTTTAAATGAAAAGGTGAAACCACCTTTGGCATAAAGTGAGGATGAGTCCTAAGGACTACCTTATGATGGAACCTTGTATAAGGAGGATCAGCCACCAATGCTTGCAACTCACTGATGCGACGTGCTGATGTGATTGCAATAAGAAAAATAACCTTCCAGGAAAGGAATTTCAAAGAGGTAGTGGCTAATGATTCAAAAGGCGGCTTCATGAGCTGGCCAAGAATTAGATTTAAATCCCATGCCACCGGTGGTGGCTTAACGGGAGGCTTAGTTAGAAGAAAGCCTCTCATAAATCTCGCTATGATAGGATGAGAGGAAACACGTTGCCCATTTAAAGGTTTGAAAGAAGCTGCAATGGCACTCAAATGAACTCTCACTGAATTGGTTTTAAGCCCTGCATTAGACAAATGAAGGAGATGTTCTAGTAATGATTCCAGAGGTATTGCAAGAGGGTTAAGACCCTTCTGCGAACACCATATGGTAAACCTTTTCCACTTGAAAGCGTTAAGAGCGTCTTGTGGAAGGTTTCCTGGAAGCATAAAGGATATCCTTTACTTGCTGAGAAAGGTTAAGACCATGAAGTTCTAGGCCTTCAGCAACCAGGCCCTGAGATGGAGAGACTGGGGATTGGGATGCCACAGCTTCCCGTCCTCCTGGGATAGGAGATTTGGAGCAGATCCTAACTCCAGAGATGGAGCTTGAGAGAGATGTAGAAGCAGAGGGTACCACACTTGTTGTGGTCAATGTGGGGCTATGAGAATCATATGACCTCTGTCTCTCTGAAGCTTGAATAAAGTTTTGGGAATTAGGGGTATGGGTGGGAAGGCATATAGGAAGTCCCGACCCCAATGGAGGAGGAAGGCATCCGTGGCCTGAGAACCCTGAGCCGGAATTCTGGAACAGAACCGGGGAAGTTTGGCATTCAGCGGACTTGCAAAGAGGTCTATGTCCGGGGTTCCCCAAAATTGGAAAATTTTGGCCACCTGGTCTGCATGGAGAGACCATTCGTGTGGAAGCAGAACTCGACTGAGTCCGTCTGCCCAAGAGTTTCGAATGCCTGGAAGATACACTGCAAGGAGATGAATCTGGTGCTCTCTGGCGAGGGCCCAAAAGTCGCAAAGCTTCGTGCAGAGCGACAGAGAGCCTGTTCTGCCCTGCTTGTTCACTTAAAACATGGCTACCTGGTTGTCTGTTTGAATTAGGACAATTTTGTAGCCGAGTTGGGTGCGAAATACTCAAAGAGCAAGGAAGATTGCTCTGAGGTCTAGGAGATTGATGTGCAGATCGGTCTCCTGTGGAGTCCAGGTACCCTGGGTAGAGAGGCCTTGCAAATGGGCTCCCCAACCCACCTGTGAGGCATCTGTTAAGAGTTATTTGGGGTGGGGGTTGTTGAAAAGGGGACCCCACCAACAGATTGTGGGGTGACTGCCACCATTGGAGAGACAACATAAGACGATCTGAGATTGCTATTTTGTCTGACAGGCAACCTGATGCCTGAGTCCACTGAGTGGATAGAGTCCACTGGGCTGCCCTCATATGGAGGCGAGCATAAGGGACCACATGCACCGTGGATGCCATGTGGCCTAGCAACTGTAATATTTCCCGAGCAGTGAGGTGAGACTTTAGCATTGCTTAGGAAGCTAACTGCACAATGCGACAGCAGCGGGACTGTGAAAGATAGGCCCTTGTCTGTCTGGTATCCAGCAGGGCTCCTATGAACTCTAGAGACTGAGTAGGATCTAAGTTGGATTTTGGGAAGTTTATGACAAGTCCCAAAAATTAAGGATACGCATTGTACGAAATAGGGAAATCCTGGCCTCTGGCTCTAATGGGGCTCGAATGAGCCAATTGTCCAAGTAAGGGAAGACGGATATTTTTAGGGTGCAGAGGAATGTTGCTACCACAGCCATGCATTTCGTAAACACTCTTCGTGCCGAGGCCAGGCCAAAAGGAAGAACTCTGTATTGGTAGTGCTTTCCTTGAAATAGAAAGCGAAGAAACCTTCGGTGGGTTGGATGGATGAGAACATGAGTGTACTCATCCTTGAGATCTAGAGAACAAAGCCAATCCTGACTCTGAAGGTATGGCAGTAGAGTTCCCAGAGAAATCATTTTGAATTTCTCTTTGAACAGGAATTTGTTCAATTCTCTGAGGTCCAAGATGGGTCTGTGTCCTCCTGTTTTCTTTGGAATAAAGAAAAAGGGGGAATAGAACCCTGTACCTTGTTGATGAATAGATCCTTCTTCTATCGCCCCTTGGGCAAGAAGCAGATTGACCTCGTGATCTAACTGGGAGAGGGGTCTGAGAATTTAACTGTTTTACCATTGTAGGAGGGGGCATGCTGAGGAAGTGAAGCTTGTATCCCTCTCTTACAATGGACAGAGTCCAACTTTCTGCTGTTATCTGCCCCCATCTGGGGGCAAAATAACCTAACCTTCCTGGAATGATGGAAGGCTCTGGTCCATTCAGGGCCAGGAAGACAAAGTTCTCTAGATGGAATTCAAAGCCCCTGTGAAGGCTGAGTCTGCTGAGCCGGTTGAGGTTTAGCAGTTTGTTTTTCTTTGTTTAGGTTGCTACTGACCCTTTTGGGCAGACTGACATGAACAATGCCCTGTTGGGTATAGGAGGGGTAGAACTTCTTTCTAGTGAAGAATGGTTTTTGTAGGACCTTTTCCTTGCAGGATCCGCTGTAGATTTTGATAATCTATCCAAGGTGAGATTATCAGCATCTAGCTCATTAGCTTTCTCTTGCCAATTTTTGCCAAAGAGATTCTCCCCAGTGCAAGGAATATTCCCCAATTTGTTCTGTACCCAAAGTTCCAAGTCAGATGCCTGGAGCCAAGCAATCCTACTTGCGCCTATGGCCCGTACCCGACGCCATCTCCAATTGGGGGACTGAGCCGGCAGAAGCCAGCTCCAGCAGGCAGAACTCGGCCTCTTCCCGCTGCTGCTCTGCCCAATCGGGGCAGGCAGCCAACCATTCATAAGGAGAGTGCCATTCCGGCAGAGGGCCCTTAGGTGGGGCACACAAAGCAAGTGATCAACCCTAACGTGCAAATAAGCAGCTTGACACCCTTGCCGAGAACATTGTCACCAACTACCCTAGCATAGTAGAGTACTCAGCTGCCTCTACTGCGCATGAAGACCCACCATCGTCCAAGCCCCAGCAACCAGACGGAAGGTTATAGTACCACAACACAGACTTGACGATATACCCACTACTGCTCTAAACGTAAGCATCACCATTTATATCTATTGCTGTTTATGTAAACTATAATTCTATTGTATGAAACTGATTACTGTGATAATTTTACACTACCTACCTAATCCTGTTCCTTAATTTGCACACTGTGTTAACCTTATGCTATCTACCCCCTCTGTCTACCTTAAGCCCATAGCCCTAACCTCCATCACTCTTCTCCCCTCTCTCAAGTACATTCCACAATATTCACCCAATAACTACTCTGCTAAGAGTTACCTAACCCCCAAAATGCATGCACCCATACCTCGCCTTTCAAATCTTTGGACCTTCCTCCTCCTACTACATATCACATCCCTCCTCCTCTCATACGCCCTGATACCAAACCACAACCCACCTATCCCAATAATCCACTCTCTCAGACACTCTATTACCCCAACTTATCTACTTCATACACACCCCAACCCCCACCCTCGCACATGCAAGCTCAAACCAATCAGACTAGACCCCAATCTTAACCTTAATACTCATCCAACCAACCCCCACCCCTCCCTCAAATGTGCTCTACTTAATGTCCGCTCAGCCAGAAACAAAATACCCTAATAACTGACCTTATATCAGATCATGACTTAGACATACTTTGCCTCACTGAAACCTGGTTCCAAGAATCCGACTCTGCCCTAATAAACCAGTTATGTCCCTATACACACTCAATCAATGTTTGCAACCAAATAGCTAACAGAGGAGGAGGAGTAGCTGTCATAACAAGATCCAACCTGCACTTCTCTAGGTGGAATCTATTTCCTCCCCGGGCATGGACTCTATCAGAGTCTCTAACTCTACCCTCTCACTCCACCTCATATACAGAGCACCCCAGTCTGATTCAGACCTCTCCATGATACTCGACATAGCCTGCTCCCCTCAACCCATCTCTTCACCCACTCATAATCCTGGGAGACCTAAATCTCCACTCTACAACCTCAAAACAGGCAACCACATTTACACAAGCAATGAATTCCCTCCAATTCACCCAAATAATTGAACAACCCACTCACTCTAGAGGTAACATTCTTGACCTAATATATATTTTTTTTAATTTATTTATTTAGCTGTATTTATATCCCGCTTTTCACCAGGTCAAAGCGGTCAATTGGGGGATACATTTAACACGAGGGGATATGAGACACATACGATAATACTTACAGGGAACATGGGCAATGGAGGGTTAAGTGGCTTGCCCAAGACCACAAGGAGTATAGGACTAGAAATCCCAGTCCCTCCGGCCTGAGATTGCTGTCCCCAGGTGGGACTTGAACCCCTGACCCTCCGGCCTGAAGTACCTTGTCCTAACCACTAGACCACTCCTCCCTTCAAACATTATCCCCCTGCAAACATTATCCCCTGAACAAATCACACACTCCATTCAACCCCTCCCCTGGTCAGACCACTCCCTCATCCTCTTCTCAATTCCCCAACTGCCTCCAAAAAAACCACCAACCACCCCCCCCCCAACATACCCGCAGATTTAAACAATTTAATGCCGCCAACTTCCTCGACCACAATACCTTGACCTACTCAACACCCAAAACTTGAGCCAACAGCCCCACTTTGCTGAATGGAATAAAATCCTCTCTGCAGCCTCTTTACTTCCACCAAAACAATACCCCCAAAAACATCGTACAAGAGCCCCTTGGTACGCCACAAAACTAAAAGATCTTAAAAGAGAACTTCGACGCCTGGAACGTCTCTGGAGACGCTCGCATGACCCAAATATTCACACGCTCTACACAACAAAACTTCGATCCTACTGCACTGAAACCCTAAACCACAGGAGAGAATATAATGAAAACGTGATCCAACGATCCCTCAACAAACCTAGAGAACTCTTCTCCATCGCCAAAACTCTAATAAGCGAACCCATTCAATAAGACCAGCCACTAAAAATATCCCCCCAAACTATAGCCAACCATCTTACCTCAAAATTCCCCCCACCCCCCTCAACAATTATCCCTCCTTTAACAGACGACCACAGTAACCAACCTCATACAACTACCCCCTTAAACACTTGGTGTGAATTTGAACCCCTATCACTGGAAAACATAGCTAACATCACTAAAGACCTAAACACCTCTACTTCCGCCCTTGACCCCTGCCCTGTCTCTTGGCTTAAAACCATAAGAAGCCACATTAGCCCATATATCCTTCATAATGTTCAAAACTCCCTCCTGACTGGCTCTGTACCTACACCCCTAAAATGCGCCACAATCCGTCCAATCCTCAAAGGTACAAAACCTGACCCCACCTCCCCAAACTCCTACAGACCTATCTCTAGTATCCCCTTCCTGGCCAAGATAACAGAGAAGCTAGTCCAAAACCAACTGGAGGATTATATTGACGAACACACTCCCCTCGATCTGTTCCAACATGGCTTCAAAAAGAACCACAGTGTTGAAACCCTTTTCGCCTCCCTTCTGGACTCCCTATACCTACACACCCAGAACCCCAACCAAGGATGCCTCCTAATATTCCTTGACCTGTCCTCAGCCTTTGATTCCCTCCCTCACCATCAACTCCAATCCAGACTCCATGAAATAGGACTAAGAGATACAACTCTAAAGTGGTTCCACTCTTACCTGAACAACCGTACTCAACAGGTCCGCATAGGGAATGACACATCCCTACCATTTACCCTACAACAAGGTGTTCCCCAGGGTTCAAGTCTCTCGGCACTCTTATTCAATATCTTCCTCCAACCAGTTTGCAAGATTTTCCAAAGCCATGGAATCTCATATCAAATCTATGCAGATGACATGTGCTTCACCCCTTTCAACCTAGTAACCCCTGACTTTACAAAGTTAAGCAATTGCCTTTCAAACCTAAAAACTTGGCTCCTACAGCACAACCTCCTAATCAACCAAACTAAAACAGAAGCCCTACAAGTGTTTACCAATACACCTCATATACCCCACCTACAACCCTTACTCTCAGTGACCTCACCCTTACCTTAAAAAAACAAGTAAAATACCTAGGAATCATACGCGACCAAAACCTCACCTTCACTGAACAAATAAAAAAAAAAGACAGCTAATACAATATATGCGAAACTACGCACCCTCCGAAACCTTCAACCTCTCCTGAATCCCGACTCCTTCCGTACTGTCTGCCAGGCACTCACACTCCCATCCCTTGATTACTGCAACCTTATCTACCAGGGCCTCCCTAAGACTAGCTTGCACCCTATCCAAATGGCCCAGAATACTATAGCTAGTCTCATCACAAATAACCCTAGACGATCACACATCACACCACTCCTCTATGATCTCCACTGGCTCCCCATCCAACACCGAGTTAAATTCAAAGTTATCACCCTCATTCACAAAATCATATCCAACAAGTCAGCCCCATGCCTCTCCCCACTCCTATCCAACTCCAATAACAGAACACGCCGCACCTCCACCACAAATCTCCTTACCATCCCAACCTCCAAAAGACATAGCAAGCAATCCACCTGTAACAGAACTTTCTCCCTCTATGCCCCTTCTCTTTGGAACGCCCTTCAATATGAACTAAGGAACTGCTCAGACCACATAGAGTTCCGGAAAAAACTAAAAACACACCTCTTCCAAGAACATTTTTCCCTATCACCATAGCCTACACCTGACAACCCCTCTCATATCCAACCCCCCTACCCCTAGCCTACATTCCTCACCTTCTAGCAACCCCCCAGTAACCGGTACAAACCGTTGTAAATAGTTGTCATTGCAAAAGTGCAAATCTATATAAATACTTGATTATTGAGAAATGTTCTGTTATATATACCCATGTAAATACTTGATCATTGTAAAAAGTCCTGTTATTATACACATGTTCAATGTGAGCAGTCGAAACACACTGCATTGTTATGTTTACTGTAAACAGTCTTGATTTTCAGAAAGACGGTATATAAAAACTGTTAAATAAATAAATAAATAGCAGAAGTTCTGCTTATGCACTCAAAACAATCAAAAGCTGCACGATTTAAGAATTTGGAAACATCCTGAGCATGTTTGATAAGTGCGAGATAATCTTGTCTCTTATCAGGAAGGAGAGGGCTCATAAGCTCTAGATCTCCTGTAACTTCCTGAACATCCCCACGTATAAAATGTAGGAACTAATCCTGGCAGAAAGCATAGAGGCCTGGAAGGTTCGACGCCCAAAGGCATCAAGAGTTCTACATTCACGTCCTGGAGGATTAGAAGCATGTCTTTTTGCACTCTTGATCCTTCTCATAGCTGACTCCACCACCATAGAATGGTGTGGCAGCTGAGTCTTTTGAAATCCAGGACAGGGAGGAACTCGATACATAGTATTGAGCCTACAAGAATGAGGTGAAGTGGTGAGAGGTGTTTCCCACATCCTTAGCATAAGATCATGCAAGATCTCATGAATAGGCAAAGTAGCTGCCTCTTTGGGAGCTTTAGGGTACTACAAAATCTCCAATTCCTTTGCCCTAGGCTCTGTCTCAGGAGCCACTGCAATGGAAAGACCTCGAGTCACGTCTTGGATAAAATCCTGGAAGGATATATCCTCTGGAGGAGACATCCGACGTTTAGGAGAGGAAGAATCCTCAGGAAGAAGTACTCTGGTATCGACAGAAATGTCAGAGTCTTCAGACTCTGAGGATTCAAAATATCTCCTGTCCGGGTAATCGTGCATCGCACGATGCCGGTACCGATCGAAGTCGGTATCGACAGGGTCCGATACTGACTTGCCCGTACCGGAGGGCAAAGCCTGCGTCGGAACCGGTAATGCACCTGCCGACGTCGATGCAATTGGCCCCAATACCAATGTCGGTGCCGGTACCAGTAGAATTGTCTGAAGCGGTTTCGAGGGCATCGATGCCGAGAGAAGAGCCGCCAGACTACGTTCAATAGCCAGGAACCTCTGGTCTATTGACGACGATGCCTGGGTATCGGTACCGAGTGAAGCGGCTGGTACCCCAGAGCATGGCACCAGGAGTTCTGCCGAGGTTGGGGCCTCGAAAACATCCTGGAGCCCCGATGTTGCTTTGGAAGCTGAAGCCTCCCGCCGGGGCAATTTTGCCGATGCGAGTCCCTAAAGGGCAACGCCAGAGGCATCTCGATACTTGGAAGGAGATCTACCCTTTGAGGACCGGCTAGACTTTTGTTTAGTTACCTGAGATCCATGGGAGGAAGACAAAGCCCTGGAAGATGTTGATGCCACAGATGCTGCATTGGAGGGAAAAGGGTGCTAAGTTTGCAGCTCGGTTTTGCTGGCCCCTCTTTGACATCATCCCACAGGCAACACACTCGGAGATAGAGTGGTCAGGACCTAAACATTTGAGGCACCACTCATGGGTGTCGGTGATGGAGATGGTACTGCCACACTTGGAACACTTTTTAAAACACGAAGTGGGTTTTTCCATAGTAAAGGAAAAATTGGGCCTAGTGCCCAAAATGGCGCGTGGCACCAAGGGAGTAGAAAGACTCCAAGAAAATTTTTTTTTTTTTTTTTTTTTACAAGGAAAAGAAAAGAAAAGAAGAACCAGCGGTACCGGTGTAGCGTCGAAGGAAGGCAGACGCGACCACAAAAAAGAATAAAAGGTATATTTTCTGTGGTGACAGGAAGTGCGACTTGACAGCTCCGCGGAAAACGAAGAACTGGAGAGAGACAGTTGGGAAAGGCGGGAAGGCAGCACGCAGGCACTGTGGGATGCTCCCAAAAACTTTCTAATTGGACAATGGGGAGCATTCCCACGCAGGCTCCGTCGGTACCGACGATACCGATATGTGAGGACTACATTCCTGCTTATTCCTGGAGATAAAAGATTAAAAAGTTATACCCCACTCAGCTGGACATCAGGAGGGACCCTCAGCATACAATGAGGAGGATTACAGATATCCAAAGGCCCTTTGAAGATAATTCAAGCCTACTAGATACTCTGCCAGGATTACCCCTACTACAACAGAGATCCCGAAGTACTCAACCTCTCCAGAGGGAAGATCCAGGCTTTACATATGGCCTCAGATGGTCTCTTGGCCTCTCTCTCAAGAGTCTCTATGGACCAGCTTCTTCGTTTGAAGAGAAAGTGACCATTATAGGGAACTGTTGCACCACAGACCAGAGCTATCATTGGAAAAATGCCAGGACTAGTAAGAACATAAGAACATAAGATATGCCATACTGGGTCAGACAAAGGTCCATCAAGCCCAGTATTCTGTTTCCAACAGTGGCCAATCTAGGTCATACGTACCTAGCAGTTTCCCCAAGGGACACAGGTTCCACAATGCTTGTATTGGTTCAAGCATTGATATCCTGGGTCCCTTCTTAATAATGGTTTATGGACCTTTCCTCCAGGAACTTGTCCAAACCTTTTTTAAAACCCAGCTACACTAACAGCCTTTACTACATCCTCCGGTAACAAATTCCAGAGTTTGATTACACGTTGAGTGAAAAAATATTTTCTTTTATTAGTCTTAAATAGTTTACCCTGTAGCTTCATTGCATGTCCCCTAGTCTTTCTATATTCTGATAAGGTAAACAATCGATCAACGTTTACCCGTTCCACTCCGTTCATTAATTTATAGACTTCTATCATATCTCCCCTCAGCCGTCTCTTTTCCAGTTTAAAGAGCCCCAACCTTTTTAGCCTTTCTTCATAGGAGTATCCTTCCATCCCCTTTACCATTTTGGTGGCTCTTCTCTGAACCTTTTCTAAAATCGCTATATCCTTTTTAAGATACGGCGACCAGAATTGCACACAATATTCAAGGTGCGGTCTCACCATGGAACGATATAGAGGCATTATAATATCTTTTGTTTTATTTTCCATTCCTTTCCTTATCATACCTAGCATTCTATTTGCTCTCTTGGCCGCCGCTGCACACTGGGCCGAGGGTTTTAACATGGTATCCATAATGACGCCTAAATCTTTTTCCTGGGTGGTGGTTCCTAATGTGGAACCTTGCATCGTGTAACCATAGTTTGGGTTGTTCTTCCCTAGGTGCATAACCTTGCACTTCAACACATTAAATTTCATCTGCCATTTTGATGCCCAGTCTTCCAATTTATCAAGATCCTCTTGCAATTTTCCACAATCCTCCTGGGTTTTAACAACTTTAAATAGTTTTGTGTCATCTGCAAATTTGATAACCTCACTCGTTATTCCACTTTCCAGGTCATTTATGAATATGTCAAAAAGCAGCGGACCCAGCACAGATCCCTGGGGTACACCACTATTCACCTTTCTCCATTGGGAAAATTGGCCATTTAGCCCTACCCTCTGCTTTCTATCTTTTAACCAGTTCCTGATCCACAATAGTACACTGCCTCCTATCCCATGACTCTTTAGTTTTGCCAAAAGTCTCTGATGAGGGACCTTGTCAAAGGCTTTCTGAAAGTCCAGATACACAATATCAACCGACTCACCTTTGTCCACCTGCTTATTCACTCCTTCAAAAAAAACATAACAGATTAGTAAGACAAGATCTTCCTTGTCTAAAGCCATGTTGGCTGTCTCTCATTAGGTCTTAACTATCTACATGCTGAGTAATTTTATTCTTTATGATGGTTTCTACCATTTTTCCCGGTACTGATGTCAGGCTCACCGGTCTGTAGTTTCCCGGATCACCCCTCGAACCCTTTTTAAAAATTGGTGTTACATTGGCGATCCTCCAATCCTCAGGTATTAGAGATGATTTTAATGATAGTTCACAGATTACTGATAGCAGGTCTGCAATCTCAAATTTCAGTTCTTTCAACACCCTTGGATGTATACCATCTGGCCCAGGTGATTTGCTACTCTTCAGTTTATCTAATAGTTGTAAGACATCTTCCCGATGTATCGATATTTCCTTCAATTCTTCCACACCTTTAAATACCACTTCAGTCATGGGTAACATCCCTACATCTTCCTCAGTAAAGACCGAAGCAAAGAATTCATTCAGTCTCTCAGCTATCGCCTTGTCGCCTCTTAGTGCTCCTTTAACCCCTTTATCATCTGATGGACCAACTGACTCTCTCACAGGTTTTTTGCTACAAATGTACTTGAAAAGGTCTTTATTTCGCGTTTTTGCTTCCGCAGCAAGCTTCTTCTCAAATTCTCTCTTTGCCTGCCTTATCAATGCCTTGCATTTGACTTGCCAGTGCTTGTGCTGTTTCCAGGTTTCATCGTTTGGCTCTTTTTTCCATTTCCTGAAAGATGCTTTTTTGGCAACAGCCTCTCTGACCTCACCTTTAAACCATGCTGGCAGTTTTTTGGACTTCCTTCCACTTTTCTTAAAGCGTGGAATACAGCTGGTCTGGGCTTCCAAGATAGTATTTTTCAACACCACCCAAGCTTGATGTACGTCTTTAACCTTTGCAACTGCTCCTTTTAGTTTTTTCTTAACTGTTTTCCTCATTTTATCATAGTCTCCCTTCCGAAAGTTAAAGGGTAGTACTGTGGATTTCCTTACTATCCCCTCCTCCACTAATTAAATCAAAGGTGATCATGCTATGATCACTATTGCCAAGTGGCCCCAACACCCTTATCTCTTGCACTACATCTGGTGTTCCACTAAGGACTAGGTCTAATATTGCTTCCCCTCTGGTCGGTTCATGAACCAGCTGCTCCAAGAAGCAGTCATTTATTTCATCTAGGAACTTTATCTCCCTAGCATGTCCTGTTGTCGATGCCAGGGTAATTGAAATCACCCATTATTATTACTGCACTGTAACTTTTGCTAGCTTCCTTGATTTCTTTGAGCATTTCATCATCCATTTGTTCATTCTGGCCAGGCGGACGATAGTACACCCCCACTGCCATCGCCTTCCCCTTTTTACATGGAATTTCAATCCATAGAGGTTCTACAGCAAATTTTGTTTCTTGCAAAACTTTAATCCTTTCTGACTCAATGCCCTCTCTAACATAGAGCGCAACCCCTCCACCAATTTGATCAGCTCTATCATTATGATATAGTTTGTGTACCCAGGTATCACAGTGTCCCACTGGTTGTCTTCCTTCCACCATGTCTCTGATATTCCAATCATATCTAACCTCTCGTTTAGTGCTATATATTCTAACTCTCCCATCTTGTTTTGTAGACTTCTAGCATTTGCATACAAGCATTTTAGAGACTGTATTTTATTCATATTAATTTGGCTATTGGTAGACATGGGTAATTTGGGATCTTTAAGCTCTGTCTGCTCCATACTCGAGGGCATTTGGGCTACTTTACTCTTTTTTGGAACCTCTCTGCTTTTTGTAGTATCCTTCAAGGATACATTCTTCCGAACCATGCGCTCTTGGGCGACTGTCGGCTTTCCCCTATTATCTAGTTTAAAAGCTGCTCTATCTCCTTTTTAAAGGTTAATGCCAGCAGCCTGGTTCCATCCCGGTTAAGGTGAAGCCCAATCCCTTCGGAAGAGCCCCTCCTTTCCCCAGAATGTTCCCCAGTTCCTAACAAATCCAAACCCCTCATCTCTGCACCATTGTCTCATCCACGCATTGAGACTCCGGAGCTCTGCCTGCCTTTTGGGTCCTGCGCGTGGAACAGGAAGCATTTCGGAGAACGCTACCCTGGAAGTTCTGGATTTCAACTTCCTACCTAAAAGCCTAAATTTAGCTTCTAGAACCTCCCTACCACATTTTCCTATGTCATTGGTACCGACATGTACCAAGACAGCAGACTCCTCCCCAGCACTATCTAAGACCTTATCTAGGTGGCGTGTGAGGTCTGCTACCTTCGCACCAGGCAGGCATGTTACCAGGCGATCCTCACGTCCACCAGCCACCCAGCTATCTACATGCCTAATGATCGAATCACCAACTATAACTGCTGTCCTAACCCTTCCCTCATGGGCACTTGGCCCTGGAGAAACCTCCTCGGTGCGAGAGGGGTTTACATCACCTGGAGGACAGGTCCTAGTTACAGGATCACTTCCTGCCACACCAGGGTGATGCTCTCCTGTCACGTGACCTCTCTCCTCCATGGCAACAGGGATGCTGCCAGACTGGAGGTGGGACTTCAGGGACTATATCCCTGTAGGTCTCGTCTATATACCTCTCTGTCTGTCTTATGTTTTCCAAGTCTGCTACTCTAGCCTCTAGAGAACGGACTCGTTCCCTGAGAGCAGAGAGCTCCTTGCACCTAGTGCACACGTAAGACCTCTCACCAGCTGGGAGAAAATCATACATGTGACACTCAATGCAAAAGACTGGAAAGCCCACATCCCACTGCTGGACTGCTGTCTGCATCTTAGTTTTAAGTTTGTGTTTAGATCTTTAAGTTCTTTATGTACTAAAGGGTGCTATGGATATTTATACCACTAAAACTGTACCTAAGAAGTTTAATATAGCTTGTTCACCTGAAGCTTAATTAATCTCAGGTCCTTAGTGTATGACTGATTTGGGTAATGAGCTTCACCTGAGAGCACCTCCTGTCTTAAGTTGTGCAAGTACCTATAAAGCTGTGATTATCCCAGGGGAGGGTGGGTGTGGGGAGGGAGGGAGGGATATAACACTTATTAAAAGAGGGCTGCAACACAGTACCCTGTCCTGTGCTGCTGAGGTAAGCTATATTCTAATTTGATTTAAATTATAGCTCTTTGCTGCTGCTAGGCTCTAACCTATTATGAAATTTAAACTACAAGCTCTCTACTGGATTCTAAATTTAACCAGAAAGCTCTCTTCTGTGTTTTAATTTGAAACTAAAAGTACTTTGCTGATGCTAGGCCCTGAGTGACTATGAAATTTAAACTACAGCTCTCTACTGGGTATGAAAGGTAACCAGAAAGTTCTCTTCTGTGTTTTAAATTGAATCTTAAACTGTTGCTACTAGGCCCTGACTGATTTAACAAAAAATAGTGGGTTCACAGATTAATTAGCTTTAAAAGAAAAAAAATTCCTTTCAGAAAAATTCCCAGAAGTATATACTCACAATTTCAGATTTCTCTCCAGAAGTAACAGCCCCCCTTTCTAGTCCTTCAAGAGGCTCATACTACCACTATGGGGCTGGAAGAGATTCTGCACCAGCACCATCTAGCAGCAGCCACCTAGGTGGAGTGCTACATGCCTTCTAGCCTCTGGAAGGAGGCTAGACTAAATGACTATTTGATTGTTCTCCTGAAAAAATCTGAAACTTTGAGAGCAAGGGACCAATAGCCCCAGGCCACCTGCAGGATGGTGGAGCTCTCACTCGAGGGCTAGTCTCCAAGCATGCATACAGCATTGCCAAAAAGCTGAAAATGGCCCATGCCAAGGCTTCTGAAAGATCTTAAAACCGATTTCCTCACATGCAGCACACCTCCCACCTCCAGGATGGTCAAATGCTTTATCACCACCATAAAGTGGACTTCCACCCCATGGGGCCAAAGGACTAATCTAGCCCACCTTGGTTGACGGGACAGATGGTAGGACCTAAGGAGCCACCATAACGTCCTGTAGCTGACAAAAAAAAAAAAAAGCAGATCCCACAGGGTTCCTACCCAGCACCTGGAGGAACCACCACTCTGTCCTCCTCAGACTTACCTTTCGATGGTCAGAATTTACCTTGAGGAACAAAAGGAGCGGGACACAATAGTCCACCATGGAGCAAATGAGATATATTTCAACAGAGAGGTAAGCCCGACACCTTCGTCAGGGGACAAAAACCTCTGAAATTATAGTAAAGAGATGATAAAAGTTATAAATAAATATAATCATATATATGCGTTAGTCATGAACCTTAAATAAAAAACTAAATTGAATAACCAAATTAAAAAACAAAGTATCTACCATACTAAACAAAAGTTTAGATGAACATCTACATACAGTAACACATATATATATGATTCTATTTATTTATAACTTATCTACATACAGTAACATATAAATGTAACTATAACTATTAGTAAAACAGTGTGTTTTATTTTATGTTTAACAAACAAAGTCATATAACAAACTGGCCTCTGCAGAGAACTAAGATCCATAAAAACCTAAAGTTAAAACACAAGAATAGAAAGAATAAATCAATAAATAAAATAGAAGAGTGCAGAGGAGACCTAATATCCATGGGGTAACTCACTAGCTGCTACTTCAAACAGTAAATAATATAGAACCTAAGAAAATCAAAACAATAACATGAAACAAGTGTTAAAAGCGGAGGAACAATGAAGGAGACTATTGGTATCATATGTATATAGAAGGACCAGAGCCCATAGGATTACATTTAAAATAAAGTGTGGTACAAAACATACACGCAGAAGCCACATCAAAGATCCCATCCAATTGAATACAGGAGGAGAACTGGGCACATTCACAAAGCTTTACTGTAGGGAGGAGAACCACGGAGATCTCAAACAGTTAATGGTATATTTAAAGACCATAACAGTCAGAGAATTATGTAGTAAGCCAGACTGTTATCCCGATGATCAAACTACAACAGGGTGAAATAATCCTATGGGCTCTAGTACTTCTATATACTGAGCCAGTTTTGCAGAAGCTGAGAAGCCTCTATTGAGCTAAGAACAAACCTTTCTATCTTCTCTGCTGGCTTAAAACTATAAATTCTAACTGTTGATTTTTGGGGGGAATTACTATTATAGCTCTTAACTGTGGTTTTGACTAAGCTGGGGGCATTTAGACTGCTTTCCTTATATAGGCTTACATCAGATATCGGTGTGTGCCCACGGTTCAGGAACAGCCTACTCTCCAGAGACACTTAGGTTCCCACCTACCCTACCCCTCACCCCACCCACCCCAGGGGCTACATTGCCTTTATAGTGGTCACATAAGTGCCATCTATCCTTTCTTACTTGGGTTAACAGTCCACATCATTTTCATCCTTTCTTCTTCATCTTCCTCTTCTGGGACTGCTTAACTAACATGTCATGTATTCAGTACAATAACTGCGGTACTTTCATTCCAAGATGAATCATTTGGAGCTTAAGAGCTTGTCCTATGTGCCTCAGGTCAGCTGCCATGCATGACGAACTGACTCTACTAAGGAAAGACCTAGCTGCCATGCATAAAGAAGTGACTTTACTTATGGCTGCAATGAAACGCACCTCTTCTAGGATACAAACTGAACAAAGTCCACCACCGCTCCCACAAAGAATCAAACACCCCAGGAACAAATGGATCACAGTGGGTTCTGGAAGATTGCAACCTGTAACAGAGACATCCTATACATCAAGTGATATCCCTGCATAATGCCTTCTCTGCCTTGGCTAATGAGGATGCTCAATCCAATGAAACTGAAGGGCCCTTAAATGAGTCAGACAATGCCCAATCTCCTGCTAAAGCACCAAATATGAAGAAAATCTCAAACAGAAAACTACTACTACTTGGAGATTCCATCATCAGAGGCACCAACTTGGGAACACAGTTCAAAGGAGAGAAGACAGTCATGCACTTGTGATGCCTCATTTTGACTACGCTAATTCCATACTACACGGCCTTCCGAAGAGCTCGCTGAACCCACTGCAGCTCACAATGAACACTGCAGCAAGAACCCTGTATGGAGCATCGAGAAAAGACCACATCACTCCGATTCTAAAAATTCTGTACTGGCTCCCTGTTCACTGCAGGATTGTCTTTAAGATCTTAACAATGACATTTAAGGCCATCAACAAATGCACGTCCATCTACCTCTCTGACCTCATGGGTGGAGGAGTGGCCTAATGGTTGGGGCAAGGTACTTCAGACCGGAAGGTTGGGGGTTCAAATCCCACTAGAGGACAGCAACCTTGGGCCGGAAGGACTGGGGTTTCTAGTCCCACAGGTGCTCCTTGTGGTCTTGGGCAAGCCACTTAACCCTCCATAGCACATGTTCCCTGTAAAATAGTTATCTCCAAGTTATAATGCCCTGTTCAATGTAATTTCAGTTTGTTCAATGTAAACCGCACTGATGCAGAATAGCGCGGTATATAAGAGAATGTAAATAAATAAAATAAATAAATAAATAATCCAGACCACCCCCCCAACAGGCTGAGGAGATCATCCGCCATTAACACTCTGCTACTCCCGAGAGCGATCACCAAATGCTCTAAGGCAGCGATGGCGAACCTATGGCACGCGTGCCAGCTGTGGCACGCGAAGGCCTTGCAGCTGGCACGCGGGAAGGTCCGCAATCAAGATATGCGGCATTAAAAAAAAAAAAAAAAAAAGCTGCCGCCGCCGGGGCCGGGGCCGCCGCGGCAGAATCGAGTGTGCCGCGGGGCCCCCCCGCCCAGCAGAGCCTGCCCTCCGTCCCCGGTATCACCTCTCTCAGCTGCCTCCAGTCACACGCGCCGGCTTTCAGAGCGCGAGGGGAGTTTCTCTGAAAGCCGGTGCGTGTGACTGGAGGCAGCTGAGAGAGGTGATACCGTGGACGGAGGGCAGGCTCTGCTGGGCGGGGGGCCCCGCGGCACACTCGATTCTGCCGCGGCGGCCCCGGCCCCGGCAGCGACAGCTTTCTTTGTAAAAAAATTTCGCTGGGGGGGGTTAGGAGTGGTGATGGGCTGGGGGGGTTAGGAGTGGTAATGGCTGGGGGGGTTAGGAGTGGTAATGGCTGTGGGCTGTTGGGGGGTTAGGACTGGTGATGGGCTGGGGGGGCTAGGACAGGAAATGGGCTGATGGGGGGTTAGGAGTGGTGATGGGCTGGGGGGGTTAGGAGTGGTAATGGGCTGGGGGGGGGTTAGGAGTGGTAATGGCAGGGGGCTGTTGGGGGGATAGGACTGGTGAGGGGCTCGGGGGGTTCGGAGGGGTAATGGCTGTGGGCTGTTGGGGCTAGGACTGGTACTGGGCTATGGGGGGCTAGGACAGGAAATGGGCTGATGGGGGTTAGGAGTGGTGATGGGCTGGGGGAGGTTAGGAGTGGTGATGGGCTATGGGGGGGCTATGGGCTCTGGGGGAGCTAAGTCTATATGGGCTGATGGGATTAGGACTGGAAGTGGGTTGATGGGGGCTTAGGACTGGTAATGGGCTATGGGGGGCTAGGACAGGAAATGGGCTGATGGGGAGGGGTTAGGACTTGAGGTGGGCTGTTGGGTGGGGTTAGGACTGGAAATGGGCTATGGGGGGCTAGGACAGGAAATGGGCTGATGGGGAGGGGTTAGGACTTGAGGTGGGCTGTTGGGTGGGGTTAGGCCTGGAAATTGGCTGATGGGGGGTTAACACTGGAGGTGGTCTGATGGGGTTAGGACTGGTAATGGGCTATGGGGGGTCTTAGGACTGAAACTGGGCTATGGGGGGCTGGGACAAGAAATGGGCTGATGGGGAGGGGTTAGGACTTGAGGTGGGCTGATGGGGTTAGGACTGGTAATGGGCTGTGGGCTGATCGGGGAGGGGGTTAGGACTGGCAATGGGCTATGGAGGGGGTTAAGACTGGTAATGGGCTGTTGGCTGATGGGGGCTGTCTGGTAATGGGCTATGGGGGGTTAGGACTGATAATGGACTATGGGGGGGGGGGGCTAGGACAGGAAATGGGCTGATGGGGAGGGGTTAGGACTTGAGGTGGGCTGATGGGGTTAGGACTGGTAATGGACTGTGGGCTGATGAGGGGGTTAGGACTGGCAATGGGCTATGGGGGGCTGACTGGAAATGGGTTGATGGGGGTTAGGACTGGAAGTGGGCTGATGGGGGTTAGGACTGGTAATGGGTTATTGGGGGGGCTTCAACTGAAAATGGGGTGATGGGGGGTTAGGACTGGAAAGTGGGTTGATGAGGGGGGGCTAGGACTGGTATTGGGTTGGGGGGTTGCTAGGACTGGAAATGGGTTGGGGGGCTGCTAGGACTGGAAATGGGCTGATGCAGGGACTAGAAGGGAATGGATGCTGGGTGAGGCTGGAACTAGAAGGGAGCTGGTGTTGGGGGAGGATTAGAATGGGATGGGGCTGGGAGAGTAAAATGGAGAGGGGAAAAATATTTTGTGTGGGAGGGATAAAAAATCTACAATTGGCCGGGTATTGGGAGAATAAGTGGGGATTGAGGATGGAGGGGTAAATTTTGAGTAGATGAAATAGGAATGAGGAAAGAGCAAAAGGAGAAAGATTAGTATGTTAAAGCAGATGTAGAGAGAGAATGGAAAAAACAAAACAAGACAGAAGAAAGGACAAACGGACAGCAGATGGAGAGTTAGCAGAAGACACGAAGAATCCAGAAGAAAGTGGCTGGAACAATTGCAACTGAAAAAAAATGCACAAAAGGTAGAAAAATATCTCTTTATTTTGAATTTATTAACTGGAATATGTCAGCTCTGGGAAATGTGCATCATTAATTTTTGCGCTTTGTTTAGTACAAGAGGAAATTAATTTATAGTTGTATTTCTACAGTGTTGTTGTATATTCCAAGTTTGGCTTTTGGGGTTCCCAGTTTAATTATTGTCTTCCTGTTTCTAAATTGTGATTCCTTGTTTGGTGATGGTCTGTTCTGCATGTGTAACTGAGCTGAGGTATTCTGTTTATATAATTCCTATTTGACATTGCCACTTGTTCTTTCCCCAGTAGGTCATGTATTGTTGTTCTCTGAAATGTATTGGTTTAATATTTGCAGTGTTGCCTTTTGATAGTTAGGGTATGGTGCTTTGTGAGTCCTGGTAGTGCTGTTAGGATACGGCGGGTTTGCTATGGGTTCTAAATGGGCAGCGTTTGTAGTAGTTCCTAATGTGCCTGGCGGTTGGTACTGGATTATAGTAATGTAGAAACCTTTTAGTCTTTCTTTATCCATATACTCATTAAGAGGCATGTTTACTAAAAGTTAGTGTATGGTAACATTATGCAAATATTTATGCAAATGAGGCACCTTATGCAAATGAGGCTTTAATTGACGTGCTGGCACTTTGAGGAAATTCTTTGGTTTTGTGCGGCAGTTTGGGCACTCGGGCTCAAAAAGGTTAGCCATCACTGCTCTAAGGCTACGAGAAACCGAGCATTCGCACTCTATGCACCTTCCTGCTGGAACGCCCTGCCACCAGACATCAGGGCCATCAACAACCTTCCCCAGTTCAGAAAAGCACTGAAGCACCATTTGTTTCTTCAGTACTTTCCCAATTCAGATGACATTACATAGCTACCCACACCACATGCCATAGCTACCCACACCACGTGCCCAAGCCAACCCCCCCCCGCCCCCAGAGTACCCACCTCACACACCTTTCAGATCGCCTAAGTGAACCCTCCCTCTGTAACCACCCCCTGTTGATATCCGATACTAACCTAGGTAACGATGAGCTGTCCACTACCATGTGACATACAAAATAGAATGTATAGTGTCACATTGTTTTGAATTGTAAATAGTGCCGAACTACATGTAGAACCTTGATACCATTTTGTATATAGTTTACACGTTATCCTTGTTTATACTCCCTGTTTTAATGTAAGTCCAATGTAGACCTTTCTACATTGCACAATTATGTTGCCTGTGAACCACACTGATGATAAATAGCGTGGTATAGAAAAAACATTAAATAAATAAATAAAATGTGCCTACCAGGCTCGACAGCCAGCAGGAATACAAACCAAGCTGTTGAAGTACTTAGTGCAAAATGTGAACACTCCAAACTTGATGTTGTTATCCACTTGGGCACAAATGACCTGGCTAGAAACAGTGCCTCTACAGTCCAAAAGGACTTCCAATCTCTGGGAGAGAAACTCAAACCCATTGTTAACATGTTGCATTCTCAGAGGTTCTGCCTGTTCTTGGTAAGGGGACAAAAAGGCTGCATCGCATTAACAGCTTTAATACATGGCTCCAGACCTGGTGCAAACAAGAAGGATTCAGATTTATTGGTGACTGGGGAAACAGATGGACCAACAAGAGACTATACAGTGCTGATGGACTACATCTCTCTGTCGCAGGGAAAAGAAACTTAAGTGAAAAATTCAGGCAGTATGTGGATTCGCAATTAAACTAGGAAAAGGTGGTGACGGATGTGGAAGGTCAAGACCTGCACGCCACCCCCTGCAAAAGCAGATCATCAGAAACAGCCACACTTTTAAACCACACATCAAAAACAAGTGGGAAGATGTGGGCAGAACAAAATCAATGCAAAATACACACAAGCCAGGTAAATGCTGGAAAGCAATGAGCACAAACGCGCGAAGCTTAGCCAACAAAGTTCCGGACCTGGAAGCCCTAATGGTGGAAATGGATTTGGACATTGTGGCCATTACAGAAACATGGTTTAATGAATCCCATGATTGGGATATAGCCATAGCTGGCTATAATCTATTCAGAATGGACAGAGAAAATGGAAAAAGAGGAGGAGTAGCCTTGTATGTCAAAAGCAATATTAAAGCTACTGAAATGCAGGGGACATGGGGAAAAGAAGAAATGCTCTGGATTGCATTGGAAAGAGGAGATGGCACTGTCATCCATACTGCTGTAGTCTACAGACCTCCGACTCAAATTGAAGAGATAGATAACGAATTGATTATAGATATTGCCAAGATAGCCACAAAGGGGGAAGCGATCATTTTGGGTGACTTTAATCTACCTGATGTGGATTGGATTACTCCTTCTACACATATGGAAAGAAGCAAAAAAGTTGTAGATGCTCTCCAAGATGCATTACTTAGACAAATGGTCATGGAACCAACCAGGGAAAGCTCAACGCTGGATTTAGTGCTCACCAACGGTGATAGCGTGTCGAATGTCTGCGTGAGTGCCCCTGTGAGCAACAGCAATCATTACATGGTGTGGTTTGAGATAAAAGCCAAGGTACAGGCCAAACATAGCAAGCTCAAAGTCCTAAACTTCAAAAACAATGACTTCAATAAAATGGCCGAGTACCTAAAGGAGGAGATGACAGGGTGGAAGGAGATAAGGGAAGTGGAATTGCAATGGGCTAAACTAAAGGTGGCAATAAAAGGGGCAACAGATAAATATGTAAGAAAAGTAAATAAAAACAAGAGGAGAAGGAAACCTATTTGGTTTTCCAAAGAAGTGGCTGCTCAAATAAAGGCAAAAAACACAGCTTTCACAAAATTCAAAAGCTTGCAAACAGAAGAACACAGAAATGAATACAGGATCAAACTCAGAGTCTAAAAGAGAAATAAGGATAGCAAAATCAAAGTCAGAGGAAAAGATGGCTAAAGATGTTAAGGGTGGTGACAAAACTTTCTTCAGGCATATTCAGGAAAGGAAGAAGATCAGAGTTGGAATTGCAGGACTCAGAAGTGCTGGGAAAGGTCTCGTGGAAAGTGACATAGAAAAAGCGAAATTACTAAACAAATACTTCTGCTCTGTTTTTACTCAAGAAAATCCTGGAGATGGACCAGCTGTGACTCCCAAATATAAAAATGGGAATAAAGTAGAAACCACATCATTCACAGAAGATGAGGTATTGGAACAACTTGCTAAACTGAAAGTGGACAAAGCCATAGGACCGGATGGGATACATCCCAGGATACCGAAAGAGCTGAGAGGTTCTTGCAGGGCCGTTAAAGGATGCATTCAACAGATCCTTGGAAAAAGGAGAGGTTCCTCAGGACTGGAGAATGGCTGATGTCGTACCTCTACACAAGAGTGGTGACAGGGAAGACATGTCAAACTACAGACCCGTGAGCCTTACCTCTGTGGCGGGAAAAGTCATGGAGGTGCTCCTGAAAGAGCGAATAGTTAACTTTCTCAAAACCAACACGCTGCAAGATCCGAGGCAACACGGTTTTACTGAAGGACGGTCTTGCCAAACAAATCTGATTGAGTTCTTTGACTGGGTGACCAAGGAACTAGATCAGGGGCTTGCGATGGATGTCATCTACCTGGATTTCAGCAAAGCCTTTGATACTGTTCCTCATAGGAGGCTTGTCAATAAACTCAGTAGCTTGGGGATGGGTCCCAAGATGGTAAACTGGATTAGAAATTGGTTGACTGACAGACGACAGAAGGTGATGGTACATGGAGCTCACTCGAATGAAAGGAAGGTGATTAGCGGGGGTGCCCCAGGGTTTGGTCCTGGGCCCGGCACTGTTCAATGTATTTGTGAGTGATATTGCTGAAGGACTGAATGGAAGGGTCTGTCTTTTTGCAGATGACAAAAATTTGCAACACAGTGGACTCCCCCGAGGGAGTGGATAACATGAGGAAAGATCTACAAAAGCTGGAAGAATGGTCTAATGCTTGGTAATTACTATTTCATGCGAACAAGTACAGTGTCATGCACTTGGGTAGCAGAAATCCAAGGGAAATGTACACGATAGGGGGCAAAAGGTTGGTATGCATGGTTCAGGAGAAAGACCTTGGTGTGATTATCTCTGATGATCTCAACATGGCAAAACAGTGCGACAAGGCGGTGGCAAAAGCCAGGAGGATGTTGGGCTGCATACAAAGAGGGATTACCAGCAGAAAGGAAGAGGTACTTATGCCACTGTACAGGTCGCTGGTGAGGCCTCACCTGGAATACTGTGTTCAGTTTTGGAGACCATATCTTGCAAAAGATGTAAAAAGACTGGAAATTGTTCAGAGGAAGGCGACCAAAATGATTTGGAGCCTGCGTAAGAAACCTTATGAGAAGAGACTTGAAGACCTAAATATGTACACTTTGGAAGAGAGGAGGGATAGGGGGAGATATGATTCAGACCTTTAAATACTTAAAGAGGAACGATGAACAAACAAACCTCTTCCAAAGACGGGGAAGCTGAAAAACTAGAGGGCATAACATGAAGCTGCAAGGTGGTAAATTGAAAGGCAATGTCAGGAAATCCTTTTTCACTGAAAGGGTGGTGGATGCTTTGAATGCTCTCCCGATGGAAGTGGTGGGGGCAAACACGGTGACGGAATTCAAAACAGCATGGGAAAAGCACGGCGGATCCCTTTTACAGCAACAGGATAAAAACAAAATAAACTGAACCATCTAACTTCTCAAGAAATAGGGGTGTCCTACATGGAGTGGTGGGTCCATCCCTAAACAAAAAGACATGGGGAGGGGTGGCCTGCACAGAGCGACAGTTGCACCTACTCTTGCCGTATTGCTGGGCAGACTGGATGGACCATGCTGGTCTTTATCTGCCGTCATTTACTATGTTACATATGATGCAGATAGTCTCCTTCATTGTTCCCCCACTTTTAACACTTGTTTCATGTTATTGTTTTGCTGTTTTTAGATTCTATATTATTTACTGCTTGAAGTAGTAGCTGGTGAATTACACCATAGATATTAGGTCTCCTCTGCATTCTTCTATTGTTTTATTTATTGATTTATTCTTTCTATTCATATGTTTTAACTTTAGGTCTTTATGCACCTTAGTTCTCTGCAAAGGCCAGTTCGGCATATGACTATCTTAGTGTTTTAATTTTGTTGTTAACAGTTTTACTAATAGTTATATTTACAATTATGTTTTACTGTATGTAGATGCTATGTAATATGTCATTTTAGGTTTATCCAGTATTCTTATATACACACACATACATATGTATGTATACATATATAAACACATCAAAACTTGTTATTTTTTAGTACAGTAGATACTTAGTTTGCTTTTTAATTTGGTTATTCAAATTTAGTATTTAAGGGTCTTGACTAAAGTATGATTTTATTTATTTATAACTTATCGTCGCTTTACTATAATTTCAGAGGTTTCTGTCCCCTGACGAAGGCCCTCCGGCCAAAACATGTGTCAGGCTTACCTCTCCATTGGAATATATCTCATTTGAAATAAATTGTGCCTCCATGGTGGACTTTTGTGTCCTGCTCCTTTTGTTCTTCGTGTCACTGCAGGAGTAG
This sequence comes from Ichthyophis bannanicus, assembly GCA_033557465.1. NCBI lineage: Eukaryota > Metazoa > Chordata > Amphibia > Gymnophiona > Ichthyophiidae > Ichthyophis > Ichthyophis bannanicus. The sequence continues at coordinate 158,860,472 of CM066034.1, forward strand.
TGTTCCTTTTGCTTCAGAATTTGCCTTGAGCCAGGGGAAGGCTGGACTCACATAAGAAAAGTAAGTGCAAAGGTGAAGCAGGGGTCGTGACCTCTAGTCACATGTAAAAAACACACAAAGCCCCTTGGTCCCCAAAAGGTGTGCCCAGCTCCCATATCCCTCCCCTTCCTTCTCTCACCTTCCATCTCACCTCGTCAGCATCTGCAGCTTCAAGAAGTCTTCTGTTGGTGGTTTTTGCAAAATTTTGCACATTTACTAACCACTGTTGAATTGCTAATGAGCTGATTTTTATGCTCATTTACAAATTAGCATAAAGCTTGCTAACAGCTACGCAAAGCATAGGATTTTACCATGCTGGCTTGTATACTGCTCTGGGAAACACCGTCAGTGAAGCAATTTATAAATATTCTAAATAAAATAAAACTAGCTATTTCATTCGCAATCACGTGCACTTTTTTGCTACTTTAACACAAATCAACACATTTGAGAAATCATTTGTTCGGTACACTGGACTCCATAAAACTGCACAGCTGCATTTCATTATCTGACTTGCTAAACCTAAGGAAGAGAAATATGCAAAGCTCAAATTTGTGTTAAAGTTCAATGCCACTTGCTCATGGTTCACACTAAAATCTTTACCAGATGTATCTCAAATTTTGATTCAAAAGCAAACTCTACAGCTCAAGACAGAAGCATCATAAAATCACAATTATAGCTACCAACGTGCATTATTAGTAACTAGGTTCCACTGCATGAAATTGAACTTGTGGCAAACTAATAGTGCATGAATTGTGTTTACGCATGCTAAAACATTAGCAAACAAGTACATTTTCACCTAGAATTCTTAAAGATTTGTAAAAGAAATAGTGCCTACATGCGTCAAAGAAAGGAATGCTCATATCTCTATTACATGCAAGAACTTTGTCATTCAAATACACACTTCTTGTTTTTCCCCCAACACAGAGTGTAGAAAGGAAGTTTGTAAAAGAGCTAGCAATACCTTTACAAAAGCAAATAAAGGAAATATAAAAAGAATGGAACCAAAAAGACCTATTTACATCTTAGCAGCTCAGGCAAAAGAAGAATGAAACCAGATATACAGATATTTTTATCTATAAAACCCATACAGAACAGGATTCAAAGATTTTTCTTAAGCTTTTAAAAAGGAAGAAAATAATTCACAAATTAGGCCCGACTACAGCAATTCAATAATTCTGCTTTCCAAAGGATACAAAGTTCATAGTAGCTCTTTGGAGAGAGCATGGATGTCCGGAGCTCACCAAGCATATTGGAAGCATGTTTTAGAGCATCCATCAGCTTATTTTTGTCCTATAGGGAAATAAATAAATATGATGTTAAGGTGTCATGCATACACATTATATACTTCTGACAACATTATAGTAAAACACCCTCTTGTGTAAGGTGACATTTTACTTACCGGATAAATGTCCTTTCCTGGTGTCCTGCTAGACCAGTCTAGACACGTTGGCTCTGTTCCCCTATTAGCAGAGGTGGAGACAGAAGAAAAATTCAGTAGATTTCTTATGACCTCATCCTACTGCTATAGCAGATGACATTTCAGTATTTGTAACCAAGCTATGGTCAAGAATCCCTGACTGCACACAGCCTCAATGAGGTTAATATGGAACAACAGAACAAGGAACCATGATTATTTGCAGAACAGTCTATGAACAGAAAGTCTGTCAAGAATGTTATGGGCCTAAAGGGCCAAACTGTAGAGAAAAATAGCAGATCACAGGGACATGTCCTAGACTGATCTAGCAGGACTCCAGGAAAGGACATTATCTGGCAAGTAAATTGTCACCTTCCATATTGTCCTGCCAGACCAGTCCAGATAAGTGAGATGTATTAAAGCTACAACGCCACTGGGCGAGAAGACACAGCAGCTTTTAAGATCTCTGCACCAAAGCTGCGTCTGTTCAAGCTTGGACATCCAAGCGGTAATGTTTGACAAAATTGGAAAAAGTCATGACCATGTTGCCCCTTGACAAATGTCTAAGGGAGCAATCAAGTCATGCTCCAACCCAGAAGGAAGCCTGCACACAGGTAATGTCACAGATAGGCCGAGGTTACCATCTCCTTTATCCAGCAGCCCAGAATAGGCTTCATAGAAACACGATGGCAGAAAGAGACCATATGGCCTATCCAGTCTGCCTTTCCATACCAACTAATATAGTCCCTTTTTTCCTTTCAAGATCTTCTGTGTTTGTCCCATGCTTTCTTGAATTCAGACACTGTCCTGGTCTCTACTAACTCCACTGGAAGACTATTCCATGCATCTACCACTCTTTCCGTAAAGAAATATTTTCATATATTACTCCTGAGTCTATCCTCTTTCAACTTCATCTTAAGCCCCCTTGTTGCAGAGCTCTCTTTAATTGGTCACATAAACCATATGGAGACCTGCAAGAGAACAAAAAGCCAATCCGAGCTTCGGAAGGAATTGATGACCTTCAGGTCCTGATGAAGCACCCTCCTAACATCCACCAGGTGAAGGTCCTCATCTGTCCTCTGGAACTGTTCCTTTTAGAAAGGAAGGTAGACAGACCACCTGATTGGCATGAAAAGATGAAACCACTTTGGGCATGAAAGGAAGGAAGGACAGGTTGAAAGCACATGGCCTCCACTGAGAATACAGATAGGGATCCCTGCATGACAAGGCAATTTCGAGATGTGGTCTGCTCGGCAAGACATAACCAAGATGACTGCCTTGAAGGACATACCTTTAAGAGTAGCCAGGCTCACAGTAATGCCCGAATAACTATGCCAAGATCCCATGATGGATTAAATGACTGCAGGGGAAGATGCAAGTGCCACAAACCCCCGATAGAAGGGCGACATCAGGGTGCAAGGCACAGAATGCGTGCAAGGCACAGAACGCCTGCACGGCCCCCTAAAATACAACAAGGCCACCACCTGAACCCATCATGGAACTAAGGGAGAGGCCCTTGTCAAGTCTGTCCTGAAGGGAGGCAAGCAAGAATGGCAAGTTCACTGCACTAGGGCCGACTCGATGATCACACCCAGCAGTGCTCAAACTGGCACCAGATGCACATGTAAGCAAGGAAGGAAAAACCAAACACGAACAAGAGCTCCTGCTCGCAGGAAAGGCTTCAGAAACACAAACAGCAAGCAGAGTTGAGGTCACTTGCACTTTATTGATAATACAAACCCCGACGCATTTCAGCAGATACCTTCATCAGGGGGACTAGAGGACTGCAAACCAAAAAAATTAAAATTAAAACAAAAAGCTCAAAGAAAAACAACAAATTTAAAAACACAAATATAAATAATCATGAACAATATAAAAACCACATCTGTAAATGTGATATAAAGACAATCAGTGTACTCACAAATTGTATTATATCAATACATTAGATGAAGCGCATAGAAGTATGTAAACGTATGGCTCAGAACCAATATTGCAGGTGATAGTGCTGAAAAACAATATCATTAAAATACAAGAAGGTAAAATTGTGCAAATAATGAAACAAATAAACAATGAAATGAAAAGCTATGGGAAACCTAGACCCCAAGAGCACAGAAAAATGATTAACAGCAACTATGCACATGTAAAATGTGATCATTGTACAAACCCCCATTTGCTAAACACAATCATTATTAGTATAAAAAATGGGATAAGAAATAGACACCATAATACCATAGTATTCAAAAAATGTTATATATAAAAATATAATGCAACTATAAGGAACTACCTATATTGCAAACCATATGTAAATAATCTATATTGAGGTAGCCCATAAATTACAAAGAGGTACTTTATGATATAATATGAAAATATTGGTTTGAAAGACTAAGAACAATTTCATCACATTTATAAACATAGCATACAAAACCGAATCCAGAAGTAGTGTAAAAAAAAACAGACTCTTACGATGAATAGCCAATTAATGTTAAAAACGCTGAAAATAGCGCGCTTAGGAACATGTGTGTGGATCCCACATACTAACCAAGCTGCACTAAAATAGTAAAAGAACTATGTAGTGCCGAGGTATAATCCCATGGAAACCAGTATTTTACAATCATAAACTGAAACTCTTTATTAGAGCCGAATAATGAAAAAGCTATATTATGCTGTACTCAAAAGCGGTGCTATGGACTCAAACTGAAACTCCTCCAGAATCAATTAGTAAAGAACTTTATATTGCTGTATTGGCAGACTCTAAATATCGTCGTGTCAGCAAGCGCAAACTGAAAATCTTTTTTTGGAACCCATCGCTCTGTAATCATAAACTTAAGCCCTTTTCCCTTACGTTCGCGAGCGCAGTGCGCAGTTGTTTTAAATGGTTACACAACACAATACTGTAGATTTCATTTCTTTAGCTATTTAGCTCTGGAAAAGGGCTTAAGTTTATGATTACAGAGCGATGGGTTCCAAAAAAAGATTTTCAGTTTGCGCTTGCTGACACGACGATATTTAGAGTCTGCCAATACAGCAATATAAAGTTCTTTACTAATTGATTCTGGAGGCGTTTCAGTTTATGAGTCCATAGCACCGTTTTTGAGTACAGCATAATATAGCTTTTTCATTATTCGGCTCTAATAAAGAGTTTCAGTTTATGATTGTAAAATGCTGGTTTCCATGGGATTATACCTTGGCACTACATAGTTTTTACTATTTTAGTGCAGCTTGGTTAGTATGTGGGATCCACACACACATGTTCCTAAGCGTGCTATTTTCAGCGTTTTTAACATTATTTGGCTATTCATCGGAACAGTGTTTTTTTACACTACTTCTGGATTTGGTTTTGTATACTATGTTTATAAATGTGATGAAATTGTTCTTAGTCTTTCAAACCAATATTTTCATATTATATCATAAAGTACCTCTGTAATTTATGGGCTCTCTCAATATAGATTATTTACATATGGTTTGCAATATAGGTAGTTCCTTATAGTTGCAATATATTTTTATATATAACTTTTTTATATATAACATTTTTTGAATACTATGGTATTATGGTGTCTATTTCTTATCCCATTTTTTATACTAATAATGATTGTGTTTAGCAAATGGGGGTTTGTACAATGATCATATTTTACATGTGCATAGTTGCTGTTAATCACTTTTCTGTGCTCTTGGGTCTGGGTTTCCCATAGCTTTTCTTTTCATTATTTGTTAGTTTCATTATTTGCACAATTTTACCTTCTTGTATTTTAATGATATTGTTGTTTTTCAGCACTATCACCTGCAATATTGGTTCTGAGCCATACGTTTACATACTTCTATGCGCTTCATCTAATGTATTGATATAATACAATTTGTGAGTACACTATGATTGTCTTTATATCACATTTACAGATGGTTGTTTTTATATTGTTCATGATTATTTATATTTGTGTTTTTAAATTTAAGTTTATTATTTTTCTTTGAGCTTTTTGTTTTAATTTCAATTTTTTTGGTTTGCAGTCCTCTAGTCCCCCTGATGAAGGCATCTGCCGAAACGCGTCGGGGTTTGTATTATCAATAAAGCGCAAGTGACCTCAACTCTGCTTGCTGTTTGAACAAGGGAGGAAAAGCCTCGCCTCACTTTCAGTAACATGAAAATCACAGCAGGGGGAACAGCCTTTATGTGCTTTGCAATGCCTTCCAAGAGGCATTACAAATCACATAAGTGCCATGAGAAGGGAACTGGGTCATCTAGCAGGGCCAGCCCCTGCCTAAAGAGCCCCCTAGCTGATGGAAGGTACAAGGGAGGTTCTTGGAGGAGGCACATCAGATCTTCATATCATCATTTCCATGGTCAGTCCAGCACCATCAGAGCTATCGGGCACAGATGGTGCTCTGTGCGGCGAAGCACTCATCCTATGAGAGGACAAGGAGAGATTGCATACCACAATTGTCGCCTTCAGAGATTCTGGACAGATGGTGTCATCCCGAGATCAAGGGAGTGGCAACTGAGTCCACTTCTGTGCTATCCACTCTTGCAATATGCTGTGCTGAGAGGTTAGGAGATTGCTCTCCATCCAGAAAAACAAGAGGGCAATATCCAGAGTCACCCTAAAACTCTTCATACCCTCTTGTCTGTTGACAAACTACTGTCGTGGCATTGTTCGAGAATATGCAGGCTGTTCTGCCCCAGAACAAGGCCCAGAGATACAAGAGGGCCAAGTGAATCCCCCCCTTCCTCTTCCCCCTTCCCGAGTCAGTTGATGGGCAATGCCACTTTGACTGTTCCAGCAGCTCTGAACCTTCTACCCCTCACAATGGGCATCAAAGCCGAATAGGCGGATGTCTGTTGATAGAAGCAGCCACGGGGGATTGTCCAGGAGAATGCCTTTCAATGCCCTTCGTTCCTACCAAAGGAGGCTGGCTGCCACCAATGAGGGAAGGAGAAGCCTGAACTCAAAGTTAAACAGGAGGGTCTGGAAACCTCTCGATCTGAGATGTTTCATCAGAAGGTTGCTGGAGTAAAGGAAAAGAATTACGGAGAAGGCAAACCAGAAGCTGGGAATTCCAATCAGCTTGCGTGTCGCCACACCCCCACCCCATCAGAAGGTGGGCTGGCTGCTATAGTGCCTGCTGAGAAACTCCAAGAAGCGATGGAAAATGGCCAGTAAAGCGAGAGGAAGAATCCAAGGCGAGGCACTGTCCTCTTTCACAGTCGTCCCAGCTGTCAACTGCTAATAGGGCAACAAAGGAAGGGTGTCCTTGTTCGCCGACCGCAACGAGGGGGGGGAGGGACCTCTGAGGTATTAGAAGCCTTCATCCAGGAATCACAGAGAGTGTCCAATTAAGTAACTGCATTGGCAGAGACCAGGCAGACTCCTCTTGTAGATGACATGCGCCTGTCTCAAGTAGAATGGCCTCTGAGGACTGCCAGCATTCCTCTCTGTGGATTCAGCTGATGTGCATTAGCAATAGCCATGCTCTGGTGAGTGCGCCAGAGGTATGGGCACACTGCCACATGGTGCAGACGTGCCCAAGCAATGAACCAGTGCATGCTAACACCATAGGCTGAGAACGCACACATGCACAAATTTCCGCACATCCCAATGCTTGAAGTGCCATAAGTGTGTTAACTCTGAGCCAAACACCTCCAACAGGTGCAGACAGCAAGAGCACGAAGAGAAAAAAAAAAAAAAACCCACACACATGCCTAGCCAATGATTCCCTGAAACGGTCCTGAGCCCAACAGTCAAACTGCCCAGGGGACGAGATTGGGTTGCTTCACAGGAAAAGATCCGTCAATCAGAAGGAACTTAAAACTAGTACTCACCCCAAGAAGTCCAAAACAGCAACCATGCTGGGCTCAGCACTACCCCCTTACTGCTAGGTCAGGCAGGCACATAACTTTGAAGAATCTTTGCTCGAATCTTCAGGGGAGAACAGGAGGGGATGGGGCACTGAGACTGTGCTAGGAAAGGTCTTGGTCCAACAATCCTAGCTGTTTAACTGGCCCTTAACCAGATAAGGACAGGAAACTGAACCAATATCCCTTTCTCTGCGTAGGCAATCCCAGGAGAGCACTTTTTTTTCCATAGGAGACCCTTTGGGAATCTTTCCTTGTTTAGCTCCAGTGAGCAAGTCACCCCAGAGAGCTGTTGCTCCCGAGCTAGAACAGATTTTCATCAGAGTTGCATCCACCACCAACTGGAGACAGAGAAACTCTGAAGCAGCAGGATGAAGTCATAAGAAACCGCTGGATTTTTCTTGTGTTCCCTAGCAGCAGAGATGGAGACAGAACTCACTTGTGTTGACTGGTCTAGCAGAACGATATGGAAAGAATATGTTATTAACCTCAAAATACCAACTTGGCTTCTTTTCAATTATATTTTACCTCGATTAGGCTTATTCTTGTTCATCTGAGATATTACAGAATGTTTTACTTCTTACTGCTCTTCATATTTTGGACAAATCGATACACCTAAATGATTATAAAACAGAATGTCTGGGATTTTTTAAACAAAAACACACACACTTTTAGGACAGGGAAAGCCAGTGAACCATGAGCAGTATATACTGCATTTTGCCTTATGGTAGGCCCAGATTTACTACCCGCACCCAACTCCAACAACCAGCAAGAATTAACAGCACTGTGAAGCAAGATCATAAGATGAGGGAAGGATTCCTAGCCACTGCACATCACTGCCACCCTACTGGCTAAATCTGCACACATACTATATTGCAAAGGAGCCACAATCTATTGTCCCCAGCCAAGAGACTGTCCCTGAAATGGCCGGGCAAGGACAGAGGAAGCAACACAAAAATGATGGGGGGGGGGGGGCAAAACAGACTCCCTTTAAAAAAATTATTTATAGAAATGCGTTCAAGGTCATTTTTCAGAAGTTTGCTAAAATGAAATAGTAATTAGATCTTACCTGCTAATTAGTGTTCCTGAAGGAACGACAGTCCAGTCCCTTTACTTCTGGGTTACGCAACCCTTCCAGCAGCTTGGAGGCTGAGCCCAACCTTTTTGGGGATGGAGCAGTATAAATACCACTGGGACCACCCACCAACTCCAGTATTCGAATGAAAAAGCAGACTTATCGAACTTCCATCCAAAAACCTCATAATGAAATATAAACTAAGTCTAAACTAATATCTCAATAATCTATCCAATAGGCATTATCAATTTTTTTTTTTTTTTTGGAAAGTATAGGGGAAGGAGAGGAGGAATGGCAACGGACGGAGGAGGTGGCTGCTTCTATCCAACCCGGCCTTCCCCTGCACTCCCTCCCGCCGAACCGGCTCTGCGCTCGGTCCAATGCTCCTCTATGAACATGAGGTCTTAACAGTTGCCGGAACCGGGTGGGATCAGGGACTGGACTGTCGTTCCTTCAGGAACACTAATTAGCAGGTAAGATCTAATTACTATTTCCTTATCGTCACTCCAGTCCAGTCCCTTTACTTCTGGGATGTACCAGAGCAGTTCAACCCTGGGTGGGATCCGGCATACCGGCCCGAAGAACCGCTAGACCGAAACAAGCATCCGCCGTACTCTGCACGTCCAGTCTATAGTGTTTGGTGAAGGTATGCAGCGAGGCCCAAGTCGCTGCTCTACAAATATCCAGCGGGGGAACAAGACTGTATTCCGCCCAAGAGGTCGCCTGTGCCCGAGTGGAGTGAGCCCTCAGACCCACCGGGACCTGCTTCCCCTTCAGGATGTAGGCGGAGGCAATCGCCTCTCTAATCCACCTGGAGATTGAGGCCTTGGCGCCGCCTCACCTTTGTGCGGCCCTCCGAACTGAATGAACAGTCGGTCGGACTTTCGGAATGGTGCTGTGCGAGCTAGGTACCGTTTCAAGGCTCTCTGGACGTCTAGCAGACGCAGTTTGCTATCCCTACCTTCCTGCCCCTTGGCCGAGAAGGCCGGCAGGGTGACTGTCTGGTTTACATGAAAGGGAGAGATAACCTTGGGCAAGAAGGAAGGCACTGTGCGCAGAACCACCTTGTCCTTTAGGAAGGTCAGGAAGGGAGGCTGGGCAGACAGCGCCTGCAATTCCGAAACCCTCCTGGCCGAGCAGATAGCGACCAGGAAAACTGTCTTTAGGGTTAGATCCTTTAAGGAGGCTCTCTTCACTGGCTCAAAGGGTTCTCCGACCATGGCATTCAGCACTAGGTTAAGGTCCCAAGAGGGGATGACCGCCCTTCGTTGAGGGCGTAGCCGACTAACTGCTCTTAAGAACCTGGAGACGTCCGGGTGTTCCCCTAAGGGTTTTCCACGGACCTTGCCTCTATAGCAAGCGATGGCCGCTAGCTGGACCCGCAGGGAGCTATGCGCCAAGCCCTTATCAAATCCTGCTTGCAAGAATTCCAGGACCTCTGAGACAGAGGCCGAAAGAGGTTTCCGACGATGCTCTGCACACCAGGCTTCGAATATGCGCCAAACCCTTACATAGGATAGACAGGTCGAGCGCTTCTTAGCCTTCAACAGCGTCGAGATTACTGCTCCTGAGTAGCCTCGCTTTAGGAACCGCGCCCTCTCAATAGCCAGGCCGTAAGCGAAAATCGATCCACGTGAGGCATCCGAACCGGACCTTGCCTCAGCAGGTCCCTTTTGCAAGGGAGCCGCCAAGGAGGGTCGGCGACCATCCTCACCAGATCCGCATACCAGGGGCGGCGAGGCCAATCCGGAGCTATGAGGACTACCAAACCTTGGTGAGACTCCACCCGCTGTAGAACCTTTCCGATCAGGGCCCACGGAGGGAATACATAGAGCAGGCCTTCGGAAGGCCACTTTTGTGACAGGGCATCTAAGCCCTCAGACATTCTTTCCTTCCTTCGGCTGAAGAACCTGTCTACCTTGGCTGTAGAGAACCGCGCCATGAGGTCCATGACTGGGAGACCCCAACGGGCCACTATCTGGTCGAAGGTCTCCTGTTCTAGTTCCCACTCCCCGTGGTCTATCTTGCATCTGCTGAGGAAGTCGGCTGTGACGTTGTCCTCGCCCGCCACATGCTGAGCTGAAAGTGCCAGCAGTCTGGACTCCGCCCACTGGAAGAGGGCGTCCGCCTCTTTCTCCAGGGCAGGACTGCTGGTGCCTCCCTGGTGGTTGATGTAGGCCACTGCCATGACATTGTCGGAAAGGACGCGAATTGCTTTTCCTTGGACTAAAGCCGTGAACGCCTTGAGCGCCAGGGTGACGGCCCTCAGCTCCAGTCTGTTGATGGGCCATTGTGATTCCAACGGTGTCCAACGTCCCTGGACGAACTGGTCCTCGCAGTGTGCTCCCCAGCCTAACAGGCTGGCATCCGTTGTCAATAGTAACCACTGATGAGGTTCGAGGGACATCCCGCGGTCCAAATTCCTTGGACATCGCCACCAGTGGAGGGACTGTTTGGTCCGCGGAGCGCAAGGTAACTGCATTGCCAGAGGTTGATGCTGAGGAGACCATCGACGTAACAGCGCCCGCTGCAGCGGTCGCATGTGCGCCCTGGCCCATGGGACTACCTCTATCGCCGCCGCCATAGTTCCCAGGACCTGAAGATAATGCCACGCCGAGGGATTTCACCTGCCGAGAAACTGCGTGACTAGAAGCCTTAGCTCTCTTGATCTTGACCGAGACAGGAATACCCTGCCCCTGTGGGTGTCGAACCTTGCTCCGAGGTACTCGAGTTCCTGAGAGGGAGACATCCTGCTCTTTAGGCGATTGATGACCCACCCCAATTCTTCTAGAACCTGAACCACTCTGGCCGTTGCCGCATGACTTTCCTCTTGCGACTTCGCTCGGATCAGCCAGTCGTCCAAGTAGGGGTGCACTAATATTCCCTCCTTCCAAAGGAAGGCCGCCACTACCACCATTACCTTGGTGAACGTCCTGGGGGCCGTAGCTAGGCCGAAGGATAGGGCCTGGAACTGAAAGTGGCCTCTTGGCACTGCGAATCTCAGGAATTGTTGATGGGACTTCCTGACCGGGATATGAAGGTAGGCTTCTGTCAAGTCGAGTGACGTTAGGAACTCCCCTTCCCTTACGGCCGCTATGACTGAGTGTAGGGTTTCCATCCAGAAGTGTGGCACCCTGAGGCAGCGGTTGACCTGTTTTAGATCCAGGATCGGTCGAAAGGAGCCTTCCTTTTTTGGTACTACGAAGTAAATCGAGTACCGACCAGAGCCGCACTGGTCTGGTGGTACAGGGACCACCGCCCCTAGCGCTATTAGGCGGGCAAGAGTCGCCTCTATTGCCGCCCTCTTTGCTGAAGAACCGCAGGGAGACTGAACAAACGCTGGAAGTATTTGTTTTGAGAATTCGAGAGCATAACCTTCTCTGATCACCTCTAGGACCCATTGGTCGGACATGACTCGGGACCAGGCGGGAAGAAACAGCCTCAGGCGACCGCCTACCGGCTGTCCTTCCTCCTGGACCCCCGTCATCTCATTGTTGTTTTCTGGGTCCTGGGAAGGAGGAGGAGGAGGAGGCACCAAAACCCGTCCTGCCCCCCGAAAACCTCTGAAGCCTTGTCCCTTCGAGGGAAAACGGCCCCTGGGAAAGGAGCCTGACCTGGCTGGGCGAAATCTCCGCAAGTCCCTAGGCTGGGAGCGCACTGGGGCTAGAGGGCGCCCTTGCTTTGGTCTATCTTCCGGGAGTCTGCCTCCCTTAGACTCACCCAGGTCCTTAACTAGCTTCTCTAAGTCCTCCCCAAATAAGAGTTTCCCCTTAAAGGGGAGTCGGCTCAAGCGTGTCTTCGAGGAAGCGTCAGCTGCCCAATTTCGTAGCCACAGATACCGCCTAGCCGCCACAACCGAGGCCATGTTCTTGGCTAGGCTTCTAATGAGGTCATACTGACTGTCCGCCAAGTAGGCCGCTCCGGATTCCACCTTAGCTGAGTTGGCCTGTATCTCGCCCGTTGAACCCTCTGCTTGGAGCTGTTGGGCCCACCGTAAACAGGCCCGAGCCACCCAAGCTCCGGACACGGAGGCCTGCAAGGCGAGAGCGCTTACATCAAAGGCTTGTTTCAGGAGCGTATCCAATTTCCTGTCTTGCGCGTCTTTTAAGGCCGAACTGCCCTCCACTGGTATCGTCATCTTCTTAGTAACTGCTGATACCGCTGCATCCACTCTGGGAGATCTTATCAGCTCTTTATCTGCCTCTGGGAGCGGGTATAGACGAGACATGGTCCTGACTCCCCTTAAGTTTGATTCTGGCTGGTCCCATTCTTCCTGGATCATCTGGTGCACGACCCTGTGGACAGGGAAAACCTTTTGGGATCTCCTGATGGCCTGGATTAAGGGGTCCTCCAACGCTTCTTCCTGCGATGGCGTGTCTGAGGCCACATTGAGAACTTTTAGGGACTCATTAACGCCGGGAGCTCCTCACGGCGAAAGACTCTCACTATCCGTGACTGATCTTCTTCCGGGATCTCTCCTTCCTCCAGCTCCTCTTCATCCTCCTCCAAGTCTTTAACCGAGCTATCCTCCTCCTGAGTATCCTGGGATAGAGATGTTAGGAGCTCTTCGCCGCCCAGACGTGGGCGCTTAGCAAGGATACCGGCTTCCTGATTGGTAGCCCCGAGGGCTCTAGCTGATTTGTCCTCTGCTGGCGGGGCAACCTCTTCTGCCCCCAGGCCCTGATTACGTAGGCAGTAGGCCTGATGGAGCAAGAGGATGAAGTCAGGCGAGAAAAAATCTCCGGACCCCCCAGCACTAGAGTGGGGGGAGGGTAGAGGCAGAGGGGGCATAGGCAGGTCCGTAGGAGTGGAGATAGGAAACTGGGACCCCCCTTCCCCTTCCAGAGGGTCTCCTGATCCCTGGGAGGGCTGCGACATGGCCAGGTTAATCTCCTGTTCCACTGATGCGGCCTCCGCGGCACAGCTCCTGCAGATTCCTGTCTCTGCGGAGGTGCCCCTGCGCGTTCCACAGGAAGGGCAGCGTGGCTTGGATGCCATGGGCAAGAGCCGAGGCTTCCCTTTCAGAGCAGCCGAACTAAGGCAATATATCCCCTGAGAAAGAGCAGAGACCTTTATAATGCTTCCCTAAAAGGGACCAATCCAAGGAAAGTGAAGATTAAAATAAACAAGAAACCAAACTTAAAATAAGATAAAATTAATTTGAATTAAAATTAAATTAAATTGAACTGAGCAGACACTATGTGCAACACCCCTGCCCAAAATGAACTCAGTACTTGCAGTTAGAAGCTTCTCTGTTGCCTGTGCAGAGGCCCGACTCAGCGATCTCGGGCCGTTGGCTCCACACGTGGTAGGCCTCAACCACGTGGAGCCCGACCCGGAGGACCGCGAATGTGTCTTCGCGTCGCTGGAAGAGAGGAGTCAGGGCAGGGAACACACTCCAGCACCGGTACCGGCTTCCTCCCGCTGCCGCTTTAAGGCCTCCGTCGGCTGACTGCAATCGCGGCTCTGGGGCTCGACTCCGCGTCCCTTCGCTCCGGAGCGGGACAGGCCGGAGGAGGTTAATCGCGGCGTGCCTCCAGCGCTCAGCCACTGGGGGGGGCTTCAGCGCGAGGCAGAGCAGGTCTCCGCAGAGATGATGCAGGGTAAGGTCGGGTAAGCTGCGAGAGGAACGCTGACTAGTCCTCCTCGCTGCTGCCGGTAAGACTCTCCTCCGATGTCCGGCCCGGGGGGGGGGGGGGGAGAGAGAGAGGGCAGGAGAGAATTAAAGCTACAGAGCCAAGTAAGTACAAATGACTCAATCCACAGGAAAGGAACTTAAAGGAACTTAAAGGAACTTAAAAGAACTTAAAAGAATTAAAATTTAAAGAAGGGAGACTCCAGTAAGCCCTAGGCTTACGGAACCCTCCAGCTGCTTGGAGGCTGAGAATACTGGAGTTGGTGGGTGGTCCCAGTGGTATTTATACCGCTCCATCCCCAAAAAGGTTGGGCTCAGCCTCCAAGCTGCTGGAAGGGTTGCGTAACCCAGAAGTAAAGGGACTGGACTGACGATAAGGAACAGAATATATATACTAGTAATAATGCTGCCCATATCTTCTTACAAAAATAGTAACTAAAAAAAAAACATCATAAAATTTTGACGTATTGTCAGTCAATGATCCAATAATTATGTCAAGACAATTTGCAGCTTTTAGAGGCATGTAGAAGTAGGTAATGCAATTGTAGCAAGTTTCAGAAGTTACACTGGATTTATATTTTCACTACAGTGTGACAGGAATAATCGAAAATACAATTTAGAGAAAAGTACCGCTGTACACTTGGTTTACAGAACAAATAAAACGCCTTCATTCTAGCAAAATCTTTAGATAGATTTTTTGGAATTCCTTCATTTTGTTTCTACCTTAATTTCAGGTTTCACTGTCAGTCATCAACATGTGCTACAGAATTAAATCCAAAGAGTCTCACAAAAGGTCAGAGTAATACTTCAAGATCATTTCACCCTTGGAGTTACGAAACCATGTACACCAAATATTGCAGTTGTCAATAGCCATATGGAGCTGATGCTGTAAGCAGCGCATCTGTTCTGCTAACAGTGAAACTGCTATACTCGTGCTAAAAATAAATAACTGTGAAGCTCAATCAAGCTATGGGAGTGTCGTCTAATGCTGGAGGTATATTGCTGTTAAATTCCATCAAGTCTGTTGACTCATGGCAACCCTATGGATACTTGTCCTAAACTGACTGAATGTGCACACATACATACACACATATATAAATACAGTTGTGGTCAACATTGGCACCCTTACATTTTAGATATCTTGAGAAATAAAATCGGAAATATTCCAATTGTATGTTGTCATAATATTTTAATAGTATGTTCAAAGGTATACAACAACAAAACAAAACAAAAAAGTATACCTGTGCAACTTAGACAGCAATTTCCAAGAAAAAAAATATGACTTGGACAGGATTAATGGCACCCTTCATTAATATTTGGTTACACAACCCTTGGCAGTGATGACAGCCTCCAAATATTTCTTGTAGACATCTATAAGTTTTGTACATCTGTCTGCTGGTAGTTTCTCCCATTCTTCAACTGTGATTTGCTCCAATTGCTGGCTAGTTTAAAAAAGGAACAAATGGACTATTTTAACAATTCTTTTATACTTTTAAATGTATGTTTTGGGTTATTGTACTGCTGGAGGACTCATGACCTTAGACCCAGACCTAGCTTTCTCTCACTAGGTAGCACATTTCGCTACAAAATACCTTGGCAGCCGTCTGTCATTACGATTCCTTTAACCTTTCTCCTGGTACTACCACAAAAATGCTATTAATTTCTTAACAGTGTTCTTTTTCTTACTACATGTAATGACTGCAACGTAAGTATAGTGTCAATAGATTCAGTTTGTCTTTGTAGTTTTTTTATCTATATTCCTATACAGGAACATTGCCAAGAAATTGTACGTTCAACCCATGCAAGAGAACATCCTACTATAATGCAAAAATAACAGACAAATCAAGCAGATACTAGTGACTAATGCTACAGTATGCATGTCTGTCACTTGTGGTAGTCCACAAAGCAAGTTTTGCCCTTATCGGAGTGACCTTACAGACCTTGCAGACCCTGCACATGACCGTAGTGTTCTTCGAACACATGCGACAGCGTCCCTGCGTACAGCTAATGCGTTCATGAAGTAACTCCTGTGCCTGCCAGACATCTTTTGGAAAGTTGGCTACGTGATTTGATCTGATTGAATGTTCCTGAATGGCAGTGCCCTTCAAGAGACACAAGGTGATGTCACGTTTGAATGTCAGATGATCCATGTCACTTCCATGAAGGCGACAGTGTATTTTCCAAGCAGCCACGACAGATACGTTGAGGACGTTTGTGAACAGTGGCCACCACCATTTCTTTCCATGCAGATGGCCTGTAGCTTGCTAAGAGCCTGTCCATGAGATCCACTCCATCCAATCGTTCATTATAGCACTTCACCGCAAAGGGTTGAGACACAGCAACATCTGATGTACCCCTGACTCAGCGACGTGCGGTTTGAAGTGGGTCATGTGTGAGATTGTTGCTGGCAATGCAGACAACAGAATTGTCATGCCACTTTGTTACATAGACTGACCCATCACATCGATAATCATAGTCTCCTCGTTGGCCACTCTTCTTCATGTCCTTTGTATTTCGAAGTTCTTTGTGTGCTCCACCAGTTCTCAGTTCCCGAATGGTTTCTGTAGCTGCAACATTTCTCTCTGTGAGTGACTTGATCAGTGCGTAACTTGTAAAAAAATTATCGAAGAACAGGTGGTGACGAATTACATCTGAATGCTTTTCAATAACATCAACCATATGGTTTATGACCCTGGAGCCCAGAGTTTCCATCGAATGTGTAGAACTTTCTCGTCCGGTGTACAGCTTAATGCTGTAAGGGTAGCCGTCGATGCCACACATACACCACCACTTAAAACCAAATCTAATTGGTTTTCCTCTTAAACATTTTCATGCTGTGGCGGCCAAAGTACGGAGTCAGACTCATCAATACTCAATTCATAGTGGAAAAACCCAAACTGCACCAAATTTGCGTTGACAGCAGTAATAAGTGGAGCAACCTTAGCCATCTTGTCACCTGCTTTGAGTTCAGCATTGTCAGCCAAGTGAAAGTATTTTTTTGATAGTCTGATACCTCTTGCAGCTCATGGCCTCACGGACAATAGGCACGCCTAGATCTTGCTGACTGCTCCAGTAGTCTGACTCCTGTGGCAGAACATGATAGCCAGACAACAGCAGGATTCCCAGAAAGCAACAAATTTCATCCACTGTGAGCTGAAACTGACTGTCATTCTTATCTCGGTTAGCGTCAAGGTTGCTTTGTGTTACAATTTCCGTCAGCATTTTGTCATCGAATATAAGGCTCCATATGGAAAACGGAGAAAGCGACAACAGAACAGGAAAACTGTCAGGTAAATGACTCGGCACCAGCGATGAAATTAGCTTAGTGAACTTTGTTGACTTTTTCCACTGAATTGTCTGTTTCTGCTTCAGATTTACACTTTTTTGCTGGAGGGCTGCTTTAATCTTCACTACTAACACTCTTCGTCTGTCTCCTCTGCTATCACTTCCAGTTCGCCAGCAGTAAAAGGGGTCATAGTAACATAGTAGATGACGGCAGATAAAGACCAGCATGGTTCATCTAGTCTGCCCAGCAAGATGGCAATAGGTGCAGGCCACCCCTCTCCATGTCTTTGTTTAGGTGTGAACACACCACTCCATGTAGGGTCATCATTGTTCAAATTGTCAGGAACATCTTCAACAAAACTGTCAGCTGCAGAATCACCTGCAGATGGCAGCAACACAATGATGGTTGTCGGACGAGTTAAACGTTCCACAGTTGACACAGCATCTTGGACTGTAACTGTCCGATGAATTTTGCTATGTCTGGTGCCATAGAAGCTTCTTGTATCCATTGTTTATCAAAACTGAAGGAATTATCTGAAAACTATTCACATTGGCAATTATTAGTCGACTTTGGATACTCCTGGCAGTGCTCCTATATAGGAACATGAGACATATACATAAAATTTACCCCCCCCCCCCATCACAAATCAAATAAAATGTGAGTGCACCTGTGCAACATGACCAGGCATGCCTCATACACAATGATCAGCGTCAAACTGTGAAAATTTAAGTGAAATTAAAACTATTGTGCAACTGAGACCATTTAATGTTTGCACCGCTGTTAAATATGATATCACCACTTGTTCACATTCTGCAAAGAATATTTGTATTCGAAAATAGTGTACATAAAAAAATAGGTAACGTTTGTCATGTTCCCATACAGGAACATTGCCGGGAAATATGTTCCAGGCCTCCAGTTCCTGAGGCAGCAAAACAGCCCCACAACATTATGAAGCCTCCACCATATTTAACTGTCGGAAGGGTGTTTTTTTCCTTATAAGCTTCATTTCTTCACCTGTAAATGTATAGCTGGTCTCCATTGCCAAAGAGCTCAAGTTTGGCTTCATCTGTCCATAGAACATTTTCCCCAAGATTGTGGTTTCTCAAGATGGGTAGGGGCAAACATCAGGCATGCCTTTTTATGTCTGTTTTGAGCAGTGGCCTTTGCCCATTAAGTCCTTCTTTGTTTAGTGTGCGGCATATGGTGCGGGTTGAAACCACCCCTCCAGAATGCACTTGAGTCAAAGGCTTCTTTGAGAATAGACTCCAACTTCCGATCTTGGAGGTCTTTAAGAGCTGCTCCCCCCTCCACCGGACTTGTAATCTTCTTAGTCACGGCCAAAACCAAAGCATCCACCTTGGGCATTCGCAGCAGCTCTTTCTCCTCCTGAGGTACCAGGTACAGACTGCCAATGGAGCGGCTACCCCTCAAAGTAGCCCCTGGACACTTCCATTACACTTCAACCATCTGCTTGATTACCCTATGAACCGGAAAGCACTTCTGCTCCGCCTTAAAACTCTGGAACAGTGGGTCTTCTAGCGGTTCCTCTTGAACCACCAGCAGGGCTATATTCAGAGCTGCTAGAGAATGAGCAATGAAGGCCCCCAGCTCCTCTCTGCGAAACACTCTGAACACATTCGGATCCTTGCCCGGTATAATCTCTCCTTCCTCCAAATCCACAGCCCATGGATCCAGCCCCGAATCTGAAAGGATCTCCCTGTCCTCTGCCATCCGGAGCCCCGAGGATTGCTGACCGAAGCAGTCTGAGCCAGCCTCAATGTCCAGACCCTTCCGAGAGGGCCCCTCACCTGGATCTTCCCCCAAACTAACGTCCGCTTTTTGAGAGCCTGTCAACTTAGGAGAACTCGTGCCCTGCACTTGCTCCTTCTTCAGACAATAAGCCTTATGCATCGAAAGTATAAAATCCGCTGAAAATAAAGGTTCCAAGGCCTCCTGCAGACCCAAGAACTGCGATTGGGAAGGTAATGCTACCAGGGAAGGCTTTTTTGGTCTTGGATTTCTTCTTCCCTGATTTTCCTGCAGCGTGGGAGAAACGGCTGCCTCCTGCAAAATGGCTGCCGTTCTCACCTTCTCTGTCGTGCCCTGAGGCCTACCTGTGTAATCCCCAGGCGCCGATTTCTCCTCCATCGCGCCTGTGAAGAGCCTTTCCAAACTACTACCATGACGAAAGCAAGTGCGGCAGAGCCCTGGTCCTGACAATCTGCGGCGACTACCACATTGCGCACATGCTGCCGCAATCAGTAGGATGCGCCAGCACCGGAGACAACTCCCGAAGCCCTTGATGGCCGCAAACCCCGGCGCCGACCAAAGAAACCATCAAGCTGAAACAACACGCGATCACGAGACCCTGCAGCCTCTTACCTTTGCTAAGGCTGCCAGTAAAACTATCGCTCCCTCTCCCGCTGCTAGCAGGAACAGATAGCCGGCTCAGGAGGCAGAGGGCAGTGCTTTGGGGCTCCCAGGCACTTCCCCTCTAGGCAGAATTGGTGGCTCCATTGTTCTCGAGGCAGGCTCTGCCCCTGATGCCCCTTTACACCAGAACTAGTCACCTGGTGTCAGTTCTAATCCGAAACCCTCTTTGCTTACTGCCCTGTTAGGGCAACCCAGGACCTCCTTTCCCTTCTAAATTGAGAAAAAAAAAGAAAAAAAAAGAAAAAAAAAGTAGGCAAACAGGGAGCCTGTCAGAAAAATGGTCCTATCCAGCTGCTGAGGACTGAAAGACTGAGTCTCTGGCACCAGGGGGAGCTGGATAAAGTGTCAGCAAGCATCTGTGTAATTCAGTCTTCAGCTGCTGGAGGGGGCTGATAGAGTAGTTACTCACCTGTAACAGGTGTTCTCCAGGAGCAGCAGGAATCAGTCCTCACTTATGGGTGACATCGACGTCGATGGAGCCCCCGTGCGGAGCATTTCCCCAGCTTTCTAAGAAAGCCTTTGGGAATACTGCACGCATACGCGGTCCCCTTCCAGCCTAAAGGTGCCATCTTGCTCAGTCAAATGACATAGTTCATTTTTAAATTTTTGTGTGCTGTGTTTTAGCTATGTACAACTGCAACTCCCAGGGGAGGAGGGAGGGTTGTGAGGACTGATTCCTGCTGCTCCTGGAGAACACCTGTTACAGGTGAGGAACTACTCTTTCTCCAGGACCAAGCAGGAAGTCAGTCCTCACTTATGGGACTCCCCAGCTTCAGGCTACCGGGGACCCAGAGCTAAAAAAATGAGCTCCCTCTAGCCGCAGCATCAGAGAAAGGATTTCACTGAAAACATACCCCCACCGGTAGCCCAACCAGAGGGCTGGAGGGTAGGAGTTTCCTAAACCTCAAAGAGATTCCGGAGCACTGCCTGACCGAAAGCACTGTCCCTACGGGACTCCCTCTCCAGGCAGTAATGGGCCGCAAAAGTCTGGCTTGAGGACCAAGTTGCAGTCCTACAGATGTCTGCCAACGGTACAGAGCGGAGATGAGCTACTGAGGCAGCCATTGCCCTGACACGGTGGGCCGTGACCCGACCCTGCAAGGGAAGGTCAGCTGCCCTGTAAGCCCAGGTGATACAATCAGTCACCCAGATGGACAAGGTACGCTTGGAGACAGGTAACCCCAAGTTATTAGGGTCAAAAGATACGAAGAGCTGAGTAGCCCTCCTATGCCCCTGCGTACGTTCAATGTAAAAGGATAAGGCCCTCCTACAGTCCAGGGTATGCAGGACTGTCTCAGCCTGGCTGGCATGGGACCTAGGGAAGAACATTGGAAGAACCACCTCCTGGTTGAGATGGAAAGAGGAGACAACCTTTGGGAGGAACTTAGGATGAGTCCTAAGGACTACCCTGTTCCTATAGAAGCGAGTGTAAGGCCTGTCACAGACCAGGGCTTGAAGCTCACTCACTCGCCTGGCCGAGGTTAGGGCCACAAGGAATAGAGCCTTCCAAGAAAGGAAGCGGAGAGGACAGGTAGCCATCGGCTCAAAAGGTGGGCGAGTCAGTTGCTGCAAGACCACATTCAACTCCCAATCAGGGGCCAGTGGACGGAGAGGAGGCTTGAGCAAGAGCAAGCCTCTGAGAAACCTGGACACCAAGGGGTGAACCGACAGAGTGTCCTTCCACCAGTGAGTGGTGAGCTGCTAGAGCAGAGAGGAGGACCCGAACTAAATTGGACTTAAGGCCCTGATTGGACAAGTGCAGTAGATACTGAAGCACTACTGGTACAGTGCAGGCGAAAGGATCCTCCTTGCACTACTGACACCACATGGAGAACCTTCTCCACTTCAGGGCATAGGTTTTCCGGGTGGATTGCTTTCTAGAGGCCAAGACCACCTCTTCCACATCCCGGGGTAGGCCCCAGGGAGCCAACACTACCCTTGCAGCCTCCAGGCCATCAAATTGAGAGATTTGAGATTGGGGTGCAGAAGGGAACCCTGATCCTGAGAGAGAAGATCAGGTTGCAACCCCAGAGGTAGTGGTATTTCCACAGCTAGCTGAAGCAGAAGTGGAAACCTGGGCTGCCTCGGCCACCTGGGAGCGATCAGAAGCACCGAGGCCTTGTCCCTTAGGATCTTGAGCAAGGTTCGGGCCACCAGAGGCATGGGAGGAAACGCATACAGGAGGCCCTGGGACCAAGAAATCAGGAAGGCATCCGCTGCTAACCTCAGGGGGTGCGGTTGCCTGGAACAGAACCTGGGAAGCTGCCGGTTCAGGGGACTGGCAAAGAGATCTATGGATGGAAGTCCCCATCTCAGGAAAAGTTTCTGAACCACCAAGGGGTGGTTGCCACTCGTGAGGTTGCAGAATCCTGCTCAACCTGTCAGTCAGGAAGTTTTCCTGGAAAGAGAACCAAACTAAAACCGTGGATCTTGTAGGAAGAACTTGTTTATTGATTATAAACCAGCCAGGCCCGACACAGGCTGTGTTTCGCAACACCTTCTTCAGGGGCTCATTGGCTAAACATACAAATGTTAAAAACAATAAAAATAAATGTAACCTATCCATTCATAATGTGAATAATATAAAAAAGAAGAATTAAGAATAAACCAATATGACACATACACTACATAAATCATAAGAGAGATAAAACAGAAATACCAAATTATGAAATACTTAAAAAATACATAAAAACCATAAAACTGAACTATAGGTGGAGCACTATAAACATGCATATCACTAGATACACCATGAACCACTATAAATGTTGATGAATGCATACACATATATAACATTCCATAAATAATCAATGACATGTTTAAAAATATAAATAAATAATATCATGTCATAAAAAAGTTAAAAACTCAAGAAAAGAAAAGAAACTGCTGGAGTGTGACAACAACCAAAAGGCTTTTCGGAGAAAACCCCAACGGGGAGAGGGATGAGGGAAGAATAATTGTGCAATAGTAGAAGGCATGCTTAAAAATTGTAAACGAATAAATAACAAATAAACATTTATGTAAAATTGTGTGTGAACCAATAAAACCATAAAGGATAAATAAATAAAAGGACAAGAGGAACCTTTATTAATACATGCCTGTTCTGGGAACCTATCTGTGATGTCTTGATGGATATCCAGAAAATCTAACCCAGGATATACAAAAAAACATTATATATATTGCATACCACATTGTGAGATCAATAAACAACCCCCAAAGAGGTCATGAGTCAAGAATATTAAATGTACTGAAAAAATAATAACTTTGCCTAACCTAGTACCACGTTGAAATAAATATAATAACTATAAATAGTAACTAAAACGACCGTTGAGTATGTGACCTATCCATTTGTGCCTAGAAATTGACTTCAGAGCCTATCCACCTAATAAAATAGTTGCTTGAAACGATGCGAACCAATCCCTTGTGTGGGGTAAATCTTTCTCAGGGCGCATGTGATCAAAATTCTCAAACGAAGTTATAAAACTGTGTTCACATTAGCGAGGTCTAGGACTTGCACTATCATGAAAAATTATACCGACTAGGTGCATACCATTATATCATGTCCTTCAAGGATAAAATTATTAAAATAAAGGTGCTCAACATTGCCTTGTTGGTCATACTCTCACTTGTGTGAAAAGGGGCTTACGGTAACAAAAAGGAGGATTCGATCACGAACCGCTGGTTATTAAAAAATAAGAGGTTCTAAACATTTGATTATTATGATAAGGCGGTTTAGAAATACTGTTAAAAAATAAATACTGTTAAATTTGAAGGAAGCTATAATCAAGGATAAAATTCATATATAAAAAAACATGATTTTGGCTCAGCTACAAGGCAGTATACATTAATTAAATATGGAGTAAAGGGTGTTGCAATGGATTGCGAGTGTAAATAGGTAATTGTAAAATTGAATTATACATGCTGCCCAAATGATAAGCACAATTGTTTAAAATACACTTACTAAGAAAATACACCGCTCGTATCACCCACTGCGGGATAACCATAAAATGTACGCTGTTCCTTCTTTCATTGCAAAAAAACGCCGACGCATGCATACTCGAATATATATCTACATATGAAATCGATTTTTTATTATTAAGAAGATCAAGTTGAATTGGCGGGGGGGGGGGGGGTGATGTCGACCGGAAGATTCTACGGTTAGAACAACGTTTTATTTTTAACTTGAACAGTCTACATCCCTATGGACTCAATATGGATCGAGACTTGACAGTCTTCTTATAAAAATATGGTATTTTTTCCTCTGGTTTTGTTCTACAATTCATTTCATATGTTGGTTTTCATCTTATTATATAGTTTACAGCCTATTTTGATTCATTTCACACAGGTTGGGTATTTCCCTTGGTTTCACGGTATGGCTGTGATGGCTTCTTTGGATAATTTTTCGATGTTTGATTAATTATTTTCATCTATGGCTTTGATCCAGCTGGTTGAAACCTGGGAATGGCTTGTACAATTTGTATGGTGCTTTTAGACACTATCATTCAATAGTATAACGTTTTCAGCACATAGTACTGGACTTTTTATTTATTTTTTATAAAGGATCAAAAACGTGTATGGCTCCAATTGGCATTTTCCCCTCTTCCCTAGTGCACGTAGGAGGATATCCAGGTTGTTAGTGAGTTCTAGGTATAGACTTATATAGGTCCATAATAGAAGATCCATTTTATTTATGGAGAACAATTTGGGTTTTGATGTCATTACATTCTACTTGTTCTCTTTTAATTCCGTTAATGACTTTTACATCTTTCATTTTCCATTTCATTTTTCACCTTTTGGAGATTATTTTGGCCCTTTACAGCACATCATTTTTTGTCTACTTTGGTTTAAATTAGTTTAATACGCCTGTTTAGCATTTGCATATGACGCTTATTACGTCAACTCAAATCGTTGATATATATTCGAGTACGCATGCGTCGGCGTTTTTTTGCAATGAAAGAAGGAACAGCGTACATTTTATGGTTATCCCGCAGTGGGTGATACGAGCGGCGTATTTTCTTAGTAAGTGTATTTTAAACAATTGTGCTTATCATTTGGGCAGCATGTATAATTCAATTTTACAATTACCTATTTACACTCGCAATCCATTGCAACACCCTTTACTCCATATTTAATTAATGTATACTGCCTTGTAGCTGAGCCAAAATCATGGGGTTTTTTTAATATATGAATTTTACCCTTGATTATAGCTTCCTTCAAATGTTAGAACCTCTTATTTTTTAAACACCAGCGGTTCGTGATCGAATCCTCCTTTGTTACCGTAAGCCCCTTTTCACACAAGTGAGAGTATGACCAACAAGGCAATGTTGAGCACCTTTATTTTAATAATTTTATCCTTGAAGGCCATGATATAATGGTATGCACCTAGTCGGTATAATTTTTCATGATAGTGCAAGTCCTAGACCTCGCTAATGTGAACACAGTTTTATAACTTCGTTTGAGAATGTTGATCCCATGCGCCCTGAGAAAGATGTACCCCACACAAGGGATTGGTTCGCATCGTTTCAAGCAACTATTTTATTAGGTGGATAGGCTCTGAAGTCAATTTCTAGGCACAATGGATAGGTCACATACTCAACGGTCGTTTTAGTTACTATTTATAGTTATTTATTTATTTATTTATTTAGTATACACTTATATACCGCTACTTCCAGCGATCAGTAGCGGTTTGATTACATCTTTGGGAGTTGTCAAAATCATGACAGAACAGTTGGGGCATACACACATAGGTTTGAGGGTAAGGCACAGCACACAGACTTAGGATCTTAAAGATTGGCCCTTACATATTTACATATTTTACAAAAAACAAAAAAGATTGGGCTTTACATATTTACATTTTTACATATAACATTTCTATAGAGCATGATACATGATGTATTTGCTTCATCTTGTATCCCACTGTGATTTACAACTGGTTGTAGTGACATTGGAATAGATGAGTTTTTAGTTTCTTCCTGAAAGCACCAATGTCTTTGATTGCTCGCAGCTCGTATGGTAGTTGGTTCCATATGGTTGGGGCAGAGAATGAGAATGCTCTGCGGCTGGTACTGGCTTTTACAGATCTGATGTTGGTTGGAACTTGTAGTGTGTCTGAGTTGATAGTTCTCCTGTCTCTGTTGGTTGGTTGCGTGCTGATAAGGGTGGAGAGGAATGATGGGGCTAGGTTATGTATGATTTTGAACGTGGTTACCAATGTTTTATATTGTATCCTGGCAGCAATGGGTAGCCAATGTAGCTCGATCAATACAGGTGTAATGTGTTCAGTAATGCTTGTTCGCATGATGATCCTCGCCGCCACATTTTGGGCCAATTGCAGGATATTTATCGTTTTCTTTGGCAGACCCTGTAAGATGGCGTTACAGTAGTCTAAGTGAGGCATTATGAGTGTTTGCGCAACAGACCGAAAATCACCTGGTTCGATTATATTCCGCAGGGGTTGTAGCACTCTAAGTTTGTGAAAAATGGCCTTGTTGGTTTTGCGCAGGTGCTTTTCCATCTTTAGCTTGCTGTCGAGTGTGACTCCCAGATATTTGATCTCATTCTTTGTGTTGTACATGTTATTACAAAGGGTGATTGTTGGAGGAGGTTCAAAGTTTGGTTTTATATTTATATTTATTATATTTATTTCAACGTGGTACTAGGTTAGGCAAAGTTATTATTTTTCAGTACATTTAATATTCTTGACTCATGACCTCTTTGGGGGTTGTTTATTGATCTCACAATGTGGTATGCAATATATATAATATTGTTTTTTGTATATCCTGGGTTAGATTTTCTGGATATCCATCAAGACATCACAGATAGGTTCCCAGAAAGGCATGTATTAATAAAGGTTCCTCTTGTCCTTTTATTTATTTATCCTTTATGGTTTTATTGGTTCACACACAATTTTACATAAATGTTTATTTGTTATTTATTCGTTTACAATTTTTAAGCATGCCTTCTACTATTGCACAATTATTCTTCCCTCATCCCTCTCCCCGTTGGGGTTTTCTCCGAAAAGCCTTTTGGTTGCTGTCACACTCCAGCAGTTTCTTTTCTTTTCTTGAGTTTTTAACTTAATATTTTAACATTTTTATGAGATGCTATTAGCCACTTACATGATATTATTTATTTATTTATTTATATTTTTAAACATGTCATTGATTATTTATGGAATGTTATATATGTGTATGCATTCATCAACATTTATAGTGGTTCATGGTGTATCTAGTGATATGCATGTTTATAGTGCTCCACCTATAGTTCAGTTTTATGGTTTTTATGTATTTTTTAAGTATTTCATAATTTGGTATTATTTCTGTTTTATCTCTTTTATGATTTATGTAGTGTGTGTGTCATATTGGTTTATTCTTAATTCTTCATTTTTATATTATTCACATTATGAATGGATAGGTTACATTTATTTTTATTGTTTTTAACATTTGTATGTTTAGCCAATGAGCCCCTGAAGGTGGTGTTGCAAAACACGGCCTGTGTCGGGCCTGGCTGGTTTATAATTAACAAACAAGTTCTTCCTACAAGATCCACGGTTTTGGTTTGGTTCTTTGTCCTGGCACGTGGATAACTGCTACTTAGGAAGTTTTCCTGGCCAGGGAGATAAACAGCCTTGAGAAACATGCTGTGTTTGAGAGCAAAAGAGCAAAGGGCCTGTGCCTCTCGACACAGGAGCCTGGACCCCGTGCCTCCCTGTTCACATAGAACATGGCCACTTGATTGGCTCACCAGTCTGTTCTGGTACAGACGAACAAGGTGTGAGAGAAGGATTTGAGGGCTAAGCAAATAGCCCGGAGTTCCAGAAGGTTGATTTGCTGTGTGACCTTCCATGGAGACCACAGGCCCTGGGTGCACCTGTCCAAGCAATGTGCGCCCCAGCCCTGCAAGGAGGCATCGGTCGTCAACACCACTGTGGAAACAGGTACCTGAAAAGGCACCCCTTGTAATAAGTTGGGGGGGTGTAGCCACCACTGTAGGGAGTCCAGGAATGGTTTGGACACCCGCACTTTGTCTGAGGCCTCCTGTGGCTTGTTTCCACTGAGTTCAGAGACACCATTGTGCAGGCCTCATGTGGAGGCGGGCATTGGGGGTCACATGCACTGTCATAAGAACATAAGAACATAAGATATGCCATACTGGGTCAGACCAAGGTCCATCAAGCCCAGTATTCTGTTTCCAACAGTGGCCAATCTAGGTCATACGTACCTAGCAGTTTCCCCAAGGGACACAGGTTCCACAATGCTTGTATTGGTTCAAGCATTGATATCCTGGGTCCCTTCTTAATGGTTTATGGACCTTTCCTCCAGGAACTTGTCCAAACCTTTTTTAAACCCAGCTACACTAACAGCCTTTACTACATCCTCCGGTAACAAATTCCAGAGTTTGATTACACGTTGAGTGAAATAATATTTTCTTTTATTAGTCTTAAATAGTTTACCCTGTAGCTTCATTGCATGTCCCCTAGTCTTTCTATATTCTGATAAGGTAAACAATCGATCTACGTTTACCCGTTCCACTCCGTTCATTAATTTATAGACTTCTATCATATCTCCCCTCAGCCGTCTCTTTTCCAGGTTAAAGAGCCCTGTCGATGCCATGTGGCCCAGGAGCTTTAGACAGAGTCTGGTGGAGACTGGTGCTCAGAAACTGGTTTGCTAAGTCTATGAGTCTTTGAGCCCTGTCTCTTGGCAAGTAAGCCTTTGCTTGCAGGGAGTCCAACCTTGCCCCTATGAACTCTAGGTTCTGGGAGGGGAGCAAAGTGGACTTTGCGAAGTTTATGACAAACCCTAGGTGTTGAAGGAGGGAGACAGTTCTGAGGGTGGCTTGCCGGGCCTCCTGGGAAGTCTGACCCCTGATGAGTCAGTCGTCCAGGTAGGGGAAGACAAAAACACCCTGATTCCTTAAGTAGGCCGCCACCACCGCCAGGCACTTTGTAAAGACCCTTGGGGCGAAGGTCAGGCCAAAGAGCAGTACTCTGTACTGGTAATGGTTTCCTCCCACAATGAACCTGAGGTACTTTCTGTGGTAGTGTACGCATCCTTTAGATCTAAGGAGCATAGCCAATCTCCCTGCTGGAGGTAGGGCAGAAGTGTTCCAAGAGTAAGCATCTTGAACCTTTCTTTCTCCAAGAACTTGTTGAGATTCCTGAGGTCGAGAATAGGCCTGAGGCCCCCGGTTCTCTTTGGTATGAGGAAGTACCTGGAGTAGAACCCGTGACCTTGCAGGTGGGGAGAGCACTGTTCCCTCTAAGCTGTGCGCGTGTGCGCGCGCACACACCTCACCGAGCGAGCGCACATACTTTACAACAGAGCGCACAAAAATTATGGCTCTGATTCTGATAGAAAACACAGACGTCTTAAAATTTAAAAGTTATGACTGTAATTACTAGAAATTTCCCGCTTCATTTAGTAATCATCTCTTTTCATTTAATTTGATTAAAATCAATGTGATGTACATACTGTATTCTGACGTGTAGTCAAATTTTAAAGTATATAACTCCGAGTGTCCTTATGTGGCGCACAAAAATTTAACCTTCCTTCAAAAGCTGCACACAGCTGATATTTTATGCGCACACAGCCTACAGAAAATTAGAGGGAACATTGGTGGGGAGGTACCGGCTCCACCGCCTGGTCCAGAAGCAGACCTTGAAGTTCTTGAAGGAGGAGGTCTGTGTGCAGAGGAGGTCTTGGAGGCTCCCCTGGGAAGTAGGTAGGAGGCAACTGCTGGAAATGGAGCATATAGCCCTTGTGGACTATGCTTAATACCCAAGCATCTCCTGTAATGGGTGACCACCTGTGGGCAAACAGGACTAGACGACCTCCTGTGCAGAGATGGGAAAGCAGAGGTGAAAAGGCTATGCTGTGGGAGTCAAAAAACCCCTCCCTGCTGAGTGGGAGCAGGAGCCGGAGACTTGGGGGTCTTCTGCCTACGGGGCCCATGTCCCTGCCCCTTGGCCTGCTGACCCGGGGAGGCCTGGTACTGAGGGAAAGGTGTGTAGGCAGCCGCCTTCCTCGGGTAAAAGGACTTCTTACCCAAGCCCTTCTTCCTCTGAGAAGGGGCAGAGGTTTTTCTGGACAGCCTTGTCCTAGTCAGGTGCTCTGTTTTGAGCTCAGCCGCCTTCTCGGCCATGGGCTTGCCAAAAAGGTTTTCACCTCGGCAAGGAACATCGACCAACTTGTCCTGCACCCACGGCTCAAGGTCCGATGACTGCAACCATGCCTTGCGTCGGGCCCCGATGCCGGCTGCCGCTACACGGGCCAAAGCCTCGAAGCCATCGAAGGCCACTCGGGACATGAACTTTGAGCATTCCCGGATTCCCGAGGACAAGGTCTTGAACCTCTGCAAAGGTTCCCCGGAGAGGCCAGCAGAGAACCCGGAAGGTTCCTTCGCCAGGTCCCGGAGATACATGCCCATGTACAGCTGGTAAGACTGGACACGGCAAGCAAGCATCGAGCCCTGGAAGCACTTTCTGCCAAAAGCATCCAGGTTCTGGGCCTCCCTGCCGGGAGGCACCGCAGAGTGCATCTTCTGGCTTTTCAGATGATGCATGGCCGATTCCACCACCATGGAATGGTGCGGCAGCTGCGCCTTCTGGAAACCAGGGGTCTTACGGAGTCAATAGATGGAATCGACCCGCTTGCTCAAAACTGGCGCCAAGGCTGGTGCCTCCCACATCCAGAAGAGGAGCCATTCCAGCATCGGAGGAACAGGCACAGTAAAGGACTCCTTCGGAGGAGTCATACAGGAGGGCCTCGAGCTCTTCGGCTCGAGGCTCCTCCTTGGGGTCCGCGGGAATCGCCAAAGCCTTGGCCATGTCCCTGACGAACTCCGAGAACCTGGTGTCCTCCGGAGGGGACCTACTCCGAGGCTCAGACTGCGGTGAGTCCGAAGGGACGCACCAAGTCTGAAAAGTATCGGGGGACTCCTCGTCCTCCGTCTCCCACACGGACTCATCCGAAGAGGAATCAGGGGCTCCGACCGTGCGGGCCTCGGTGGCACCCGCCCTGACGCCGAAGGCACCGGCGTCGATGCCCTTGGTTCCGAGCAGGAGGTCGAGGGTGACCGTGACCGAGGACGACCTCAAACCTTCATGGCCTCGAGTATCGGCTCGGTCTCCGAGGTCGACTTAGACATCGATGTCCCTGTGGTCGGGGCAGATGCACCAGCGAAGCTGGCCATCAGTACCCTCTGCTGATCCATGAAGGCAGACAATCTGCACTCCAAGGCTGTTAGCCTGAGTCCAAGCTCAGGAGACTCAGCAGCCACCGACTCGGGCCCCGGCGGCGCCAGGCCCGACGTCGGCTCCCTAGGAGGAGAGTCCACGAGGACAACAGGACTTGTGTCCGGCGGGCTCAGTCTCCACACGAGGTATCTTGGACGGCTTCTCCTGCTCCAAGGGCCCGGGACAGCGGTCGGGGGTCCGAGACCTGGCCCTCGAGGAACCAGGGACCTCCTCCGACGCCGCCCTCATGAGCCGTTTCTTCCTCTTACGTTCCCGATCGGGGGACCCCCTGTCCGAGGAACCCCGGCGATGCTCGGGATCAGACTCCCGAGACGTCGAGGACTCGGACGAGGTCCTCGGCCCGGCTGGAGGCAGAGTCAGAAAAAAATCCGTTCTGATGCTGGCGGCTTCGGAGTGCCTTGGTGGACATTTTGCCACACGGGACACAGACCTTAGGATCATGATCCGGTCCGAGGCATCGAAGGCAGCAGTCGTGTGTGTCGGTGAGAGACATCAGTTTCTTGCACCGATCACACTTTTTGAAACCACTGGAAGCCATCGGGGAAAAAAGGGCCCCCACGAGGTCAAAGGACCGGCCTTCCAGGGAAAAGACAAAAAGGGCATGAACACCAGCCACGAAGGGCAAAAACCAAAAAATAGAAGACAGGCTCGATACCG
This sequence comes from Ichthyophis bannanicus, assembly GCA_033557465.1. Taxonomy (NCBI): domain Eukaryota; kingdom Metazoa; phylum Chordata; class Amphibia; order Gymnophiona; family Ichthyophiidae; genus Ichthyophis; species Ichthyophis bannanicus. Next base: position 158,892,107 of record CM066034.1, read on the forward strand.
GTGTACCGAACCCGGCGGGAAGGGGAACCGGCGTCGAACCAGAGAAAAAGTACGATGAAATCGCAAGAAAAAACATCAACTTTTCCGGGTGACACGGACAGACATCCGGTGGGCTCCACAGAAAAAGAAAAACTGAGCAAGATGGCACCTTTAGGCGGGAAGGGGACTGCGCATGCGTGCAGTATTCCCGAAGGCTTTCTTAGAAAGCTGGGGAAATGCTCCTCACGGGGGCTCCATCAACGTTGATGTCACCCATAAGTGAGGAGTGACTTCCTGCTTGGTCCTGGAGAATACCCTACAGTTCCTGGACTGGCCTGGAGAGACAAAGAGGAAAATATATTCATAAGCGGAAAAACAAAAAAAAAACACCTTTGGCCCACAATAAAAGGAAAAAGGAAGGGGGGAAAAGCCATAAAAGGAAAAGAAAAATTGCAAAGGAATAAAACTAAACAGGCCAACGTCAGAGCCATCTTAAATTATGTCATTACTATTCAACTTTAACCACATCCACCCTTGATACCAGAATTATCAAAGAGCTGCTTGGGGTCAAAGAAAAGGTAATTTATTCTGATCATAGGTAATAAAGCATCTACAGGAAAACTTTCATATAAATGTAGCACCCAGAGCTTGAGCTCTCTGCTTAAGAGCCAGAAAATCTCTACATCTCTTCTGGGTGTCGCAAAGTCCTTTATGATGGTCTAGTTGAAAGTGGGAAACTGTGTGATAAAATTGTACCATAGATTTCCTTATACAACTTTTTATCTAGTTTCAGCAAACTGTCTCTTTAGATGCCTTAATGTTCCAAAATACTAAAACCAACTAGTAGGCTAGTGGTTGGGACAAGTTACCTCAGACCATAGGGCTGGGGGTTTGATTCCTGCTCAGGGAAAGTAATCTTTGGCCTATAGATGTTCCTTGTGGTTGAGGGCAAGTCACTTAACCCTCCATTGCCTCAGGTACACATGTCTCGAAGGACTACAAATGGGGACTGCTACTTCTGGAGAGAGATCTGCAATTGTGAGTATTTACTTCTAGGAATTTTTCTGAATCTTGGGGAGAAGGGAATTCTTTGGATTAAAGCTGGTTACTCTGTGAACCCAGTGTATTTGTTAAATCAGTCAGGGCCTAGTAGCAGCAAAGAGCTGCTACTAGTAGCAGAAGAGAGCTTTCTGGTTAACTTTAGACCCCAAGACTCCCTCTATCCAAAGCAAGGGCTGTGGGTCTCCCCCTGGAAATTGGTCACAAATTACCTTAGAAGTACAGGACAGGGTACTGTGTGGCAGCCAGCTTTTAATAAGTCTTCTTTCCCTCCCTCCTTTCGACACCCACCCACCCACCCTTGGGATAATCGTAACTTTATAGGTACTTACACCTCTTAAAGGAAAGGAGCTCCTCTCAGGTGCAGCTGTTTATCCTCATCAGGCACAAGGTACATTAAACGTATTAGGTATAGTTTTATTAGTATAAGTATCCCCAGCAACCCTTAGTAAGTAAAGGACTTAAATATCTAAACACAACCTTAAATAAGATTTAGACAGCAGTCCAGCAGCGAGATGGGGGCTTTCCAGTCTTTTGCAATGAATGTCACACATCCGATTTTCTCACAGTTGGTGAGGGGTCTTACGTGTGCACTAGGTGCAAGGAGCTCTTTGCCAATCTCTAGAGGCTAAAGTAGCAGACTGGGAGGACATAAGGAAGACAGAGGTACATAGATGAGACCTACAGGGTTATAGTCCTGAAGTCCCACCTCCAGTCTGGCAGCATCCCTGTTGCCATGGAGGAGAGAGAGGTCACGTGACAGAACAGCATTACCCTGGTGTGGCAGGAAGTGATCCTGTAGCTAGGACCTGTCCTCCAGGTGATGTAAAACCCTCTCTCACTGAGGAAGTTTCTCCAGGGCCATGTGCCCATGAGGGAAGGGTTAGGACAGCCGTTATAGTTGGTGAATCGACCATTAGGCATATAGATACTGGGTGGCTGGTAGACATGAGGATCACCTGGGTAACATGCCACCTACACAAGGTCTTAAATAGTGCTGGGGAGGAGGTCTGCTGTCTTGGTACATGTTGGTACCAAAGACATAGAAAAATGTGGTAGGGAGGTTCTGAAGACTAAAGTTAGGCTTTTAGGTAGGAAGCTGAAATCCAGAACTTCCAGGGTAGCGTTCTCCGAAATGCTTTTCGTTACACGCACAGGACCCAAAATACAGGCAGAGCTCCGGAGTCTCAATGCATGGATGGGACAATGGTGCAAGGATAAGGGTTTTCGATTTGTTAGGAACTGGGGAACCTTCTGGGGAAAGGAGGGGCTCTTCCAAAGGGATGGGCTTCACTTTAACCAGGATGGAACCAGGCAGGCTGCTAGCATTAACCTTTAAAAAGGAGATAGAGCAGCTTTTAAACTAGATAATAGGTGAGAGTCGACAGTCGCCCAAGAGCGCATGGTTTGGAACAATGTATCCTTGAAGGATACTACCAAAAGAATGAAGTTAGGGCATATCAGCAGAGAGGTTCCAATAAAGACAAAAGTAGCCCAAAGGCCCTTGAGTACAGAACAGACAGAGCTTAATGATTTCAAATTACTCATGCCAACCGATAGATTAATATGAATAAAATACAGTCTCTAAAATGCTTGTATGCAAATGCTAGAAGTCTAAACAATAAGATGGGAGAATTAGAATATATAGCACTAAATGAGAGGTTAGATATGATTGGTATCTCAGAGACATGGTGGAAGGAGGACAACCAGTGGGACACTGTGATACCTGGGTACAAACTATATCATAATGATACAGCTGATCAAATTGGTTGAGGGGTTGCGCTCTATATTAGAGAAGGGGTTGCGCTCTATATTAGAAGGGGCTTTGAGTCACAAAGGATTACAATTTTGCAGAAAATAAAATTTGCCTTAAAATCTCTATGGATTGAAAGTCCATGTCAAAAGGGGAAGGTGATGGCAGTGGGAGTGTACTATCGACCACCTGACCAGAATGAACAAATGGATGATGAAATGCTCAAAGAAATCAGGGAAGTTAACAAAAAAAAGTTTCAGCATAGTAATAATGGGCGATTTCAATTATCCCGGTATTGACTGGGTCAGTGTCACGGCAGGACATGCTAGGGAGATAAAGTTTCTAGATAAAATAAATGACTGCTTCTTGGAGCAGCTGGTTCATGATCCAACCTGAGGGGAAGCCATTTTGGACCTAGTCCTTAGTGGAACACCAGATATGGTACAAGAGAGAAGGGTGTTGGGGCTACTTGGCAATAGTGATCATGAAGAAATTAGTCCTTACCTGCTAATTGTCTTTCCTCTAGCTCTCTCCAGGACAGTCCAGGTACCATAGGGTAGTCAATCCCATCCAGCAGCTGAGGACTGAAAACACTCCAAGCCTTGCAGACACCCTATACAGCTCCCTCTGGTGTCCTAGGCTCAGTCTTTAATTGACAAAGCAGATCAGTTCGAACTACTTTCTCTCACCAACCTATCAAGAACTATGGAACTAAAAAATAACCTGGGTAACGCGGGCCAGCAGCCTTCCCACTCAGGACCTCCAGCCCAATCGGGGCTGTGGGAGGAGGAGCAACCATCTTTAAAAAAGTCTCCGCCGCCGACGGGAAACCCGAGCACAAGCCGCCACCCGCGCCTGAGGGCCTCGCCAGAGGGCCCTTTGGCATGGCCCTTAGGCGTTGGACCGCCGGAACCCAGCTGTTAACGATTGAACTGAACGACACCCTTGCACAACAGGATACAGCAGAAACTCATCGATCCCGCACCTTGCGCATATACCAGCGCAAACGACGAAACGGACACTGTATGGTACATAACTATCTTATTTGATCCCCATAAGATTCTCCATACATGCTTCGATTCATTGCGTCCCTGGATATATGTAATTTGATGTTCTCTCACTGTAAACATCCGTTATATGTAACACAGCCCAACATTATAGTAATCCAACACAAAGCAATGCTTAGCCAAATGTTAATCTTTAATCGTCTGTGCAACACAGTATCCTGCTCTATGTTTGCCTCAAAAGATGTTGTTTTAAGTATGCTGTGACAAAATATACCTATTTAGACCTGTCTAACAATCTGCAAAGTAACAACATTTTAATAGTACCCATACGGTACCAGTAGATTGTAACTTACACCATTAGCGTTTAAAATATTCATCTTCCCTCAGCACTCCAAGCTTACACTACGTCATCGGGTCACCTTTATCCTCCACTCCAACCCCACAACTGCAAGCGCCAAAAATCATGCCTGCTTCCACACTTGCCCTTGTATGCCTTTACTTTTTGCTCAGTGCCATCTCCGATTCTAACGCCCTCACTCATGACCACAACCAGATCCCACTGCTGCGCAGTACAAGCAAAAAACACTTTTCTAATCATTTCCATCCTCCGCAAAACCCATGCTACAAGAGACAGTCTCACTTGCTCCACATAGCCCTTAGACCACACAACTAACACTAAATGCAATGAGACAGATGTTCAACACGAACTCAGGTGCGGACTCATCAATGCTCGCTCTGCCCGCAAGAAGTGGCCATCACAGATCTCTTATCCAACCTCAACCTTGACATTCTAATGGTCACCGAAACATGGCTCTCCGACACAGACACGGTCTTATTAAACCAACTCACACCCCCCAACTACTCTATCTACACATGTAACAGAGTAAACAAGAGGAGGGGGAGCCTTCATTATAGCGAAAACTGAACTCCAATACCATACAATCCTAACTAGAAGTACACATCAACTAGACACAATCACCATATCCAACAAACACAACACCATCAACCTTATTTATAGGCCCCCAAGCTCGTCAGCTGAAGATCTTTCTACCATAATTGACTTAGCCTGTAATCCTGAAAACCCAAACAAACCAAACTGGTTACTGGGCGATTTTAATCTTGCATCTATTAAACCTACTCTAGCCAACACCTTCCTTGACGCAATGTCCAACCTCAACTACAATCAAATTGTAAACAGTCCAACTCACCAACGTGGGAATATCCTTGATTGTGTCTTTGTTCCACCCAGTGACACATTCACAAAGTACAATTTTGACCTGTCAATCACCCGGGTCCCTTGGTCAGACCACAGCCTGATAACTTTTAAGATGCCATCACAAGAAAACAGCACCAGCCATACAAATAGACGAACAGCAGCTAACCCAGCACGATTCAAACAATTTGACAAGGAAGACATTACGAAACATGTTCTCCCAAAGCTCGCTCAGCCATCCACCAACATTAACGATATGATTACTAATTGGAATGACACCCTTAACCGTTACTCAAGACTGCCAGCCGCCGACTATCAATCAGCATCAAATACCCAAGCAGATAAGAGGCGGCCAGCCCCCTGGTTCTCCACGGAACTCAAGAAGTCTCTTCTTTTCTTGAGGAAACTTGAGAGAAGATGGCGTAAATCCCACAACACCGTAGACCAAGCCTCATACTTAACCCATCTGAAAGCTCATTGCGAAGCAGTCTGGAACAAGAGAAAAGCTTTCCACTCCGAACTCCTCAACCGATCGTTAAACAAGCCACGGGACCTCTTCAATCTAGTAAAATCTTTAACCACCGAACCATCACCACCACAACAAGAACAGATACATCCAACAATACGCCAACTATATCCAATCTAAAGCCATCAAAACCACCACAGCCTACATTGCAGAAACCACCCAGCCTCCTTGGCACCAGAACCCACTCCTTAAACTCTCATCTCCTTCTGCAAAAAGGATTGAAGACATTATCACCAGCATAAACACCACCACGGCACCAAACGACCCATGCCCAGCACACTGGATAAGAGCAATGCGCTCCGAACTCAGCCCATTCATATCAGATATCATAAACCAATCCTTCTCAACAGGAGTATTCCCATCTGCTCTTAAACAGACGTCCATCAGACCGCTGCTAAAGAACAACCAACTTGACCCAACGAAGGAGGAATCCTACCGGCCAATATCCAGTATCCCACTACTATCCAAGATCATTGAAAAGGTATTCCTGAGACAGATCCAACAGCACATCAATACCATATCACCTCTAGACCCCTGCCAACATGGATTTAGGGAAGCTCATGGAGTTGAAACACTTCTGACCTCTCTAACTAATACGCTCCTCTGTGGGATTGATATAAAAAAGGGGTTCGCTCTAATCTTCCGACATTTCCGCAGCGTTTGACTCGGTGGACCACAACAAACTCCTAACCCGACTCCAAGAGAAGGGAACTCAAGGGTTAGCTTGGGATTGGTGTAAGTCCTACCTAGAAGAGCGATGGCAACAAGTTTGGATTGGATCAAATACTTCCAAACCTTTCCAACTGAAGCAAGGAGTACCCCAAGGCTCCTCACTCTCGGCACTGCTCGTTAACATATATATGCAGCCGATCTGTGATATCACCCACTCCTATGGCATATCCTGCCTAATCTATGCAGATGATGTGTTGATATTCACACCGATCAATGTCACGCTTCCAGATTTTACACCACTAGTAGAATGTTTCGACGCAATAACAGACTGGCTCCTCACTCAAAACATGCGAATAAATTTCAAAAAACCTGAGGCACTAATCGTCACGAAAAACAAAGTATTTTCACCTCCAGAGACCATAAAGGTAAGGGACGCAGAACTGCCAATCAGATCCACCATAAGATATCTAGGTGTAACACTGGACCATAAACTGGACTTCAAAGAACACATAAACCGCACAGTAAAAACCATTTACTTCAAGATCAAGACTCTCCGACACCTGAAAAACATGCTCGACCCGGTCAAATACTGATCAATATTCCAGGCGATAGTCACCCCCCACTTTGACTATGCAAATATAATACTCCACGGCCTCCCAAAAAGCAACTTAAACATACTACGATTAGCCATGAAAGCGGCCGCCCGGGTCCTGCACGGAGCATCAAGAAAGACCACTCTACCCCCATCTTAAGGGAACTACACTGGCTTCCGATAAATTACAGGATCGAATATAAAGCACTACTAATCACCTTCAAAGCCATTAACAAAATAGCCCCCGCTGCAATCACAACGCTCAAACTCACATTCAATAACAGGCCAAGGAGATCAGGAGCAGCTAATACTCTAGCCATACCTACAGAATCCACTAAATATATGATTACAACTACTGACAGAGCATTCACACTCTATGCCCCCAGACGCTGGAACAACCTTCCACCTACTATTAGAGCTATCACTGAACTAAAGCAATTTCGAAAGGCCCTAAAGCACCACCTGTTCCTCACTCACTTCTCCCAATACCACAACCCCTCACCGACCCCCCCAGCACAACCGAACTTATCAGTATGATGTCGCAACTGCTCTGTATCACATAGCACAATATGTAATAAAACACTCTGTATATAGTTGTATAATATATATGTACATAGTTCCCAAGTTTTCCTGTCCTGGTTAACTCCCCTGTTATTTGTAAATTCATGCCGGCCTTTGTAGCCCATGAATCGTTTTGTTCACTGTAAACCGCACTGACGATAAAGAGCGTGGTATATAAGGACTGCTAAACAAATAAAATAACAAATCTGTCAACCTATACACTCCTGAAACATGGCCTTAAAAATCCTGTCTGTTCCTTCAAAATTATTATTATTATTATTTTTATTTTTTTTTTTTTTTTAAACACTGACCCCTACCTTCCACTCCCCACTGGAAAGGAGAGCACAAGGTAGAGCCGCCACGATTCTCACAGAACCAAACTGCTGAACTACCTGGCCTCTCTTGTCAGTCGGCCCACACCAGCTGACCCTCCCTGAACAGCGCACGGAAACAATTCAGGCAATTGCACGCCAGCTTACTCGCAAATGTACCGGGAGGACCCTGGACTGGCCTGGAGAGAACTAAAGGAAAGACAATTAGCAGGTAAGGACTAATTTCTTCTTCCTTTTCGTCTCTCCAGGCCAGTCCAGGTACCATAGGGTAGTACCAGAGCAGTACCTAACACCGGGAGGGCCCCGCAAGCTCCGTCAGAATGGCTGCAGCACCCACATTTGCGTCTCCTCTCGCCTGAACATACTAACGATAATGCTTCGCAAACGTGTGGAGAGGAGAACAGGTCGCCGCCCGGCAAATCTCCACCAGAGGCACCAGCGCGAACTCTGCCCATGAAGTCGCCTGACTCCACATAGAATGCGCCCTCAGCCCCCGCGGAGGCTCTCTGCCCCGCACCGCATACGCTGCTGCTATCGCCTAGCACACCCAACGTGCAATGGATACCTTGGAAGCCACCTCTCCTTTTCGCGGCCCTGCAAAAAACACAGACAATCCGCCCTACGAAACGCTTCTGTCCAACACAGGTATCTCCGGAGCACTCTTCTTAGATCAAACCGCCGAAGTGACCGACTCCTACCCTCCTTCCCCTCCGGAAAAGTGGGCAGCGAAAGGGCCCAATTCAAATGAAAACTCGAAGTCACTTTCTGAAGAAATGAAGGCACCATTTGCAAGACAACCTTATCTGCCGAAAACTAAATGAAGGGCTCCCTACATGAGAACGCCTGAAGATCCAAAATCAGACTAGCCGAGCACAATGCCACCAAGAAAGCCATCTTCCAGGAACAATGACGCAAAGATACCACCCCCGCTGGCTCAAAAGGCGTCTCCGCCAATCCCTCAAGCACCAAGTTCAAATCCCATGGAGGTACTACCTGCCGAATCGGCAGACATACATTCTTCACCACAGCAAAGAAACGCCGCACATCCGGATGCCCCGTCAACCGACTACCCTGCACCCGGCCTCGATAACAAGCTAGCGCCGCCAGCTGAACTCTAAGCGAAATCAATGCGAAACCCTTATCCAACCCTCCTTGCAGAAACTGCAAAATCTCCAGCAACCCCAAAGCTAACGGCCACATGCCCCTCTCTGCACACCAATTTTCAAAAATGCGCCAAACTCGAATATAAGACAAGGACGTCGACCGCTTCTTTGAATTCAACATTGTGGACACTACTGCTGCCGAGTACCCCCAGCGTCGCAACTGTGCCCTCTCAAGAGCCAAGCCGTAAGAACCAATCCACCTGCGGTTGCAGAATTGGACCCTGAGACAACAAATTGATCCGGCTGGGGAGTTTCCACGAACGATCCACTAGAAGTCGCCTGAGATCCGCGTACCAAGGTCTCCTCGGCCAATCCAGTGCAATGAGTATCACCTGACCCTTGTGCATTAAGAGCCTCTGAACCACCTGACCGAGCATCGGCCATGGGGGAAACACATACAGTCAGTCAGTCTTTCGGCCACGGTTGCACCAGTGCATTGAGGCCTTCTGACATGTGTTCCCTGTGCCTGATGAAGACCCGTCCCGCCTTGGCATTGGCGAAGGTGGCCATCAGATCCATCACTAGCTGTCCCCATCGCAACGTAATGTCGTGAAAGACTGCTGTATTGAGCTCCCACTCTCCGGAATCTAGAACATTCCGACTGAGATAATCGGCCTGCACATTGTCTTTTCCTGCTACGTGTGCCGCCGACAATGCTGCCAGATGGGACTCTCCAATATCAGAGAAGGGCTGCCCGTGCCCCCTTCACGGTTGATATAGGATACTGTCACTGCATTGTCGGAGAAAACGCGCACCGCCCGCCCTTCCGACCACCAAATCCTGAAAGGCGAGCAGCGCCAACCGCACTGCCCTCATCTCCAGCCGATTTAATCGACCACCCGGCCTCCTCCTCACCCCATGAGCCCTGCGTAACCTGCGACAGACAATGAGCCCCCCATCCCGAGAGACTGGTATCCGTCGTGACCAACACCCACTCTGGCTGTTCCAAAGGCATGCCCGCCTGAAGGTGCGTGGTCTCCAGCCACCACTCCAGCAAGCCGCGCACCTCCTCTGGACACACCAACCTCTGAGACAAGGAGTGATCTTGCGGGGACCACCGCAACAGAAGTGCCTGCTGGAGTGGCCACATATGAGCCCTGGCCCACGGAACGAGATCCAAGGACGCTGCCATAGACCAACTGCTGCATGTACCGCCACGCTGTCGGAGCTCTCATATGCAGAAAGGCCCGTACCTGACCCTGAATCTTGTGCACCCTGTCTACCGGCAGGAACACGGACCCGGCAACCATATCGAATAAGGCTCCGAGATATACCAGCCTTTGTACTGGATGGAGCTGGCTTTTGGCTTGGTTCACCACCCAACCAAGCTCCTCTAGGAACCCCACTACACGCTTGGTCACACTGACCGACTCCTCCACGGACTCTGCTCGTATGAACCAGTCGTCCAAGTAAGAATGCACCCGAATGCCTTCCTGCCTTAATGCCGCCGCGACCACCACCATGATCTTTGTGAACGTACGTGGCACGGTAGCCAGCCCGAAGGGCAATGCACGGAACTGGAAGTGCCCCATAGGCACCGCAAACCGCAGGAACATCTGATGCTCTTGTCTGATCGGAATGTGCAGATATGCTTCTGTGAGGTCTATGGACGAGAGCACTTCTCCGGGTTTCACGGCCAGAATCACCGACCTCAGCGTTTCCATCTGGAAATGAGGCACCCTCAAACAGCAGTTCACATGCTTGAGATCGAGGATGGGCTGAAAAGATCCCTCCTTCTTTGGGACCACAAAATAAATCGAGTATCGACCTAATCCGTACTGGTCTCTGGGTACGGGAACTACCGCCCGAAGCTGCAGATTGCTGCACACCGCTTCCTCCTTTGCATGCGCCTTGCAGGGAGACCGAATGAACGAATCCCGCAGTGGCTGACAAAATTCCAGTGCATAACCGTTCCGTACGATCTCCAACACCCACTGGTCTGTTGTGATAGCGGTCCAGGCGGAATAGAACTCCTGCAGACGTCCTCCTACCGGCAACCCCGCCTGGACCGCCAACACTTCATTGTGGCTTCTTAGAAGCCGCTTGCTGAGAACTGAAATATCCCCTGCCGAAGCCCCAAGCTCCCCGAAAGGGCTGAGCTCTATTCACAAAGCACCCCCTCTGATAAGGCGCAAAACAAGACGCCCTGAATCTGCGGAAGTCTCTCCCTTGACCTCTCTGCATGCTCCCTGGTCTCTGTCCCCTAGGACGATCCTCCGGCAACCTAGCACCTTTGGAATCTCCCAAATCTTTAACAATCTTTTCCAGCACCTCCCCAAAGAGCAGCTTTCCCTTATAGGGGCCAAAGGTCAATAACTAAATCACCAATCCCTGGTTTGGTAAATATGAAATCCAATTTGTATAAAGAACCAAACCTGAAAATAAACCCCTTACTTAAAATCCCATTTTTTTGTCGGAAGAGGCTGGAGGCGACTGGAATGGAAACCCAGTCACACCAGACAACCCGTTCCCTTTTAATTATGTAAGCGAAAACGCTGTACTTAGCTTTAGAAATGTTCAGTGAAGTTTGTGCACACCAGAAAATTCAGCTTCTTATAAGCGGTCAGATAGCAACCACGACGTACGTTTCGGGCCCTAGGCCCTGTTTCAAGTGTTCATGCTTCTTCCAATGTACCGCTAAAATGAACATTCAAATCCTCCACACCCCACTGATTAATAAAGGGGAAAGCTGTTTTCATTGGCTAACACAAGCTGCTCATCAATTGGAAGCTCCAATCAACTAAATGGGAGACCCCATCATCATCGGGGAATCCCTTAGTATCATGGATGACGTCAAAGCAGGCTCAACCACTCAACCTCTTTGTTTAACCCTAGAGGGTGGACAGCTTGCAATTCATAAATAAGTTGCTGTTCACGTCTTCGCAACGCAAGAAGTCTATTACCTCCCCGAGGGTTCGGGGGTATGAAATCTAATACCGTCCAAATAAAATCCGAGTGGAATTGATGGTGTAGTAACTCACAGTGCTCAACTAAAGGTGCTGATAAAACCTTCTGCCGAATCCGAGAGGCGTGTTCGCTTAGCCGTATCTTAACCTTCCGAGAAGTCCTGCCTATATATATATCAAGGGGCAAGTGCATTGTAAGGCATAGACTACATGGGTTGAATCACATGATGTCAACCACCTACGTTGATAAATTACCCCCGTATTAGGGTGAATCCATTCCAATCCGGTCTGTGCCGTTTTGCACCAACTACAGGTGGAACATGTAGTGTGCCCCCCTGTTAGCAGGATCGAACAATAGAGGACGATCAGGAGGTGTAGCAGAATGGACCAAACGATCCCTTAAGTTCGGCCCCCTAGAAAAAGCGATCCGGAACGGTTTCTGAAAACATGGGTGCAAACTCAAAACTGCCCAATGTTTCCGCAGTATAGCTACTATTGATGAACTGAGAGTAGTATATGGTAATGTTCCAATAATAAAATCCTGATCATCAGATCGTGACTGTGGCGGTACAGAACAGTCCCCTAAAAGCCATTCTCGATGGGTATATAGAGCACGTTTGTAGGCAGATGTAACAACCTTCTCTGGGTATCCTCGCTGTAACAAGCGATTTGTCAGGTCAGAGGCATGAAATTTAAAGTCCGATATTGTGGAACAGAGCCGACGCAGTCGAAGGAATTGACCATAGGGCAAATTTCTCCGCATGGGGCCCGGATGACAACTATGGTACATGAGTAAACTGTTTCGTTGAACGCTCTTCCTATATAAGGTCGTACGAAATGTGCCCTGATCTTTAATAATCAGTATATCCAAAAACTCGATTTGTTTTAAATCATAATGGGCAGTGAATTTAAGATTAGGCTTCAGAGTGTTAAGCCAAGCCAAAAAATCTTGAAGACTTGATAATGTGTCAAACCATAAGAAAAACACGTCGTCTAGGAACCGTCTCCAAAAACGTACTGGTTTAAAAAACTCAGAAGGGTACAAACTGACTTCTTCAAACTGAGCCATGTACAACGTAGCTATTGAAGGAGCCACCGAAACTCCCATTGCGATCCCGTAGATCTGATGGTAAAATTGCCCTTCGGAGAGGAAATAGTTCCTAGTTAACACCATTCGAAGTAATTCACATAAAAATGCCCGGGGCAACCTTTGAGGAGCAAACAAACAGTGTCCATTAACTCCAAAACCTCTGCCTGATCTATGTTCGTATATAAAGCTTCTACATCAAGGGTCACCAAATAAAAATGCCAGGATGATATAGGCTCTTTAGCTAATTGTTGCAAAAAATGTGAAGAGTCTTTTATGAAAGATTTTACTAACATAGCTTCCTTTTGCAAAAAAACATCACAGAATTGTGACAGGGGCTCCAATAAAGACCCTCTGCAAGACACAATAGGCCTGCCAGGGGGGGCGGTTAAGGACTTATGGACTTTCGATACCATATACATAATGGGCCGAACCGGTGTATCCTTATATAGGAAGAGCGTTCAACGAAACAGTTTACTCATGTACCATAGTTGTCATCCGGGCCCCATGCGGAGAAATTTGCCCTATGGTCAATTCCTTCGACTGCGTCGGCTCTGTTCCACAATATCGGACTTTAAATTTCATGCCTCTGACCTGACAAATCGCTTGTTACAGCGAGGATACCCAGAGAAGGTTGTTACATCTGCCTACAAACGTGCTCTATATACCCATCGAGAATGGCTTTTAGGGGACTGTTCTGTACCGCCACAGTCATGATCTGATGATCAGGATTTTATTATTGGAACATTACCATATACTACTCTCAGTTCGTCAATAGTAGCTATACTGCGGAAACATTGGGCAGTTTTGAGTTTGCACCCATGTTTTCAGAAACCGCTCCGGATCGCTTTTTCTAGGGGGCCGAACTTAAGGGATCGTTTGGTCCATTCTGCTACACCTCCTGATCGTCCTCTATTGTTCGATCCTGCTAACAGGGGGCACACTACATGTTCCACCTGTAGTTGGTGCAAAACGGCACAGACCGGATTGAAATGGATTCACCCTAATACGGGGGTAATTTATCAACGTAGGTGGTTGACATCATGTGATTCAACCTATGTAGTCTATGCCTTACAATGCACTTGCCCCTTGATATATATAGGCAGGACTTCTCGGAAGGTTAAGATATGGCTAAGCGAACACGCCTCTCGGATTCGGCAGAAGGTTTTATCAGCACCTTTAGTTGAGCACTGTGAGTTACTACACCATCAATTCCACTCGGATTTTATTTGGACGGTATTAGATTTCATACCCCTGAACCCTCGGGGAGGTAATAGACTTCTTGCGTTGCAAAGACGTGAACAGCAACTTATTTATGAATTGCAAGCTGTCCACCCTCTAGGGTTAAACAAAGAGGTTGAGTGGTTTAGCCTGCTTTGACGTCATGCATGATACTAAGGGATTCCCCGATGATGGGGTCTCCCATTTAGTTGATTGGAGCTTCCAATTGATGAGCAGCTTGTGTTAGCCAATGAAAACAACTTTCCCCTTTTTAATCAGTGGGGTGTGGAGGATTTGAATGTTCGTTTTAGCGGTACATTGGAAGAAGCATGAACACTTGAAACAGGGCCTAGGGCCCGAAACGTACGCCGTGGTTGCTATCTGACCGCTTATAAGCAGCTGAATTTTCTGGTGTGCACAAACTTCACTGAACATTTCTAAAGCTAAGTACAGCGTTTTCGCTTACATAATTAAAAGGGAACGGGTTGTCTGGTGTGACTGGGTTTCCATTCCAGTCGCCTCCAGCCTCTTCCAACAAAAAAATGGGATTTTAAGTAAGGGGTTTATTTTCAGGTTTGGTTCTTTATACAAATTGGATTCCCTTATAGGGGAGCTTACTAAGCCGAGCCTTAGAAGACGCATCTGCCACCCAATTCCTCAGCCAGAAAAACCGCCTAGCGGCAACCATAGACACCATAGACTTTGCTGAGATTCGTACCAGATCATAAAAAGCATCCGCTAGGTAGGCCGCAACCGATTCCAACTTAGCTCCCTCCGAGGACGTCTTCTCCTCATCCTCCGAGGACCCATCCCCCTGGAGCCATCGTATGGAGGCCCTAGAAACATACGAACCACAAATCGCTGCCTGAAGAGAAAAAACACAAAAATCAAAGGCCTGCTTAAGAATAACCTCTAACCTCCGATCCTGGAGATCCTTAAGAGCTGATCCACCCTCCACCGGGATCGTAGTCTTCTTAGTCACTGCCGAAACCAAGGCATCCACTTTGGGTGTTCGTAACAACTCCTTCTCATCCAGCAGAACCGGGTATAGATGGCCAATGGCCCTGCTACCCCTCAAAGTAGCCTCTGGTCACTCCCATTCCGATTCCACCATTTGCTTAATGACTCTGAACAGGAAAGCACTTCTGCTCCATCTTAAAACCTTGCAGCAACGGATCCTCCAGCGGTTCGCCAGGAACCACTGGTACCGCTAGATTCAGAGCCGCCAGTGAATGATCAATGAGCACCGCTAGCTCCTCTCTCCAAAACACCCTGAACATGTCTGGATCCTCGCCTGGCAGCAACTCGCCCTCTTCAAAATCACCTGCCCAGGGATCTAGCCCCGAATCTGAGAGAATCTACCCCTCTTCTGCCATCCGGTATCCCGAAGCTGGCGGCCCCTCACCATCCAAACCAACCTCCCTGTCCATGGCTGAGTGTGACGGACCCTCGCCAGGATCCTCACCCACCCCCAGCCTGCCCTTGGAGCGCCGGACACCTGAGGCACAGCCTTAACTCCCTGCGCCTGCTCCAACTTCAAACAATAGGCTTTGTGAAGGGAGAGAATAAACTCCACCGAGAAGAGGGGCTCAGAACCGACCTGTACCCCCAAACCTGGCGCCGGAGCCGGTAAACTGACCTCGGGGGCCTTTTTTGCTTTAGCCTTACATTTCCCTACCTTCTGCCCCAGCTCGGGAGAAACTGCAGCGTCTGTTAAAATGGCTGCCGCTCCCGCCATATCAGCTGCCCCCTGTGGCCTAGCCACGTGCTCACTCGACGATGCCTGCACCTCCATGCCGCCCAAAAAACTCCTGCAAGACAAGCAAGCCAACCGGACACACGATCAACAGAGCCAGACAACGGACAGGCCGCAGATACCACTACATTGCATGCACGCACGCTGCCGTGATCGGCAGCATGCGTCTGCTCCCAAGTCACGCACGAACTGAGATTTCGCCGCTGACCGCCCACCAACACAATCATCCCCGCAACTGCCACAAACCTACCTCTAGGACCACTACTGATGCTACCACAGCTCCCTGTCCCGCTGCTAGCGAGAACTGAAGACCAACAGAGGGGAAAGAAAAAACTGCACTGGGGCTCTCAGGCAGTTTCTCCACACGGCAGCTCAGCCCTACGGAGGCTCCGTATAAACCGAGGCAGGCTCTATCTCTGCTGCCCTTGAAAGTCAGCCTTCAAGTTGCTGAAATCACTTCTACCCGGGAATTACAGCCTTGCTAAGGCAAACCAGTACCCTCCTCCTCAGTACAAAAGCCTGTTCTGCTTTTCAATCTCTTCCTCTTCGTCTCTAACAGGGAGCTTGGTAAAAGACAATCCTACTCAGCTGCTGAGGACTGAAAGACTGAGCCTAGGACACCAGAGGGAGCTGTATAGGTGGTCGGCAAGGCTTGAAATGTTTGTCCTCAGCTGCTGGATGGGATTGACTACCCTATGGTACCTGGACTGGCCTGGAGAGACGAAGAGGAAAGCATGATCGTCTTCGATTTAATTAATGAAGGGGGGATGGTAAGAAAATCCACATTTATTTATTTATTTATGCTAATATACCGCACTTTTACAATCAGCACGGTTTACATGTTAACAAAATACAATGAACAGGTAGCTTTTAACTTTCAAAAGGGAGACTGATAAAATGAGGGAAATAGTTAAGAAAAAACTAAAAGGAGCAGTTGCAAAGGTTAAATAACTTACATCAAGCTTGGGTGTTTAAAAATACCATCTTGGAAGCCCAGATCAGCTGTATTCCACGCTATAAGTGGAAGGAAATCCATAAAACTGTCAGTATGGTCAGAGAGACTGTTGCTGCCAAAAAACATCTTTCAGGAAATGGAACAAAGAGCCAAATGAAGAAAACAGAAAACAGCACAAGTTAAATGCAAGGCATTGATAAGGCAGGCAAAGAGAGAATTTGAGAAGGAGCTTGCTGAGGAAGCAAGTACATTCATAGCAAAAAACCTTTAAGAGTCAGTTGGACAATTAGATGATAGAGGGGTAAAAGGGTCACTAAGACGGGACAAGGCCATAGCAGTGAGACTGAATGAATTCCTTGCTTCGGTCTTTACTGAGGAAGATGTAGGGATGTTACCCCTGACTGAAGTGGTAAATTTAAAGGTGATACTGCGGAAGAATTGAAGAACTATTGATACATCAGGAAGATGTATTACAACTATTTTAAAAACTGAAGAGTAGCAAATCACGTGGACTGGATGGTATACATCCAAGGGTGTTGAAAGAACTGAAATATGAGACTGCAGACCTGTTATTAGTAATCTGTGAACTATCATTAAAATCATCTGTAATACCTGAAGACTGGAGGATGGCCAACGTAACATCAATTTTTAAAAAGGGTTCCAGGGGTGATCCAGGAAACTACAGATTGGTGAGCCTGACGTAGGTACCGGGAAAAATGGTAAAAACCATCATAAAAAACAAAATTACTGAACATGTAGACAGTCATGGCTTAATGGGAGACAGCCAACATGGCTTCAGACAAGGAAGATATTGTCTTACTAATAAGTTATTTTTTTTGAAGGTGTGAATAAACAGGTAGACAAAGGCAAGTCAGTTGATATAGTGTATCTGTACTTTCAGAAAGCCTTTGACAAGGTTCCTTATGAGAGACTCTTAGTGAAATTAAAAAGTCATGGGATAGGAGGCAGTGTACTATTGTGGATCAGGAACTGGTTAAAAAATAGAAAGCAGAGGGTAGGGTTAAATGGCCAATTTTCCCAATGGAGAAAGGTGAATAGTGGAGCAACTCCAGGGATCTGTGCTGGATCCGCTGCTTTCCGACATATTCATAAATGACCTGGAAAAGGGAATAACGAGTGAGGTTATCAGATTTGCAGATGACACAAAACTATTTCAACTTGTTAAAACCCATGAGGATTGTGGAAAATTGCAAGACTGGGCATTCAAATAGCAGATGAAATTTAATGTGGACAAGTGCAAAGTTATGCACCTAGGAAAGAACCCCCCAAACTATGGCTACACGATGCAAGGTTTCACATTAGGAACCACCACCCAGGAAAATGATTTAGGCGTCATCGTGGGTAACATGTTAAAACCCTCCACCCAGTGTGCAGCAGCAGCCAAGAGAGCAAATAGAATGCATAAGGAAAGGAATGGAAAATAGAACAAAGGATATTATAATGCCTCTGTATCCTTCCATGGTGCGACCACACCCTCAATATTGTGTGCAATTCGTATCTTAAAAAGGATATAGCGTTATTAGAAAAAGTACTGAGAAAAGCCACCAAAATGGTAAAAGGGGTGGAAGGATATCCTTAAGAAGAGAGGCTAAAAATGTTAGGGCTCTTCAACCTGGAAAAAGAGACGGCTGAGAGGAGATACGATAGAGGTCTATAAATTAATGAATGGAGTGGAACAGGTAAATGTAGAGTGATTGTTTACGTCATCAGAATATAGAAAGACCAGGGGACATGGACTGAAACTACAGGGTAAACTATTTAAGACTAATAAGAGAAAATGTTTTGTTTTCACTCAGTGTAATCAAACTCTGGAATTTGTTACCGGAGGATGTAGTAAAAGCTGCTAGTGTAGCCGGGTTTAAAAAAAGGTTTGAACAAGTTTCTGAAGAAAAGGTCCATAAACCATTATTAAAAGGGACCCAGGATATCACTGCTTGACCCAGTACAAGCTTTGTAGAACCTGTGTCTTTTGGGGAAACTGCTAGGTACTTGTGACCTAGATTGGCCACTGCTGGAAACAGGATACTGGGGCTTGATGGACCTTGGTCTGCCAGTATGGCATATCTCATGTTCTTAGATTGTGAGGCCTTTGGGACCTGCCTGTAGTGCTTGTAAACCGTTCTAATGCCTTTCAACCCAGGCGGTATATCAAGAAATTTTTTATTTTTATCTTTTTTAATTTAGAGATAAAAATAAGATTAAAAAAATAAAAATAAAAACAGGAATCCATAGCTAACCACACCTGATTCTCAAAAAATCTTTTTAACATTAAAAAATGATATTAAAAAGTGCATTCCACTTTTTTTTCCTTAAATCACATATTTACTTCACATGTAGTTGTCACAATTATAATGACCTTTCTAGTCTTTATATGTCATTAATTTTTCTAACTGAATATATATTGATCCACTACTAATCTCTATTTGAATTAATCGGTCCATTGAAATGTTCTCTGATCTCTCTGCAAATCAAGATTTCCTATTTTATAAAGTGCACTAGAAACACAAAAACATGACAACAGAAAAAGACCACATGGCCTATCTAGTCTGTCATTCAATATCAACCACCACAACATTCCCCCCCTTTTTCCTTTAGAGATCCTGTGTGTTTGTCCCATGCTTCTTTGAATTCAAATACCGTCCTCATCTCTACCATCTCCACTGGGAGACTATTCTTGTAGCAGAGCTTGTTTTCAATCGAAAGAGGCTCTTTCAATTGAAAAATATACCAACAAATGTTGCTCCTTACCAGCTCATCCATACACGTATCATGCAATGAAAGATCCAAAAGATAGTAAAGGGAGGAGGGGGATTTTATAACACTTTTCCGATGGAAAATGGGCTTTAATAAAAATTGTGTGACCATGTGATGTGGCATTTAAGAAAGGGCCTCCTTCCTGGGCAGAACGTACAGGAAAATGTCAAGGACATTTATGTTTTAGCCAAGTTTTAAAATAGACGCCCCCAACATGGACATCCATGGTGGCATCCAAATAGACGTCACTGCTATGAAGCCATGGGGCAGGGATGTGCATCTCAAGCAAGGTTGGCATGGCAAAACGAAAACATGAGCCCCCATTTCCTCTGAGTGTTCATTGTCAAATTGCAAAATAAAGGAGATATCCGTGCACCTCCTCCACACAATACATCTGCTTGCGGGAAAAAAGCACTTTTCTGAGATGCCCGTTTGTTCCAGAAGCAGGTATAACCTTTGATGCAACTTGGGACATCTAGGATGTTTCTGAAATTGGGCAAGGACATCCAAGTTCTTTGGAACACCCTGGCCACACCTCCATCATGTTCCCGTACTAACTTATACAACCTGACGCTAGCGACATCCACATACTCGCCTTCTAAAACAACTCCGGGGACATGTCTATGCCCACTTTCAGACATGCAAAGCGCAAATAGGGCTTCTAAAATAACCCCCATAAGTCATGCAAAAACGTGTGCGCATAAGAATTGCATGCTTGCTTTTATATGACCTGAATGTAATCATTCCTGAGGGCATAATTTAGACAAGAGCAGAGGAATTCCCATTTATATGCATATTTTATAGAATTCACAAGTACATGCATAGAGTATGTTTATATTTATTAAAACTTGATATATAGCCATAGACCTGGGTAGATACCTCAGCAGTTTACAATAAAAAGGTAAAACAGAAAAAGGAAAATAATGCAATAAATTCATAAAACGTATAGTGCAGCACAGCAAAGAGGAATAGTAGAACTAAGAGAAAATTAGACTTACCTGCTAATTGTAGTTCCTGGAGGAACACAGTGTAGTCCCAAACATCCGGGGTCTTGCATCTCTTCTAGCAGCTTTGGAGACTGAGTACGTCATCTTTTTGATGATGCTGGTATAAATAGCTGAGGGACCGCCTTCCTTCTCCAGTAATCTATTAACAAAGTAGACTCACCGGAGCAACAATTAAGTAGCAACACCACAAAAAAACCTGAAAAATCTAGCAAATCTATCCACTAAAGGAACCAGGAGGAAAAGTCCTCCTGAGTTGCCCCCCTCTACCGGGGCCACAGCAATCCATTGGCCTTGCCCAGGTCTGCCGTCCCCCCCCCCCCCCAAGGGCACCCTGAACTCGTGCGGAAATCTTATTACTGTTCTACCCCCTACGGAAATACACTCTCTGCAGCTGCGCCACTCACCTGTACCTGGATATACTTCCTCGCTTCAGGCTGCAGATCTCAAAGAAACCTGGGTAGGGAAGTGGGACTAGACTGGAGTTCTTCCAGGAACTACAATTAGCAGGTAAGAGTAATTTTCTCTTCCTTATCGTCCCTCCAGTCTAGTCCTAAACATCCGGGGATGTAACAGAGCAGTGAACAAAAATTCAACAGGAGGGACCTGCCAGACCAGCTTGAAGCACAGCTGCTCCGAAACAAGAGTCACTCTCCGCGAACACATCCAGACGGTAATGTTTGACAAAAGAATTCAGCGACAACCACATAGCCGCCCTACAAATGTCCGCTGCTGGCACTGAACCATATTCTGCCCACGATGCCGCTTGCGCCCTAGTTGAATGAGCCTTTAGCCCTTCTGGAACAGGCCTACCTTTTAACAGATATGCCGATGCTATGGCCTCCTTGAGCCATCTGGCAATAGAGGCCTTGGAAGCGGCCTCTCCTTTTCGAGGCCCTCCAAACACAAACAACCTATCCGACTTGCGAAACTCCGCCGTAACCCGCAGATACTTCATAAGAGCTCGGCGAACATCCAAGAGATGTAAGTTCTCGGATGCCGCCGAGCCACTAACTCCCTCAAAAACTGGCAAAGAAATCACCTGATTGACATGAAAAGACGAAACTACTTTAGGAAAAAAGTAAGGGACTGTCTGCAAGACCACCTTCTTCTTGCAAAAGGACAGAAAAGGCTCTCGACAAGACAAAGCCTGCAACTCGGAAATCCTGTGAGCCGAACAAATGGCCACTAGAAATACCACCTTAAGGGTAACATCTTTTATGGAAGCTGAAGACAAAGGTTCGAAAGGAGCCCCTACCAACGCTCCCAATACCACCTGAGGCTGCCACTTCGGCACAGCCGCCCTAGAGGGCGGCCTCAACAAAGACACTGCCTTCAAAAAACGCTTAACATCTGGAAGAGTTCCCAGCACCTCCCCTTGAACCTTACCTCTGTAACAGGAGAGCGCTGCCACCTGCACTTGTAAGGAAGCTGCTGCCAAACCTCTCAAAACCTTCCTGCAGGAAAGCCAAAATTTGAGGCACCGACAAACGCAACGCTCACAGCCGACGTTCCTCGCAGCATGCCTCAAAAATACGCCAGATGCGAACATACGCCAGCGAAGTGGACCTCCTCCTAGCCTGAAGCAGAATTGCAATCACCTTTGGGGAATAACCTCACGCTCTCAGACACGCCCTTTCAAGAGCCAAGCCGTAAGCGAGAACCGACCTACCTGTGGCATGCGCAGAGGCCCCTGCATCAACAGGTCTCTTCGCACCAGCAGCCGCCACGGTCAGTCTACCAATAGCCTCACCAGATCTGCATACCAAGGTCTCCGTGGCTAGTCTGGCGCTATCAAGATTACTCGTCCCCTGTGAACCTCTATTCTCTGCAGCACGCGACCGATCAACGCCCAAGGAGGAAACACGTATAGCAGTTAATCTTCCGGCCATTCTTGAATTAGAGCGTTGAGACCTTCCGACATTCTCTCGTGCCGTCTGCTGAAGAATCTGCTGCTTTTTGCCAACTCGTACGACGTCACTGAATACATTACCAGAGTCCCCCATCGGCGAACCAACAAGTCAAACACTTCGGGATGGAGCACCCACTCCCTCGGGTCTACTTTGACTAGACTCAAAAAAAATCGGATTCCACATTGTCCACTCCTGCCACATGCACCACCGACAAGGCCACCAGATTCATTTCGGCCCACAACAGTCGATCCGCTTCCGCAGCAACACTGCTGGTGCCCCCTTGACGGTTGATGTAAGCTACCGCGGTTGTGTTGTCAGAAAACACCCGCACCGCTTGTCCGCCCAGGATAGGACGAAACTCTCTCAATGCCAGAGTCACTGCTCTCAACTCCAACGTATTGATGGACCACTTCTGCTCTTCTGGAGACCAAACCCCCTGGGTGAAATGGTCCTCGAAGTGCGCTCCCCAGCCCAAGAGACTGGCATCCGTTGTCAGTGGAACCCAAGATGGCGGTTCCAATGGCACTCCTTTTTCCAGATTTCCTGGGCGCAACCACCACTGCAATGCCCTGTGCGTCTCCAGCGGACAGGGGAGCCTCCGAGACAGTGGATCCGACTGGTGTGACCATCTTCGAAGCAGCGCTCTCTGCAACGGCCTAATGTGAGCTCTCGCCCACTGCACCATGTCGATCACCGCCTCCATGGTACCCAATACCTGCAAATAATGCCATGCTGTAGGCATCTTTTTCTTCAAGAAATGACTTACCAACTGCCTCAACCTCTGCGCCTTCAGCTGAGGAAGAAAAAAAACTCTTGCTATGCTCGTGTCGAACCACACCCTCGTGCCGAACCGCGCCTGCACTGGGGTCAACCTGCTCTTTGCCATATTGACCACCCAACCCAGACCCTGTAGGAAGTCCACCACCCGAGCCGTTACTGTCTCGCTCTCGCCTCAGGACTTTGCTCGAATCAACCAATCGTCCAAATACGGGTACACCAGTATTCCTTCCTTTCGTAACGCTACCATTACTTTGGTGAACGTCCTCGGCGCTGTCGCCAAGCCAAACGGCAGAGCCCGGAACTGAAAGTGGCCCATGGGAACTGCAAACCTGAGATATTTCTGATGGTCCGCGCAGATCAGCACATGAAGATAGGCTTCAAACAGATCCAGAGAGGTAAGAAATTCCCCAGCTCTTACCGCCATGATAACTGACCTTAGGGTTTCCATATGAAAATGAGACACCCGAAGGCACCGATTCACCCCCTTGAGATCCAGAATTGGCCGATACGAGCCCTCCTTTTTTGGGACCACAAAATATATGGAGTATCGACCGCAACCATATTGGCTCGGGAGTACGGGAACCACCGCCTTCAAGTTTATCAGTCTCTCTAAGGTTTCCTGTACCGCCTTTAACTTGCCATCTGCCCTGCAAGGAGACTGAACGAAGGAATCTCGGAGCAGACTTTGAAACTCTAGCGCATACCCCTCTCAAATCACTTCCAACACCGATTGATCGGAGGTAATTTGAACCCAGGCAGGAAAAAACTCCCGCAGCCGACCTCCCACAGGTACTAGTCCTACCTGGGCCCGCCTGACTTCATTGGGATTTTCTAATGTTCGGGGAGGAAGAGCCCCCAAATCCTCTGTTCGCTCCTTGAAAGCCCCGAAACCCCGGATTCCTATATGGAAACCGTCCTCTCTGAAACTGTCCGAACCGTTGAGATCGGAATCGCCGAAACTCTCAAAGAGGCCCTTTGGACTGGACATTCTGCTTACTCTGCTTAGGTTTGTCCTCAGGAAGCCGGCCGCCCTTGGACTCCCCTAGATCCTTAACCAACTTGTCCAAATCCTCTCCAAATAGCAACTTGCCTCGAAAGGGAAGCTTACTTAATCTGGCCTTGGACAAATTATCTGTCGCCCAATTACGAAGCCACAGGTACCGCCTAGCCGCTACCACTGAAGCCATACATTTTGCTAAGCCACAAATCAGGTCATAATGAATATCAGCAAGATAGGCCGCCCCGGTCTCCAACCTGGCTGCCTCTCCACTCGACTCCTCCACCTGCTCCCCTTGTAACCTCTGAGCCCATCTCAGACAGGCCCGCGCTACCCATGCCCCACAAACCGAAGCTTGCATGGATAGAGCATTAACTTCAAAGACCTGCTTCAACAGAGTGTCTAGTTTCCGATCCTGGGCATCCTTGAGAGCAGTACTACCTTCAACCGGAATGGTAGTCTTCTTGGTAACCGCCGAGACTGCGGCATCCACCTTTGGGGACTTGAATAAACCTCGATCTTAATCTGACAAGGGATAAAGACGGCTCATCACCCTGCCCCCTTTAAGACCTGCTTCCGGCATGTCCCACTCGTCCTGAATCATTTCCCGAAATACTCTATGTACGAGAAAAACCCTCTGAGCTTTGCGTACTGCTTGCAACAACGGATCCTCCAAGGAAGCCTCTGCTTCCGGACCCGCGACTGGCATATTAAGAGCCTTAAGCATCTCCGAAATGAGCGCTGGTAACTCTTCCCGTCTAAAAACTCGAACTACCCGAGCCTGATCCTCATGGTCCGTAAGTTCGCCTTCCTCAAGTTCCGCTTCGCTCTCTACCTCCGGATCCAAATCCTCAGAGCGTGGAGTCTCGGAAGCAACCAAACGTTCTTGCTGGTCCCGGACGAACTTTGACCTCTTGGCCGACAGCCCCCCCAACTCCGGAGTCCAAGAGACTACCAGGACGCTTCCCAGGTAGCGTCTGCTCCGCCCCACCGTCCATTCCCTCAGCGAAGGACTGTTGCAGAAGCAGAATAAACTCTTGAGAAAAAATGGCAGTCAAACCTCCAGATAGGCCCCTGAGAAGGTGGCAGATCGGGTACTGAAGATGGTCCTGCCACAGGCTCTAGCGGGCTCAATATAGGAGAAACGGGCTCCTGTCCAGCAGCAGAGGTTCCTCTTTGACTCCCA
Organism: Ichthyophis bannanicus; assembly: GCA_033557465.1. NCBI lineage: Eukaryota > Metazoa > Chordata > Amphibia > Gymnophiona > Ichthyophiidae > Ichthyophis > Ichthyophis bannanicus. The sequence continues at coordinate 158,917,544 of CM066034.1, forward strand.
GCATTGACCTCCTGATCCAGAGTAGATGTCTCCTGAACGCATTCCCTGCAGAGCCCTGCCTCTGACAGTGAACCCCTCTTCGCCCCGCAGACCATGCAGAGAGGTTTAGAAGACATTTTGAGGCGAACCCTATCTGTATGTTCCAACACTGTTAACAACTGCAATAGACCTCAGCCCCGCTCTGTCCAACTCGGGGCTTTTTTTTTTTTTTTTTTTTTTTTTTAAATATCCAAATTAGCTACCTAAATCAGCAGAGGGAAACCCCCCTTGCAACATGTGACCAAAACAGGCCGAAAACAAAGCTTCCTGCGTTCCCCTGGCCCCTCAACAGAAACTGAGCCGTTACTGTCTTTCCCGCGCGGGAAACACGCGGTCGGGCCTGCCGCCCCCTGCGACCGCTGAAAACACTGCAAGCCCAGGCCCGCCCAAAAACACACTGTGGTATTCCCTTTACCTCAGCCGAGTAGCCCCAGGTGCCATACCACTCTTCTGGCGCTCCTGCCTTGCTCTCTCTACAGGCGCTTAGCCAGTAACCATGGCTTCCGCGTCGTTGTAATACAAATGAATTAAAAATTGACTATTGATCATGCTTCTCAACAGTAAGTGGGGGGTATAAGAAACCGTTGGAATGGGGTATTTGAAACCATTCACATAACTACAGAGATGCTGGAAGACCAGAGAGGGAGACAATTCTCTTAGCAAATGTACAGGAGACAATTCTTCTTTTAACACATGTAAATGTAGAGGAGACAATTCTCTAAACAAAAATCAATTGATAACAATGTAAGCAAGATGCACATCAATTGTAATTAAGGAGTTCTGAACTTTCAAAGCCATGGGGGGTGGGGGAGGCATGCCTTTGAACACTTGTCAGACACCTGGCCAGTGTCTTGACTATGTTTGATGGATAACTGCCCCTACATGTCGCCTGGTGAGAGATGGCTAGCTGTCTGCGCAACAGCTGGCTATTTGCAAACAGGATAAAAAGAGATGCCTGTTTCAGCAAGAGGGAAGCTACCAAGGGATCTCTTCTAGGAACTGACATGCTGCCTAGAGAACTCCTGATTGAGAAGTCTCTCTTGTCTGGTTGAATCAGGGATCCATTCAATCGAAGTGGGACAGGAGATGAAGTTCAGAACTCTTTCAGTGAAATATTATTTTTCTGTAATTAACTAAAAGCACTTACAGAAGAATATAACTAGAAAGCTATCATTATTCCAATTGCTTTCTAGTTATCTTTTCTAACTACTCATGTGTAACTAAGAGAATTACTTGCCTTTCTGAATAAGTATCCTTGCTTTGTTTGTAAATAAACTGCACGTCTTCATTTACAAGGTGTTAGCCTTTGATGTAGTAAGACAGTCGTGGAGGAGCGAACAGCTGAAACGGGCTGCTGCAGTGAATTTGTCTTCCAGCACTACTGCTGCTTGCGCCTTGCTACCGGCTCCTCACCCAAAATCGTGGGTTCGGGAGCCGGAGCCTTCCCCCTGCAACGGGCTCTTCAGCCCTCCAGACAACAGCAGGTAAAGGAGAGGGGGGGGGGGGAGAAAGGGCGGGCCCTTTTCAACCTTCCTCAAATCCTCTAAAAATCATTGGATCTGAGGCCCAATGTAAAATTATCCCCAGGGAAAAAGAAAAAATGCAACTAAATTGAACTAAACTCCTTAATTGCCCCTGAAGAGAGTCCTAAACCTCTGGGCTCACTACTCCTAGCTGCTTGGAGACTGAGATACTGGAGAAGGAAGGCGGTCCCTCAGCTATTTATACCAGCATCATCAAAAAGATGACGTACTCAGTCTCCAAAGCTGCTAGAAGAGATGCAAGACCCCGGATGTTTGGGACTAGACTGGAGGGATGATAAGAAATAGCGAGATTGAACATATCCAACCCGAGACAGCTGGCTGGGGAGTAGGGAATAAGAAGAAGAGAGGTAGATGAGAAAACTGATGTAAAAAAGACCTATGAGCCAGAACCAGTATTTTAAAACAGAATTGGAAGCCAGTGGTGTTTATGCAAGAGTGGAGACACATTGTCATATCTTGAAGCATTAGAAAGAAGTTGAACAGCAGTGTTTTGAATCAGCTGAAGTTTAAGGTTGGTGGTATGAAGATCATAATAGGCAGTGTTACAGTAATCAAGCAGTAGAGTTAGTAGTTAAACTGTACTGTACTTAACAGTACTTACAAATACTGTACAATTAAATTGTATGAATTTGTCCAAGAGAAAACAAAATGTGGAGCAGACTATACTAGATACATGGAAGTCTAACGAAAGTGACTGATATAAGGAGTCAGCTAGGTAAACGAACGGCTTTAGCAGAGGTATAGTAGATCAGCAATAAACAGTAGGGCAGAGGGGCAAGTGGCAGAATTTGAGATCCAGATGGCTGGAGATATCGAGAAAGATTCAACTTTATGTATTGCAACTCCAACTAAGAAGCTACAGAATAGTTGAAATAATTCAAAGGAGTAATATCAGGATGCAAGGATGTTGAATAAAATGTCAAAATAATGCCATCTGCATAGTAAAGCCCACTAATCCTGTGATCCTGAACAAGAGCTATTGAAGGGCAAGGAAGATATTGAAAAGTGAAAGGGAAAGAACAGAACCCTGGGGGACACCCCAAGCAAGGGCAAAATTTGAGTTTATGACTTATAGCCAAAAAGAACCCTAAATGAACAATACTGAAGAAATGTAGAGAACTAGTTGTAAACCAAATCTTTGAGAGTAACCTCTGCTAACTATTGAAGTAACCGGGTATGACTGACAGCATCGAAGGCTGCAGTGAGATCAAAAGAATCAGTGCAAATTTATGCTGATCTAGATTATAATGTAGTTCACTCATGAGAGCGCTCACAGTAGATTCTGTGCTATATCCCTTCCTGAACCCAGAATGTCTGGGATGGAGGACATTTGTTTTGTTTGTCAAAAAAAAAAAAAAAAAATTGGACAATTGAAGAAAAACAGCTTTTTCTATGATTTTTACTAAGAAAGGGAGATTGGAGATGGGACAGTAATTGGAGGTTGACAGACTATCAAGATTACTTTTTTTTGTTTATTTTTTTAAGTATAGCTTGGACAATAACCCAAAGACAGACTGTGGTTCACCTGGGTACAAAGGTAAGAAAATGGAAAAGGAGGATTTATCAAGCTCTAAATTCCTTCATGAAGTTTCAGAATGTGTACTTTTTTGGAAGGACATCTTAATATTTAATTATGATCATTTAGAGGGAAAAGTGGAGGAGCTTTTCTTATGTTCTTATGTAGCTCCGCATAGTCAGCAGTAGGCTGCTGTTCACCTAGAAATAAATTTTATTTATTTAACATTGCTTATATACCGCCTTTTATGATATCAAGGCGATTTACACTGAACAAACTGAAATTACATTGAACAGGGCATTATAACTTGGAGATAACTATTTTACAGGGAATATGGGCAATGGAGGGGTTAAGTGGCTTGCCCAAGACCACAAGGAGCACTTGTGGGACTAGAAACCCAAGTCCTTCTGGCCCAAGGTTGCTGTCCTCTAGTGGGATTTGAACCCCTGACCTTCCGGCCTGAGGTACCTTGCCCCAACCACTCAGCCACTCCTCCCTTCCTACAGCAAAGGTGGCATACTGCCAAAACGTGTTGTCTAAAACTAGATGAAGTGTCAGAAATGACTGACAAAATTTGCCTCTGTAAAGACGTTTTCCTACCTAAATACTCACAAAATTAGAGGATTATTAATAAAAAGCACTTTAAAATTCAATACTTGTTCTATTTCAAGACAAATAATAGACAAGCAAAAAAAAGTGTCATCTATTTTTAAAATTTATACTGTGTATTAATTGACAGAATATAATTTATAAAAGGATGCCTCATGGTTCAGGCACTGAATTCATTGCAAGTTCCATCGCACCTCTCAGATACCCACCTACATCTCCTATGAAAACAATGTCAAAGGATGCATTAGCAGCAATATTTTTGGTTCTTGTTGCTTGCTGACAACAGATTAGCAAAACAAGATGACTTCTATATATACAAACAGTCTGCAATACACACAAGGTAATACTGTGGGTTCCCAACTACAAATTCTCTGCCTGATAACTCTTAAAGGGGTCTTTTTTGGTCACCTTTAATAGCTAAATTATGTTTTTCTGCTCTATTGCAAAAGGGGATTTTTTTTTGTGTTCTGGGGCAAAGCTTTATCTGCAGCTAGAGTTTTTTCCTCTCCTCTATCCTTCACGTTCAAAGGGGTAGGGCAGGCTCTTTGAAGTCACGGACCTCATTGGTGTAGGAGGGCGAAGTACTTCTATCCACAAAAGAGTGGGACCTAGGCTTGATTGTTTCTGATGATCTTGAAGTGGCTAAACAGGTAGAAAAGGTGACGCTGAAAGCCAGAAGGCTGCTCGGGTGTATAGTGGGAGGACTAGCCAGCAGAAAAAATAGGAGGCAATGGAGCCTCTGTATAAGTCTCCAGTGCAACCTCAATTGGAGTGTGCAATTCTGGAGACCACACTGTCAAAAAGATATAAACAGGGTGGGAGTCAGTGCAGAGGGTGGCTACTAAAATGGTTAGTAATCTTCATTATAAAGCATATGGGACTTAAAGATCTTAATATGTATACGATAGAGGATAGAGTAGATATGATAGAGATGTTAAATACCTCCATACAAGAGGAGAGCCTCTTTCAACTGAAAGCAAGCTCTGCTACAAGGGGACATAGGATGAGAGTGAAAAGGGATAGACTCAGGAGCAAATGTTCCCTCTAATTTTCTGTAGGCCGTGTGCGCATAAAATATCAGCTGTGCAGCTTTTGAAGGAAGGTTAAATTTTTGTGCGCCACATAAGGACACTCGGAGTTATATACTTTAAAATTTGACTACACGTCAGAATACAGTATGTACACCACATTGATTTTAATCAAATTAAATGAAAATAGACAATTACTAAATGAAGCAGAAAATTTCTAGCAATTACAATCACATCTTTTAAATTTTAAGACATCTGTTTTTTTTCTATCAGAATGAGAACCGTAATTTTTGTGCGCTCTGTTGTAAAGTATGTGCGCTCACTCGGTGAGGTGTGTGCGCGCGCACAGCTTAGAGGGAACAGTGCTCAGGAGTAATGTGTGGAAATACTTCTTTTACAAAAAGAGTGGTAGATGCATGGAGTAGTCTCCCAATGGAGGTAGTAGAGACGAGGACAGTATCTGAATTCAAGCAAGCATGGGACAAACAGATGATCTCTAAAGGAAAAAAGGGAACTATTGCTGTTGATATGGAAGGGAAGATTAGATAGAAAAAAAAACAAACAACTATATGGCCTGCCGTCATGTATAATTAAAATTAACATTAAATATGTCAGTCTCATTCTTAGGATAGGTTTGTTCTTTTCCTATGTCTACTGGGATTCTCATCCATTCCTTCTACTCACTGGAATGCTCGACCAAGTTAGATAATGGAAATGGATTCTGGATATTTGCTTTCAAATTTCAACACTTTTGTAAATTTGGATCTGTTGATATAGCATTATTAGAAAAGATACAGAGAAGAGCCACCCAAATGGCAAAGGGGGTGGAAGGATACCCCTAAGAAGAGAGGCTAAAAAAAAAGTTAGGGCTCTTTAACCTGGAAAAGAGACGGCTGAAGGGAGATATGATAGAGGTTTATAAATTAATGCATGGAGTGGAACGGGTAAACATAGATCGATTGTTTACACCATCAAAATATAGAAAGACTAGGGGACATGCAATGAAGCTATAGGGTAACCTAGTACTTATTGTGTTATGTTATTAAGAATGTTCCGTGTATCTTCAGGTTTTGTTCCATTTAAACCGTCCCTGATCGCTGGAAGAGGCGGTATTAAAAAAAAAACTGTATGTATATACGTATGAATGAATGAATGAATAAATCAATCAATAAATAAAATAATTAAGACTAATGGGAGAAATTTTTTTTTAACTCAACGTATAATGAAACTCTGGAATTTGCTACCAGAGGATGTAGTAAAAGCTATTAGTGCAGCAGGGTTTAAAAAAAGGTTTGGACAAGTTCCTGGAGGAAAGGTCCATAAACCATTATTAAAGTGGACCCAAGATATCCACTGCTTGCCCCAATACAAGCACTGTGGAACCTGTGTCTTTTGGGGAAACTGCTAGATACTTGTGACCTAGATTGGCCACGGTTGGAAACAGGATAAAGGGTTTGATGGACCTTGGTTTGACCCAGAATGGTATATCTTATGTTCTTAAGTAGGCCTGGAAGCCTATGACAGTAGCTCTGTATGTATAATCCATTTCAAAGAGGCCCATTCCTCGTCAGCTGAAGGAATTAGTAGTCTTCACATACACTGGTTCTTACCAATTACCTCATGGGCATGGAGGAGTTTCCTTGTTCATATTTCACTTCAAGATCTTTAATAAGCCAATCTACACTTCCAAAGCTGTATGACAGTACAGGAACTGCCAGCTAATTAAATACCTTGATCTTATTTCATGATGTTAAAGCACCTTTCAACAACAATTTTGTTTCCTGTTATATTCATTATTGACCTTTCCTCTCAGTAATTGTTGCCCAATCATCGCTCCTTCCTCTATTACTAGGTATTTATATTTGCTTTCCTGTTCAAGTTCTTTCATGTCATACTCCTCACTCAGGGAGATGTTTTCAGTTTTGCTCAATTTTCCTTCTTCACTTTCTTTTTTGTTTTGCTTTTCTTTAAAAAATTACAACGTCCTTCCCTTTTAAAAAAAAAATTATAAACCACTTTGAATATCACTGAACTCTAAGCAGTATATTAAATTTGCAAATAAACTAACCAGTCTGTTTCCATATTTCAGGGCTGGCCCAACCAACAGGCAAAACTTGTCATCTGTCTAGGGCAGCAGCATCTTGGGAGATGGGAGGCAGCAAAGAGCAGGGCATTCAAAGTTAGACAATAGGGTCTGCCAGTTGGGGGGGGGGGGGGCTGGGGCAGGCTTAAGGTTTGCCTAGGGCACCAATATCGTAAACCACTTCTTGGACCGGCCCTGCATATGCTCCCTCTTATTTTCCTTCTACTCCATTGCTATCATGTTACTGGAATCCATATGATCATATACTCTCTCTGCATCTATTGCAGTGAACAGCTTATAGGTTGTACGCAGACAAGTTATTGGTCTGTAATTTTTGAAAAACATCACTTGATCTCCCTTTGAAAGAAGCATTCTTCGTATTATTAGCCATAGATGTGTTAAGTCCATTTGCTTGACTTATTGTTTTGCAGTTTACTAGGTCTTGTGGAATGACATTAACTGTTTGAGCCAAAAATGATCCACTATCTCAGCCAAGGTTCTTTCAACGTGGGGGTCTCTAACTGCTTTCCAACTCATTACTACTTCAGGCCTTGCCATAGGTTTGATGTTTCCCTTTTCTAAATTCTTCTATATGCAGGGTAACCATTCTGCTTCTTGAATGTGCTCTACAGGGTACCCATTTAGGTTTCTCCAAGTTTCTGTTTCACCATAATAATGCTCTACCAGACTGCCTGTAAAATTGTTTTGGGTTCCCTCAAAATAGAAAAGAAACTTATTAAAATAAACTATTTTTTTGTTCATCTCTCTGAAGTTTTTGCGCTTCTGCTGCTATTTTCAATTTATTATTATTGGAGTACGTGAACTGAAGGTCTTTGTTAATACAGCAAGTTTCACTTTAATTTTTGGATCTTCCTCATTATCTGTGATTATCTTAATCCTTTTAGAAGCCCATCTATCAGAGACATCTCCACATAGCAATTCCCCCCCATTCCCCCAATGTGTTTCTTCACCTCAAGGAAAAGTTATCGTTCTTTTCCTTCTGACCCTGCACTTCTGTTAGTAGAATTCTTACAGTAATAATTTGATTTAATTCTGTAATGCTAATAAATGTTCCCTGTATACGGGCTATGGCCTCGTTCATCTTCTGCATATCATATGCTTAACTAAGTTCTTCTTCAGTTAACTTCTTGACCCATCCTTTGTTCATATCCCTCTCCCATGCTTCCATATCTCCATTAAATGATGCAGTGACAAAAAAGCATTTGAAATGCAATCATTTTAAAATTAGTGTGCACTACAATTTTAGAACTGCTGATTAGTAAAGCATATCAACCAAACAAAAAAACAACGTGTGAAATTAAATCTCACTATCTAACGTCGATAGTAAGAGAACAGGGAACATAATCATTTCCAAGATTAAAGATTGCAAGTTGTGCAAGAGCCATCACAAGTGATGCTTTTGTTGGTATTTGGATTAGTAAAGCATAGCGTATCAAGTTTTCGGATCCATTTCTTCTCCTTACCAAGCATCGCTTCATCTGGAATGACTGAACCTTCACCGCCTGAATAGCTTCATCCAAGAGCTTTTCTTGTTCATCCTGAGGAGACTGCTGTGTTGTAGGCTGAAACAAAGTAGAAACAAGTATTTTATCATTTTACGTGCATATTTGTAATAAGCTCCATTTTGAACAAAATACTTCAGCTTCTTAAAATGTAACTACAATGAGAACTCCTTTTCTGATTCCACAAAAGCTACACTTGGCTCCAATATAGGTTTGTGTCACTGTCATAAGGAAGCACAAAATACAAGTGCACTGCTAATACCACATCTGGACGACAGAGGGAGGGGCAAGCAAAATGCACTTAAGATTTTTACATGTTGGCACATTAAACAAAAAAACGTCTAGAAACATAGAAACATATCAGCAGAAAATGACCATACGGCCTATCTAATCTGCCCTTCCATATCAAATACTATAGTCCCTTTTATTCCTTTAGAGATCTTCTGTTTGTCTGTGGCAACATAAGCTTTGATCAAAGAACTATCATTGACAGATAAATGGGAAAGAAATATGGACAGAAACCCGAGGTTAAACCAAGGAATGGAGAAAAAGTGCAGTATCCCTTAGCACAAGAAAAGCGCCAATTTAAACATGCAGGACACAGAACAAGGCTATACTACCGATTTCGATTAAAGGGTTATTTATTCACTTAGCTGAGCACATTGTGATAAGAGAAGATGAAACCTCTCTCTACCCCTCACAAAATTAAAAACTAATGACAGCCACATTCAGCAGCAGTACTGTTGAAGACAATATAAACTCTATGATGTGCACAGCAGATCTCTGACAATACATTTATTTTGGCCTGTATATTATGCTGGTACAAATTTAAAAATAAAAAATATAACAAATCTGTATAATGAACAGTAGTCCACAGCTCATAAAACTGATAGGGAAACACTGAACAGGGAAGACAAATGGCAGCTTTCAAGGGCAGCATATGCTAGATAAATTTTATTTTGCTTTTTTCTTATTTTACCTTTATTGGAATCCCCTATCCCAAAGGGTAAATTTTTCTAGAAGTCTCAGATACTCTTGTCCCTTCTGAGGATTGGAGAGACATCTCTAATCTGACTATGCTTTAGTGTTGCTATAGCCTGAAGGGATCCCCACAGCAGAAGCAGCCATGGTACTCTCTCCCTCCCTGGTTCAAGCATGATCATCCACAATGGACCTGAACATGAGTTTGCCAGACCACTGTACCCCTATTGTGCATAAATTGTTAGCACAAGTCAGCACATATAGAAAGTTGTTATGAATAGTTCAGTTGACACTGAAAGAGAAGCTGTACAGAAAGAAGCTCTCAAAGGAGATACTGTTACCAACTTCTTAAAGTTCTCAGGTGATGGTGGCACCTTATCTGCAAAGTTAAACTCCGATTGAGGGTTTCAAAGTAAAACCTCATTCTTACTTTCAGTGTTAAAATATTTTCTAGTATAGTCGAAAACAAAGCAAACGTATCTTTTGAGCTCCAGGAATGCAACACTATCTGCTTCTTGAAATTCTTTACAGACCTACATTTTTTCTTGTTGCTAAAGGTTTCACATTCAGGTACATTTTTCAAATTCTAAGAACTACAACTCAAAATGCATTAAAACAAGAGTTTGTTTCAATGATATATAAAACACATTCTACACTTTCAAAAGAACAATTATAAAAATTATTCAAAAAGTAATTAAGAAAACAAATAAACTCTCAATTGCATAAGACTCAATACCTGGTGGAAGTCTCTTGCAGCATTAATAGCCATGGCTTGTTTAGAATAAATGTTACAACCAATAACTGGTCAATTCCAGATGAATAAATAATGACAAAACAATGTGTGTAATCACTCCACCATATCACCAAACCTCACATCAGGTACTAACAAATTTTAAAAGCAGGAAGGAAGGGAATGAGCCTCAGAATCCAAGGTTATATAACCCAACTTCAAAACCATGAAGCATACCTTCCAACACATCATAGGCCCATAACACCACCTTCCAGCCCTTAAAAACAATCTTCAAACAATCTTCAATTAATACTCTTTTTCTCACATTTTACAAGGCAACAAAGGTTCACAAAGCAAACTTTAAATTGCCAAAAACATAACACAAAAAGCACTTATCTCAAACACACATTACTGATGCATTCAACCAAGCACACCAGTTGGACCCACACACATTTGAACGATATTACAGGGGAAGCACACCCGACTCCACATATAGGCTGCCCAAGCGTTTCACTGGAAAGGCTTTGTCAGGGAAAACCCCACCCAAACTGTGCACAAGTCACTGCAAAGAGAAAAAGAGAACAAAAAAACAACTTCAAAAAAAGTACTGTCGAGAGAACAGAAGCCTCTGCAAAAATCCTCAGAACAGACAAAAAACAAGAGAAACATACCAATCTCAACCTGCACCATAGTTAGCAACATCCATATCGCCAGCAGAACAGTTTAACAATGTGAAAATATGCTGCGCACGTGTAGCAACAAATACAGAAGATCCATGATGTCACTCCAACAAAACGGGAAAAACCCTTCCTCCACGCCAAGCGTCAAACCCATATAAGGTAGGGGAAAAACATGTCCAATTCACCAAGCGACAGCTAAACAAACCTACCTACCTACAAAACAAAACATATCCAGCACAGCCACCACCGTCCGAATACCTCCCTATGACCCAAACTGCACAATCACACACTCCATTCCATCTGGGCATTAAGATCCCCTCGGGAAACTGTCCCCAAACGATAGATCTAACGTTGCTCGTGGATTGAGCGGTGCCGGTGGAGTGCAGACTTCGTTCGAGGTTGCAACGTCTGAATCCTCTCTTCCCCTTATCTTATCGCGTCCTGCCTCAGTGACTTTGGACAGCATTTGGGAGGCAATTGTTCATCTTTCACAGGTAGTTACTCAACAGTTGTCTCTTTCTATCAAAGCTTGAGGAAACACTCTAATCATGCTAATGATACTGTGGAGATAAAGACAAAAATGAATGTTTCGGACCAGAAGCTTTCACAAGTTTCCGATTTATCCTCATCTCTGGTCAAGGATAATGTGGCTTTAAGAGCAAAGCTAGAGTCACTGGAAAATGCTACCAGGTCTACCAATGTATGTCTTTTGAACTTTCCGATTGTTCCTGCAGTAGCCCCTTCGGACTTGTTTAAGAAGTACCTTCAAGAGTCTCTTTTGGTTCCGCCTGATTTATTTCCTCCTATTTTGAAAGCCTACTTTTTGCCAGTGGGCAGGAAAGATGGGAAGATGGCAGTTGGGACTTCAGAAATGGACTTTCTTAATGTCTCTGCTCTCCTTCAGTCTCCTAGAGAAGACAAACTGCCTGTCTCTACTTTGTAGTATCATTTGCTTTGTCTTCAGATAGAGAGTGGATTCTCAAGCTATATTATAAAGAGAGCTAATTTGTTTATGGGTAAGAAAATATCGATTTTCCCTGATGTTGCCAGAGAAACTCAGAAGAGACTAAGAAATTAGTTCTTACCTGCTAATTATCTTTCCTGGAGCTTTCTCCGGGCCAGTCCAGGGACAGGTAGGGTTGTCAATCCTCTATAGCCACTGAGGACTGATCTCAAGTTTTGATGAGATGTGAAGCCACTCCCCCAGAGGGTTACCCAGCAGTCTACTCATGACAAAGCAACTAAAAGGAAGAACTGAAAGAAACCGAGAACCCTTGAAACACTGATAACTTTCTATAGTCCTTGCAAACTGTAGAGGCCATGAAATAGGCTCTTAAAATGGAATTAAAAATAATTTCTATTTTTTTTTTTTTTCAAACACACGATTAAAACTTCACACTAGTCTACACTGAAGGAAATCTGAAAGCCCCAATGAAGACCCCTGATACGGATGAATGACAGAAAGTTTCCCGCCGGTTAGGAGATGAACAAAAAACCTTATAACCAGACAGAGGTGGGACCCTGGACTGGCCCGGAGAAAGCTCCAGGAAAGATAATTAGCAGGTAAGAACTAATTTCTTATTCCTATTCGCTTCTCCGGGCCAGTCCAGGGACAGGTAGGGCAGTACCAAAGCAGTACCTAATGACGGGAGGGACCCGCGAGGCCTGCGATAATAGCCACGGACCCCACTTTTGCATCGTCCCGGGCTTGAAGATCCAAGCGGTAATGCTTAGTAAAAGAATGCAAGGAAGACCAAGTAGCCGCTCGGCAGATGTCTATAGGTGGAACCAACGCAAACTCCGCCCAAGAAGTGGCGAGAGCTCGAGTAGAGTGAGCCCGTAAACCCAGCGGCGGAGAAAGCCCTTTAGCCGCGTAAGCTGCAACGCTGCGAATCCACCGCGCTATGGTGGATTTGGATGCCGGTTGACCCTTACGAGACCCGGCGTATTGGACAAACAGTCTATCCGTTTTTCAAAAGGTCTTGGAAACCCGAAGGTACGTCCGCAAAACCCGTGCAAGATCCAACCGCTTGAGAGCCCGATCCATCGGCGAATTGGAAGAATCAGGAAACACGGGCAAAGCCACTGTTTGATTAACATGGAAAACCGAGACCACCTTAGGCAAATAGGACGGCACTGTCCGTAGGAGCACACGCTCCGGCAAAAACTGAAGATAAGGCTCTCTGCAAGACAAGGCCTGTAAATCGGAAATCCGGCGAGCTGAACACAAGGTGACCAAAAAGGTCGTTTTCCAAGAACACTCGCGGATCTCCCGAAAACTGAGAGTAGCTAAAGATGATTGAGAAAAAGCATCCAAAACCACATTTAAATCCCAAGGTGGAACTAAGGGGCGCACTGGAGGACGGAGAATCCGCGCCGCCCGTAAAAAACGTTGGACATCTGGAAGTGCCGAAAGACGCCGATGGCGAACGTAACCTCGAAAACAAGCAAGCGCCGCTACCTGAACCTTAAGGGTACTGAGAGCCAGACCCTTGTCGAAGCCATGTTGAAGAAAAAGGAGAAGCTGAGGCAAGGTAGACGACATAGGAACAACCTTACGTTGAGCACACCACGACTCAAACAGACGCCAGACTCGCACATATGCCAGAGAAGTCGTCGGCCTTTTAGACTGAAGCAATGTGGCAATTACGCAATCCGCATAACCCCGACGCTTTAACCGAGCCCTCTCAAGAGCCAAGCTGTAAGCAAGAAGCGATCCACCTTGGGCATGAGAATCGGCCCTTGATGCAATAAATTGATACGAGCTGGAAGAGGCCAAGGCGGAGCTATGAGAAGTCGAACGAGATCGGCATACCAGGGACGACGAGGCCAATCCGGAGCGATGAGAATCACTCGGCCGGGGTGATACGCAATCCGCTGAATGACCCGACTCAACATCGGCCAAGGAGGAAAAACATACAAGAGGGAGTCTGGCGGCCATGGCTGAACGAGAGCAGAGTCCTTCCGACATATGCTCTCGGCGTCTGCTGAAAAAACGGCCGACTTTGGCATTGGCAAACGTTGCCATCAAGTCCATCACCGGAGAACCCCAATGGAGCGTCAGATCGTGATAAACGGCCGCGTTCAGTTCCCATTCCCCGGGATCGAGAACATTGCGGCTGAGATTATCGGCCTGGACATTGTCCTTGCCAGCGACATGTGCTGCGGAGATTGCTGTGAGATGTGATTCCGCCCAATCCATCAATTCCTGACATTCGGCGAGGAGAACGGGAGACTTGGTGCCTCCTTGACGATTGATGTAAGCGACGGTCACCGCATTGTCCGAGAAAATCTTGACCGCCTTGCCGGTGAGCACCCCCGTGAAGCGCAGCAAGGCTAGACGAGCTGCTCGCAGCTCCAGACGGTTGATCGACCACAAACTCTCCTCTGGAGACCAGGAACCCTGAGCGACCTGTGTTTGACAATGCGCTCCCCAGCCGGAAAGACTGGCATCGGTGGTAACCAAGACCCAGGAGGGCTCCTCTAAAGGAACCCCTGCCGTAAGATGCTCGGGAAGTAACCACCACTGAAGACTGCGGCTCACCTGATCTGGACAGGGAAGGCGCTGCGCGAGTGGGTGAAGTTGTGGTGACCACCGGGAAAGAAGCGTCTGCTGCAAAGGGCGCATGTGAGCTCTGGCCCAGGGAACCAGATCCAGCGCCGCCGCCATGGACCCCAAGACCTGCAAATAGGTCCATGCCGACGGAGCTTGAAGAGATAGGAAGGTTTGAATCTGTTGCATAAGTTTTTGCACCCACAGACTGGGCAACGAAACGTTCCCCCGCTCCGTGTCGAAGCAGGCCCCAAGATAAGTCAACTGTTGCCGCGGTATCAATTGGCTCTTGGAGTGATTGATCACCCAACCGCGCTGTCGCCGCCAGAGACGCTTCCCGAGAATCGGCCCGGATCAACCAATCGTCGAGATATGGGTGTACTCGAATACCTTCTTTCCGAAGCGCCGCCGCCACGACCACCATCAGTTTTGTGAAGGTACGCGGAGCCGTCGCAAGACCGAACGGTAAGGCGTGAAATTGGAAATGTCCCATGGGAAGCGCGAAACGTAAATAGCGCTGATGAGACAGTCTGATGGGAATATGAAGATACGCCTCTGTGAGATCTATGGACGAGCGAAATTCTCCCGGTTGAACCGCTCGAATAACTGTACGCAAGGTTTCCATGCGAAAGTGCGGAACCCGCAAAGTACGGTTTACACCTTTGAGATCTAGTACGGGACGAAAAGAATCCTCTTTTTTGGGAACCACAAAATAGATCGAGTATCGACTGCAGCCGCACTGGTCCAATGGCACGGGAACAATCGCCTGCAGTTGCAAAAGGCGAACGAGCGTGTCGGAAATGGCTCGCATCTTCTTCCCGGGTGCACAAGGGGAAAGTACGAAAGCGGGTTGCAACGGGCAAGCGAAGTCCAGTGCATAGCCTCTCTGAATGACTTCCAGAACCCATTTGTCGGAAGTAATTGCGGTCCAGACCGTCAGAAAACTCTGTAAACGCCCGCCTACAGGAACTAACGGCTGGACCTGCAAACCTTCATTGCGGCTTCTTAACGGAAGGTTGAGAGGCCAACCCGAAAGATCGGCCAAAACCTCTGGCTCCTCGAAAGGATGAACCCCGAAAACCGGAGCGCCCCCTAGAATAAGGCGCGAAGCGGGCACCGCGAAATCTGCGGGACTCACGGGCAGAGCCTCGAACAGCTCCCACACCACGCAGTGGCTTGGGCCGATCCTCCGGCAAACGCCCGCCCTTGGAGTCCCCTAAATCTTTCACAATCTTCTCCAAGGCTTCCCCAAAAAGCAACCTGCCCTTAAAGGGCAACTTACTAAGGCGAACCTTTGATGACACATCCGCAGACCAGTTACGTAACCACAGGAAACGCCTGGCCGCTACCATAGAGGCCATGGTCTTGGCCGCAATCCGTACCAAATCATAAAAAGCATCCGCCGCATAAGCTGCAGCCGATTCCAACTTTGCGGCATCGGGAACTTCCGAAGCAGACTCCCCCGCTGCGTCCCCCTGCAGCCAGCGAATAGAAGCCCGAGAAACATAGGCTCCACAAACCGCTGCTTGCAGTGCTAAAGCACTAGCCTCAAAAGCTTGCTTGAGGAGCACCTCCAATTTCCTATCCTGCAGATCTTTAAGCGCTGCTGCGCCCTCCACAGGGATGGTAGTCTTTTTAGTGACCGCTGACACTAAAGCATCTACTTTAGGCATACGGAATAAATCCCGGTCTTCTTGTGGAAGGGGGTACAAGCGTGACAAAGCGCGCCCCCCTCTCAGAGTAGCCTCAGGACACTCCCATTCCGAATCAATCATCTGCCGAATTACCCGATGCATGGGAAAACAGCGCTGCTGAGACTTAAAGCCCTGCAACAAGGGATCCTCTAAAGGTTCTTGAGAGGAAGAAGGAGGAACCAGATGGAGAGCCGCCAAAGATTGTGCAATAAGAGCAGCGAGCTCTTCCTTACGGAAGACTCTGAACAGATTGGGATCTTCTCCCGGAGCTATCTCCCCCTCCTCTAACTCTTCAGTACCTGGATCCAAAGAGAGATCTGCTACCTCCTCTGAGACAGCCTGACCCAGTAGTAAAGATTCCTGAGGCAAAAAAGAGCCCAAAGGATCAGCTAGACCCTCCTTAGGCTTAGAAGACCCTTCTCCAGGATCTTCTGCACCCTGTAGTCCATGGGGAAGGAACTCCATAGTGGGACACGCTGTAGCCTGTTCAGGCTGAGCCGACTTCAGTAAGAACGCCCTGTGCATAGCAAGAATAAATTCGGGCGAGAAAAAAGAAGACACAGCCCCCTGAGCCATTAAAGAGGGCTGTGCAGGCTGACTAATAGGCAGAGGGTCCTTAGAGGACTTGGCCTTTCGTTTGTGTGGCCAGGGCTGCTCCGTCGGAGAGGTGACAGGCGCCGCCAAAATGGCCGACTTTCCCGCCTTTTCAGCGGGGAACGAAGGGCCCTCTAATTTCTGTTCGGTCTTGTCGGCCATGCCGAAAAACGAGGGGATAAGGTCCAGAAAAAATAAAGAAAGAAAGCTGTGCGCTGACATTGGAGAAGCGCCGCAAACAGGACATGGAAGCCAGAGCCGGCACGGGCGCCCAAAAGAAGAAATACAGAAACTTACCGACCTTGAAAAACCGGCAGAGTCAAGCAGGTAGTCCCGCAGCTAGTGGGAAACTGCCTATTCGAGCAGTGCTTGCGGCAGAGGTATCCACTGGGGCTCCCAGAAATACTTCTCTGCCGACGGAGACGGAGACGGTGAAGGGAGACAGGCTCTGTCTCTCACCGGGAGAATGACTCACTCGACGTCTCCACAGCTGTTAAAAGGGCAGCGCTTGAAAATTTGGACCCAAGGACACAAGAAAATATCAGCCCTGCTAGAGTTAATATAAAGCAGGAAAACAATAAAGTAACCAAATGGCAGATAGCAAACTGAGGGAGAAGCAGAGAGTCGATCCTCTGTAGCTGCTGAGGACTGAAAGACTGCTGGGTAACCCTCTGGGGGAGTGGCTTCACATCTCATCAAAACTTGAGATCAGTCCTCAGTGGCTATAGAGGATTGACAACCCTACCTGTCCCTGGACTGGCCCGGAGAAGCGAATAGGAAGTAAAGCTTTTCTACTTTTACGTCCTGGGGTGATTCAGATGGGAGCATCTTTTGTATTAACATTTCCTTGTAAATGTATCGTTTTCCTATTACATAAGTATGTTTTCTTTCAGGCTGAAGATCTGTCCTCCTTCATTAGCACTCATATGGTTACATCTTCTCCTTGAGTGGATCCTCATCTGTTAGTAAGAGAGCCCTAGATGTGGTGTATTTAGATTTCAGTAAAGCCTTTGACACTGTTCCTCACAGGCGACTTATAAACAAACCGAGCACCCTAGGGATGGACCCTAAAGTTACTGCTTGGGTTAGAAAGTGGTTGGGTGGGAGGCAACGAGTACAGGTAAATGGGGCTGACTCTGAGGAGAAGGATGTTATCAGTGGTGTGCCCCAGGGATCTATCCTTGGTCCGATTTTTTTAACATCTTTGTTAGTGATATAGTGGAAGGGCTGTCGGGTAAGGTTTGCCTTTTTGCAGATGATACCAAAATCTGCCATAGACACCCAGGAAGGTGTAGATAACATGAGGAGGGATCTAGCTAGGCGTGAAGAATGGTCTAGAATTTGGCAGCTGGGATTTAATGTTAAAAAATGTAAGGTCATGCATTTGGGCTGCAGCAATCCAAGGGAGCAATATAGTATAGGGGGTGAAGTACTTCTGTCCACTAAAGAAGAGCGGGACCTAGGCGTGGTTGTGGTATAAGTCTTTGGTGCGACCTCATTTGGAGTATAGTGTGCAATTCTGGAGACCGCTCCTTCAAAAGGATGTGAACAGGATGGAGTTGGTGCAGAGGGTGGCTACTAAAATGATTAGTGGTCTTCATTATAAAGCATATGAGGACAGACTTAAGGATCTTAAGGATGTGAGTATAAGCATCCTTTAGGTCTAAGGAGCATAGCCAATCTCCCTGCTGGAGGTAGGGCAGCAGGATTCCAAGGGTAAGCATCTTGAACTTTTCCCTCTCCAGGAACTTGTTGAGATTCCGCAAGTCTAGGATGGGCCTGAGGCCTCCTGTTCATTTTGGTACTAGAAAGTACCTGGAATAGAAGCCTTGACCTCTCAGGTGGTGAGGCACCGGTTCCACCACCTGTTCCTTCAGAAGACTTGCTAATTCCTGCAGGAGTAAGTCCCTGTGCAGAGGGAGTCTTGGAGGCTCCCCTGGAAAGTAGGAGGGAGGTACCTGGTGGAAGTGCAGGAGATAGCCTTAACAAGGGATACCTGGGTGCTAAGCGTAGTCCAGAGGGGCTGACCACCTGTGGGCATACAGGGTCAGCCAGCCTCCTGTGCTGGGAGGGGCCAGCTGAGGAGGAGAGGCTATGCCACTGGAGTCAAAACCCCGCTCCCTGCTGTGCAGGAGCCAGAGCTGGCGGCTTGGGGGTTTTCTGCCTACGGGGCCCATGTCCCTGCCCTTTGGCCTGCTGGGGAGCTGTGGAGGCCTGAAAATGAGGGTATGATTTGTAGGCAGATGACTTCCTCGGGTAAAAGGTCTTTTCCCGAGCCCTTCTTCTTCTGAGAAGGGGCAGAGGTTTTCCTGGACAGCCTTGTACGGGTGAGAGTCTTGGACTCGAGTTCCGCAGCCTTTTCAGCCATGGGCTTGCCAAAGAGGTTTTCACCTCGGCAGGGGACATCGACCAACTTGTCCTGCACCCATGGCTCCAGGTCCGATGACTGTAGCCAAGCCTGACGGCATACACCGATGCCGGCCGCGGCTACACGGGCCGAAGCCTCGAAGCCATCATAGGCTACTCAAGAGATAAACTTCGAGCACTCTCGGATCCCCGATGACAGGGCCTGGAACCTCTGCAAAGGTTCCTCGGAAAAGACCAGCAGAGAACCCGGCAATCTCCTTTGCCAGGTCTCGAAAGTACATGCCCATGTACAGCTGGTAGGTCTGGACACGGCAAGCAAGCATAGAGCCCTGGAAGCACTTTCTACCGAGGGCATCCAGGTTCCAGGCCTCCCGGCCAGGAGGCACCAAGGAGTGCATCTTCTGACTCTTCAGACGATGCATGGCCGATTCCACAACCATGGAGTGGTGCGGTAGCTGTGCCTTTTGGAACCCGGGGCTCTTGCGGACTCGATAGATGGAATCAACCCGCTTGCTCAGAACCGGCATCGAGGCCGGCGCCTCCCACATGCAGAAGAGCAACCGTTCCAGGATCGGAGGAACCGGTACAGTAAAGGCCTCCTTGGGAGGAGAGTCATAAAGCAGGGCCTCGAGCTCCTCGGCTCGAGGCTCCTCCTCGAGATCCGCGGGGAAGGCCAAGGCCTTGGCCATGTCCCGCACGAAATCCGAGAACCAGGTGTCCTCCAGGGGGGACGGTCTCCGAGGTTCGGACTCCGGTGAGTCCAAAGGGACACACCAGGTCCGAAAGGTGTCCAAGGACTCCTCATCCTCCATTTCCCAGCCCGACTCCTCGGAGGAGGAATCGAGCGGCTCCGGTCGGGCAGGCACCGATGCCATCCACACCGGCATAGACGACCTCGGTCCCGAACGGGAGGCCGAGGGAGACCTTGGCCGAGGATCGACTCGAGAGCGCATGGACTTGAGGATCGGCTTGGCCTCCGGGGTCGACTTGGACGCCGATGTCCCGGTGGTCGGGGCAGATGCACCGGTGAGACCGGCGATCAGTGCCCGCTGCTGTTCCATGAAGGCAGCCAAGCTGCTCTCCAAGGCCGTCAACCTGAGTCCGAGCTCAGGAGACTCAGCAGCCCCTGACTCGGGCCCCGACAGCATCTGGCCCGACATCGGCTCCCCCGGAGGAGAGTCCACGAGGACTACAGCACTCACGTGACTCGGGGACTCCGGCTCCACACGAGGTTGTTTTGCAGGCCTCTCCGACTCCGAAGACCCGGGACGGCGGTCGGGGCTATGCGACCTGGCACTTGAGGAGTCAAGTGCATACACCAACGCCACCCTCGCGGGTTTCTTCTTCCTGCGATGCTCCCGCGAGGGAGACCTCCTCTCAGAGGATCCCGGGCGATGCTCAGGATTGGAATCCCAAGACGTCGAGGCCTCTGACGAAGTTCGGGCCCAGCCGGACGTGGAGTCACAGAAGATTCTTTCCTTCTGGTGCTGCCGACTCAACGCCTTCGAGGACATTTTCCCCACACGGACCACAGATCATCGGGTCATGATCGGGTCCGAGGCAGCGGAGGCAGCAGTCATGTGTGTCGGTGAGAGGCATAGGTTTTACACCAATCACACTTTTTAAACCCGCTGGCAGCCATCGGGGGAAAAAGGGCCCCTGCGAGGTCAAAAGACAGGGCTGCCAGTGAAAAATAGAAAAATGGCACGAAGGCTAGTCACGAAGAACAAAAAACGAAAAAAGAAGTCCGGGCTCGATACCAGTGTATCGGCTGGACGCAGGAAGGGGAAACCGGCGTCGAACCGAGAAAAAAAAAAACACGAAAAAAAAAATCAAACTTTTTTTCACGGGTGAACACGAACCACGTCCGTCGGGCTCCGTGGAAAAAAAGAGGACTGAGCAAGATGGCACCCTTGGGCGGGAAGGGGACCACGCATGCATGCTGGCAGTCCCAAAGGCTTTCTGTGAAAGCTGGGGAAATGCTCTGCATTGGGGCTCCGTCAGCGCTGACGTCACCCATATGTGAGGGCTGACTTCCTGCTTGGTCCTGGAGAAGCTGGAGACACTCAGTTGGGTCCTTCTCCAACTTAAGTAAATTGGTGGTGAGTAAATTATTGGAAATGCTGCTGAAAGAGAAAATAGTGAGGTTTCTGGAGTCCAGCGGATTACAGGATCTGAGGTAGCATGGATTCACCAGAGGCAGGTCTTGTCAGACAAATCTGATTGATTTCTTTTACTGGGTGACCAGGGAGTTGGACTGAGGGAGAGCCCTAGATGTGGTGTATTTAGATTTCAGTAAAGCCTTTGACACTGTTCCTCACAGGCGACTTATAAACAAACTGAGCACCCTAGGGATGGACCCTAAAGTTACTGCTTGGGTTAGAAATTGGTTGGGTGGGAGGTGACAGAGTACAAGTAAATGGAGCTCACTCTGAGGAGAATAGAACAAGGCTAAAACAGTACAACGTCTCCGACCTCTCCTCGAACCTCAAGACTTCAGGACCGTAATGCAAGCCATGACACTCCCACATCTGGACTACTGCAATATAATCTACCATGGACTACCCGCCACACAAACCAACCCCCTCCGAACGGCCTTGAACACCACAGCGAGAATTATTCAGAATGCGAGGAAACAAGACCACATCACCCCAATTCTAAGAGATCTCCACATACTTCCCCTCGAAGCAAGAATTAAATACAAAGCCATTCTACTCACGCACAAAACCATTCAGCAAACACAGAGCACCCAGCTCCACACCCTTCTGACCCGACCAGCCCACAGCAAAACGACCAGAAAGACCTCCAGCAACTCCCTCACCATCCCTCACAAAAGAACCAAATGCACACAACAGACCTGCAACAGAGCCTATGAACTTTATGCCCCATCGCTCTGGAATTCTCCACCGAGCCACCTCAGGAACAATAACGATCTCCTTTTATTCAAAAAACAGCTAAAAACCATCCTATTCCAAGAATATCTCAAAACAGAAACACCCTCCCACAAATAACTACACCAACCTCTAGACCACCTCAAGAACCCTTGATCAAAAACTGTTACCTTGTCTTTGTCTATGTCTACCCCCTGTCAAAATCATCAATGTTGCCCTCCTGGTGATGGGACCCTATCCCTATGACTGATTAACCCCCCCTTGTTACGCCACTTTGACCCGGTGAAAAAGCGGGATATAAATACAGTTAAATAAATAAATAAAATAAATAAGGATGTTATCAGTGGTGTGCCCCACGGATCTGTCCTTGGTCCGATTCTTTTTAACATCTTTGTTAGTGATATAGCAGAAGGGCTTTCAGGTAAGGTTTGCCTCTTTGCGGATGATACCAAAATTTGCAATAGAGTAGACACCCAGGAAGGGGTAGATAACATGAGGAGGAATCTAGCTAAGCTTAAAGAATGGTCTAGAATTTGGCAGCTGGGATTTAATGTTAAAAAATGTAAGGTCATGCATTTGGGCTGCAGCAATCCAAGGGAGCAATATAGTATAGGGGGTGAAGTACTTCTGTCCACTAAAGAAGAGCGGGACCTAGGCGTGGTTGTGTCTGATGATCTTAAAGTAGCTAAACAGGTAGAAAAGGCGACGGCAAAAGCTATAAAGGATGCTTGGGTACATATGGAGAGGAATGGCTAGCAGAAAAAAGGAGGTGATAATGTCTCTGTATAAGTCTTTGGTGCGACCTCATTTGGCGTATAGTGTGCAATTCTGGAGACCGCACCTTCAAAAGGATGTGAACAGGATGGAGTCGGTGCAGAGGGTGGCTGCTAAAATGATTAGTGGTCTTCATTATAAAGCATATGAGGACAGACTGAAGAATCTTAATATGTACACCTTAGAGGAAAGGCGGGATAGAGGTGATATGATTGAGATGTTTAAATACCTCCATGGCATAAATGTTCAGGGAGAGAGCCTATTTCAATTGAAAGCAAGTTCTGCTACGAGGGGACATGGGATGAGGGTGAAGGGAGATAGATTCAGGAGTGATATGCGGAAATATTTCTTTACGGAAAGAGTAGTGGATCCGTGGAATAGTCTCCCAGTGGAGGTGGTAGAGATGAGGACAGTAACTAAATTCAAAAAAGCATGGGACAAACACAGAGGATCTCTAAAGGTAAAAAGGGAACTGTTGTAGTTGTTATGGAAGGACAGACTAGATAGGCCATGTGGTCTTTTTCTGTCATCATGTTTCTATGTTTCTATGCTACATAGAAATTTCAAGTTGATTCTTTGCTCCATATTTCTGCCACCTCTAATTGCGTGACAAAGCAATGGAGCAGTATGCTACAAAAAAAACCTGAAAAAGAAAAACAAGAGTGAGAGAGATGAGAAATATTATAGCAGAATAGTGGCAAGATGTTACACAACACAGTGACATAAGCGGTTAGCCCACTGGCACCGAGTCATGGGCATGGCTGCCACAGTCTTGTTTCTTTTTTGTCACACCTCATATCACTTAACAATGAGACCACAAATGTACCACTTTGGTCTCATCAGAGCACAAAGTCTTAAGAGTTATGTGCAACATGTAGGTTTTTTTTAGCGGTGGTTTCCTTCTTGCCACACTCTCATACAATACATGTTTGTGGAGTAAGTTTAAAATGAGAGGAGACTGGGGAAAATGCTTACTTTTCAGCAGAGACTTCTGTAGTTCTTTTAAAGAAACTCTAGACCACACTGTGACTTTTCTCTCCAGGTTCCTTAACTCACAGCTACTGATTTTGGAGGAACTGTCAGACTGAGGCAGTGTCATGGTAGGGCCAAAATGTTTCTGCTTTACAATAGTGGACTTAACACAGTGCCTCAAGGGATATTTGAACATTGAAATTTTCTTATAGTATTCCCCCAATCTGTACCTTTGAATAACTTTATCCTGAAGTTCTCTTTTTCAGTATATTTAAACTTTTGCTTCAAAATTTCCTTCATACAACAGGAACAGCTTAATTCTTAACCAGGAATATTCAAATCAATTCAACAATTATGATAATAAGTTAAATAGAGCTCAGCTATGTCTTATGTGTTTGGTTAACACAATTTTGGGAAACTTAGCTAATCTGGATTTGTTATGACAAATGAAGGCTTGTGTAATCAAGTCATTTGGTTTCTATTCTTAATTATTTCAGAATATTTCTGTAATTGCTCTGTCATGTTCAAAATGTAGACTATATTGTGCAGATCAGTAAAAAAACCTCCCATTTTATTACATACTAAATAGTATTTAGATAGCAGAATGCAAAAATCATGCAACAGTATGAATATTTTTTGCAAGATAGTGTTCCAGCTCTGACTATTTACAATCCCAGGCACCACATTTATTTATTTATTTATTTGTGTCTCTTTTATACCACGCTATTCAGCATCAGTGCGGTTTACAATGAACAATAAAATACACATTTCCGATGGTACTTTGTGTTTACAGTTGAACAGGTAATGCAACTTGGATAACGGGAACTATTTACAATTTAAGACATAATTGGGAACTCTTTTGACTTCAGTCAAGGGGGTTCTGAGAGGCTAAAAAAATGGGCAACTGCTGCCTGCACCTAAGAGAGAAGCTAGGCTCAAGTGGGAGAAGAGCCACAGTCCATATATGACAGCCATGAAGGAGAGTTTGGAGGTAACAGAAGGGAAGACAAGACCCTAGATAGCACATCCAGATCTCTGTAAGGAAAGTTAGCCAGAGTTACTATTAATCATTTCTATAGCGCTACAAATCATACGCAGCGCTGTACAGACACATATACATCAGAGCTTACAATCTAATCAAGACAGACAGTACAACAGATAAGAAGGGTATAGTAGGGAAGGGTAATAAGAAAGAAAGAGAACCAAGGATTAAAATTCAAAAGCAGCCTGAAAGAGGTGAGCCTTTAGCATGGATTTGAAAAGGGGGAAAGAGATGAAACCTGATGTAAATATACAGGTAGTTTGTTCCAGGCAAAAGGAGCAGCAGATGAAAGGATTGAGGTCTGGAATTGGTTGCTGAAGAGAAGGGCATAAAGAAAAGCAAGCCAGAGGAAGAGTGGTGTTCACGAGGAGGGATGTAGGGAGAGAGAAGAGAGGAAAGGGAGTGAGGAGTAATAGAATGAATGTACTTACAAGTCAGGAGGAGAAGTTTGTATTGAATACGGAAATGGAAAGGAAGCCAATGAAGCAATTTCAGAAGAGGGGTTTATACAAGTATATTGGGGCTGACAGAAGATTAGCCACACAGAAGAGTTTTGAACAGACTGAAGGGGAGAAAGATGACTCAGAGGGAGACCAGCAAGAAGGAGGTTGAAACAGTCAAGGCGACTAAAGAGTGTGTAAGTGTTTTAGTAGTGTGTTCAGAAAGGAAAGGGCGAATTTTGTTAAATATTGTAGAGAAAGCAAAAAACTGTTGTTTCTATCTGTTGGATATGTGTGGAGGAGGAGAGGGAGGCGTCGAAGATGACTCCAAAGGTTACAGGCTGAGGAAACAGGAAGCAGAAGAGAGTTATCAACAGAGATAGAGAAGAGAAGAAGGGGGGGGAATAGGGTTTAGGGGGAAAAATAAAAAAGTTTGATTTTGGCCATGTTCCGTTTCAAACAGCGGTGAGACATCCCGACAGTGATATTCAAATAGGCAAGCAGATATATGGGCTTGGAGTGTAAGAGAAATATCAGGTGTAGATAGAAAGATCTGAGAGTCATTAGCAAAAAAAAATGATATTGAAAACCATGGGAGGAGTTGAGAGCACCAAGGGACTGGATATAAAAAGAGAAAAGGAGAGGACCTAGAATAGACCTTTGGGGTACACCAACTGAAAGAGGGATAGCAGTAGAGGAACCACCACCAGGACAAACACTGAAGGAGTGATGGGAGAGATAAGAAGAGAACCAGGACAGTATAGAGCCCCTAAAACCAAAGTGAAGACAATGTCTCAGAGAAGGTGTTGGTCAAGTGTCAAAAGCAGCAGACAGGTCAATGAGGACAGAGTAAAGGCCTTTTGATTTAGTCAGGATCAAGTCGCTGGAGACTTCAGCAAGGGCCGTTTCAGTAGTGCGTAAGGGATAAAAGCCAGATTGAAACTGATCTAGGAGGGCTTGAGAGGAGAGAAATTTAAGGCAACAGCAGAGAACTGCATGTTCAAGAATTTTAGTAATGAAGGGGGCGGAGCCTGATGTCCAGCGGGATGGTCGCATAACGCTGAGGCTCCCGAGAGGCCTACTCAGAATCCTGAATTAACACCGTACATACTTGGAACTTCTACTCTGATCTTGCCGGGGCACATTGGTGAGATGGCGGGGACCAAACCCACGCGCCTGGAATTTGGATCTCCAGCGGCTTCTCACGGCAAACGTTCTAAAACTGAACCTCCGTCCCCGCAGAAGGGGCTGGCCTTGCGCGAGGTCCCGAAATGCAGCAGGAAATCCTCGCAGAGATTAGAGGGGTCAAAAACCTCGTGCAGTCAAACGGTGAAGCACTCCGAGCGCTGCGGGAAGATTTTGGTGTGCTGCAAAGCAAGCTAGAAGGGCTTTCTTCGCGTCAGGACAAAATGGAGAGCATATTGGACTCCCATGCGGCCCGGTTGTCCAAACTCGACAAAGTTGAACGTCAGGTGCGGGCCTTGCAGAAAGAAGTGGAAGATGGCAATAATAGAGCGCGCTGCAACAACATACGACTCGTGGGCATACCGGAGGGAGCAGAATCGGGAGACATGAAAGAGTTTTTATGCAAAACCCTCCCTTCCCTGCTCCAAATCACCTTTACCAAAGATTTGGAGATCGATCGCGCTCATCGTGTACCCACAAGCATAACGCCCAACAGGAAGACCCCGCGGCCTATCATTTTTCGACTTTTGAGATATCAACACGTGGAGCAAATTCTAAGTGCCTCTCGGGCAAAGGGCCATATGGAGTTTGAGAGCCACAAGATCTCCTTCTATCCCGACTTGGCTAAACCCACGGTCGACCGCCGAAAGCGCTTTCTGGAATTCCGGCCGAGGCTTCAACAACTACAAGCACGCTATGGCCTGATGTACCCGGCCAAGCTCCGAGTCACGCTTCACAATCAGACAAGAACATTTGAGGACCCTGATCTACTAGCGGAGTTTTGGATTCCAAAGAAGCCGACTTGATGCGCTGACTTCCAGAATATTCCTGCAGGTATTCTCATATCCGCTGTACCTGCCATATTGGATCTGCCGCAGCCCAACAAAGAGTCTGGCGAGGGCAGTTTGTTGCCTTACTTTTGATGATATCTGTGACCCGACTCCATCTACCCACAGTAGCCTCGATGAGTATCAGAGACAGTGTTAATTATGGACTCTGGTGTTTTTCTTTTTTTTTTTTCATGTCTTTCTATTTCCTCTCTAGGGCCTCCTCCCGCAGACATATGGTCGCCATATTCTTTGGGGGTTTTGCTTCTTCTCTAAGATACTTTGGTACATACTTTTCAATATGGGGTGTATTAGCCAGAATACTCGGTGATTACGTCATTGTTGCACAGATTCTGATTATGTTGTATGTTTTCAAGCGCCCTTACCTAAAATGTCTATTACCGATTGATGGCACCATGTAAGATTTTCTCATTGAACGTAAAAGGAATCAATAATCCGATAAAACGGAAGAAAATCCTAAGCTACCTAAGTCAGGAAGCTGCGGATCTGATTTTTCTCCAAGAAACGCATTTAAATTCGAAGGAAACTCTTAAACTCAATATTAAACCTTACATGGTGGCCGCTTATTCCCCAGCCGTTTCTAAGAAATGTGGGGTTGCCATATGCTTTTATACCCCAGAAAAAATAGCCAAATGGAACACAAATGCTAGGGACCAGTGTTGGTCTTGCCATACTGCTGTGGGAACCTTTGCTCATGTTATTTATGAATGTCCTCAACTACAGGTTTATTGGGGGCGGGTCTGGGGTTGTATTCAACTTATCTTACACCTTCACGAACCTCTCTCTTGGAAGATCGTGGGACTCCGCTCTGTGGCGGAGGTCCCCTCTCTTCCTAAGAAGGGTCGCTTTCTCCTTGATTTCATGCTGGGTATAGCCATATGCTTAATCACGAGGAATTGGAAGGATAGCTCTCGACTTACTGTCAATGAATGGTGGAACCTCGTCTGCTTATATAGTAAACATGAGCAGATACCTCGGAGAGCTATTCCCCATGCCCAAACTCACTCTCGCTTGTCTAAATGGCAGATGCTTAATGATTATGTACAATCTGCTCATTGTTCCAACATGCCTGTATAATGTGCACTCATCATGTTTCAGATCACCGTTAGGTTTTGTAACACAATAATGTAAGTACACGCCCGCTTCGGGAATGATTAGTTTTCTAGAGAAGAAGCAGGGGGGAGGGGGGTGGCAGGGGTTTACTTTGGTGTATGTATTACACTTTATGTATCTGTCTTTTAGCTGTATGTCTTCCTTTTCCTTTGTTGTTATAAAACGAAAATAAAGAATTTAAAAAAAAAAAAGAATTTTAGTAATGAAGAAGACTGAGATGGATCGATAATTAGAAGAAGGACAAGTAGGGTCAAGTGAAGATTTCTTGAAGAGAGAACTACCTCCTTTAAGGCAGGTGCCACTCATCAGCTGATAAGGGCCAATACGACAGCAGAAGCAGTCTTTTCTACCTTGACAGGCCCGACTGCTGGCGATCTAATGCACACTGGATCAATTGTTCCTAACCAAAGGATGTGTGCATTTGCCATCAAATCAATACTGATTCCTGGCAACCCAGTCCATAAGGAACCCAAATCTAGATCCCTTGCACAACAGAGCTACAACTTAAAGATGACATTTCTGAGCCAACTCTGACTTAGTCAGCTTTACCCTTCTGTTCAATTTCTCCAGTAGTGTGTTAGACCAAATCTTTAAACATACCAGCCTATTTCATTACAGAGAATTATGATATTACAGAGACCAGTTTGCAATATCACAATGTAGACAATAAAAAAAAGAAATTCAGCAATAAAGAGCACATATAAGGAGAATTAGCCACTGCTCCCATTTCAGAAATTTAGTCTGAAAATAGTTGCACGTGCTGCAAAAACACCTTCACAACAAAATGTTAAGGCATGTCCATTTTCAGAATAGTAGTCATGTTTAAAAATGAACTCTGCAGCCTGAAAATAACAGATTCTCATTACTGACTACTGGAGACTTAACGTAAGTTGCTAAAAGAAATGGTATTTTATTCCCACTAATTTGGAAAAAATTTCTTTATACCGTTTTGTGAATTGTTAACAAATATGTTTGGACATGACAATTTTCTTACAATTTACAAGTATATTATCCTTTACACAAAGTCTCTAAGATCTTTTAACAAAACCTCAATATTGAAGGATGTCTAGAGAGATGTGCTGTCTGTCAGGTGTCAAAATCCAAGATGTTACGGAGAGTTTGCTGAGACTCATCAAGCTTACTATTATCCGATGTTGCTCATCCATGTCGGCACAAATGATACTGCCAGGTATTCCTCCAAGAGTATCAAAAGTGACTTCTCATGGCTTTGGGACAGAGCGTGAAGCAGATAGGTGTGCAGGTGATGTTCGTCAATCCTCCCTATTGAGGGCAAAGGCTAAGGCAAAGAAGCTCACATCCTGTAGATGAATGCATAACTGTGTGGATGGTGTCAGAAAGCATTTGGTTTCCTGGACCATGGGATGATTTTCCAAGGGCTGCAGAGCAGAGATAGCATACACCTGTCCAAGAAGAGTCAAAGTATCTTCCATGGCAGACTGGCTAACCTATTGAAGAGGGCTTTTCATTGGAGATGGGTGAAGAAAGCACCCAGGTAAGTAAAACATTAAATACCTCTGTAGAAATTTGTAAAAGGGGCAACATTTGGAAAACAGTGTGCATAAATGCCCATAGCATGGAAAATAAGATCCCAGATGTTGAGGGTTTAATAGAAGAGGCTGACTTGGATTTAGTGGCAGTTACAAAGACATGGTTCACAGACAACCATGACTGAAATGTTAATTATACAGGGCCATACTTTATTCAGGAAGGACAGGATAGGAAGAACAGGAGAAGGAATGGCACTATATGTAAAACATAATATTAAAGCAATAGAATTACAGGGCTTAAAAGGAAGTGAAGAGGCACTATGGGTTAAACTAGAAATAGGGGAAGGGAAATCCATTTGCATTGGTGTGATATACAGATCTCCCTCACAGGGAGAAGTGGACAGAGATTTAATAGAAGCCATACATAGTATTACCATGAAAGGAGAAGTGCCACTGATAGGTGATTTCAATATGCCAGATGTTGACCTCACAGCAGGGATGTACCAGTCATCTAGGAGAAAGGAGAGCCTAGATTATCTACAGGGAGAACTATTCTGGCAACTGGTAACCCACATGTGAAGGGGCCATACTGAATTTGGTGCTTACCAATGGGGAAAGTGTTTCTGATGTCATAGTGGGAGATCATCTCGCATCCAATGATCACCAGATGGTGTGTTTCAGTATTGGGTTGCGTCTAGAGTACGACATCGGGTGCTTTCAACACCAATAGTGGAGCACTGTGTGGAGAAAAATCATTCCTTTGATGAGCTGACTTGAACCATCACTGATCATGTTCCAAAAGATCCGCGTGGGGGGGACAGCACTGCTAGGCTACAGTGGTGTGAACAGCGTTGGATTCACTTGCTGAAGACAGTTCATCCTTTTGGCCTAAACTGGGAAATTGAATGGGCCAGTTTACTTTGATGGTGTACCAATCGGAAATGGGGTTTCCCAATCATTGTGGGATTGCCCTATTCGGGTTGGAAGTTCTTCTTTTCTGTATGACATAATCCATCAGCCACTAAGAGAGTGATTCATCTGTTTTAAATGAGGTTTGCTAAGATGACAGACAAATCAGAAGTGGGGTTTCCCAGCATTTGTGGATATCTCCGACATTCATTGGGTGTTCTTTTTGAATGGCATGACCTATCAGCCAATGGAAAAACTTGAGGTCCTATATGATAATTGGTTGCCGTTTGATAGCGGTGTTTAGCGGCGGTTGGCTTTGAAGAACGATTCATGGAGCACTTAACACAGGGATTGTGATATCCTGAAACGTGTACATCGTGCTTTGGATATCTTTGGAACTGCTGCACTGGACAAGTGACACGCTTTGAACAGCTTTGAATTGCTGCATTGCACAAGCTAAGTGATGATTTTTTTTTTTAAAGCACCAATATTCATATAAAGAACTTTAATGAGTAAAATGGACATCACCAGTCTGGTGTGGATAAGTTAAAATTGAATCCTCCCTCGGTGGTGTCTGACAAAAAATATTAGTAGATATCATTTTTGGACTGGTTCAGGAACTTCTTCATGTTTGATTAATTTGTGTCACTGATTGTGGGATATTTTGTTTTGGAAAACCCATTCAAAAGCAAGGGTCTTAGACTTTAGGAAAACTAATTTTGCCAAGATGGGACAATACCTCAAGGAGCCAGGTGGTGGGAACATCTAGGGGATATAGAAAAGCAATGGTATCCAAGCAGCTGGAGGGAGCAATAAGCCAGATCTTGGGCTTACTGGAGAGACACTTAGGTGTTTGTAGGCTTTGTTTTCATTTAAGTTGATTTAAGTTAATTTAATTTGGATTAATTTGGTTTATTTTGGTTTAAATCCTTTGATTTCTTTGGCGTTGGCCCTTTGGAACTGTAGTTCCTCCTGGGACGGTCCCCCCCCCCCCCTTCAGTAGGCTGGGGGATTAGGAAGCGGCTTCGGGCGGTCAGAAAGGCTTTCAAAAGAAAAAAGAAAGCAAGCCACGTTCTTAACAGCCGGCAGAGAGAGACCAGTGAGAGAAAAGCACCAGCATAGCCTGCAAGCCATCAGGGCCCCTTGCGCCTAGCCTTCCCGCCTCGCTGCCGAAGCCCTCTCGGCAGCTGAGCGCGAGGACAGGAAGAACAGCCAGCAGAGAGAAGCTGCATGAGGAAGCAGAGGTAGTGCCAGGCAATTTAGCATGCACAGGAGGGATGCAAGAAGGCCGCAATCCACACAGTCTCCGGCACAGGAGCAGCACCTAACCTCGATTTCTGGACAGCATGGAGGCAGGTAAAGTGGGGTTTATTCCTTTCGTGCCTTTTTGGCGCCGCAAGCAGTGCTAGGCCTTTTGATTGGGGGGGGTGGGGGGGAGGGGGGAAAGCACACAGGAGGTGAAGGGAATAAATTAAGCAGCAGGCAGCTGTTTTTATTAATTTTTGCCAGCGGTATTCAGATGCCTGCTTTCAGCTTTAGGGTTTCTGCGTGAGACCTCCTAGTGTTTAAAAAAAGGTTTTTGATTTTATTTTTAGCTTAATTTGGTTTGAATTTCATTTCGTTCATCTGGGGCTTCCTTCTCGGGTCACCATGCCGGCAAGACCGCAATGTTTGGTCTGCGGGACCTGGCACAGTACTGTTTCGGAGGCCAGGGTTTGCAGGGGCTGCGCTGTGGAGGCAGCCTCTGTGGAACAGGAACTCCAGGTTAGTGTGGCCCAAGCTCTGCTGGATTCCATATCCCAGGAGGCCCTGGAGCCCCTGGATGCACGTCTAGCCACTGGTCCTTCCCCAACCCCAGTGGGGGAGCAGCCGGGGCCTTCTCAGCCTCAGCCCAGACCCTCCTCGGGAGCAGGAGAGGGTGGGTGCTGGGAGGACTTCTCTCCAGAGTTTGTGTTGCTGCCGCACAAGGCCTTCTGTCTGTGCCAGCAGGGGGAACAAGGTCTAATGGCTCTGCAGAAGCGTGGATGCAAGCATGGGGCAGAACCCAAGGGACAGGAGGCGGCTGCGGCGCCTCCTAAACGGGTTAGGCTCACACAGGAGGTATCCTCCCATTCTCCCATGTCGGGGTCTCCAGGAGAGGAGGGCTCAGAACGGGAGGTGGTAGAAGATGAGGAAGGCGAGATCCCTGAGGAAGAACAGGCTAGGATTGTTCGGGTCTTTTGTCAAGAGAAGTTGCCGACCTTGATTGGGGAGTCCTTGAAGGTACTCAATATTGCTGCTGGAGGTCCTCCAGAGGAGGATGTTTTGGAGGATCCACTCATTCAGGCGGTCAGAAAGTCACAGATGGTTTTCCGTGTTCACAGGTTGGTACGGCAGATGATTCAGGAAGAATGGGACCAGCCGGAGTCCAGTTTGAGGGGTGTCTGCTCGATGTCACGCCTGTACCCAGTGCCGGAGGCTGACAAAAAGAGCTGCTGTGGTCACCTAGAGTGGATACAGCTGTGTCAGCAGTCACCAAGAAGACGACCATTCCGGTTGAGGGCAGTGCGGCCCTTAAGGACACCCAGGATAGGAAGCTGGACACGGTGTTGAAACAAGCCTTTGACGTCAGCGCCTTGGCTTTGCAGGCCTCTGTGTGTGGGGCATGGGTAGCCTGGGCTTGTTTGTGGTGGTCTCAACAGCTTCAGCTGTCTGGTGACTCTTCTGAGGGGTCGAATGGGACGGCGGCAAGATTGGAGTCCAGGGCGGCCTATCTGGCGGATAGCCAGTATGACCTCATCAGAGGTTTATTGAGGAATATGGCTTCTGTGGTAGCGGCTCGGTGCTACTTCTGGCTCCGTAATTGGGCGGCAGATGGTTCTTCTAAAGCCAGACTAAGGAGGCTTCCATTTAGGGGGAAGTTGCTGTTCAGGGAGAATCTGGAAAAGTTAGTTAAGGAACTGGGAGAGTCTAAGGTAGGCAGACTTCCTGAGGACAGGCCGAAGCAGAATCATACCTCCACCCCGCGCAAACTCAACCACAAGAGGTTCGGAAGTTTCGGACTTCTCGGCCAGTCGCCTTTCAGCGGGGTCGCTTCCCGGCGAAAGGACAGGGCTTCTGGGGGTTTTGAGGAGCGGGGAGAATTTGCAAGGTCCGTTCTTCCTTCCTTCGTGCAGTATCCTTGTCGGTCGCGGGTCAAGGCCACGGCTGTAGAGGAGACCCTGGCAAGGCTGTTGGCATTAGGGGCGGTGGTGCCGGTGCCCAAGGACCAGTGCGGCTAGGGTCGGTTCTCAATCTATTTTGTAGTGCCAAAAAAGGAAGGGTCCTTTTGGCCTATCCTCAACCTAAAGCGGGTTAATCGCTGTCTGTCTTCGGGTCCCTCACTTTTGTATGGAGACACTGAAGTCAGTTATAGTGGTAGTGCGACGGGGAGAGTTTCTGACATCCCTCGATCTCATGGAGGTGTATCTACATATTCCCATACGCGAGTCGCATCAGCAGTACCTGCGTTTTGCGGCAAAAAAGGGTCATTTTCAGTTTCGGGCACTACCGTTCGGTCTAGCCACCACTCTGTGCATCTTCACCAAAGTGATGATAGTGGTGGCCGTGGCACTGCGCAAGGAAGGGATTCTTGTTCACCCATACCTCAACGATTGGTTAATCCATGCCAAGTCCAAGGAGGAGAGTGTAAGAGCAACAGCTATGGTAAGCGAGCTTCTCAGAAGTCTGGGGTGGGTGATCAATCTGACAAAGAGCAGGTTGGTTCCTTCTCAGGAGCTCGAGTATTTGGGGGGCAAGGTTTCATACCAGCGAGGGCAAGGTATTCTTGCCGGCGCAGCAAACAAAGGAACTCGGGCGCTTGGTTCTCCGGTTCTTGGCTATGCCGGCACCATCGGCTTGGCACTATTTGCAGGTATTGGGGACCATGGCGGCGATAATCAAATTGGTGTCCTAGGCCAGGGCTCACATGAGGCCGCTACAGCGCCGTTGGTCCCATCAGCGGCAGCTGCTGCCAGTGGCACTTCCCTGTTGTCCGGAAACCCGGGAGTCGTTGCAGTGGTGGCTCCTCCCGGCAAATCTACTAAGGGGCATGCCTCTCAAATCCCCACAATGGATGCAGGTGACAATGGATGCCAGTTTGTCTGGTTGGGGGGCACACTGCAAGAGCCATTTTGCCCAGGGCCTCTGGAGCGTTCAGGAGGCGCAGTGGTCCATCAACAGGTTGGAATTGTGGGCAGTAGCTCTGGCGCTCAGGGTATTTGCACAGTTGGTCCATCAGAAGGCTGTCCGGGTTCTCTCCAACAATGTGACAGCGGTGGCCTACATCAACGGTCAGGGGGGTACGAGCAATCCTCTCCTGGAGGCGGCGGCAGAGCACCTGTTGGAATGGGCCGAAGTCCATCTGGTGGCGCTTTCGACACAACATATGGCCAGAATAGAGAACGTCATAGCGGATTTTCTCAGCAGGCACAGAGTGGATCACGGAGAATGGGAGTTCTGTCAGGAGGTCTTCAAGCAGGTGCAACGCCACTGGGGCATTCCAATCATGGATCTGATGGCACGATGGGATTTGGCCAAGGCGAGTCGATTCTTCAGCAGATGGAAGGAAAGAATGTTGGAGGGTCTGGATGCCCTAGTGCAGAAGTGGCCCGCAGAAGGTCTGCTGTACATGTTTCCACCTTGGGCTCTCATAGGCAGGGTGCTTCAGCGAGTAGAGGCCCACCAGGGGTGGGTAGTTCTCATTGCCCCGGACTGGCTGCAGCGGCCATGGTACGCCAATCTCATTCGGCTCTTGGCCGATCGTCCATGGTGACTTCCGATGAGGGACGATCTTCTGGTGCAGGGACCAACGCAAATGCCGCAGGTGGATCGGTTCTCGCTTACGGCCTGGCTATTGAAAGGGCGATATCCAAACCATAACCCCCCCCTCCCCCCTTTCAGGAATCAAACAATCTAACAATATACAGAAACCTAAACCCACATAAAATGAAAAAGCTTCTTTTCTTTTTGTCGGAGCAGCCGTGACAAAAGTAGACAGAAGGAAAAACCGTCTTCTCGCTGCGGCTGCTCCTTTTAATACTTTTAAAGTGAGCAAAAAAAAAACTTAACACTTAGCTTTCCGTTTTTCAAATTCGTGAGGCAAAAGGAATTCACTGGTAACGTGTCACGTTTCAGGTCTCCGTCTTAACGGCCCTGCTTCAGGTTTAAGGAACTCCTGTTGTCATCCATCATGCTTCAACCAAATGAAGAAACCATGAACATTTTTAAATACTGGCGTCTGACGTCAGTGCTGACAGCAAGGATCCTTTATCCTATCAGATACTCACAGGCACTCACTAACCAATCAGAAAGGGGAAACCCTACAGAAGAAGAGAACCCCCAAATCTGATTGGGACAGGTAACTATCAACCTTGTCCCAGAAAATGTAATAGGACAATCATAAAACTCTATGCCATTCCAACATCGCGTTTAAACCAGTCAGAGAGACTGTGTCCTATCTGTAAATCCAGCATTGTTCTAATTTTTGTAATCGAAATAACCAATCTCCTCCTCTCGGGTCCACAGGTACGTGATCCAATATGCACCAATGCAGATGGTCAAAATTATGAGCATGTTGAAGACAATGCTCCACAAGCGGAGAAGTAAACGATTTTGTGTTTAAACGAGACCGATGTTCAGCCAAACGTACCTTTATAGCATGAAATGTACGCCCCACATAATACAGAGGAGGAGTCATCAAATAAAGAAGTAGGAGTCGTCGTCAAATAAGTGCTATAATTGTTCGTCAGTATATGCAAAAACCTCAGAGGCCATCATTATGGGTGTCAAACTATAACTGACATCAGACGCCAATATTTAAAAACGTTCATTGGTTTCTTCATTCATACTGGAGCTGGTGGGAGATGCCAGTGGTATATATAGCCTACAGTCATCAAAAGGATGACGTACTCAGTCTCCAAAGCTGCTGGAAGGAGAGCACAACCCAGAGGAAAGGGACTTGACTGGAGAGACACTTAGGAAGGAGCCATTAGGGTGATGGGAACAGCTAGGGGATGTAAAAAAGCAATGGGCAAAACTCAAAGGGGATATTTTAAGGGCAACAAAACTGTTAGAAAGGTATATTCATGTAAAAGGAAAAAGGAGGTCACTATGGTTCTCAAATGTAGCTGAAAATGTGAAGAAAAAAAAAGAGGGTGGCCTTCAAAAAATACAAGAGATCACAGAGACAGGAAGACAAACATCTACATTTGGGGGGGGGGTGAACTTAGATAAGTTAGGAAAGTAGTCTAGAAAGCAAAGGTACAAAAAGAAGAAGAAATAGCCAATGCAAAAAAATGGAGGATAAGACATTTTGCAGATATGTTATTGAAAAGAAGTACAAAAGTGGTATTGCCAGACAAGGGTGACGGACAGAAATACGTAGAAACTGATGAGGATAAAGCAGAATTGCTTAATATTTTTATTCTGGTTTCAAAATTGAATGGCCAGGAGCAGGACCTCAGAAAGCACCCACAAATAGGAATAGAAGTGAAGGGAATCTTGAACAATTTTCAGAAGACTGTGTTTGTAAGGAACTACAAGGGGGGCTGATAAGTCTCTGGCATTGTAACAAAACAGAAAGCTGGCTTCCGGTGACGTCACCGAACCACATGGACGGCTGCAAAACGAGCTCCGCAGTTCATCCCACAAAAGCGTTTAATTCTCCCCAAAATAAAGTGATAAGCACCCTAAGTGGTAAGGTCATTGGGAGTGGAGGCTGGAGGTATGACGACAGCGAGGAAAAAGACGGCAGACATACGAGAATATACATGCGCTGCAGTCAGAGGCGAGCAGAGAGACGGAGGAAAACTGGGAGGTGCAGCGAACACAGAGGCTGAGGCCAAGGAACAGTTAAATACCTTGGAAGACGTGCAGAGCAGAAGTGCTGTGATGCAGATTTCAAAGGAAGAGCTCCAGTCATGGTTTGGTGAGCTGAGGTCTGAAATGGCAGGATTCATAAATGATATGGAGGCGGCCATAATGGAATTTCGTGCAGATGTGCAGGAGCTGGGGAAAAGAGTGGAGGAAGCAGAAGGGCAAGTGGAAAAGGTGCAAAGCAATGTGAGTGCAATAAAGAAAGCTATGAACAGTTTAGAAGCTGCAAAAGAACAGATTGAGTTAAAGCTGGAAGATCTGGAAAACCGTGCAAGGCAAAATTTTAGAATAAAGGGGGTGCCAGAACATGAGGATTACAGACTGTGAGCAGATTGCTAGAGGAGCCCGGAGGATGTATGGCAGGCACTGTAAGTAAAAATAGACAGAGCGCACCGCGCTCTGGGCCAAAGAAGAGGGGAGGCACCATGGGACATGGGGAGCAGGCCCCCTAGAGAGGAAAGGCAATAAGGTCGCAATCTTTGCAGACTTAGCTACGGCCATGCTACGACGACAAAGAGAATAGAGAGGATTTACAATGGAGGTTAAGAGAAGAGAACATTAAATATAAATGGCTGTACCCCGCAGGAATTGCATTCACCAGTCAAGGCATCACAAGGCGGGCGTTAACAGCAGCGCAGTTGGTGGCAGAGATGAGGAGGCAGGAGAGACAAGTTTACCAGAGGTGGGAAAACCTGCGAATGGACAGACAATAAGGTGGCAGAGAGTGGAGAGTGGAGAGCAAAGAGAAAGAATAAACGTGTGATGCAAAAAAGAAAAAAGACACAGGACTGAGTAAATAAGTAGAGGAAAGAGAAATGGAAAAAGAACAGAAAGCAACAGCAAGGTTGAAGAAGCCGCAAAGATGGAATGAGTTGATGATGTGAGGGGGAAAAGAGTGCAAAGTTAAACGTGAAGTTATAAGAAAAGGGGGATTAAGATATGAAGTGAGTTTAATATGAAATGTGTAACATGTGCGGGAGGGGGAGGATGATGTCTGGGAGGAAGCAGAAGCTACTAAATGGTAGAAAGAATTGGGGGGGGGGGGGGGGGGAGGTCACCCGGATCCTGTGTAAGAGGAGGAAGAGTGCAGAGATTGGCAGTTATGAGTAGTAATCAAAACACAAGTGGATGAATGTAAGATTGTAACCATAAATGTGAAAGGACTGAATTCCTGTTTTAAAAAAAAAGACAGGCCCTATTGAAAGAGGGCAGCAGAGTAAGAGCGGATGTTCTACTTATACAAGAAACGCATTTTTAAAAAGTACAAGAAAGATGGCTGATAAATAAAGAGTATGATAAAGTGCATCTGGCCCATAACTGGGAAGCGCCAAAAAGGGGAGGAGTGGGCATAATATTTACAAAAGGACTGAATGTGGAAAGAGACCTGGGAGGGCACTAAATTTTGTGGAAAGGGAAAATAGAAGAAAGGCCCGTAGTAGTGGGGAGTATATATGCGCCAAATTCACAGCAAGGGCGGTTCTATGGGAAGTTGTATGAGGCGGTGGAACCCTATTTGCAAAGTCCGGTAATACTAGGAGAGGATTTTAATGCAACACTGAATCCCAGAAGAGACACTACGGGGACAGTAAAGGTGGGTCAAAGGGGGTAAGTAAGAAGTTGGGGAAGTTGCTGCATAAATTGGGTTCAGTGGATATTTGGGGGCACGAGCTGGAAGGGCAAAAAAGCAAACGGAGCACTATAAGGGAGCATATGTGTCACAATAAAGGGGGCAAAGTGGGACCAGCTGGTGTATGGGATGGGTTGAAGGCGGTTGTAACGGGACAGTGTATAGCCTTGGCGGTGAGACTGAAGAGAGGAAAAGAACAGCAAGAGCGGGATTTGTTAAAAGAATTGAGATCCGAAGAGTTAATACACAAGCAGAGGGGGGGGAAGAAAGCAGCTACAACGAATTCGGAAAAGAGTTAAGGGACTTACATGAAACTGAGGAGGCCTATAGGTTAAATCAATTAAAAAAATGAGTTTTATGTACAAGGTAATAAGCCAGGCAGATATCTTGCCAGGAAATCAAGGGAGAAAAGGGTGTGCCAGCAGATCCTGAAAATAAAGGATGAATAGGGATAGTGGGTGCAGGGTATGGAACATGTTCATAAAGTATTTTGGAAATATTATGGTTAGCTCAATGAATCAGAGCAACAAGAAGAGGGTGTAGCTATAGAGAGATACCTGGCGGAGACTAAATTGAAACAATTGGATTTAGAGCAACAAATGGATAAATAGAGAGATAGGTAGAGAAGAAGTAGTAGAGGCTATAAAGAGCTTGAAGGAGGGTAAGGTGTCAGGATTGGATGGATTTACAGCTCTGTTTTATAAAAAATTCTGTGAGGTTACTCCAATCCTGCGGGATGTGTTTAATGAAATATTGAAAGGGGAGAAGTTACCAAGCTCTATGGAAATAGCTGGTGTGGTAGTTATACCTAAACCCAGGAAGGACCATGGGAAGTGTGAGTCTTAAAAACCCATCTCACTTATAAACTTGGATGCTAAGATATTAGCTAAAATATTGGCGGCTAGATTGCAGAAATATATTGCAGGGCTAATAAAGGAGGACCAAGCAGGGTTTATCCCGGGCAAGCAAGCAAGTGATAATGTACGTAAACTGTTGAATTTAATATGGCAAGTGCGAAGGGAGCAGACAGAATCAATAATGATTGCAGTAGATGCGGAGAAAGCCTTTGATAGAGTGGAATGGGCTTTTATGTTTGCAGTTATGAAGATGATGGGATTGGGAGAGAACCTTCAGAACTGGATAAAGGCACTGTATAAAGAGCCTAAAGCACGAATACGCATAAATGGGGTGTATTCAGAGCAATTTAAGTTAGGCAGGGGCACAAGGCAGGGCTGTCCGATTTCCCCTTTGCTGTTTGCAATGGTAATTCACTGGCTGAAAGGGTTAGGCAGAATAAGGAAATACATGGAATAAAGGTGGGCGAGGGGGAATATAAAATCTGTTTGCAGATGTGTTGTATACACTAGGACAACCTGAGAAATCGATACCAGTACTAGTACAGGAGATTATGAAATATAGTGTGGTAGGCGGCAATAAAATGAATATGGGAAAAACTGAAGTGCTTAAATTAAGGTTAAATTCACAGGAAGAGGATAGGGTATGGAAAACATTTCCACTTAAATGGGCTAGCAAAAGTGTGAAGTATCTGGGGATCCAGATTAGTGCGGAGGGGTCTGAACTATATAAATTGAACTATGAGCCAACTGTAAGGAATGTGCTAACGGATGTAGTAAGATGAGACAAACCCATTTTCTCATGGTTGGGAAGGATAGCTATAATGAAGATGAATATACTGCCCAGATTACTTTTTCTGTTTATGACCTTGCCCATAGAGGTTACCACAACCATGATAAATTTGGTGCAGAGAAGAATTTTCTCCTTTATTTGGAGACGCAAGCGAAAATAATGTACAGAGCGAAAAAGGAATGTGGTCTGGCGGTCCCTGAGACTAGAAGATATTATGAGGCGGCTCAATTGCGAGCAATAATGGGGTGGAAGTTGGAGAAAGATGGGCCTCAATGGAGCAGAATGGAGCAGAATAGAGCAGGTGGTGGTAAGACCCAATTACATTATGGACTTGTTGTGGAAGAATAGGGAGGAGAAAGAACGAGGCCAAGTTAAGAACCCATATGTGATAAGTACTTTCAGAACCTGAGATAGGAAACGGGGGGGTGCTGACACATATGGGAGGAAGTATTAGGGCACAGCAGATTACATAATGTGAGCAGTTTTTGGTGGGAGAAAGTTTGGGGATATTCCAAAGATGGCAGGAGAAAGGGTTAATTGAGAGCTTTCAAAGGAGATGGCAGAAGTACACTGAGTGGTTACAGAGGGAGAATAATGAGGTAGTGGGCTGATGCTAAGAGTATCAAAGGAGATTGTTAATAAAGAGGAGGGGAATAACACAGGATCGGGGGGGTTAGAAGGGAATATTAAATAAGTATTGTACAGTAAGGTTAGAAAGGTAAGAAGGTGTATGTTGTGATGATGGTTATAGTTGGATGTAGGTTATACCAGTGTTTTGTAAAGCAGTTGAAAAATGTTGTGTTCCTTTGCAGTGTACTAAATAAAAATCAAAAATTATAAAAACAAAAAAACAAAACAAAACAAAATAAAAAACAAAAGCTATGGCCATACTTCAGGTCTGGAGGTCTGAATGATTCTCTGCAGTTTCGTTTTATTTGGTACCAAAATTAAAAATAGGCAAAACGATGGGACTAGATGGGATACATCCGAGAAAAATGAAGCATCTTGAGGACATTCTAGTGGCTCCACTGACTGACTTTTTCAATGCTTCTTTAGAGTGAGGAGTGGTGCCAGAGGACTGGAAAAAGGCACATGTGATCCCTTTACACAAAAGCAGAAGTAAGGCCTGTAGTTCTCATCTTCATCCTATTAATCTAACCTCTGTTGTGAGTAAATTACTGAAAACGATGCTAAGAGGATAGTAATGTTTCTGGAGTACAATGGATTGCAGGATCAGAGGCAGCATGGATTCACCAGAGGCAGGTCTTGTCAGACAAATCTGATTGATTTGACTGGGTAATCAGGGAGTTGGACCGAGGGAGAGCCCTAGATGTGGTGGACTTAGATTTCAGTAAAGCCTTTGACACTATTCCGCACAGATGACTTACAAATTGAGCATCTAGGGATGGACCCTGAAGTGACCGACTAGGTTAGAAATTGGTTGAGTAGGAGGTGACAAAAGGGTAGAGGAAAATAGAGCTCACTCTGAGAAGGATATTACCAGTGGTGTGCCGCAGGAATCTGTCCTTGGTATGATTTTTTTTTTTTTAACATCTTTGTTAGTGATATTGCAGAAGAGCTGTCGGGTGATGTTTGCCACTTTGCGGAGGATATCAAAGTCTGCAATAGAGTAGACATCCAGGAAGGAGTAGATAACATGGAGGGTTCTAGCTAAGCTTGAAGAATGGTCAAGAATTTGGCAGCTAAGATTTAAATGCTAAAAAATGCAGAGTCATGCATTTGAGCAGCAAAAATCCATGGGTGTGGTACAGTGTAGGGGATGAAGTACTTCTGTCCACAAAAGACGAGCAGAACCTGGGTGTGATTGTTTCTGATTATCTTAAAGTGGCTAAACAGGTAGAAAAGGAGACAGTGAAAGCCAGAAGTATGTTTGGTTACATAGCGAGAGGAATGGTCAGCAAAAGAAAGGAGGTAATAGTGCCTCTGTATAAGTCTCTGGTGTGACCTGTGTGCAATTCTGGAGGCCACACCTTCCAAAAGATATAAATATGATGGATTTGGGACAGAGGGTAGCTACTAAAATGATTATTGGTCTTAGTTATAAATCTTATGGGGACAAATTTCTTAACATGTAGACATTAAAGGAAAGGCGGGATAAATAAGATATGATAGACATTTAAATACCTCTGTGGCATAAATGCACAAAAAGGCTGCCTCCTTCAATTGAAAGCAAGCTCTGCTATGAGGAGACATAGGATGAGCGTGAAAGGAGATAGACTCCGGAGTAGTATGTAGATATATTTCTTTACAGAAAGAGCGGTAGATGTGTGGAATAGTCTCCCAGTGGTAGTAATAG
The DNA here is from genome assembly GCA_033557465.1 of Ichthyophis bannanicus. Taxonomy (NCBI): domain Eukaryota; kingdom Metazoa; phylum Chordata; class Amphibia; order Gymnophiona; family Ichthyophiidae; genus Ichthyophis; species Ichthyophis bannanicus. The sequence goes on from CM066034.1 coordinate 158,960,652, forward strand.
AGGTGAGGACAGTATCTGAATTCAAGAAAGCATGGGACAAACACGGGGGAAAAAAGGGGTACTATAGTAGTTGATATGGAAGAGCAGACGGTCTTTTTCTACCATCATGTATCTTAAGAGCACACCTCCCAAAGCATCGTTCCAGTTTCTCCCATGAATTTGCTCTTCATGTTAATTTAGGCTTACATTACCTAATGTAGGAAAATTCCATTAGCATCTTTGTCCAGTGAAGCTTTAGTGAAGTGTGAAAAATTTTACACTAAGGGGCATGTTTACTAAAGGTTAGCAAGCATTAATGAAATTAACGCGTGTTAAGTACCACTTCACCCATAGAAATAAAAGGATTGTGGACACTTAACACACGTTAATAAAATAAGCGTTTAAAACCTTTAGTAAATCCGCCCTTAAGTATAAACTGGGAATTTACAACTAAAGAAAGGTTGCTGGATTACTGAATCCAGGAGGTGCCAGGATTCAAGGCCATATAGTCTGAGTAAAGGAAATGCATAACAATTTAAATTGCCCATGTGACAGGAAGAGACGATGCACTTGAACACTTTTGCTACTATTAAGCAATGCTGCTGAAAGTACAGGTAAGTAAAGTGGCAGCTGTGCTGTGCTGACCTTCCAGGGGTAAGGAAAGGAAGAGAAGATATTGAATATGCAGGGAGGAAAATGAAACAAAGGAGAGCTGACCCTCAATTTTGAGACATCATGACGACCTGTGCACAAGTCAAATATTGTCACAATGCTAGGTGATTTTAACCTGCCATCTCTGCCCAGTAATCAAGAAGCATCTTTTATGGATGCAATGGGTTTTAAGCAATCAAGCAACACACACCAAAGGCAACATCCTTGATTTAATATTCCTCCCAACTCAGTACACAAAGTCACCTCATTATAAACCACCCACCATAACCCAGGTGCCATGGTCCAACCATTTTATGATACGGTTCGCCCTTCCCTACCCTCAACCTACCAGAACTCAGCCAGTCAATACACACCAAGGACAAAGATTTCGCTCATTCGATAAGGAAGCTTTCTTTGAAACAGTTCTTACAAATTTAGACTCATGTACTAACAACACTGGTGATGCAATATCTAACTGGAACGCAACTATAATGTTAGCGTCAGAACCATTACCATTGCAAATACGGTACAAACAAACAGAGAATAAATGAGAGATGGTTTACCTCAGAACTAGCAACACTTTGGAAGAGGCTCAGGAAAATGGAATCCACTTGGAGAAGGAAGAAAACTCAAGAAAACAGATTGCATTATTTCTCACTGCTTAAGGCCTACAAGGACTATCAATATTGCAAAGAAACACCACCACACTAAAGTACTGTCAAAGGCCATAAACCGTCCCAGGGAATTATTTGAGATTGTCAAATCCCTGACAAAAAATCCCCCTAATAGCCCATACAAGACCCCTATTGACCCACAAGCCCTAGATGACCACTTTGCCAAACTCAAACAAAATTGCCATTTCTCCCCTACCCCTCTATCTCCCCAGTCAACAACCCCCACGAATGGAGCGTCTTCCAACCGATCACAAGCAAACAACTGCTTCAAACAATCACTAAACTCAATACTACAACATCACTTCTAGACCCTTGTCCAGTGGCATGGATCAAGGCTACAAAAACAGAACTGGCTTCCGATTTACTTAACATAGTGAACCAATCACTACTCCAGGGATCTATAACAGAGGAACTCAAAAGGTCAGCAATCCAACCACTACTAAAGAATAAAATCCCTGGATGCCAACGACCCTTCCTCATACCGCCCAATCGCAAGCATTCAGTTCCTCTCCAAGATTGAGAAGACTGTCCAGTTACAATTGCAGGAATATACAGATTCGTCTTCGCCATTAGATGAACACTAATATGGTTTCTGCCCTTTTCACGGTGTGGAAACCCTCCTTTTAGCACTAATTGACACCATTACCAAGGGTATCGATAATACCAAGCGAGCCTTTATCCTCATTTTCCTTGATATCTCCTCAGCCTTCGACAATGTAAACCATGTCACGCTCATCTCTAGACTCTCTCAATTAGGCTTTAAGGATAAAATACTTGAATGGTTTAAATCGTACTTCACTAACAGAACACAATATGTTCAAATTGACAACAATGCCTTGTTGCCATTTCTGCAGGAACAGGGTATCCCACAAGGCTCCGCCCTTTCTGCCCTACTATTCAATCTATATCTCCAGCCTATCTGCGCCATATTCCAACGTCATAAGACAAAATTACCACATTTATGCCGATGACATTATGTTGTATACGCAATTTTATATTTCCAACCCCAGCTATGACGAAATATCACGCTGTCTTACAGAAGCAAAAGGGTGGCTTCATTCAATGAACCTGAACATCAATTTATAACAAGGAATCCTAACTTCTTCCCACCACCAGCCATCAACATAGGAAACATCTCCCTACCTGTAAAAGAGGTCAGATATCTAGGGGTCACGCTTGACAGGATGCTCAGCCTAACGTCTCATGTAAAGCAAACTATTAAAACTATATACTTCAAAATAAGGACAATTCTACAGTTACGGCTGATATTAGACAGTTCAGACTTCAGGTCTGTTGGTCAAACGTTAATAATGCCACATCTAGACTACTGCAATGGCATACTTCAGGGAACATCTAAGAAAAACCTGCACACACTACAATTGGCTCAAAATGTTAGAAAAAGAAACATAGAAATATGACGACAGAAAAAGACCACATGGCCTATCTAGTCTGTCCTTCCATATCAACTACAACAGTCCCCTTTTTACCTTTAGAGATCCTCTGTGTTTGTCCCATGCTTTTTTGAATTCAGTTACTGTCCTCATCTCTACTACCTCCACTGGGAGACTATTCCACAGATCCACTACTCTTTCCGTAAAGAAATATTTCGGCATATCACTCCTGAATCTATCTCCCTTCACCCTCATCCCATGTCCCCTCGTAGCAGAACTTGCTTTCATTTGAAAGAGGCTCTCTCCCTGAACATTTATGCCACGGAGGTATTTATACTTCTCAATCATATCACCTCTATCCCGCCTTTCCTCTAAGGTGTACATATTAAGATCCTTCAGTCTGTCCTCATATGCTTTATAATGAAGACCACTAATCATTTTAGTAGCCACCCTCTGCACCGACTCCATCCTGTTCACATCCTTTTGAAGGTGCGGTCTCCAGAATTGCACACTATACTCCAAATGAGGTCGCACCAAAGACTTATACAGAGGCATTATCACCTCCTTTTTTCTGCTAGCCTTTCCTCTCCGTATGCACCCAAGCATCCTTCTAGCTTTTGTCGTCGCCTTTTCTACCTGTTTAGCTACTTTAAGATCAGACACAACCATGCCTAGGTCCCGCTCTTCTTTAGTGGACAAAAGTACTTCACCTCCTATACTGTATTGCTCCCTTGGATTGCTGCAGCCCAAATGCATGACCTTACATTTTTTAACATTAAATCCCAGCTGCCAAATTCTAGACCATTCTTCAAGCTTAGCTAGATCCCTCCTCATGTTATCTACCCCTTCCTGGGTGTCTACTCTATTACAGATTTTGGTATCATCCGCAAAGAGGCAAACCTTACCTGAAAGCCCTTCCGCTATATATCACTAACAAAGATGTTAAAAAGAATTGGACCAAGGACAGATCCCTGGGGCACACCACTGATAACATTCTTCTCCTCAGAGTGAACTCCATTTACTTGTACTCTATGTCGCCTCCCACCCAACCAATTTCTAACCCCAGCAGTAACTTTAGGGTCCATCCCTAGGGTGCTCAGTTTGTTTATAAGTCACCTGTGAGGAACAGTGTCAAAGGCTTTACTGAAATCTAAATATACCACATCTAGGGCTCTCCCTCGGTCCAACTCCCTGGTCACCCAGTCAAAGAAATGACTCAGATTTGTCTGACAAGACCTGCCTTTGGTGAATCCATGCTGCCTCGGATCCTCTAATCCGCTGGACTCCAGAAACCTCACTATTTTCTCTTTCAGCAGCGTTTCCAATAATTTACTCACCACCGAAGTTAAACTAACCGGCCTGTAGTTTTCAACCACATCCTTACTTCCGCTTTTGTGTAAAGGCACCACATGAGCTGCTCTCCAGTCCTTTGGCACCACTCCTGACTCCAACGAGGCACTGAAAAGGTCAGTCAGTGGAGCTGCTAGAACGTCCCCAAGTTCCCTCAGTATTCTCGGGTGTATCCCATCCGGTCCCATCGCTTTGTCTACTTTAAGTTGAGATAGTTTCTCACGAACACAGTCTTTTGAAATTTGTTCAAGATGTCCTTTGCTTCTGTTCCTATTTGTGGGTGTTTTCTGAGGTCCTGCTCCTGGTTTTTCATCAGTGAACACAGAACAAAAATATTTGTTAAGCAATTCCGCTTTATCCTTATCAGCTTCTACATATTCCTCCCCTGCACCCTTGAGTCTGACAATACCACTCTTGCCCTTCCTCTTCTCATTAATATATCTGAAAAATGTCTTATCCCCCCATTTTATTGCATTGGCTATTTCCTCCTCCTTTTGAATCTTTGCCTTCTTGACTACTTTGCTAGCTTCTCTAAGTTTTTCCAAATACAGATGCCTGTCTTCCTCTCTCTGTGATCTCTGGTATTTCATGAAGGCCTCCCTCTTTTTCTTCACTTTTTCAGCTACTTCTTTCGAAAACCATAGCAGTCTTCTTTTCCTTTTACCTTTATTTACCATTTTAACAAAAAGGTTGGTTGCCCTTAAAATATCCCCTTTCAGTTTTTCCCACTGTTTTTCTACATCCCTCAGCTGTTCCCATCCAACTAACGACTCCCTGAGGTACTGGCCCATCTTGGCAAAGTTAGTCTTCCTAAAGTCTAAGATCCTCGCCTTTGAATGGATTCTAACAGCCCTAGTCCTAATACTGAACCACACCATCTGGTGATCACTGGACGCAAAATGATCTCCCACTACAACATCAGAAACACTTTCACCATTGGTAAGCACCAAGTCCAGTATGGCCCCTTCACGTGTTGGGTCTGTTACCAATTTCCTGAATAGTTCTCCCTGTAGAGAATCCAGGATCTCCTTACTTCTAGATGATACTGCAGCAGGAATGTGCCAATCAACATCTGGCATATTGAAATCTCCTATCAGTAGCACTTCCCCTTTCCTAGCAATGCTGCGCATGACTTCAATTAACTCTCTGTCCACCTCTTCGTCTTGTGAGGGAGGTCTGTATATCACACCAATGTAAATAGATTTCTCTTTCCCTCTTTCTAGTTTAACCCACAATGCCTCCCCTCTCCCTTTTAAGCTCTGTAATTCCAAAGCTTTAATAGTAGTTTTTACATATAGTGCCACTCCTCCCCTACTTCCTACCCTGTCCTTTCTGAATAAAGTATAGCCAGGTATAGTTACATCCCAATCATGGTTTTCTGTGAACCATGTTTCTGTAACTGCCACTAAATTCAAGTCAGCCACTCCCACCAAAGCTTCAAAATCAGGGATCTTATTTCCCATGTTACGGGCATTTATACACACTGCTTTCCATATGTTACCCCTGTTACCCATTTCCATAAAGTTATTTAATGTATCACCTACCTGGGGGCTTTCTTCACCCATCCCCAACGAATCTAGTTTAAAGCCCTCTTCAGTAGATTAGCCAGTCTACTACCAAAGACGCATTGACCTTTCTTGGACAGATGGATGCCATCTCTGCTCTGCAACCCTTGGAACAGCATCCCATAGTCTAGGAAACCAAAATGCTCTCAATGACACCATCCACGCAGCCATGCATTCATCTGCAGGATGCGAGCCTCTCTGCCTTGGCCTTTACCCTCAACAGGGAGGATTGAAGAGAACACCACCTGTGCACCTAACTGCTTCACCCTCTGTCCCAGAGCCATGAAGTCACTTTTGATACGTTCCGAGGTATACTGGCAGTATCATTTGTTCCAACATGGATTAGCAACATTGGGTAATAGTCAGTGGGCTGATGAGTCTCGGCAAACTCTCCGTAACATCTTGGATTTTGGCACCAGGCAGACAGCATACCTCTCTGGACATCAAGTCTGGTCGGCAGATGGACGTCTCAGTACCCCTCAGAAGAGAGTCTCCAACCACCACTACCCTTCGTTTCCTTGTGGTCACTGATTCTGCAACTTTGGGGTACTTGAGCTCTGGTTCTTCCCTTTCCAGGGATGCTTTCACCTCCTCCACTTCCAGGACTGCGTAATGGTTCTTCAATTCAAGGGCTGGAGAAGTTGGATTGGTGATTTTGCAAGCCATGGTGACTTGTGTCCAACCATCGACATTCTGTTGGCACCCATCTTCTCCTCTGCTGGAGAGCTTGGTTGCTGCAAGAAGCATCTCATCAATGTACTTCACTGTCTTGAATGCTCCTCAGCCTCGCCACCTCCTGAGTTCCTCCACTTGTTTCCTCAGAGCTTCAGCATGCAGGCACCCTGCACATGGAACCGGTCCTTCAAATGGCATTGGGACCTCTGGACAGAGGCAGCAGCTGTAATGGGGGCAACAGCTTTAGCGATATGATTTTTCCCAGCCATTGTTCTGTTCGTGGAGCTTAGGTATCTGTTAAAGCAAAAGAGAGAGATCTACCAAGTACCAGCCGGTTTCCCAGCTGTCCTTTCAGAGAAAAAGCAGTTAAATCTCCTTAATTACATTCACAATGTGCTGGTCCAATTCTCTGTGCTTTGTCAAATGGGGAGGTGCCCTATAAAACAAGACTACTCGCTAGGGGTGGGAGGGAGTCGGGGTGGGTAGGGAGGGAACTAACACCTGATTAGGTGTTAGCAATTCCCAAAGCTGAGGAGGTTACTGGAGTTCAACCACCTACTGTGCTCAAGGAAAGTCCCACTAAAGCACCGAAAAGAAAGTAACCTTGCTTTAAAAATGTACAAAAAACCCTTTTAAGAGCTCCCAGTCAGAGAGCGAACAATTTAATATAATAAAACCCTTAAATCCTTACTGTTGGTTGATCTGGAGAGCTCCTGTAGGAAAGCCGCAAGGATTATTTTGCCGTAAGGATTATTTTCAAGGCAAAACTATCTGACCATATCTCCCCTATCCTGTATGCTTTGCATTGGCTTCCAGTGTCATTTATTTATTTATTTATTTATTTAACAAGCACTTATATACCGCAGCTTCCAGAATTACCTATAAATTAATTGTAACCACATTCGAGCTCATTAATAACATAGCACCGTCCTACCTGACAACGCTAATACATACCCCACAGGAGAGCAGGTCAAGAAGAAAAGTGAATCTACACATGCTGCTGGTTCCAGTGTCCATCCGAAAATCAAAGCAAAAGACTAGCAACACTGCTTTCTTGTTCTTTGCACCTACGTTGTGGAACAACCTCCCAGTCAAACTAAGAGAGTTTAAGGGCATTCAATCCTTTAGAAAGGAATTAAAGACCTATCTATTTGCCCAGCATTTCTACAACTTACAAAACAATGATGTCCCGATTCCCCAGGGCAGCACGAACCAACTACCACAACCTGACCCTACTTAAACATAACACATACCCACTCTTTTCTTTTTCAGTAAATAAGATAGTACCTTAGCCACACGCCATACGGAATTGCTATGCTATATATCTGTAAATAGCTCTATGATATAAATAGAATGTTAATAATCTCTAATTGGATGACACGTTTGCCCATGTTTCATTGTACCCGCAGTTTAGTTAAACTTGTTTTCTAAAAATATTTCAATGTAAATAATATTTCATTATTATTATTATTACTACTACTACTATCATCATTGTTTTGTTCTATGTAAACCACCTCTGATCTCTGGAAGAGGCAGTATAGAAAAATGTACAAATAAATAAAATAAATAAATAAACATGCCTGCCTGTGCAAAGGTAGCAGACCTCACACGCCACTTAGACAAGGTTTTATATAGTGCTGGGGAGATGTCTGCTGTCTTTGTACATCAGAGGTTTCCAACTCCAGTCCTGGAGGGCCAAACACCATTCATGTTTTCAGGCTGTCCCTAATAAAATATGTATGAGATAGATTTGAATACAATGGGGGCAATGCATGCAAATGCATATTCATTAGGGACAGCCTGAAAACCTGAATGGTGTTTGGCCCTCCAGGACTGGAGTTGGGAACCTCTGTTGTACATGCTGGTACCAATGACATAGGAAAGTGAGAGAGGGAGGTTCTGGAGACCAAAATCATCTTAGTACCTGAAGATTGGAGAATGGCCAATGTAACACCAATTTTTAAAAAAGGGTTCCAAAGGTGATCACGGAAACTATAGACCTGTGAGCCCAACATCGATACCGGGCAAAATGGTAGAAACTACTATAAAGAATAAAATTACTGAACATGTAGCTAGGAATGGTTTAATGGAAGGAAGTCAACATAGATTTAGCCAAGAAAGTCTTGTCTTACTGATCTGATATTTTTTTTTGAAGGTGTAAATAACAGGTAGAAAAAGGTGAGCTAGTTGATACAGTGTACCTGGAATTTCAGATAGCCTTTGACCAGGTCCCTCATGGGAGGCTCTTGGCAAAATTTAAAAAGTCATGGGATTGGAGGCAGTGTATTATTGTGGATCAGGAATTGCTTAAAACATAGAAAGCAGAGAATAGGGCTAAATGGCCAATTTTCTCAATGGAGAAGGGTGAATAGTGGCGTACCCCAGGGATCTGTGCTGGGCCCGCTGCTTTTTAACATATTCACAAATGACTTGGAAATGGAAATAATGGGTGAGGTGATCAAATTTGCAGATGACACAATATTATTCAGAGTTGTTAAAATGCAAGAGGAACTTGATAAATTGGAAGACTGGATGTTCACATGGCAGATGAAATTTAATGTGGATGTGCAAAGTTATGCACTTTGGAAAGAACAACCCATACTACAGTTACACGATGCAAGGTTCCACATCAGGAACCACTACTCAGGAAAAAGATTTAGGAGTCATCGTAGATAATATGTTGAAACCCTCTGCCCAATGTTCAGCAGCAGCCAAGAAAGCAAATAGAATGCTAGGAATCATAAGTAAAGGAATGGAGAATAAAACAAAGAATATTATAATGCCTCCGTTTCGTTCCATGGTGCACCTTGAATAATGTATGCAATTCCGGTCGCTGTATCTTAAAAAAAAAAAAAAGATATAGCAGAAAAGGTACAGAGAAGAGCCACCAAAATGGTAAAGGGGATGGAAGGACAGCCCTATGAGGAAAAAGACTTAAAAGGTTAGGGCTTTTCAACTTGGAAAAGGAGACGGCTGAGGGGAGATACTAAAGAGTTTTAGAAATTAATGAATGGAATGCAACGGGTAAACATAGACCAGTTGTTTATGCTATCAAAAAAATAGAAAGACTACGGGACACGCGACAAAGCTACAGCATAACCCATTTAAGACTAATGAGTGAAAAAAATATTTTCATTCAATGAGTAAACAAACAAGTTCCTGGAGAAAAATAGTCAATAGACTATTAAGATTGACCTGGGGAAACTGCTGCTTAGCCCTGGGGTAAGTAGCATGGAAATATGGCTACTTTTTGGGATCCTGTCAGGTACTTGTGACCTGGCCATTGTCAGAAACAGGACATTTTGATGGACATTTGTTCTGACCTAGTATGGCAATTTTTATCTTCTTAACCTGACCCTGCCTGACAAATATATATCATCAGAGAATTAGATATAGCTAACACACACACATCTCACCATGTACAAGAGGTGCACAAGTTCAAACCATGACAGATGTAAACAGACTAGGTTTTCATATACCTAATGAATATGCATGCATACTACACCCATTATATGCAAATCTCACTCACTGCATCCATTTCCATCCCTTGAAGACTGAACTTGTGCACCCCTGATGTATAAGGATGCACTGTCACACCCCTTTTGAGTGAAGTTTAAACACATTGTGACAAAGTCTTCATGCCTACAAAGATAACACATGACATCCTGTAAGACATAGGGTGTCCACAGACAGCCAGGAAGAACTAATGAGAACTCTCTAGTACAGGAATCACAAGTTCAGTATCAAGGGCCACAAACTGACCCGGTTTTCAAGACAGCCCTGAACCTCAACTCAGTTGATCTCAGAAGCTAAGCAGGGTCAGGCCTGGCAAGTACTTGGATGGCAGACCACTTTGGAAGTGTTGTAAACATTGTGTGGAAGAAAGGCCTGGCAATCTACTTCCAGCTGCACAATGGCAAGAAAACCCAGAGGCTGGGTCACAAGGAGTCAGCACATAAGGAATATGCATAAGATAATGGAGATAAATCTGCATACATACTATGTGCAAATCTCTCTCATACTTATTCCTTGGGGCTATCCCGAAAACCTGGTCTGTTTGTTCTCCCCTGCTCTAGTATAAGACAGCTTGTCACACACTCAAATGCCTTAATCATCAACTGCAGAAAAGTCAACAAGTGCATCTCTACCTCCAAAACTCATTTTCATCTAATGTCTGCTTTGAAGGAGACTCTGGAAATACATAAGAACAAAAATATTTAAGAAGCAATGCTCACCAGAAGCCAGATACACTAAAGCAGAGATTCCCAAACTGACTGTGTGGATCTCATATCAGCCTCCATAAAATTCAAGGACTCCAAGTTCATTTCCTCCACTCTTCCAGGACTCCCTTCCCTCAGTGCCTAGCCTGCCCCCACTAGCCCTCTTTACCTATCTCACTCTCTTTCTCTCTCACTCCCCCTACTCAGTTTCCTTCAATCCCTCACTCACCCCTCAGCCCAATCCCTACCAACCTCTCTCGTTCATTCTTGTTTCTCTGTCCTGCAAAGCCTCTGTAATGGGCTCCTATACTCCCAGGGGTCCACAGTATGGGAACCACTGCACTAAGGGGGTTGTTCCCTTTTGTGCCCATTTGGAAAAATGCTTACTAACCAGGCCTCTAGATTCCTTGCCTGTTTTCTACCATTTGTTCCCCCTTAAGTATCCCTTTTTATTCCCAATATTTTATTAGATTTCTGCATTGGTGTTATGAAGGAGTCAAGACTAGTAATGCTTATTTTACAAAAGAGATGCACTGCAACAGAAAACCTCAAGTGTATCAACAGTTCTGTGGCCTTTAGGTGCAGTCAAGGTTTTCTTTGAATCTAAAGTTAATGGGAATTCTTCACACAAGATACCACAATTATATTAAAAAAATGAACTTCAGAAGCTCAATTTACTTAAACGGAAATCCTAGACAACCATAAATTTATCCAGCAAGCTAAGTTAGTTTCAGTTGAGGGGAGGGTTAGAAAAGGCAATCATTCCAGAGTGTTATTTTCACATGACAAGCTTTAAAGGGGAAGTTTCTCCAGTTCACATGGATAAGACTATTTCTTCATGACACTATGCGGAGCCCTAAGATTTCAAAAAGGATTCTCTCAAAATATTCTTTTACGATCCGAGTAAATGACAAAGAGGAACGAAGAAAAATAAGTGAAATGAACTGCCACGATTCCATTCCTCCCACCAGGCTTATTTTGTGCATAAACTTGTCAGGCGAACAAGGTTAAGTTTCAGTAGCATGCCCAGAACTATCGAAACATCTCACTGGCTTCTGCCTGATAGATAGCAGAGGATAAAGAGTGGGGGTGGAGGGGGTCCTTCGTCTCACCGGAGGTTGGAAAGATGCTGACAGCAGCCTCTGCCCCTGGGACTGCTAATACAGCGGACAGCTGCAGGCCTGGGCCTAGCACCACCCTATCAGCCAAACACCGCCCAACACTAATACCAGGGCGTCTCCGACCTAACGGCCAGTGCCAGTATCACCCCCAAACCTGCAACAAGACGAGCACGGCCTCCACACAGGGAGAAGGGACGTTAACGGCACTCACCATGGTCACCGCGCCGCTACTAGCACCAGCCACCAGCAGCTCAGGACCAGGAGCCTCCCGTGATCATGTGACCACCACCCACAGCTCCGCCCCGCTACCCAGCGACTCCTCTCATTGGCTCAAACAGAGATCACGAAAATGGCGTTGATTGGCTACCGTCTGGAAAGAATGACGTGTGTATCCACCCATCAGCTGCAGAACCTTATAGCTGTTAAAAAAATAATTATTTTATAATCTTCTTCCGCTTACACCGTTCCGGATTTTTTTCTTTATTTGTACAACTACTATACCATGAAGTTCTCTGAGGTTATTTCGTATCCTATTGTTCCTACTGACTCCGTTTTCCCCTCAATGCTGCCACGAAGTTTACGCAGACCCTTCAGAGGCTGACTGTACTGTGTGATTTTATTTTATTCGTATTATTTTCTCTTTTTATTTTAATTACTTGCGTATTACTTGGGCCCATGCACAATTTTCATGCCAACACAATTACTTGAATCTGATTTTACTAGCTCCAGCGACAAGATGAAGTAGCTTGTTTTTTATCTGATCAGAATAATCAAGAACATTTCACTGGCATAAAAAAAAATGGTTGATGTGCTGCCGACACCGTAATATTCTCCCACTGTTTCCAGGGACCTCTAGTCTCTGATCTCTCAAGGTTATCTAAAGGCATTTGAAAGCAAATAATAATGCATGAAACCTCAACTCTCCCTGTCAGTTTTATATTCTATAACAGCAGATATGGGGCTGAAAGTTCACTTAAAACTTTTTGCAACTTCTATAAAAAAGGAAGACGAAGGCATCTTTGAATTTGCGATGAAAGAGTAAAGCAGACAACGCAGGAACCAGACCTAAGACAGCAGCGTGAACCACGCAGGAAGTGATTTATTACCCCTTCGACAGCATAAGACGATCATGTTTATGCACAGTGACGTCATAAACAAGAACGTCAGTTTTCTAGGAGCCAATCCGGTCACAGGAGGAGCGGGGCCAGGATTCAGGACGGCCAATCTCCGCCTGAGAGAATATTCCCGCGAAACTGAGAAGGCGGGAAAGAGTGGAATAGAGTATCTCAACTCAAGCTGCTGATTTAAACGGTGTGAGTGTAAGATGGAGATGGAGATCATACAGCGACTAGCACCCAGGTTAGGCGTCACATCTGCGGTAGTACTCAGGTAGGGTGGTACGTTGATCTTATTGCCCCGTCCCCTTCTTCCTCTGGCGAGCAGTGGATGTGGAACGACATATGTTTTGTTGTCTTATGTTTATGTCTCGCCTTCCTTTTAAGTTTTAATCCAAAGCGGTTTACAGCAGATGTGCTAAAACTAAAATAAAGTTAACTTTCAAATAAACTTTACTTACGTTTGTAACATTGGAGGTTTTTTTGGTCCGAGCTGTGCGCTATACAAATGATTAGTAGTAGTACAAGCCGTACTGCTGTCTGAGATAGGGGCCCTTGCCCAGATAGCTTCTAAACCATTAGCCTTGCCTCTAACACCCGTTCCCCCATGCCCAGTAGTACTTACCTGGCGCTAGAGAAGTGTTGCCAATCTTCATAAACTGCTGCTATTGGCATTGTTTTTGGCACATGTTTTACATTGACGAGCTACTGAAGCTGTCAAAGGTCCCAACAAAGAAATATAAAAATGAGGTTTCAAAGCTTTTGTCATTGCAGTTTTTCCATAATGTGTTGCTTGATGAAATGCTTGAACAAAGGCTAAACTTAATGCTTCAGGAATCACTATTTGTCCAGGAGGTTGACTCCCCTCCTGTGGTGGAAGTTCTATCCATCCATTTCTGAGTACTCCCCCCTTCTTGTTCACAATAATAGTCCAATTCTTTTGTAGTATATCTGGGATCCCATGAATTAAGAGGTACAGGAAATAGAACTGCTTGAATTGTAGTATTCTGAGTTAGTCTGTCCGGTAATGGCTGCTTTACGAGCAGAGGCATCTGCAAATCTGTTCCCTTGTGCAATTTCTCCTTTTCCTGCTTGATGTCCTCGACAGTGCATAACTGCAACTTGCTCGGGGGCCCATACAGCATCTAACAATGTCAATATCTCTGGGCCATATTTGATAGATTTTCCTCCTGAAGTTATCAATCCCCGTTCTCTGTACAAGGCTCCTTGAGCATGCAATGTTGTGAATGCATACTTAGAATCTGTGTATACATTTATACAGAGTCCTTTTCCCAGTATTAGTGCTCTTGTGAGTGCTATTAATTCTGCTTTCTGTGCTGATGTTCCTGAGGCTAGGGCTGAAGATTCAATTACAAGATCCAGGGTTACTACTGCATATCCAGCACAACGATGTCCATTGACTACAAGACTGCTTCCATCCACGAAGAAAGTTTGTTCTGGATCTTCAAAAGGTACATCTGTCAGGTCTGGTCGACTTGAGAATACAGTATCCATGACTTCTATGCAGTCATGATCAGGAGGGTCAGTTCCAATTGGTAACAGTGTAGCTGGATTCAAGGCCTGACTGACCATCAATTGCAATCGAGGATTTTCACACAACATGCTCTGGTACTTTAGCATTCGTGAGTTGGTGAACCAGTAATTTCCTTTGTGGTCCATAAGGGTTTGAACAGAATGTGGCACTATTACACAGAGATTTTGTCCTAGAATGAGCTTGTCTGTAGCTGCGATGGCTCTCAGACAAGGTGGCCATCCTTTTGCAACAATGTCCAATTGCTTGGATAGATACGCTACAGGTCGCTGCCAAGATCCAAGTGGCTGAGTCAACACTCCTAAGGCATTTCCTTGTGACTCATGAACATATAGACGAAATGGCTTCTGTACATCTGGTAGTCCAAGGGCTGGTGATGTCATCAGGGCTGTCTTCAGAGTCTTGAATGCTGTTTCTTGTTCAGGTCCCCATTCCAATGGAGATTGTTCCAATCCTTTGATGGCTTGATATAGTGGTTTTGCAATTAGAGCAAAGTTAGGTATCCATATTCGACAGTATCCTACTGCACCTAAAAAAGCTCTTACCTGTCTTCTGGTAGTTGGAATTGGAATGCTGCATACTGCTTCTTTGTGTTCTGATCCCAGTCTTCGTGTTCCATTGGATAGCTGAAAACCTAAGTATTTGACTTCTTTTTGGCATAGTTGTGCTTTTGCTCTGGAGACTTTGTATCCTGCTTCATTCAAGAGATGTAGAAGTTCACTTGTGGCTTGCAAGCATTTTTCTTCTGAGTTGGTGGCAATCAGCAAATCATCTATGTATTGAAGAAGAATTCTCTCTCCTGGGATAACTGGATAACTTGATAAATCCTTGCTGAGTGAAGTACTGAAGATTGTTGGTGAATTTTTGAATCCTTGTGGTAATCTTGTCCAGGTAAGTTGGCCTCCTCTTCCTGTTGTTGGATCTTTCCATTCAAATGCAAATAAAAGCTGACTGGCAGGGGCAAGCAGTATACAGAAGAAAGCATCCTTTAAATCTAGAACAGTGAAGTGAGTAGCTTCGGTATGAATTAATCCCAGCAGTGTGTATGGACTCGGTACTACTGGATGTATAGTTTCAATTGCATCATTGACTCTTCTCAGATCTTGTACTGGTCTGTAGTCACCTCCAGGTTTCTTAATTGGAAGTAAAGGAGTATTCCATGATGATTGGCATTCTTTAAGTAATCCATGTTTCAATAATCTCTTCAAATGGATATGAATTCCTTCTATTGCTGGTCGTGGAAGAGGATATTGCTTCACATGCACAGGTTCTGCTCCTGATTTGAGAGTTACAAGAATTGGGGCTGTATTCTTTGCTAGGCCAGGTGGATTATCTTCTGCCCATACTCCAGGTGGTGCTGAAATTTCAATAGGAATAATTGCTTTCTTGACAGGAAAAATGCTGTAGAATCTCCATTCTTCTTCTCGTGGCACTGTTAGTGTCATTAACCCTGCAGGTTTGGGATTTGTGTTCACAGGCATTTGCATTTCTCCTTCTTCAGTGAAAGTTATCTGTGCCTGCAGTTTAGCAAGCATATCTCGACCTAAAAGTAGAATAGGGCATTCTGGTATACAGTCAAACCTCGGTTTTCATGATTAATCCGTTCAAAAAAGTCTGACTAAAACCGAAACGTATGAAAACTGAAGCAATATTTCCCATAAGAAATAATGTAAATCCAATTAATCCGTTCCAGACACCCAAAAATATTCACAAAAAATACATTTTATAGAGAATAACTATATTTTTACATACAGAAAACAATGAGAAATAAATATAAATGACTAATGAAATGGATAAATGAACATTTAACATCACTGAAAGCAAGCTAAGTACAGTACTGTACAGTACAGTATGTTAACATCTGGCCTTAGCCACCCCTGACAAGCTGCTGTGCCCAGCTCTCTTCGGAATCACATTGAATTCAGTCCATTAAAATACCTTTACATTATCTGCTCAATGCTTCAGAATGGCAGAAAATCTTAATGATATAGCTTCAGACGTACCCTGCAAGAGAAAGAACTGCCTCCCACATTCATGCAACATCTCCTGCTTACGTTGACAGCTTTTCTTCCCTGCTACCGGGACAAAATCTCAGTCAAAAGACGTTGAAAACCGAAGCAATGCATGAAAACCGGGACAAAATCTCAGTCAGAAAAGACGTTGAAAACCGAAGCGTATGAAAACCGGGGCAAATGAAAACCGAGGTTTGACTGTATATAAAAATTGATGTGTTATCTTTTTCCTCCTAATTCACACATGCGATTCTGTAAAAATGGTTTAGTTGCTTTTGTCCCAGTGGCTCCAACAATAGTGACAGTTCGTTTAGATAAAGGAGCTACTGGTTTTGCTACTACTGAATGTTCAGCTCCTGTATCTATCATAAAGTTCATGTATTGATCCCCTATCTTCATGCAGACCATAGGCTCTTGGGGACCTAGAGTAAACTCGGAGCCCGGTCTGTCCTAATCTTCATCACTATTATATTCTGCTTCTGGGACTGCAACTGCTTCAATAGCTTCTTCTCTTTTTTGCTGAAACTGCATACGACCTGTTCCTGCTTGATTCTGGTTACGCCCTCTTCCTCTCCAGCTCCCTCCTCCCCTCTGTGAGGTAGGGTTTCTCTGCAGGCATTCATTTCTCCAGTGCCCCTTCTCCTTGCAATAGGCACATTGGTTCTCACCCAGTGGGGGTAGGCTATTTCCTCGACTCCTTCCACGCCCTCTCATTCTTCTGTTGGAAAAACTTCTTCCTCGCTGTTCTATCAAAGCTGTGGCTAAAAGATCTGCTTTCTTTTTCATTTTCCATTCACTTTCTCTCTCTCTTTCATTATCACGATTTATAAATACTTTTTGAGCAACTTCCATCAATTGTGCTGTATTTCATGCCTGCAAAGCCATCCATTTTCTGCAATTTTCTTTTAATATCCCCTTGGGATTGACTTACAAAAGCTGCATTTACCATGCGCAAATTTTCCATAGCTGCTGGATCATATGGGGTATACAGTCTATATGCTTCAGATAATCGCTCATAAAAAGCTGCAGGACTTTCAGTTGGACTTTGTATTATTTCTGCTACTTTTCCAATATTCATTGCTTTTTGGCCTCCCTTTTTTAGGCCTTGTAATAGGGCTTGGCGAAACTGTGTTAAAGCTCTCGCCCCCCCTTCACTATTTGGATCCCATCCAGGATCTTCGTTTGGAAAAGCTGCAGCTGCTGCTTGCTGAGGATTTAAATTTGCTCTTTCAACAGTTTTCTTCTAGCCACTTAGTGGATGCCTGCACAATTCTTACTCTTTCTTCAGTAGTAAATAGAGTAGACAAGAGCTGACGACAATCTGACCAGGTAGGCTGGTGCGTTTGCATAATACTGCTCATTAATTCAGTTAAATCTTGAGGCTTGCTAGTATAGGATGCATAATGTGTTTTCCAATTTAACAAGTCAGTTGTAGAAAATGGTACGTAAATCAGGCTGGTAGGTCCTAAAGCCATCTGTCCCTGATCGTCCCTGATAGGCAGGCCAGGTACCTGACGTAGGGGCATTACTTTTTTACTGGCCTTACTTTTTTACTTCTTAAATCGTATGTTTTCTGAGAAGAACTTTCTATAGCTGCAGGAGATTCTATACTTGTGGATGATTCTGCACTCTCAGTTTCGTCAGTAGTCTGTCTCCCCGAAGTGCTAGGACTTTCAATCGGGGAAGTCTGCCCTTCCCCCAGCCGCAGAGGCGGCACATCAGGTCTAGGCAGTGCTAGTGTAACAGAATGCTGCAGTGATCGTGTTAGAATATCTGGAGACTCTGGGGCAGAGTATATAGGCAATCCCCCTTCCCAGGTTTCTATTCAACTGTCTCTAATCCTTTTGCTAGCATAATTTTTCTTAACTCATAATACTGCCTTATCCAGGGTGGCTGCTTCTCACAAATATCTAACCAAGAGTCTATGTAAGGAAACTGATCTGGATAACGTTCTCTCACACTCTTATGCATAGAAGAAATAATTCTCACATTGAAAGTGCCCTCACGGGGCCATGCACTGTTTATTAACGGCCACTCTCTTTCACACAGCACAGCCATTCTATTAGGAGACATTGTAATACCATAATCCCCAGTAAACCCTTTATTAAAGTTCTTGATCATGATTTCTAACGGAGTTTGCGTAGACTCTATCCCACCCATTTTACGTGTAATGTGGTGCGTCTGTACTACGTAATCACGTACAACAAATTATTACTTCAAACAGTAGGAGAGGGAGGTCGAACTGTGGGGTAAGGGGTCCTCACAGCTCTGGAGACAGATAGGGACACAAACAGCAATCACTTCCTCCATTTCGTGACCTGGACGCGGTCGCCCGGCCAGGAACTGCGCTAGTCCGGAGTCCACTCTCGCTCGGCCCTTTCAAGACCTCTCACTCACACATCTCACACACAAACACAATTGCATTTCCCAAAAGCCCAATCCTGACTATCTAGGCTTACCAAAAATTTTACCATTACCATTAATCATGATTTTATTACCAGAAGGAGTCAGTGGTTTCCTCTTGCGCTCTTAATAGCCCTTGCAAGAGTACTCGGACCGCTCCGGACGTGATCAGTGTCCTTTTACCATTTTTCCCATTACCATATGGTTCCAGTACTGTCTGACTTAATAATATAAAAACTCTATACTCACCCAGATCTGGTACCCGTCCCCCAAGCCAGCGCATGGGTTGAAGCCTGGACTCCCCTCCTCGGGTTCGAAGGTTTTGGCCTAGCCGGACCCAATGCCCGCCGAGGCTAGAACCCTCTCCGATGCAATGCACTGGTTGGCGCCTGAGAATTCACACGTCAGTCAGACGCGGTCCCAACCAGGCCAAACCTTGAGGCGAATTTCGTGGTAAATCAGTTTGACCACTCTCTACCACTACACCTTCCCGGCCAACGCACCAAGAATATGTAGCGGCGGAACGCCACCAAACCAATTACACCAGGAGTCTTTATCAAGGTTCAAGCCAGTTTATTGTATACAAGGCAGTCTAAAAAGTGACAGAGCCCCGCTTTAGCGGAAACATGTTCATTTTATACAGTTTAAACATTTTGATACATGAAAACATTCTATTGGTCTCATGCTAATTTCTACAAATGTTCTATTGGTCTGACATTTCCCTGAATTTGACCAATCAGGATCTATGCCCTTTGCTCTGCTTTCTCCAGCTAGCTGAACAATGGCTTGGTTCAAACCTGGTTACTTTCCTTCATCAAGGTCATATCTAGCTCCTAAAATGTGTAAGTAACAATTCTGGAGTAACGATTTAACATACAGGCATTATATTCACTTTGTGCAAACTTTGCAATAGCAGCATTTAATTCTGTCTTTTAATTTTATGTCTCAGCTCTACTGAAATCCAGGCTTGGTTCTTAGGCCTGTCATTTTTCAGGTTCAGGCTTATGGCCTAGTCTATAGGTCTTGGCTACCACACTATCTTTGGGGGAAATCGCAACTTTTACCTAATGTCATGACATCCCGGTCTGGGATGGCTCAGGCCTGAGGTGCCTTGGGGACTATGAGTTTGTAAACTTTCTGTTCATTTTTATTAAAGTTAATGGGTACTTTAAAACTTTACTGTACCTCCATAGAAATGGAGTAAAAAAAATCCTAATTTTTAATGCAGTCTGCTGTATTGTAAGTAACTTCATATGCAGCTCATTAGAATGTTTAGCATGGGAATGCATGCTAAAATGAGCATAACAGTTTACTTTTTGTTAGTACAAGATTACTTGCAATGCAGCAAGAATTATAAACATTAGTGCAAGCTATAAGTAAAAGCTATGCTGTCAGTGGCATAACCTTAGGTCCTCTAAAAAAAAAAATCATTTATGGCTATCATGGGGGGGGGGGGGGGGCAATAAGCAAACGGGCTTGAGTCTTGCTAATTATATTATTATTGACAGATAATACTACTCCATGCGCCTAAAATGGCTTTCTAAATAAATAACTATCGTGCATGGTATGTGACACTTTTTACATTTTTTTTTCAAGCATGTATGCATGTTAAACCACATAAACATCTATGGAAACAATTCAATTATATTTAAAGATGTCTAAAAAGGCAGCACCTCATGACATAATTTAAAGCCTGCTATAAATAAATACACTACTACTACTACTACTACTAGTTAGCATTTGTATAGTGCTACAGTGTATACGTAGTACTGTAACATGTACATATGGGAGATTGTAAGCTCTATTAAGCAGGGACTATCTAGTTAGAAACTCTCCATTGCCCACCGCTTTGATTGAAGGATAAGGCGGTATAAAAAACTGGTTAAATACAAATAAATTAAAAAAAAAACATAGAGGGAAAACTAGAGATGGTCTTGATGCACATGGGTAATAGGAGAAAAAATGGTCAGGATACAAAAAAAGATTGTGTAGAAAGGAAAGAATATAGTTTATAGAAACATCAGAACTAACTAATGGTACAAAAGCAAATATCACTGTATTCTTTTAAAAGTCTCACTAAGGATATAGTTGTTCAGAGCAGAATTAGGATGTTTCACTTCCAGGGCCGGCCCGTCCATTGAGCGAGAATGTTTTTTGCACAGGGCCCCGCGTTTCAGGGGTCCCCGCGCAAAGAACATTCTGATCTAAAAGTAAATTTTAAAATAAAAAAAATAAAGCTGTCTGCTGCCGCGGCAGACTCGAGTCTGCCGCGGGCCCCCCCCCCCTGCCCGGCAGAGCCTGCCCTTCCCTGCATCAGCTCCCTCTAGTCACACGCACCGGTTTTCCGAGCACGACGGGAGAGTTTTGCAAAGATTAAAGCCCTGGTGGTAAAGAAGGAGGAGTGTTTCTCGCCCGACTAGGTTCCAGAGGCCCTTGCGCTTGTTTAGCTGGAGGGAGCGTTCTGGCGAGGCTGTGTCTGCTTACTCATGTAATTTCAACATTGGTGCTGGAACAGATTCGCTGTCCGCAGCATCTAAATTGCTACTCAGGTAGGGTTTGCGCCTTTCCCGGCTTTGGGCGTGGAGGCAGCACAGTTGTGTTATGTGGTTTCAGCACCCAGATTCCCTGCCCCAGCAGTGCTGCTCGGATAAATTGAGCTTCCAAACTCACTCTCTGTTGATTCACGGGACATCACTGTTTCTCCTGTTTTGTGTTCCCCGGTGGTGCAGATTAAACTAGTTTCAGAAGAACTTCTCAGGTGATTAATTTTCATCTGTAGTATATATAGAGTAGTTGACGTTGAATCCATGGTAACGTGCCAGTTCAACTTTTTTCTCTATACAAGGTTCAAACTTACGAGCAGAAACGCAAGTAGGCAAGGCCTCAACCGTAACTGCTGGCTGTCCCTGCCACCCTTTTTTAAGGGGGGCAATGTCTGTGTTCCCTCGCTTGATAGTACTTGTGACCCGAGTGAATGCAACATTTATGAATATGTATCGTTAATTTTAATGATAACTAATATTAAGGCTTAACGACTTTTGTGTTACTGTTTCCAAATTTTTCTTTTTTGTTTCTTAAATATACCCGGTTTAAGGAGAACAGTAGCTTTAACCAATATAGGACTGCTGGTTATATACATTATGTTACGCAAAAGAACAGTGCATAAATAAGAAAGTGAAATGATCATCTGCATTAATTGCTATCATTTTGTTATGCTGTTACCTGTAGCACAATTTCTGGGGTTTGTATGATTAGCCATATTCTAATTTTGTGTCAGAGCTGAAAGTTTCTTGCTAGTAGATTAGTGATTAGCATCTCTAGTTTAATAGTAGTTTAAACTGTAGGAGATATAAGTTACCACATGGTGAGTGGAAACAGGCATAGAAGAAATGTGGATTAATAAATGTACAAAGTGCACAGCTGTAAACTTTAGTAAAAAGAAAAAAAATCCACGATCATAACCAGCAAAGTTACATAAAACACAGAATGGTCAAGTTTCAGCATAAAGCCTGCATCAGATAAAAATCAGTACAGTAACATATTTATTAAGTGCCGTCGACTCATGGCGACCCTCTGGATAGCTATCCTAAACTTCAGTCAGGCGGCTCATTGTTGACAGACTGGTACCCGTAGCTGCTGTTATTGTATCAATCCATCTCATTGCTGGCCTTCCTCTTTTGCGTTGACCTTCTATCTTGCCAAGCATGATGTCTTTCTCTAATGATCTCTCTCTTTGCATGATGTGTCCAAAGTATGAAAGTCGAAGTCTTGTCATCTGAGCTTCTAAAGAAAGCTTAGGTTTGATTTCCTCTAGTGCCGACTGGTTTGTTCTTCGGGCAGTCCATGGTATACACAGTATTCGCCTCCAGCACCATAATTCAAAGGCATCAATTTTCTTCCTGTCTATCTTTTTCACTGTCCAGCTTTCACATCCATATGAAAATACCATGGCTTGAACAAGTCAAATCTTTGTATGGAGAGAGACATCTCTGCTCTTGAGAATCTTATCTAGGTCTTCTGCCAATAGCAATGTGTTGTCTGATTTCTTGACTGCTTGTTGCTTCTTTATTGATAGTTGATCCAAGTAGGTTAAAGTTGTTCACGATTTCAATTTCTTCTCCTTCAACGATGAAACTGTTGATTATGCCAGTTGTCATGATCTTTGTCTTCTTTACATTAAGGTGCAGGCCCATTTTGAGACTATGTTCTTTGATCGTGAGAAGCAAATGTTTCAGATCATCTTTCCCATCAGCGCCTGCGTGCTTAACAGAGCCGCAAAAGAGAAACTAGTCCCTTCGCGCTCTGAAAGCCGGTGCGTGTGATTGCGGAGAGGGAGCTGATGCAGGGGAGGGCAGGCTCTGCCAGGCAGGGGGGGGGGGGCCCTGCGGCACACTTGAGTCTGCCGCAGCGGCTGCGGCAGCAGACAGCTTTTTTTTATTTTAAGTTTTCCCTGGGCTGGGGGGGTTAGGAGTGGTGATGGGCTATGGGGGAGCTAAGTATGGAGATGAGCTGATGGGGTTAGGACTGGTAATGGGCTATGTGGGGCTTAAACTGAAAATTGGGTGATGGGGGTTAGGACTGGAAATGGGCTGATGGGATTAGGACTGGGAGTGGGCTGATGGGGAGGTTAGGACTGGTAATGGGCTATGGGGGGGCTTAAACTGAAAATTGGGTGATGGGGGCTTAGGACTGGTAATAGGCTATGGGGGGCTAGGACTGGTAATGGGTTGGGAGGGTTGCTAGGACTGGAAATGGGCTGAGTGGAAAGGAAGGCTTGAACTGCAAATAGCTGATGGGGGTGGAGGCTTGGAATGGAAATGGGCTGAGGGGAAGGGGGGCTTGAACTGCAAATAGCTGATGGGGCGGGGGCTTGGAATGGAAATGGGCTGAGTGGAAGGGGGCTTGAACTGCAAATAGCTGATGGGAAGGGGGCTTGGAATGGAAATGGGCTGAGTGGAAGGGGGCTTGAACTGCAAATAGCTGATGGGAAGGGGGCTTGGAATGGAAATGGGCTCTTAGGGGAGGGAGCTAGGACAGGAAATGGGCTGATGGAGGGGCTAAGTTAGGACTGGGAATTGGGTGTTGGGGGAGCTAAGATTGGAAATGGGCTGTGGTGGGGGCTTGGATTGAAATGGACTCATGGAGGGGCTAGAACTGGAAGTAGGCTCTTGGGGGTCTTGGATTGGAAATGGGCTGAGTGGAGGGGAGCTAGGATTTGACATGGGCTGATGGTGGGGCTAGGAAAGGACTAGAAATGGGCTGATGGGAGGCTGGTATTGGAAATGAGCTGATGAAGGGAGCGGATACTGGGTGGCGCTGGGACTAGAAGGGAGCTGATGTTGGAGGAGATTAGAATGGGATGGGGATGGGGATGGGGCTGGGAGAGTGAAATGTAGAGGGGAAAAATATTTTGTGTGGGAGGGAAGAAAAATCTACAATTGGCCGGAAGACTAAGTGGGGATTGAGGATGGAGAGGTAAAATTTGAATGGATGAAATAAGAATGAGGAAAGAGCAAAAGCAAAAAACTAGAAGAGAGAAGAAAGGACAAATGGACAGCAGACGATGGAGAGTTAGCAGAAGACACAAATAAACCAGAAGAAAGTGGCTGGAACAATTGCAACTGAAAAAGAATGCACGAAAGGTACAAAGATATCTCTTTATTTTGAATTTATTAACTGGAATATGTCAGTTCTGGGAAATGTGCACCATTAACGTCTGTGCTTTGTTTAGTACAAGAGGAAATTAATTTACAGTTTTATTTCTACATTGTTGTTGTATATTCCAAGTTTGGCTTTTGGGGTTCCCAGTTTAATTATCGTCTTCCTGTTTCTAAATTGTGATTCCTTGTTTGGTGATGCTCTATGTTCTGCATGTGTAACTGAGCTGAGGTATTCTGTTTATGTAATTCCTATTTGACATTGCCACTTGTTCTCTTTCCCCAGTAGGTCATGTATTGTTATTCTCTGAAATGTATTGGTTTAATATTTGCAGTGTTGCCTTTTGATAGGTAGGGTATGGTGCTTTGTGAGTCCTGGTAGTGCTGTTAGGATACGGCGGGTTTGCTATGGGTTCTAAATGGGCAGTGTTTGTAGTAGTTCCTAATGTGCCTGGCGGTTGGCACTGGATTATAGTAATGTAGAAATCTTTTAGTCTTTCTTTATCCATACACTCATGAAGAGGCATGTTTACCAGAAGTTAGTGTATGGTAACATTATGCAAATATTTATGCAAATGAGGTCCCTTATGCAAATGAGGCCCCGCACTGAGTCTCCGCACCTGGCCCCGCACCCCCCTTGGGCCGCCCCTGTTCACTTCAACATGCTAAAACAAGTATATTAACGTTTTTTTGAATTGTGAGCACCTCAGTAAGAGCAACACACAATCCCTCCACTGCCAGACACTGCAAAGTAACACAAAACTCTCCAAAAAGACAGGCGGACCCTTACCATACCAAAACAGCACTAACACCCAGGACTCAAAACAGCAGCAATGTTATCTATAAAAAGGCAACCCTGCAAATATACCAGGTCCTAAAACAACCAATACACCACCTAATGAGAAAACAGAACAAACAGGATTGTAAAAAAATTGCAAGATTTATTTATTTGTGATTTTTATACTGCCATATCAAGAATCATAGCGGTTTACATAAAACAACTGAATTACATTGAACAAGGTAGTGATGACATATAACTAATAAACAATCAAAGACATATACATGATTCGAATACCAGAAAACTATTTACAATTAATCTTGATCTTAAAATTGAGAGACTGGGCATCCACATGGCAGATTAAATTTAATGTGGACTAGTGCATTGTTATGCACTTAGGGAAGAAAAATGCCATACTGGGTTAGACCAAGGTCCATCAAGCACAGTATCCTGTTCCCAACAGTGGCCAATCCAGGTCACAGGTATCTGGCAGGTTCCCAAAAAGGCACAGGTTCCACAATGCTCATCCTGGGTTAAGCAGTGGATTTCCCGTGTCCTCTTTAATAATGGTTTATGGACCTTTCCTCCAGGAACTTGTTCGGACCTTACACAATGCAAGGTTCCACATTGGGAATCGCCACCCAGGAAAAGGATCTGTGCATCATCATGGGTATTACGTTGAAACCTTCGGCCCAGTGTGCAGTGGTGGCCAAGAGAGCAAATAGAATGCTAGGAATCATAAGGAAAGGAATGGAGAAGAAAACAGCGGATATTATAATGCCTCTGTATCATTCCATGATGCAACCGACCGTACATTGAATACTGTGTGCAATTCTGGTCGCCATATCTTTAAAAAAGATCTAGCAAAATTAGAAAAGGTACAGAGAACAACCATCAGAATGGTAAAAGAGATGGAAGGATATTCTCTACAAGGAAAGGCTTATAAGGTGTTAGGGTTCTTCAAATTGGAAAAGAGACCACTGAGGCGGAGGTAAGAGATGGGGTGGAATGGGTATGCATAGATCAGCTGCATACTCCTTCAAATCGTAGAAAGACTAGGCGATATGCAATGAAGCTACAATGTAGCATATTTTAAGACTAATCGGAGAAAATATTTTTTTCACTCAACACAATCAAACTCTGGAATTGGTTACAAGAGGATGTAGTAAAAGCTGTTTTTGTAGCTGGATTTAGAAGATTTTGATAAGTTCCTGGAGGAAAGGTCCATAAGCAATTATTAACCAGGGAAATCCACTGCTTACCCATGGGACAAACAGCAAGGAATCTGTATACCTTTTGGGAACCTGCCAGGTACTTATGACCTGAATTAGCCACTGTTGGAAATAGGATACTGGGCTTGGTGGACCATTAGCCTGACCTAGTATGGCGTATGTATATCTTACGTTCTTAGATCTCTAAAAAGGAATTATACAGCAACACAATACCACACCTTGCTCACACATGTCAAATGCACAGTCCCTCAGTCACACACACAAAGCAGACAGATCCTCAACAAATTAGTAATAAGAGAGATTTTTAAGGTAAAAGTTGAACTGGAAACCTCAGAAAGTCAGACTTGAGTGCAGTGCAACACTGGAGAAATAGAAATGCGTTTCTGCTTGTATTAAATGCTAACACATCAGAGATGCACATTTCTCAGAGTTGATGTATTCCAATTGATGCATTGAAAAATAAAATACATTTTTTTTTACCTTTTTGTTTTGGTAGGGGTTGCAGTTGCCATTTTAAACCTGGCGCTGCAGGCTTGAGGGAATTGTTCTGCTAGCATCCCCTAGATCACCAGGGACTATTCTAGGTAGGCAGGAATTGACCTCTTGGGAGGAGATGAGATGTTGTCTTCAGGAGCAGGAAGTATCAACCTCAGGGTCTGGGCGTCTTTTTGCCTTGTGAGGGCCAGGGTCCCAATGAGGAGGATGATCTGACAGGTTGCTGCTCAGAGGAGAGGGGACCTTGGACCACAAATCTTGTTTGTTTAAAATATGTTGGCTCCTTTTAAGATGTTGTCTGGGAGAATTTGGCCATGTATTAGCGGTCTAGTGCTTCCAGGTGGGAAAGCAGCTTATGGCAGACCTTGACAAATTTTTGTGCAGATTTAGTAGCCAGGCCAAACTCTTAGAAACTAGTGCTTGTGACCTCATGCCCCCCTCCCCCCACACCCCAGTTGTCTCTCGTGCTGGTCTTTTATGTTTTCAAGTCTCATGAGACCAGCACCAGAGTTCTACATTGTGCTGCATCGTTAGATAAAGCACAGTTACTTACCTGTAACAGGTGATCTCTGGGAACAGCAGGAATTAGTCATCACATATGGGTACGTCGGTACCGACGGAGCCCGCGCGGGAAAGCTCCCCAGCTTTTCAGATTAAAAGCTTTTGGGGCCTCCCACTGCACATGCGCGCTGCCTTCCCGCCTTCCTGACCAGCTCTCGTCAGTTCGAGTTTAAAGCTGAGACAATAGAGAGAGAGGACAGGAAGATAGATAGATAGAGATACAACTCCTAGGGGAGGTGGGTGGGTTGTGATGACTAATTCCTGCTGTTCCCAGAGATCACCTGTTACAGGTAAGTAACTGTGCTATCTCCAGGAACAAGCAGGAATAAGTCATCACATATGGGGACTCCCTAGCTAAGATGCCTGGGAGATCCCCCTCCAAGGGTAAACCATCTTCGCATGGATCTCAGGCATCCATCCAGGGAAGGTGGGCAGGAGTTGTTTAAGTATGGAACAGGTGTTTGAGGACAGCCTGACCAAACAAGGCATCCCGGCGGGAGTCCTTGTCCAAGCAGTAATGGGCTGTGAAGGTATGAACCGAGGCCCAAGTGGCTGCTCGACAGATCTGATCTATGGACACAGAGTGAAGATGAGCCATAGAAGTGGCCATGGCTCTCACATTGTGAGCTGTGACATGGCCCTCCAGAGAAATGTTCTTACTCTGGTAAGCAAAAGAAATACACTGAGCGATCCAATTGGAAAGTGTACGCTTGGTGACTGGAAGTCCCAAATGAGAAGGATCAAAAGCCACGAAAAGTTGGGAAGACTTTCGATGTGGTTGAGTCCTGTTGAGGTAAAAGGCAAGAGCTCTTTTACAATCCAGAGTATGAAGGTTCCTCTCTGCACTGGATGCATGAGGAGCTGGGAAAAAGACAGATAGATATACCTCTTGATTAAGATGAAAAGGCGAGACCACTTTGGGCATAAAGTGGGGATTCGTCCTAAGGACCACCTTATCATGATGAAACCTAGTATAAGGTGGATGAGCCACTAAAGCCTGCAGTTCACTGATGCGGCGAGCCGAAGTGACTGCAATAAGGAAAACAACCTTCCAGGAAAGAAATTTGAAGGAGGTAGAGTCCAAAGGCTCAAAAGGTGGCTTCATAAGCTGACCTAGAACTAGGTTCAAATCCCATGCTACCGGAGGAGGTCGGATGGGAGGTTTAGTTAGAGTCAGGCCTCTCATGAAACGTGCAACAAGAGGATGAGAGGAGACAGGTTGTCCATTTATAGGTTTTAAGGATGCTGCAATAGCACTCAAATGGACCCTTACTGAATTCGTCTTAAGGCCTGCATTTGAAAGATGCAGGAGATAGTCCAAGAGGGAATTCAAAGGAAGTGCTAGAGGGTCAAGACCCTGCTGAGCACACCAAATGGAAAAACGTTTCCATTTGAAAGCATAAGAACGCCTCGTGGAAGGTTTCCTAGAGGCATGAAGGATATCTGTCACAGGTTGAGAAAGATTAAAGTCTTGAAGACTTAGGCCTTCAGTAACCAAGCTCTGAGATGTAGGGATTTGGGGTTTGGGTGCCACAAAGTCCCCTCCTCCTGAGACAGAAGGTCTGGCGCAGCTCCCAGGTCCAGGGAGGATCCCTGGGAGAGATGCAGAAGTAGAGGGAACCACACCTGGCATGGCCAGCGGGGAGCTATGAGGATCATAGTCCCGTGATCCCTCTGGAGCTTGAACAGAGTCTTGGATATTAGAGGAATGGGTGGAAAGGCATAGAGGAATTCCTGACCCCAATGCAGGAGGAAGGCATCGTGGGCCTGAGCTCCCTGACACTGAGTTCTGGAACAGAACCGGGGAAGTTTGGCATTCCACGGACTTGCAAAGAGGTCTATGTCCGGGGTCCCCCATTCCTGAAAGATTCTGCATATCTGGTCCATATGTAGGGACCATTCGTGTGGAAGCAGAACTCGACTGAGTCTGTCTGCACGAGAGTTTTGAACTCCTGGAAGATACACTGCAAGAAGGTGAATTTGATGCTCTCTGGCGAAGGCCCATATTCTGAGAGCTTCGTTGCAAAGCGACAGAGAGCCTGTCCCTCCTTGTTTGTTTATATAGAACATGGCTACCTGATTGTCTGTCTGAACTAGGACAGTCAGGTTGACAAGGAGGGTATAGAAGACCTTGAGGGCAAGGTAAATCGCTCGCAGTTCCAGGAGGTTGATATGAAGGGTGGCCTCCTGTGGAGACCAAGTGCCCTGAGTGGAGAGGTTCTGAAGATGAGCTCCCCACCCTGTTTGGGAGGCATCTGTTGTGAGGGTTGCTTGGGGCAACAAAGGTTGGAAGGGGGCCCCCAACAACAGATTCTTGGTGGATGTCCACCATTGGAGGGACCAAAATAGACGGCTTGAGGTGAGTATTTGGTCGGAGAGCGCTCCAGATGCTTGAGTCCACTAAGTGGCCAAGGTCCATTAAGCTGCTCTCATATGCAGACGAGCGTAGGGCACCACATGTACCGTGGAGGCCATGTGGCCCAGAAGTCGCAGCATTTCCCGGGCTGTCAAATGACTGCTGGACTGAGCTTGGGAGGCCAAACTCAGCAGGCATTGGGCCCTGACCTGAGGCAGGTAGGCCCTTGCAGTGATGGTGTCTAACTGGGCCCCTATGAACTCGAGAGACTGAGTAGGGATTAGTTGAGACTTGGGAAGGTTTACTACCAGTCCTAGATACTGCAGAAGACGCCTTGTGCGGTCCAGGGAAATTTGGGCCTGGGACTGAGAGGGAGCTCGGATGAGCCAGTCGTCCAGGTATGGGAATATGAAAATTCCCAGGCCTCTTAGAAAGGCAGCTATGACTGCCATGTATTTGGTGAACACTCTTGGAGCAGAGGCTAGACCGAAGGGGAGTACTCTGTACTGGAAATGTTTTCCCTGAAACAGAAATCGAAGGTATTTTCTGTGGGATGGGTGGATGAGTATGTGTGTATACGCATCCTTTAGGTCTAGAGAACAAAGCCAATCCTGACTCTGAAGGTATGGAAGGAGAATGCCCAGAGAAAGCATTTTGAATTTCTCCTTGAAAAGAAATTTGTTCAATTCTCTCAGATCCAGAATTGGTCTGAAGCCCTCTGTCTTCTTTGGTATTAGAAAATAAGGGGAGTAGAATCCCGTCCCCTGTTGAAGAAGAGGGACCTCCTCTATTGCCCCCTGGGCAAGGAGGGAGGAGACTTCCTGACCCAAGAGGGCCAGGAGAGATGGGGGAGAATTGAACTGCCTCACCATAGTATAAGGAGGAAGGTCGGAAAAATGGAGTTTGTAACCCTCTCTGATGATAGAGAGGGTCCATTGCTCTGATGTAATTTGCTCCCATCTGGGAGCAAAGTGAGCTAACCTTCCGGGTATGGTGAGGGGCTCTGGTTGTTCTAGAGCCAGAAAAGTTAAGTTCTCTAGGGGCAAGTCAAAACCCCTGAGGGGGTGGAGCCTGCTGAGGCGTAGCAGACGCCGCAGGCTTTGACCTTGCCTGTTTAGGTTGCTGACGTTTAGCAGCAAAACGAGGCTGAGAGGATTGTTGGCCAGTATTTGTGGAAAATCTGGACTTCTTGTAATAAGGCCTCTTAAAAGACTTCTTCTTGGCAGGAGTGGAGGTAGACTTAGAAAGTCTATCTAAGGTGGCATTTTCTGCGTCCATTTGAGTGGCCTTAATTTGCCACTCCTCACCAAATAAGTTCTCACCTGTACAGGGCAGATTTCGTAAGCCATCTAGGACCCAAGGTTCTAGATCAGAAGCCTGGAGGCAAACAAGACGTCGGGCTGCTATAGCAATGCCCGAAGCCCTACCAGCACCCTCAAAGGAATCAAAAGCTGCCCTGTTGGAGAACTTTGAAATATCCAAAAGGTGTTTCACTAAGGAAATGAACTGCTCCCTCTTATCCTCAGGGATAAAGGGGGCAAAATGCCGAACTTTTAGAGCGATTTCACTGAGAAACATGCCCATGTAAAGACTATAGGAATTAATCCTGGCTATAAGCATAGTAGCCTGGAAAATTTTCCTGCCAAAAGAGTCTAGAGTCTTACATTCTCGCCCTGGAGGAGTAGAAGAGTGCCTTTTGGTACTCTTTATCTTCTTCATTGCAGACTTCACCACAATAGAATGGTGAGGCAACTGAGTTTTTTGGAAACCAGGAGAAGGGGGGACACGGTACATGGTGTCCAACCTGCGAGAAGAAGGAGACAATGTTAGAGGAGCCTCCCATAAGTCCATCAAGTGTTCTTGAAGGATTTCATGGATAGGCAGGGTAACTGCCTCTTTAGGAGACTTAGAGTATCCTAAAATATCCAGTTTCTTTGATCTGGGTTCCTTTTCAGAGGATGAAGCAATAGAAAGACCTTTAGTCATTTCTATGATGAAGTCCTGAAAGGACAAATCCTCTGGTGGAGACATTCTCCTTTTAGGAGAAGAAGGCTCCTCAGGAAGATCAAGGGAGAACTCATCAGAATCATCAGAGGAGTTAAAATCCTCTGAGGAAGCAGAGTATCCTCTATGTGCTTCCAACGCACGATACGCATACCGTTCGGTATCGACATCGGGCGTACCGGGTATGGGATCGGTACCGGGCAAAAGCCCGGATCCGGCATGCGGAACTGATCTGCGTTTGGAAGACGATGGCCTCGGTTCCGGTATGGAAGCCATTACCGGAACCGGACCCGGTTACCGCTGGCTGCGGTACCGAGGGCGTAGCAGCATTAATAAAAGCCAGAATGGCCTGCTGCATGACTTGGACAGTATTGCCCATAGACGCCACTGCTGCCTGGATGTCGGTACCGGTATGGGCCGGTACCCCAGAGCAGTACAACAGGTGATCTGTCGAGGCTGCGCCATCGATGTCAACCTGTGACCCCATGATTGCTTTGGAGGCCGGAGCCTCCCGCCGGGGTTTTTTGGCCTGGGCAGAATCCTCGAACTCAGAATTGAGAGCCTCTCGATCTTTAGAAAGAGATTTGCTTTTAGAGGATTTGCCCACTGGAGTTTTGGTTACCTGAGATCCATCCGGAGAGGAAGACCTGGATGACTGTGATGCTTCTGAAGGAAACAGCACATGGAACTTGTTGGCCCGGTTCTGCAATCCACGTTTCGACATCTGGGAGCAGGATGGGCAGTCCGGTATGGAATGGTCAGGTCCTAAACATTTAAGACACCATTCATGGGTGTCTGTAAGAGGAATGACAGCACTGCACTTGGTACACTTTTTAAAACCAGGAACTGGCTTCTCCATGAGGAGAATTTGTGTAGGCCTGAAGGCCTAACAAAATACCAAGCTGTGCTGAAGAAAAGAAAAATATATATATTTTTTTTTTTCAAAGAAAGAAAGAGAGACCGGCAGTACCGGTTTCAGAATGGGGAAGGCAGGTACGCGGTCTAAAGAAAACAATAAAATTAACAATTTCTTCAGCGGTGACAGGAACACGACCTGCTGGCTCCGCGGAAAAAAAGAAACTGACGAGAGCTGGTCAGGAAGGCGGGAAGGCAGCGCGCATGTGCAGTGGGAGGCCCCAAAAGCTTTTAATCTGAAAAGCTGGGGAGCTTTCCCGCGCGGGCTCCGTCGGTACCGACGTACCCATATGTGATGACTTATTCCTGCTTGTTCCTGGAGATCAACAGTTATAGCTTCAGAGAGCAAGTGTCGATGTGGGTATGTGATGCAACAGTGGTGTGCCTTTCTGTGCATGGCTGCAGTGCATGTCTGTGTGCTGCAGAGCTGGAGAGTCTATATGTGTGATGTGCAGAGTTTGGGTGCCCATGAATGTGTGTGTGTGTGTGAGACCGCATGCAATATGGTGGTGAGGTGCCTATTTGTATGCGTGTGTATGTAGTGTGGAGCTGGGATGCATGTCTGTCCTATGGAGGTGAGGTGCCTGTGAATGTGGTATGGGGTCCCTTTGCCTGGCAGTGCACGCTTGGAGGTTATCGATAGTTCTCCAGGCACTTGGCGGAGCGCCTTTCGAGCCTTTGCAACAGGCCTCTTTTAAGGACCTTACCCTCAAAATGGTGTTTCTCGTGACTATCGCCTCTCTGCGCTGCATTTGTGAACTCTAGGCTCTTTCCTATCAAGATCCCCCCCCCCTTGTTCTTTTTCATGGAGGGGGTTTCCTTGAGGCTGGTCCCCCCCCCCCCCCTTCCTCCCGAAGGTCTTGTCAGACTTTCATGTGAATCGGGAGATTTTTCTTACCAGCACTTCCTTGGAGCTGCGGGGCCGAGCAGCAGCTTGAGCTCTGCAATTCAGATGTCCGCAGGGTTCTCTTGCAGTATTTAAAGTGACCAATGTCTTTCGGCTTTCAGACCGGCTTTTTGTCCTGTTCGCCATACCCCACAAGGGTCACACAGCCATTTCTTCTGCTTACCTCTTGGCGGGCAAACCAACACCACCTGGCCTGACAACCCACTCTACACATGTGCAGGCGACCTCCTGGGTAGAACTCGCTGCGATGTTGCCAAGAGTACCCCAGGGATCTGCGTTGGGCCCGCTACCTTTTAATATATTCATAAATGACCTGGAAATGGGAATAACGAATGAGGTGATAAAATTTGCAGATGACACAAAATTATTCAAAGCTGTCAAAACGCAAGAGAATTTGTGAAAAATTGCAAGAGGCCCTTGATAGATTGGGAGACCGGGCATCAAAATTTCATCTGCCATTTGATGTGTACAAGTACAAAGTTATGCACTTAAGGAAGAACAACCCAAACTACAGTTAGGTGATGCAAGGTTCCACAGTAAGAACCATCACCCGCAAAAATTATCTAGGCATCATCGTGGATAATAGGTTGACACCCTCTGTGCAGTGCGCAGCGGAGGTCAACAAAGCAAATGGAATGCTAAGAATCCTAAGGAAAGGAATGTAAAATATAATCAAGGATATTCTAATGCCTCTGTATCGCTCTGTTGTGACTGCATCTTGAATATTGTGTGCAGTTCTGGTCGCCATATCTACTACTACTGAAAATTTGTATAGTGCTACAAGACGTATGCAGCATTGCAGAGACGCATGTAAAAGACAGTCCCTACTCATCAGAGCTTACAATATATAGTCAAGACAGACAACAGTTGCTGTAGACACAGGATACATCTAGGGGGAATGGTAAGGAAACATAAAGGAGATTAGGCAATGTAAGATTCGAAAGCGTCAGCAAAGAAATGAGTTTTCAGCCTGTATTTGAAAAGGACCAGAGAAAGCGCCTGACGTACATACTCAGATAGTTTGTTCCAGGCATAAGGAGCGAAGTCTGTAGTTTTGCTTCTATCTGTGCCCTTCTCCTCTTCTATTGCTATTTGCTAGAAGAATGGAGTTCTTGAGGAGGTGTGTGGGGAGAGAAAAGGGGAAAGGTAGTGAGGAGCTGCAGAGTGAATGCACTTATAAGTCAGCAGGAGAAGTTTGGACTGAATGCAGAAAGGGATAGGGAGCCATTGAAGTGACTTGAGAAGAGGAGTAATATGAGCATGACAAGGTTGGTGGAAGATTAGTCGTTTAGCAGAGTATTGAAGGGGGGAGAGATGATTCAGAGGGAGACCAGCAAGAAGTACTGTAGGTTACAATAGTCTAGATGGAAGGTAACTAAAGAGTGGATAAGTGAATAGTATGTTCAGAAAGGAATGGGCGAATTTTGTTGTTGATATAGCTAAAACCTGCCATTTCTGTTTCTTTCTCTATCAGTTGGATGTGTGGAGAAAGAGGGGGGGGGGGGGGGAGAGGAGTCAGACGACCCCAAGCTTGTGAGCTGAGGAAATGGGGAGGAGTAGAAAGTTATCCACAGAGACTGAGAAAGGAGGAAGGGGGGGGGGGGAGGAAGGTTTAGGGGAAATAAAACAACAACAAGTTTCTTATATCTTAAAAAGAATGTAGCAGAAGTAGAAAAGGTAAAGAGAAGAGCTACCGAAATGATAAACGGTTGTAAGGAGACCTTACGAGGAAAGGCTTGAAAGGTTAAGACTCTTTAACTTTGGAAAAGAGATGGCTGAGGGGAGATATGATAGAGGTCTATAAAATAATGAATGGTGTGGAATGGGTAAATGTAGATTGGTTGGTTGTTTACTCCCTCCAAAACTAGAAAGATTAGGGAATATGCAATGAAGCTACAATGTAATCGTAGAAAATATTGTTTTTTTTCATTCATCGTGTAATCTAACTCTGGAATTCATTACCAGAGGATGTAGTAAAAGCTGTTAGTGTAGCTGGGTTTCAAAGATCTGGATGAGTTTCTGGAGCAGAAGTCCATAAATGAGATCAAGGTGATGTAGTAGTTACCATCAACCATAGTTGGGAACTCAGCAGGGTTCATTGAACAGAATTCAGGTGTGATAAATAGCTCAACATAGCTGACATTTCAGCAATCTGAAGTGCTGGACCTTGGTCTTTCCTGTGTATCTACTATCTGTTATGATCCATTCCAGATGAGAATGTCTGAAACCTTTTTTCAGGAAGTTACATATTAGGGCTAATACTGCTAAGAATCTGACTCTGTCCGATGCTTCAGTTATAAGGAATAAAGCTAAATGGTGTCCTCTAGGTCCTCAAGACCATTTGTTAGTTGCATTTGAACATCTTGTATTAAGAGATGTGAAAGTTCTGCAAAATCAGTAGATGAAGGAATATTATGATTTTTCTAATACTCGAGGATGAGCTTTTATTGGAACTGGTTCAGGATGATCATTTAGTTTGTAAAAAGAGCCAATAATGGCGGCACTAATACTGCACTGCTTTTGTTATGAGCATGTTTTGGGGGGAGGACTGCCGGGGCTTCACGTCCTTGGATAAGCATTTTTTTACAATACCCACGAAGTGTAATAAGCTGGCTTTTTGGTAGAAGATGGGTAAGGAGGCCGGGGTGATGGTTGGCTCAAGACCATGGGAGCGGCTGTTGGGGAGCCTCTTTGCGGATATCCTGCAGCACATCCCTGATGTTGCTCTGTAGGATTGCAGTTTAAGATTCTGCATAGGTCTTATCTGACCTGGATGAGAGGGCAGCGGTTATACCTATGGGATAGCCTGGACTGGTTGGTGCCACACACAATAGGATTATGATGAAGGGGGGTGTTGACGTGTATAGTGCGCACTTTGGAAACAAAGATTGAGTGGTCCTATGCAACTTTGCTCTTGGGGGGGGGGTGAGACCCCATTAAGCGTGACAATGTTGGGAGCTCTGGAATGCAAATTTGTGCATGTACTGTAGTGCTGATGGTGGCTTGGCAGGTCATCTTGGCGCATTGGATAGTGGAGCAAGCACTAGTTCCAGCACAGTGGGTGGCTGATGAGAATGATGGCCGAGTGGGTTTGGCGTGAGTGAACAGTGGGAGGGTCCCAAAGGCAGCAGCAGTATTGGGCCATATGGGACCAATGTACAGAGGCCTTGTAACCTCTACTGGCCAAAAAATGTAGCATACCAGGCTTGCGGGGGGAGCAGAAATAGGAAGTATCTGGAAAATGGACCGCCATCTGGCAGGCTGGCCCCAGAAAGTGCACCTGAAGGTCTTTTAGAGTTGCCCTCTCACAGCTGAAGAAGGATGTCAATAAAGTACAGGGGCTTTAGTGTTTTTTAGTCAAGGTAACTCCTGGGCTTGATGGGGTTGGAGCCCCAGCCACATCATTTCTGTTGCAGTTTCTTGTTGTGGTTTATATTGTTGATTTCTGGTCTGTATTGAAATGCTGACCTTTGTAGTTGGTTGAAATAATAAAAAAAAAATTGTTACAAAAATAGTATACTATGGTCTGTTTCTAGTATATTAAACTGTGGAGTCCGTTCTTGGATGATATTTAGTCTCATTCTGAAAATAGAACATAACAGTTGGATTTATTTTTTGAATGGGTGAATGATCAAAAGAAGTGTGGTTTAAAGTTTTAAAATGACAAAACCCAAATTGATTTTTTTTATTTTGGGTGTTTTTTATTTCTTTAGATATTAGAAGTATTAAACTAAGTGACTATAGTGACATCTCTTTCTTTCCATCTCTTTTCTATATAAAATTCTTTGATTATAATAGTTGTCGTGCAAGTAATTTGACAAATAGCATAGCTACTGGCCAATTTTTGCATTTAAGAAGAATATGTAGCTTGGTGGAAGATTTTAAATGGAAAGCCATGAAGTTACAACAGCGGTTTAGAAATCAGGGTTATCCTGAATGAACTATTAAAGCATATAAAAGTCATATGCACAATATTGTCATATCAATGAAGATAAACAGATGATCAAACTACATGTTTTCTCCTGTATGCCACAAGAGCCGTGGAAATTAAGAAAAATATATCTGCTCATTGGAAGATCTTAATGATTGTACCTGGATTCCAGTTATGACATTTACTAAGAGGAAGAATATTGCAGCCTGGTTAGGGCAATCGAGAGAGAAAATGTTAGCTACCTTTATGATGGACTACCAAATGGCCATTTGAAATTCCAAACTTGTAGGTATTGTGATCAAACAAAGACCTGAATGGAAGAAGTTTTCGTTCAGTTTCATACTACTAGGGTACGCTCCATGTGACTGGCCTAAAGTATAAATTGGTCAGACCAGTAGAACATGTAAAATGCAGATAGCACAATGTAAGTCCAAATTGAATAACTGTGTAATGTTGGCTCTTATGTTATCCCATTCTGAAAAATTTAATCATACTTTTTTGCATCATTGAATTGTGCCTAAATGTCCTCTTGGAGGAGATAGTTTAAATATTGTTGCCTATTTAAAACAGCAATACATTATTAACTAGAAACCATTTGACTCAAATTGATAGAATAAAGAATTCATTTAAATTTAATGTAATCGAATTAACACCCCCCCCCCCCCTCCCTATTGTTGACTGGTTGGAGGGCAGTGGCTCTCATATAAGACAGGTTGCCCTTAAAAAAACAGAACCAGATTCTGAGATGACGTTGGACGAGGAGCCAAGACTGTTTTATATGGCAAGTTAACTGATTGAATAAGCTGCAGAAAAGCCTCGGATTTGGAGATGAGCGATTGTGTCAGTGCTAAAGATAAGTGTATTTAATTTAATTTAATTAGCTAGTTTTTATATACCGCACCTTCCATTGATCAGTTGCGGTTTACATGGAACAACAGTAAACAAGGCAATGCTGTTTTTACATATAACAATGTGAAACTACAAGAAATTCAATCTTACAATTAACAGTTGTAGACTATATACAAAGAACCGGATTATAACTATGTACAAGGTATGTATGTTTTCAAAAACATCAGTTTGGGGTTTTAGCACTTATTTCAGTTCAGAGATGGGTTATGTCAGCTGGTGAAACTATCCTTTTTCTTGTTGAAAAGGTGAGTTCGACAAGGATCCGTAGTATGTTGCGAATAAATGTGTTAAGTTTTTTTTTCCTGAACTCCATGATTTGAGGTAAGGATCTTAATTCCGAAGGAATGTTGTATTTAGTAATAAGCATGAAATGTGTTCCTTGAAGCAGGATGATATTGGTATATGAAACATTGTCCAAAATAGTGAAAGAGTTATTGAGAAATTTGTGGAAGTTATCCAGAAAAATTTAATGTTTGATTTTAATTAAAGAAAAATGGACTTGAGCAATTAAATGACAGTGCTTGCATAGTAAACGTTCTTTCTGGGAATTGCTGCTTAAATAAAATGTAATTTTTAAGTATTCTTATTGCAATATTTAGATTCACTTAACTATATCTTCCATAGCCATAGTTTTGGACAAATACAAAATTATTACATGCTAAGGTTCATGTCCTTCTTTCCCTTCTGTGACATTGATTGCTGAAGAAAAATACTGTAAGCAGGAGAGCTTTTTAATATAATTTTTTTTTGTTCTGCTTTTACAGGAAAGCAGAGGAGTACCTGCGCCTTTCACAGCTGAAGTGCATGGGGTTGTCGGCACATACCACAGCAACTAGTACTGCAGTGATGTGCCTGGACATGGCATCTACCTCCTTGAAACATCCAATAGATAAAGTAATTTTCAGGAGAAATTTAGTAGGGGGTGGGGATTATATTTTTAAAGTTACCTATGCGCACCATTTTCACTATAACTAAATCTAGTTTGTTTACTGGAAACCCCTTGGAGGTATCACACTGTTACACAGATGGTGAATGTAGCAAAAGTGTCTTGAGCAGGCTCAGGAGATATCTGAAGATAAAGTTGCACTTACGCAAAACGGTATAAAAGCATGACTCAATAGGATGAGAAAGAGAGGCTGCCCTAGGAATAATATTAAAAGGCAAAGCAGCAGGGCCTAGATATGGGCACATTGGCACACATGATTACTGTAAACTAGGATGTCACTGCTGCTTCGAGATATGTTGCCCCTCCTTGGCTCCCTTAGTGCATCAACTTGGTAGCATATTAGATGATAACAGATGACCAACTGACCCATCCAGTTTGCTCATGTCTGTTATCTTCCATTCTGATTCTTTACCATTTTGGCTTTATGCACATATAAATGGCTACACCTAAATCAGGAATTCCCAAACTTAGTGTTGGGACCCTAAATGTGGTCACATCTTCAGTGGATGAGGTCACAGAAACATGGCCATTTTCCCCTTCTCTGCAGACTTTCACTGTGAACTACAGTATGCCAAGTTGTGGCAGTCACCACTCTGCATGTGGCTTGTGAGCCAGTGAACATTCAGAGTCCCTTGCACCCTCCTGGGTTTCCAGTTTAACAGGAAGATTACCCATGCTGAGTACTGGGGTCTGTAAGTGCACACTGCACATTAACAAAGGGACCCTGTGCTTGACTGCTGCTGCTGCCTTCCTGCTTTTAGATGCATGGAGGGGAGGGAAAGGAGACAGACCTGCTGTTTTGATTTCATAATCATCTGGGGGTCACAAAAGTTTGTTTAAAATGGGATCATGAAGAGGAAGTGACGTCACTGGGCGTGATGGCGGCTTAAGAGCGGAGTGCTGAAGCTGGCCCCAAAGGTTTTGCAGACCTGACAGTGCAGCGGAAGAGTAGAGGAGCCTGGCAGCATCGGCCATGACAAGTCTGAGGAGGGCAGCTGATCTCAGAGTTTGCCTACATACACTGGTGTCACTCTGGAGGGCCACAGTGACACAAAAATGGTGGCGTGAGAAGTTGGAAGATCTATGCAGGAGGAGAGAGAGGAGACAGAGGATGGGGTGCTGGAGACAGTGGCACAGCTCTCTAAAGCAGAGCTCTGGGACTGATTCAGGTAGCTCAAATCAGAGCTGGCAGCTGTGAAAGTTGAGTTGGGCACATTTGCTGGAGAAATCAAAGAGGAGCCTGCAGAGTTAGGCACTACGTGGGCAATCACAAGGGACAGGTTGGAGCAGATAGACAAAGACTATGCTAAGAGAGATCAAAAATTAGAGGCTGCAGAGGAGTGGAAAGAGTACATGTGCTTGAAACTGGAGCATTCGGAAAACTGGACATGGAAGAATAATCTGAGAATGCGCAGAGTCCCGGAGGAGAGCTAGTTTGCAGACAGCAGGAAGGTAGCAGTAGCAGTGTTCAAAGAGGCCTTATAGAGTAGAGGAAGTGCCAGACACTATTACGCTAGATAGAGCACTGGGCCCACTGTGGAAAAATGTACCTAGAGACATTGTGGTTTGCTTCCAGGACTGTGGTCTCAAGGAGAGGGTGGCAGCCAAGATGAAACGACTAGACAAGTTTTTAACTGGCAGGGGTATCAGGTGGCCATTTTTTTTGCAGACCTGGCCAGTGGTAACTTGCAGCACAGGAAGGACATAGCACATATCACTGGATGTACTCATTGAGACTTGCATTCTCCAAAGAGGGGTGTACGTGAAAAGTGTGATCAGTGGGAAAGGATGAGAAGGCAATGCAGGAAGTAGGAATTCCAGTGGAGAAGGTGGGCTGGCGGAAAGAAAGAGGCAGGAAGGTTGGCGAGGGGAGAGGTGGACAGAGGTGACAAGCGAGTGCAACAATAAGAGGAAGGAGTTAACTCAGAAGCTAAAGATTTGATGGTGTTCTGAAGATATGGAGACACATGGGCATGCTTTGGGTGAAGAAGAATGAAGGCTGCATTTGAGTGAGATTTCTGGGTAGTGTGTGGATTGTTGAGGTGGTGCTGGAGGGGATGGGGGCAGTGGGAGTTGGATAGGGAATGAATGGGGGCCTGGATGAGAAGGGGGGAGTGGGGTGAATGGATGGGGGAGAGGAGAAGGGATGATGGTGCGGGGTGGATGGGGCTTGAGCCAGATGGGCACTACTCCAGGGAGGCCTCTAGAGAAATAGGCGGGAAGGGAATGGGGGAGAGTGTGGAGGGGGAAAGGGAGGTGTGGAAGCAAGAGGTGGTGGGGAGGAGGGGAGGGGCAGCGGTTAACACTTGCCACACTGAATGTAAAGGGGTTGGGATCTTGGTCTAAATGGAAACTGCTGGAGAAGGGAGGAGGGCCTCTCCGGGCTGACATACTCTGCATACAGGAGACACACCTATGGATGAGGAAAGAAACGTTGTTGCAGTTCCAAAGGTACCCACGAGCATTCTTAGCATCACAGCGAGGGGCTTCCAAAAAAGGAGGGATGGCTATAATGCTCAGTGACCGAGTACAGGAGGAGGTGGACAAAGTTGTACAAGATATGGGAGGATGTTATGTGGGGGTGCACTGGAAGATGGAGGAGGCAGAGGTATGGATGGTCAGTATATATGGCTCCATTGAGAAATGGAGGGATTTTTATGAAGCACTGCTACCAGTGCTGGAGGGCCTGGGTGGTATTCCTGCAATATTAAGAGAGATTATAATCTGATGGTGAACCACAGAGTGGGCAGGAGCAGAGGGGTGGCCATGGGGAGGAGAATGGAGAGGCAGGACTTGTTGCGATTGAAAGAGTTGTTGGGATTGGTGGATGCATGGAGGAGCAGACACCTGGGTGAAAGGGAGTATAGTAGGATTGATATGATGTGGGTTACTGGGAAGATGTGCAAGATACAAGCAATTGAGCACGACATTATAACTTTGCCTGATCATGTCCCGGTGTTGATGACTTTGGATATAGATCAGAGGGAGGATGGGTTGCGTTTTTGGCTGTTGAGTGATTCTCTGTTGGAAAATGCCCAGATGGTTAAAAGGATACAAGGGGTGATAGAGGAATATCTCGTATTTAATTCGGGGGGGGGGGGGACAATTTAGGGAACGTGTGGGATGGGTTAAAGGCAGCAGTGCAAGGGTGGTTAGCGAAAGAAGAGGCAGAAAAGTTTTGGGAGGCGATTCACTTCCATTCTAATGACTCTATGTAACCTATCATTGAAGCTTAGTAAGGCACCTAGCTTCGATTGGCTTCACGACCAAGTTTTACAGGAAATTGCAGGCCCATTTGATACCCATTTTAGTGGAGGTCTTGAATTGGATGGTGTTGGTTGGGAAGGTAACTGGCTCCATGATGGAGCCGGGGATT
Organism: Ichthyophis bannanicus; assembly: GCA_033557465.1. Taxonomy (NCBI): domain Eukaryota; kingdom Metazoa; phylum Chordata; class Amphibia; order Gymnophiona; family Ichthyophiidae; genus Ichthyophis; species Ichthyophis bannanicus. The sequence continues at coordinate 159,003,427 of CM066034.1, forward strand.
ATGGTCCTGCTGAAGCCTGGGAAGGACTGTATGGTGTGTGGGTCTTTATAGACCCATATCCTTGATAAACCTGAATGCCAAGATATTAGCACAAATACTGGCTCCATGCCTACAGTGGTACCTGCCCAGGTTAGTGCATCAGGATTTGTCAAGAATAAATTAGGATGGGATAACATCTGGAGGATTTTAAATTTGACTTGGAAATTACAGCAAGGAAGGTCGAAGGCGGTGTTTCTGACAGTTGACGCTGAAAAAGCATTTGATAGAGTGGAATGGAAGTTTAAGATATTGGAGAAAATAGGGATAGAGCAGAACTTCCTGGGATGGGTAAGGACTTTGTACAAGGCCTTCTCGCTGGGAAGAGGCACAAGGCAGGAGTGCCTTCTCTCCCCCTTACTGTTTGTGTTTAGTAATCAAGCCCATAGTGGCTAGAGTATACACTCAGGGTAATGTAAAGGGGGTGGAGATGGGAGGAGAGATGGAGAGAATTGGTTTGTTCTCCAACGATGATATCTTTACTGTCATGGAACCCATAACTTCTTTACCAGTCCTAATGTGGGAGATAGAGGCCTACAGTGCGGTTTTGGGGTATAAGATCAATGTGGGAAACTGAAATTATGGGCTTCAATCTGGCTCCAGAGATGGGGAAAGTAGGTTGCAGACAATGTTCCCTCTAATTTTCTGTAGTTTGTGTGCGCATAAAATATCAGCTGTGCAGCTTTTGAAGGAAGGTTAAATTTTTGTGCGCCATATAACGACATGCGGAGTTATATACTTTAAAATTTGACTACACGTCAGAATACAGTATGTACACCACATTGATTTTAATCAAATTAAATGAAAATAGACGATTACTAAATGAAGTGGAAAATTTCTAGTAATTACAATCACAACTTTTAAATTTTAAGACATCTGTGTTGTTTTCTATCAGAATCAGGACCATAATTTTTGTGCGCTCTGTTGTAAAGTATGTGCGCTCGCTCGGCGAGGTGTGTGCGCGCGCACACGCGCACAGCTTAGAGGGAACAGTGGTTGCAGACTAGTTTTCCATTCCAGTAGGTGAAACAAACTTTCCTTTATCTAGGGGTACATTTTGGGCAATACTCTGCAACATCTAATATGGTGGAATTATGAGCCACTTATGCAGGACTTGAAGAGGGATTTCTCCAAGTGGAAGGGATTATACTTGTCATGGCTGGGCCACCTTACATTCATGAACATGAATGTACTACCCAGGGTGCTGTTTTTGTTCATGTCCCTCCCTCCTATGTGCAGTTGAGAGCCCTGCAATCTGCGGTAATGACTTTTATCTGCAATGGGAAGGCTCCTAAAGTAGCCCATAAGGTCATATTTAGTAGACGAGAGGAGGAGGGAGAATTGGAGGGCCCCTGCATTCATACTCATTATGAGTCAGTGTAGCTGAGAGTACTCTTGCCTGGGAAGGGGGGAGCACCATAGTGGGTAGGGATGGAGCAGAGGTGGAGAATCATTGGAATGGGGGCTGTGGGAGAAGGGAGTGGAGTCAATCCCATGGTGTGAGTCACGATAGATGTGTGGGTCAAATAAAGAGTGTCCTGCTTGATTGAGGTGGGAGGGGGGGTGTTACTTCAAAATGGCTGTCATTCAGAGATTGGGAGATTTACGACTGGGGCACCAGGATTATAGCTTTAGGAGATGGGGAAGGAAAGGGTTGTTACGATTGGGTCAGTTGATAGATAGAGGGGGATGCTGCCCTTTTTGATACTGCAGGAGAGGTATGAGTTGGAGGCCAGGGATTACTACCCATTCATCCAGCTGATGCACTACCTGACCCAAGAAAGGGTGCCTTCTGATCTAAGGGAGGCTAGTATGCCTTTTGAGGCCCTAATGGATAAGGGGGTGCGAAAAGGGGGCTGTTGTCCATCCTGGGAAAGTATCTCAGGGGAGGGGTAAGAGGCTGTTACCACACCAGGGCAAGTGGGAACAGGAATTACAGGGGGAATGAGATGAGAGGAAATGGAGGGGTATTTTATGAAGCCCTCGAAAGGCTGTCCATAGGGACAGCACTCCTGAAAAATTGTTTAAAAACTGGGGTCTAGTACATCTGGAGCATAATGAGGTTGCATACTATTATGGGACGTTATAAGGCAGATTGCTAGAAGGGTTGTGGGGGTAGAGGGGATCTAAAGCGTTTACTCTTAGATTGTCCAGTGGGGAGGAACCTGTGGAGGGAGGTTGAGAACCTGGTGGAGGAAATTACAGGGGTGAAAATGAGCCTTAACCTGGTAGAAATTTATACAGAGTGAGATTTCGGAGGCGGAAGAGGAGGATCTATTCACATGTCCTTTTACACAATTTCTCGGCCTTATAGCCATTTATCTTTCCCGGTCATCAAGTTCAACCTTTTTATAATCTTGATCCATGTGGTAGTTCATGTACATAGCCAAAATATGCCACCATCCACCTTGGTTAATCTAATCCTCATTTTGTGGGGAACAGCAGTTGGGTGAAATGAAAGTGTAAGGTCTGAGCTATAAGCTGAGGGTGGTCCCATTTTTGGCCGTTAGTTGAGACTGAGAACCCATACGCGCTAGAGGCTTAACACTCAGCTACCAGCCACTGCTGACACAGTGATATTACAGCTATTGACAAAGCAGATGAATTAATGCTTCTGCTTAAAAACATTATACATCTCAAATGAGGCACAGTTCTTTCGGGCTGTACTAGAAAGTGAGGTTTTTTGGGGGGGGGGTTTATCCTGTTGCTTAACTGATTTGCATAAAATCATCTTTTTTACATTTTTTTTTTCTCTGAAGGATTACTTGATCAAGCTGTCTGGCTTGAACAAAAAGACTTACGTGAGCCATCTGAAGTCCTTCGAGTGCTTGCTGGGTGTAGACTCTCGTCTGGCAATCCGGGATCTTGCTGTGCAGCACAGCTGCATGGAGGCAGTGAGCACAGCTTCAAAAATACTACAGAGGTAGGGAGTGAACTCGTATGGTGTTGAACGTTTGTCTTTAAAAACTGTAGCTATTCATCATTGTTGGTACACATTTCAGGAATTGTGAGCCTTCTCTAGTTGTGAATGCAAAGATGGATCTGTGAGCTAGTGTATAGCACGTATAAATAGCCCCTTGTCATTTATTTTTAAAATACTTAGTCTGGTATTATGTACTCTGACACATGATGGCTTTTTTTTTTTTTTTAAATTTACGAATTTTATGGTTTTTGTATGAAATTGGGGGGCGTTTGGGGCAATTTGATGCCTTGGACATCCTTGCAGGTCCATAGGTGACTTGTAAAGTCATATGTACGCACCATAGGTCCAAAAGTACTATTACAAAGATAAATGTGGTGATGTCCTATCCCTAACCTAATATCATATCCCCCCCCCCAAAAAAAAAGTACATACAGTTTGACACAGCATATGTACTTTACCCACACAGGGGGACCAAGAGGCAGTATTCCATTTCCTTATCTTGCTAGACTTGTCTAGACGAGTGGGTTATGCTCCCTTGCCAGAAGGTGGAAGCAGATTTGAACAACTTCTAGTGATGTCATTACTAAGTATATCTTCAGGGAAGCACTGAGAAGCCAGTATTAGGGGGCTAGTTGTTCATACTGATGCAGCAGTATAGATAGGCCTGGCTCCTCTGGCTCAGGCAACAGTCTTGTGGCCTGTGTGATTGAGGCTGATAATTGCTCAGAGTTCCATTATGTATGGCACTGCCTTTCTCCTAGCGCTTGGTGGGCTGGAAAATGGACAGGAGGACCCCACAGGGCCCTGGGGTGGTGTGGGGGGGGGGGTTAAAGTTGGGGCTGAGCCTCCTTTCCCTCTTTCTATTCTCCATGTCTGCTTGTTGAGCATCTTTAGAATTATTTTTTTCTTCTCCCATTCACTTGTGCTGCTTGATAAAGGCTTGCAAAGATGGCTGGAGAAGCCCTGCTTGGGTTTCCCTGATTAGCCTTTCAGGTTCTGAGATTCCCTTTTTGCAGCGGCCTGTGCCGTGGTCTTTAATGGTGGCCTTTTTTGCAGCCTGTGCTGTTCTTGGCCATCATCTATTTTGTGGTTCTTTTCTTTGCTCGGCAGACCCTTGCAAGCATGCCCAGTGCCCAACTTTGTGGCTCTTGTAGTGACAGCTCCATGGTGGGCTTTTTGCACCCTGTGTGATGTGGGTGTCCAGAGCCCTTTTATCAGCATTGTCAAAATACCCCCACCTGCCAACGCAACTTTGGCTGTCTCCTCTGAGTCCTCCATGCCTTTCCTGCCCATAGGGCAAACAGACCTCTTGAAGACTGATGAGGCATTTGCTCAAAAGACTGGGAAGACCTGAGGCTCTCTCTCTCTCTCTCAGATGTTATAGCAGCTGCTGCTTAAAACCAGCAAACGGGCAGTATTCCAGTCATTTCTTGCTGCTTTCCAACTCCCTTTGCAGAGGTCCAGGCCTCTTCATGAGAGTTTCTGGGACTTCAGTGACTCAACCATGGATGGCAAGGGGGTTAAGTATCCCTGCTTTGCCCCTTCACCCAGGCGTTCCTCCAGGAACCCAGCCTCTTATCCCCTATTGGGGGTTGGTTGGGGTTCTGAAGAGGACTCTTTCTCTGGAAGAGGAGCTTCACCTTATAGAGGACGAGGATCAGTCTGTGATCCATCTATTTCACAGAGGACCTTTCTGTGCTGATTCAGGACATGATGGTGGCCTTCTATATTGTGGAGCCTGACCCTGTGCAAGTGTCAAAGTTTAAACGCCTTATGGCTTCTTTATTTGCCTGAGCCCATGAAGCAGCTCCAGGGCTCTCCATGGGAGAACCCATAGCTGGATCTTAAGGCCTCTCTCAGTTGTATCATGGTAAGCTGAATCTTTTTGAGCTCTGGTAGATGCCCTCATCATGTCGATGATAAATGCATTACTATCCCAGTGTAAGGGTTGCTATGCTTAAGGAATTGGATGGTGGAGACTCTTCTCTCCTTTAATAATGCTTTTTTGGCCTTGGTCTTGGGCTCTTAAGCAGCCTTATGCTTCTTCCTAAGTTCAGCTGCTGGATGGACTCCAATCTGACAGTTTCTAGGCTGGGACCATATACATGACAGATGCCCTCTATGATTTAATCAGGATCTCCAAGTCTGTGGCTAGGATGCAGCTCTAGCTTAGCAATTAGTCTGTTGATGCAGCCTCTAAGTTACAACTGAGCAACCTCTCTTTCAAAGGCAGGTTGCTTTTTCGGGAGGATCTAGAGAAGTTGTATAGAATTTATGGGGAAACTTGTACTCAAAGACTTCTGGAAGACAAGCTGAGGGGAGTTAGATCTGACTCTCGAAGAGCCCTGAGTGGCATTTAGAAATGCCCTTGGATTGCTAGGAGTCCAGATAGGAGAAATAAGTTCTGTGAACCTAGACTGAAGTCCTTGCAGGAACTGCCAATGAGTTTCAAAATCACTCCAAGCTCTGACAGAGCTAATGAGATCCAGCATTTTATTGCCGAGGTATAGCCTGTTGGGGTACCACTCAGGCTGTTTTGTCTTGGAATAGACCCATATCATGTCAGATCAATGGACTCTAGAGATTCTGAGTCAAGGATACACGCTGGAGTTTGCAGAGCCTCTTAAGGGATGCCTTTTGTAGAGTCTCCCTTTTAGTTCCACCTACTCGAGTAAACGGTGGTCGAAGAAACTCTACAGCACCTCCTGCAATTGCAGACTATTTTACCCATGCTTCTTGCAGAGCAAGGTCTGAGACATTATTCCATATACTTCGTAGTGCCCAAGAAGGGAGGCTGCTTCTATCCCGTTCTGACTTGAAAGCAGTCAGTGCCAAACTCTTGTATTGTAAGCCCTTTGAGCTCATTCATAGGGCCTCTCTCACTATTGTGTCTGCCAGTCAAGTGTCAGACTTGTAGGCTTTGTTTTGTCAGGAGCTGCTCTTGGTCATCTCCACAGCTTCCATTTCCTTTCAGACTGCTATCTCCTTTTCATTTAAATTGAGACTATCATCCTGCCCTCCTCCTTTAGAGAAGGATTTTTTGGATACATCACACTATGCATCTGTTAGACATGAGGAGGGTGCTACTTGGATACCTGGAGATCACAAAACGTTTTTTGCTAGTCGGACCAAATTTTCATTCTATTCAACAGGCCAAAGAGAGGACCAGCAGCTGCCTTGATTGCCCACTAGATCAAGAGGACATTACTTCAGCATACCTGTTGGCTGAAAAGCAAGTGCTGGAAGGAATCTGAGCTCACTCCACTAGGGCACAGGCCTCCTCCATGGACTGTATCTGCCATAGTATCATCAAAGGATGTCTGCAAAGTGGCTACCTGATTTGTTTCTAAACAGCTTTGTGAAACGATACAGTTTGCAAGTGGGAGCTGGAGCAGATAGCTCCTTTGGTAGTGCAGTACTGTCCACCCTCCCACCCTAAGTACATCCCACTCGTCTGGACTGTTCTAGAAGGATGATAAGGAAGGAGAAATTTTTACATGCCTGATCATTTTCTTTCCTTGAATCTTACTAAAGCAGTCCAGGAGCAGACCTGGAGGGCTCTTCCTACATGTTTGGAAGTCCTACTGATGTTTGTTTGCCTTTTGTTGGCATCATCAATGTCCAGTGCTTGACAAACAATTGTGGTAAGAGGCAAATACTTGTCACAAATGTTTGTTTTTAACTTTTATTTGGTTAATAATGTTCATAGTTGACATTTTCATTCTTGCTTACCGCTTGGGAAGTATCATACTTGCTTTTCTCAGTGCTGCACCAGAAGATATACCTAGTGATGACATCAATGAAAGTTGTTCAAGTCGGCATCCACCTTCTGGCAAGGGAGCATAATGTGCTCACCTGGACTAGTCTAGCAGGATTCAAGGAAAGACATTTATCAGGTATGTAAAATTTCCCCATTTATGTGGGTAAACAGTTTGACAAGCAGGAGAAATGCAGGCGCACTTGATCATGGTGATGTCCTCTGGACAAAGTCTAATTTGTGGTTCTGCATTTGAGAATCTTTTTGACTCCCTAAGTATGCATGGGGATTCTTGCACTCACTGACAAACCAACCCCTATTAACTTTCCTCCTTCACTGTCTGAGAAGAAAGAAGAACCAGAAAAAGCAGCTTCTCCTCAGTTCAGCAATCAAACAGGGAAATACTATGGCTACTTCTGCCTCTCTTGGCATTTAGGGCACCTCTTCCTCCCCCTACCATGGGTCTAGAGAGGTAATGGCACAGGTCAGCCCAGTGATCGGACTAATAGTAAGAAATCTTCCTTCTGGATGCAACTTCCATACCAGGGGCTGCAGGAAACAAGTGAGCTTGCGGACAGACCAGTCTTGACCACACTTCTTCTCTACATCAACCGCTTAGAATTGGGAGCCATGTTTTATGTAATGGGGAGGAGTGGCCTAGTGGTTAGGACATAGTACCTCAGGCCGGAGGGCCGGGAGTTCAAGTCCCACCTGGGGACAGCAATCTCAGGCCAGAGGGACTGGGGTTTCTAGTCCTATAGGCACTCCTTGTGGTCTTGGGCAAGCCACTTAACCCTCCACATAGATTGTGAGCCCTTTGGGGACAAGGGAATGTATCCAGTACCTGTTTGTAGTGATTACATAATGTAAACCGCTTCGATTGAAGGATAAGGCGGTATAGAAAACTGGTTAAATAAATAAAATAATCCAAAGGATAACAGGATCTGAGGTAAGATCTTGTCAGGCAAATCTACTGTAATTTCTTTGGATGACCAAGAAAATGGATTGTGGGAGAATGCTAGATGTGGTAAACTTAGATTTCAGCACAGCCTTTACCACGGTTCTGCATTGGTGACTTACATATAAACTGATGGATCCTAAAGTAACTGGCTGGGTAGGAAACTAATAGTGGGAGTCATCAGAGCGGAGTAGTTAATGGTGTTAACTCTGAAGTTGGTGTGTTACCGGTGGCGTGCCGCAGGGATTGGTCTTGGTCATGTTCTCTTAACGCGTTTCTCGAAATGATGGAAACAGAGAAACATGACGGCAGAAAAAGACCACATGGCCTGTCTAGTCTGCTCTTCCATATCAACTACAATGATCCCCTTTTTACCTTTTTAGAGATCCTCTGTGTTAGTCTCCCAGTGGGGGTAGTAGAGATGACAATTGTCCCATGCTTTTTTCAAATACTATTTCACGCATTTACCACTCTGTAAAGAAATATTTCTGCATATTACTCCTGAGTCTATCCCCTTTCACCCTCATCCTATGTCCCCTCGTAGCAGAGCTTGCTTTCAATCGAAAGAGTCTCTCCTCCTCTGCATTTATGCCACAGAGGTACTTAAACATCTCTATCATATCTCCTCTATCTCACCTTTCCTCCTAAAGTATACATATTAAGATCTTTAAGTCTGTCCTCGTATGCCTTATAACGAAGACCACTAACCATTTTAGTAGCCACCCTCTGCACAGATTCCAACCTGTTTATATCCTTTTGAAGGTGCGGTCTCCAGAATTGCACACAATACTCCAAATGAGGTCGCCCCAAAGACTCCTATAGAGGCACTATCACCTCCTTTTTTTTTTTTTTTTTCTGTTGGCCATTCCTCTCCCTACACACCCAATTTTCTGTTGGCCATTCCTCTCCCTACACTGCCAAGCATCCTTCTAGCTTTTCTTGTTGCCTTTTCTACCTGTTTAGCTACTTTAAAATTGTTTCCGATCACGCCCAGGACCCGCTCTTCTTTTTTGTATAGAAGAACTTTACCTAAACCATCCGAATAAATTGCATGTGGCGATGCCAAGGAGTATGAATGAAAAGCAATAAACCGACATTTTATTTTATTTATTTATTTTATTTAACAATTCTTATATACCGCGCTATTTGTTATCAGTGCGGTTTACATTCAACAACAAGAGCTCAGTGCAGTCAAGACTGTTTGAGTTTACATTATAACAGGAGTTAGAACTTGGACCATACAGGGTAACTATTTACATGTTGCGATATCTTTAAACGATACAAATACAGAGTAACTATATACATGCTGAGTTTGGTCAGAATAGATAGAGAATACATGGTAAGTATATACAGGTTGACATGGAGTAATAAATATTACATGGTGTGAATAGACGTGAAGTGTTTACGGGCATGAGTGTGATTGCTTAAAGCATGAGTGTTATGTTTGTGGGGGATGGGGGGAGATTTCTCTGGGGCGGGGTAGCTGATTGAGCAAAATGTAGCAGAAAGAGATGGTGCTTTATTGCCTTCCGAAACTGTAGGAGGTCTTTGATTGTTCTTATTTCTGGTGGGAGGTCATTCCAGCATTTTGGTGCGTAGTGTGCAAAAGCTCTTCTGGTTGTTTGGGTGCACTTTATGGAGTCTTTAGGGAAGGTCAATGTGTTGGCTGTTGCTGTCCTTCTAGATCTGATTTGTGGAGTTGGTGTAATAAGGTTCTTGAGAGAATTGGGGGCTATGTTGTTAATCTTAAATGTAATCAGCAGGATCTTGTATGTTAGCCTGCGGTATATCGGTAACCAGTGGAGATCTTTAAGTATTGGCGTGATATGGTCTGATCTGGATAGACCACAGAGGACGCGGGCAGCCGCGTTCATAGCTAGTTGAAGGGGGTTGAGGGTGTTCTTTGGTAGACCATATAGAATTACGTTTGCATAGTCGAAATGTGGTAGTATGAGGGCCTGGAAGATGGTTCGAAACTCCTTGGGGGGTAGCATGGGTTTGAGGTGTCGCAGTGTTCTGATTTTGTTGTAGATGGATCTGGTTATAATTTTTATGTGTTCCTTTAAAGTCAAGGTGCTGGTCCAGTGTGATTCCGAGATATCGTATGGTACTTCGAATTGGAAGCTCTGCATCTCTTACTCTTAGGATGGGTGGAGGAGAGAAATTCTTGTTCCTCTATATAAATAGAACTTCAGTTTTCTTGAGATTTATGTAGAGGTTTTGGGTGAATTGCCAGTCTGTAATTGCGTTGAAGCAGTTGACAAGGTTGGATAAATCCAGGTGTTTGACTTTGAACGGAGTAAATAGTAGCACATCATCAGCGTAGATTAGTGTAGAGATATTGAAAGAACGGATGAGATTGCATATCGGCTGCATGTAGATATTGAAAAGTAGAGCGGATAGGGATGAGCCCTGTGGAATACCTTGTTGGTGAAAAGGTGCCGAGGTGTGAGAGCTGACCCGGACTTGTTGCCAGCGATCAGATAGATAAGATTTACACCACTCCCAGGCGAGGCCGTGAATACCCTTGTTGTGGATGCGGGTGAGTACCTGGTTGTGATTGACAGAGTCAAAGGCAGCTGAGATGTCCAGGAATAAAAGAGCAAATCCATTTTCTGCATTTTCAATTCCTTTGTTAAGGTCATTGATGAGGGTGGTGAGAAGTGTTTCTACTCCATGTGATTCTCTAAACCCGTGCTGGCAGGGGTCAAGAGGGGCTGCCATGTCTGTGTTGTTGGATCTGTCTATAGACCACCTTCTCGATTATTTTGGCAAGTAGAGGAATACTCGAGATTGGGCGGTAGGAGTCTGGTTTCATAGGATCGAGTCTGCTGTTTTTTATGAGTGGTCTTATTGAGGTTTGTTTGAGGAGTGGCGAGAATGCTCCTGTTGCAAATGATAGACTAATGATGTTCAGCAAGATTGGGCTGAGTTCAACCCGAAGTGTTCTAATCCAGTAAGCTGGGCAGGGGTCGTTTGGGGCTGTGGATGTGTTGATGCTAGCAATGAGGTCTTGGATATTCTTCACTGCAGGTGGATAAAATTCTGTGAGTGGTCTTTGCAAGGTGGGTGTTTGGCAGGGAGTGGATGCAGTTGATGCTGAGGGTTTATTTGCTGTGCGGTTTATTTGCTGTGCATGTCACCATAGTGGGGGTTGAACCCAGTGCCCTGCGGCCTAAAGTGAGGTGCATAGTGCACTATGCTATACAATTTGTCATCTGAAACATTATCCCCCACCTATCCCAACAGGTTGCACAGGCACAGAAAATACGCTTTTAGTATGTTTATGTTTATGTTTATTGGAATTTGATATACCGCTCAGACCCGAAGGCATAGAGCGGTTTACAATATTACATCATTTAGGGAAACAAGAAAGGAACGCCATTTATAAGATAGGACAGAGTAGAGGACAGAGACAGTCAAACAGACAAGAGGAAGAGAAGGACATGGCACAGCACATTACCCTGATACATGGAAGGGCATCCATACTTCATCAAGGACTCCAGGAACAGATGCCACGGACCAACGCCTAAGGGCCACACCAAAGGGCCTTTAGCTCTGGACTTTCCGAGTGTGCCTGCATTTTCCCTGCTTGTTGAGGGAGAAAATGGAGTTCCTTACCTGTAAAGGGATTTCTCCATAGACGGCAGGAGGATGCAGCCACAATTTTTTTTTCCCTCACACTCCATCCCTGAAGATTCATCCATGCCATCTCATCTCCACACATGCCTCCTCGCCTGCCTCACTAGGGAAGGATGGACAAGATGGGGGTAGTTTTGTAAGTGAGTGTAGTGTACACATGCTCAGGGAGTCAGAAAGATTTCCCAAGCTAAGGAGAGCACCGCACACTAGGATTCATCTGGACGATGTCACTATCAAGTGTGGCTGCTGTCTATGTAGAACCCCCATTTACAGGTAAACAACTCCTCTTTACCTACATAAAATTATTGGACAATCACCAGATATACTAAGAGCTACCGCAAACCCTTTTCTTGCAGCATTTACTGTTTGGTATGTTCAGGGCCTGATTTACGATGGCTGTTTTTCCCATTAAAGAGCTGAACTAGTTCAGTAAAGAGACATTTTTATTGGTGTTCTAGATTTGGCAGTTTGCAAGGGAATAATCTAGTCATTTTGCATAAAATCCTGCTTCTTTCTCTTGAAGGTATGAATCCAGCCTCCCTGAAGCACAGCTGGAGGGGCTTGATTTGTCCAAGCCCCTTTTCACCACAGCAGCGTTATACACAGCATGCAGGTGAGGAGTAAGTTTGTCTGCTTGGCACTTGGGTAATGGAGGCTGCTATCTTGCTCAAGCAAAGCCATCTTTCTGGACATCTGCCAGGGAAATGAGGGCAACTGGTCCCTTTTTTGCTGGCTATTTAAATGAGCGTAGCCTGTGGGGGGAGGAAATACCATGGACTATACATATTAGAAATACAGTGTAAACTTTTAACAGTTGACTGCATGCATCTGGCTGCCTTGTCTGATCCAGCTTGTTTAAATCTGAGGAGGATTCAGATTGTGCTATCATCTAAATTGCTGTCTTCCCACCCTCCATCCCCTTAGATTAATTTGATATTTGGAGCCAGATGCAGCTTTACGGTACAGGGCTGATAAAAGAGCACAATTTTTGCCCTGTGATCGTAACATGTTAGCAATTACTCTGGTTGGATATGGTGGGTGACTTTTTTTTTTCCTCTCTGCAATTGTCTTTTGTTTGGGGTGGGTTTGAATTTTACCACTTTGATAAACCAACTTTTTACTTTGTTGCATTAGATGTCTTAAAATTAAAGTGGAGAAGAGTAAGCTGGTGGCCGCATCTAGTGGTAACAAAGCCATCTTTGATCGTCTGTGTGCCCAGCTGGAAAAGATAGGCCAGAAGATCTGCGGTGAGTTTCCCGTCGACCATGGCGTCTACTATATACCGATGCTCTGGCAGAATGAATCAAGATCGTGTTTTTATGCGTGGGTAAAATGCTATGCTGGTAACACTACTGCAACTAGCGTTCATGATCTTTCTGGGATTTTGGGGTGCACAGCACTGCGCAAATTTAATGTCCATGTTTATAACCCTGCTGCAAGTGTTTTCGGACTTATGATCACATGGTATTCAAGTGATTCATTAGTCATAAAAATGACAGACGTGGAAACTAAATTATGCTTGGACAGTAAGTTCCTACTCATGAACTGGCAGCAGCAGTACTGTGCACAAGGATGTGGAGAAGTAGGAATTGCGGGACAAGTAAGGGACCAAATGTGGAGGGGGAGTGCAATAGGGTAGGAAAAAGATCCTTTTTTTTTTTAAGCTGTTTGTGCCTACAGAAGTTTAAATAACTAGTTGGTTTATTAGTGATATCGCCTGCAGCGATGAGCTGGGGTGGGGGGGACATCTCTCTTGATGTGCCATGGTGCTTTCCAGACTATCCCATAGTGACCCAGCCTATGGAACCATGCAGCATTCCAGGAAAAGAGAAACTCAGAATTCTACTGTAGTCTGACTTAACAGTTACCTGGCTCCTGACAGGAATAATGTTCAATTGCTGAATTATTTATGTTTTGCTAGCCTTTAGGAACTTTTGGGTGCAGTGGGTCATAAATGTTTTAATTTAAAATAAACCCATTTTTTTAAACCAATAGTCGTTTAATATTCAGGACTTGCCTTGGAAAACTAGACTTGTTTGCCAACTCCATACACTGGAGGTACGGACTATGGAAGTTTCAACAGTACATAAATTCTTACTTCCAGGTTTAGTAAATGGTAAGTAAACAGTAGAACTTTACTTACTGTGTTTAAACTTCCCTAGTCCATACTTCTATGCTGATGATACTACGTTTACTGGCTGAAAGTAAAGATGATCTAAAACATGTGCTTCTCAAGATCAAGGAATATAATCTTAATGGGTCTGCACCTTAACATTAAGAAGACAAAGATCATGACAAGTGGCAAAATCAATGTTCATTATTGATGGAGAAGAAATTGAAATAGTTGACAGCTTTAACTTACTTGGATCAACAATCAATAAAGAAAGGACTAGTAGATGAGAAATCAGATGATGTATTGCTCTTAGTAGAATAGCTATGAAGGACCTAGACAAGATTCTCAAGAGCAGAGATGTCTCTCTCCATACAAAGTTTTGACTTGTCCAGGCCATGGTATTTTCAATAACATCATATGGATGCGGAAGTCGGACAGTGAAAATTCGAAGGCATCAATTTTCTTCCTGCCTATCTTTATGGTGCTGGTGACGAATACTCTGTATATCATGGACTGCCTGAAGAACAAACCAGTCGGTGCTAGAGGAGGTCAAACTTAAGCTTTCCTTAAACTCTCAGATGACAAGACTTTGACTCTGATACTTTGGACACATCATGCGGAGAGAGAGATCATTGGAGAAAGACATCATGCTTGACAAAGTAGAAGGTCACCGTAAGAAAGGAAGGCTGGCAATGAGATGATCAATACAATAACAGTAGCTATGGATACCACTCTATCAACAGAGTTTAAGTCCACTATCCGAAAGGTCGCCATGAGTCGACACAAACTCGACAGCACTAAACAGTCCATACTTCTAGTGCATGGAGTTAGCAAGTAAATCTAGCTTTCCAAGACAATCACCACAAATATTTATGACTTAACAAAAAAAGAGCGGGGTTTTTTTTTCCCAACTTGAAGTTTTTTTACTATTGGACAGCCAGGGTGGCTTGCCTCTGGGAATGGGTGTCGGGGGAGCCTCTCCTGGCATGGATGGCTCTGCAAGGGAAGGGAGCTCAAGTTGATACTGTGTTAGCTGAGTGACAGATTTTCCCATTATAGTCTGCAGACTTAACTAGATTGTAAGCTCTGAGCATGACTCTGACAGGCAGGGACTGTCTCTTATATGTTGGCTACCTCTTGTAGGTTAGCTGTGCAGCGCTGCGTGTGTGGCGCTATATAAGTGCTGAATAGTAGTAGTAGTAGACTGTGGCTCTGAGGCAAGGTGCATAAGGTCCTTAAGATTCCTTTCGGCACCCCGATCTTCTTGATCCTCGCTGAGTTGTAATCCCGCACTCTCCCCCTTCACTTAAGCCCCTGAGGTTAAGGTATAGGGCTACAATTTTCTAGGCCAGATATGGGGATTGGCACGCTAAACCTCACACAGTTACATGAGAAGTACAAATTACCTTTGTATGCTTTATTATAATAATATTAGATTGGGAAGGTCCCTATGCATTGGCCAATTGCCAGTTAATTCCCACAGTACTATGGTTGTAATCTATGCTGTTACACTCTCTACACTAAATTTTTATGAAATAAGGGTATAAATATCTTAATTGAATTTTTTTTTTTTGTTTTGTTTTTGTGAAGGCCTCTCCCATGCTTATTGCAAGAAGGAGTGAGGGCCTTCAGCTTAGTCATGAACAGGAGAACTGGACCATGCTCTGGAAAGCTGTCCACAAGACTATCTGCTTGCACATGGCATAATGAATTGATGTTCATGTCCTGTATCATACGTATAGATATCTGGTTTGGTTTGCAAAGTTTGGGAATTCAAGTGCCAGTTGACAGGGTTGCTGGCATGTGGGGTCTTGACTTCACAAGTGCTAGCACTGCCGCTTTGTTCAAGATTTCTGGCATCTTTCGGCATGTGAAATCATTGCTGGTTTTGATGTGTCTATGGAGATGGCCCCTTCCATATGCTTACTGGGAGCGGGAAGAGCTTCTGGCATCAACTGATAAGCTCGTTGTGCAGCTGCTCCATGTGGCCTGGCTCACTATCGCCTTTTTCTGGAAGACCAAGCAGTGTCTAGGCTGTTAGTTGAGGTGCCCATCCACTCTTGAAGATTTACAGCTAGTTGGAAGGGGCACTTGGACTGATTAAAAAAAAAAATGTGGGATTGTTATTGAACTTGGCAGGAGAGAAGATCATGATGACGTTTTGGTCAGTGTGTGCGCAGTCTCGCGTTCTACTGCTATACATCTTTCTTCCCTAGGACTAGGATACTGTACTGTGATATGTAAATGTTTGTCCAATACCGAGAACATGTTTAAGAAAAAAAAGTTGTTTGTACAGTGAGCACTGTATTTTATCAGAGAAATGAGCTTAAATGGGTATGCATATTGAACACGGAAATCTTAAGTGAGAAGGGAGGAAAGGCAGCCCTCCTCTGTTACTTTCACTTACTGCTTTCTTGGCTGTCTTAACAGAGTGTGACACCAAATCTTCTTTGTCTCCTTGAGCTCATACAAAAGCAGCCTCATTTTATCATCGGTACCACTGCATCTTCCCAGAGCCTGTCTCCACGCTGATGCTCTTTTCATCTGGAGAGGTTCTTGGAACATAAGCATTACAGTCCTCTTCAAAAGCACTGAGCATTCCTGTGGTGACTTTCAATTTTTATAATTCAGTGGGTTAAAATTTCTAGCAAGAACAGAGCCATAGGTCTGTAGAATGACAAAAGGGTTACCTCATCTTTATTGTGCAGTATTTTCAGAGAGCCATGGCCAACCAGCCTCTTTTTCATGTAAACCTGATCCTAAAAAAAGTTTGTGTTTTTTGTTTTTTTTATCTTCTAAAAATTGTAGCAGAAAGAGTGCCACAGCCAGTGAAAAGGCCACAAGTCTTGCTGGACTGCACTGAACAGAAAGAAGGTAAGATTTTCTTTAAGAAGTAATGAGCAAAGTCAAAAATGTACCTCTCTCCCTTTTTGTTCTGTCTACTCTTAATACTAATACTTAGTTACATAGTGCTGCTATACCATAGTGGTGGATTATAAATCTTTTTGGCAGGGACTTGTGCCTAGTGCCATACCTAGCCCTATGCGAACAGTGCAGCTGCATGGGGGGCGAAGAAATGGGGGTGCATTTGGGGCTGCTGGCCTCGGCTCCCCATCACGCTGCCTGCCCTTGCCCCGCTGTCGCCGCTTTCCCTGTTGCCGCCGCGGCGGTGGCGGCAATGGCGATAGCAGAGCAGACATCCAATGGGGGGGGCGGGAAATAAACCCTGTGGGTCTTTCCGACTCCATGTTTGCCTACGGGTCTGATCTCTCCCTTACATCAGAGGAGGGAGGGATCAGACCAGCCATTGAAGCACGGCGTTGCAAAGACCCACGTTTGAATGGCTGGTCTGGTCCCTCCCTCTGATGTGAGTATCAGATCCTCATACAAGCGCAGAGTCAGAAAGACCCACTTTTTTAAAATTGAATGTCTGCTGTGCTGCTCTCATTGATGCCGCCGCCGTAGCCAAGGCAACAGGAAAATCGGTGGTGGTTGGGACAAGGGCAGGCAGCGCGGGGGAGAGCTGGCTGGATATGGAGGTAACATGCGAAGATGCTGGGCATGGGGCAAATGACAGACCTATGGTGGGGAGGGGGGGTGCCCACCAGATGTGCAAGTTGCACAGGGCACATTTATGACTTGGTACAGCCCTGCTTGTACCCGAATATTGAAGGTGTTTCTAAGCATTGGCTAATAATGATTTGCTCGGTGTCACTAGCTGTATGAGTGAAACGGGACAGCAAAGGGATCAGCATACCCTGCCCACAAACGTTTGCAGATTTCTACCAAGCATGGAGCCTTGGAGCAGGTTCCAGAGACAACTGAAGCACTCGGTCCACTGACCCGGATTCCTAAAGCTGAAGTCCGGTTCGGATATTGCAGGAAAACATCAAAGCAGGTTCCCTTGGAATCACAGTAATTTCCAGCAAATAATCCTGTGGCCCACACCTCTTAAAAACCCCAGGCTTCACTTGGAAGTAAAATCAGAGGTAGAAGTACCTTGGAATTGCTCAATCAACAACGCTCCATGATACCATACACACAGAAAAAAACTTGGTATACCCAAAGATAAGCATTCTCCACAGTCTCCACCCACTACTTGACACTCAGAATTACTGTACAGTCTTCCAGGTCATGGTACTCTCTCACCTCAACTATTGTAATACCATTTACCAGGACCTACCAAAGCAATCTCTACACACCCTACAAATGGCCCCAGAATACAGCTGCCCAAATCCTACACCATGCCACATGAGTGGAGCGCATAACTCCCATCCTGAAACGGCTTCACTGGTTACTGATGGCCAGCCAGCCGCTCCAAGTACAAAATCCTAACAATGATTAAAATGTCACACAACCTTTCATCAAGCTATCTCCAAGCCATCATCACAAGTCACCCCAGAATAGGACCAGGAGATTTAGTACCCAAAACACTTCAGTCTCTGCCATAAGGGCCAGAAGCAACCAATCGCCCTGTTCTAGAGCGCTCTCACCGTGTGCACCACGCCTCTGGAACGCACTCCCAAACAGAATACACACCTGCACTGAACTCGGCACCTTCCAGAAAGAGCTGAAAACACACCTCTTCCAGGAATGTAACAATGTGGTCTGTTAGGGTGTTTAACTGCAAAATACACCCAGTACAGTTTATGAAGCAACATCTTCCCTCCCAAGTTGATTCACCCCAATACTCCGAGCAATTGTTATGCATATTCAAGTTTTGATATGTTATGTACAGGACCACCATATAACCAAGTTGTAGTTAAATGTAAACCCCACTGAATCTAAAGAATGAATGAATACATTACCAGTACCTACATGGATGACCCTAGGTTTTCTGGTCATCAGACTATATTGTTCTAACCTATGACAATCGGGTTGATGCTGAAACCCTGCACGAGCTCGGTGCTTAAAGCTCTAGCGTGGGGTGTCATAGTGCGACTTTAACAGTGACTCTTTGCGCTGGAATGCAATATTTAAATTACCCAGTGTGCAAATGTCAGCGTGTTAAACTGGGAGAGCAAGCCAAACACTTGCATACAGAAGTTGCCACTTCCCGTCAGATGACCTAGGTGTCAGAGAAAGCCCCCAATGTCATCAGCATACTGGGGGGTGGGGGGTTATGCTGCCCCCCCCCCCCCCGGCCACCAGCCTCCCAACAGAAACAAAGTCCCCAGCAGCCCTGTTCTCCACCCACCCGATTTAACACACATCCCTGGTGATCCCTGAACCTTCCTGTCCCCCTCCCAGTACCTTTAATCTGGAGCGGGAGCGTTGCCCTTGTGCTCCTGCCCCTGCGCTGTCATCTGGCCGTATGCAGTGCATTCTGGGATGCACTGGGCAGGGTCAGACTTCCATATAAGGCATAAAATGGCAGCGCGGGGCAGGAAGTGTGGGAAATGCTCCTGCTCCAGATTAAAGGTACCAGGAGGGGGATGGGGGGTTCTCGGGGGGCCACCGGACTTTTTTTTGTTGTTGGGTGGATGGGATCAGGGCTGCTGGACCACTAGAGCTTGTTTTTATCGGGTGATGATTGGAGCCGCCAGGGATTTGGTTACTGTCGGGGGGAGGGGGGAGGGGGGGGTGTTGGTGTCAGGGCACCGGCCCCCAACAGTATTCTGATGGCATCGGAGGCTTTCTCTGATGTGTGGATCATCTGAGGTGGTCAAACTTAAGACCCAGCATTAAAAGCAGTGTAAAAAAGTTTCAGTGCAGTTTTTTACATCCTGGTGCAATTTGCATGCCAAGTGCGCTGCAGTTTAGCACAGTTATTTATTTTTTTGCTATTTTTCTAGGGCTAGCTTTCTTCTGCATCGAGGAGCAAGTCGAGCGCAGGAAAAGCGCCAGAAAATACCACGCTAAGCTTTTCTGCATCGGCCCAAATGTGTTAGGTTTTGCAGTGGGCCTAATCTTTTGATGTTCACCTCCCCCCCCCCCCCCCCACCTACCCATTGCCCAAAACTAAAGGAAAAGGAAATAAAACCTACACTTTATTGGCAAATCCACGGCTCATCTGGCTTGCTAATTAGCCTAATGTACAGAAGAAAAAAGCTGCTCGGATTCCTGCATAACTCGTGTTATCCACACTGAAACTTTAGGAAACTCAGAGGATGAGAAGACTCTGACAGGGTGATTTAGATCTTTTGGATCTATGCATGTGCCCTGAAAAAGAGGCTTCATTAGTTCTGGGTGGAATTTCCTGTTTTTTTTGTGTTACAATATCGCAGGCTCTACATTATATTAGAGGTAGACAAGCCTAAGAACCATGAGCCACATCCATCTTGCAGAAAACCTTCATTTGGCCTGTACCAATACTGTGGTTCCCAACCCATGGCAACAAGAGCATTTCACTTCTGCAGCCTGGCAGTAATCAACACCATGGAACCAACAGTCATCAGGTGGAAATCCCCCCCCCCCCACCTCCCCAACCACTACCTAAATCTCCAGGTGGGGAGGGGGGGGGTAGAGACCCTTCTCAGACTTTCACTTACCTCCCTTTAAGGCAGGATCACTAATTTTAATTTGTTTTGGCTTTAGTTCATGCCTTTTTGTTAGGAGCTCAAAGTATATTACATTCAGGTACAAGAAGTATTTCCTGTCCCCAAAGTACCTACAGGCATTACCATGTTAATGTAAATTTACCACCGGTTCCATTCTAAGCAGTGGAGCCTATTTACTAATAAGGCACCTTAACACATTGGTACACTAACATGGGAATGTACTTTAGCAAACCTAAGCACAAGCTTATACCCAAGGTATTCCAGGGCGAAGTGACCCGTCCAAGGTTCCAATCAACAAATCCTGGGCTACAGTAAAGTAGCTCGAGCCACGGTTGGGTTGCTCACTAGCAAAGGTATGATCATCCCCTTGGCTCAGCGTGTTCCTTTCACTTCTTTTTGTTATGATAAACTATAAAACAAATCCTGTTGCTCATCGATGTCTGCACTAGTCTAGTCTGTCTAAGGAAGCCTAATTTCACTAAACTGCAGATGTGTTTTTTGGGGTGCATGCCTAGAGTTTGTTGTGTGAGGGTAGACTTGGATTTGGCTGAGAGAACCAGGCTTTGAAGATAGTGATATATTCTGGGTCACAAGGAATGTGAGAGGTCTGCCAGTAAGGTGTGTGTGTGTGTGTGGCATTGCTAGAACAAACAGACAGAGGGGGTCCCTTCCCCTCCCCTCGATTGTCATCTGTGTGTCTTGTGTCTCTTCTCTGTAGAAGATGAAGGCGTGACACACTGCAAACAAGAGAAACTCCAGATTGAAATGCCAGTCAAACAAGACTACCAGGAGTGGAAAAGGAAGATCCTGGAGAAAGCTACAAAGCTCAATGCTGACTAGTCGGAGCCCTGCAATTACATCAGTGCAGCAATACCCTTAAGACTATTTTATTCTAAACATTTTTGTAGGGTGTTTTTATCCCTGCATGATTTCCTCATATGTTAAGGAGTGATCTCTTGTTGGTAGTCTTATCTAATTTTTTTTAAATTTGTATCTCTTTTTTTATTTATTCATATAGTAAAATTCTGGATCTTTCTGTGGAAAAGGCAGTGGCTGCATTAGGCTGTTGCACTGGAGTCTCCAGATGACCTGGAGTCCTCCTTTCTTGTGACTGAGGATTGGAGGACAGTCCACTACATCACTATAGTAGGGCAGCATGAGATGAGTTATATGGAGGTTGAGGGATACCGTATACAACCGCTACTGAACAAGGGACTTTCTCAGATGGACGAGTCCTGGATTCTCTCAGCATGAGAGAGCACAGAAGCCAAAATGAAATGGGGGGGGGGAGGAAAATAACAATATACTTGCAGTTCCTTACTGAATGTTGCAGAACTGGCATTTTTTTAGGACTTGAGGTTTGATGTTTCTTTTAATGATATGTGCTACAGCAAAATTAAAATGTGTTTGGTTTTTGATATGTGGATGGTTTCTTCTGGTTAGAACTTGAGTCTGAAAATGGCTGAATATATTTACAGATACACCTCGGTCTGTTTATTTTTTTATTATTGGGCTGTTACAAAACATATCAGGTAAGTTATTTTCCTGTACTGTTATACATTTTATATAAAATTTGTAATCTAAATGTGATTAATCTATAGAGGTGTGTCAGTATGAAAAGTGCAAGAGGAAAGGCAACAGTCTAAATGACAACAGACTACAGTTATGATATTCACAAAGGCACAGGCTCATTCTTAGCATTTTTACTATGAAAGAATTGAGCTAGTCTTGTAGATCCGTTTAAAGATGTGACTATTATGACAATGTCTGGAAACGGAAAAGGGAGGCAGTATTACAACAAATCCTGTTCAGCATGTGAACAAGAGAAGCCATACTGAATCAAACCAAAGGTCCATCAAGCCCAGGGTCCCATTTCCAACAGTTGCCAGTCCAGGTCACAAGTACCTGTAAGGTTCCCAAAATGTAAAGTGGTTCCTTGTTGCTCATTCCAGGGATCAGCAGTGGATTTCCCCCAGTCCACTTTAATAGTGATTTATAGTCTTTTTCCATCAAACTTGTCCAAAACCTTTTTTAAACCCAGCTATATTAACAGCTTTTACTATATCCTCCAGTAATGCTTTCCAGAGTTTGATTACACAGAGTGAAAAAAAATATTTTTCTTCAATTATTATTTTATTTATTATATTTATTATTTTATTATTAGTCTTAAATGTGCTATATTGTACAGTTGTCAACATTATTGGCACCCTAGCAGTTCAACCCCTTAGTGTCCAATATCTCCTTTAAAAAAAAAAAAAGTGGCCAGTGAAATGGCTTTTGACTTTATGATGTTGTGCCATCGAGTCTGTGTCGACTCCTGGTGGCCCTCTGGATAGTTGACCTAAATGTTGTTCGGTCTTCAGCCAAGTGGCTCATTGTTGATGGTAGTATCCATAGCTGCTGCTGTTTTTATTGATCCATCTCATTGCCAGCCTTCCTCTTTTGAGGTGTCCTTCTACCTTTTTCCAAGCATTGTCTGTCTTTCTCCAGTGATCTATCTCTTCGCATGATATGTCCAAAGTATGAAAGTCGAAGTCTTGTCATCTGAGCTGTTCCACGGAAAGCTTAGATTTGATCTCCTCTAGTACTGACTGGTTTGTTCTTCAGGCAGTCTATGGCATACACCGTATTCGTCACCAGCACCATAATTCAGAGGCATCAATTTTCTTCCTGCCTATCTTTTTCACTGTCCAACTTTTGCATCCTTATGACATTATTGAAAATACCATGGCCTGGACAAGTCAAATCTTTGTATGGAGAGAGACATCTCTGCTCTTGAGGATCTTGTCTAGGTCCTTCATCGCCATTCTACCTAAAGCAATATGTTGTCTGATTTCTTGACTGCTAGTCCTTTCTTTATTGATTTGTTGATCCAAGTAAGTTAAAGCTGTCAACTATTTCAATTTCTTCTCCATCAATGATGAACTTATTGATTTTTGCCAGTTGTCAGGATCTTTGTCGTCCTAATGTTAAGGTGCAGACCCATTTTAAGACTATATGCCTTGATCTTGAGAAGCAACTGTTTCAAATCATCACTTTCAGCCAGCATAGTAGAAGGTGGTTGAGTCTTCCACCAATCTTCACGCCTCTGTTGTCTTCATACAGTCCTGCTTCTCTGATGATTTGTTCTGCATATGAATTAAAGAGGCAGGGGGAAAGTATGCAGCCTTGTTTGTACACCTTTGCTGATTTTTAAACCATTCTGTTTCTCCTAGTTTCGTTCAAACTGTTGCTTCTTGATCAGTGTAAAGGTTGTGCAAGAGAATGATCAGGTGTTCTGGTATACCCATGCTGCTTAATGTGGCCCAGAGTTTCTCATGATTTGCACAGTCAAAAGCCTCGCTGTAGTCAATAAAACACACATGGATATCTTTTTTTGGTATTCTTTTGTCTTTTCAAGGATCCATGTCATATCTGTGATGATGTCTCTTGCTCCTTGCCCTTTCCTTGCATTTCAGGCAGTTCTTATTACAGGTTTGGTTGAAGTCTCTGCTGAATGATCTTGAGTAGAATCTTGATGGCATGTGGGATTAGAGTGATTGTGCAATAATTTCTACCATCATTTGGGTCACCTTTCTTCAGTATTGGTATAAACAGATATTTTCCAGTCAATTGGCCATAAATTTGTCTGTCAAAGTTTCTGGCAGAGCTGGGTGTGTAAGTATGGTAACGGCTGCATCTGATTTCTCTAATACTTCAATGCGAATGCCATCAATGCCCGGTGCTTTGTTTTTTGATAAGGCTTTCAATGCTGTTTCGACGACTTCTTTCATCACCAATGGTTCCTGATAAGGTACAGGTTGAAATGGCTGTTGGTCTACTTGATCTTTATGGTATAATGACTGTATATTCTTTCCACCTGTTCTTGATCTTCTTGGCATCATTCAACATGGATCCTTCAGCATCTTGTAGCATTCCAATTCAATGCTGGAATCTTTTCTTTAACTCTTGTAGCTTTAGGAAAGCTGATCTTGTTCTTCCTCTAATAGCTTTTGATTCTATTTCCTTTCATGTTGTAGGACTTCTCCTTGTCTTGTCTTGCTGCATGTTGGAAATGTGAGTTCTACAATTGCCTCTCTTTCTCCTCTGACTTTTAGCTTCTCTGCGTTTCTAGACAATTTTTAGAGTTTCTTCAGTCACCCATTTTAGCCATTTCTGCTTTTTCATCTTATATAGAAACCTTTTGCTTTCTTCCAACACAACCTTCTTGATGTCATCCCATAACTCTTCTGGAACTCTGTCATTTGCCTATATATGTACACATATTTGACGCACAAAAGAATCCAAACTAGGACCAGTTTACAAAAAAAATAAAGGAAATGGTATAAAAACTGGAACATTGCTGGGACATGATTTTTGGTACCCTTTCAAACAATTCAATTCAAATCAGTTTCAACAGAAGAACCACAGTCCTGTTACAGTAAAATTAGGCACACCTGTGATCAATTGTCAGTACTCACATGACTTGAATCAACCAGTGAGTGATGACTCTAATGTTTTAAAATGGCCACATTCACTCCCTGTTCCATTTTCTCAATGGTGAAGATGAGGGCTGCCTGAGACTATAGTTTGCAATGTTTTTTTATTAAGAGGTTTTCTGCTCATGGACTTGTCAAACTATCCAGGACATGGTGGGAAGAGGGAAAATTATTCCAAGAAGTCTTTGAAGATTAGTGCGAACTGTTGGAAAAACACCATCTACAATATCTAAAGAGCAGCTGACCTGGAACAATCTGTAGTGGTGGTTTCAACCCGTACCATACACTCTGCACTAATTAAGGACTTTTTGGGCGAAGGCCAAGGAGGACCTTCAAAGACATATAAAAAGGCATGCTGATCTTTGCCCAAAACCCATCTTGAGAAACCACAATCCTTCTGAGAAAATGTTCTGTGGACAAGTGAAACCAAACCTGAGCTCTCTGACAATGCAGACCAGCTATACGTTTACAGGCAAAGAAATGAAGCTTATAAGGGGGAAAAAAAAAACCCTTCCTACAGTTAAATATGGTGGAGGTTCCATAATGTTGTGGGGCTATTTTGCTGCTTCGTGAACTGGAGGCCTGGAACGTATTAAAAGAATCATGAAGTCGGAGGACTACCAGGTTATTTTGGAGCAAAATGTGTTACCTAGTGTCAAAAAGCTAGGGTCATAGGCAATGTTCCCTCTAATTTTCTGTAGGCTGTGTGCGCATAAAATATCAGCTGTGCAACTTTTGAAGGAAGGTTACATTTTTGTGTGCCATATAACGACACTTGGAGTTATATACTTTAAAATTTGACTACACGTCAGAATACAGTATGTACACCACATTGCACTAGAAAATATTGTAGAACTTGTGAAAACCATAAATACACAACTTTTCAATTTTAAGAACGTCCGTGTTTTCTATCAGAATCAGAATCGTAATTTTTGTGCGCTCTGTTGTAAAGTATGTGCGCTCACTCGGCGAGGTGTGTGCGTGCCCACACGTGCACAGCTTAGAGGGAACAGTGGTAATGGGTCCTCCAGCAGGACAATGACCCAAAACACATCTAAAAGTACAAAAGAATGTTTGGTTAAAAAGAAACAAATGGACTTTTTTAAACTGGCCAGCAATGAGTCCTGATCTCAATCAAAATCAAGAACGCTGGGAAAGAGCTGAAATTGCCATTGGTCAAAGGAATCCTGGAAACATTAATGACCTGGAATAAATTGCAGTTGCAAAGTGGGAGAAACTACCAGCAGACAGACGTACGAAATTTATAAATGACTACATGAAACATTTGGAGGCTGTCATCACTGGGAAGGGTCGTGCAACCAAATATTAGTGAAGGCTGTCATTAATCCTGTCCAGGTCGTATTGTGCTTTTTCAGAAATTACTACACCTAAGCTGAACAGACATAATCCTTTTTTTATTTTGTTATATACCTTTGAACATAATAAAATACGATGACATACACCTGTAATATTTGCAGTTTTCTCAAAATATTGTACACATGCAAAATGCAAGGATGTCAATAATGTTGACCACAAATTTATAACGAGTGATGTGATAAAGAAATATAGAAACTTCAGTCTGATGAACAGTTCTCTCCTAACGTTGATTAGTCACTTTTTAGGGTCAATTTCTAGGATACTCAATTTATTTATAACCATCACGAAAGGTCAGACCAAGATGAGAGCAGAACTCCAATTGAAATACATGTGCCATGCCTTCCTTTACCCATGTGTTGCTGAACAGTCAATGAGTGCACTGCTGCTCCTCCCCAGAGCGCACTGATGCTCACCATTTTGGCATTGGGGTATGTAGTGGTAGCACCCACACATCTTCAGTGGCACTAACCATGTTGGTACTGCTAAATATCCAGCTCTGTGCCGTCTACACGGTTCATAGGTCTCCAAACCATGTAAATGCCTTTGAAGATCCCCCCCTCCCCTATGTCTTGAGCATGTCATCTACCTTTAACTGAGATGTTAAGCTGGATTCCCCTATTGGATCTTTTCACAGGCTAGTTGTGAAACTCTTTCTACTCTCCCTGCAAACACTTAGTGCACATTAGCGACTTGCTCTTATCAGGGTGATGTGAGGTTAGCGCATGGTTTGGGTGCCATGCTAAAAAGAAGCATGGGTACCTATGCTAAAAATCCCATGCTACCCTAGGAGCATGCATTGGGGCAGTGACTGGGTGGGATGGGGTATTCTCTGTGTGGCACAGCTAGCTTGGGTGTTTGGCCTGGGCTATCTGTGGATGCAACCAATGCCACCTCAGTGGGTGGTATTAGTTGCACCTATGGCAACTTTGCTGCATAATGGTGCAGTAACCACAGGGGAATGGATGTCCAACTCCCTGCAATGCAGCCCATGTGTATGTTACCAGTAAGCATATCCCTAATTGTATTAAGCTGCCCATCTCTTCTTCTAATCTTTGGTTTGATGTAGGCTCTGGCAATCTTTCTTCGCTGATCTAAAGAAGTAATTAACAGGTACTAAGGAATCTGACTAAACCTTTTCCTAGTTTCTCCTTGAGGAGAATATGCTGCCTGCAAAAACAAGAGCATTGTACTAAACTGTTGCTTTCAGCTGCTTTGACTCCCTCCTTCAACATGGCTCCAAATAATGATGACCTAATGCTTCTGTCAGGCATTTTCTAATACTGTGCCTGAGTAACTACTCTTGGTCACTGAATACATATACTGTCAGTAGTACCCCAATGATATCCACAGCTTCTGCAATCATTACCTAACCCTTCTACAGTTGTGGGCAAATGTTTAGATATCCTTTGTGAAATCTGCATGCTTCAATGAATAGAAGCTGACACAACCTCTGTGTGGTACAGAGTTAAACAGGGCATTTTCTGCTGTTTTTTAATGCAAAAATATTGCTTTTTTAATATTAACAGATTTGAAAAAAAATAAAAAGTGACTATATATGTGCAGAAGTTGGGACACCCACTCTGCTGACTCACTGCAGTTTTCTTTTAAGTTTTTAAAAAGCCCATAAAGTAAATTTGTCCTGTTAGGCAGTCAGTTAACCTTCAGTTAGTTGGGTGAAGACTGTCCCGTGACAGGAATATTTTTTTTCTATTGTTCTAGCCTCTCAGATTGTGATTGATTGATTGATTGATTGTATTTCTGTGTACTTTTAATATACATGGGCTCCTCCAAGCAGCTGTATGGGACAATGTTAGTCAATGGGACCTGGTTACAAATAGTTCCTCTAACTGTTAATCCAGTTTAGTAAACATGCCCCTAAGTAATGTGTTGCTGGCACATAATCTGCATTGAAGAATTGTCTGCAAGCAACCTTTTCTACAAACCTCATCACAAAAGCATGAAAATAAAACCGTAATAAGCTTGAAACATTTTGGAACAAAGTGTTTTGGACTAATGAAATGAAAACTGAACTATTCAGCTACAACCATACAGGATACATTTGGAGAGAAACTAGTAAAGCATTTGGAAAAAAATAATTTTGGCATTTCTATAATCTGTTTTAAACTCTTGCATAGAAAAGAACTACTATCTTGAATAAAATTACATTTTCATTGAAGGTTATCTAAACTAAAACAATTGCATGACTAAACTAAATATCTATGACTAAAAAATACAAACAAAGTGAAGATAAGAACTGATGAAATTCCATTTGTTTTCTGAACATCCTATAGTCTTTCCTGCTTAGAGTATTTTTCAAGTGGTTCCAACTGATGGCTGCTGAATAAAGAAATCTTAAGTATCTAAACTATCTTCTAAGATATAATCCTTCATAGAAGGATAACTTCAATTCTCTGGGAACAAGCAGGGAGTCGGTCCTCACATATGGGTGACATCAGTGCTGACTGAGCCTTGTGCCACACATGCATGGTCCCCTTCCTGTGCAAGGGTGCCATCTTGTCTCAGTCTCCTTTTTTTCTACAGAGCCCATTGGACATGTCTGTTTCCCTGGAAAAAGTTAGTGATTTTTGACTTCAGCTTTGCTTTCTCTGTTAGTGTACTGGTGCCTTTTCCGGCCCTTGAGCCTGCTTGCCTTGGCATCATGTCCTCTGGTTCTTTTTTTCTTCTTACTTTTTCATTTGGCGTGGGTTTGTGCCTTTTTCCTGTCTGGGCCTGGTGAATTTGACCTTGCAGGTGCCATCTTCCCTGCCATGGTCTTGGCCAGTGGCTTCAAGCTGTGCGACCGCTGCACTCATAATAGGTCGTGTACGGAATTGCACAACTGTTGTTTTTGATGCCTTGGGCCCGACCATGATGCCTTGGGCCCGACCATGATGCCTCCGCCTGCGGTCTCTGTAAGCAGGTGACCCCTAAGGTCCTGAAGAAATGTCAGCAACAGCGCGAGTTGATTTTTTTCAGAAAACCAACTCAACTCCAGAGTCCTCTGTGAGAGCCCGCTCTGAGATTCCTTCCATGACCTTGAGCACCTGCAGAGACTGTGCAGCCTCAGAGCTCTGGGACCACGAAACCTCCAGCTGGAGCTCCTGTGTTGAGGATCATGCCAAGAAATGCTGAAAGACCTTGGAGACCCCATTGGGCGATTTAAAATGTGGAAATTCCACGGACCCCAGTCCTGCAGCCTTCGATGGGAGGCCGAGGGCAACAGCAAGGTGCTGCTGTCCAAGTTGTCTTGCCAGGAACTATCCATGCCCCAGGACAGAGGTCTCGGAGCCCAAGGCTATCCTGGTCGAGGACTCCCCCCCCCCCCCCTCGATGGTGCTGTGCCCAAAGTCCTCTGTGCCCACACCGAAGGCTGTGGAGCCATCTGGTCTCAAGGCCAGGATGTTGGCCTTGGAGCAAGGTTTGTCTGCCTTCATGGCCCAGCAGCGGGCTCTCATGCCCGGTTCCTTTGGGTCATCCCAACCACCAAGAGACTCCCTGGAGGTCAAGTTGATCCTCAAGTGCCACCAGCCTCAAGAGATGCCTCTGCCAAAGTCCTCACCATTCAGTGCCCTCTGTTCCGAGCACCTGCTCACCACAGCTCCAAGGTCCTTGGGGTCAGGCCAGCACCCTGAGCCCCAGAGGACCCCCCAATTCCTCCTCTGAGCTGGACTCTAATTGGGAGCCCAAGGACAAGAAGTCCCTGAATATATGCTGTCATGAACCTTCAGAGTTGAGGCGCTGGTCCCCACCCGAGAACATGGCCTTTCTTGATTTTGTACAGGACATGGCCAAGGCTTGGGCCTTCACCACAGAGTCAGAGGAGGACCTCAAAATCCTCAACTAGGAGGCCCCCCAAAAGAGGTGCTCGTGTCGGGGAAAGTGGGGAAATCCTACAAGCCCTGGTCCCACAGTCCTCAATGAGAGGCCATTCAAACAGCCTTGCTGGGAGCTGGCAATGCCCTGGGACCAGTCTTGGACCCTGAGGCCAATCCTGGTCGAGGACTCCCCCTCGACAGCACTGAGCCCAATGTCCTCAGTGCCCTTGCCAAAGGCTGCAGAGCCATCTGGCCTCAATGCCAGAATAGTGGCCCTGGAGAACAGTGTCTGCCTTTATGGCCCAACAGCAAACTCTGATGCCCAGTTCCTCCGAGTTATCATTCCCAACCACTGGGCCCTTTACCTCAAGGGACACCCTGGAGGTAGAGCCATTCCTCGATTGCCATCAGCCTTGAAAAACACCTGGTCCTGGTCCTCAGGGCTATGGTCCTCACTGCTCAGCACCCTCTGCTCTGAGCACCGGGCTGCCACGGCCCTGAGGTTCTCTGGGTCAGGTCAGTACCCTGAGTCTTGGAGAACTCCTGGAGGACCCCCCAATTCCTATTCCTCCTCCTGCAAGCTGGATTCAGATTGGGAGACAGAGGACGATGAGTATCCAGATACCTGCTGTAACTGTGACGTGCTCTTGGTCCGGTCCACAGCTGAGGACATGGCCTTTCTTGACTTCATGCGGGACATGGTCAAGGCTCTTGCCTTCACCACAGAGTTGGAGGAGAACTCTCGCACAGAGGACCTCTATCTCCAGTATGAGGCCCCCCCTGAAAGGTGCTCACGATGCCTGTTCCCTCACCCCCTCATCCTGGAATGGCTGCTCCTCCGCATGTGGGTGCCCATAGTTAGTAGGTGGCTGGACTTTAATGAGCTCTGGCTTCCAAAAAGCCCAACTGCTTCAGAACTCCATAGTGGTGGAGTCGGCCATGGGGAGGCTGAAGAGCCAGAAGACACACTCCTCGGTGCCCTTGGACAGAGTTGGGTTAGGGTTCATAGGGACTCAGCTGGACATCATCCAATCCAGGGTCTTTCCCCCTCAAGACAGGGCCCAATGCCTCCAAGCACTTGCTGAAAGCACACAGCACCATCGCTTGACATTAGCCTGCCTCATGCTCTGCCTGCTGGGGTATATGGCATCCACGGTGCATGTCACTCCTGATGCTCACCTGCAGATGTGGATGGCCCAGTGGACTCTCCATTCGCAGTGGTCCCAGGCCACGGGACACTTGCTGGACAGGGTGCTCATCACCCATCCCCTGGCTTTCTCTCTCTTGACTGGTGCCCTTCCAACCTCCTGCACCCAAAAGGATCCTCACTATGGATGCCTCCAAGCTAGGGCGGGGAGCATATTTGTGATGACCTCTGCCCTCAGGACAGTTGGTCACTGATTTGGAGAATCTCCAGCAAATCAACCTCCTGGAGCTCTGAGACGTAGCCTTACCCTCTGGGCCTTTCGCCACCACCTGTAGCACTAGGCTGTGCTGGTTCAGACCCACAACCATGTGGCAAAGTTCTACATAAGCAAGCAGGAGTGGCACTGCTTTGGTCCTGCTCTGCCAGGAAGCAGTGAGTGTCTGCTTGTATGACAGCAGTAATGGGATTCTCCTGCAAGTAGTTTACCTCCCAGGCCAGGACAATACCCTGGCGGCAGACTTAGCTGAGTCCTCAGCTGCTTGAGTTGAGGCTGGAGACCAGTCAGCTTTTCCTGTGCTGGAGACTCTTGAGGTTGGACCTCTTTGCCAGTCCAGCCAATGCACAACTGCCCTGCTTCTGTTCCCAGCAACTGCACCCCTCCAGGTGGCAGTGGATGCATTTCTGATCTCTTGGGTGGAGGGCCTCCTTTTATGCCTGCCTACCCACACCACTGATCACCACAACCCTGTTCAAGGTCCAGCACAACAGGGCCATAATGATCCTTGTGGCCCCATGAGGGGCTAGGCAGCTGTGGTTTCCCCTGCTCCTCTGCCCCCGGTTCCCTTGGGTTGCAACCCAGGCCTACAGGAGAAGGGCTCTCTCCTGAATCCTAACCTGGGGCCTCTGACACGGCCTGGTTGCTGAAAGAGTAGCCCTGCCTCCTTTAAATCTCTCTTTTGAACTGGAGGAGGTCCTCCTTACTTCCCACAAAACCTCCACCTGTCGGGCATACGCATTCAAGTGGTGGAGGTTCTTGGTCTAGTGTGCAGAGTGTCTGGTCAGTCCCTCCTTCTGTTCTATCCAACTAGTGCTGCAGTACCTACTTCACTTGTCCTGGGCAGGGATGACCTCCAACTCCGTAAGAGTGCATCTCGGTAGACTCATGGTGCACCACCCTCTCATTGGGGGCAAACCCCTTTCTGTTCAATCTCTCATGTCTCACTTCCTGCATAGGCTCCTCCTGTTAAAACCACTCATCTGGGGCAGAGTGGGACCTTAATGTTGTGCTCTGCAAGCTCACTGTGCCACCCTATGAGCCTCTCTGCTCCTGGAAGGTGGTATTCCCCGTGGCACTCCTCTCTGCCTGCAGGATCAGTGAGCTCTAGGCCCTTATGTTTATGCAATTTCTTGATATACTGCCCAGGCTGAAAGGCATCAGAGTGGATTACACACACTACAAGCAGGTACTCACAATCTACATGCATACCTTTGGCAAAGGAGGGTTAAGTGGCTTGCCCAAGGCCAAAAGGAGTGCCTATAGGACTAGAAACCCCAGTCCCTCTGGCCTGAAATTGCTGTTTCTCTAAGAAGGAATTGAACCTCCGGCCTGGGATACCTTGTCCCAAACACAGGCCACTCTTCCCTGCATTGTTGGCAGAACCACCATATCCTAGGTTCTGCAAGAACAGGGTCATGCTCTGCATGCCCCCTAAGTTTCTACCCAAGGTGTTATCTCTGTTCCACCTCCAACCACTAGGTGGTGCTCCTCACCTTCTTCAAGTGGCCTCACACCAGCAGGGTGGAGGTGATTTTTCCACGTACTGGGCTATAAGCGGGTGCTCGCCTTTTATCTCAGGTACACCCAGGAGCACTGCCAAGCTTCTCAGCTCTGTTTCCTACAACCCAAGTCGGTTGGGAGCTGCAGTCTCTAAGTGGATCCTGTCCAACTGGGTTGCTGACTACATCACCTTTGAATATGAGCAGGCTGGTCTCTTACTGGAGCGCTGTGTCAGGTGCCCTCTGTAGTGAACTTGTGCTCCATTCCCTTGCTGGAAATCTTCCAGGTCACCACCTGGTCCTCTGTCCACACTTTTGTAACTCACTATTGCCTGGAGAAAGAGTCCTGTTGGGACAGCGTCTTTGGCCAGGCAGTACTCAGTCATTTGTTTGGAGTATAGGCAACTCCTGCCCTCTGGCCTTTTGGTGTGTTCATGCTACCAGGGTATTGGCTCCTTGTTGAGCACCTGGGCCACTCAGGAGTCTGCTATCTCTTGACTCATTGCTGCTGTTCATAATCCCCTCCCCCCTTTTTTTTTTCTGGTTAACTATGAGTGTTTTACAGGTTTTTCCGTAGCCTGTTGCTAGAGTCCCATATATGAGCCCTGACTTCCTGCTTGTTCCCAGAGAAAGTGTAGTTACTCATCTGTAATAGGTGTACTACGGGGACAGCAGGAATCAGTCCTCACATATGGGTGATATTGGCGCTGATGGAGCCCATAAAGTAACCCCTCCCCAGCTTTCAAAGAAAGCCTTTGGGAGATGTACCACGCATGTGAAGTCCTTTTCCTACTCAAGGGTGCCATCTTGCCTCAGTATGATGTCAAGTAAATAAAGTTGAGTCAGTAATAACTCCTAATAGTTTAATTGAAGCAGTTAGAGGAACCAAATTACTTTTCAATATGGGATTATAAATAGAAAAATCTTCAAGGAGGGCCTACCCACAAAATGTTTTCTCAGCACTAATTTTAAATAATGGGCAGACATCCATCCATCTATCAGATCAAAACTTGTGTGTTGCATAAATAGCTTGAATTCTATTTAGCAATGGGATTATTTAAACTATGTTGTCAACATATGAAAAATAGTTCTTGCCTAACTTTTTAAATTCCTTTTCAAATGGGCTTAATTAAATGTTGACCAATGTAGGTGACAAAGGAGAGCCTTCAGGCATGCCATACAAACTTGTCAAGAGTCGGAGACTTCTTTCTGCCATATAAGATCAATGCAATAAAAATTCTTTAAACCATTTGACTGCCTTGCCAACTGTTAAGCATAATGGTGGATCTATTATGATTTGGGGTTCTATGGCAGGGTCGAAGAAAGATGGGATCAACTAAAATATCAACATGGTGTAGAAGCTGATGCTTTGCAGTCGGTGAAGAACTTGAAGCTGAAAAAGAGATTAGCTATTTCAGCAAGACAACAATCCTAAACCTACCCAAACATCAATCAAGCACTTACACGAAGGAAGGCTTCAGGTTTTGGAAGGATCTTTACTGTCCCCAAACATGAATAATACTGAAAATCATTGGGGAGATCTCAAAAATGCAATGTAAGCAAGGAGACCTAAGAATCTATCTGAACTAGAAGAGTTCTGCAAGAAAGTGAGAAACAAATCAAGATTAGAATAACTCTTAGCTAAATTTACTACCACATTAGTGTGCTGTATTAGTGTATGCTAATGCAATTACATGGTTTAGTAAATCTAGCTCGTAACTGGCTAGAAGAAACTGTTATTTCTATCAAAGACGGTGTTACAAATTGCTGCCTGAAAGGGAATCCAAAATATTTAATCTGCCAAATTCACTGTTTTCTTATTTTGAATCTATTAAAAAATGCAAATAAATAATATTTATGTATTTAAAATTGCAGAAAGGTGTTGTGTTTAACTTTGAATCAGGTAGAGGTTATGTCAGCTGATGATCATGTAGAGATTCATGAAAACATATGTAACCCTCTCTCTGTGTGGTCCAGGCAGCTGCCTTCTTAGCTGCTTGGCAGACAAGGAGGAACACCATTCCAAGAGCCTTTTTTTCTGTCTTTCAGTCTTGTGCTCATGGAATTTAATATCAGGGTTCTTTAATGGGGACCAGCAACTGTTGGGAGGCCCTTTCCACTTAAAATTCTCATACCTCTTTCCTTCTTGAAGTGTCCAGGCCAGAATCTGTGTTCTGAACCAAGAGTTTACTCAAAATCTTTTTAGGGTCACTGTAATTGGCAGTGGCAACAAACAAGAAACTCCTCCTTAGTCAAAAATGGTTACATATAGATTACTCCTTTCTCCTCTCATTTGGGTATGTTACCACACGCCCTTCATTTACTCTTTATCTTAAGTTGAAGAGTTACTCCACTCTTCACCACTTCTGCACCTTTGTTACTTTGTTTGGTTTTCCTGAGTGTGAACCCATCTCTTCCATTTCTTCTACTTTTACCAATTTAGCTGTAGCTGGTGGTGATGCAGACATAGGTCATAAGAACATAAGAAATGCCACACCCAGGTCCATCAAGCCCAGTATCCTGTTTTCAACAGTGGCCAATCCAGGGCACAAGTACCCAAAGTCCACAGTTTTTACAATGCTTGTCCTGGGATAAGCAGTGGATTTCCTGGTCCTCTTTAATAATAGTTTATAGATATTTCCTCCAGGAACTTCTTCAAACCTTTTTTAAACCCAGCTATACTAACAGCTTTTACTACATCCTCCAGTAATGAATTCCAGGTTTGATTACACGTTGAGTGAAAAAATATTTTCTCTTATTAGTCTTAAATGGGTTACATTGCACGTCCTCCAGTCTTTCTACTTTTTGATGACATAAACAACCGATCTATATTAACCTGTTCCATCCCTGGTATTTTGTAGGGCTTACTCCTGGATCTGGTGTATGATGAGTGCTTGGGTTCCCTTCTGAGAACTGGTGGTCTCTGTAGATGCAAGTCACCAAAACTACTTTGCAGTGCTCCTGGCTCTGATGGACTAGAAAGCTTAGTTTTTGGTACATTTCTTGGTACCTCTCTCCTTTATTTATTCAATATTTATCTTGTCCTTTCAAATTGCTCAGGGCAGGTTACACATTACATACATAATAATAAAAAGTAACATAACACAGACTTGCAATACCTCATCATAACACATAATATCTGCTCATCATAAAAATGATAGTACAGGACATTACTTAATTTACAAGATCTTACCTTTTTCCTGAGATTTGATGGACATTGTATGTTTTTATTGCCTTCCGAAAGCATAACAGATTGTCCATAGAATTGTAAATTTTTGGTATTCCATTCCATAGTAGTGGCAAAGAACATTTAATAAGTATTATGACATGCACATTCAAGATGAAAATGTTTGCAAGAGGGAACCGCTAACAAACAATCTGAGATGTCAGAGTATGGGCTGGGATATACTTCTGCAAGTTATTTTCAACCTAGGTTGGAAGCTGACCATAAAAATATTTAAAAGCCAAGACAAGCATTTCAAAAATGCAGCACTTCTTAATCAGTAGCTATGACGCGCGTTTAAAGAAGGAAAGATATGATCTCTAAACCTCAAATCAAAACTCAGTCTCACGAAAGCTTTTTTTTATTTTGCAGTCAATCCATAAAACAGAGTGTTACAATAATCAAGCCTTGATGTTATACATGCATATACAAGTTGTAAAATCTCAGATTAAGAAAAAAAACATGTCTGATCTTATATAACTGTCACAAGTAATAGAAACAGGTCTTAATGGTTTGGGAGAAGTTTTCATCAAGATCATTATCAATAATAACTCCCAGACTGCGAACCTGACTCTTGATTTTGAAGCTCTACTCCCTACCAAAAAATGTTTGGGGTAGGGGAGGAGCTATTACAATGAATCTACAATACCTCAGCTTGACAAAGATTAATCTGCAATTTATTCTGTATCTTGCACTACAGGACACCAATCTGGTGAGTCCAGAGGTTCGATCTACATCCAATATCATCAGTATAAGAGTGTACCCGAACCCCTTGGGTGGAAATTTCATCAATTACAGTCTTGATGTAGATGTTAAAAAGAAGGGGTGATGATAAGGCGCATTGTGGAATACCATATTTTAATGGTCTGGGATTAGAAATCATGTTTCCAACTGCTGCATATGAGCACCTATCAGTCAGGAACAATTTAAACCAAGTAAGTGCCAGATTCGTATCAGATGGTCTTTGCAGCAGAGTACAATGGTCAATAGTATCAAATGCTGCACTTAGGTCCAAAAGAACCTCTTGACCATGGTCTATATCAGCGATGGCGAACCTATGGCACGCGAAGGCCTTGCAGCTGGCACGCGGGAAGGTCGCACATTAAAAAAAAAAAAAAAGCTGCCCGCTGCCGCCGCGGTGGCATGGAGTGTCCCGCGGGGCTCCCTCTGCCCGGCGGGACTCTCCCGGCGCTGCTCAGCCCCTCTCTGCCGGCTTGCAGAGACGCGAAGGGAGAGTCTCCCTCGGGTCTCTGTTAAGCCCGCAGGGGCTGATGGGAAATTTCCCATCTGCCCCTGCGGGCTTAAGAGAGACGCGAGGGAGACTCTCTCTCCCTTCGCGTCTCTGCAAGCCGGCAGAGAGGGGCTGAGCAGCGCCGGGAGAGTCCCGCCGGGCAGAGGGAGCCCCGCGGGACACTCCATGCCGCCGTGGCGGCAGCGGGCAGCTTTTTTTTTTTTTTATTGCCATGAGCCGAGGGTGGGGGGTTAAGACTGGCAATGGGCTAGGGAGGGAGAGAGGGGGGTTAAGACTGGCAAGGGGCTAGGGAGGGAGGGAGGGAGGGGGGTTTAAGACTGGCAATGGGCTAGGGAGGGAGGGAGGTTAAGACTGGCAATGGGCTAGGGAGGGAGGGGGTTTGTACATGCAATGGGCTAAGGACGGAGGGAGGGAGTTGAGACTGGCAATGGGCTAGGGAGGGAGGGAGGTTAATACTGGCAATGGGCTAGGGAGGGAGGGAGGTTAAGACTGGCAATGGGCTAGGGAGGGGGGTTACGACTGGCAATGGGCTAGGGAGGGAGGGGGTTGAGACTGGCAATGGGCTAGGGAGGGAGGGAGGGAGGGAGGGAGGGGGGTTGAGACTGGCAATGGGCTAGGGAGGGGGGTTAAGACTGGCAGTGGGCTGGGGAGGGGGGTTAAGACGCAGTGGGCTATGGGGGGGAGTTAAGACTAGCAATGGGCTGTGGGCTGATGAGGGCTGGCAATGGGCTATGAGCTGATGAGGGCTGTCTGGAAATGGGGTGATGGGGGGTTAGGACTGGTAATGGGCTATGGGGGGGGTTAAGACTGGTAGTGGGCTGATGGGGGGGGTTAGGACTGGTAATGGGCTATGGGGGGTTAAAGACTGGTAGTGGGCTGATGGGGGTGTAGGACTGATAATGGGTTATGGGGGGGGCTAGGACAGGAAATGGGCTGATGGGGAGGGGTTAGGACTTGAGGTGGGCTGATGTGGTTAGGACTGGTAATGGGCTGTGGGCTGATGGGGGGGTTTAGGACTGGCAATGGGCTATGGGGGGCTGACTGGAAATGGGCTGATGGGGGGTTAGGACTGGTAAAGGGTTATAGGGGGGGGCTTCTTAAACTGAAAATGGGGTGATGGGGGTTAGGACTGGAAGTTGATTGACAGGGGGCTAGGACTGGTAATGGGTTGGGGTGTTGCTAGGACTGGAAATGGGCTGAGTGGAAGGGGAGGCTTGAACTGCAAATAGCTGATGGGGAGGGGGCTTGGAATGGAAATGGGCTGTGAGGGAAGGGAGCTAGGACTGAAAATGGGCTGATGGAACAGCTAGGATAGGACTGGAAATGGGCTGTTGGGGGGAGCTAAGATTGGAAATGGGCTGTGGTGGGGGCTTGAATTGAAATGGACTCATGGAGGGGCTAGAACTGGAAGTAGGCTCATGGGGGGGCTTGGACTGGAATTGGGCTGAGTGGAGGGGAGCTATGATTGACATGGGCTGATGGTGGGGCTAGGAAATGAGTAGAAATGGGCTGATGGGGGGGCTAGGATTGAAAATGAGCAGATGAAGGGACTTGGACTGGAAATGGGCTGATGCAGGGACTAGAAGGGAATGGATGCTGGGTGAGACTGGAACTAGAAGGGAGCTGATGTTGGGGGAGGATTAGAATGGGATGGGGCTGGGAGAGTAAAATGGAGAGGGGAAAAATATTTTGTGTAGGAGGGATGAAAAATCTACAATTGGCCAGGTATTGGGAGAGTAATTGGGGATTGAGGATGGAGGGGTAAAATTTGTGTGGATGAAATAGGAATGAGGAAAAGAGCAAAAGGAGAAAGATTAGTATGTTAAAGCAGATGTAGAGAGAGAGAGAGAATGGAAAAAAACTAGAAGAGAGAAGAAAGGACAAATGGACAGCAGACGATGGAGAGTTAGCAGAAAACATGAAGAAACCAGAAGAAGGTGGCTGGACCAATTGCAACTGAAAAAAAAATGCACAAAAGGTAGAAAGATATCTCTTTATTTTGAATTTATTAACTGGAATATGTCAGCTCTGGGAAATGTGCATCATTAACATCTGCGCTTTGTTTGGTACAAGAGGAAATTCCTATTTGACGTTGCCACTTGTTCTCTTTCCCCAGTATTCTCTGAAATGTATTGGTTTAATATTTGCAGTGTTGCCTTTTGATAGGTAGGGTATGGTGCTTTGTGAGTCCTGGTAATGCTGTCAGGATACGGCGGGTTTGCTATGGGTTCTAAATGGGAAGCGTTTTGTAGTAGTTCCTAATGTGCCTGGCGGTTGGCACTGGATTATAGTAATGTAGAAATCTTTTAGTCTTTCTTTATCCATACACTCATTAAGAGACATGTTTACTAAAAGTTAGTGTATGGTAACATTATGCAAATATTTATGCAAATAAGACCACTTATGCAAATGACGTGCTGGCACTTTGAGGAAATTCTTTGGTTTTGTGCGGCAGTTTGGGCACTCGGGCTCAAAAAGGTTAGCCATCACTGGTCTATATAGTACCAACAGTTATTTAAAATATCCAGTATGACTAATTCAGTGCTATGATTTCCTCTAAAACCTGACTGATAAGGTGACAACAAATTGTAGCTGGAAACAAAATCAGATAACTGATTCAGGAAAATCTTTTCTAGTACTTTGGGAAAAATAGGGCAAATTAAATACATGCCTAACATTTTCTGGTTTGTTCTGATCTTTACCATTGGAGGCTATGACTTTCCCTACCCTTTAACACAGGCACAGCTACTCTCCTTCCGAGATAGTAGGGCACTGGTAGGTTTTACAGACATCCCCCTCTGCTCTCCTCTCCATGCTGCTGCTCTGAGCCTGTTGCTCCTTCTAGATGGTAAGAGGTGTTGTGCGTTGTACAACTGCCCAAAGAGCAAACACCCTCGTTTCCTTCTGGCACAGTGGCTGTGTGTCAAAGACAGACTTCCTCTTTTGGGAGCGGTTTATAGATCACTTGGATTGTTTCCTCCTAGCCTGATGTCACTGGCAGAAAGAAACCTCCCCCGTTCTGGAAAATGTTGGGCTTTGCCCAGCCTTTGTTGTAGTAATTTAGTAGGGAAACTGGATGGTGATGGTGTTGCTGCTTGCACAGTAACATCCAAGCAGTTTCTACACTTATGATTTGTCCAGGGCTGCCTAAACCTTTGCACCTAACTGTATAGTGCAGCATGGAGTCAAACATAAATGGCAGAGCTATAACTAGGCTTTTTAGTGCCTAGGCAAGCAAGCATAATTGTGCCCCTCTATTCCTGCTCTCACTTTAGTCACCCTATCCTCTCTGCCTCCACTCTGATCTCCAGTCTTTTTGTTCTCCTCCCTCCCTACCTCATTCTGGTTGGTAGGAGGAGAGATCATTTTCTTCCTGGATTTTCATCTGCTAATAGCTCAAACTTGCATGAACTATTTTTCTACCTACAAAGGACTTCATGCCCTGGGCAGCTGCCCTCATTCCCTCTGCACTAATTTCATTGTTCATAAATGTTTTCAGTACAGTTCTTAGAAGGAGGCCCACAGGGTGCAAATATCTGACGTAAACATGGATCCTATGGTTAGCTGTTGTAGCAGAGCCCTATTGCTGAAGGGGAATACAACGGATTTCTCCATTTAACCTTAGTTATAGCTGTGGAAGACTGCTGTATGTTTTGAGGTTAGGAAGGGGCAGTTCTTAATTGTTTTTTGGCATAAATTAAAATCTTGTGTTTGCTTTTGGATTTGGAGTCTGAGTTCAGTGTTTTCATCTATTTTCTATCTATATTAAAATAAAAAAAAGAAACATGAATTATGTTGGCTGTTAAACAGGCTCGATGAATTTTGAACAGTTTTTATTTCCTTTTAACCATTGCAAAACTGCAGACCTTGCTTGATTTTCAGTTTTACCCTCCTGTGATCAATCTTGCAGTCTCTTAGTTTCTTCTTAGGCTTCTAGCCCTAGTAGATGCTTGTGCGATGCAAGTACAAAGATAGGCAGCCATGACTGCCATGCATTTTGTGAACACTTGGGGTGCAGAAACTAACCTGAAGAAGAGCACCTAGTATTGATAAGGGATTTGCTGGCACTGAAAATGTAGATACTTTCTGTGTTGAGGGTGAAGCAGCAAATGTGTGTATGCCTCCTTGAGATCTAGAAAACACAGCCAGTCGTTCCTCTGAAGGTATGGCAGAAGTGTACCGAGGGAAATCATTTTGAATTTTTCTCGGACGAGGAATTTGTTGAGATCCTTTAGATCTAGAATGGGCCTGAACCCTCCTGTTTTCTTGGGGATAAAAAAGTAAGGAGAGTAGAAGCCTCTGGCCCTCTTGGGTAGAAAGAACTCAATTCTCCCCTGAGACCTCGGCTGATAGGAGATTGGCCTGCCTGGATTTTCAGGATAATCTCTTGTGCAGGTGGGGGGTAAACTTTGGAAATGAAGAAGATAGCTTCATGCCCATGTAAAACAAATAGTTACTGAAATAAGTTTATTTCTAGAGAGCTTTTTTTACTTAAATCAAATTGGAATATATCTTAGCATACAAGTAGAATTGTCTCTGAATAGAAAAAATAAACTTGTTTCTAGTGATCTTTACAAAGAGCCTTTCCAAATAGGAGACAAAAGATCTGTGAAGTTGCCTTAAATAGGTGTTAAAGGCAAGTGACAGATCAAAGGAGCAATTTAAAAGGCCCCTTCTGTCAAACCAAGTGCTATGTGAATCACTCAGGAAATTGGTAAGACTTTACTTTAGAAGCACAGGACAGGGCACTGTGTTGCACCCAACTTTTAAGAAGTCGTCTTTCCCTCCCTCTCCAACTCCCACCCACCCCA
Source organism: Ichthyophis bannanicus (assembly GCA_033557465.1). Lineage (NCBI taxonomy): Eukaryota > Metazoa > Chordata > Amphibia > Gymnophiona > Ichthyophiidae > Ichthyophis > Ichthyophis bannanicus. The sequence continues at coordinate 159,045,235 of CM066034.1, forward strand.
AGAATAATTGTAGCTTTATAGGTGCTTAAACCTCTTAAAGGGAAGGAGGTGCACATATTCACTCTTAGGTGCAGCTGTTTATCCTTATCAGGCATACTTAAATACCTAAACACAAGCTTAAAACTAAGATGCAGACAGCTGTCCAGCAGCAAAATAGAGGCTTTCCAGTCTTTTGCATTGAGTGTCACGTATGATTTTCTCCCAGTTGGTGAGGGGTCTTATGTATGCATTAGGTGCAAGGAGCTCTTTGCTCTTAGGGAATGAGTCTGATCTCTGGAGGCTAGAGTAGCATACTTGGACATAAGGAAGACAGAGATACATAGATGAGACCTACAGGGATGTTGTACTGAAGTTCCACTTCCAGTCTGGCAGCATCCCTGTTGCTATGGAGAAGGAAGGTCATGTGACAGGAGAGCATCACCCTAGTGTGGCAGGAAGTTATCCTGTAGCTAGGATCTGTCCTCCAGGTGATGTAAAACCCTCTCACACCAAGGAGGTTTTTCCAGGGCCATGTGCCCATGAGGAAAGGGTTAGGACAGCCGTTATAATTTGTGATTTGATCATTAGGCATGTAGATAGCTGGGTGACTGGTGGACATGAGGATCGCCTGGTAACATGCCTGCCTGGTGCGAAGGTAGTGGACCTCACATGCCATTTAGACAAGGTCTTAGATAGTGCTGGGGAGGAGTCTGCTGTCTTGGTACATGTTAGTACCAATGACATAGGAAAGTATGGTACAGAGGTGCTGGAGGCAAAATTTAGGCTTTTAGGTAGGACGTTGAAATCCAGAACTTCTAGGATAGTATTCTCCGAAATGCTTCCTGTTGCATGCGCAGGACCCAAAAGGCAGGCAGAGCCCCAGAGTCTCAATTTGTGGATGAGACAATGGTGCAAGGAAGAGAGTTTTGGATTTTTTAGGAACTGACCAACATTCTGGGGAAAGGAGGGATAGGCTTCACCTTAACTGGAATGGAACCAGGCAGCTGGCATTAACCATTAAAAAGGAGATAGAGCAGCTTTTAAGCTAGATAATAGGGGAAAGCTGACAGTCTCCAAAGAGTGCATGGTTCAGAACAATGTATTCTTGAAGGATACTAGCAAAAGACTGAAGTTAAGACATATCGATAGAGGTTGCAATAAAGACAAAAGTAACCCAAATCTCCTTAAGTACAGAACGGAGTACCCCTGCCTACTGATAACCAGATTAATATGAATAAAATACAGCCTCTAAAATGCTTGTATGCAAATGCTAGACGTCTAAAACATAAGATGAGAAAGTTGGAATATATAGCACTAAATGAGAGGTTAGATATGATTGGTATCTCAGAGACATGGTGGAAGGAGGACAACCAGAAGGACACTGTGATACCTGGGTACAAAGTATATCACAATGATAGAGCAGATCAAATTGGTAGAGGGGTTGCACTCTTAGAGAGGGCATTGTGTCACAAAGGATTCAAGTTTTGCAGGAAGCAAAATACACAGAATCTCTATGGACTGAAATTCCATATAAAAAGTGGAAGGCAATGGCAGTGGGGGTGTACTATTGACCGCCTAGCCAGAATGAACAAATAGATGATGAAATGCTCAAAGAAATCAGGGAAGCTAACAAAAGTTACAGCACAGTAATAATAATGGGTGATTTCAATTACCCCGATATTGACTGGTCAGTGTCACGGCAGGGCATGCTAGGGAGATAAAGTTTCTAGATGAAATAAATGACTGCTTCTTGGAGCAGCTGGTTCAAGAGGGGAAGCCTTTTGAACCTAGTCCTTAGTGGAACACAAGATCCAGTGCAAGAGATAAGGGTGTTGGGGCTACTTGGCAATAGTGATCATAGCATGATCACGTTTGATTTAATAATTGGAGGAAGGATGGCAAGAAAATCCACAGTACTACTTTTTAACTTTCAAAACGGAGACTATGATAAAATGAAAAAAATAGTTAAGAAAAAACTAAAAGGAGCAGTTGCAAAACTTAAAGATTTACATCAAGCATTGCTGTTGTTTACAAATACTATCATGGAAGCCCAGACTAGCTGTATTTCATGCTTTAAGAAAAGTGGAAGGAAGTCCAAAAGAACTGCCAGCATGGTTTACAGGTGAGGTCAGAGAGGCTGCTGTTGCCAAAAGAAAAAGCATCTTTCAGGAAATGGAAAAAAGAGCCAAATGACAAAAACTAGAAACAAGATAAGCACTGGCAAGTTAGATGCAAGGCGTTGATAAGGCAGGCAAAGAGAGAATTTGAGAAGAAGCTTGCTGTGGAAGCAAAAACGTGTAATAAAGACTTTTTTTTTTTTATTGAAAGGCTTCCAAAGAATACATAACAGCATAAACCACAAAGATCTACAAAGAAGCAGCAACAGTAATAATATAACACCAGATCACAATGGCATTCAGCAATATGCCTTCATTTTTGCATTTTTAAAGTAAAGAAACGGAGAGCAGTAACCCCCCAACCTCCCGTCTTCCCCCCCCCCCCCCCGACACCACCCTGGCCCTGGACCCCCCTCCCACCCACCCTCCCAATCCCCCCCTCTATGGCTTGCTAACGTTCAAGTACGGGGAGGGGGATGAGCAGCAGAGACGCTCATGGGGCGAGCTCCCTTTAAAGTTTGCAAGGTCCCCCCCTCTTATCCAGCACAGTCACGCACCGTAACGAGAGACAAAAGGTGCCCACACCAACTCAAAGCGCGCCAGGCGCATCCTACTGACCGCTACCCCTCTTTCCATGGTATACATATCCCACATCCGTTCCAGCCAAGTCTGAACGGAGGGGGCCAAGGCCCGCTTCCAGGCTGCTGCAAGGGATAACCTAGCTGCATTCAGGCCATGGCGAAGTAAAGCAAGCTGTAGGGCCCGTGCTCCCGGCACCGCGGCCCCAAACAGGAAAATCCCCGGATCCCAAGGGACAGCTACTCCTAGAAGCAGCTGCAACCGAAATTGTATACCCCTCCAGTAGGCGCGAATGCGGGGGCAGTCCCACCAAATGTGCCCTAGGGTACCCCGATGCCCACAGTTACGCCAGCAGAGGTCCACCGCCCCAGGATAGATGCGCGCGATCCGCGCCGGAGTCATGTACCATCGGTACAATATTTTATAATTGGTTTCACGGGCATTAATCGCTACCGCACTTTTCCACAGGTGAGCTTCCGCCCTTTCCCACTGCTGCTCAGTATAGGAAAGGTTCAAGTCGGAATTCCAAAGTTCCCTGTGCCTTTTAGAACACGATTGAGAGCCCTGCAAGTGAGCGTACAGGGTCGCCACGAGTCCCTTAGTGGTAGTGCACCCCTCACAGTAACGTTCCAAATCGGACAGGGCCCGTGCAACTTGGGGCCGAACAGGCTTGGATCGAACCCAGTGTGCCACTTGCATATACTGATAATGTTGCCTAGCCGGAATGTCAAATTCATCTTGTAACGCACAAAAGGGTTGCAATTGACCATCATCAAAAAGCTGTCCGACCCTACTAAGGCCGTGATGTCCCCACTGCCGAAAAACTGCATCACTTAGCCCCGGCGGGAAAGAGGCATTATCTACTATAGGAGCTAAAGGGGTTAAGTCCGTGTCGCGAGATCGAAAGTACCGATCCCAACAACGGAGGGTATGAAGAATATAGGGATTGTTAGTACGCTTACCACGGCGTAGTTTCGGGCCTAACCACAGCCAATCTCCCAGGCCAGCTCCCCCCGCCAAGTGCATTTCCAGTTGCACCCATCGCTTGGTACTATCAGCAATCATCCACTCCACCCCTGCCCGGCATTGCGCCGCCGCATAGTACCAATATAAATTGGGCATGCCCATACCTCCAGAGCGCGTACGGGTATAAAGAACCTGTCGCGCCAAGCGTGGACGACGATAATGCCAAATGAATTTCATGAGCAACTGTTGCCAGGTCGCCAAGGTAGCCCGCGCGATGGGAAGCGGCAGAACCTGGAAAAAGTAAAGGAAGCGGGGAACAACCACCATCTTGACTACGGCTATACGCCTGAACCAGGAAAGGAGCAAGTCCTGCCATACTTCTAAGTCCCGCCGGACCTGACGAAGCAGGGGGTCATAGTTGGCCCTAAAGAGGTCCGCCCGCTCCATGGTCAACTGCACTCCTAGATAACGCAAAGCTCCGGACACCCAGCGAAGAGGATAAGCCGCCTGGAGCTCCGCACAAACCGCCCCAGGGACCCCAACATTCAGAATCTCTGATTTAGTGTAATTGATTTTGAAACCGGATACTCGCGCGTAGTTATTAAACAGCTGCATCGCAACTGGAAGGGAGGTGGACGGATCCACCAGGGACAGTATGATGTCATCCGCAAAGAGCGCAATCCTATAATCCTCAGGGCCAACATGCACCCCCCTCAAGCCTAGATGTTCTCGAAAGCTTTGGGCCAAGGGTTCCATCGCAAGAGCAAAGAGTAGGGGCGAAATAGGGCAACCCTGTCGCGTGCCCCGTTCCAGCAGGAAGCGTCTCGAGTGTCCCCCATTGATCCGGACGCACGCCTGGGGCATCTGATAAAGACTACGAACCCAACAGATAAAATTAGGGCCGAAGCCCATTTTCTCCAGAACACACCATAAGTATTCCCAGTCAACCCGATCAAAGGCTTTTTCTGCGTCAATCCCCACCAGCAAGGCTGGTTGTGGGTCCTGTTGGGCTACGTGTATGACCTGCAACATACGCCTAATGTTGTCTGCCGCCTGGCGCCCTGGCACAAATCCCACCTGATCCGGGTGAACCAAGCCCGGAAGGACCCGATTCAGGCGCGCCGCCAAAACGGAGGCAAATATTTTAACGTCGACATTTAACAGGGAGATGGGGCGGTATGACGCCGCGTCGTGCAAGGGATTACCAGGCTTGGGGATCATCACGATCAATGCTTCACGCTGGGATGGTGATAAAGGGGCCCCCCCCCCCAAGATCTCATTGAACAAGATAGTCAAGGTTGGCGCCAATTGTACCCGAAACTTCTTATAATATTCTGCTGGGAAGCCATCACTACCCGGCGCACTCCCAGTTTTCAATCGTCGGATTGCGGTTTCCACTTCATCTACCGTTAATTCAGAATCTAGCTGAGCCCGGTCAGGGTCGGAGAGAAGCGGGAGACCAATCCCCCGCAGATAGTCCTGTACGCTATCCCGCTCAAAAGACTCCGCCTTATAAAGCTGCTCCAGAAAGTCAGCAAAATAATAAAGACTTTTTTAAGTACATTCATAGCAAAAATACCTGTGAGAAAGTCAGTTGGACTATTAGATGATAGAGAGGTAAAAGGGGCACTAAGAGGAGACAAGGCCATAGCGGAGAGACCGAATAAATTTGCTTCGGTCTTTACTGAAGAAGATGATTGAAATGGTATTTAAAGGCTGCAGAACAATTGAAAGAAATATTGATACACCGGGAAGATGGTATTACAACTATTTGATAAACTGAAGAGTAGCAAATCACCTGGAGTGGATGATATACATCCAAGGGTGTTGAAAGAACAGAAGTATGAGTTGCACACCTACTATTACTAATCTATGAACTATCATTAAAATTATCTATAATACCTGAAGATTGGAGGATGGCCAAATTAACACCAGTTTTTAAAAAGGGTTCCAGGGAAACTACAGACTGGTGAGCCTGACATCAGTTCTGGGAAAAATGATAGAAACCATTATAAAGAACAAAACTACTAAACATGTATATAGTCATGGCTTAATGGGAGACAGCCAACATGGCTTTAACCAAGGAAGGTCTTGTTATACTAATGTGTTGTGGGGGTTATATTTTTTATTTATAAAATTTTTACAAATCAAGAAAGTTTACATAAACCATTCTTGCAGAAATAGAGCAGACTAAATGAAAAGTACTTAAAAAAACAGAATACATCAACAAAGACATAATCATGAAGCATTACCAAATGGGAAATACTAAATGCCTGCTCTCCCTAGCCCACAAAAAGGGGGGAAGTTTCCTATTCCAATCAATAAATGCAACATGTAAAGAAAACAGAGCAGACAGTCATCATTCGGAACTATATCCATTCGGACCTAAGGGGGATCAATAGAGGATTCCAGTCGTCCGGCATTAATGAAAGCTAACAGCTGGGAGGGCTCATAGAATATATAAGAAACTGACTGATACTTCACCAAGCACTTGCATGGATGTTTAAGAAAAAAGAGCCCGCCCAAATGTTAAACCTCAGGACGGAGCAGAAGAAACTCTCTGCGCTGCTTCTGGGTATCTCTTCCTAATTCAGGATATATACATACAGATAGACCTTGACTTAAAGTTTCCGTTTCCGAAAGAATAATTTTAACAACCATTCTTATCAGATAACAAAGCAAATGTTAGAAGTGTAGCGGGAACCTGAGATTCATACCCTGAGTTTTCTAACAAATCTGTAACATTCAAGATATTCTCCTGAGGGTGATTGCCCCCTGACTCACCCAAGGCCAGAGCAAGCTTCACCTTAGGCAGATAGTAAATTTTAACCAGGGGTGGGATTAACTCAGGAGTTACCCCCAATATCTCCACTAGATATTGTTTAAACATGTCTCTAGATGAGACTGAAGACAACCTTGGAAAGTTAATAATTCTCAAATTATTAGCTCTAGATAAATTATCCACGTGTTCCAATTTAACTTGAAGTGACAAAAAGTTATTTTTATAAATGTCAGAATGTTCCTCAAGACTCACAACCTTGTTACGTGTTGCTTTGAACTCCATTTGCATAGCAGAAACTTTCCTTTCCAACTCGCACACTGCAATCGTAGAAGTATTCACCTTTGTAGCCATAGAAGATACCTGAGGCAGAAGAACTTCTACCAATGATACAATAGCATTCCAGATAGTCTCCAAAGTAAAATTCACAGGTTGCTGTAGAGAAAATACCACTTCTGATTCAGCTGCAGATGACCCCTCTCCATGCGTAGCTGGGATTTCTTTTCCAGCATGCGCCTCTCCAAACGACGCCAAAGTTGATAACGAGCAAGGCTCTCCAGTAACAGCACTCTCTGACTCCACTAGCACAGCCTGTCCTGGCCCTCTCGAGGGACTCACTCCACCAGACAACAGAGGAGAAGCCAACTCCAGGAAGCCTTCCGGCAAAGGTTGGCTGCTGAGCAATTTCGGCACGGGCTCAATGCAGGGGAGAGAGATGACGCCGAAGCAGACGCCGAGCACACCGACTCCAGCGAAACTGCTAACCGGCTTACTCCGCTAGCTTCTTCTGAAGCTCGGGCTGCGCGAACATCTGTTGTGTTTTTTGAAGGTGTGAATAAACAGGTAGACAAAGCTGAGTCGGTTCATATAGTGTATCTGGATTTTCAGAAAGACTTTGACAGGGTTCCTTATGAGAGACTCTTGGTGAAATTAAAAAGTCATGGAATAGGAGGCAGTGTAGTACTGTGGATCAGGAACTGGTTAAAAGATAGAAAGCAAAGGGTAGGGCTAAATGGCCAATTTTCCCAATGGAGAAAGTGAATAGTGGAGTACCACAGGGATAAATGACCTGGAAATGGGAATAGCGAGTGAGGTAATCAAATTTGCATATGATACAAAATTATTCAAAGTTGTTAAAACACAAGAGAATTGTGAAAAATTGCAAGAGGACCTTGATAAATGGGAAGACTAGCTATTCAAATGGCAGATGAAATTTAATACGGACAAGTGCAGTTATGCACCTAAGAAAGAACATCCCAATCTATGGTTACATGATGCAAGGTCCACCTTAGGAACCACCACCCTGGAAAAAGATTTAGGCGTCATTGTTGATAACATGTTGAAACCCTTGGCAGCAGCCAAGAAAATAAACAGAATGGTAGGAATCATAAGGAAAGGAATGGAATATAATACAAAAGATATCATAATGCCTCTGTATCGTTCTATGGTGTGACCGCACCTTGAATATTGTGTGCATTTCTGGTCACTGTATCTTAAAAAGGATATAGTGTTATTAGAAAAGGTACAGAGAAGAGCCACCAAAATGGTAAAGGGGATTGAAGGATACCCCTATGAGGAGAGGTTAAAAAGGTTAGGGCTCTTCAACCTGGAAAGAGACGGCTGAGGGGAGATATGATAATGAACTATAACTTTAATGAATGAAGTGGAACGGGTAAATGTAGATCAATTGTTTATGCCATCAAAATATAGAAAACCTAGGGGACATTCAATGAAGCTACACAGTAATCTATTTAAAACTAATAAGAGAAATTATTTTTTCATGCAAGGCATAATCAAACTCTGGAATTTGTTACTGGAGGATGTAGTAAAAGTTGTTAGTGTAGCTGGGCTTAAAAAAGATTTGGACAAGTTCCTGGAGGAAATGTCCATATACCATTATTAAAGGGGGCCTGTGAAATCCACTGCTTGTCGAAATACAAGCATTGTGGAACCTGTGTCTTTTAGGAAAACTGCTAGGTACATCTGACCTAGATTGGCCACTGTTGGAAACAGGATACTGGGCTTGATGGTCCTTAGTCTGACCCAGTATGGCATATCTTATGTTCTTTGGATGATGTTGAGAGCCCAGTGCTCCAAAGTGATGAGGTGCCACTTATGGACATAGAAACAAAGTCTGCCTGCTATGTGAAGGGGCTGTGGACCCTGCAGAGGTAGAATAGCTATGCTGTCTTGGAAGGAGTCAAAACCCGGGTGCCGATTGGGGTTGTGCCACTGGTTGTGGCTTAAGGGTCTTAGGCTTCTTAACCTGGAAAGGACCCTGTTGTCTCTGCTGTTGCTCTGAGGTTGGTAAGCCACTGCAGTCAGATAATAAGGATAATATTTCTTGTTTTTAGAATAGAAGGCCTTCTTTGGCTTGGTCTTTCTCCTGGAAGGGTCTGATGTCTTTCTGGAAAGATGTTTGAGGGTGAGATCAATGTACGGGGCGAAGGGTCAGCTGGACTGTTGGCCAGACAGTTCCTGAGCAGACACCTTCCTCCGTCCAAAAGGGGAACCACTCAGGGAGGACATATCACTTCCCAATAAAAGAAACACCACAGAGAGGACTTACACTTCCCAATAAAATCTCATCTTATGCAGAACAACATCTCACATTATGCAGGACAACACGCTCGTACATGGTAGTAACTATCTCACAGATTTTTCTTCCAAAAAGGATCTTTTTATTATTCCTTATCTTACAGAAACAGAAAACTAAGAACAAAAAATAACAGTCCAGTGGAATTACAGATCTTGCCACCTCTCACTGCAGGCGAACAGGGTCATTCTGTCTTATCTCTGATGCAGATTTCTAAACAATTACAAGTCAGAATGTCTTCTCCTGCCTGCATGATTCTGTCTTACTTCCTGACTCAACAGCAAGTATGACAGGCTTTCCTGGACACAAGAGATCAGTGTAACAGACAATACACACAAGACAGACTACATGCAAACAAAAACTCTCAGAAATGACAACAGGGATACTGGGGCCATAGAGGACCCAGGAAATCCATACTTCCCCACAGCCTCCACTGCGAAGCAGATGGATTCATTGTCTATCTGGTCCTGTCACATTATATACCCTTGCTCAAGACCATACTTACTATTCAGGCATTCTTCACTAATGAGCTAATTCTTGTTCCGGCTGTCTGGGGCCCCACTTGTGTGATTTGCCATGTTATTCTACTCATGTCTATACCCCTCTCCATTGATCTTTTTGAGGCCCATGTCTGCAATTATCAGTCTGGGCCTAGTCAGATTTATATTGTTATCTGACCTCTGCTTCCCCCTTGGTTCTCTCCCACCCCTCAGTTCCCAAGAAATATATCTCTTTAACTCCCCGTGTTCTGACAACTATATTGGGGGCCATATTTATTTATTTAACATCTTTTCTATACCGTGCTTTTTAAAATCAGCTCGGTTTACAATTAACAGCAGGTTTGTACAGTACAGGCGGCTCCCATACTGGACTTACAAGAAACAGGGTGTGGCAACTTGTACATAGTTACCCCAGTTAGTACAAGATGTGCTGTAGTTGGCTATTCATTTAGGTAGTTAGAATACAGGCTAGGCAGTAGGGCCAATGGCAGTACAGTAGTGAACGTGCTGCCTAGCTACTATTTACAGGTTAAGTAACTATATACATGTGCCTGACCGGGAGTCTGGTGGTGCTACTGTGCCAGACTGGGGCTGTGCATTGTAGGTGTTTTGGGGCGGTTGCTTTGGTGATTGAGGGTAGATGGCTGTTCTTCTTCATGCTAAGCTGGCATATTTATCTCTCATGATTGCCTTTCTACCCTCTCTCTGTCCACCATTTACTGATGAGTGTGTTTTCACATCTTTTCCATATGATGTCATATACCTCTGAAAGCTTCACATACGCACCTCAGTACAATTCCAGCATTCAGACATTTCAATGATTTTTCTTTGTGTTACTGTTTTAACTCCTCCTCCTCTGGCTCTCACGTCATCCACCTCAATCTCCCCATCCTTTTCCAAAGAGGTTCTCTCCAGAGCAGGGAATATTGGCTAATTTATCCTGAACCCACTGTTCAAGGTCAGAAGGTTGGAGTCATATCATTCTGCAAGCAACAATGCAGACTGCTGAAGCTCTACTGGAATACTCAAAAGCATCGAAAGGAGCCCTGGTAAGGAACTTTGATTTATTCTGATTCTGCCGAACTAAGGCCAGGAATGCATTGTGTTTGTCATCAGTGAGCAAAATTCTCCAGATCCCTGGATATATCCTTGAGATACATGCCCATGTAAAACATGTAAGAATTAATCCTGGAAGTGAGCATAGATGCTTCAAAACAGTGACACCCAACAGCATCGAGAGTTCTGGAGTCCTTTCCTGGATGTATGGAAGAATGAGTCTTAGAACTCTTGATGCGGCACATTGCCAATTCCACTACCATGGAGTGGTGTGTTAGTTGAGGCTTTTGAAAGCCAGGGCATGGTGGAACTCGGTACCTGGTATTGAGCTGTTTGCTGATTGGTTGAACCATTAGCGGGGCCTCTCACATACGTAGCATTAAAACTTGCAGGATTCGATGCACCGGTAATGTGGCTGCTTCCTTGGGCGCTGTGGGGTATTGGAGGATCTCTAGTTCCTTTGCCCTTGGTTCTGTTTCCAATGTTACAGTAATCTGCAGGCCCACTGCCATGTCTCAAATGAAGTCCTGAAAGGCCATGTTCTCTGGTGGGGATTGATGCCGCTAATGAGGTGGAGAGGCTCGGAAGGAATGTCTCAAGTAGCCCTGGAATTCTCGGAGGTATCGGAATTGGAAGATGACAAATCTGATTCAGACTAAAAATCAAATTATGGACAATCTCGTGTCGATGTTGAGGGACAGTGTTGATACCAATGGTGAACTGGTGCAGTACTGGACCTGGGCAGCGGTTGGGGATCGACAATGCCTATCAGTTCCAAAGCAGGCATTGGGGAAGAGGAGCTGTTGATACAAGTTCGAGGGTTAGCATCTGCCTCAAATGTGTGGTCCTGGATTCGGAGGTCAATGCCTGCATTGCCAAAGCTGTAGATACTCTCAGTACTGAGACTAAGAGTGCTACCAAACTCCTCTCAATAGCCAGGATGCGCTAGTCAAGCGAGGAGGCCAATGCCTGGGTGGAATCTGTTTGGGACTTTGAGCCACCGTCTCAGAGCATGGAACCAGCAGCTCTCCAGAGGTCAAGGCCTCGAGAGCGTCCTGGAGCCCCTGTTGAGCTTTAGAGGGCTGGTCCTCACGCCAGGGCTGTTTGGTAGGCTGATCAGCATCGGACACACCTTTTGGTGAGTTGCGATGTCTATGAAGGGACTTGCCACGAGGATCGGTATATATTTACAATGCCGGTGACTTGGACAGATTTATGCTTGGACTTTGAGGAGACCTGAGAACCAAGAGAAGAGGCCAACGTCCTCAACGATGCCAAAGCTACTGAAAGGCAAACAAGGACACATACTGTCTGGCCCTGTTCTTTAGACCTCGTTTTGTCATTTGTTGGCACAAAGGACAATCATTTGGTAAGTGGTCATGTTTGTCGGTGGCAGAAATTGTACCAGAGTACTTGGTACATTTTTTAAAGCCACTGACATATTTTCCATTGTGACAGAAAAAAGTAGGCTGAGGCCTAAGTTGGCAGTGAAACCACCAAAAAATAAAAAGATAAAATAAACTAAAAAGAGAGAAAATTGAAAGAAGAAAATATCAAGGCCAGTATCAGGGAAGGTACCAGCGCCAGCGGAAAGGCAGAGCACAGAATTTCAACTTAAAACATTTTTCGGTGGTGATTGGAAGGGAACAACCTGCTGGCTCCTTAGAAAACGAAGAACTGAGGAGAGGACTTGGTAAGGCAGGAAAGCAGATGCGCAGGCACAGTGGAATGCTCCCAAAAGCTTTCCTATAGGATGCTGGGGAGCATTCCTGTGCTGGCTCCTGTGCTGGCTTCACATACGATACCCATATGTGAAGACTGATTTCTGCTGTTCCCGGAGATCATCCATTACAGGTGAGTAACAACACTTTATGAGGGTTGTTAAAACTGTTCAAAATCCATCTAGCCTGTTTATTTCCTTTAACCGTTGCAAAACTGCAGACCTTGCTTGATTTTCAGTTTTACCTTCTTGTGATAAACTTAGCAGTCCTTTTAGTTTCTTCATAAAAACATAAAATATGCCATACTGGATCAGACCAAGGTCCATCAAGCCCAGTATCCTGTTTCCAATAGTCGCCAATCTAAGTCACAAGTACCTAGCAGTTTCCCCAGAAAAGACAGGTTCCACAATACTTGTATTGGGACAAATAGTGGATTTCCCAGGTACTCTTTAATAATGGTTTTTGGACCTTTCCTCCAAGAACTTATCCAAACCCTATTTAAACCCAGCTACACTAACTGCTTTTACTACATCCTCCAGTAACGAATTCCAGAGTTTGATTATGTGTTGAGTGAAAAAATATTTTCTCTTATTAGTCTTAAATAGGTTATTCTGTAGCTTCATTACATGTCCCCTAGTCTTTCTACATTTTGATGGTGTAAACAATCGATCTAAGTTTCCACGTTCCACCCCATTCATTAATTTATAGACCTCTATAATATCTCCCCTCAGCTGTCTCTTTTCCAGGTTGAAGAGCCCTAACCTTTTTAGCCTCTCCTCATAGGGATATCCTTCCAACCCCTTTACCATTTTGGTGGCTCTTCTCTGTACCTTTTCTAATTCCACTATATCCTTTTTAAGATACGACGACCAGAATTGCACACAATATTCGAGGTGCAGTTGCACCATGGAACGATACAGAGGCATTATAATATCCTTTGCTTTATTCTCCATTTTTTTCCTTATGATTCCTAGCATTCACTTGCTTTCTTAGCTGCCACTATACATTAGGCAGAGGGTTTCAATGAGTTATCCAAGATGACGCCTAAATCTTTTCCCTGGATGGTGGTTCCTAATGTGCAACTTTGTATCGTGTAACCATAGTTTGGGTTGTTCTTTCCTAGGTGCATAACTTTGCACTTGTCCACATTAAAGTTCATCTACTATTTGAACATCCAGTCTTCCAATTTATTAAGGTCCTCTTGCAATTTTTCACAATCCTCGTGTTTTAACAACTTTGAATAATTTTGTGTCATCTGTAAATTTGACTAACTCACTCGTTATTCCCATTTCCAGGTCATTTATGAATACATTAAAAAGCAGAGGACCCAGCACAGATCCCTGGGGTACTCCACTATTCACCTTTCTCCATTGGGAAAATTGGCCATTTAGCCCTACTCTCTGCTTTCTATCTTTTAACCAGTTCAAGATCCAAAATAGTACACTGCCCTCCTATCCCATGACTTTTTAATTTCACCAAGGGGCTTGTTTACAAAGCTACGGTAGCAGCTTCCGCTCGATATCGGAGCCGCCGCTCCGATATCGGGCGGAAGCCGCTACCGCGGCTTTGTAAACAAGCTCCCAAGAGTCTCTCATTAGGGGCTTTGTCAAATGCTTTCTGAAAATCCAGATACATTATATCAACTGACTCACCTTTGTCTACCTGTTTATTCACACCTTCAAAAAAACAACAGATTAGTTAGACAAGACCTTCCTTGGCTAAAGTCATGTTGGCTTTCTCACATTAAGTACATGTTCAGTAATTTTGTTTTTTTATAATGGTTTCTACCATTTTTCCCGGTTCTGATGTCAGGCTCACCAGTCTGTAGTTTCCTGGATCACTTCTGGAACCCTTTTTAAAAATTGGCGTTACATTGGCCATCCTCCAATCTTCAGGTATTACTGATGATTTTAATGATAGTAGGTCTGCAATATGTGAACTATTAGTAATCTCATATTTCATTTCTTTCAACAGCCTCGTATGTATACCATTCGGTCCAACGGGGTGTGTGTGTGTGGGGGGGGGGGGGGGGTACATACAGTGCTCTTGCTAGAGTTGTGGAGGACAACGATATATTCGTTTTCTGCTTTTATTTCCCCTTCACCTGTATTTTCAGGACCATCCAGATAAAGTACATCCTTTTTTTCCCCAGTTTTCTTCCTCTTCCTTGTGATCTCAGCTTGCTTCAGCCTTTTCCTAACTTCTTGCCGCTAATCACTTCATAGCACCCCAAGCATTCAGCATAGCATCCACCTCTCCATCACACCCAAAGCTCATTGAAGAGAAATTTCAACAAGTGGTTCAAAATTCTGCTCTGCTATTTCAGGTTACATTTGCTACATTCAATTTTATGCTTTCCAACAAGTGGAATGTTTGGAAATAATTATCCAGAAAGGATTAAAATCAATAACTCAGGAAGGCATTGGTGTGGATGATCGGAGAGCAGCGTGGCAGGTTTGGGACAAGAGCTCCTCCCTCTAGTGGGTCGGGTGATAAAGCCTGTCAGCCCCCTCAGGATGTGATTGCGAGAGTGTTCTAAGGAGTGTGCTCCAAGGAGCATGTAGGGCCCCTTGGGAGCCCCTAGGAGCATCCGGGAGTTTCACCTTCCCACAGTTGTGGAAAATGAGGAAGAGGAAGATCAGAAATAAAAGGCCAGTGTATGTAGGAGTGGTGAAAGGCCCAATGGACCATCATGTGGTGAGTGTGACTGCACCCGGATCATCTGCATTTCAGACTGTGGGGGATTCACTGTCTTCGGATGCTTCTTTGTACCCCTCCCCCTCAACCAAAGGCCTTAGATGCTGATGTGATTATGTGCATCCCTATGCAAGGTGCTCTCCTGTCCTATTCTACCCCATTGTCTTTGGCACAGACAGGTCCTTTGGAGAGTTTGCCCAGAGTGATTCAGAAGTATCCAACTCCTGTGATGATCCACTTTGTTGGGAACTGGGGGCGCTGACTCTGTGGATATATTTCTAAGGGATATTTGGCCTGCTGTTATAAGGATAAAAGGCACATTAACACAATTATGCTTTTTTTTCACAGGAGACAGCTCAGGTGTTGCACTAACATGGCGATCTGCTCTCAGAGGTTTGGGGACGGGTCTCCATGCTGGAGGGCAATGTAGGTAATATTCAAACTGTGAGTAGCTCCTTCATTAAGGACACCTTGTTGATTCATAATAGTTTGGAAATATTGGAAAATAATGCTAGAGCCCAGAACCTTAGGGCTATGTTTACTAATCAGCGGTAGCGGCTTCCGTGCAATATTCTAATATGTTTACTAATCAGCGGTAGCGGCTTCCGTGTGATATTCTAATAACAAGTATGTGTTTATGGAGGTGTCTCATCTTAACTTCCTGTTAGATAAAAATCCTGTGACAATTTTTTGTGGAAATGTTTGAGGATATAAAAGGGGTATATAGTTGATAAGGAACTCCTCTCCTTGCTAATTTGTCGTCCTATGATGTGGACTAGTGTGAGCTTGTGCATTATTATTCTTTGAAATTGTTTTCCTTGAATTGATTGACTGTAATGAGTTTGCTTTTCCTGATTTTGCTTTTTTTGTAGCAAGTGTATAAAATGTTAAAAAAACCCAATAACTCTCCACAAAAGAAATGGAAATGGTGTGAAGTGTGGCATGACAGAAGAAAATGTGACCATTATGGGCAAGTCTGAAAACAAGAAGCACTGAGAGAGTATTTTCAGAGACCCAGGCCTCTACAAAAAAATCCCTATTGGAAACTGTTAGAAGCAGTAGAATGCCGACCACTGTTCCATTCCAAAAGCCCCTGTGTGCCCACTCACTCCCACACCCCACCAACACAGGCACTTAGAGGCAGGGGAAAGTAACGGAAGTGACTAGAATAGTATGGTACCAAAAGATGCTTCCAAAGCCCCACTCCACACACTCCTAACCCAGTCAGGAACCTCTGCACATACAGGAATTCCCATACATCCCGTGTGCACTTTACATATCCACCCAAACGCTCGCATATGCACATCTTCACACATACACACACACCCCTACACAACATACATACATACATACTTACACACCCCAGTTCCTCATATCCTTTCACACACACACTTATACATCCCACACAAAAACGCTAATGCCACACCATACCATCAAACCCTGCATATTTACATTCATACACCCACACAAGCAACTTTGCCTCACATCCTCCATACTCCAGTTCCCCAGCACACCTACACCTTCTACGTATCTTTGTTGGAAAGCATTCACAAAGCCATGTCTTTGTATGCTTTCCCTACTTGATTTTATTATTTCAGTTGAGTGATCCTAAAATCATAATAGTATACTTCAGTTTTCATGATACCACCCAAATAGATATGTAAATTATTAGTTTATAATTATTACTGAGGTTTAATGCCCTTGATTCACTCTAGGATAGTGGTTCCCAAACTTGGCCAAGGAGACTTTCATCCATTCAGATTATTAGGATTTTGACAGTAAATATGCACGAGACAAACTATGCAGATTATCTCATGCATATTCATTCTAGATATCCTGAAAACTCAACAGGATAGTGGGTCCCCCAGACAGATTTGGGAATCACTTGCCTAAGAAAACTGCTGTATATTGAATAGGTATTTCTTATTTGCTATACATACTCGTATATAGCTCTAGTATAAGAAC
Organism: Ichthyophis bannanicus; assembly: GCA_033557465.1. Classification (NCBI taxonomy): domain Eukaryota; kingdom Metazoa; phylum Chordata; class Amphibia; order Gymnophiona; family Ichthyophiidae; genus Ichthyophis; species Ichthyophis bannanicus. The sequence continues at coordinate 159,062,190 of CM066034.1, forward strand.
ATTGCCTTAAACATACATACATGTCTTTATTTAACCTACCTAAAATCTACATAACTCACATTTCATTAAATAAATAAATTAGAAGCATGAGGTCAGTAGCAGAAAAGTATTTTATGTGGTAGAATTGCTGGACAACTAAGGGACATGTTTACTCTGAAGCATGAACTGGTAGCGTGAGGTTTAACATGCAGTTTGGGCCCCATGCTAAAATCCCACATTATTTGAGTATCGCACGTCTGGGTGGAGACAGGGTGAGATGGGGCCGTTGCCACCATGGCACGAGCGCGGGCAGTTGTAGCCCATGCTACCTGCGCTCAGAAGTGCTGTAGGTGCAACTAATGCCATTTAATGTGTGGTATTAGTTGCTCCCGTGGCTGTTTTTACCTTGGTCCAAAGAGCTCGACGCAAGTGGCAAATGTACCTACCCCCCTGCATATAGTGCAAAACCCCACACTAGTAACACAGTTGATACCCATGTTGCCAGCACGGGACTTAGTAAACATGCTCCTAAATTAATCATGCAGGCTCTGCAAAAAATTATGATTTCAATTTAATTTAATAAGGAACCAAATGGGCGTTCTCAAGGCAGTTCTCTATAAAGCTTAAAGTCCAGCATTATCTCTAGCTCTGGCACTGGAAGTAGCCTATGCTGGGTTCACGGACTCTGTGCGCTGGAACTTCCTCAGCCTGTAGGCAGCAGTCACTGCGTAGAAGTGTTTCTGTGAACCAAAAAGAAAAAGCAAATATTAATTTAGTCTTTTCCTTGCTAGGGAAAATGAAGCAAGTGAAACAAACATGTTGCTTAATTTCTTCTTTGCTTAACTTTATTTATTTTATCATATCTACCAATTAGGAATGTGCATTCATTTGAAAATGAAATAAAAGAGAATTCATTCTTCCAACTCCTGAACCTTTTTCGAATTAGGGCTCATTTGGCCTATCTGCCAAAACGATTTATTCCAAAAATGGAACCATCTTCTTTCTAGGTCACCTAATATTAGGGGCGTGAAAGCAAAAAAAAACTTTTTGGTTTGTTTGATTTTAATAAATTTTTGTGTTTATAAATTTTCATTTCGGGGCAATTTTCTTAATTAAAGAGCTGGCTGTGGCTGCTGCCCACATGAAAAACATAGCTGAAAGGTTTCAGACAAAAAAGAAACAGCTGACTTTTTTCTCACACCAGAGGCTGGTCTCAAACCAGTGATTTTTCAGTTAGAGCATAGGCATCTTGTGAAAGAGCTCTCACATCTCTATGGGGGGTGGTTTTAGCAAGTTTTCTCTTAATTCCTGTATTGCTAGTGATCTTTGTTTCTGTTTCCTGGTTGGCCCAGTTTGTCTGGTCTGGAGCTCTATGAAAAATGCTAGCTAGATTTGTTTGCCTTGTGACTCTATTGATGTCTGCTATAGAGGATTTACTCCAAAGATTTTTCTTTCATCATGTTCTTGTGCCAGAAGTTGTATGAAACTGTCTAAGTATAGGATCGGAGACAGTTACCAAGCCTAATCCAGATCCTAGTTGTCCAATTAGTGATGCCTGCCTTCTGACCCAACGGTTACCAGTTTGAGGCTCGTGGCTGTTCTGTAAGATCTTACCTTCCAATGCGAAGGTTACTGGTTTGAGGCTAGCCTGTGATGAAACTGAATTTTGTGTTCCAATTTAAAAACAATATTTTATTTTATATTTATTTAGCAGGTCATTTATACTGCCCTATCTTCCATTCAGGGCGGTTTACATTACAATTCAACAACTTTACATTGAACAGGGACATTGAAGTTGGAGAAATATACATATAACACGATATGAAGCATTTTAAACAAATGCACATCCTTACCTTGTATATCCTGAATAAAACTCTTATCCTTCAGTTATCTATTGTAATAGTGAGAGTTTTAGGCTGGTATGGTATCGCACACATCTCATAGGAACCATGCCCTAAATAAGAAGTGAACTATGGTCTCTTCCTGCTTTTATCTTATTGTCTGTCTCCACCCTATGAAATGTCATTGTCCATTGGTTCCTCATTGTTCCCTCAGGCCAGGGGTTCTCAACCCAGTCCTTGGGAAACACCTAGCCAATCAGGTTTTCAGGATTACCATGATGATATACAGGGATTTGCATACAATGGAAGCAGTGCATGCATATCTGTCATGCATCTTTATTGTGCTTATCCTAGAAGCCTGATTGGCTAGGTGTGTCCTGAGGAATGGGTTGAGAACCCTTGCCCTAGACCAGTGGTTTCCATACGAGTCCTTGGGTACCCCCAGGCCAGTCAGGTTTTCAGGATATCCACAATGAATATGCATGAGAGAGATCTGCATGCACTGCTTCCATTGTATGCAGATCTATCTCATGCATATTCATTGTGGATACCCTGAAAATCTGACTGGCCTTGGGGGGGTACCGGGAACCACTGCCCTAGACTGATCAGACCTTGAAAAAGGATGCCACAGTTTTGGTTCTCTCTACATATATATACTCTGGAATTCCCAGCATTTTCTTTCCTCAAACAGGTCTCTTGGGGAGCTCTGAGTGCCTGTCTGACCCAGAGTTGCGAAGTTACCCGGTTCCAGGAGTGAGATTTTAAGCCATTTCTGGATTTCTGTCAATCTCATCCCATTTAATCATTATTGATGCAAATAACATATTCAACAATGCAAAAAAACTCAAAACACATGAGGCTCAACCCACAAGGAGAGGGTGTGGCCATGTAGTGGAGTAGATCCAGTCATATTTTACAGACAACCAGATTAGCCAAATAGCGAGCGGAAGGGCGTGGCCAAGGGAGGGTAGCTGTCGGGCTAGTTTTGAACCAGCATTGAGGTGGAAATTTTTAAATCATCTGGCAACACTGGTACTCACTCGCTTGTGTGAGAGCTTCCAGTGGGTAAAGATGTTGTTGTTGTTGTTGTTAAGTGCCATTGAGTTGCTGTAGCTCATGGCCACCCTCTGGATAGTTGACCAGCACCATAATTCAAAGGCATCAATTTTTCTTTCTATCTTTTTCACTGTCCAACTTTCTCATCCATATGAGGTTATTCTAGCTATTGACCCATCTCCCTCCTCCCCTTTGTTTCTAAACTACTTGAATATGCAGTTTACTGCTATTGCCTTGACTTTCTCTCCTCTCAAGCCCTTATGGATCCTCTACAATCTGGTTTTCATCCTTTACATTCTAGCAAAGTAGCTCTTACCAAAGTCTCCAGTGATCTGTTCCTGGCAAAATCCAAGGACCTTTACTCAATCCTCATCCTTTCTGCTGCTTTTGAAACTGTTGACCACAATCATCTACTTGATACTTTGTCCTCACTTGGTTTTAGGGGCTCTGTGCTATCCTGGTTCTCTTATCTCTCCCATCACTCCAGTGTTTTTTCATGTGGATCCTCCTCTACTGCTATCCCACTCTCAGTTGGTGTACCCCAAGGGTCTGTCTTCGGTCCACTCCTTTTCTCTCTATATACCTAGTTCCTTGGTGCACTCACTATTCCCATGGCTTTTGGTGCCATCTTTATGCTGATGATTCACAGATCTACGTAGCTCTCACACCTGAAATCTCTCTGGCAATCCAGGTCCAGATCTCTGCCTGCCTTTCTGATATTGCTGCTTGGATGTCTTACTGACGCCTGAAATTGAACATGGCCAAAACTGATCTTCTAATTTTTCCCCCTAAATCCTCCTCTCCCTTTCCTCCTTTCTTAGACTCTGCTGATAACTCTGTACTCCTCCCTGTTTCCTCAGCTCGCAACCTTGGGGTCATCTTCGACTCCTCTCTCTCCTTCTCCCCACATATCCAACTAATAGCTAAAACTTGCTGTTTCGTTCTCTACAACATCACCAAAATTCAGCCATTCCTTTCTGAACATACTACTAAGACACTTATCCATTCTTTAGTCATTTCCCATCTTGACTATTGTAACCTACTCCTTGCTGGTCTCCCTCTGAATCATCTCTCTCCCCTTCAATCTGTTCAACACTCTGCTGTGCGGCTAATCTTCCTCTAGCCTTGGTATGTTCATTTTACCCCTCTTAAGTCACTTCATTGGATCCCTATCCATTTCCACATTCAGTTCAAAATCCTGCTGTTGACCTATAAGTGCATTCACTCTGCAGCTCCTCGCTACCTTTCCTCTTTCTCTCTCCCTACACCCCTCCTTGGGAACTCCTCTTCTGGCAAATCCCTTCTATCTGTGCCCTTCTCTTCTAGTGCTAACTCTAAGAAACATAGAAACATGATGACAGAAAAAGACCACATGGCCTGTCTAGTCTGTCCTTCCATATCAACCACAATGTCTAGACTGCTCCTTTCACCTTGCTGCTCCTTATGCCTGGAACAAACTACCTGAGTCTGTGCATCAGCCTTCATCTCTGGCCCTTTTCAAATCCAGGCTGAAAGCTCACCTCTTCAATGCCGCTTTCAGATCTTTATTCACCTAATCTCCTGTGTGTTTCCTTACTATTCCCCCTAGATGTATCCTATGTCTACAGCCACTGTGTTGACTGTCTTGACTAGATTATAAACTCTGATGAGCAGGGACAGTCTTTTACATGTATCTGTGCAGCGCTAAGTACTTCTTATAGCGTTATACAAATGATCAGCAGTAATAGTAGTAGTTATTGAAAATACCATGGCTTGGACAAGTCATATCTTTTTATGGAAAGACATCTCTGCTCTTGAGAATCTAGTCTAGGTCCTTCATAGTCTTTCTGCCAAGAGCAATGCATAGTCAAATTTCTAAACTGCTTGTCACTTTATTGATTGTTGATCCAAGTAGGTTAAAGGTACATGTTAAGAAGTTTCTCTTCTTAGAATTTGGAGGCAAATATAAAGGTTTTTAAAAAGAATTCAGGAAAGGCTCTGTTATTATATCAGTACACTTTTGTGCTGCTACTTAGTGTATCATATTTCCCAGATTATAAGTCGCACCTGTATATAAGTCCCTGTGGCACATTTTGACATTTTTGCATGTACATACTAGCATAAGTCACTCCTGTGTATAAGTCGCCAGTACAAAAAATAAAGCACGAGACAACATTGCTGTTTCTTAAAACTGGATTTATTCCGTTTCACTTTCACTTTAAAATAACACTCATTTCACATCAGATTTGCTTTGTATCACTCTTGGGAAAGCCGTTGAAGTCCCCATCTTTGGTGTCACTGTGAAATAGTTCTGCAATTTCAGGTGCCAGTTTATGTTTGTTATTGTCTTCTTCATCTTCATCATCTTCACGGTTATTGGGGCTCTTTAGGCTCTCAGCCTTCACAAAACCTGTTTTGATTATTTTTTCGCTCACACCACCCCTCCCCCCTCCCCCACCATGCTGTCGCAACCCATCCGGTTACTTTTGCAAAAGTGGTGTGGCATATACGGCCAGTAGGCGTGAAACTGTGTTTTCTGTGTTGCAGCCAGTTTTCCCATAGGTGACGCAACACAGCTTTGAATCTTCTGTTGACGAAAATGTCACAGTTGAAGCATTGTTGTCATACTATCAGGTATAATAACCAGGACAGTTCAGAGATTTTATTTTCTTCTTTATGTCTTCAGTGAAAAGGGCTCCCATGCTGTCCATGACAAGTAGCGCTTTCTGTCTCTTGAAAAATCTATCCGGCCGCTTACTAAAGCAGCACTGCAGCCATTTCAGCAGCATGCTCTCATCCATCCATCTTTTCTTATTCACATTAACAACGTTGGTTGGTAGCGTTTCACGTGGCATTGACTAAATCATAGGTGGCAGCATCTTTCCATTTGCACAGCAGGCCAGCACCACTGGAAAGTGTGTCTTTTCGTAACCTGTGGTTCTAATATTTATTGTTCTAATCCCCTTCTGACTGACCGTTCTCCGTAATGGGATGTCGAAGGTTAGGAGAACCTCATCTGTGTTGATTATGAAGTCCGGTGTCACTGTGTATGTGTTGATTTCTTTGTTTATGAATGCCCTGAAATTCCGTACTTTATCCAAGAAATCAGTGGGGAACTGCTGACGCATGGTTGTTCTTTGTTCTTTGTCTAATGCTTAATTTGTTTCTTTTCATGAATTGGTAGCACCACGAATGACTAGCCTTGAATCACTCGATATTCATTTCCATGGTGAGATGAAATACCTTGAATCGCACTGACATGGTGGACAGTCCACAGCACTGGGCCCTCCGCTCTACGATGAACTGAAGCAGATGTGTTTCTAATTCAGGCCACCATGCTTTTTATTTATTATTTATTTATTTATTTATTTATTTACATTCTCTTATATACCGCGCTATTCTGCATCAGTGCGGTTTACATTGAACAAACTGAAATTACATTGAACAGGGCATTATAACTTGGAGATAACTATTTGGAGATAACTAACTTGGAGATAACTATTTGGAGATAACTATTTTTGGCCATGATTTGCCTTCTTGCTGTGTTTCAGCAAGGTTAGTTTTCCCTATCTTCTTCCAGTCTCTAACTAATTTCTCATTTACCCCAAATGTTTGCTCGTCAGCTGTTGCCATGTTCTTCTGCGTAATGAATAACTTTCAATTTGAATTCCGCAGTGTATGAGTTCCACGCCTTTGGTGTCACCATTTTCTGTGGGGTTAAAAATAACATTTGTGTTGTACTGAAATTCGTCTGGTGTGCTATTTTGTATGCTATTTGTGAGTATAGTCCAAGTACGTACTAGTCTGCTGATCAGAGGGTCTGCTTGCAAGTGTTGGGTGTAGAGCAGAAGGCCCAGGGAGAAAGACCACGGTGCAGTTGCGAGTATTTTTATCTGTTCTGAGGGGCATGGTCCACTGTGTAAATTTATTAGATAAGCTGCTCCATTGTAGAGGTCGCGTCATAGGTTTCTGATGTAAAGAAACATGACATAATCTGGGAAATATGGTACATTGGGCATTGTGTGCAGCGCTACTACAAGATGTAAGCTTTGAGCTCTAAGTTTAGCTTAAAAATATATTAATTTAGCTTGATACTGTATATACATCAGCAGAGTAGCTGAAAGAACAGAGTTCCTGTCAGGCTTTTCTACCTGGTTCCTTAGGAAAAATGAATGGTCTAACAGAGGCTGCGTCTGCGATTTCCGGTGTACTGTGACAGCTTGCACTCTGTGTCTCTGTAAAGGTAATAATCTGGTACACAGAACAGAACAGCACTAAACATACAGAGTACTCGTAGTTTGTGACCACATAGCAGAGCACTATTGTTTCCTAACAAAAGTGATTGTGCATGTGTGTTCACCGCCTCTACTGTGTTTACATTGTAACATTATAAAACCCATGACCTACTGGTGATCTTTTTTTATGTTAGAAAGTCCATCTTGTTAGGAGAGCCCAGAAACCTGCAGAAAGGAATGCTGTGTCAGCATGTGCTGAGACAGGCAGTACTAACAGCAGTGGGGGTAGCTATAGGGGTAAGTCCTATGACTAAGACCAAGCATGATTGCTTTAAGAAGGAGAAACTAGCACTTAGCGAAGCAAGAATGGCTGAAATGCAGGTAGAGTGTCCACCTGACTGCCTCTGCTGTTGTTATGGTCCAGGCCCAGGAGGAGGCATACGTACGGAGTGGGGGGTATTAGCAACAAGGCGGCACCAGGGAAGCAGCTGAAGGCAGTGCAACATTCCAACTTTTGTTCTGAGTAGTGTCTACAGCATATCTTTTGGGAACCTCTGATTCAATAGAATCATCACTGGGATTTGAAGATTTGGAGCAAGGGGCTATTGAAAATCTTGTAACTGTAGAAGCCAGTTAGGACCATGATATTTGTTGAGCACCCGCAGGCAGATAGTGTAGCTATAGAGATAATGATCAATACTGCTGTGGCCAAAATCAAATGACTGAGAGAAGTGTAAGAGATATCCCTGACTTCTGAGCTCCTGATCCACTCTCAACCCCAACCCCTGCAGCAGTTACAGTAGCACCCAAATAGCCATAGAATGGATCCTGCAAAAATACAGAGGTGTGGAAGCCATTGGTATTATGAAGAATTGGCATTTTGTAGACAGAAAGCCATCAGTAGAGTAAGGACTGGATCATCTTTCAAAAAGTATCATGTAATATCATTTTGCAAGAACAGCATCCATCAGTGTTGGTTTCAGGGAAGGTTAATCCTAGTCTGGGGTCCCAATCCTTCACCCAAAGTAGCAGCTGCAGCAACAATAGCAACAGGAAAACTACCAAAAAGGATAAGTCAATTAGCCAAACTGATCCTCTAAACCCTTCCCTCAGTGAGGTGGCAAGTCAACAGCTCTCAGCCCCTCACAATCATCAGTGGCAAGCCACCATGGCACTGATGTGTGGTTTTCTGGGCAAGAAGCAAGTAATATTGGAAATGGTGGCACGGTACATCAGCAAAATAATTACCCTAGATGACCAACCCTTGTAGGTGGTAGAAAATCTCAAATTTAAACGGCCACTGTTAGCTCCAACGTACAAGGGCTTTCCAGGACAACTTTTAAAAATGCCTAATCCTTCTATATACTCAGTGTTGCACCTTAACACCAGCACATCTAGCCTGGGTAGGGCAGCAGCCTAGAGCCTGGATAGGGTAGTGCTTAGGGTAGCAGCTTAGAGCCAGAAAGACCAGGGTTCAAATCCCACAGGCACTCCTTGTGGCCTTGGGCAAGCCACTTAACCCTCCATTGCCTCAGGTACAAACTTAGATTGTGAGCCCTTTGGGAAAGGGAAATGCCTACTGTATCTGAATGTACTTACCTTGATCTCCCCCCTGGGAAGGCATGAGCTAAATACTAAACAATAAATGAGGGCAACATCTGGATCAGCCCAAATACCATGCATGCCTGCCTCTCCCTAACCACATGCAGGTTGCAGCTCTAGCAAGGGTGCAACAGCAGGCACAGGTGGGCCATGCTAGACATGCATGTAGCTGACCAGAGCCATACCTCTATGCACATCTTACAGGTGATAAAGATGACGAGCTGGCTAGGCAGCAATATTCCTGTTTTTTTCCATTATAGATAGCAGCAGCAACTGATCTCGACAGTGGGTGATGGATTCTACAGGGGGAACAGAGGCTTTGTGCACTAGCTGCACCTGGCAGTAAGGAATGCCCTTGGGTTGGGAGTAAGGAGAGAATACCTGTCCTGAGGCATCTGATAGAGAAATCATAAAAATGGTGGGACATTTCCTTTATAGTGTGAAGGGTGAGCAGCAGATAGGGAAGAAGCAGGCAGCAGTGGGTCCACCTCTGAACCACCTTATTTAAGATGTGGGCACCAGGTGGCATTCTACCTACTTCTAGATGCAGAGGTCCATGGAACTCGACACCTTCATGAGTTGTCTGTGGAGGTTGACTGTGGTTTGGAGAGTAGGCAATTTCCAAGGTACAGTCAGAAGGTTAAATCCATAGATGATCCTCTGGGCATACTAAAGGGATATTATCCATTTACCTCTAGTGGGATTGATTCACATCCTGTTAAACTCTTTTTTCAAAGTTATTTTCAAACTCCCTTTTGGTACTTACTGACTACTGATTTAGCCTTTGATGGATTTTAACACTCACTTTGGGCATTCTTATATAAGAAGACAAGATGCTGTGGCATCATGGGTCTCTACTGACAGCTTAACACCATCCATGGTCTCGGTCTCAATGAGAAGGACTTGGAACTCCTGACCTAGGTCCATTTCATAGGTGAGTAATGAATTCTAAAATTCAAATAGGTCTGCTACAGATCTCTTCCAAAGTTGCTTTTGACTTGCCTTGAACAGGCATGCTTCATAGTGCCTACGGTGCTCTTGCCACGGTTGGAGCTGCTTTGCTTCTCTCACGTTGCCTGGGATGTTGATGCCAGTGTTGGTGTTGTATTGATCCTCTCGTGGTGCCTTGGCTTTTTTATGTCACTGTTTAGCCTCTTTGCCCCTCTTAAGAACATAAGAAATGCCATACTGGGTCAGACCAAAGGTCCACAAAACCCAGTATTCCTATTCCAACAATGGCCAATCCAGGACCCAAGTACTATGCATCGAGTGGAAAACCATTTTCTCCAATGTGTTTTAAATGCACTATTTTGTAGCTTCATGGTGCAACCTCTAGTCTTTGTACTTTTTGAAAGAGTAAACAATTGATTTGTGTTTACCCATTCCACTTAACACCCTCTTGCTGTGCCGTGGGGCATCCTTGTCAGTGATCAACCATGGCCACTTCACCCCTCTCATTATGCCACTCTGTTGCACTGTTGCTGCCCTGAGATGCTCTTGTATCTCCAGCCAATGCCTGCTTGAAAGTTGCGTGAACATTGGATAAAAAACCCTAATGTTAGATCCAAAAGTAAGAATTGTTTCTTCCACTGAGCCTTTTATACAAACTGCTTAAATAGTTGCTCATAGACGGTATATCAAATAAACTGAAACCTGAAAATGTAATGGAAAGCAAAATAAATGACAGAATGAAATAAATGACTACGTTGGAAAACCAAATGAATGAAATGACAGAAAATAGCAAACAAATTAAAACAAAATTTATTTTTCATGCCTATCCTTACTGTGTATGCTTTTAGCTATGTTTGCTTATAATATACTAAATGAAATTTTATTGCATGCTAGATCATTAGTGTTAACTTGTTGCTTACAAATGAGGGTTTCTGCAGATAGGATATTGATACAGGCTTAGTTGACAGGACTGACTGTACACAGTGACTAACCTTCCATTTCCTCTGGGCCAGGTAACTCTGCAGCAACACCTGGGACTTGAGTCTCAGCCTGAATTTCTTAGCTTTTGCAGGCAAGTCATTTAACCACTTGTGCTTCAGACACTGGGCCGCACTTATCCTGCAGCTGAGGGAACAAAAGGATTAGTAGAAGCTTGCTGACGATCCTCCTCAGAGCCTATTTGTAGATTACAGAAGACAGTGAGCCATTGTCCTGCAGTACCATTTAAGCATTTTTGAAGCTCTGTAAACGGTGTAAATGCCACTTAGGGGAATATTCAGCAGCACTAACATGGTTAGTGCTGTTGATGATCTCCAACGTCATGACACGCCCCAGTGCTAACCATGTAGCATCAGGGCGTGTCGTGAGCTTTCCAGGGCGGAGCAGAGGTGGCATGCATCGCTAAGCGGGCAGCGGTGATATTGTGCTGTTGCCCAGTTAGCGACGTGCGGGTAAAGTTAGGCACAGCAGAAGCTGGCCTGTCTTTACCTGTGGGAGTTAACCGGGCAGCAGCTCAAGATTGCCGCTGCCTGGCTAGTTTCTGTGGTGTCTGCAGCTTTGCAGCGACCCTGGATATTCAATGCTGGGGCCACATATGACCCTGGCGCTGAATATCCATGTTTAATGTTCAATGCTGGCGGCTAGCCACTGTAATTATACTAGCCACTGGCGCTGAATATCGGGCCAAAAATTCAGAAAAGGAAAAGCATAAGACCCTATTTTTAAAAAGAGTGATGAAACCCAATGAGAGTTAGAAGCAGGGGTCCGGGGGGCTGCAACACCCCCCTTAAGTTGTAGTTCACAACCCCTCCTCCCCACTATGAAAATTGTTCTATTTCCTGAACTTTATTGGAAGTAGGACTCATAGGATGTGGACTACCAAAAGGGTTTGTACCAAAAATGCAAAATGTAATGTGATGCGGCAGCAGGAGCAAGGAAAGGAGGAGGTTGCCTGGGAGCAAACCAGTGAGGCAGGTGTCATGCACCCTTATCAGAGTTGCCAAGTTACCCAAATTCAGGAGTGAAATTTTTTACCAGTTCTGGTTTAAAATTTGCATTGCAATGCAGTATCATATTTTAGTCCCTGATTTTACCCACTGGAAGCAGTGCTATAGGTCACATAATGCAACAGGATGAGATTATTGGATTTCCGGAATTGGGTAACTTGGCAATTCTACCTTACTCGTGTGCGCCCTGAGCCAGTGACCCGCTGGCTCACTTCTTAAGCCCGTCCTGTTTATTATATATGATCCAATGCAAAAAACCCTCATTTGGTTTGCAGCTTGTCATTCTGTGAGGGCTTGTGTACAGGGTCTCCCAAGATAGATAGGTCTCAGCTAGGTGCCAGACAAAGACAAACCACCCATCTGGGCAGTGGCAGAATGGGACGATGTTGGCGGCGGAGGACCACATTTCTGTGACAACGGCAACACCACTAGAATTACCTGTGCAGAAGAAAGGCCTGGCAATCTTCTTACGTATCTTGCCACGAAAGCCCATTGGATAGTCACGACAAAACTAATTGCACTATAGTGCTGTAAGATGAGACACCCAGTTCGGAAGGCACTCGACTGGCTACTGGGGAGCAGGGGCGGCCCAAGGGGTGTGCAGGGCCATGTGCGGAGACTCGGTGTGGGGCCTCATTTGAATAAATATTTGCATAATGTTACCATACACTAACTTTTAGTAAACATGCCTCTTAATGAGTGTATGGATAAAGAAAGACTAAAAGATTTCTACATTACTATAATCCAGTGCCAACCACCAGGAACATTAGGAACTACTACAAACACTGCCCATTTAGAACCCATAGCAAACCCGCCATATCCTAACAGCACTACCAGGACTCACAAAGCACCATACTCTACCTATCAAAAAGGCAACACTGCAAATATTAAACCAATACATTTCAGAGAATAACAATACATGACCTACTGGGGAAAGAGAACAAGTGGCAATGTCAAATAGGAATTACATAAACAGAATACCTCAGCTCAGTTACACATGCAGAACATAGACCATCACCAAACAAGGAATCACAATTTAGAAACAGGAAGACAATAATTAAACTGGGAACCCCAAAAGCCAAACTTGGAATGTACAACAACACTGTAGAAATAAAACTATAGATTAATTTCCTTTTGTACTAAACAAAGCGCAGACGTTAATGATGCACATTTCCCAGAGCTGACATATTCCAGTTAATAAATTCAAAATAAAGAGAGATTTTTCTACCTTTTGTGCATTTTTTTCAGTTGCAATTGCTCCATCCACTTTCTTCTGGTTTCTTCGTGTCTTCTGCTAACTCTCCATCGTCTGCTGTCCATTTGTCCTTTCTTCTCTCTTCTAGTTTTTTTTCCATTCTCTCTCTACATCTGCTTTAACATACTAATCTTTCTCCTTTTGCTCTTTCCTCATTCCTATTTCATCCACCCAAATTTTATCCCTCCATCCTCAATCCTCAATCCCCACTTACTCTCCCAATACCCAATTGTAGATTTTTCTTCCCTCCCACACAAAATATTTTCCTCTCTCCATTTCACTCTCCCTGCTCTATCCCATTCTAATTCTCCCCCAACATCAGCTCCCTTCTAGTTCCAGTCCCACCCAGCATCCGCTCCCTTCTAGTCCCCGCATCAGCCCATTTCCAGTCCTAGCCCCCCATCAGCCCATTTCCAATCCAATCCTATCCTAGCCACACCATCAGACCATTTCCAGTCCTAGCTCCCCATCCATTGCCAGTCCTATCCGAGTCCCCCTGATGGTGGGGCTAGGAAAGGACTAGAAATGGGCTGATGGGGAGCTGGGATTGGAAATGAGCTGATGGGGGGACACAGGGTCTAACACAAGCTACAGCACCCTCGCAATGTTCTCTTTAATCTGCGCCGGGTCCTCCGCTGGCATTCCTGCCGGTGAGGGGAAGGGCAGAGCATCGATCGCTCTGCACCTTCCCCCGCCAGCAGGAATGTTGGCAGCGGACCCAGCGCAGGTTAGCGGGAACATTGCACATGACTTCAACCAATGGATTGCACAAAAATCAAATTGACAACATCTGTGGAAGTCAACGATGTAAAAACTCTGTAACATCAACAAAGACAAAACCTGGAGCTGACTGTGGTACAGAACACCAATTACTAGTATGCAAACTCGAGCTAACATTGAAAAGAGCAAGCCAGTCATGAATGTAGCAAAATATGACCTTGAGAACATATCACAGGAATTTAAAGATTGTCTGCAAAATCGATTTGCTGCTTTAGATACAAATGACAAAGCTCCAGATGAGTTATGGGATGACACCAATAAGGCTGTGTTGGAAGAAAGTGAGAAGTCTCTATGAAAGGTGAAAAAGCAAAAATAGCTAAAATGGATAACTGAAGAAACTCTGAAAATTGCCCAGAAATGCAGAGAAGCTAAAGACAGAGAAGAAAGAGAGGCATTTGCAGAACTCAACAGAAATTTCAAATGTCCAGCAAATCAAGACAAGGAGAAGTACTACAATGATGCATGCATGGAAATAGAATCAGAAACTATTAGAGGAAGAGCTTTCTTAAAGCTACGAGAATTAAAGAAAAAATACCAGCTTCGAATTTGAATGTTACAAGATGCTCTAGGATCCATGTTGAATGATGCTGAGAAGATCAAGAAAAGGTGGAAAGAATATACAGAGTTCTTATACCGTAAATATCAAGTGGACCAACCTGTACCTTATGATCAGGAATCATTGGTGATGAAAGAAGAAGTTGAAGCAGCATTGAAAGTCTTATCAAAGAACAAAGCACTGGGCATTGATGGCATTCCCATTGACATATTACACCAATCAAATGCAGCTGTTACCATACTTGCAAGGGTCTGCCAGGAAATTTTGGAAGACATCATGGCCAATTTACTGGAAAAGATCTGTGTTTATACCAGTACTAAAGAAAGGTGATTCAAATGACTGTGGAAATTATCGCACAATCACTCTGATCCCACATGCCAGTAAGATTCTACTGAAGATTATTTAGCAGACTACAACCATACCTGAAATAAAAAGTGCCTGCAGTGCAAGCACATGTGAGGAATTAGAGACGGTATCGCAGATGTGTGATGGATCTTTGAAAAGAAAAAAAAAGAGTACCAAAAAGATTTCTATATGTGTTCTATCGACTACTGCAAGGCTTTTAATTGTGTAAACCATGAGAAACTCTGGGCTACATTAAGAAGCATGGGTATACCAGAACACCTGATCATACTCTTGCACAACCTTTACATTGATCAAGAAGCAACAGCTCGAACAGAACAAGAAGAAACAGAATGGTTTAAAATGGGCAAAATTGTATGACAAGGCTGCATTCTTTCCCCCTAACTCTTTAATTTTATATGCAGAACAAATCATCAGAGAAACAGGATTGTATGAAGACAACCGAGGTTTGAAGATTGGTGGAAAACTCATCAGCAACCTTTGCTATGCTGATGATAGCACATTACTGGCTGAAAGTGAAGACAATCTGAAACATTTGCTTCTCAAAATCAAGAAATATAATCTTAAAATGGGCCTGCACTTTAATCTAAAGAAGACAAAGATCAAAGATCCTGACTACTGGCAAAATCAGTAGGTTCATCGTTGATGGAGAAGAAATTGAACATACAAGTAGGTTAAACTTGTCAACTATCGATGAAGAAACAATAAGCAGTCAAGAAATCTGATGACGCATTGTTCTTGGCAGAATGGCTATGAAGGACCTAGACAAGATTCTCAAGAGCAGAGATGTCTCTCTCCATACAAAGATTCGACTTGTTCAAGCCATAGTATTTTCAATAACGTCATATGGATGCAAAAGTTGGACAGTGAAAAAGATAGAAAGAAAATGATGAAATTAGACATACCTGCTAATTGTTGTTCCTTGAGGAACTCCAGTCCAGTCCCGCACTTCTGGGTTGTGCACTTCTTCCAGCAGCTTGGAAACTGAGCATGTCATCTTTTGATGATGCCAGTACTAATACCGTGGGGTCCGCCCACCATATCCATTAACCTATTGACAAAGCAGACTCAAAGGCGCAACAAATAAGCAGTTGGCCTGAATAAACATACTAATCTAACAGAAGTTTCTTACATTTCTAAAATCGAACACCTTTCTCCTCGATTCAGAGAAGAGATTCCTGAGAAGGCATACCTGAGGCTTATCTGAGGCCCCACTTGGACCCGACTGGCAACACTGAACATGAGACAGACCATCACTTTGGTTCCCCTCAATCTCCCCCCCCCCCCGCCAATATCCAGCCTATGGATCCTCCCCAAGTGTCGTCTTGATCATGGAGAGAACCGCTTCCAGCTTCTAACATCGTCAACTGGTATCCAGGGTGGGATTCAGGACTGGACTGGAGTTCCTCAAGGAACAACAATTAGCAGGTAAGTCTAATTTCGTCTTCCTTATCTCTCCAATCTAGTCCTGCACCTCTGGGATGTAGCAGAGCAGTAAGACTACTGGGAGGGACCTGCCAGACCGGCCTGAAGCACCACCAGGCCAAAATGGGCATCCCCCAAGTATTGCCTGTCTGGATGTCCAGGCAACAGTGTTTCACAAAGTTATGAAGCAAAGACCAGGTTGCCATCTTGCAAATCTCCACAGGTGGCACCAGACTGTACTCCACCCTCGAGGCCACTTGAGCCCTCGTGGAATGAGCACGCAACCCCCTCGCCACCTGCTGACCCCCTCAAGAGATATGCCAATGCGATCACCTCTCTGATCCATCTAGAAATTGATGCCTTGGCTCCAGCCTCCCCCTTGTGTGGCCCTCCAAACAACACAAACAGGTGATCCGATTTGTGGAAGGATGCCGTCCTCCTCAAATATCGTTTTAGCACCTGCCGAACGTCCAGATGCCACCGACGGAGGACTAAGGGTGGCCAAACTCTTTGAGTTACCGAAGACCGACAGGGATACCATCTGATTCAAATGAAAGGCTGACACCACTTTTGGCAAGAAGGAAGACACCAGATGCAAAACCACCTTCTCGAGAGAAAAGGCTCCCTGCAAGACAAGGTCTGAAGTTCCGAGATCCTGCGTGCAGAGCATATAGCCACCAGAAAAACAGCCTTGAGTGTCAAATCTTTTACCGAGGTGCGACTCAATGGCTCAAAGGGTTCCTCGCACGGTGGGACCAGACTGTTGCGGCGGCTGCAACTGCACCGCCACCCTCAGGAAATGCATGATGTCTGGGTGCGACCCCAATGCAATCCCTTGGACTTTACCAGGATCGCAGGAAAGTGCTGCTAGCTGCACCCTCAAAGAACTAGCTGCCAGGCCCTTATCGAAACCAGCCTGCAAAAATGCCAAGATCTCCAGCAAAGAGGCTGCACTAGGCCGAACCTGCCAGTCTGCACATCATGACTCAAAAATGTGCCAAACCCTAATATAGGCCAAAGAGGTAGAGCTCCTTCTTGCCTTTAGCAAAGTCATGATCACAGGGGCAGAGTACCCTTTCTTCTTCAACAGAGCCCTCTAAACAGCCAGGCTGTAAGCGAGAATCAATTTACCTGAGGCATGGAGTCAGTGCAGAGGGTGGCTACTAAAATGATTAGTGGTCTTCATTATAAAGCATATGAGGACAGACTGAAGGATCTTAATATGTACACCTTAGAGGAAAGGTGGGATAGAGGTGATATGATTGAGATGTCTAAATACCTCCGTGGCATAAATGTTCAGGGAGAGAGCCTCTTTCAATTGAAAGCAAGTTCTGCTACAAGGGGACATGGGATGAGGGTGAAGGCAGGGCCGGCCCGTCCATTGAGCAAGAATGTTTTTTGCACAGGGCCCTGCGTTTCAGGGGGCCCCACGCAAAGAACATTCTGCTTTTTTTTAAATTTCATTAAAAAAAAAAAAGCTGGCTCTGGCTGCTGCCGCTGCTGCTACCACCGCGGCAGCGGCAGAATGGAGTGTCCCGCGGGGCCTCCTCTGCTCGTTGAGCCCCTCTGCAAAGGCTTTCAGATTCGCGAAGGGAGAGTGTCTCCCTCGCGTCTCTGTTAAGCCGGCAGGGGCTAATGGGAAATTTCCCATCTGCCCCTTTAGACGCGAGGGGCTGATGGGAAATTTCCCATTAGCCCCTGCAGGCTTAACAGAGACGCGAGGGAGATACTCTCCCTTCGCGAATCTGAAAGCCTTTGCAGAGGGGCTCAACGAGCAGAGGAGGCCCCGCGGGACACTCCATTCTGCCGTTGCCGCGGTGGTAGCGGCAACAGCAGCAGCCAGAGCCAGTTTTTTTTTTTAAATTTTGCCATAAGCCGGTGTGTGTGTGGGGTGGGGGGTTAGGACTGGCAATGGGCTGGGGGCTGTCTGGAAATGGGGCTATGGGGGGTTAGGACTGGTAATGTGCTATGGGGGGGTTAGGACTGATAATGGGCTATGGGGGGGATCTAGGACAGGAAATGCGCTGAGGGGGAGGGGTTAGGACTGGTAATGGGCTATGGGCTGTGGGCTGTTGGTGGAGGGGGGTTCGGACTTGTCATGGGCTATAGGGAGGGTGAAAAGACTGGTAATGTGATGTGGTCTGATGGGGGCTGTCTGGAGGTGGGGTGAGGGGCTATGGGGGGGTTAGGACTGGTAATGGGCTATGGGGGGGTTAAGACTGGTAATGGGCTGTGGGCTGATGGGGGCTGTCTGGAAATGAGGTGATGGGGGGTTAGGACTGATAATGGGCTATGGGGGGCGATGGGGAGGGGTTAGGACTTGAGGTGGGCTGATGGGGTTAGGACTGGTAATGGGCTGTGGGCTGATGCGGGGTTAGGACTGACAATGGGCTATGGGGGGCTGACTGGAAATGGGCTGATGGGGTTAAGACTGGAAGTGGGCTGATGGGGGGTTAGGACTGGTAATGGGTTATAGGGGGGCTTAAACTGAAAATGGGGTGATGGGGGTTAGGACTGGAAGTGGGTTGATGGGGGGCTAGGACTGGTAATGGGTTGGGGGGTTGCTATGACTGGAAATGGGCTGAGTGGAAGGGGAGGCTTGAACTGCAAATAGCTGATGGGGAGGGAGCTTGAAATGGAATTGGGCTGTGAGGGAAGGGAGCTAGGACTGAAAATGGGCTGATGGAGCAGCTAGGATAGGACTGGAAATGGGCTGTTGGGGGGAGCTAAGATTGGAAATGGGCTGTGGTGGGGGCTTGAATTGAAATGGACTCATGGAGGGGCTAGAACTGGAAGTAGGCTCATGGGGGGCTTGGACTGGAATTGGGCTGAGCGGAGGGGAGCTAGGATTTGACATGGGCTGATGGTGGGGCTAGGAAATGACTAGAAATGGGCTGATGGGGGCTAGGATTGGAAATGAGCTGATGAAGGGACTCAGACTGAAAATGGATGGGGGAGCTAGGACTGGAAATGGGTTGATGGGGGGCTAGGACTGGAAATGGGCTGATGCAGGGACTAGAAGGGAATGGATGCTGGGTGAGACTGGAACTAGAAGGGAGCTGATGTTGGGGGAGGATTAGAATGGGATGGGGCTGGGAGAGTAAAATGGAGAGGGGAAAAATATTTTGTGTGGGAGGGATGAAAAATCTACAATTGGCCGGGTATTGGGAGAGTAAGTGGGGATTGAGGATGGAGGGGTAAAATTTGTGTGGATGAAATAGGAATGAGGAAAGAGCAAAAGGAGAAAGATTAGTATGTTAAAGCAGATGTAGAGAGAGAGAATGGGAAAAAAAAACAAGAAGAGAGAAGAAAGAACAAATGGACAGCAGACGATGGACAGTTAGCAGAAAACATGAAGAAACCAGAAGAAAGTGGCTGGAGCAATTGCAACTGAAAAAAATGCACAAAAGGTAGAAAGATATCTCTTTATTTTGAATTTATTAACTGGAATATGAAAGCTCTGGGAAATGTGCATCATTAACGTCTGCGCTTTGTTTGGTACAAGAGGAAATTAATTTATAGTTTTATTTCTACGGTGTTGTTGTACATTCCAAGTTTGGCTTTTGGGGTTCCCAGTTTAATTATTGCCTTCCTGTTTCTAAATTGTGATTCCTTGTTTGGTGATGGTCTATGTTCTGCATGTGTAACTGAGCTGAGGTATTCTATTTATGTAATTCCTATTTGACATTGCCACTTGTTCTCTTTCCCCAGTATTCTCTGAAATGTATTGGTTTAATATTTGCAGTGTTGCCTTTTGATAGGTAGGGCATGGTGCTTTGTGAGTCCTGGTAATGCTGTCAGGATACGGCGGGTTTGCTATGGGTTCTAAATGGGCAGCGTTTGTAGTAGTTCCTAATGTGCCTGGCGGTTGGCACTGTATTATAGTAATGTAGAAATCTTTTAGTCTTTCTTTATCCATACACTCATTAAGAGACATGTTAGTTATGGTAACATTATGCAAATATTTATGCAAATAAGGCCACTTATGCAAATGAGGCCCCGCACCGAATCTCCGCACATGGCCCCGCACCCCCCTTGGGCCGCCCCTGGGTGAAGGGAGATAGATTCAGGAGTGATATGCAGAAATATTTATTTACGGAAAGAGTAGTGGATCCGTGGAATAGTCTCCCAGTGGAGGTGGTAGAGATGAGGACAGTAACTGAATTCAAAAAAGCATGGGACAAACACAGAGGATCTCTAAAGGTAAAAAGGGGACTGTTGTAGTTGTTATGGAAGGACAGACTAGATAGGCCATGTGGTCTTTTTCTGTCATCATATTTCTATGTTTCTATGAGCACCTGCCCCTGCGTCAAGAGATCATCCCATTCTGGGAGGTGCCGGGGTGATCCATCAGTATCCTCACAAGGTCCGCATACCACAAGTGTCGGGGCCAGTCCAGAGCGATCAGTACTACCATTCCCCGATGGGCCTCGATCCTCTGTATGACCTAGCCTATCAATACTCACGGTGGGAACACATACAGCAGCCCTCCCACGGGCCACTGTTGCACTAGGGCATAGAGGCCCTCAGACATCTGCTCCTTTCTTCTGCTGAAGAAGCGGCTCTCCTCGGCCAACTCGAATGTAGCCATCAGATCCATGACTGGTGTGCCCCACTGTTGTACCACCTGATCAAAGATGTCTTGGTTGAGGCTCCACTCTCCAGAATCCACATGTACTTGACTCAGATCGCTGTGACATTGTCCACGCCCGCTAAATGCGCTGCCGATTAATGCTTGGAGATGGTCTTCTGCCCAGTATAACAGCGCTTCCACTTCCGCCTCCAAGACTGCACTACCTGTGCCACCCTGCTGATTGATGTATGCTACTGTAGTTGAGTTGTCGGATAGGACTCGCACTGCCTTTCCATGCAACCAGAACTCGAATGCCTGGAGAGCCAAAGTTACCGCCCGCATCTCCAACCTGTTGATTGACCAACTGGACTCCTGTGTAATCTGAGCTTTGCAGTGGGCTCCCCAAACGTACAGGCTGGCATCTGTCATAAGTGGTATCCATGACGGTGTCTCTAGTCAAGTGGCATGCCCTTCTCCAGATTCCCCGGACATAGCCACCACCGAAGTGCCCTCCTGGCCTCCCAAGGACCGGGGAGCTTGAGAGACAGCAGCTAGGACTGGTGTGACCAGCACCGAAGCAGAGCCCTCTGAAGGGGGTGCATTTGAGCCCTTGCCCACGGGACCAACTTGAGCGTGGCCGCCATGGTCCCCAGGACCTGCAAATAGTGCCATTCCCAAGAACTGCTGCACCAGCCTTCGAAGCCCTAGAGCGCGCTGCTCTGGGAGAAAAACTCTTCCCACCCGGGTATCGAAGCGCGCCCCCAAGTATTCAAGCTCCTCTGACAGATCCAAATTGCTCTTGGCCATATTGACCACCCAACCAAGACGCTGAAGAAACTATACTACTCTCGCTGTCACCCGCTGACTTTTGTCTCAGGATTTTGTCCAAATCAGCCAGTTGTCCAGGTAAGGATGAACCAACACGCCTTCTTTGTGCAACGCCACTGCTACCACCATCATGACCTTTGTGAATGTCCGCAGTGCTGTAGCCAGACCAACGGGTAGTGCTTGAAACGGGAAATGACCCCTCGGCATCACAAAAACGGAGAAACCTCTGATTTTCTGCCCATATGAGAATGTGCAAGTATGCTTCCATCAAATTGAGCAACGTCAGAAACTCTCCTCTCCTGACCGCCACTATGATGGACCGCAATGTCTCCATGCGAAAGTGTGGCACCTGTAAGCAGTGGTTCACATGCTTGAGGTCGAGAATCGGATGAAAGGTTCCTTCTTTTTTTGGCACCACAAAATAAATGGAGTATCGACCGCAACCGCACTGGTCTGGTGGCACTGGCACCACCGGACAGCTGTAACAGCTGCATCAAGGTGTCTTTGACCACTAATACCTTGCACTGTGCCTTGCAGGGAGACATAATGAAGGCATCCTCCAGAGGCCATGCCAGCTTGAGGGCATAGCCCTCACGAATGACCTCCAACACCCACTGGTTGGACATGATCTGGACTCAGGCGTAGTAAAAATCCCACAGCCGACTGCCTACGGGCTGCATCACCACCTGGGCCCCCCTCACTTCATTGGGACTTCTTGGGCCCCAAGGCTGAGATGGAGGAAAACCCCCCACCCTGCCCCTTGAAACCCCTGGCCCTTTGAGGGAAAACACCCCCTCTGAAAAGGGTAAATCGTGAGGAATGAAATCTCCTGAAATCCCACGGTTGGCCTCTGGAAGATGGAGATGGATAGCTCTGCTTCTGCTTATCCTCCGGCAGCCTACCGCCCTTGGAATCTCCCAAGTCCTTGACCAACTTGTCCAGGTCTTCACCAAATAGTAGCTTGCCCCTAAAGGGCAATTTGCTTACACAGGACTTGTAGAAAGCATCCACAGCTCAGTTCCTCAGCCACAAATAGCGGCGCACCGCCACCACCGAAGCCATACTTTTCGAGAGGCTTCTGATGAGATCGTAATGAATATCTGCCAGATAGGCTGCCCCCAACTCTAATTTGGCTGCTTCTCCTGGCTGGACTGCCTCCTGCTGCTCCGCCCTCTGTGACCAGCAAAAGGCAGGCCCTTGCTACCCATGTACTGCAAATGGATGCCTGTAGCGAAAGAGCACTAACATCAAAGACCTGCTTCAGCAGGGTATCCAATTTCCTATCCTGGACATCCTTAAGCACTGCACTACCTTCTACCGGGATAGTCATTTTCTTAGTGACTTTCAACTCCTCCTGGCGAAAGACTCTCACAATCTGTGCCTGGTCCTCCTGTTCTGGAATCACCCCCTCCTCAAACTCCTCGTCCCCATCCAGCTCTGTCTCAAGATCATCCTCCACCAGGAGCTCAGACAATGGCGACTGTTTCAAAACATCCTTCCCTAGCATTGGTTTCTTGGCCGGGGTGGCCTTGGATTACCCCTCACGTAGGTCCACCCCTATTTTGGCATAGCAACTTGGCATCGAGGGGCCCCCTACTGTCCCCTGTTGCCGCAAACAGAATGCCTCATGGAGGAGCAGCACAAACTGCAGGGAGAAAAACGCAAGGGGCCCCACTTCACCCTCTGCTTGGGAAGAGGAGGGTCCTGGAGTAGCTGGGGGAGCTGAAAGACCCTGCCGAGGTATCGGGGCGTTATCACCCCCTGCTCTTCCCAAGCTGGAGCGGGGGTACCATCCTGCCCATTTGCTCCTGCAGGGTCTGTTCCATTGTGGCTGCCTCCTGCGTACACCCAAGGCAAATACCAATCTCTGAGACCACCCCCTGTTGGGTACCATAGACCAGACAGTGCGGTCTAGCAGGCATAACTTTAAATTAATTAACCTTAATGCACCACCTTCACTGGCCTCCCATCGACCTGAAGACCCCATTGGAGAATAGTAGCCTGCCTGCCGAAAGCAAAAGAGCCCCCAGGTATCTATGCTTCCTGGACCATTCCCGCTTTGCTATCTCTTTCTTCAAACTTTTTTTTTTGAGAAGAAGAAAGGCACCGATTCAAAAAGAGAGAATACCCTTGATTTAAAACCCCTACATTCCCCTTCCCATGGAGGAACAAATTAGGGAGTCTCAAATGGCACCATACGAGCGGGAAAAGAAGCAGAATATTCCCCCTGCATGCCTCTCACTTTCCGTGCTGCGCCAGATGGTCTGCCACACGGTCAGGCCTCCAGCGCACAGGCCGCTGCTGCAGTTCCTATCCACCACACTTTCAGAACAGCAACCCCTGCACTGGCCATCCTAAAAAACCCAAGTCAGACTCTTACCGTCGTGCTTTCTGCATTGTTTGCCCTTTCCAGTGCTCAGCCCCACTTGTTCATGGCTTCAGCACTGCGGGCCTTGGGGACTGTACCTCTGCGACCGGCCTGCCTCCTGCTCTCGTGCCGCCGATCTCTGGCGGCTCCTCCCCTGAAGGTAGGTTTGGAAGCTGCC
Organism: Ichthyophis bannanicus; assembly: GCA_033557465.1. Classification (NCBI taxonomy): domain Eukaryota; kingdom Metazoa; phylum Chordata; class Amphibia; order Gymnophiona; family Ichthyophiidae; genus Ichthyophis; species Ichthyophis bannanicus. Next base: position 159,086,165 of record CM066034.1, read on the forward strand.
AAATTCCCCGACTATCTCTCTCTGCCTCCCCAATGCCCCATCAGTGCTGGGGGAGGGAGATCTCTCCTCTTAAATAGACCAGGAAAGTTTCTTCCCCCTTACTGCCTGTTTCTAGTTGTTTGTTTGTTTGTTTTTTGAAGTAAAAGAAACCTCAAAGTGCTCTTCATCACAAGAAAGGCAAAGCCAAAGGAAAGCAGATAATAAACAACCTAACATATGCTAGATACTCTTTAGTTGTTTCTCTAGTGAGTCCAGCACCCTGGCTCACTATCTCCTCCAGCTGCTTGGAGACTGAGTGTACTGGATATGGTGAGCGGACCCCACAATATTAGTATTGGTGTCATCAAAGGATGACATGCTCAGTCTCCAAGCTTGCTAGAAGAGGTGCACAACCCAGAGGTGCAGGACTGGACTGGACTGGAGAGAATAAGGAACAATGCCTTTGAATTATGGTGCTGTCGACAAATACTGTGTATACCATGGACTGCCCGAAGAACAAACCAGTCATTACTAGAGGAGATCAAACCTAAGCTTTCCTTAGAAGCTCAGATGATAAGTCTTCGACTTTCATACTTTGGACACATAAGGCGAAGAGAGAGATTGTTAGAGAAAGACATCATGCTTGGCAAGGTAGAAGATCAATGCAAAAGAGGAAGGCCAGCAATGATGGATTGATACAATAACAGCAGCCTGCCTGCTGCCTGCCTGACTGAGGACAGAACACAGTTTAGGACAACTATCCAGAGGGTCGCCATGAGTCGACACTGAGTTGACTACACTTAACAACAAAATGCAAAAAAAAAAAAAAATTGACGTAGGGTGCTACATCAGAGAAAGAAGCCAAAATTGGAAGAAACATATCAATCTTCATAGGCACAGCATAAACTATTACAGAAAAAAAACCAAAATAACAGCTCAGTAGGTAAACATTTCTCAAAAGAGGATCACTCTTTTGAGAAATGAGACTTCAAGAGCACGCAGGAATGGAAAACATTTCATATTAGAATGATCAAACAGTTTGAAACTGACACAGAAGGACAATAGAGACATGAGGGCCAATATTCAAACACTACGCTGGTGAGCCATGGCTCTTAAACGTCAGCAGGATATTCAGCGGCAATATTCGGATAGGAGATGCCGCTGAATGTCGGGGCTGAGTGGCGCTATCCATATAAGTACCAACAGTTATTTGGTTAGCAGATTTTCAGTCGGCACGTATCTGGATTTCAACTTAGGCCAGCTTTTCATGCGGCCTAAATCACCCAGATAGGAGCCGACTGAAAATCCGCTAACCAGATAAGTGCTGGCCCTTATCTGCATAGTGCCGATACTGCCTTCATGCCACCCCTGCACTAACCAGATAGTGTTGGGGTGATTTGTAGGGATATTCAGGGGCACTATCTGGATAGTGTTGTTGAATATGCAGTCAGCACCTTAGCCGGCCACACTCCCCTTTATCAGATTTAGGACCTTTGAATTATAAAGTGTCACTGTCTCATCACCTCTCTCTATCCCCCCCCCCCCCATCATCCCCTTTCATTTAGCTGTAATGACATATGCAGAGAGCCAAAGACTTAGATGGATGTAAGTGCACTGCTTCTTCAATGACCTAATTAAGAGAGGATAACTCTCAAAAGGTTATCAAAAATAAATTAGGTTAGTCTAATAAGTAGGTATCACCTACAACTTGTTTGTTGAACCTTATTGCCAGAAATCCAAGTGACAACTACAAATCCCTTCTCTTGTTTTGCAAATTCTGTTGCTTCCTTCCCAGCTGTGATGGTGGGTTCTCACTCATTGCTTCTGTTCCTCAGAATGCATGTTCAAGTAAAGAATGAAAACTGACTCTGGATGTTTACCTTCATGTATCAATAGTTTTTGCATATTTGGTCTGTAGATGCTGCTAATAGGGCCGGCACAAGGAGATGAGGTGCCCTAGGCAAACCTTCTCCCTTGCACCTCACCTCACCTCAGCTCTTGCTCCTGCCCCCTCCCTGACCCCCAGTCCCACCGCTGCCACCCCTCTCCAGGACCTCCAGCAGCGGCAATGGTTACAAACAGCCCAACAGTGCTTACCTTCAACCTCTGGTGCTGTGAGGCTGTTCGACTCCTGCCCCCACCCCCACCCAGGCCCAATGCTGACTTCTGGTTTGCAAACAGGAAGCCGGTGATGGGCCTCGGTGGGGTGGAACAGGAACAGCCTCGCAGCACCGGGTCTTCAAGATAAGCGCTGTGGGGCTGTTTGTAAGGTTCCAGGGAGGGGTGGCAGCGGTGGGAATGGGATGCCACCAGACTATTGGTGCTCTAGGCAGCCGCCTACTTCACCTAATGGTCACATCAGCCCTGGCTGTTAAATAGGCCTGAAGGTCTAAAATATAGTAGAAGCTCTGTATGTATGAGAATATTTCTATTAGGCCCATTCCTCCTTTAGCATATATCGAGTACTACATCAGCATGGAGAAGTTCTCATTCATACATCTTATTTTTCACGATCTTTAAGAACCCAGTCTACAAATTCAAAACTGCATGCGAAGACAGAAATTGCAAGCAGATTAATGGCTCCTTCCTGTTCACGTTTCATTATGCCACAGTTATCAGTTTTGCTCAATTTTCCTCTAAGGAAGTTTGTCTTGGCATGTTTGTCCAAGCCAAAGGTCATCCTGCTATCATCTGAAATGCTTTTTACTTCACAGAATTGTTCTATTAAGTGTGGATCACTGGAACTATAGAGCTTCAAGTAATCTACAAGCAGAAGGTGTGATGTTACCTGTGCATCATTGGCAGGGCTTTTTTGAGGGGGTACGCGGTGGTACACAGTACCCGGCACCTTTTTCGTATCCTGCTAAAATGGATCCATTGTCATCATGTATGAATGAAAGAGCTCTGCACGAGTACTGGCGCCTATTTTTTCTAGGAAAATTCAGAAATCATTAGCATCTTTGGGATTAAGGCTAAGTCCTTTTCCTGAACTATGAAGTAGTTTGAGTGATATAGCAGCCTATTCCCAACAATGAAAGGTGGTTCCATGAGTCACAGTGTTTACACAGATGGAGAAGATGTCATTCTAAGTGCTGGAGACACAGCAAGAGTCTACAACTCTCAAGGATCTGGGAAGCTGGGTGGCAGTCATGCTCAATGCTTTCAGGTTACCAGTGTTCACTTCCACACTGAAGAGAAAGGTTGGAAGATATTTTCAAGGAGGGACTTATGTGGCTGGAGTGGTCTGGAATGCATTTTTCCCAAGTCACTAGGATCAAGTGCTTTGTCTGGAGTCAAGGGACACCAACCAGGCATTTGATAATTATTTCTGTAGGATAAGAGGATCCAAGAGGTTTCAAGAGTTCAAGAGGAGCAGAGGCCTGAAAGGGAAGGCCAGAGGAGTCCTAGCAATCCTGCAGTTTACTCATAAAGCTCAAAAAGTGATTTGGCGTGGCTTTAATATTTTTCTCTTGAACTATGAAGACTGGAATGTGTAAAGCTATACACTGTTTCTTGTATGTATTTGATTTGCTGTGATGTTTTGTTGATTTTTTTTTCTGGTTTGCAACAAATGTTTAGTATGCAAAGTCTTTCTATGAGAAACTGAGTGAGTGATCCCCCTTATAGCAAGTTCCACGCTCTACAACAATTTTCCAGTACTCAGTTGCCTCTGAAGGTATTGCTTTGGATTTTGTCAGAAGTATTCTTTATCTTTATTAAAACACTTGATAGACCGCCCAGGCCGAAGCATCAGGGCGGTGTACAATAACAAAATGAGAGCCGCTGGAAATGAAGAAAGAAAGGAACGCCAAAAATAATAGGACAGAGAGAGACAGTAAAACAGGTAGAGAACAGAGAGGGCCCAAGGAAGGGCAAGGGGAGAGGGAGGGGGAGAGGGGGAAGGAACACGGGAAAATCAAGGGGGATGGAGGGCACGACTAGGGGATGAGGCACCATCAGCGGGGGGGGGGGGGGGAGATCGAAAGCTTGGCAGAAAAGGTGTGTCTTGAGGAGGGCCTTGAAACGGGTGTAGGACAGTTCGGTGCGGAGCGGGAGGGGAAGAGAGTTCCAGAGGGTGGGACCTAAGAAAAAGAAGGCGGAATGACGGGTGGATTCGAGGTGGGCTTGTGTAGGTGGGGGAAGGAAGAGGCGATTGCCGTGAGATGAATGAAGGAGGCGGGGAGAGGGCTGAAGATGAATAATGTCGGCTAAATACTGGGGGGTATCAGAGTGAAGAGCCCTATGGGCGAGGATGAGTAGTTTGAAGATAAACCGGAATTTAACTGGGAGCCAGTGTAAGGAGAGGAGACACGGGGACACATGCGAACGAATAGAGGACGAGGTAATAAGACGGGCAGCAGCATTCTGAACAAGTTGGAGACAACGGAGTTGAAAAGATGGAAGGCCGGCATAGATGACGTTACAATAGTCTAGACGAGAGATAACCAAAGACAGAACGAGAGTAATGACAGAGGACGGGGGAAGAAAGGAACGAACGGCCTTGACACGACGTAGGTGGAAGAAGGAAGAACGAATAACAGAGGAGATGTGTTCGTGAAAGGAGAGGGATGGGTCTAGGGTAACGCCCAGGTAACAGAGGGTGGGTACCAAAGGGATGGAATGAGAGCCCATGACAGGCAGCAACGTGGGGGGTGGAAGGCTAAAGGTGATCCAAAGTGCGGAGGATTTTGCGGGATTGGCGTGGAGAAAGTTGGATTCAAACCAAGAGGCGATAAAAGACAGGCAAAGATTGAGCGGACCAAGGTCAGGGGAAGAGGGAGAGGTGTGATGGACCAGAAGGATGTCGTCAGTGTATATGTAGAAGGAGAGAGCAGATTGTTGAATTAGCAGGGCTAAAGGAGCAAGAAAAGCATTGAAAAGTAGGGGAGCGAGAATGGAGCCCTGGGGGACGCCACAGGTAGAGGGGGAAGGGGGAGAGGCTGAGGAACCAGAGTGGACTGAGAAAGTATGGCTAGATAGAAAGGAGTGGAACCACCGGAGGACAGTGCCGTGAATACCAAAGTCAGACAAACGAGACAGAAGAGTGCGGTGATCGACTACATCGAACGCAGAGGACAGATCCAGGAAAACCACGAGAGAGATATCACCATGATCGTGAGAACGGTGAAGTTCGGAGAGCAGGGCTGTGAGGACGGTTTCGGTACTGTGACCAGTGCGGAAGCCAGATTGGCGGGGGTGGAGGGCGTGGGTGGAATCAAGATGAGAGGCCAACTGGGAGAAAACGAGCTTCTCAAGGACCTTGGACAAGAAGGGGAGGTTGGAAACAGGGCGCCAGTTAGCGGGGGAGGTAGGGTCAAGGGAAGGCTTCTTCAGGAGGGGTCGGACAATAGCGTGTTTCCAACGGGAAGGGAAGAGACCGGAGGAGAGAATGGAATTGAAAATAGAAAGAATAAAGGGCACAAGCGAGATATCAGGGTTGAGCAACCAGGTAGAGGGCAACGGGTCGAGGGGGCAGGTGATTTGATGGGCAGTCGAAATGGCCTTGATGAGTTCGGGGGAGGAAATGGGAGAGAAGGAACACCAGCTATGAGGAAACGTGCGGGAGGGGGTTGAGGTGAGGACAGAGGTGAGGACAGATGGTGAGGAGGAGGAGGAAGGGGAAGTGGGGGGGGGGAGGGAGAAAGGGGAAGGGGGCAAGTGGGAAAGGAGGAGCGAAGGGAGAGAATCTTGCCGGTAAAGAAGGTGGCAAGAGTGGAGGGACTGGGAGGGGGGTTGGAGGGGACAGTGGGAAGAGAGGAGGTAGAGGAGAGAGATTTGAGGATTCTGCGAAAAGGAGGTTAATTTTTTCTTCTTTTTAATGTGTCAGTTGTGCACTAAATGAAAATCTGGATTCATCATGAGATTTCTCCCATGCATACAATAAGGTACCAAACCCATTCTACAGCTGGTCCTATATTAACCACTAACAATGAATCAATAGTTATCACTTTGGTAAACAAGAGACATATTATACTATTATATTCAGATACATTTTATACTAATAAAAACATTTCAAAATAGGATTTGAAAACACAAAATTCAATGCCCTCATAAGCATAAAGGAAAAGATCATAGATTGTTCTAGAAAAATAGGAAAAATAATTATACCCATCTTAATTTATAGAAAATATAATGATGCTTGATTCTGCACATAGCTTTTTGACTAAATTAAAATCAGCTTGCTTTGTGAAGGACTTCATGATCTTTTTCTATAGTTAGACTTATGCCATCTTATTAATCACTTCATGTTTTTTTTTATTAGTATTTTTTCAAAATATATTTCTTTTCACTAGGTTCCAGAAATGCCTTTTGGTTTGCATACAATTAAAAATAATCACAGAAAAGTGAACAGCCTGATAAAAATACTTTGTGTGTCAAATGAACTTCATGGCACATTAAAAAAACTATCAAAAATAAACACTGCAATAAATAGTGCGGAAACAGCACACAAAGGGAGGAAATAGGAGGATGACAGAGCTAAGAGGCAAGGACACAGAATATGATGGTACATAACAATCATAAGACCTAGCTGGTCTGCCCAATTTAATACCTGCTACATTGCCGTAACCCTTATCAAAAGAGCCAGGAAAGACAAGGCCCCCAAAATGGATTATGAAAAGAGAGTGGTCAATGAAGAGCAATTCTATAAATCTAATACACTAGTCCCACTATATAAAAAAATAGACTATTCATCCCAGTGAACAAGACTTTAAGGTCAATTAGAAATCAGAGCCCCTCACTTGCTTTGCAGCTTGTCATGCTGTGAGGGCTTGTGTGCATCAGTGATGCTGAGGGCTAAGCTATCAGTAGCTTGACTACTGGCAGGGTCTCCCAAGATGGACAGGTCTCAGTTGAGGTGCCAGACCAAGACAAACCACCCATCTGGGCAGCAGCAGAATGGGACAGTGTTGGCAGCGGAGGATCATATTTCTGTGATAACGGCAACAACACTAAACTTAAACTGTGTGGAAGAAAGGCCTGCCAATCTACTTCCATATATTGCCACAAAAACCCAGTGGATAGTCACAACAAAACAAATTGCAATACAGTGCTGGAAGATGAGACCCCCAAGCCAGAAGGCACTCAACTGGCTACTGGGGAGGAGCTGAAGACCTTTCAGAGTAAAGCCAACATTTATGATGTGGTTGGATCAAAGCCCTAAGGATGTCTGACTGCTGATGTAGCTGTGCATGAAATGAGAGTCAGAAGCTGCAAAAATGTCTTACATATTGGGACATGGAACATATAAAGCATGAACCAAGGGAAGTTGGAGGTGGTCAAGAATGAAATGGAACGTGTACAACTCGATCTGTTGTGTGTCAGCGAACTGAAATGGCACTTTGCATCTGATGATCACATGGTCTACAATGCTGGATATGAAAGACAAAGAAGAAATAATGTTGCATTTATAATTAAGAAGAAACTTGCAAGAACTGTAATGAAATACAATGCAATCAGTGAACGCTTAATTTCTATTCATCTACGAGGAATGCCTATCAACACAACTATAATTCAAGTATATACCCCCAACAACTGCTGCAGAAGAGGATGAAATTGATGAGAACTACGAACAAGTACAAGCTAAAATTGACAGAACATGCAAACAGATTATCCTGATAGTCATGGGTGACTGGAAAGCAAAAGTTGGCAATAAAGAAGAAGGCAAAATGGTTGGAAAATATGGACTTGACAACAGAAATGAAGCTGGAGAAAGACTGATAGAATTCTGCAAGACCAATGATCTATTCATCTCAAACACCTTCTTCCAGCAACACAAGTGGTGACTGAACACATGGACTTCACCTAGTGGATTGTACAAAAATCAAATTGATGACATCTGTGGACATCAACAATGGAAAAGCTCTATAACATCAACAAAGTCAAAACCTGGAGCTGACTGTGGTACGGATCACCAACTACTAGTATGCAAACTCAAACTAAAGTTGAAAAAGAGCAAGCCACTCATGAATGTTGCAAAATATGACCTTGAGAATATACCACTGGAATTTAAAGACTGCCTGCAAAATCAATTTTCTGCTTTAGATACAAATGACACAGCTCCAGAAGAGTTATGGGATGACTTAAAAAAGGGTTGTGTTGGAAGAAAGTGAGAAATCTCTACAAAAGGTAAAAAAGCAAAAACGGCCAAAATGGATGACTGAAGAAATCTGAAACTTGCCCAGAAAGGCAGATAAGCTAAAGCCAGAGGAGAATGACAGGCAATCACAGAGATTTCCAACATGCAGCATGACAAGATAAGGAGAAGTGTTACAATGACACATGCAAGGAAATAGAAGCAGAAACTATCAGAGGAAGAACAAGACCGGCTTTCCTAAAGCTACAAGAATTAAAAAAAAAATTCCAGCCTCAAATTGGAATGTTACAAGATGCTCTAGGATCGATGTTGAATGATGCTGAGAAGATCAAGAAAAGGTGGAAAAAATATACAAAGTTATTATATGATAAAGATCAAGTGGACCAACAGCTATTTCAACCTCTACCTTATGATCCAGAACCATTAGTGATGAAAGAAGAAGTCAAAGCAGCATTGAAAACCTTATCAAAGAACAAAGCATCAGGCATTGATGGCATTCCCATAGAAGTATCACAGCAATCTGATGCAGCTGTTACCATACTTACAAGGCTCTGCCAGGAAATTTGGAAGACAACATCATAGCCTACTGATTGGAAAAAATCTGTGTTTATACCAATAATAAAGAAAGGTGATCCAACTGACTGTAGAAATTATGGCACAATTGCTCTGATCCCACGTGCCAGCAAGATTCTACTGAAAATTATTCAGCAGAGACTACAACCATACCTGGAACAAGAACTACCTGAAGTGGAAGTGGGGTTCAGGAAGAGACATCATCGCGGATGTGAGATGGATCCTTGAAAAGACTAAAGAATAGCAAATGGATATCTATATGTGTTTTATTGACTATAGCAAGGCTTTTGACTGTGTAGACCATGAGAAATTCTGGGACACATTAAGAAGCATGGGTATACCAGAACACCTGATCGTTCTCTTGCACAACATTTACATTGATCAAGAAGCAACAGTTAAAATGGAACAAGGAGGAACAGAATAGTTTAAAATCAGCAAAGGTGTACAACACTTCATATTTTCCCCTACCTGCTTAATTTATATGCAGAACAAATCAGAGAAGCAGGACTGTATAAAGACAACAGAGGTGTGAAGACTGGTGGGAGACTCATCAAAAACCCCTCACTATGCTGCTGATTCCACATTACTGGCTGAAAGTGAAGACGATCTGAAACATTTGCTTCTCAAGATCAAGGAGTATAGTCTTAAAAGGGGCCTGCAACTTAATGTAAAGAAAAAAAAGATCCTGACAACTGGCAAAATCAATAACTTTATCGTTGATGGAGAATGTAGGCAGGGTTCACCTACAAAGCATCGCTAATTGTCACCAAGATTGCCTGGGCACATGGGAGCCGTACACCAGGAAAATAAAAACTCAGGTCACAGTCACTTGTCAGCAAAACTCTTTTATTTAGTACAAGCAAAAAAACTGCAAGCATTCCCCACAAGAAGAAATTGAAATAGTGGACAACTTTAATCTACTTGGATCAACTATCAATAAAGAAGCAACAAGCAGTCAAGAAATCAGACGACATATTGCTCTTGGCAGAATGGCTATGAAGGACCTAGATAAGATTCTGAAGAGCAGAGATGTCTTTCTCCATACAAAGATTCAACTTGTTCCAGCCATGGTAATTGCAGTAACGTCATATGGATGCGAAAGTTGGACAGTGAAAAAGATAGACAGGAAGATAATTGATGCCTTTGAATTATGGTGCGGGTGATGAATACTATATATACTATGGACTGCCCGAAGAACAAACCAGTCAGTACTAGAGAAGATCAAACCATTGCTTTCTTTAAAAGCTCAGATGACATGTCCAAAGTATGAAAGTTGAAGTCTTGTCATGCAAAGAGAGAGATCATTAGAGGAAGACATCATGCTTGGCAAGGTAGAAGGTCAATGCAAAAGAAGAAGGCCAGCAATGAGATGGATCGATACAATAACAGCAGCTATGGGTGCAAGTCTATCAACAATGAGTCACCTGACTGAATACCGAACACAGTTTAGTGCAACTATCCAGAGGGTCGCCATGAGTCGACACCAACTGACGGCACTTAACAACAGCAACAACAACAACAACAACAGAAAGCAGAGCACAGTCTACTGGCTCCTAGCTTGTTTTTATACATATAGATAGGTTTTTGTTTTATCTACTCTTCTAACATACTGTTCTAAGAAGCACTGTTTTGAATGCTTTTTTTTCCAAATGCATTCAGTTCTCAACCCAGTCCTTGGGAGATACATAGCCAATCAGGTTTTCAGGATAACCACAATGAATAAGCATGTGATAGACTTTCATGCACTGTCTCCATTGAATGCAAATCTCTGTCATGCATATTCATTGTGGTTATCTTTAAAACCTCTCTTCATAAGGTTAATAAGGTGACTACCCTAGATCCTAGAAGGATTATTTATCTCACATAGATAAGTCACTTGGAAAGGGTATTTTCACTGCAAAAGCAACCCTAGCTAACAAACAAGAGTACCAAGGAGTTTAGCCTCCAAAAAGGCTTACTTTACCCGTGGTTGTTTAACTTAGGGAGGTTGTAGATAGAGACAGAATGCCAGGCATTTAAGAAGATATATTTGCAAGAAGCTATGTAATAGCTAACAAACAATGCATACCACTGCAACTCCAAATTTCCTCCTAAGCTATGAGTGAGCCTGACTCTGGTTCAGTCCTTAGTTCATGAAAGGCCTGGGAACAGCTAAACAATAGAGAATGTGCTTCGGTTAATTCACTGGGCAGAGCAACTCAAATCCTCTGCCTTATTCTGCATCTATTATACTTACTGAAGGATTTTGATATTTTAGTAGGCTTCAGTGGCATGGCTTCCATTGTGAATCCATAGCGTACAGCCGAACCCCTTGACTTACCTCCCACATGGTTCTATTTTGAATATCTGACTTTTCTGTATGTAATTTAACAACTGCTATTTCTTTCTACTGAGCAAAGTAATTCGTTTTCCAGGCAGAACTATTGTCTACTGCAGTGATACTTAGGAGCTCCTATCAATGTTTTACTGTTGGGACTCCTACGGTTCTACCAGTTTAAAGTGTAGAGACCTCTACTAGTTCTTCTAATTCTAACAGGTGGCCTTCTTATGCCAATATGTACTTTCCAGAATTAGGAGGGTTTTTGCTAGTGAGTTATCAAGCTCAAAGACAGTTTCCTGTTTTTGGCTGGCAATGTCACTGCACCGCACAGAGGTTTTAGCATAGAATTTGGGTTAGTTAAGTCAACACTCTACTATGATGTAGTTATACTAAGGAGCCAGGGGTAGAGGGAGGCCTTTGAAAAAAGGAGAATCAAGGGTTGCCAATGATCCTGGAAAGACGCAGATAATTCAGGGAGTTACCCTAGGAACTGGATACAAGAGGGTCGGGTTCGAGAGAAGAAGTGCCTGCGACTGGTGCATGTGATGTGCTTCCAAAGAAGATGTATAGAAAGGCGTGAAGAAGATTGGTTTCACCACCTACTAAGGAAAATCTCAGTACAGAAAGGAGTTTTTCCACCCCCGAGGAACTAACCATGCCTTTTACTATTTTATGGACGTTCCTTATATTAATTTAACAAGGCTTATATACTGCAAATATCAACAAACGTTCAATGCAGTGCTATTTATCATTTGTGTAGCATTACATGGCATGCAATGAAATCATATAAAAACTACAGAGCCTGATATTCCAAAGGGTTTAACTGCTTCACAGGAACTGCTAACTGGCTAAACTTCATTTTCAGTGGCACTGGCTGGCCAGCAGACCACCGTGGCACTATCTGGATAGTGCTAGGGAGGATTGTGGAGAGGGCTGGGGCGCTCCCAGCACTTACCCAGTTAGAGGTGATTATCAGCCTTCTCTCCAGATAGGATGTCCTAACTTTATGCAGTTTTGCTATCTGGAGAGCGGCGCTGAAACCGGATCTTCAGTGCCAGAGGATAGCCAGGGTCCAGCGTTGAATATCTAGTTTCACCTTTGCCTGCAGCGGCCAGGCGTTTTACACACACTGAAAATCGTGGGCTGAATGTCAGGCCACCATTCATAAAAAAAGGACAATACAAACTGATAAAGACTGAACATCTCACCCCAACAAAACCAGAAATGTCAATCCTTTAACATAAGAACTGCCTTACTGGGTCAGACCAATGGTCTGTGATACTATTTCAGAGAATCATTTTTAAAGGCATTTATGTACAGAAAACAAAGGTTTGTGCATATAAATGGGCTGTTATAAGATTACCTGGAGTATATGCAGGTAATAAAATACATGTAGCTCCAAAAGGTGCATATGTGCCCTTATAAAATAGGCACCTGGAGCAAGCCTTTGTAGCACTAAAATGCCAACACACATGTACACCTGTTCTATCAAAAAGACATATGCGCATTGCAACTTCACCTCCATTCTGCCCAAACTATGCCCCTGGGAATGTCTATATGTAGATCAGGTAAACGTAGGAGCCCATTTTCCATGTGTGTAGTTTTTATGCAGTTCTATAAAAGCCCTTTTCTGTGTGCAAATATGTTTTACGTGCAGAAAAAGCTTTATAAAAATTATCCTCCTTATGCCATGTCACACATACTTTTACCCCCGATGAGCAGAAAGTTCCCATGGGTAGAAATGAAGTGGGGTATGTACTTAACACACATATTTTTGGATTTTGAAATGTATGGGCATTTATTTTCTCTAAAATTTAGTGAATACTGAATAGCAGGTGTAAATTTGTGGCTGCAATTGCATTAGAGAAATTTTAAAAGGAAAGGTTTTCAGACATTCTGCTCTGGATGTCTCAGGTTCTTCCTAGATGTCACTTCTGAAATGCCACTTCACATTTTTAAATATTATACTTGGCTTTGCATAATATGCATATATAATAGGGCAATTTCCCAAAAATCAATTTATCTCAGTAAGTGGTTAGTTACCTGCGGAAATAGACTATCTGAGAACTGCCCACCCATTCCGTGAGAAAAAGTGTATGTTAATCGTTCTGTGAGTTTCCTGACTGTACAGAGCTATTGATTTGCTTTGACTGGAGCTGCTCTTTGCTGCCCCCTAGCATCTGCTTCCTAAGTGGCTACCTAGTTAAGTCATTCCTGTATAGAATACACATACACCCATCCTAATGGAGCTTCACTGGCTCCCTATATACTGCAGAATAGCATATAAAGCCCTTCTCTTGACCTTTAAAGCGATAAATACTATAGCTCCTTCATCAATTTCAAAACTCCTCCATCACACTCCCAACATCAGATCCAGGAGGTCAGCAGCGGCAAATACCCTAGTTACACCACCTGAGGCCACAAAATACAAACGTTCAACAACAGACAGGGCTTTCGCGTACTACGCACCCAGATGTTGGAACAACCTACCTCCCAACATTAGAGCGATTACTGACCTCAAACAATTCAGAAAAGCCATAAAGCACCACCTCTTCATTCTACATTTCCAAAGCACATCATCAACCCTCTAACACTTACAGTAAAAGTGTAAATGCCTTATTTACTCAAGATGATAATAAGAAATTCTATCCTGTGTATATAGGTTCTTTACATGTTACAAATATGTACAAAGTTTCCCTAAGTTAAAATCCCAGTTGTATTCTCCTGTTATATGTAAACTCACCACAGTCTGTTAATTGCAATGAGTATTCCTGTTTAATGTAAACCGCGCTGATGAAAAAGAGTGCGGTATAAAAGAACTATAAATAAATAAATAAACATATTCTGCGATATCCACACTAGCAATATCCGTTTAGTGTAAGCATGCTATTCATGAAGCAAATTTTTAAAGGATGCATGTATTGCTGATGCAAAGTAGTAAATAGGTACATACTTCCCAAGCCCACTCAAACCATGCCCAGAACACAACCCCTTCAAAACTGCTTAAGCTTTAGATATCCATGTGTAAATAGTGGTTTTTCTAAAATTGCTATGTAGATGCATAGGGCTATTTACATATGTCAGTGCTATCTACCCAAGCAGCCCCTATGGTACACAGGGGGGCCACAAGGAACAAGGGGTCCCACTTGCAGGTACTCCCATATCTTCTGAAATGGACTTACCCTGCTCGAGGGGCCTTTAAAAACTGTTACCTGGGACCCATAATTTTAATTTCTGCCACTGCCATATAACCCTTCTAAAATGGTTTTGTAAATCTGATGTAGCTCATAGGCATCAAATAGGGGAGGGCCACATGGGCCCTGGCCCCACCAAAACTTTGTTGCTGAGATCAAGGCCTTCCTCTACTTCTACCTGCAGAGATCTGATCTCCCACAGGCAGAAGTAGGGGAAGATCGCAATTGCAACCTGGCAGGCAGCAGGTTGCCCGCGGTGATCCCATCCCTCACATGCAGAAGAGCGCCGTGATTGTGGCAAAGATCCCTCCTGTCTGCCCACAGGAGATTGGATCCCCGTGGGTAGACAAGAGGGAAGGCCGGAGATCGCAGCCTTATGGCGTTTGGCTGGCCTAGGGGGCGGAGCTTGGTCCTCCTAAGGAAATGGCTGCTCTGAAGGATGTAATATTGATCCCATGGAATCTAGCCAGGAAATTCCTAAATTACCTGGCTAGATCCCTTTGAAAGTTACCCTAAATGAGAGCGTTTCATTTAGAATATTTAAGTAACTTGTGGCTTGACTGAAGAAGATGGAAGAGCTTGGGGTTTTAATTCATTTATTTAATTTACCAACATTTGGTTTTCATTATTACTTATTTAAACATTGTCCTTGGTTATTATTCATGTCCATATCTTTGCTGTCACCTCATATGATCTATGGCTCTACCTTAGAAGTTACATGCAGGTTGGGATTTAGGTGTGGAGGCCGATTCTATAACATGCATATCCGGCTGGCAGAAACGTATAAAGTGAAAACGTGCATGTAATATATCCGATTCCTAAACATCAGAGATAGACGTGCCCACAGTTCCAAAATTAGGGAGATATACATTCCCGGCCCGGCATGAACAACACATCAAGGGTAACACGGGCCCCCACGGTGGGACATGGGTAAACACAGCAAATGGTATATACGTCCCCGTGCTCTCAGTATTCCAAAAGAATAGACATGTGTGATGCTGCCTGTCTCCATGTGGCCACATCTCCGTAGGCAAAATGAACATCTGCGAAGCTGATGCTCACACTGACAGTGTAGTGCCCATGCAAACAAAACAGTAATACTGATGAAGCAGATTAGGTCATGCAACCCGGGCTATATATACAACACTGCACGGTCATCTACATGCACCAGAGCTATTGAACAGGCAAGTGGAAAGGGAGATGGTTGTCCTGACAGAACAGACATGGCATGTGATATACACTATAGTCATTCATTCAGTGGCCATCGCTGGAAACAGTATGTGCAATGCAAGGAATGGGCCAGAGAAAACATATCCCTGGTAATCATAGGAAACCATCAGGATGCTAACATGCAGCAGTGCAGTCATCAGACACACTTGCCCAAAGCACCATCCTCTGTCCTGACAAATGTGCGCAATGTTCGAGACCTCTGATGGTGCATTTGGATATGCATTAGTGCCGTCTGCACTGCAGCATGCCCCAACTCGAGGCTACCCCACCATTTACAGGGACATGCCCTGCTATGTTGCTGCAGAGCAGTTGTACAGAGGTTACTGCCCATTCACACAGGCACCTACTGATGCTGCAGTCAGCCCTACGGTCCAGGTACTGGCCAGGCATACGTGTCCCCCCTGAGTTGGGTATCAGCACACCAGGGCCTCTCCTGCAGCCCTTGTACATCTGATACACACAGACACAAAGATAACATACCTCTGCCACAACCATGCCCTGCACCTATACACATCTGCTGCTACTGCATACGTGCATAGCGTCTCTGGACCACACATCTGATCTACTTTGCTCGGCCAAACATGTACCATCTTTACAGCTATGTTCCCATTTTTCCAAAGCATGTGTTGGGGAGACTTTGCATAGTCCCTTTGACATATACAGCACATGCCAGAATACTTACTATTGCAGTGCTTTACATTTCTGTTGGGGCGTTTTTTACTGCTACTTTAGCGTACAAACGTCCCTCACCTGTGCATTCTATTCACTTCCACTGCATCATTGGCTCTCCCAGACAGCAGACACACTAGGTCACTACAGACTTATATACCCGCTCATCTCTATGGGATGCATTGGAGTTCGGAGCGAGATCTTTTTCTAAATCCTGCCCTTATTCCGAGTTTCAATAGGTATAACTTGGATGTATGAGTGTTATGCTGGGGCCTTTCCTAGATACACTTTATATGTCGCTGCGCCTGACCACACAACCCTTTTCCACCCCTTCACACCCACGTCCTGCGATCCCTTTTTAGTGCCCTGTACGTGCAGGGCTGCCTGGTGTCAGAATATGGGTCTAGACGTTTTGGAATGAAACACATCTATCCCGCACGTACACAGGGCTTATTCGTGTTTCAGAAGGACGTCCATAGGCAACTGCTGAGGGCATGAAATTTTGAAGGCACAAAATATCTGAACTTAATAAAAGCCTGATTCCACTTGCTTTAGGATCATGCTCTGATTTCTAGGGGGGGAAATCTCTTCCTACCATTAGCCAGTCCTTCCTGTGGGCACCAACATCTTAAATCCAGCCCTGGTATTCACTCTTCTTATCTTGTCTGGATCACAAAAATCATTATCATTCAAATTAGGCAGAGTTCACTCAGCACTAAATATATTGATCGCTATGCTAACTTACTGTACTGCATTTTATTTTGAAGTATTTGAATCCTTCTTAGAAGGAACCTGCTTTTAGAGCGATCCTGCTGTATGTTTACTAGGTTTCTTAGATTCTGATCACTTGCCATGGGTGAACCTAAATGCTTGGTGGAGGTTCTCTTCTGGGCTGTGCACATGGTGGTGGCCAGATGCTGGAAGAGAGAGACTGGGGAGATCTGAGGCTACTAGAATGGAACAGTATTTGAAGTCTGGAGAGCTTATGGGGGGGGGGGATATGCGAAGACCTGCAAACTGTGTAAATGCTGGCTTAGCAGGATATTCAGTGGCACTAACATGGTTAGTGCCACTGGTAACCGTGGATGGCACATGCCACGATGCTACACCGTTAACACTGGGCCATTCTAGGGAGGACCAGAGCAGAGGCCGCACTCATCATTAACCAGACAGCGGCTCAGTATCAGACAAAGTCTGGCCTAACTTTAACCACGGAAGCTAAATGGGCAGCAGCTCAATATTGCCAATGCCCGGTTGGCTTCTGGCTTCGCCTGCGACCCAGATATCCAATGCTAGTGGCTGGATATGGCCCAAGCAATGAAGATCCGGGATTAGTTTTCAGCGGCAACAGATAGCTGCATTAGCAGCGCTAACCCCTTCCACTGAATATCCCCCCATGTGCTATGATAAACTATCCTCTATGGTAAAAGGATGAATGGATAAGTTTTATGACATTTGTGTGCTTTTTGCTATTAGGTCAGTGGGAGTTAAGAGAATGTGCTGAGTGAGTTTGCATGAAAGGTATCTTGTATGCATGCACAGAGCCATCTAAATTTTGTTCTTTGTTATATTTTGAACTGTTTGCCTTTAAACATGTTCTTGCTATGTCCAGTCCACAAGATCAGAGACGTCTACATTACAGCCACTGATGCTCTCCTTTTGTGTGCTTTTCTCTATTTGCAGCGGGCAGGATAGATGCTGCTTGTCCTAGACCTAATCCTGTGATATTATGTAAGCACAGCAGATGTTAGATATGGCCATGGATTGCTTTTGTTTTCAACACATGTATCCATGAGTGTTTTTCCGGGCTGTGACTATTTCGCTTGTTGTTTTCTCCAAATGTGAATAAAGATGATTAATAAAAACAGAATGCCTTTCTCCTGGAAGACCTACACCACAGACCTCAGTTCTATTTAAGCTAAATTCTGATCTGTACCAGCAACACAGGCTTTCCATTTTAAGATAAACACTCTTTGCATTACCTTTTCTCTTTTACCAGCAGCTGTAGAATAAAGTCCTTGGCCTCTTCTGAGACTTGCTCAAATGCTTCTGCATCAAAATCCCAACTGCAGTTAACTATAAAATTCATTGTCTCCGTGTCACTTTCGCCTAAGAATGGAGATAAACCGCTGAGCCTAACAAGAAGAAGAGAAATGTTCAGTTCTGGCCAGAAACTAGCATCACTACTACTACTGAGCATTTGTATAGCGCTACAAGACCTACGCAGCGCTGCACAGACACATGTTTAAGACAGTCCCTGCTCATCGGAGCTTACAATCTAGTCAAGACAGACAACACAGTAGCTGTAGACATGGGATGCAGCTAGGGAGAATGGTAAGGAAACACAAAGGAGACCAGGTGAGTCAAGATCCGAACGTGGCGGTACCACTACTACTGAACATTTGGATAGAATTTCTATGTATATTTTTGCCATTCTTACCTCTGTACTTTCTGTTCTGTTACTGACCCCCATTTTGATGCATGCTAGACATTCAGACTATGCTGTTACGTTTGCCCCTGCCAGACAGCATATTAGCCAACTGAAACAGAATGTCCTTTCAATCTGGTTTGACTCCCTAAGAAAGTGTAAAGCAGCCATAGAACCGGGGATAAAACTTCTGTTTGAGAAGGATTATATGGAAACCTTTATGGCACCAAATTCCAATGTGGAGCCTAGACATTTACCAGACCACCCCATCCTGACACACTGGCCTGTCAGTAAAAACTTATAAAATGCACAAGAAAGGCATGCCTAATGCCAAGATTTTCCTCAGTGCACTTAGAGAGAACATGGGACACAAAACTGTGCTGCAGAAAATGTTAACGGTTTACATTTCCCACTGCGTAAGATTATGTCTTTCCTTTTTAATTACTGAGGGCTTTCTTCATTAATTAAAAAGGTGATAGAAATCATTCACCCTACTGTCAGTATGTACTAAATGCTATCCAAAGTCACTGCTATGGCCGAGACAATTAGACCCAGAGAGGCCATGCACAGCAGTTCCATTCTGGGGAAAATATAAAATCATAACCCACAATGACTTACTCACAGCATGTATGTGATGACGCCTATACTCCACATGTCTGTTGGAAATGAAACAAAATCGTAGTTTACCACTTCAGGAGCCAGGAATTCTGGAGTGCCAAAATTCACTTTCAGCTTCTCGCGAGGCTTATACCTTCATTGAAATAAATACCAGGCATTAGTGAGTCTCAACCTTCTCACCTAACTATAAGATCCTTGTATATTAGACAATTTTCTCATAGACTAAAATAAAAACCTTTAATCTTAGACTTTTATTAGGGATTAATGTTAGCTTGGTATCAGTGATGGGAGCTTCTGGACATTAACTCTTAACATGACAGATAATACGGCAGTAAACATCACCTATATAGGCATAGCTGCATCACGTTATCTGTAAGCCGATATGCATTAAGGAAATTGTCCCTTCATTAACTATATTCCAAGATGCTGGGAACATCCCCAGCAGTTCATGCAGAGACTTAGTAGTTACCACATGGTATGTGCAAATCCTTGACAATACAAAAACTGCTCTCAATTACAAATTCAAAGTACACATAAATATTCCAACAACAATATCTACTTCAAACAATTATTTCCAGGCAATAAATCCTTACCATGCTTCAGTAAATAGGCCTCTATTTGTTTTTAAGTTGTTAAAGTAAATTGGTAAAAGAAATCTTTCTTGTGATTTTATACATTGTTTTATTTACATGTTGGTCTCATTACATTGTTTTTATGATTGTTGGTATCTAACTATGTTATGTTGATTGTTACTGTTCATGTTATATTATGTTTCAATTGCACATTTTTTTAAACATTTTATTTATAAGTATTCCAAATAAGTACAGGCAATATCCACAGAAATAAACAAAAAAAGCACGAAGGGAAAAAATATAAAAGCAATTTCAACATATCATTGCCAATTCGCCCACAAGAAACTGGGGGCGAGAAAAGTAATTACTCAAAGAAAACAACAACAAGCAATGTAGAGACTGAGGCGTATCCCATCACTAACGTAATGCACACTATGGTTCTATGCCCTCAACCTTCGTTTTCCCCTCATGTGAAATCACAAGATCAAAGAGTTGTTTAGGCTCTGTGAAAAAATAAGTTTTAGCCCCAAGACTAATATAACATAAACAAGGAAACTATAGCATCTAAGTTTTCCCAAGTGCAAGAAATCAAGGCCGCAAAGCCAGGAATTCTTTGCACTGGCTTAAGTGTATTTAGCAATATCAGAAAATATACAAATTATGGAGCCAATAAAACAACTCCTTCATATGTTTGAAATAAAGATGGGAGAACAGAGTTTTTATCTTGCTCGAAAGTGAAAGTCACCAATATAATGCTATGGGCAGTCACCAGCTCCAAGGAGCTTTCCAAAAAACAAAGAAGTCCAACTGATTCTGGGATCAAGTGGGGCTCCCGGATACCCCACTAGGGGGAGACAGGAAATATGCCCAAGTTATAGGAGGTAGATTGTCTGAAGCCCAGCCCAGGATATCCACCAAATACTACTTCACCATATCAACTGGGCCAAGCATTGGGGACCAAGGGAAGCCCAAGAACCTTACGTTCTTCCGGGTCTGGTTTTCAAGATATTTCAGCTTCCTCCACAGCATTGAACTCTCCTTAACATGAGCGTCTTTAACAGCCCCCAACTCCTCCACCTGTTGTTCCAATTTAGCAGCATGTTGGCCAGTCTCAGCCTTCTGAGCAGAAACAAGCTCCATTAAGGAAATTACCTTTGCACCAATTTTTCCAGTGTTGCAGTTCAGGGAAGCATCCAGCATTTTAAAGCAGTCCCAAAGCACAAACAAGGTTACTGGAGAGCGTTCCCCACCACCAAGTGATCCAAGACTCCCCCCAGGTAGATGGTTAACTCGTTACCTCCCTTCTGCTGCTTCTTGCTAGTAACACTGGAGAAAGAATGTGCGAGGGGGGAGCCCATTGAATCTCCCGATTCTGGCACAGCATCAAGGCTCCCAGGCAGGAGAACATGGACCCCCCCCCCCCCCCAAGAGCATTTCTGACAGGAGGCTCCAAAATCAGGCGAAGCCCAAGCTGACTAGGGTCAGCTGACCCCTTTCTCCCAAACTTGACCCCGGTGGTGGGTAAAGTTCTTGCCCTTCTGCTTCGGCATCAGATCGGTAGGATGAATCGGGTCCTGGGCGTGTAGAGCACACTACAAACAGCCGTTACCATCTGCAATCCTGCCCCACCATTCCCAATTGCATATTTTTTGACTGTGTACCAAGCTGAGCTGATTTTTGGATGGACAGTTTCAATTTTATTTCCTAAATAAATAAACAGAAAGGAAGGAAGCAAAATGGAAACTGGAGATAAAAATAAGGAAAGAAGAAATGGAAACAGAGGGAGTAGAAAGAGACAAGAAGCAAAACTGAATACAGGAAACCCTTCAATCCTTAAAGACAGAGATTTGAATCCAAATTTAGAGAGAGAAAACAAAGTGAAGGAAAGAACTAAATTGAACTATTAAAGCATCAGATGAGATCTGAAAGGGAGATATCCCGGCCTGATGGTTATCATTCTAGAGAAAGCCTGAGAAATATTTAGTCAGAGGCCATAAATCTCAAATATCACAATAAGAATGAAATCTAAGTGATATTGTTCCAAAAAATAGAAGAAGTAGTAATTTTCTAACAGCGTTTAGATGAGAAATCCAGAAAGGTGCTTATGTTAAGCCTATTTTATAAAGGAAACATAGGTGCAAATGTGCCTTTAAACAGTAGACTCCCAGAACCAGCCCCAATAGCTTGCAAATGCCCATGCACAAATGTACACGTGCTCTGAAAAAGGTGCAAACCTCTGCATGCACACTATATTTGTACCTGCATATTTCATAAAATATGCACGTACATCTCAACTCTGCCTCCAGTGTGACTGTCTCAGAGATAGAGGGAAGTGATTTTTTAAAATTTCTCAGGCTTTATTGCATAGAGAAATGGAGCATAAGCAGGGCCCATAGGCAGAAGCAGGCAGGCAGTCATTTTCTTCTACTACTTTATTATTTCTGAAGCACGTCCAAGCATATTCAGCACTTTACAAACATGTATAAGAGAGCCAGTTCTTGCTCCATACATCTTATAATTTGGTCCAATCAAATTAAAATGTTTAGGTGGGATAGGCCTGGAAAAGGTAGTAGAAGCAGAGGAGGGAAAACAGTTGATGCTGCCAAGAGATCTACAACCAGCAGCAGCAGCACTAGCACAGAGGAACAGATAAGACAGTCTCCAATTCCCTGCAGTCCACCAGCCAAGAGAAGAGTTCTAACAGCTGCAGCCTCATCTCCACTCAGAGGCAAAAGAAGGCAGAGGCAGTGCGTGGGGGGGAGGGGGGGGAGCAGGGGGGGAAGGAGATCCACAACAATGAAACTCATTGCCAATAGAGCAAAGTAGCAGATACATCCTGTTTTCTTTTGAGAATTGTATGAAGTAAGTTTTGGCAGATATAGAATCTGATGAATCATCATGTGAGGTATTTCCAGAATCTGATATTGCAAGTTAGCATGCTAAGTGGTGAGGAAGCAGAACTGATACTGCCAGGGTTAAGAGCACCTCACAGGTACAGCAGGTGTGTGATGGATGCCCCTGGCCTTTCATGTCCTGCTCTGCCCTGAGCTCCAGTTCCTACAGCAGTAATATCAACAGCACCAGCAGCCCTCAAGGCAACAGAGAGGAAGTCCTATAAAACATCAGTGATTAAGAGGCATTTTAAGGTGCTTGAGGATCTACAGAATGCAAATCCTGTCAGGGTATTAGTAGATGAAAGCTAATGGGCCATCTTTCAAACGCTGACATGCTGTATGATTTGCAGAAGCAATACGCTTTCTTTTATTTTCTTTTTTATTTAAACACTTATAATATACGCTCCACATCAAGCACAGAAAACCAAATAAAAAGAAACAGATCAATTCAAACATACTTTCCCAAAGGAAACAAGAAAATCTGGTAAAGCCCACATCAAGAGAACAGTGTCAGCCCGTCCAGAGTGCTGACCCTAGATCTGGATGCTGGTGTCTCACTCCCCGAGCGTGATTTGTCCCTCTGGAGTTCACTGCTTGGTGACGCCTGCAAGGAGACCTTCCCCCTAGACTGTTTCATGTCCATACTGTCCAGGAGTTTCTTCACCTCCTCGAGTGGAGGAGGCATTCTCCCCAATGTATCGCCATGAGTCGAGCCGAGAACCAGATTGCCGTTTTAAATCTGGCTTTGTGCAACATGACTCAGTATGGAAGAAGAGCTTTCCTCTTCCGAGTAGTTTCTGCACTAACATCCAGGAATATAGAGACAGTCCACTTCTGGTAACATACTGACTTTGATTTACGCACCTCAGTAATGATGTGGTCTTTCTCCGGGTACAGCAGCAAGCGGACTATCAATGCACGAGGGCGCTTCTCTGCAGGTGGCTTGGGTCTGCTTTCCCTGTGCGCACACTCAACTTAATATAAAGTGTCTGCAATATTGGCAGGAAAGCAGGCCTGAAGTACCCGCTGCACAAAAGTTTTGGTGTCAGGCAGTTTGGCCACTTCAGGTACTCCAAATATGCGGAGGTTTTGCCGTCAGTCACGGTTTTTTTGATCTTCTGCCTTTGCTTCCAGCCATCTGACGTCCCTTTGCAGTTTCTCTACCTCCTTGCTGTTCTGCACTTCTTTCTCCTCTATTTGCCCCACTCTGTCCTCCATCTCTGTTACCCAGTTCATTAGCATGGCAAAGCGTTCATCGAATCTTGCTGAGACCGTACTGATGATCTCTAGCTTGGAGGCATGGATCTCCACCAGTAGCTCTGCTGTTCTGCCTGTAACTTCCCCCTCGGGACTTACCATCTTGCCCGGATCTCTGGCTGCCATCTTGGGCTAAGGGCTCTGGCTCTTTGCTACCAGCACTTTGCTTTTCCCGGCTTCTGCATCTTTAGTCGGTTTGTCCAAGCGCACCTGGAGTACGTTGGGCATTTTATTCTGTTCTTTTAAGCTCCTCCACAAGAGAGGAAGCGAGGGTAGGTTTGGGTTTTAATGGGATCTGGAGCTACTCGTGCACACTTCCGCTCACATCAAAGCCGCAGCCGTAAGCCGAATATTAATGTTTGTAATGTTGGCCTGCCTACTGAATTCCAACGGCCAAATCTTTGAAGGATTATCTCACACTCACTAGACAGCAATGCCCAAACCTTTCATCCTCATTGCCTTGGGGTCTTCCAGTCAATGTTGGTGTCATTTTACCCTTCTCTCAATGCCTTGGGGTCTCCATAAGAACATAAGAGCATAAGATATGCCATACTGGGTCAGACCAAGGTCCACCAAGCCCAGTATCCTGTTTCCAACAGTGGCCAATCTAGGTCATGCGTACCTAGCAGTTTCCCAAAAAGACACAGGTTCCGCAATGCTTGTACTGGGTCAAGCATTGATATCCTGGGTCCCTTCTTAATAATGGTTTATGGACCTTTCCTCCAGGAACTTGTCCAAACCTTTTTTAAACCCAGCTACACTAACAGCCTTTACTACATCCTCCGGTAAACAAATTCCAGAGTTTGATTACACGTTGAGTGAAAAAATATTTTCTTTTATTAGTCTTAAATAGTTTAGCCTGTAGCTTCATTGCATGTCCCCTAGTCTTTCTATATTCTGATAACGTAAACAATCGATCTACGTTTACCTATTCCACTCCATTCATTAATTTATAGACTTCTATCATATCTCCCCTCAGCCGTCTCTTTTCCAGGTTAAAGAGCCCTAACGTTTTTAGCCTTTCTTCATAGGAGTATCCTTCCATCCCCTTTACCATTTTGGTGGCTCTTCTCTGAACCTTTTCTAATAACGCTATATCCTTTTTAAGATATGGCAATCAGAATTGCACACAATATTCAAGATGCAGTCTCACCATGAAACGATATAGAGGCATTATAATATCTTTTGTTTTATTTTCCATTCCTTTCCTTATGATACCTAGCATTCTATTTGCTCTCTTGGCTGCCGCTGCACACTGGGCTGAGGGTTTTAACATGTTATCCACAATGACGCCTAAATCTTTTTTCCTGGGTGGTGGTTCCTAATGTGGAACCTTGCATCGTGTAACCATAGTTTGGGTTGTTCTTCCCTAGGTGCATAACTTTGCACTTGTCCACATTAAATTTCATCTGCCATTTTGATGCCCAGTCTTCCAATTTATCAAGATCCTCTTGCAATTTTCCACAATCCTCTTGGGTTTTAACAACTTTAAATAGTTTTGGGTCATCTGCAAATTTGATAACCTCACTCGTTATTCCACTTTCCAGGTCATTTATGAATATGTCAAATAGCAGCGGACCCAGCACAGATCCCTGAGGTACACCACTACTCACCTTTCTCCACTGGGAATATTGGCCATTTAGCTCAACCCTCTGCTTTCTATCTTTCAACCAGTTCTTGATCCACAGTAGTACACTGCCTCCTATTCCCTGCAGGTCCCCAAAGCAATCCGAACGGTGAAAACGAGTACATGTCGTAGAGCCTTCTCTTTCGCTGCGCCCACTATATGGAATCAGCTCCCTGTGGACCTACGTCTAACCCAGGACATTACAAGATTCAGGAAAGAGTTAAAAACCCACCTATTTAAATGCTACTACAACCAG
Organism: Ichthyophis bannanicus; assembly: GCA_033557465.1. Lineage (NCBI taxonomy): Eukaryota > Metazoa > Chordata > Amphibia > Gymnophiona > Ichthyophiidae > Ichthyophis > Ichthyophis bannanicus. Next base: position 159,111,877 of record CM066034.1, read on the forward strand.
CCATAAGCCGCAAATTCCAGGAAAACCGTAACAAAGGAAACTGATAAATATATATGCATTTTAAATCCGCCTGTGTAACCATGTATAGCCATGTAAAATGTGATTTCCTAAATCTGTAAATATGTATTGTATAAATGTAAATAAGTTTAACCCAAAAACTTTAACCATGTGTGCCGTGCCCCCCCCCCTCAGTCCTTTATGTATATACTCTCCACCCTGTCCTGATCGACACCTCCCAAAAGAAGAATCAAACCGCTGCTGATCGCTGGAAGCAGCGGTATATAAATGTGTTCTATATAAAATAATAAATAAATAAATATTCCATGACTCTTTAGTTTTGCCAAAAGTCTCTGATGAGGGACCTTGTCAAAGGCTTTCTGAAAGTCCAGATACACTATATCAACTGACTCACCTTTGTCCACCTGTTTATTCACACTTTCAAAAAAACATCACAGATTAGTAAGACAAGATCTTCCTTGTCTAAAGCCATGTTGGCTGTCTCCCATTAGGCCATGACTATCTACATGCTGAGTAATTTTATTCTTTATGATGGTTTCTACCATTTTTCCTGGTACTGACATGAGGCTCACCAGTCTGTAGTTTCCCGGATCACCCCTGGAACCCTTTTTAAAAATTGTTGTAATCTTCAGGTATTAGAGATGATTTTAATGATAGTTCACAGATTACTAATAGCAGGTCTGCAATCTCATATTTCAGTTCTTTCAACACCCTTGGATGTATACCATCTGGCCCAGGTGATTTGCTACTCTTCAGTTTATCTAATAGTTGTAATACATCTTCCCGATGTATTGATATTTCCTTCAATTCTTTCGCACCTTTAAATACCACTTCAGTCATGAGTAACATCCCTACATCTTCCTCAGTAAAGACCGAAGCAAAGAATTCATTCAGTCTCTCCGCTATCACCTTGTCGCCTCTTAGTGCCCCTTTAACTCCTCTATCATCTAATGGACCAACTGACTCTCTCACAGGTATTTTGCTACGTATGTACTTGAAAAAATCTTTATTTCGCGATTTTGCTTCTGCAGCAAGCTTCTTCTCAAATTCTCCCTTTGCCTGCTTTATCAGTGCCTTGCATTTGACTTGCCAGTGCTTGTGCTGTTTCCAGTTTTCATCGTTTGGCTCTTTTTTCCATTTCCTGAAAGATGCTTTTTTGGCAACAACAGCCTCTCTGACCTCACCTTTAAACCATGCTGGCAGTTTTTTGGACTTCCTTCCACTTTTCTTAAAGCGTAGAATACAGCTGGTTTGGGCTTCCAAGATAGTATTTTTCAACAACACCCAAGCTTGATGTAAGTCTTTAACCTTTGCAACTGCTCCTTTTAGTTTTTTCTTAACTATTTTCCTCATTTTATCATAGTCTCCTTTTCGAAAGTTAAAAGGTAGTACTGTGGATTTCCGTACTATCCCTCCTCCACTAATTAAATCAAAGGCGATCATGCTATGATCACTATTGCCAAGTGGCCCCAACACCCTTATCTCTTGCACTAGATCTGGTGTTCCATGCGAATACTGATGCTGCTTTACCCCTCTTCTGATGCCTTGTTGTCTTCCTGCTACTATATCTTTATTTTTTTATTTCATATGCTACATATCCCAGAAACTGTGATTGGGACTGGTCAATATTAGCTCCTTTGTAGTAGCCTGGGGAATAGTACAGATGAATGTTCAGACTGCATTCCAATCTTCCCTTCAAAGCAGAGGCCCTAGACCTTTTCATGTGATCTTTCTGACGGTATGACAGAAAGTAGGCTGTTGCCATCAAATTTTCCTGAGCAAACTTGTCCATGGAGACAATTGGATAGTCTTTCATGCACCCCTCAAATGAGCAAATTTTCCAACAAAACTCTAACCCTGCCCCAACCCTCTTGGTACTACTTCGCCTACACCCAATGGATTTGGAGGTTTCATGCAAATTTTGGGTCTGCTTTACCCATCTCCTGGTGCCTTGGGTTTCCATTCCAATGCTGATGCTACTTTGCCCATCTCCCAGTGCCTTGGGGTCTTCTAACCAATATCAGTGCCACTCTACCCCTCTTCTGGTACTTTGGGGTCTCCTTACCAATCTCGGTACTTCTTTACCCATTCCTTGGAGTCTTCATTCCATTCTTTTGGGGTAATTTTATAAGGAGGCACCTATTTTTTAGATGCTAGAAATGCTCATAATACCAGTATTTTAGTCTTTTATGTGCGTAAATGGCCACATATGTGTGTAAATGACATCTTATAAAACACCAAGAAGTGCAAAAGTAAATGCATTAATTGCATGGTGCATACTTTCACTGTGGTTGTGCACGTGGGCAGAATTTGCTTGGCACATAAGCAGGAATAGTGTGAATACTCTCCCCTTTTCTATTCCTGCTTTTTCTCTCCTTCTCTTTTCCTCTTTTCTTGTACTCATTCTTTATTTTTTTATCATAAACTACTGTTTTGAAATGTGGTCTAGTAATTTACAGACCTATAGCCGTGTAAATGCTGCTGAACAGAATATTCAATGGAACTAGCATGGTTAGTGCCACTGAATATCCTCGATCTTCTACCCTACACACCCCGATGCTAACCACTTAGCATTGGGGTGTGTCATGGGCATTCACGGGCAGAGCAGAAGTGGCAACACTCGCTAATTGGGTAGTGGTGATATTGCACTGTTACCTGGTTAGCGATCTGCGGGTAAAACTAGGCGAAGCAAAAGTTGGCTTAGTCTTACCCGTGGGAGCTAACTGGGCAGCGATTCAATATTGCCGCTAACCGGTTAGCTTCTGCAGCTCCGGGGCATGTGTGGAGATCCCGGATATTCAATGTCACTAATATGCTCTTTGCTCCTCTTTTGGTTCTGTGGGGTCTTCATGTCACTTTTGATGTCTTGGGATGCATTTGCCTCTGTGGCACATACCTGCCAGCAAGCTTTAAGGAAGTGTAATTAAAGAAGATGGAAAACCGTACTGTTAGCATGCAAAATTGCTTGTCCCATTGACTATAATGGATGTGAATATCTGAATAATTCATTGTCTAAAGAGAAACCAAATGGGTAATTGAACTGAATCAAATGGCTTCACAGTGCATATTGTGATGGGGCCCGTGTGATAGAGCCCCGGTGAACCCTATTTAGGCGGCTGCCTAGGGTTTTCAGTTTAAATCTGCTTTGCTATTAAAACAGAGTCTCTCAGTCGAGTGGTAAAGTAAATAAATCAGGGCTGTATTCCCTTTCCCGAAACAGATATTCTTAGGAATGCAAACACAACAAACAGCATCAAACAAAAGACGGTTACAGAGAAAAAAAATATCTTCTTTTCCTTTGTTAATGTCACAAAGTTATTTTCTTCAAGGTTAACACAAAGAAATGATGTCATCTGAAAAACATAGCATACAGTCCATGGGAATTGGGTCTGAAGAATAACTGTTATTTTCCCATTGCATTACTTCAGGTTCATTCCCGATACTACCAGAGTCACACTCATTACATGTGCTGGCTTCTGACACACTTTCCTGTGGCACACGAATACCTTTTCCTACAAAGTGTTCTTTAAGCCCAGGGCTATAACTGCCTGGTATACGAATGGCTTCTTGCTGGGTTTTCTGTCCCTTCCCACCTAGTGAGAACACTGGATATCTTTCAGCTTTATGGTTATGTCCAGGGCCACGCCCTTTAAAACATATAGAGCTTTTAACCCCTTCTTTGGAAAAACAAGGTTCCCACCTTTCTACCTTGTTCCTGGCTTTTGCTTCTGGGTTGTTGAGGACTTTCTCCCAGGCTCTCCAGCCTCCCTCCAAGCTAGCAAGTTCCTGGTTACCTCTCCAGCTGTTCCTTGCTCTGAAGTCACGCTTAGAATTTCCTTCCACCGGCAAACTTCCTTCAGCCTGACCTGTGCTCATTGGCTATTTGCTCAGTCCTCCTGAGCTGCTGCCCCTCCTCCTGCTCCTGCTGGGACTCTCTCTAGGACTGCTTCTGAGTCTCACCTCTCTGAGTCTCTCCTCTCCAGGACGGCACCTTCCAGGACTTCCTCTTCCCAGACTACCTCCTCCAGAACTGCCCCTTTCTGGTTCTAACCAGGAACTTATATGCTTCCCTTCTCTGCACGTTACGTGAGACTTTGGGCACAGGTGCTCCTGATGAGCCTTTCTGTTTCTCCCTGCATTACAACCATTACAGGGAAAATACCTTCTAATGTCTTTTGGCTTTACTTGTGCTGGAGGCATTTGCTGCTCAGCTGTTTCTCCGTGTACTGAGCTTTCCTGTTCAGCCAAATCTGAGGTAAGTTTCTCATTTTCACTAACCTCCATGGGCTCTGTATTATCTACTGTGTCACATATCCCCCCCCCCCCCCTTAAGATATTACGGGATGGGGAACAGCCGTTCACACAGCACGTAATCTCTGCTGGACACTTAACCTTCCTGCTGGATCGGTTATCTGCTGCTTCGCTACCCTGCCAAGGTTCCTTACAGCACGCAATCACTGCTCTACTCCTAACTTTTATACTGGAGCGGCTAGCTGCTGCCATTCTCTCCTGCCAAGGTTTTAGCACATTTATATGGTATATTTGAGGACGCCCCTTGTCGTTCTCCACCACATATGATACTGGACCTTTACACTCTACCACCGTATAAGGACCTTTCCACTGGGCCTCAAACTTTGGCCCAGGTTCAGCAACCATTACCACTACTCTGTCGCCAACGGCCAGTTGCCGTGGCTTCTTGCCCCTGTTGTAATATCGCTTCTGACTTCACTGACTGTCTTGCAAATGCCCGTCTGCAACTCGCGAAGCCCTCTGTAGGCAACTCCGGAGCCCACAAAGGAACTGGGGTACCCCCATTACCTCCCCTTCCGGCTCGACCCACTGGTCCCTTAAAATATCTAGGACTCCCCGTGGGGCACGTCCGAACATCAGCTCATAAGGGGAAGCTCCTAATGAGGCTTGTGTACGTTCCCTACTGGCATATAAGGCAAACGGGAGCATAATGCCCAGTCAGCCATCTGTCCATCCAGCCCTCGTCTTAACAGCTGCTTAAGGGTCTGATTGAAGCGCTCCACCAGACCATTGGTCTGTGGATGATACGCGGTGGTTTTGATATGGTGGATGCCAAAAGCATCTCATACCTGTGCCAGGTACTTTGACACAAAATTACTCCCCCTATCAGTTAGCATTTCCCTTGGGAACCCTACCTCACAGAATAGCTTGACTAGTTCTGCGGCTATGAACTTAGCTGAGATGTTTCTCAAAGGTATCGCCCAGGGGAACCTGGTGGCATAGTCCATTATTACGAGGATGTACTGGAATCCTCTGGGGGGTTTTATTAGGGGACCCACAATGTCCATTGCCATCCGGCGAACTGGTTCGGTTATTGTAGGGGTCTGAATCATAGGAACTCCTATGGGCTTAGCAGCACTTACCCGCTGACAGGAAGGACAGGCCTCGCAGAACCGCTTCGTTTCTCTAAACACCCCTGGCCAATAGAAACGGTCTAGGATCTGATCGCGCGTACCCTGAACTCCCTTGTGTCCCCGATGGGGTGGTCGTGGGCCAGTCTCATGACGACGGCCTTAAAGGTAGTGGGGACCACTAACTGCTTCCTAATGGCACCAGTATGGGGATTATTGCTCTCCCTATACAAAATGTCCTCCTCTATCAGGAACCTGGGGAACACGTCCCTACCTGTCTGGGCAAATCTAAAGGCATGTTTTAATACTGGGTCTGCCTTCTGTTCCCTCGGAAAGGACGGGAATTCTTTTACCAGATCGGCAGGTACCCAGGGTAAACCCTGCCCATCCGCTACTCCGGCCCTCAATTGAGCCCGATGATGTCTTTCTTGGCGCTTTTCGCCTTTACTTTTCTTTTTAGCTTTAGAAGGAGTACTGATTAACTCTTCATGCTGGGGAAGCTCGCTTAGGCTGTCCTCTATAATCCTATCCTCCTCCTCTAAAGGCTCTTCTTCCTCTCCTATGGGGTCAGGATTTTCCTCTGGAAGCTCACTTTGCGTCTCCAAGCCTTTTGCCTGAGACCGGGTGGAAACCATGCCTCCCTTTAAGTGTGTACCTTCCTCTATTCCCCTGTAGAAAGGAGGCCAATCTCTCCCCAGTAAAATATCGTACGGTAATTTGGGGATTATAGCCACTAGGATTTCTTTCTGTGTTCCCAAACCCTTAACCTTTAATCTATAAAGGGGATAATGGGTTGATGCCCCATGCACACACTTTATCCTAGTCATTCCTTCTTGTTGACTTGGGGGAAAATCATTTCGGGCCTGTATGGTTTGCCAGAACGTTCGGAAGACCATACTTTGATCCGCCCCCGAGTCAAGCAAGGCTCTTGCAGGGACTCCTTGCACCTCCACATCTATGCGGAATCCCTCTTGTACATGCTTGTTATCATTTGTTATCAGTGCAGTTCGGTAGATGCAATCTTCCTTCATGTGCCCCAGCTTTCCACACTTAAAACATTTTAACAAAGCATTCTTATCCTCCCTCTTGGGCAAACACTGTCTTGTATACCGAGCACCCATTCGAGGCTCTCTATTTGCCTTTCCAGAACTAGCCAATCCCAACTTACTTACAGCGCCTCCTGGTATCTTTTTAGCCAATTCGGCTTCAAGGAACCGCTCTGTTAACTGCGCTGCTTCAGTTGAGGTTTGGCAATTCTGTAATGTTAAAAAGGTTTTCACCTCTACAGGAACTGCTTCATAATACTGTTCCAGGACAATTGCATCTATTATGCTATCCAGAGTTTTTCTCTCTGGTTCAAGCCACTTCAAAACCAAACTGCGCACCCTATGGCACAGTGCCTTTGGTGTTTCCTCTGCTTGAAGCTTAGTTGACCTTAGCATACGTCTATACACAGCAGGTGTTAGGCCTAGCCTGTCACGTATTGCTCTTTTTACCTCTTCATACTCTGCTGCCAGAGCGGCAGGCATTGTTCTATAAGCCGACAGAGCTTCTCCTGTTAAGGATGAGGCCAGTCTGACTGCCCACTGCTCTTTAGGCCAGCGTGCATTGAGAGCTACCCTCTCAAATGACTCCACATAATCATCAAAATTATCATTGTTAGTCATTTGTCCAAATGTCCACACCCCACAATTCTGTGGGCCTACCCCACAGAAGTACTCTTGTGGTGCTGTCTCTTTCCTTGGTTCCTCCAGTAGAGCTTGCAACAGGTCCGTTAGGGGCTTCTGCTGGGCCTGTAGGGCTGCAGTGGCCTTCTCCTGGCTCAGCTGACCTAGCTCCCTCTGTTTGTCGAATTGTAAGCTCATCCAGCGTAAGACTTCCTGGACCTCCATTTTCAGGCTCACACACTCCGGAAAATAAACCAAAAAACAACCACCAAGTGCGGTACCAATAAAGAAGAAAAAAAATTCCCCCTTTTTTTTTTTCCTTTCTTTTTTTTAAAAGCAATTCCTTCTCACATTGAATCCTCCCAGCCTGTGCCCATATACCCTTTACCTGAGCCAGGTGGAGGTTCACACTTTGAGAAGGTGCTTGTCTCTGTCACAGGATCTGGATCCTTCCGGGCGTGCCAACGTCCGCTCCTTCCGCGCTGTCCTCTGCTGCGTCGTGGTTGTTCACTCCTTTTGAATGATCCACAACAACTACGCCATTTGTGATGGGGCCCGTGTGATAGAGCCCCGGTGAACCCTATTTAGGCGGCTGCCTAGGGTTTTAAGTTTAAATCTGCTTTGCTATTAAAAAAGAGTCTCTCAGTCGAGTGGTAAAGTAAATAAATCAGGGCTTTATTCCCTTTCCCGAAACAGATATTCTTAGGAATGCAAACACAACAAACAGCATCAAACAAAAGACGGTTACAGAGAAAAAATATCTTCTTTTCCTTTGTTAATGTCACAAGGTTATTTTCTTCAAGGTTAACACAAAGAAATGATGTCATCCGAAAAACATAGCATACAGTCCATGGGAATTGGGTCTGAAGAATAACTGTTATTTTCCCATTGCATTACTTCAGGTTCATTCCCGATACTACCAGAGTCACACTCATTACATGTGCTGGCTTCTGACACACTTTCCTGTGGCACACGAATACCTTTTCCTACAAAGTGTTCTTTAAGCCCAGGGCTATAACTTCCTGGTATACGAATGGCTTCTTGCTGGGTTTTCTGTCCCTTCCCACCTAGTGAGAACACTGGATATCTTTCAGCTTTATGGTTATGTCCAGGGCCACGCCCTTTAAAACATATAGAGCTTTTAACCCCTTCTTTGGAAAAACAAGGTTCCCACCTCTCTACCTTGTTCCTGGCTTTTGCTTCTGGGTTGTTGAGGACTTTCTCCCGGGCTCTCCAGCCTCCCTCCGAGCTAGCAAGTTCCTGGTTACCTCTCCAGCTGTTCCTTGCTCTGAAGTCACGCTTAGAATTTCCTTCCACCAGCAAACTTCCTTCAGTCTGACCTGTGCTCATTGGCTGTTTGCTCAGTCCTCCTGAGCTGCTGCCCCTCCTCCTGCTCCTGCTGGGACTCTCTCTAGGACTGCTTCTGAGTCTCACCTCTCTGAGTCTCTCCTCTCCAGGACGGCACCTTCCAGGACTTCCTCTTCCCAGACTACCTCCTCCAGAACTGCCCCTTCCTGGTTCTAACCAAGAACTTATATGCTTCCCTTCTCTGCACGTTACGTGAGACTTTGGGCACAGGTGCTCCTGATGAGCCTTTCTGTTTCTCCCTGCATCACAACTATTACAGGGAAAATACCTTCTAATGTCTTTTGGCTTTACTTGTGCTGGAGGCATTTGCTGCTCATCTGTTTCTCCGTGTACTGAGCTTTCCTGTTCAGCCAAATCTGAGGTAAGTTTCTCATTTTCACTAACCTCCATGGGCTCTGTATTATCTAGTGTGTCACAATATCCATAATAGTAATATTACGTAATAAGAGTAAATGATAGCAGAAAAACACCATATTGAACCATCCAGTTTAGTCAGTTAAGATACTTCCCCTTGAAGTAGCAGAGTATATAATACCACCTTCCCAGCCCCCATCATGTCCTCCACCCGACCTCTTAGTTCTCCTTCTACCACTTCCCATTCCATCAATCCTGTGTATGCCCAGAATATAATAATTTACTGGCCTCTACTGCTTCCACTGGTATGTCACCTCAGGCCTTGTCATCTTCTTTTATGATCCGCAGAAGACCAACACTAAATTGATCAACCAGGTCCCCTTCAATTGCTTATTACCAGGTTTTCTAATAAAACTAGCAAAACAACTGTTCAAAACATCTGACCTCACCATGCTTGTTGAATTTTAATTGTTAACCATGGTTATTGTACTCCGTGCAGGTTACCCTGTGCCTTTTTGGAAAACTGATACAGCTATATCGCTGTTAGTCATAATGTTAACTACCCCTTCTGCTCCCTATGGACTTGTGTATCTGTGTGCAAGCCAGTAAACGAAAGTAGTTTTGACCTCACCAAGTTTGCACAGTGCTAATCTTTCATCCGTACTGCACTACTATAAGATAAAGATTTAGAGATAAGAGTTTCTTAAAGGAAAGACAAGCATATCAAATCCACTTCTACATCTGTAAGACCATGTCAGTGTTAAGAACTCCTTAGCCTTGCTGCTGTGTTGACTCATGGGTGAAAGGCTGGTTAAGCAAGAATATTAAACTGCCTCTCTCAATACAAACCCCACCCATCTGGATGTAACAGGATAAAACTGATAATTTTCAAAAGCAGCTGATTTTCGCCCACTGGCAATCATAAAGCCAGATGGTGATTATTTCCTCCCCATACTTCCTCCCCCTCCTCTCTCCTTAGTTATTGCCCTGACCAGCACCTGCAGGCCTGCATGGAAACGCATCATTGACTCCGCACTGCCAGCCAAGTTTGGGGCTGAATAGCTCAGCTGAGTTAGATTAGAAAACAACTGAGAAGCCTGCATGGGCTGAAATGTCACAGTATGTAAATTCTCAAGCTGTTAAATTAATTGTGTCCAATGCATAGAAAATGAATGCTCTTGACAATGTTATTTTTGAAGCGAGTTGTGTTTTCAGCCAAATTTCTAGACTTAAGGGAATGGCTTATATTCAGATCTTATGGTTTGTGTTTTCTGCTTACATCTTTTTCAAAACAGGGAAAATAGATGTAAATTTTCTGCATGTAAATTAAGATTTGCTAAAATGCTACAGACTTTATTTACAAAAGATTTTTATGTAGTAATCGCTGCCAATATCGAAAACTTAACATAAGCCCATTAAGTTTATCCTCTCATCAACACAAGAGCATCCTTCACCAAGATTTCCCTACTGGCAATATCTTTTTTATTTTTTTATGTATTTACAAATAAATTCAAGTACATACTTAAAGGAAAAAGGCTTAATGATCACAAAAAAATTATAGAAATACAACAAAAGAGACACTAACCAAAAAGCCCACCAGCCTAACAACCAGGAGAGATCCAAAAACGTAAGAAATCATTAATACAGAAACATGAGAAGAAAGCATAAACAGGCAGTTTAATCCACTTCGAAAAAACTACTGCTGCTCTAAACCCTATCAGATTCCCTCCGTGGGAAGGAGGAAGAGGTGAGAACTGACAAAAGCCACCAACTGAGGGGGTTCATAAAAAACAAAACTCTGAGAATGCAAGCATACAAGACATTTACATAGAAATTTTAAAAAAAAAAAGACCCCTCCCCCCCCCCCCCCAGTTGGGAGACCTCTGGTTTAAGTACCAGAAAGTGTCTCCGGCGTCGCTAGGTCTCACGAGCCAGGTCTGGATACATGGCAACCTTCAATCCCTTAAAAGAAATAGAATGCTTCTTAAAATACAACTTAAGGAGCCAGTCCTGATCAGACGACAATGCTAAAGAAATTAATAACGTAGAAGGTATCACAGATTCAGCATCAGAGGATTCCAAAATATTTGAAATATTAAGAATATCAGCATGTTGTAAATTAGATAATGAGCCCTCCGGAACTCTCCCAGCAGCTTTCTTTGAAAGGGAAATATAATAAACTTTTGTCAATGAGGGGTGAGACTCAGGTGGAATCCCCAAAACCTCTTGCATATACAATTTCAACATATCTCTAGCAGAAACCAAAGGTGAACGAGGAAAATTAACTAAACGCAAGTTCATCGAATGTGTTTGATTTTTTAAAAGTTCCGTTTTAAGTCTCAAAACAGAAACATCACAAATTAAAGATGAATAATAAGTCTCATGCTTCTGAGTTTCAAGTTGTAAATTCCCCATCAAATCTTTTACAGCATTGATCTCTCCAGTACTAACCACAGACAGTTGAGAATTAGAATAAATTTGAGTAGCCAAACCATTTATCTGCTGAAACAGTACCGTGCCAAGAGAAGAAATCACCATCCAAAATGATACCAAGGTGAAAGTAGATGGTCGCTCCAATGAGAACACTAATAATGTCACCAAACAGGACCCAGATGTAGGATCCACAGGCACAGAGAGGCCTCCAATGCTCCGACCTGGGGGACTCTGCCTTATCGCCTCTTCCACCTCTTGCCAAGGGACAATACCTCCTGAAACTAGAGCCGAGGAACACTGGCAATAATTTTTTGTGTATATGGGAGGGAAAAGCTGTATCAAAGTCTTGTCTCTTTGCAAAGGTTGTGCTGTGAGGGCTTGTGTGCATCAGTGATGCTGAGGGCTAAGCTCTTGGTAGTTTAACTACTGGCAGGGTCTCCCAAGATAGACAGGTCTCAGCTGAGGTGCCAGACCAAGGCAAACCACCCATCTGGGCAGCAGCAGAATGGGATGGTGTTACGGTGGAGGATCACATTTCTATGACAACAGCAACAACACTAAAATTAAACTATGCAGAAGAAAGGCCTGGCAATCTATTTCCATATCTTGCCACAAAAACCCAATGGATTATCACAAAACAAATGCACTATAGTACTGGAAGATGAGACCCCCCAGGTTAAAAAGCACTCAACTGGCTACTAGGGAGGCGCTGAAGACTTTTCAGGTAAAGCCAGCATTTATAATGTGGTTGGATCAAAGCCCTTAGGACTTTTGACTGCTGATGTAGCTGCACATGAAATGAGAGTCAGAAGCTGCAAAGATATCTTACATATTGGAACATGTAACGTTCGAAGCATGAACCAAGGGAAGTTGGAGGTGGTCAACAATGAAATGAAACGTGTACAACTCGATCTGTTGGGTGTCACCGAACTGAAATGGACTGACATCGGGCATTCTGCAGCTGATAATCACATGGTCTACTATGCTGGAAATGAGAGACAAAGAAGAAATGGTATTGCATTTATAGAAGAAACTTGCACAAACTGTAATGAAATACAATGCAATCGGTGAACACTTAATTTCTATTCGTGTATGAGGAATGCCCATCAATACAAATATAATTCAAGTATCTGCAGAAGAGGATGAAGTTGATGAGTTCTATAAACAAGTACAAGCTGAAATTGACAGAACATGCAAACAGGATATTCTGATAGTTATGGGTGACTGGAAAGCAAAAGTGGCAACAAAGAAGAAGGCAAAGTGGTTGGAAAATATGGACTTGGCAACAGAAATGAAGCTGGAGAAAGACTGATAGAATTCTGCAAGACCAAAGATCTATTCATCTCAAACACCTTCTTCCAGCAACACAAGCGGCGACTGTACACATGGACGTCACCCAATGGATTGTACAAAAATTAAATTGACTACATGTGTGGAAGTCAACAATGGAAATGCTCTATAACATCAACAAAACCTGGAGCTGACTGTGGTACAGATCATCAACTACTAGTATGCAAACTCAAGCTAAAGTTGAAAAAGAGCAAGCCACTCATGAATGTAGCAAAATATGACTGTGAAAACATACCACTGGAATTTAAAGACTGCCTGCAAAATCGATTTTATGCTTTAGATACAAATGACACAGCTCCAGAAGAGTTATGGGATGACAACAAGAAGGTTGTGTTGGAAGAAAATGAGAAGTCTCCAGAAAAGGTGAAAAAGCAAAAATGGCCAAAATGGATGACTGAAGAAACTCTGAAAATTGCAGAGAAACGCAGAGAAGCTAAAGCCAGAGGAGAAAGAGAGACAATTGCAGAACTCAACAGAGATTTCCAATGTGCAGCAATACAAGACAAGGAGATGTACTATAATGCAAGGAAATAGAAGCAGAAAATATTAGAGGAAGAACAAGATCAGCCTTCCTAAAGCTACGAGAGTTAAAGAAAAAATTCCAGCCTCGAATTGGAATGTTACAAGATGCTCAAGAATCCATGTTGAATGATGCTGAGAAGATCAAGAAAAGGTGGAAAAAATATACAAAGTTATTATATGATAAAGATCAAGTGGACCAACAGCTGTTTCAACCTCTACCTTATGATCCAGAACCATTGGTGATGAAAGAAGAAGTCAAAGCAGCATTGAAAGCCTTATCAAAGAACAAAGCACCAGGCATTGATGGCATTCCCATTGAAGTATTACAGCAATCTGATGCAGCTGTTACCATACTTACAAGGCTCTGCTAGGAAATTTGGAAAACAACATCATGGCCAACTGACTGGAAAAGATCTGTGTTTATACTAATATTTTTTTTATTTATTTATTTGACTGTGTTTTTATATACCGCTTTTCATCGAGGCAAAGCAATGTACTTTACAAGTTATTATACTTAGCACTATGGAACTTATTTTCAGAGTAGTTAACATAGAGTGGAGGAGTAGTCTAGTGGTTAGAGCAACTGCCTCATACCCAGAAGATCAAGGGTTCAATTCCCACTGGCACTCCTTGTGACCTTGGGCAAGTCACTTTACCCTCCATTGCCTCGAAAGAAAAGGCTGGCAATCTACTTCCAGTGATACATTGCCAAGAAATCCCAGAGGTAGCTGGGTTGCTATGAGTCAACACTGACTTGATGGCACTTAAAAAAAACACACATATGCTATCAATATTACATAGAATAGTGAAACATTATACTACCTTGGCGGTATAACTATACTATGCTATTTAATACTAAAGAAGGGCGATCCAACTGCTCAGGAAATTATCGCACAATCGCTCTGATCCCACATGCCAGCAAGATTCTGCTGAAGATTATTGAGTAGAGACTACAACCATATCTGGAACAAGAACTGCCTAAAGTGCAAGCAAGGTTCAGAAAAGGGTGAGGAACAAGAGACATCATCACGGATGTGAGATGGATTCTTGAAAAGACTAAAGAATACCAAAAGGATATCTATATATGTTTTATTGACTACAACAAGGCTTTTGACTGTGTAAACCATGAGAAATTCTAGGCCACATTAAGAAGTATGGGTGTATCAGAACACCTGATCGTTCTCTTGCACAACCTTTACATTGATCAAGAAGCGAAACTTCGAATGGAACAGGGAGAAACAGAATGGTTTAAAATCAGCAAAGGTGTACAACAAGGCTGCATACTTTGCCCCTACCTCTTTAATTTGTATGAAGATCAAATCATCAGAGAAGCAGGACTGTATGAAGACAATAGAGGTGTGAAGACTGGTTGGAGACTCATCAACAACCTTCACTATGCTGATGATATCACATTACTGGCTGAAAGTGAAGATGATCTGAAACATTTGCTTCTCAAGATCAAGGAACATAGTCTTAAAATGGGCCTGCACCTTAATGTAAAGAAAACAGAGATCCTGACAACTGGCAAAATCAATAAGTTCATCGTTGATGGAGAAGAAATTGAAATAGTGGACATTAATCTACTTGGATCAACTGTCAATAAAGAAACAACAAGCAGTCAAAAAATCAGACAACGCATTGCTCTTGGCAGAATGGCTATGAAGTACCTAGACAAATTCTCAAGAGCAGAGTTGTCTCTCTCCATACAAAGATTCAACTCATTCAAGCCATGGTATTTTCAATAACATCATATGGATGCAAAAGTTGGACAGTGAAAAAGATAGACAGGAAGAAAATTGATGTCTTTGAATTATGGTGCTGGCAACGAATGCTGTATATACCATGGACTGCCTGAAGAGCAAACCAGTCAGTACTAGAGGAGATCAAACCTAAGCTTTCTTTAGAAGCTCAGATGACAAGACTTTGACTTTCATACTTTGGACACATCATGCGAAGAGAGAGATCATTAGAGAAAGGCATCATGCTTCATCATGCATCATGCAAGGTAGAAGGTCAATGCAAAAGAGGAAGGCCAGAGATGAGATGGATCGATACAATAACAGTAACTATGGGTGCCACTCTGTCAACAATGAGCTACCTGACTGAAGACCGAATACAGTTTAGCACAACTATCCAAAGGGTTGCCATGAGTCGACACCGACTTGATGGCACTTAACAACAACATGAGTCCTGCAGATTACACAGCACTCTGGCAAGACTATTTTGGAAATAATGCACTCAAGAACTGAACTTCAAGGAATTTGAATTTGGCAACATTAAATCTGATGTATTTGGATTTAGAAGCGTTGTTGTTAAAGCTTGTCATTACAAAATAAAAGGAAAGGTTACTATTTTTTGTTTTATGTTAAGCTTGTTTTCTTAAAAAAGTGTTTTGGGCAGGAAAATTGGAAGGAATTCCTAAGCAATCAGGATGTATAAATATAAATTCCATCTTAGAAGCAGAAAGGTGATTTGTTTTTTGCACATTATAGTTATCAGCATGAATGTATTGATGGAGCAAATTTTGTCAAACTTTGCAATAATTTGTTCTAGAAAATGCCAGTGCTCTCATTTAAATTAATAAATGTGGGAAGGCATATTTTAGAAAGGACCTTAAGGTGGTTGGAGGAGCATACAAAGCAAAATGTATGAAAATCAATGATTTTAAGGAAAGGGCAAGGGCCTTCTAAAATCAGCACATCCCCACCCTCTATTATACATGTTAAGAAAAGAATGGGCCAGAGATCTGTATGTGTTCATGGCATAAAATGGGCTGCCACATACATATATGCATCGTCCCCATTAAGAGCAACAGCCATGGCGATGTGCATCTGCGTGCCAAAATAAAGATGCACATGCATGTGTCTTTTTTTTTAGGGGGGATCTGCACATGCCTATATGTGCCTCATGTGCAGCACATGCCTCCCTCCCCTCCCCATGTGGAACGTGTGTATGTCCTTCCTGGCCCATGCAGAACAGCACAGGAGATAGGATGGCAGCCAAATGCTAGCCCTAACTTCTCGAGGCAGAGACCCTCATGCTGTGTAGGCTGGTCATAGAGAATCAGGAGGTCCTGTACCCACCAGGATGGTGCAAGTCACCACACACTGCAGCAGGCTCATGTGTGAGAAACATACTTCAAGACCTAATTTGCACAAAACCCAACAACAGACCATGAAAACAAAGCACCATAGACATCATCCAAACACCCAGCTCATTCGCCAAAGCCAATAATTCTATGACCAAGAGAGCTCTATCTCTAGCAGCACCAGCCATTTGGAACTCTCTTCTGGAGACACTAAGGACTACCACGGATTTAAAAGACTTTAGGAAGAAGGTGAAAACCTTCCTCTTCATAAAACTCTTCAGTGAACTCCACATTCTGGACTGCCCAATAGCCTAAGACCCCTAGTTCCTTGTCATATGCTGTCTGGTTAAATGTATATATGCCACAATGTAAATAAGTTATGCTTTCTAGCATTTCCCGCATGCCACCCTTACCTATACCACAAGTTCTCTGTAATCTTTGTTGAGTTTTCTGTAAACCGCTTTGATTTTATGATAATGCAGTATAAAAAACCTGTTAAATAAATAAATATGTGTGGACCACTTCACTGTTCCCTCTAAGCTGTGCGCGTGTGCGCGCGCACACACCTCGCCAAGCGAGCGCACATACTTTACAACAGAGCGCACAAAAATTACGGTTCTGATTCTGATAGAAAACAACACAGACATCTTAAAATTTAAAAGTTGTTGTGTATTTATGATTTTCACAAGTTCTACAATATTTTCTAGTGCAATCAATGTGGTGTACATACTGTATTCTGACGTGTAGTCAAATTTTAAAGTATATAACTCCTAGTGTCGTTATGTGGCGTACAAAAATTTAGCCTTCCTTCAAAAGCTGCACAGCTGATATTTTATGCACATACAGCCTACAGAAAATTAGAGGGAACATTGGACCACTGATAACAGGCAGTGCATAGCCCCACAGGTGCCATCTATACTGGCTTGCCTGACACACAGGATCCAGATGGCATGAGGTATGCAGGTGTAGTGGATCCCTACCTAGGGAACCCTGGGTCCTGCGTGTGTGTATAAATGCCAAATAATGAACAAGGTCACATCAGGGGGTTGCAATACAGGCAGGATATGCATGGGTTAGATATCATTGTAAAGGACAGTACCAAGCAGGTAGTGATGCTACTGCCATGGGGGCAACATATGAACATGTGGATGGTACCTCCAAAGGGGTCCTAACAATGAGCACCTGTGGGGTGATTTGTCACCTTCTCCCTCCAAACATAACATCAATTTGCAAAGGAACTGCACACTTATAGCATGCTGCATCTGCCATATGCCACACCTGAGCTTGTCAGGGTCAAAGAGGCACATATAACAGCACAGAGGGGCTAATGTGGACACAACTGTAATGTTCTCATCCTTGTGAGGCATACCTTCTTGCTGCATAGCACTAACTAGGAACTATCTATTTTGCAGATGCAGCAGCAGCAGCCATGGATGTGGAATCACCACCACTACCTAACACCACCACACCCTGTTGCCACCATTGTGGCTGTCACCAGCACTTCTGCTGCTACCAACATGCTGCCACACATGCTGTACCAGAAGACAACACCATGACCACAACCACTCCACCAACAAGGCAGATGCCACCAATAGCAGCAGCAGTGGCTCCTCAGCATAGGTGATGGACACATTGGAGGGAGAAGAAGGAAGAATCCACTGCTGTGATCATCATCCTTGTCAAAAGGAGGGACATCTTGTATGCAGGCCAGTGCAGAGCTCTTGGACTTTCTGGGGACGCTCCCCAGAGCAGTAGCACAGCAAGTGGCAATGTGGACAGCATACGTGGGGATCAGACCTTAGGCTTGTGGATATATCTGTGGCTATTCTCCCCATAGGGCTGTGTATCAGCTTCATGGCTCTTTGGTTTACTGTGGCTGTTAGGATCTAGTGTGTGCTCCTATGGAGACAGACTCCCTAGGCAACTGTCTGTTTGTCTCCAATATGGTTCCTAGCCCATAGAATTTGTTGGAGAGGTGCCAGGGCATTGTTCTGTGTGGGCAATGCGCTGACACAGCAGGTGCAACTACAGCCTGGTAGGAGGCTGCTGGCAGTTGCACCCATGCTAGCATCTTCTTTCTGACCTGAAGGCACCACTGGTGAGGCCGTGCTAACTGTGCACGCTGCAACCACCCACTCCCCCCTCTAATGCTGCCCAAGCCCCACCTATTCCCACGCTGCTCGGGTATCATGGTAGTTTTAGCTTGTGAGCCTTCTGGCCGCATAATTTGGGCTACTGTGTGCTGTGTGCGTTAGCACTATGCAAACTCCCACACTCCTGGCTACCATGCTTTAGTAAACTGGCTCAATGAGTGAAGTGATCACATCTGCAGATGACACAAAATTATTGAAAGTCATTAAAACAGCAGAGGGTTTTGTGGAGTTGCTGTAGGATCTTGTGAGACTAGAAGGTTATTTTAGGAGCACCTCCATGTATAAATAGCATCATCTATACATGGAGAATGGAATTCATGTGTAAATGTGATTTTTGAAAGCCTCAATTCACGTAGGAAGATCCATATGGAGTAGAAACTTTGAGGGGTGTGATGGGGGTGTAGTTTGGGCATGGCCTGAGCAGGCCAAAAATCTACAAATGTATTCCCTATTTTACATAACGAATCCACATAAATGGTCAAAAATGTCTGCAACAGGTTTTACACCTAATCAGAGGCATGCATAGGTTTTAAAAAGGTTTTACATAAGGAGTTAAGGGAGTAATTCTCCTTAATCCCCATTGTTAATTTCCTCCTCTAAAATGTAAAGGTTACAAAATTGTGGGCTGTCTACTTTAATTGATGGGGCTTATAAATATAGGTTTTGAGAAGGCATCTAAATGGCAGCTGAAATTTAATGTGGATAAATGCAGAGTGATGCATATAGCAAAAAATATTCCCAACTACAGGTGCAAAATGCTGGATTCTGAGTTAGGAGTCACCATGCATGAAAGAGATCATTAATGGACAATAGACTAATTTTCAGATTAGAGTGCAGTAGCTACCAGAAAAGTAAATAAAATGTTAGGGATTATTTGAATAGCAATAGAGAATATAACTGAAAATATCATTATGTCTCTATACAGGTTCGTGGTCCCACCACACCTTGAGTACTCTGTGGGGTTCTAGTTGCCCCATCTCAAAAAATACATAGCAGCACTAGAAAAGGTTCAGAGAGCAGTAACAAAACTGATTAAGGGATGGGACATCTCTCTTTATAAAGAAAGGCTAAGCAGGCTAGGGCTAAATATCAGGCCTTGAGTTCATTTTTATGGTATTTTCTTGGGCTTACTAATTTTGCATAAATAAGAAGGGGCCGACCCTGTGTCTGAGTGGTACTATTGTACAGAGAACTTGGTTTGATGCTTGACCTCTGTTCCCTGGACTGTTCAGAGCTGGAGATGGAAGGAAGGCAACTGAGGAGATGTGATTAGAGGGCTCCAGAGTTACCAATTTACCCAGTCCCAGTAATGAGATTTCTGGCCAGTTCTGGTTTTAAATTTGCATTGCAATGCAATGAGATATTTTAGGCCCTGATTTTACCCACTGAAATTGGTGCTGCAGGTCCCATAATGCATCAGAATGAGAACGTCAGAAATCCAGGGCTGGCTTGAAATATCGCTCCTGGAACTGGGTGATTTGGTAACTTTGAGGTTCCAGAAGGAGCTCTAGTTCTTGGCCCCAACCAAGAATGGTACTTCAATGATCTGGCTAAGTGAGTTGGGAGAGGATACAACATAGGAGGAAAAAACAGGAAATTGCAAATGTAAGTTCATGGTGCTGTAGCCAATGGAGATCAATTCCAATTTACCTTGGAGCTCAAAGTAGTAAGAGGAAATCATTGGTGGAGGGGAGAGATAGGATAAAAATAAGAGGTTTTTAAAATCACTACCTCCTACAGTGCAATGTTCTAGCTAAATATAAATAAATCTGGAGAAGGGACTTATCTGCTCTCAAAGCCTATGTACATAGCTCTTTATGTTCTTCAATAATCAAAATCCACGACCTTAGATTCCAGTCTCCTATTCAGGTGATTAGAGTGTTCATTTATTTAGCTATTTTTCTCTAAGTCAAAGCGGTTTACAAGAAACAAAACCGCTCAACAGGGCTTTACAAGGAACAGAGTGCAATTAACATAGGAACAAGAACAAAAAAAATCATAACTAGCTAACTGAACATATTAATGTAACTGGTAACACTACATGGAGTTTTGGTTGGGTTAACCTTGAGGTGAGTAGAGCAGGGGTACAAGGAGGGGGGAGGGTAGGTGAAGGTCAGGAGTGGAGGGTGGAAAGGATCTGTGGAGGAGTAAGATTAGGTCATATGGTTGCTTGTGGGATGAGTTCATATGTTTCATCAGTGAAGCGTTCAAGGAATAAGTGAGTGTTTAATTTTCTTCGGAAGGCTGTTAGCTCATCTAAATTGTAAGTTGTCCAGAATTGCATTCCATAGTGTTGGGGCAAATAGGGGGATGGTCCTTTTAGAGGCTGTGTGGTTGGTCTTAGTGTTTATTGCAGGGGTAGAGAGAGTATTTAGTGAGCTTGCTCTTCTGGCTGCTAGGTGCTGTCTGTATCAGAGACTGGAGGTAGATGGCAGATAGTCCGTGAGTAATTTTGAAGATTGTGAGGATGGCTTTGTACTTTATCTGTTCTGTGAAGGGTAACTAGTGTAGCTGTTTGAATAGCAGGGTTATGTGGTCAAGTCTAGAGGTGTTGCAGAGGATGCATGCAATGGTATTTTGAGCCAGTTGAAGTGGGTGAAGTGCATATTTGGGCAGGCCTTGAAAGAGGATGTTACAGTAGTCAAAGTGGAGGAAAATAAGGGCCTGAGCTACTGTGCAGAAGTTGTAAGAGCTCAGCAGTGGTCTGTGTTGTGCTGTTTTAATTTTGTAGTATATGGTTTTCGTGATGTTGCTGGTGTGAGGGGCTAGGGTCAAGCGCTGGTCTAGTGTAACCTCCAGCTAGCGAACTTCAGGTTTTACATGCAGTTGCATAACATCAATGGTTATAGCAGGGGGTGGGATGATGTTGATGTCTCTGGTAATGTATAAGATGTCTGTTTTCTTATAGTTTATGGCCTTGTTGTGTTCCGAGAGCCATTGTTTGATGGAACTGAAGCGTTTCTTTATAGAAGAGATTGTTGGATTGGTGGTGGTAAACCGAGCAGATATCATTACATCATCTGTGTCTATGTGGTAGAATATGTTGTGTGCTTGGATGATTGTGCAGATAGGTTGGAGGAAGATGTTGAAGAGTAGAGGCACATCCTTGGGGACTCCCTGGAATTGTGTGTAGGGGCTGATTTTTTGTATCCTATTTTTACTTGGAGTTGGACTTTATGTAAGATAAAATTTGAACCACTTTAATGTGGTACCTTGCAGCCTTATTGATTGCAATAATTGGAGCATAAGGTGATGTGGAACAGAGTTGAAAGCTGCCTTGATATCAAGGAAGATCAGAATGAATCCTTTGAGGGGTTTGTTGATGCCTTTTAGTAGATTGTTGGTGAGGGCAGTTAAGAGGGTTTCAATGCTGTGCTGGGGTTTAAACCCATATCGTTGAGGGTCAAGTGGGTAGTGAGAGTCAATGTGGCTTTGGAGCTGTGTCTGGACGATTTTCTCTATTACTTTTGCCAGGAATGGTAGGTTGGCAATAGGTCTGTGTATGAGCTTGGTTGGTATGCATCATTTTCCATTTCCTTCTTTATGGGGTGGATGGAGACTTCTTTGAGTGGCTTAGGCATGTATCCTTGATGGAGTGATAGTTGTGCAATTTTGAGGATTGTGGGGATTAGTTCTGTTCTGGCAATCTTCATCCAGCTCACTGGGCAAGGATCAAGTGGGGATGTTGCAGTGTTAATGCTTGTGATAATTCTTTTAGTTGTTCAGGTGAAATAGTTCTGAAAGTGTTCCATCTAATAATGCCTTCTTTGTGGTTGTGGTTTTTATGTGGTGTTATTGTGCTTGTTCTGTTGTCTTGAGAGCAGGTTTGGCTTTGAAAATAGTCAGCCATAACTTGGGGGGATAGCGCTATTTCTTCATTCTTTGGGTAGGGCTTCTTGTTAAAGATTTCACTATATCGAAGAGCTCCCTAGGGCAGTTGAAAGAACTTTGGATTAGCTTGGAAAAGTATTCTTTTTTTGCTTTGTTTGTGGATGTCTGACATTCGCGCAATTTGGCCATGTACGTATTTGTTGAGGTTTTCAGTGGACTTGGAATGTCTCCATTTTCATTCTAGTAGTTTGAGATTGTGTTTCATGTCTCTTAGCTGGGTGGTATACCAGGTGGCTGTATTGTGCCTCCTGCAGGCTGTGGGAGAATGAGGTTTTATAGCTATTTTGCTTATGACCTGATTTCAGCTGTGGATAAGCATGTTGGTGTCTTCTGGAGTGGCAGGATTTTATCTAGGAATTCCTTTTTTTCCAGGTGGTAGAATCTACGAATAGAAGTATGAGTATGGGTGTTTTTTTGGTCGTGTAATCCATGTGGGAGGAAAAAGGAAATTGTTTTGTGGTCTTACCAGGGCACTGTGCATAGAGTGGGAGGTTGTTGTTACTAAGCAAATTTATTTATTTTATTTAACCAGTTTTCTATACCATGTTATCCTTCAATCAAAGTGGTTTACATTGTGAAATCACTACAAACAAGTACTGGATACATTCCCTTGTCCCCAAAGGGCTCACAATCTATGTGTACCTCAGGGTTAAGTGGCTTGCCCAAGGTCACAAGGAGTGCCTATTGGACTAGAAACCCCAGCCCCTCCGGCTTGAGATTGCTGTCCCCAGGTGGGACTTGAACCCCTGGCCTGAGGTACTGTGTCCTAACCACTAGGCCACTCCTCCCTCCAAATGTTGAATATAAGGTCGAGTGTTTCCTTTGTTGTGGATTGATTCATTGATGAGTTGCATATAATCCAAGGCTTCCATGGCCTCAAGGAAAGCCTTTGATATCTTGGGGGCAGTGGATGCTAGGTTGAGGTCATCTAGGAGCAGGAAGTGTTTGGTGTGCAGTTTCTGGTTGCAAACATTTTCTAGTAGAACTGCTAACCCATCTGCACTATTTTTTTTAATTCTGTGATAGTCCTTCTAAAGTTACAAAAGTCATCTGAAGACAATCAAAACAAAAAGCCTTAAAGGGCACATCATTCCTTACCTTCTGGCCAGTCCAAAGTCAATTATTTTAATTTGATTTCCAGTACGATTTACACATAATATGTTTTCTGGCTACAAAAGAGGAAAAGGTATATTTTTAAAATGCATTGCAAGTAGGATTTAGGTAGGATGAAATAATTGTAATTGCTATGATAAGTTATCAATAGGTAAAGATCTTTGCTTAGAAGTTTGGGGGGTGTCCTAGTTCTTTATTTTGTTTGTGTCTTCTGTGGAGTCAGCCTTTGATTCTTGGAGTGTCTGCTTGTGAAGACTGGGGAGCCTGTCAGAGGTTTTACTCACCCCTCTCCCTGAGTGTGGAGAGAGCCTGAAGGAGCTGGCTTGCTACCCAAACCTAACAGAGAAGTTACTGTACAGGAGAAGAGTTGCCTGCTTGAAGAGGTACATTGGGACTGCTTACAAGATATACAGAGGATTAGAGGAGTAGGATCCCAATAAGGAGGGAGAGAGGATATTGCAATCTGCTAAGTGCACAGGAGCCCAAACCCAGATTCTTCTGCCAGTAGGAACTGATAAATATTTAAACTGGGATCGCAGATACAAATGTTAAAGGAACAGACTCAAAGGCACACGTTGCATTTGCAACCAGTGTTACCAAAGACTATATATTTTCTGAAACTGAACATTAGACTATTATTGTTAGACTTGGGCATTTTGTTGCACTAAAGAGAATTTAAGCAACCAATTTGGACTCAAGATCCTCTTTAATTTATGCACCAAGGATCTTGAAGGGATTTCCCTTCCCCCCTGTCCCCTCCCCATGGAGAACCTGCTCCTAGGTGATGAGAGTTTGTGCTAGCTGTGGCAAGGAGTTACACATGTTTCGTTGGAATGTAATTGGAGTGCTCCACATTAAAGATGGCCTCTTCCTAATATATTTCAAAGTTCAAGCTATGCATTTTCTAAGAGCATTAATAAGCTGATGGACAGCATGCAGACCCAGATTTAGGCATATGTCAGGGCCGTACTGAGGGCTGTGTGAGAGGTGTGGCCGCACAGGACGCAAGTACAGAAGGGGTGCTGATGTCATCACTGGGCTTTCAGGAAGCCTAATAAGAGCAAGCTCCTGCATGTGACTGGGGTTGGGGCAGGTTCATGAGTCGCACAGGGCACATTTCTAGCTTGGTAGGGTCCTGACATAGGTAATTGCTCAGGGTGCCAAATGTTGAAGATGCCAAATACCAAGGTCAAAACAGAGCCTTCTCCCACTTACTCAAGGGCCATGCACTGGTGCCATTTCAAAGTGGAACCACCATGGCACTCTATTACCAGTCTCCAAGGGGCCTCCCTTGGTTCTCCATGCTAAAGGGACGATCTGTACCTTCGCTTTCCCCGTCCTGCCCATTGAAGCTGAAAACTCAAATCCGGCTCTGACAGCATGAACATGAGGAAATGCACAGCAATATGGTTAAAGCAAAGGGAGTTGCCATAACTGACCTTAAGGTCTAAATGAAGAATGTACTGTTGATGCAAGTAATAAACTCCTTCACATATCTGCTTTGTAAACAGAATGGCATCCAGCTCAGTTAGGTTATAATTTTCATCTGTGATACGGTCAAATAATTCCCCACCATCGACGCTGTAATGTGAGAAAGACAAGAAATGACAGACTCCTACTTCTCTCCCAGTTCTCATACACTGGCATCCACAGAATAAAATATATAATCCAGCCCTGGTTACAAAGCTTTTGCATCCCAGCAGATCACCTGGAAAGTAGAGGCAGAGCCAGCCCTAGGCATGTGCGGGTATGTTGCGACCTGGGAAAAAGGGCGGCGGTGGTAGCTGCTCCTCTTCCTAGGAGCTAAAATAGATGCCACTGTTTTATTTTTGCAAACAGCGTGGGGCCTGGAGCGGTGTAGGGCCATGTGTGGGCAAGGAAAACATTGAAAAATGCAGAAGCATGGGGTCTTCAAAGCTCCAACGCGCTTGTAAGGCCATGATGGTTCCGCCTCTTCTGATGCATTCAGGGAGAGGGGAAATGGCAGAAACAGTGGGGTGGGGTTAGAAAAAGGGTACGAGGTGCTGGATGGAGGGGAGAGACACTGCACAAGGGAGGAGAAAGGGGGAGAGATGCTGGGCATGAGTGGAGAAAGTGAGAAAGGGGAGAGTAAGAGACTGTGGGGAATTAGAGACTGAGGAAGGAGAAGACTGTTAGGGGTTGAAAAGTGGTAAACGCAGTATCAAGAGAGGACTGAGGACTGGATGACAAGGAAGTGGAATAAAGTCTGAGATGAGAGAGAAATAAATGGAAGAAAGCTGAAAGGAAAAGATAAAAGCAAGAGTTATATGGTAAGGAAGTGGAGAAGACATGAGGAGAGAGAAGTGGCAGATGGACCAGAGACCTTGCATCTCCTTTGTCTTTTGCAGAATATATATTTCATACCATGCGGTTCAGCATCTCTCCCCAATGTGTAGTGTCAGGTGTCAATATGTTTTATATTTGATTCCCAGGGCAAACACTTGATCAGTATTTTGAGTGAAGGGACCCCCCTGTTCCCTGTGATAGCCACTACACCTTGCCATGGTATAATCACGCACTGATCGCGTGTTAGCCCTGTGCTACGCATGGCACTTTAATAAACATGCCCCAAAGATCTACAAGTGGGTCACATGAAGAAGCAACATTAGGACCATTGTAAGTAAAAAGGACGACAACTGGCTGCAGTCCAATGCCATTTTTCACACTCGGTGCACAATGGCCAGGTCTGTGAGTGGAAGTTAATGAAAATCTCAGAGCATTTCCCATATAAGCTCTACTAAAAAAATGTTCATATTATAAAGACTCTTGCATAGTTCTGCAGTGTGTGCCGCTGAAGGGTTGCCTTTGGTTCACTGCTTTGGAAGCAATTGGAAATCCTATGTTTGTCTGTGAATTCAGAGAGGTAACGACATTTAATGCTATTCTGTTTTTGGGAGAGTAGGGCTAGAGTTTGTGTTTTGATTTATTTTTGTTAGTATTTTTAATGTCCCTTTACATTTTATAATTGTATTATGATGATTTTGTTTTGAGTTTGGTCCGTTATGTGAGGGAGAGATAGGAATAGCTTCTTGGGTGGTTTGCATATCAAGTGTTATTCTTTGTTTTATCAGTGTATTTAGATCCACTGCTTCCCTCAGAGCTGTACTTACAGTATGTATCAAAAATTCATGTTTCTTCTTTGGGTGAATTTGGGAGTGGAGTCTAAGTAAGTGAACTACACAATAGGGCAGCACAGCTTTGAAAGAATATTTCTGCCTGCCGTCTTTCTGCAACCTTCGATTTCCTAGTGCTTGCTAGGATTGATGGAATGACATTTACAGCTTCCCAAGCACTATCACCACTCACCACCCAAAAAATAAGCCTTTGCACCCAAGACAACCCTCTCCCCATTAATGAACTGCATTTTTAATAAGCTAATAGTTAAACCTACTACTCCACGATCAAAGTGATGTTATTCTTGCACTCAAATGCATCGAAAAGCTGGATCAGATTCACATGGTTTAACTGGTTCATGATATTTATTTCATTTTTCACTTCTTCCTGTTAGAGAAAAGGAAATCAACCAGATTTTTTTAAAAACATGGCAACTTGATTCCTTAATAAAATCAACATTACCCCTCAAAGTGTTACATTTTCATTTTCAAAGGGGGAGTACCACATGTGCTGAAAGCAAGTGAAAGAATGACTGTGAAATACAGAATGATAAATCACTGTTTTACAGACAAATAATAGCAGACTATCTTCCACAGGAAACCGATCAAAAGTTGGACATCAAAAATAACATAAAAATAAGAGCAATGATAACGATGAACAGTAACAAAATGCTAGTAGTGGAAGGAACAGAAGAGAAAATGAATAAAGATGATAGAGAAAAAAAGAAAAAGAACAATGTTTTCCAAAGCCAAATATTGGTTACTGCAGGTACCAAACTAGGTTGACAGGAGAGCAAGGAAGGAGAATGAAGGGGTTATTTACTAAGCTATTCTAATACAATCATGCACTTTAAGAGGGCATTTGTATAAACTCCCATGCATGTTAGTACACAGGTATCTGAGGTTTATGTTAGAAAGTGAGGCATACACATACTTTATAAAATAAGGGCGTAGAAAGTGGTCTAAAAACATGCACCAAGCTAATCACGAGCACTTACACCTGTGTAAATGTCCGTGCGTGCTATTTTCAAGGGAACATGCAACTGCAGGGCAAACAAGTGTAAATCTTTGTTTTAATGGCAGAGGATGGAAGGGTAGTTTCAGAAGAATTTATTGTTGACTTTCTATGAAAGCAGCATATAAATGCAGATAAATAAACACAATTTTCATGACTATATTCATACTTTCCCTTTAAGTCCATAGGTAAAAGTCACTGCAGACTTTACATCTATGTGAATCCTTTTAAAAATTGCCCTCCATATGCAAATGCAATATTTGAAGTCTCCGGTTCTCAAGATCTCTAGGCCATTCCCAGTTTTTGTTATGTGGTTAGATGATATCTAAACAGATCGGAAGCTCCCTGCAGCGTTTTTGAAGTCAACAAGTACAGGTTATTCTTGAAGCAATGGCTGGCTCAAAGAACCACCATGCCTTATAAAAGTCTTCACGTCCTTCTTCAGTTTTTACATTCTGCTGCCTAAAATATATGGGCCCGATATTCAAAGGGATAACATGGTTAGCAGACATACTGTACTAACTATACTAATCTCCTTGTCCAGGATATAAAGCGCAATTAGCATCGGGGTGTTTTGGGGCAGCACCCAGCAATAATGCAAGCAGTGGCAATATTGAGCACTACCTGGTTATCTCAAAGCAGCGAAGGTCGGGTGCGGCAAAGGCTGGCCGCCACCCGGTTTGCTTCATCGCTATTCGGGAAACCTGGATATGGCCCCGGCAATAAATATCCGGGTCTGATGTTCAGCGGCAGTGACTAGCCACTTAATAGCGCTAGCCGCCACCTCTGAATATTGAGCTATTCAGTACTTCCAAGATATCATATTTTCCGGTGTGCTGTATGATCTGTTCTGTCCTAGTCTGTGACATTCTACCTGGTTGATTTGTGCAGTGCCAGTTTGTTCTTGTTAAATCTAGCATAACTTGAGGAGTTCATTATTGGTGCTGGACTGCTGATAGTCATCTACAATAGCTCGGCTGAGTGTATCACTAATAAACATCTCAGGGCCCAGCTTATACATAAACAGACATGAAAACATAGAAACATGATGACAGAAAAAGACCACATGGCCTATCTAGTCTGTCCTTCCATATCAACAACTACAACAGTCCACTTTTTACCTTCAGAGATCCTCTGTGTTGGTCCCATGCTTTTTTGAATTCAGTTACTGTCCTCATCTCTACCACCTCCACTGGGAGATTATTCCATGGATCCACTACTCTTTCCGTAAAGAAATATTTCCGCATATCACTCCTGAATCTATCTCCCTTCACCCTCATCCCATGTCCTCTCGTAGCAGAACTTGCTTGCAATTGAAAGAGGCTCTCTCCCTGAACATTTATGCCACGGAGGTATTTAAACATCTCAATCATATCACCTCTATCCTGCATTTCCTCTAAGGTGTACATATTAAGATCCTTAAGTCTGTCCTCATATGCTTTATAATGAAGCCCACTAATCATTTTAGTAGCCACCCTCTGCACCGACTCCATCCTGTTCACATCCTTTTGAAGGTGCGGTCTCCAGAATTGCACACTATACTCCAAATGAGGTCGCACCAAAGACTTATACAGAGGCATTATCACCTCCTTTTTTCTGCTAGCCATTCCTCTATGTATGCACCCAAGCATCCTTCTAGCTTTTGCCGTCGCCTTTTCTACCTGTTTAGCTACTTTAAGATCATCAGACACAACCATGCCTAGGTCCCGCTCTTCTTTAGTGGACAAAAGTACTTCACCTCCTATACTTTATTGCTCCATTGGATTGCTGCAGCCCAAATGCATGACCTTACATTTTTTAACATTAAATCCCAGATGCCAAATTCTAGACCATTCTTCAAGCTTAGCTAGATCCCTCCTCATGTTATCTACACCTTCCTGGGTGTCTACTCTATTGCAGATTTTGGTATCATCTGCAAAAAGGCAAACCTTACCCGACAGCCCTTCGGCTATATCACTAACAAAGATGTTAAAAAGAAAGAATCGGACCAAGGACAGATCCCTGGGGCACACCACTGGTAACATCCTTCTCCTCAGAGTGAGCTCCATTTACTTGTACTCTTTGTCGCCTCCCACCCAACCAATTTCTAACCCAACCAGTAACTTTAGGGTCCATCCCTAGGATGCTCAGTTTGTTTATAAGTCGCCTGTGCAAACAGTGTCAAAGGCTTTACTGAAATCTAAATACACCACATCTAGAGCTCTCCCTCGGTCCAACTCCCTGGTCACCCAGTCAAAGAAATCAATCAGATTTGTCTGACAAGACCTGCCTCTGGTGAATCCATGCTGCCTCGGATCCTGTAATCCGCTGGACTCCAGAAACCTCACTATTTTCTCTTTCAGCAGCGTTTCCAATAATTTACTCACCACCGAAGTTAAACTAACTGGCCTGTAGTTTTCACCCACATCCTTACTTCCACTTTTGTGTAAAGGCACCACATGAGCCTCTCTCCAGTCCTTTGGCACCACTCCCGACTCCAACGAGGCATTGAAAAAGTCAGTCAGTGGAGTTGCTAGAACGTCCCCAAGTTCCCTCAGTATTCTAGGGTGTATCCCATCCGGTCCCATCGCTTTGTCTACTTTAAGTTGAGCTAGTTTCTCATGAACACAGTCTTCTGAAAATTGTTCAAGATGTCCCTCACTTCTGTTCCTATTTGTGGGTGTTTTCTGAGGTCCTGCTCCTGGTTCTTCATCTGTGAACACAGAACAAAAATATTTGTTAAGCAATTCCGCTTTATCCTTATCAGCTTCTACATATTCCCCCCCTGCACCCTTGAGTCTGACAATACCACTTTTGCCCTTCCTCTTCTCACTAATATATCTGAAAAATGTCTTATCCCCCCATTTTATTGCATTGGCTATTTCCTCCTCCTTTGAATCTTTGCCTTCTTGACTACTTTGCTAGCTTCTCTAAGTTTTTCCAAATACAGATGCCTGTCTTCCTCTCTGTGATCTCTTGTATTTCATGAAGGCCTCCCTCTTTTTCTTCACTTTTTCAGCTACTTCTTTCGAAAACCATAGCGGTCTCCTTTTCCTTTTGCCTTTATTTACCATTTTAATAAAAAGGTTGGTTGCCCTTAAAATACCCCCTTTCAGTTTTGCCCACTGTTTTTCTACATCCCCCAGCTGTTCCCATCCCACTAAAGACTCCCTGAGGTATTGGCCCATCTTCGCAAAGTTAGTCTTCCTAAAGTCTAAGATCCTCACCTTGGAATGGATTCTAACAGCCCTAGTCCTAATACTGAACCACACCATCTGGTGATCACTGGATGCAAAATGATCTCCCACTACAACATCAGAAACACTTTCACCATTGGTAAGCACCAAGTCCAGTATGGCCCCTTCACGTGTGGGGTCTGTTACCAATTGCCTGAATAGTTCTCCCTGTAGAGAATCCAGGATCTCCTTACTTCTAGATGATACTGCAGCAGGAATGTGCCAATCAACATCTGGCATATTGAAATCTCCAATCAGTAGCACTTCCCCTTTCCTAGCAATGCTGCGTATGTCTTCAATTAACTCTCTGTCCACCTCTTCCTCTTGTGAGGGAGGTCTGTATATCACACCAATGCAAATAGATTTCTCTTTCCCTCTTTCTAGTTTAACCCACAATGCCTCCTCTCTCCCTTTTAAGCTCTGTAATTCCAAAGCTTTAATAGTAGTTTTAACATATAGTGCCACTCCTCCTCCCCTTCTTCCTACCCTGTCCTTTCTGAATAAAGTATAGCCAGGTATAGTTACATCCCAGTCATGGTTTTCTGTGAACCATGTTTCTGTAACTGCCACTAAATCCAAGTCAGCCACTCCCACCAAAGCTTCAACATCAGGAATCTTATTTCCCATGCTACGGGCATTTATACACACTGCTTTCCATATGTTACCCCTGTTACCCATTTCCATAAAGGTATTTAATGTATCACCTACCTGGGGACTTTCAATTACTTGGGGGCTTTCTTCACCTATCCCCAACGAATCTAGTTTAAAGCCCTCTTCAGTAGATTAGCCAGTCTACTACCGAAGATGCGTTGACCTTTCTTGGACAGATGGATGCCATCTCTGCTCTGCAACCCTTGGAACTGCATCCCATAGTCTAGGAAACCAAAACGCTCTCGATGACACCATCCACGCAGCCATGCATCCATCTCCAGGATGCGAGTCTCTCTGCCTTGGCCTTTACCCTCAACAGGGAGGATTGAAGAGAACACCACCTGTGCACCTAACTGCTTCACCCTCTGTCCCAGAGCCATGAAGTCACTTTTGATACGTTCTGAGGTATACCTGGCAGTATCATTTGTTCCAACATGGATTAGCAACATTGGGTAATAGTCAGTGGGCTTGATGAGTCTCGGCAAACTCTCCGTAACATCTTGGATTTTGGCACCAGGCAGACAGCATACCTCTCTGGACATCAAGTCTGGTCGGCAGATGGACGCCTCAGTACCCCTCAGAAGAGAGTCTCCAACCACCACTACCCTTCGTTTCCTTCTGGTCACTGATTCTGCAACTTTGGGGTACTTGAACTCTGGTTCTTCCCTTTCCACATTAGCAACGTGCTCTGAAGTTGCTTGGGTGCACAAAATAAGGGCTTTTTAAAGATTGCTATAAGTGGTTTGTGATCAGTTTCAGCTGTAATTATGTCTCGGCCATAGAGGTAATAATGAAAGCACTGGCAGGCACACACAATGCTGAGACATTTCTTTTCGAATTGTGCATAATTTTGCTCAGCTTGGAAAAGCGCCCTGCATGCAAAAGTCACAAGCTGATGCTCTTGCATTAAGCGGCAGCCAAGCCCGTTTTTGCTGGAGTCATTCTGTATCACAATGGGCTTGATGGCATCACAGTACCAGAGGCATCTGTGACAAAGTGCTTTATTTCCTCTACTGCCTGTTCACGTTTCAGAAGCCAGTGCCAAACTGTATCCTTATCCAGAAGTCTTCGCATGGGCTCCTATATCTCAGACAGACAGGATAAGAATTTTGCTAGGTACTGTAAGTTACAAACCCAATGAAGCACTGCACAAATTTTACTTTAGCAGGCAGTGACATATCCTAAATGGCTTTAATCTTATCCAGGTCTACTTTCAGGTCCTGTGAAGACAGGATATATCCATGGAAGCGGACCTCCTTCACCTTGAATTGTAATTTCTTCACTTTAAGCTGTAGCATCACCTGCCTGCAGTAATCCATTAGGGCTAAGAGCTTACTATCATAGTCATGCTATGCTGCATCAGAGTAGCCGCAACCAATGATAAAGTTGTCATCTGCTATTGATTCAATGCCACTCAGTCTAGCCAAATGTTTACGCTGCTTCCACTGATACATCTATGATGCTACAGAAATTCTAAATGGTAGTCAGAGCCATCTTTTCCTGCCCCAGCACATCCATAATGTGGTCACGAGACTGCTTTTCTCATTGAATTTGCTTTGCAGGAATGGATCACAGGCATCAGCAAGTAAGTTTTGGGCAGTTTCTATAAGACATCTTTGAGTGTTGGCATGATGTGGTGAGATCTCTTTAGTGCAAAATTCAAAAACTGTGAATAAATATAAATTCTCAGCTTCTCAGGCTTTTTTTTACAATGACTATATTGCTGATCAAATCAATTGGTTCAGTCAAAGGTGCAATATGAGTCAACCATTAGGCTGCTCTAACCATTAGGCTAATCTTCCACTCCATTCCTCTACTTGTGTGTATTGCCACAGTGCTTACACACCATAGATCTGATTGCAAGTGGGTTACTCTGCTGTTGCAGTTGCTATCCACACCCCAGTAATGACTATCTGTTGTCATAACACTGACAGCTTGCCGGTCTGTGAGTTATTCAATACGATATGTTTCAAATGGCTATACATAAGAACATAAGAAATGCCTTACTGAGTCAAACGAAGGTCGATCAAACCCAGTATCTTGTTTCCAACAGTGGCCAATCCAGGTCACAAGTACCTGGCAGGTTCCCAGAAGGCACACAGGTTCCACAATGCTTGTCCCAGGGCAAGCAGTGGATTTCCTGGGTCCTCTTTAATATTGGTTTAGGAACTTGTCCAAATCTTTTTTAAACTCAGCTACACTAACAGCTTTTATTACATCCTCCGTTAATGAATTCCAGAGTTTGATTAAGCGTTGAGTGAAAAAAATATTTTCTCTTAATAGTCTTAAATGGGTTACAGTATAGCTTCATTGCGTATCCCCTAGTCTTTCTACTTTTTGATGGCATAAACAATCGATCTACGTTTACCCATTCCATTCCATTCATTAATTTATAGACCTCTATCATATCTCCCCTCAGCAGTCTCTTTTCCAAGTTGAAACACCCTAACCTTTTAAGCCTTTCCTGATAGGGGTATCCTTCCATATCCTTTACCATTTTGGTGGCTCTTCTCTGTACCTTTTCTAATAACACTATATCCTTTTTAAGATATGGGGACCAGAATTGCACACAATATTCAAGATGCGGTCACACCATGGAACGATACAGAGGCATTATAATATCCTTGGTTTTATTCTCCATTCTTTTCCTTATGATTCCTAGCATTCTATTTGCTTTCTTGGCTGCTGTTGCATACTGGGCAGAGGATTTCAACATATTATTCACGATGACACCTAAATCATTTTCCTGGGTAGTGGTTCCTTAATGTGGAATCTTGCATCGTGTAACCATAGTTTGGGTTGTTCTTTCCTAGGTGTATTCAGAGCTAAGTCACATTCTCTTAAATGGCAAGATGTACCCTTATTGGCAATGCCAAGAACTATGTTATCCTAAATAAGTTCATCTTTCACTGAACTGTACTCACATGTCACTGCTTTCTCTTTCAAACACATGGCAAAGTTATCGATCACCTTCAACTTGCTTGCAGCTGCCAAACATGTATATTTCATATATTACATTTTTGGTGCTTTGAAATAGGCTTCTAATGTATCCAGGATAACTTTGTTATCCTTCCTCTGCTCCTCTGAGTGGCTCAAATTGTGCTTATAAACATTGTGATATTCAGTATTCATCTCAGCTGACTTCTCATGTAAGCCTATTGTCAGACAGTAATTCGCAAACTCTGATTCGAAATTATCCCAATTACCACTTAAGTCACCACTAACCTTCATGCCCTTTGGGGGTGGAATTCTGGAATGCTTCTATGCACATATAATCTGAGGGTGATTAGTATCACTGTAAGCCTTTCTTTGTACCCACAGTTCTATAGCATTCTATACTCTGTAAACACTCTCCAGCACAGGCTGGAAAACAGTGCAGGTTCAAAATCTTCTGACATCATGTTTCAGCGCTAGAAATAAAGGCGCACTAAACACAGCTGGAGCATTGGAACCATGTTGTATTACATTAGAAAGTCAAAGGTCACAACAGCAAGGAAGTTGAAAAACAATAAGTTATGGCATCAGTATAACTTAACACCTGTAATAGTGTAGGTTACCCCCACTCTGTGCTTTTACTTTGGGTTGTAATTGCCATGCTGTGCAGGTTTACCTTGGGTTGTAACTGTTTTTCCATACAGGTTACCCCCATTCTGTGCCTTTTTTGAATAAGTCATTTAAGTTTTGCTTTGAGCAGTAATACTCCTCTTGTTATATATGAATTCTTTGTGTTTATCCCATGCCTTTTTGAATTCATTCTCTGTTTTTGTCCACACTACTTCCACTATGAAGACATTCCAGATATCCACCACTCTTTTGGTGAAAAGTACTTTGTGGTGTTTCTTCCTTGTAGCTCCATTTCATGTCCTCTAGTTTTATAGCTTCTGTATCTTTGAAAAAGGTTTCTTCATTCATCAGTACCTTTCAAGGGTTTAAAGATCTGTATCATATCTCCCCGTCCCTCCTGTCCTCTAGGGTATGTATACATATTCAAGTCTCCAAGTCTCTTGTCATATGGCTTCTGGCACAAATTCCATAACATTTTGGTCATATTCCTCTGTACCCCTTCAAGTCTTTTTATATCCCTTAGCAAGATACACCCCCTAAAACTGATCACTGTCCTCCAAGTGAGGTCTCAATAGTGACCTGTACAGGAGTATTATCACTTCCTC
Source organism: Ichthyophis bannanicus (assembly GCA_033557465.1). Classification (NCBI taxonomy): domain Eukaryota; kingdom Metazoa; phylum Chordata; class Amphibia; order Gymnophiona; family Ichthyophiidae; genus Ichthyophis; species Ichthyophis bannanicus. Next base: position 159,147,399 of record CM066034.1, read on the forward strand.
TTTGGGCTGGTCATGCCTCTCTCTATGCAGCCTAGAATCCTTCTGGCTTTGGCCACCATTTTTTCGCTATTTTGAGATCCTCAGATATTATCACCTATGTACATTAGCCTATGCACATCAGCCTCTTGCCCCCTATCATATACTGATCCTTTGGATTTCTGTACCCCAAAGGCAACACTTTGCACTTCTTTGCATTAACTTTTAGCTATCAAGTATTAGATCATTGTTATAATTTTTGTAGATCATTTCTCATGATATCAACTCCTTTGGAGTGTCCACCCTTTTGCAAATCTCATCCAGACTGCATAAACCTGGAATGGGAAGAAGATTCCTCTTTCAGCAGGACAGATATTCTAAGCATACAACAAAAGCAACAGTGGAAGAAGAAAGTGAATATCCTCAAATGATTCTGCTAAAGTACAGATCTGAATGCAATAGAAAATCTGTGGCAAGAATTGAAAACTATACTTCACAGACCATCAACAACCACCTTGAAAGAGTTTGAGCTTTTCTGCCAAGAATAATGGCAGGAACAAACCATCCCACTGTGCAAATTTGGCCTGCATTTATCCTAAATGACTCATGATTGTTATTCCTGCAAAAGGGGTTCTACCAAGTACTGAGTTAAGGGGTGTAAACATTTATGCAATTAAGTCTTGTGCAATAAAATGAGATTTGAAATGACCCTTTGTACCTCTGAATTCCATTTTCTAATAATAAACCACAGATTAAAACAGAAAAGGCAGAGTCCTCTGAAATTCTCTTTTGGGAAAAGTGTTGTCTGCTTTGAAAACAATTCTTAGCATTAGTAAAGGAATGTATATGTTATCCTTTATGCTTTAATTATTATGCAGTTTGGTTTCTTCTTATTATTTACTTTGTAAATATTCCTATAATTGTTCTGACATGTTGAAAGTGTAGAGTATATTGTGTAGATCAGTGAAACAAACTCCTTAAAGCATTTGGAATTGTACTTTTTAGATCACAGAATATAAAAAGTGTGCAAGGGTGTGATGACTTAGAAGACATTGTATGCAATGGAGTCTTAAAGTACTCCCAGATTATGGCAGAAAGTAAAATATATAAAAATTGGTGTCCAAAAGAAATCTGCTAACATATGACATCTTGTTGGAGAAACATGTATTGCCTGGTTTGCATGCGCATGGGCAGGTGCCACTGCTGCTGGAATTCTACACACAATAATTCACAATTTGGAACTTTTTGTGATTATTTGATTTCTGTATTGTATTTTAAATTAACTATCGCTCAAAACCAATATACTTTGTTATTTTGACAAACCAAGCTACTTTGTTATTTTGACAAACCAAGCTTGCATAATTTTGTATAATTCAGACCTTTTGACACAGAAGTTTGAAGTTTGTTTGCAGGAGTAATGCAGGTTTGAAGCCAGCGGAAGAGGCATATCTATTGTTTAAAGCACTAGCTAAGTACCGGCAATGAACCAGATTTCAAGCATGGAATACTTACCCTGTCCTTCGCACCCTTCACTTTTATTATTTTGGCTGCCAAACTCAGGCCAGAAGATAGCTCAGTACACTTGTGAACTTGACCAAAACGCCCCCTGTTGGTACATATAGGACATAAATTACATATTCAAGCAAAATGTTTCAGGACAATCTGTTGGCAGCTGAGCTGCCTGTTTCATAATGCCAGTTAAAAATAGCCAGGTACAATGTGAATAGAATCAGCAGACCAGTGGCATGGATCTCTTCTTACCCTCAGCTTATGAAGGATTAATGTCATCTTTCCAGTCAGTTGTTCTGTTAAAATATTAGGCCCCGTTTGTATTATTGCATCTCATAGTGACATGCTGAGCTGCTGAAACTGAATGCTCTGATTGCCCTTTTGAAGCAAGTTAATGGAGCCTATCAGTAAACGTATCTCAGGAATGCTACTGGTTCTATATTGTGTGAGCATACGCATTCCATGCATACTCTCCTGAATTCACCAATGCATGTTACAAAACACTGATTTAAAATATGAGGAGAGGGCTCCCAGGCACCACGCACTGCCCTGCTGTTACTTCAGGAAGGCTGCACCTGTTCACCAGCACTTGTATTCATTTGTCTCTCCATGTCTTGTTCAATTGATTGACAAATAAGAAATGTAAGGGGTGAGGGAGGGGTAAAAAGAAACAGGTGCTGATCTAAAACGAGTCCCATACAATGCAGGCATCAGGCCCTTATCAAGAAGTCATTTAAATATAACATGTGCACACATATGTACAGGGTGGAAAAATCCAAGGCATGTAAGTTTGGCACCTGGCACCTGCGTCTAAGCCTAAAGAGGAGTTTTCAGCAGCAGTCAGAAAGGAAAGAAGCCAGCTCCGAGTTCAGATGCTGCCAGCAGCCAGAGTCCAGTTCAAAGAAGCTGCCTCTAGCTAGCAAAGAGTGAGCCGGAGGGAAAATGAGAGAAAGTCGGCATGGGGGCTGGAAGGGAAGAATAGACCGAGACAACGGTAGCAGAAAACCAAACAAGACAACAAATAAGTAGGAAAAGGAAAAGATTGTTAAAAGTCTATAAAAAATGTACTTGTTCCTAATTAATTTTCCTAAACATGTGGGCTGGTCCCCAAGTTTAAGAAAAATACCTATTAACACCCAGGGCTGAACCAAGGGCTGTGCAAGCAGTGCAGCTGCACAGGGCAGAAGTATGGAAGGGACACTGAGGTCATCCCTGGGCTCTCAGGAAGCTCGCAAAGGATGAGTTACTGCATGTGATTGGGTGGAGGAGGGCACCAGATTCGTTAGTCACATAGGTTGCATTTTGGTACATTCCTGTAAACACATCGGGTGGGGGGATATTCAGCGCTGGTGGCTAGCGCTACTAATGTGGCTAGTCACCACTGCTGAAAGTTAAACTCGCATATTCAATGTCGGGGTCATGCCTGGCTGAAGCAATATTGAGCCTCGGCCCGGTTAGCTAACGTGGCAAAAATTGGCCAGGGTTTCCTAAGCCCAGCTTTCTCTGTGCATTGCTAACCGAGCAGCAGCTCAATATGGCCACGGCCCTGTTAGCGATGGGTGCCGCCTCCAGTCCACCCTGGAATGCCCTGTTGCTAACCTCTTAGTATTGGGGAGCGTAGTGGCAGCACCCAGAGATATTCACAGTTAGTGCCACTGAATATCCCACAGATTGGTATTTACATGGTTTTCAGTTCTTTGAATACACCCCTCCATACTTACAAGTAGACAGACACAAATACATTCTTTTCAATCACAGGTGACTTCAAAATTCCTCATAAGTTGTTCACATGTCTGTTATATTTATTGTGAATGTGATACTTGGAAGCCACCTTGTTCTATGCCAGATGAATTATAAATGTGCGTAATAAGTAATAAGTAAGTGTGGCTGATATTCAAAGACTTGCCTGGTTAACTTCAGCAGTTAACCAACCAGATATATCAAACTTTAAACTACAGAGAGGCACATTCAAAGCAGTTTAGCCGGCGAGCAGACCCGCTAACCGGCTAAATTGCACGCAGTAGGATATTCAGTAGCACTGAAGCAGCCGGTGCCACGGAATATCCCCTCCTACCCAATTTAAACACCCCAACACTAACTGCTTAGTGTCTGGGCATTCCAGGGGCAGCGAAACAGGTTAACCAGTCAGCGGTGATATTCAGCCTCTAACTGGCGAATCTAAACTGGCTAAACTTAGGCAGACTAAAGGCTGTCCTAACTTTAGCCAGTTTAGCTATTCAGCCAATATCTGAATATTGCTGCTGACCAGTTAACTAAAATGCTAACTGGACAACCCAGATATTCAATGGTGGTGACCAGATATGACCCCAGCATTGAATATCTGGGCATTATTCAAAGCAGCAATGGCTAGCCGCTTCAACAGCGCTGGTCGTTTCCATTGAACATGCTCCCCATAGACCTATTGACTGGTTAAAATTTTACTGGACAACCAGATGACTTGTCCAGTTAAAACTTGACCAATTGCATAAAGGAGGGGGTTAGAGGTATTCCAGAGGCCTAGCTAAACATTATAGTATCAATATTCATTGTCATCCAATTGACTTTAACCTGTTGGGGTGGAAGAGTAGTCTAGCGGTTAAAACAGTAGGCTGAAAAGTGTGAAAAAGGGATTCAATACCTGTTTTTTCCCACTTATGCTCTTTGTGACCTTGGGCAAAAGACTTCACCCTCTGCTGCCTCAGGTACAAACTTAGAGGCCCTTTTACTAAAGTGTATTAGGATTTTTTCACTTAACGTGCATTTGGTGCTAAAAGAAATGTGCATTAAGTGCAAAGCCTCCATGCTAACTGTCAGAGGTGCGGCCAGCATGTTCCCAGCAGTTAATGCGCGAATGCATACTCTAACACATGGTGCAATTACCACAGGTGCAGCTAACGCCACCTATTGAGGTGGCATTAGTTGCACACATGCTAATTGCAATACAGTATGTTCCCCTGCACTAACTGCAATGTGCTCTCCACACCCATGCTCTTCTCCTAGCCCATCCATTCACCATCCCAATGCGTGACTGGCAATTATTGCTTGAATTAGCGCACGAGAACAGTTACCATGGGTCCTTGTGCACACTTACCGCATGGGAAAATGTGCATTAACTGCTTACTGTGCTTTAGTAAAATGGCCACTTAAATTGTAAGTCCTCTATGGACGTTCAGCTATAAATGAAAAGATGTGAACTAAAAAAAATACAGCTAAGTCTGGTCAGAAAAATGCTTGTTCTAACTTTAACTTTAGCCAAGTCTTTTCAGAATCCAAGACTTAACCGGCTATCTTTCAGAATATCCAGCTAAAGATAACTTATCTGACTTTCTTTAAGTGGATATATGGTATCCGAATGTTGACGTCATTATGACTTACCTCCATACCTGCATTATCATAGATATCATCCATGCCATCTCATTCTTTTTATTTTTTGCTCCAGAGGTTTCCCTCCTACTGATTCGGGCCTTCAGTTCAATTGGAAATGGCCTCTGTTGGATTATGGTGCAATAAACCATTATTTGCAACTACTGAGGATTTCTATCCTATTTTATATCCCATCCCAGTTCCTTTAAGCCAGTCTTTGCAGCAACAATCTTCCATCAAAGGTCATGCACACGGCTGCATTTTGGAAACTTGCAATTGTGGGCCTGCAATCCATAACTAGATGCCACCCTTGTACAATATCAGGACTTCCTCCTTTCAGGGGCTGTGAAAGGAGTATTTGTTGGCCTGCAAGCCCCATGATCAGTATCAAAGTTATTCAGTTTTTAGCTACCTAACTTATCTTTACTTACTCTACATAGTTTTACAGTTGATAAGTACTATGAAAACAGCCATTTTCTTTGGAAGAGAAAACTGTCACTTAGGAGCTCACACTATGGAACTCAAACCAGTCAGAGTGGAGTAGTGTAGAGCATAAAAGTTGAGAGGACATCTACAGACAGCACAGTAATTCAGTATGCTTTAGGGATTAAAGTCTATATCTTGAGGAGATTCCAAATCCAATGGCAATATGAAAGGACATCAGTCATTGAAGCTCCATAGATCCCTTGTTTAAAACCCAGTTATTTAGCACAAAGAAACACCCACAACCAAGAGAATTTTTGGTATCATGATGCCCAAATCTTTGAAAGGGAAAGCTGGCAAATCTATTAAGGAGTTGTATACAGAGAAAATGAAAAAGAACTTGCCTCAACTAGACTTGCAGGCCAAGATGGCAGTGACTGATGTGCTACACTATGATGGACAGTGCGGATGATCAAATGTCGCTAGTTGATTTATCAATGATCCTACAGGAAATCAAGGACTCTGTCAGAAATTGTATACCGAGTGCTGGAACATTTTGACCAAAAATTGAGGGAAATAAAGGAGCTGGTCAGTGAACTGGAAGGCTCCTGCACACATGAGCAGAAGGATTTGGCCAAGCTCCATAATCAGGTGTTATGGTAAAGGAGCAAGAAAAGGATCAGGAGAACAGAGACAGACAGTCTAATTTACATATTTTTGATGTTCTGGAGGGGGTACAGTTCCCAGACCTGAGAACATTTGCAAAACAGCTATTGGATACCTGTTTTCCTCTGTAGATTGTGATTCCCAGTTATGAAATTGAGTGGGCGCATCATGAAACCCACTCTAGGCCTAGTGCACTCATAATGTGCTTCTTGATATACCAAGAGAAAGAACATGCCATTTTAGAGGCCAGAAAGTCAAACTCAGTTGTTTATAAGATAAACTATATTTCCTGATCTTAGTACAGAGAAAAAAAAGCCCTGCTGAAATATTGGGACAAGCTCCTTCAAGCCAGCTTTAGAGGCTAGTATTTGGTTTCCATTCCCTTTCACTGTAAAGATGGTGGAGTGAAGAAGTTCCTGCACTACACCTTCAGATGTGGGATCTCTGTTGCAACAAGTTAAGTCACCTCAGGCTCAAGATGATGCTATCTCTCTTAATGAACATCGGAATTGAGTTTCCATCACTGGCAAATCTAATGTCTCATGGACTGATGACAATGATGGGCAATCTCCCCTACCTGGAGAGCAAAGAGTGAGTGGGGATAAAGCTGGAATGGCTATAACTGTTTGGGGACACCTCAGATTCTGTTGGTCTTAATGCTGCCTCAGTGGACAGTCTGTGTCGGAGACAAAGATGACAAGTGCAAGAGGCAGAAGACCAATGAAGAGTGTGGAGGCACAGCTTTTAGTTCCATTTACAAGTCCTCAGCTTCAGCAACTTGGGGATGTGTTGCCAAAGCTGTTGCCCTGTTACAGCTTCTGCCTTTATCCAGATGGATAGCCCAATCCCAGTCAAAGGACAGGTTCCATGTGCACGATGCCTACAAGCTGAAGCTCTCATGAAACAAGTGGAGGAGCTCAGAGAAGAGGTGGCAAGGCTGAGAAACATCTGTGACTGTGAGAAATACATTGATGAGATGATTCTTAAGGCATCCAAGTTCTCCAACAGAGGTGAAGATGGTAGGCTACAAAATGAAGAGAGTTGGACAAGTCACCAGAGCCTGCAGAATCAACAATCCAACTCCTCCAGCTCTCGAATTGAAGAACCAGTATGCAGATCATTGCGGCTAGCCCTACCTGACATCATGAGGGGTGCCCTCCCAAAAGCGCTGTAAAAGCCCAGCCTTCCCCTGAGTGGGCATCCTTTAGTTCAATAGAAAGGTCTCCTCCCCCATTTCTTCACCCTCGGTTGTCATGACTGCTGTACTTGAAAATATTGTAGTCGGAAGTTCTTTCCCTTCCTCCTGTTCCTCTTCCAAAACCTGTTATTGCGTATGAAGCTGATGCCGCAGTGGATGTACTTCCGAATGAAATTACTATGAAAGATTTGTGATGTGCAATATCACATATAGATAAGAAAATTTCTTCAACAGTTTCTTCACTCTGTCTCTTTTCTCAGGAGACAGTACATAAGTTGCAGGAAGCAGACAGTAGGTCATTGGCTTTGGTTCAATCTATATCTAAAATGGAGAGTCAGCTTCAGATGTTGCAGCAGACACATGTGTCTTCTATACGTGATTCTTTGGCTATTCATTATAAATTGGAAGCTCTTGAGAATTTCTCCAGAGCTAACAATTTAAGATTTCTTAATTTCCCAATTACTTGTCTGCTATCTGCTCCAATTTTGTTGGTAAAATATTTCAAGGAGGTGCTACAAATAACTGATACCATTCAGCTTCAGAAATGTTATTACCTACCTAGTTAGGTTAAGAAGGAGGTATCAGGAGAAGAGGGATTTGATGTATTGTCGCCTGAAGTGAATTTAACTCAATTTCTTGAGGATTCTATGGATCATATACTTCAAAGAGCCACCTTGTTGGTGACATTTTTGTTAGAGTCTGATAAGACCAGAGTGTTGAAATTGTTTTTCAAACACAAGGAGGAAACCTTTTGTGGTTATAAGTTGAGTGTATTTCCTGATGTTTCTAGGAATACCCAACTTCATAGGAAAACATTTATTGCCCTTAAGTCTAGGGTGTTGGGGGTGGGCACAACTTTCTTTTTACACTTTCCCTGTAAATGTGTGGTCACATTACAGGGCAATATTTTTTTCTTTTGCGATCCTTCTCATTTGGAGAAATTCTTAGCTGATAAGCAAGTTGTGGGATCTGCTGGAGATGGAAATGATTGAATTTTGGGTGATAGGGTGGTTTTGCTTCCCGTTGACCTCCAGGTGTGTTTTTCTTCTCATGGACAATTGCTTTATAGCCTTCCCTTCCCTTGATGTGGGCTGTTTGCTGCATTTCTTGGTTATTTTCTTGGATTCTATTCTTATTTGGTATGTTTCTTTGTATTTTGTGGCATATTTCTTAATGTGTTATTGGATATGTATTGTGAAAATTTAATAAATTTAAAAAAAAGGATTCTATTTACAGATTATGAGGAGACTGGGCAGGAAGGACAGGGTCAGGTGGTATGAATAGTAGCGTGGGTTGAAGATAAGGAGATCTTTATTTTAAATGTATATGCCCCCAATGGACCTAAAGGGAATATTTTTGGAAGGCTATGTTGGGATTTGAGGCTAAAGTTAAGCGATTTGTGCTTCATGTTGTAAGGATAGGTTGTCGGGTATTAGGTGGTGAGAGCACCCTGAGAGTAGGGCTCTGCATAAAGAGATGGTGAAATTTATATGGGATGACGCTTGGTCGGCATTGTAGCCAAAGATGAGAGATTTATACATCTACAACTGCATATCCCTGGCTGGATTGGTTTTTGATTAAGGCTGTGGGCATAGATACATTTTTTTTTACTGTGGATATAGCTTCTATTGTGGTCAGTGATTAAGCTTTGGTGTCTATGAGATTGGCTTTAGCTGATGATCCGGGAGGCCATGGTAGTATGTTAAACTGCTGCAGGACAAAACAATTCAGATGCAACTGGGAGAATGTTGGGCAGGGCATGAATATCTAGTGCATAATGATGTTGAGGGAATTTCGGCTACCCCTTTTAGGGGATGCTGGTAAAGCAATATGGGTGGTCGGTTGTTGCAAATGGCCTCTAGAGGAAAAGGCAAAGAGAGGAGGAGTTGGGTTTGTTTCAAGGTGAATTGAACGCTCTTCAGCAGTGGCATAAAAGAACAGGTAGCGGTAAAGTATACCAAAGACTAGTAGAAGTGTGGCATAAATTGATAGTATTGAAGTAGAACAGGTAGAATTTTTGCTAAGGCTCAGCAAGTGTAATTTTATTGAATATGGAGGGAAGGCAAGTACATTATTTGTTTGGCAGCTGAAAAAGCACCATAGCTCTTGATTGGTCAATGAAGTTTCAGACAGCGCAGAGAGGGTGTAGCAGAATAAGATGGGGATAATAGTGGCTTTTAAAGAGTTTTACCAAACGTTATGTACTTCAGAAGTAGAAGATCAGTCAGAGGCACTCCAGGTTTTCCTGGATGGCTCTCATTTACCTTCCTTGGATGAACAGTAGAGGAGCATGCTGAACAGGGATATTTGTGTGCTGGAGGTAAAGGCTGCTATTAAGGCATTAGCCTCTGGGAAAGCTGTTGAAATTGCTGGGTTTCTGGAAGAATTCTAAAAAGGGATGATAGGGTCTTTGGTTCCCATATTGCAGAGAATGTTTAATGAGGCCCTGGTGACAGGCTGTTTACCACCCTTCCATGTATGACACAGAAATCATAGTGATCCCAAAAAGTGGGAGTCTGCCTCGTTATTTACTAGGTTACTATGTTACTATGTTATGTAGCAGTTATCATCCAATCTTGCTGTTGAACAGTGATGCCAAAATATTTGCTAAAATTTGGGCCAGTAGGTTAGAGAGTGTTATTCATGAGTTAGTACACCCACATCAAACTGGCTTTATAAAGGGCTGGAAGATTTATGATAATGTACAGCGATTGTTAAATATCATATCAGCAGTGGTAGTCAAGCTGCATGGTATGTTGCTCTCAATGCCAAGAAGGCATTTGACAGAGTGGAATGGGGATATTTATTTATGGTGTTAGACAGATTTTGCAGTTGGGCGAAAGGTTTATTCAGTGGGTTAGTGTGCTTTATGCAATGCCTATATCCCAAGTGTCGGTAAATGGAAGACATTCAGAGATGTTTTCATTGTGCAAAGGTACAAGACAGGGTTGCCCGCTCTTGTCGCTCTATTTGCCCTCACAATTGAACCTTTAGCTTGTATTTTACAGGATGATCCTTCTTTTAAACCTGTGTTAAGGGGGTGGGGGAGGGGAGATCCTCACCTGGTGTCATTGTATGAGAATGATAAGTTGATTTATCTACAGGATCCAGAGGGATCATTTCCGCCATTGTTAAACATCTTGCATCACTTCTCCCTGATTTAAGGGTTTAAGATAAATTATGATACATTTGAAGTGTTACAAATTGTTAAGAGAATTACTTTGTGAGCTGAGTTTGTCCCTTTCACTTAGTTTCTGAGGACATTAAATATGTAGGCATGCAGATTTCTGCAGAGTTGGAAGATCTTTTTCATCTTAATTATCCCCCCCCCCCCCTTGTTCATGAAATTGAGGATGAACTGCATAGATGGGAAGAGGTAACGCAGAATTTGCTGGGTAGGATCACTGTGGTGAAGATGGTCATTGTACCGAAGCTGGTTTTCTTGTTTACTCAATTCCTTATCTCCGTTCTGGTGATATTTTTGCCAAAATTAGAACAGAAGCTTAGCAAATTTGCACTGGGGGGGGGGGGGGCAAGTGTGCCCCTGTGAAGTGGGCTTGACTAGCTTTGACTGTTGATGAAGGGAGTTTGTCATGCTCCAAATTGACCTTGTTCAATACGGCTGCAGTCCTAAGTGTCACTCGGTATCATTATGTTAAACCCAAGGGTGCCCACTGAGTGCAAATAGAAGTCAATTGGTTTGCACCTAAGCCTTTTTTGAGGTGGTAGGTGTGGCAGAAAAAAAGACTTTTGATTTTTGGGTTGGGTTGTAAGCATGTATTGCTAGGTCTGTTTTTTCAAAGTTAGGGTCAACTGTGGAAAAAATGTCAAATAAACGGTTTACTGTTTATGGCTGCTAAAATTGAAAGTTTTCTCTCATTTGGGGGTGTAGGCTTCTGGGAGCTTCGGCATATGTGGGGAAATAATGATAATCTTTTATGTGAGGATTTAGTTGATGGAAATGTTTTTATGCCTTTAGCTCTACTGGAGAGGGAAGGTGGAAGGTGTACAAGTCCTTTTCTTCCAATATTTCCAATTGTGTTTCTGTCTGAGGAAAGAACAGAATTGTTTAACATGACTAGAGACCCTTTGGGTTTGGAAAGCATATTATTTGTGGGGGTGCGATGCAGAAGCTTGTTGTTACATTTATACATGGAGCTTCAGGATCTCTACGTCCAGATCCTGTGTTAATAAGACTATTGAGCACAGATGGCTCGGGAGGCAGGGAACTCATTCACCGGAGGGGTTATAGATGTTCTACTTCTATGGCATGTTGGCAAACCCAATATAAGTTAGTTATGCAAATATGTGTTATGCCGGTGGGGTGGCAACAGTATAAGGATGGGGACAGATAGGTGCTGGACAGAGTATGAGGGCCAGGGTATCGTTTTTTCATATGTGGTGGGAGTGCCTGGTTATTCAAACCTATTGGAGTGGGGTGTTAAGTCAAGTTGCTTTGATATGAAGGAGAGTCTGTAAGAGGGACCCCTCTGGTTTCTCTAATTAGATTTTTGGACCAGATTGATTTAGTGGGGATTGAATATAAGCAGTTGGTGGAGTTGCTTCTATCAGCAGTGCGTATTGTTGTGACCCGCTACTGGAAAAATGAGCAGAGGCCAGTGGTTGTAGAATGGAAGATGAAAGTGGATGAGCTTATGGTTTTTAAGAACTTTTATACATGGTGAAAGGTCGGATGGAAGATTTCTATGCAATGTGGTCCCCCTTTAGCCACCACCCCAATACAATGTGAGCATATTTTCAGGTGTGTAGCTACAGTGTGAATGAAACCAGGGATGTGCATGCATGTCTACCAAGTTGGGGAAGAGTCCGTTGGGAAGATGTGTGTTGTTGCTTTTTGGTCTGAAGAAATGTTTTACTGGATGCCTACATATTAGCTATAATCTTTTGTCTAGTTTAATGTCTTGTATTATGAGCAGACGCTTGAGAATTTCTTTGTAGTTGATTGGTACATATGGATATGAATGGGTCTCTTTTGTGCTTATTTCTCGTTATTAATAAAGTTGTTAAAAAATAAAGTCTGTGGGCCCTGTCTACTAAAGGTCTTCTCCTATTTTTCTGTCTATGGGAAAAATGCTTAATAAACAGGCCTTGGTTTTAGATATAGGGTGCCAATGTGCTGTTTCAAAGGGGTACCACTTTGCACTCTAGCCTTCCTCTCTTCCTCTTTTGCTCTCCAATCTTTTTGGGATCTCTGACAGCCTCTCCCCCACATTCCCTGGGATCTGCAGTTTGGTCTTGCCTATGGGTGCCAACATCTTAAATCCAGCCCCCAAAAGAAGCCCCAGTCTCTTAAGTGCAAAGGCGCGATTAAAAGCTGTGAGCATATGAGTATCTATAAAAATCCTGAATAGTGAATCACTTACTTAAATTATTGGGCTTATGGTGAGTGAGTCTAAAGGAACAGACACCAAAATTTTCTGCTTTTTGTAAAACAAAGCACTAGAAAAAAAATTAACTTCTCCAAGATCTTTTGTTCTTTTCTCTCAGAAAGCCTAAAAGGAGAAATAAGGTATGATTCAAACTGTCTCTTGGCTCGTACCTCTAAACTCCATTCTGTAATAATAAAACCAGAGAGTAAAGCAGAAAAGGGGTAAAGAGTTCTCTGATCATTCTCTTTCGGGAATAGTGCTATCTGCTTTATTAAAAGAGTACATACTGAGAAAAAAAGGTTTAGCCCCATTAAAGAAATTTCTATTTTATTCTTTATTTTTATTTAATTACTACACAGTTATAGCATTAATATATTTGCAGTAGTAAATATGCATTTGAAGGACTTATAGCTAAAGAATCATCATCTGCAAGAATAGAAACATAGAAACATAGACATATGATGACAGAAAAAGACCACATGGCCTATCTAGTCTGTCCTTCCATATCAACAACTACAACAGTCCCCTTTTTACCTTTAGAGATCCTCTGTGTTTGTCCCATGCATTTTTGAATTCAGTTACTGTCCTCATCTCTACCACCTCCACTGGGAGACTATTCCACGGATCCACTACTCTTTCCGTAAAGAAATATTTCCGCATATCACTCCTGAATCTATCTCCCTTCACCCTCATCCCATGTCCCCTCGTAGCAGAACTTGCTTTCAATTGAAAGAGGCTCTCTCCCTGAACATTTATGCCACAGAGGTATTTAAACATCTCAATCATATCGCCTCTATCCCGCCTTTCCTCTAAAGTGTACATATTAAGATCCTTAAGTCTGTCCTCATATGCTTTATAATGAAGACCACTAATCATTTTAGTAGCCACCCTCTGCACCGACCCCATCCTGTTCACATCCTTTTGAAGGTGTGGTCTCCAGAATTGCACACTATACTCCAAATGAGGTCGCACCAAAGACTTATACAGAGGCATTATCACCTCCTTTTTTTTGCTAACCATTCCTCTCCGTATGCACCCAAGCATCCTTTTAGCTTTTGCCATCGCCTTTTTTACCTGTTTAGCTACTTTAAGATCATCAGACACAACCACGCCTAGGTCCCACTCTTCTTTAGTGGACAAAAGTACTTCACCCCTTATACTATATTGCTCCCTTGGATTGCTGCAGCCCAAATGCATGACCTTACATTTTTTAACATTAAATCCCAGCTGCCAAATTCTAGACCATTCTTCAAGCTTAGCTAGATCCCTCCTCATGTTATCCACACCTTCCTGGGTGTCTACTCTATTGCAGATTTTGGTATCATCTGCAAAGAGGCAAACCTTACCCAACAGCCCTTCCGCTATATCACTAACAAAGATGTTAAAAAGAATCGGACAAAGGACAGATCCCTGGGGCACACACCACTGGTAACATCCCTCTCCTCAGAGTGAGCTCCATTTACTTGTCGCCTCCCACCCAACCAGTTTCTAACCCAAGCAGTAACTTTAGGGTCTATCCCTAGGGTGCTCAGTTTGTTTATAAGTCGCCTGTGAGGGACAGTGTCAAAGGCTTTACTGAAATCTAAATACACCACATCTAGGGCTCTCCCTCTGTCCAACTCCCTGGTCACCCAGTCAAAGAAATCAATCAGCTTCGTCTGACAAGACCTGCCTCTGGTGAATCCATGCTGCCTCGGATCCTGTAATCCGCTGGACTCCAGAAACTTCACTATTTTCTCTTTCAGCAGCGTTTCCAATAATTTATGTCTTCAATTAACTCTCTGTCCACCTCTTTCTCTTGTGAGGGAGGTCTGTATATCACACCAATGCAAATAGATTTCTCTTTCCCTCTTCCTAGTTTAACCCACAATGCCTCCTCTCTCCCTTTTAAGCTCTGTAATTCCAAATCTTTAATAGTAGTTTTTACATATAGTGCCACTCCTCCTCCCCTTCTTCCTATCCTGTCCTTTCTGAATAAACTATAGCCAGGTATAGTTACATCCCAATCATGGTTTTCTGTGAACCATGTTTCTGTAACTGCCACTAAATCCAAGTCAGCCACTCCCACCAAAGCTTCAACATCAGGGATCTTATTTCCCATGCTACGGGCATTTATATACACTGCTTTCCATATGTTACCCCTGTTACCCATTTCCATAAAGGTATTTAATGTATCGCCTACCTGGGGGCTTTCTTCACGAGATAGGCTTGTATCTTATTGAAAGCTAGGTAGGGAGATAGAGAACGCTGGCTAGAGGCAAGAGGACGAGCAGCTGTAGCATGAAACTGCCCTGGCTTCCTGGGTCATCTGCCACATTTTTCTCATCATTTGGATACTGTGTGAGATCCTTCAGGTGTCCAGTGAACATGTGAGCTCAGACTGTAATCACAACACAGTTCTGAACAGAATTTGCATGCACTGGAATATACTGATAAAAGTAACTTTTGCCTATGGAGTTCATTAACATTTTCTGCTTATAAGTACTATATCTGTATTAATTGTTGCAAAACGTTAATTAATTCCTGACATATGGAAAGAATAATGTTAAATGAGTGAGTGGAATAGCTGCGAACCAAGAGAGAATGCTTTTAGAATCGCCTCACCAAAGGGGTGGGTGGGTGGTGGGGGGGGGGGGTAAGAGGGGAAGAAAGAGGAAGAAGGAGATCAATACTGAAATGTGTGCAGCAGCAGCCAAGAGAGCAAACAGAATGCTAGGTATCATAAGGAAAGGAATGGAAAATAAAACAAAAGATATTATAATGCCTCTGTATCGTTCCATGGTGCGACCGCACCTTGAATATTGTGTGCAATTCTGGTCACCGTATCTTAAAAAGGATATAGCGATTTTAGAAAAGGTTCAGAGAAGAGCCACCAAAATGGTAAAGGGGATGGAAGGATACTCCTATGAAGAAAGGCTAAAAAGGTTAGGGCTCTTCAACCTGGAAAAGAGACGGCTGAGGGGTGATATGATAGAAGTCTATAAATTAATGAACGGAGTGGAACGGGTAAACGTAGATCGATTGTTTATGTTATCAGAATATAGAAAGACTAGGGGACATGCAATGAAGCTACAGGGTAAACTATTTAAGACTAATAAAAGAAAATATTTTTTCACTCAACGTGTAATCAAACTCTGGAATTTGTTACCGGAGGATGTAGTAAAGGCTGTTAGTGTAGCTGGGTTTAAAAAAGGTTTGGACAAGTTCCTGGAGGAAAGGTCCATAAACCATTATTAAGAAGGGACCCAGGATATCAATGCTTGACCCAGTACAAGCATTGCGGAACCTGTGTCTTTTTGGGAAACTGCTAGGTACGTATGACCTAGATTGGCCACTGTTGGAAACAGGATACTGGGCTTGATGGACCTAGGTCTGACCCAGTATGGCATATCTTGTTATGTTGTTATGAAACAGAAAAAGTGATATGATAGGTGATCGCGGTGGGCACTCTTAAGAAGATTACAGCACGTTTGAACTGCTCAGACAGATATAATAGGATTTGGAACTGGTCATGCTGGGATGGGGGACTGTAGTGCTGTTTAGTTTCTGTGTAGACTCCCTTGCTTGTATTTGTTGCTGTTTATTGCTGTAACTCTTTCTCCCCACAGCTTAGATATTGTGACTTCCAATTAGGGTGACCAACTGCCAGGTTTTGGACCGAACAGTCTGCTTTTTAAGTCATTTGTACAGTATCTGGTTGCAGTTTGTAACTGGACACTGTTCTGCCTGGTCTGGCATCTATTAATCATCTGCAGAGCCACAGAGAAGCAAGGCTGGCAGGGGAGCGTTCAGTGCTCTGCTGCACAGCATGCCCACCATTTTGCCATTTGCCTACACCAGCCACACACTGCATGGACACCCCTGCTGCCAGTTGCAATTTCCCAAATCCATATCCATCCCGCCGTAGGGTTCCTCTCATTGGCACACACCCCACTGTCCTGTTGCCTATTTACCCATTCAGCTCCTCAGAGGCCCCCAGACAGTTGACCTGGCTGGTGCTGCTCCCCAGCGAACATTTCCAACTCTCCAGAACTGGACCGAGTTAGAAATGCACCCCGTGCAAATCGTGACCCTGTTGCCGCCCCCCTCCCCCCACCACACTCGTCTGCATGCAGGAACTGGTTTTCTTGGGCTTCCTGGAAGCCCAGTGATGGCATTGGGGCCCCTTCTGTATTTGCACCTGTGCAGCTGCACTGCTCGCACAGTCCTTGGTACAACCCTGCAACTCTCCATCCAAGCCTGAGCCAAAAGCCCCATCACATCAGCACACAACATTGTGTGACCGCCAGCAGTGAGCAAGTCACTCATTCCCAATCCCTAGCTGGCCATAGCTTGGGCCTGGCCCCCAACAACTGTGGCAGCTTCCCTCTGCCCTGTCCTGACACAATGGGAGCTCCACTGCTGCCCCAGTCCATCTTCTTCCCACTTTCATGGGCAGCTCCAAGTGGCTGGCTGTGCTGTTCTACGTAGCTTCCGACAACTATTGTCCCAATTGATTCCTATGAAGTTGGGTTGCATGAGTGATTTAAATGAGGCCACTAGGGCATATTTAAATGAGGCAGTGACTGATGTATTAAGTGTGGTGTTTTGAGCTTCTTGCTTGTTATTCAAGCTGATCTCAGTCTCTGCATGCTCACTTAGATTCTTCTACCCATTTCTAGATGTTGGCAATGTCCGGAGAGTGACTGCAAATACATAATGAGACTTATGCAGCATTGTGTTGAAGCTAGTCTATTTATCAAGGTTTATCAACTGCCTTTATAAAGAGATTCATTCAAAGCAGTGTACAAGCTGACAATCTATGAAGTTCTGAATGTGTAGGGGAAGGGGCTAGGTCTCAAAGGCCACATAAAATTGGGGGAGGGGGGATTCAGTTTTCCCAGGATATAACAGGATCTGTGAGATGGTTTTATTAACCTGCAATCTAATTGTATTCAGAGAAGTTGACGAATAACTTTGACAAAAAATGTTCCAAGTCCTGAATATGGACGAATCAAGCCTTTGGTGTCACAATAGCATCATCCTTGAATGATTTAGAGCTGGATGAACTAAGGCATTTCTCCAATTTTCTGACAATGGGAAAATAGTTCATACTTTTGTCCCTTAATGTATCATCTCTATTTCATGTGAAAATGACAGAGGTATTTTTGAGGAAGTGGTTCTATAGTGATCACCTGAAGAACATTAGAAGCACTAGTACAAAAGAAGTCTATAAATTATCTCATGCCACTTGTTATTTTTTATGGAAGTTGCAAAGTAATTCTTTCAATGTCCTTTTTGCTTTTTCAGACTGGACAGGGAACTAAAGCTAAAAGAAGTTAGCAAATGCATTTCATTGTTGAATTGTTCTGCGACCAACCATGCAATAGATAAAGTGAGCTTCTAGAACATTCTGAATTTTAAAGGCTTTATGTATAATGATGATTAATTTTAACATGCTTGACTTCTACATTAAATAAAAATATCCAATTATGTTTGTACTCTTATGGGTGAAATTGACAAGAAACCAAAAATAAAACAAATAGGGCCTAATTCTGATGCAGATGTAGATCCCCTCTATGCATCCAGTCTAAACCGGACGCACAGAGGGGATCGCGATTCTGATCCTGCAGGGTACTTCTAGCCCAGCGGGATCAGAATCGTGAACAGTCCTGCACGTGCAGGCCAGGACAGCAATTCTATCCGGCCTGCACGTGCAGGACTGCACCCAGCAAACTCAGTCAGGGCATTTAAATGGAGTCACGCTCCATTTAAAAGCCGCAATGCCGGCCACCGACCAAAACGGTACATTCCCTGCAGCCCAACCCCTGATCCGGCCTCCAAAGGCCAGGGTCAGGCTGCGGGGAATGTCCTCTGGCCCACTGAGCCCCTTTCGCACCACAAATGTAAAAAGGGAATTATTCCACTTCAGAGGTGGAATAACTTCCCTGGCCATTTCGCCAGCCCTGGACGTACAGGGCCAACCTTAGAATCGTGGTTCAGAATGACCCCCAAAGCAAATATCATCATTATGATTGCTGATCTCAAAGTAGTTAAATCTATAAGAAACTACAAAAAATAAATATGTATCAGTTCATTGGATAAAGTATTGGGGGATATTCAAAGGAAGTTGAAATCTAGAACTTCCAGGGTAGCATTCTCAGAAAAGCTTCCCATTACACACGCAGGACCCAAAAGGCAGGCAGAGCTCCGAAGTCTCAATGTGTGGATGTGATTATGATGCAAGGAAGAGGATTATGGATTTGTTAGGAATTGGGCAACATTCTGGAGAAAGGAGAGGCTTTTCCGATGGGATGGGCTCCACCTTAACTGGGATGGAACCAGTCTGCTGTCATTAACCTTTAAAAAGGAGATAGACCAGCTTTTAAACTAGCTAATAGGGGTGTTTGGGTCACTTGGCAATAGTGATCATAGTATGATTGCATTTGATTTAATAAATGGAAGAAGGATGGCAAGGAAATCCACAGTACTAGCTTTTAGCTTTCAAAAGGGAGACTATGATAAAATGAGGAAAATAGTTAAGAGAAATCTAAAAGAAGCAGCTGCAAAGGTTAAAGATTTACATCAAGCATGACTGTTTAAAAATACTGTCTTCGAAGCCCAGAAAAACTGTATTCCATGCTTTAAGAAAAGTCAAAGGAAGTCCAAAAAACTTCCAGCATGATTTAGAGGTGAGGTCAGAGATCCTTTTGCAGCCAAAAAAGCATCTTTCAAGAAATGGAAAAAGGAGCCAAATAACAAAAACTGAAAACAACATAAGAAATGGCAAGTTAGATGTAAGACATGGATAAGGCAGGCAAAGAGAATTTGAAAAAAAAGCTTGCTGTGGAAGCAAAAAACACATAGTAAAAACTTTTTCAAGTACATTCATAGTAAAAAACCTGTAAGAGAGTCAGTCGGACCACTAGATGATAGAGGGGTAAAAGGGGCACTAAGAGAGACTGAATGAATTCTTTGCTTCGGTCTTTACTGAAGAAGATATAGGGAAGTTACCTATGATGGAAATGGTATTTAAAGGTGATGCATTGGAAGAACTGAAAGAATTATTGATAAACCAGGAAGATGTATTACAACTATTTGATAAACTGAAGAGTAGCAAATCACCTGGAATGAATGGTATACATCTGAGGGTGTTGATAGAACTGAAATATGAGATTGCAGACCTACTATTAGTAATCTGTGAACTATCATTCAAATCATCTGTAATACCTGAAGCTTGGTGAAAAGCCAACGCCAGCTTTTAAAAAGGGTTCCGGAGGTGATCCGGGAAACTACAGACTGGTGAGCATAACGTCAGTACCGGGCAAAATGGTAGAAACCATTATAAAGAACAAAATCACTGAACATGTAGATAGTCATGATTTAATGGGAGAAAGCCAACATGGCTTTAGCCAAGGAGGTCTTGCCTTACTATTCTGTCATATTTTTTTGAAGGTGTGAATAAACAACTAGACAAAGGTGAACCAGTCAATATAGCGTATCTGGATTTTCAGAAAGCCTTTGACAAGGTTCCTCATGAGAGACTCTTGGAGAAATTAAAAAGTCATGGGACGGGAGGCAGTATACTATTGTGGATCAGGAACTGGTTAATAGTTAGAAAGCAGAATGTAGGGCTAAGTGACCAATTTTTCCAGTGGAGAAAGGTGAATAGTGGAGTACCCCAGGGATCTGTGCTGGGTCCGCTGCTTATATTCGTAAATGACCTAGAAATGGGAATAAAGAGTGAGGTAATCAAATTTGCAGAGGACACAAAATTGTTCAAAGTTGTTAAAACCCAAGAGGATTGTGAAAAATTGCAAGAGGAGTTTGATAAATTGGAAGACTGGACATTCAAATGGCAGATGAAATTTAATGTGGACAAGTGCAAAGGTATGCACCCAGGAAAGAACAACCCTAATTATGGTTACACAATGCAAGGTTTCATATTTGAAACCACCACCCAGGAAAAAGATTTAGATGTCATCATGGATAACATGTTGAAACCCTCCACCCAGTGTGCAGCAGTGGCCAAGAAGGCAAATAGAATGCTAGGAATCATAAGGAAAGGAATGGAGAATAAAACAAAGGATATTATAATGCCTCTGTATCATTCCATGGTGTAACTGCACCAGGGATGGATAGATACACCTATGAGGAGAGACTTAAAAGGTTAGGGCTCTTCAACCTGGAAAAGAGATGGCTGAGGGGAGATATGATAGAGGTCTATAAATTAACGAATGGAGTGTAACAGATAAACGTTGATCGATTGTTTACACCATCAAAAAGTAGAAAGACTAGGGAACATGCAATGAAGCTACAGTATAAGACTATTAAGAGAAAATGTTTTTCACTCAACACATAATCAAACTCTGGAATTCGTTAGCAAAGGATGTAGTAAAAGCTGTTAGTGTAGCTGGGTTTAAAAGAGGTCTGGAGACGTTCCTGGAGGAAAGGTCCACAAACCATTATTAAAGAGGACCCGGGAAATCCACTGCTTGTCCCAATACAATCTTTTTGGGAAACTACAAGGTACTTGTGGTCTGGATTGTCCACTGTTGGAAACAGAATACTGGGCTTAGAAACATCGAAAAATTATGACAGAAAAGGACCTCATGGCCTGTCTAGTCTGCCCTTCCATATCAACCTCTACAACAGTCCCCTTTTTTCCTTTAGAGCTTTTCTGTGCTTGTCCCATGCTTTTATGAATTCAGATACTGTCCTCTTCTCTACCACCTCCACTGGGAGACTATTCCATGGATCCACCACTCTTTCTGTAAAGAAATATTTCCGCATATCACTCCTGAATCTATCCCCTTTCACCCTCATTCCATGTCCCCTCGTAGCAGAGCTTGCTTTCAATCAAAAGAGGCTCTCCTCCTGTGCATTTATGCCACAGAGGTATTTAAACATCTCATATCACCTCTATCCCGCCTTTCCTCTAAGGTGTACATATTAAGATCCTTAAGTCTGTCCTCATATGCTTGATGGACCTTGGTCTGAACCCAGTATGGTATTGCTTATGTTCTTATTGACCGCATACATGCCGCTGAGCAGGATGTTCAGTGGCACTAACCCAGTTAGTTCCACTGAATATCCCTGATTTGGGCTGCTAAATGCCCTGATGCTAAGTGCTTAGTGTTGGGGCATTCTGGGGCATCGCCGTGGGTTAACAGGGCAGCAACGATATTCAGCTGCTGCCTGGTTAACACTAACCAAGTAAAGTTAGGAAAGCTGAATGACTGTCCTAACTTTAGCAATCCGGCCAGTGGCTGAATATCTGGATTTCAAAATTGCAATCCGGGCAACCCGGATATTCAATGCCAGGGCCTGGATATTACCCCAGCAGTGAATACCCAGGGTGACGTTAAAGCAGCAACACACAAACAAAAATGCACCCCACCTGCAGTCTGAAGGTCACACAAACAAAAGCAGGCAACGAGAATCCCTTGGAGGAAACCAGCTTTATTAAGGTCTGTCCTACACGTGTTTTGGCCAAACTGGCCTTCTTTAGGGGACTGTGACTACTAAAAACTGTTCTATGTAAACCGCTTTGAATGTATGATAAGGAGGTATAAAAAAACCTGTTAAATAAATAAATACAAACATTAAAATACATAAATAAATAAATAGTCATTAAAAACAAAAACTAATGAATCTAAACATGGTCAAACTAGAACACAATAAAATATAAATAAGCACAATTAAAAAGACTAAAACTGTAGAAAAGAAAAAACTTTAACAAATCATATGATTAATTTAAACGTATAAGATTAAAACTTAAAACAAATTGATAGGAACGAACCATAAATATAATATAGGATTGAATAAATCTTATTAAATGTTATTAAACCAAAACACAGAGTTACAAAAATCAATCTCTGAGCAAAAGAAAAAAAATTTTTGTTGGAAGATTAGCCTCGAGGGAAACCCCTCTCGTGGCGTTCCTTCCGTTTTAATCAAGTGTATAGGCTCTTAAATTAGTAGCCTTAAAATAGTGAAAAAAAAATTTTTCTTTTGCTCAGAGATTTATTTTTGTAACTCTAATTGTGTTTTGGTTTATGTTCTTTAGAGTTGGTTATTTTTGTTTTTTTATTAAATGTTATTAAACAAACAGATATTGTTGATGACCAATAATATAAAACAGCAAATGAAAATAGCAAGCATGCATTACAGACTCACCAACGGCTGACAAAACAAGTATTTAATACGCACAAGGGGTCACGGAACTGATCGCTGAACACTGGAGATTGAACAAACAAAAATTGTTAGATAAAACATGTGCCTTGCAAAGTTGACAAATCAGCACCATCGTTTACTGCAACAGAATCTAGGACAACAGAAAGGAGGGGGTGCCCGGGGAAGACGACCGATTGACCAAAATTTATAAATGATTCAAGGAGAGGAGACTGACATAATAATGAAGCATGAAAATAGAGAGTTAATACAAAATTGAATAGTAATAACTAAAGTTAATGCCCAGAAATTGATTGTGAGAAATAAACAAACTGGGAATAAGGGCATATCTCGGAAGGGAAGATGTGTAGCGGGGCAGCACGGAATATGCAAAACAGTAAAAACATTATAGAGACGGAATGGAACTAAATGGACTATAAAAATGGTTCAAAATGACCTACAAAAATAAAATATATGGCCAATCAAAAAATGCTTGTATTATCAGAGATTGTGAGAGTATAATGCTTACAATCAGAAAGAATGTTCGAATCATAAAAATAAAGAACAAACTGGGTGCAGAAGGAACATCACAGATTACTACAGAAATGCCACATAATAAAGCTGAATTTCATCTGTATACAAATATGAAACCGTAGTTAAGCTGTAAGAGAATAAAAAATGTAGCATAGATGTGTAGAAACCAATACGGAAACCTTTCAAAAGAAGCGTCTTTGATCTCAAAGCAGTAGAGTTCTATAGTCGCCTGCCATCAGTCTGTAAACAGCAAAGAACTGACACCTTTATCATATTAGGAGGATTGCATTTGTCTAAAACTATCCTATTTTAAAGGACTGAATTAAGGCAAATCGACAACAAATAGGACACTCACCTCCTAGTATTCCGGCAAAGTAAACCAAAAAGAAAAGCCCACGCAAACGCCATTTCAATATGATACCTAGTGGTGACGTCACCCTGTTGTGAAGAATTTAACCACAGTGAGCCGAAAGCAATGTGTGCATAAGAAAGAATAAGAGGAAAGAAAAAAGAAATTGTATACAAGAAGGCCAGTTTGGCCGAAACATGTGTAGGGTGGACCTTAATAAAGCTGGTTTCCTCCAAGGGATTCTCGTTGCTTGCTTTTGTTTGTGTGTTAAAGCAGCAACGGCCACCACTGAAAATCCCTTCCATTATTTTTACAACTCACAAGTGAGTTGGGGGAAAGATTTCCTCAGCTTATGAATGACGAAATTATAGACAAGGGAAATCTACGGCAACTGTCTAGTTGGAAATAAACCCAACAGAACACTCTGGAGGTCATTTTAGAGCATCTCCACATGTAAACAGTGGCATTTAAATTGGCTACATGGGTAAATGAACATTTCAGAAAGTTATTTAGATGTTAAGATAGTTGGGATGCAGAAATTTCAAGGGTGTGTGTTATGGGTGTGTTTAGATGGGCCAAAAATTTATACAGGGCCAATAATCAAAAGCATTTATCTGGGTAGTAAGTAACATCTGCTATCTGGATAAATTCACTTGAGGTCTGTATTCAGTGATGCTCAAGGCTGGCCTAACCACCAGATAAACCATGCGGTCACCTAGGACAGCTACTTCTGGGGTGTGGCAAAGAGCAGAGCATTCAAATCTAAACAATAGATTCTGATAGCTGGGGGGGGGGGGTGCATAAGAGTTAAGGTTTGCATAAGGTGCCGACACCTTGAACCAACTCCGGAGCCATCCCTGCTGCTACTTACAATGCTGGGGCAGTCTAGGGACAGAGCCAGGGCAGAGAAAATAAATTATGGGTAACAGTGATTGTCATCCACCATCCAGATAAAGCTGTCTAGATAACTTAGGACAGGTGAAAAGCTGGGGCTGAGTATTGCCACTATCTGGATGATAGCGGTGATTATCCAGATAGTTGTGCAATCAAAAAAGTCCACAGCACCCACTGTCCAGATAGTGCTGCTGAATATTTGGTGTTTGGTGTTCTAAAAAACCCGCTGACCTCTGCATGCTCAGTATAACCGCCATACATGTATTATATATTTTACAATGGGAATGTATGTCTGTGTTACTAATTTCCCTGTCGGCTTCTGTACCAACAGTGAGGCATTCATAGGCTAACCTGGGCGAGTCACTTAACCCTTCATTGCCTCAGAAAAAAAAAAATCCAAGTTATCAATGTCCCTGTTTAATGTAAATTACCAAAACTGCTTTGACTGAAATGATAAGGCGGTATAAAAAAACGGTTAATTAAATAAATAAAAATGTTCATTTTGGACACAACGCTATGTGGGGAATTATGGAACTAGTTTTCCCTAATTCTTCATTCCTTATGTTTGCCTCAAAGGTAAAACAAAAAACTTTCAGTGACTTCCATAGTTAATTGTCATTGTTTATACAATGGCAATAGTGATCATAGCATGATCGCGTTTGATTTAATTAGTGCAGAAGGGATGGTAAGGAAATCCACAGTACTACTCTTTAACTTTCGAAAGGGAGACTATGATAAAATGAGGAAAATAGTTAAGAAAAACTAAAAGGAGCAGTTGCAAAGGTTAAAGACTTACATCAAGCTTGGGTGGTGTTCAAAAATACTATCATGGAAGCCCAGACCAGCTGTATTCCACGCTTTAAGAAAAGTGGAAGGAAGTCCATAAAACTGCCAGCATGGTTTAAAGGTGAGGTCAGAGAGGCTGTTGTTGCCAAAAAAGCATCTTTCAGGAAATGGAAAAAAGATCCAAATGACGAAAACTGGAAACAGCAGAGGCATTGGCAAGTTAAATGCAAGGCGTTGATAAGGCAAGCAAAGGGAGAATTTGAGAAGAAACTTGCTGCAGAAGCAAAAATGCGTAATAAAGACTTTTTCAAGTACATTTGTAGCAAAACACCTGTGAGAGAGTCTGTTGGTCCATTAGATGATAGAGGGGTTAAAGGAGCACTAAGAGGCGACAGGGCAATAGCGGAGAGACTGAATGAATTCTTTGCTTTGGTCTTTACTGAGGAAGATGTAGGGATGTTACCCATGACTGAAGTGGTATTTAAAGGTGCAGAAGAATTGAAGGAAATATTGATACATTGGGAAGATGTATTACAATTATTTGATAAACTGAAGAGTAGCAAATCATTTGGACCGGATGATATACATCCAAGGGTGTTGAAAGAACTGAAATATGAGATTGCAGACCTGCTATTAGTAATCTGTGAACTATCATTAAAATCATCTGTAATACCTGAAGATTGGAGGAGGGTGAACGTAACACCAATTTTTAAAAAGAGTTCCAGGGGTGATCCAGGAAACTACAGACCAGTGAGCCTGACGTCAGTACCGGGAAAAATGGTAGAAACCATCATAAAGAACAAAATTGTTGAACATGTAGATAGTCATGGCTTAATGGGAGACAGCCAATGTGGCTTTAGACAAGGAAGATCTTGACTTACTAATCTGTTATGTTTTTTTGAAGGTGTGAATAAACAGGTAGACAAAGGTGAGTCGGTTGATATAGTGTATTTGGACTTTCAGAAAGCCTTTGACAAGGTCCCTCATCAGAGATTTTTGGCAAAACTAAAGAGTCATGGGATAGGAGGCAGTGTACTATTGTGGATCAGGAACTGGTTAAAAGATAGAAAGCAGAGGGTAGGGCTAAATGGCCAATTTTCCCAATGGAGAAAGGTGAATAGTGGTGTACTCCAGGGATCTGTGCTGGGTCCGCTGCTTTTTGACATATTCATAGATGACCTGGAAAAGGGAATAACGAGTGAGGTTATCAAATTTGCAGATAACACATAACTATTTAAAGTTGTTAATACCCATGAGGATTGTGGAAAATTGCAAGAGGATCTTGATAAATTGGAAGACTGGGCATCAAAATGGCAGATGAAATTTAATGTGGACAAGTGCAAAGTTATGCACCTAGGAAAGAATATCCCAAACTATGGTTACACAATGCAAGGTTCCACATTAGGAACCACCACTCAGGAAAAAGATTTAGGCGTCATTGTGGATAACATGTTTAAACCCTCGGCCCAGTGTGCAGCGGCGGCCAAGAGAGCAAATAGAATGCTAGGTATCATAAGGAAAGGAATGGAAAATAAAACAAAAGATATTATAATGCCTCTATATCGTTCCATGGTGAGACCGCACCTTGAATATTGTGTGCAATTCTGGTCGCCGTATCTTAAAAAGGATATAGCGTTATTAGAAAAGGTTCAGAGAAGAGCCGTCAAAATGGTAAAGAGGATGGAAGGATACTCCTATGAAGAAAGGCTAAAAAGGTTAGGGCTCTTTAACCTGAAAAAGAGACGGCTGAGGGGAGATATGATAGAAATCTATAAATTAATGAACGGAGTGGAACGGGTAAACGTAGATAGATTGTTTACGTTATCAGAATATAGAAAGACTAGGGGACATGCAATGAAGCTACAGGGTAAACTATTTAAGACAAATAAGAGAAAATATTTTTTCACTCAACGTGTAATCAAACTCTGGAATTTGTTGCCGGAGGATGCAGTCAAGGCTGTTAGTGTAGCTGGGTTTAAAAAAGGTTTGGAAGAGTCATATGATGTGATGAGCTTGGGTGGATGCGGATCGCTCGAGCTCCGGACCCCCCTCCGCTAAACTGCCAGAATTGAGCCGTGATTTGGGGCAGCTTGCTGTCGGGACTAGCCCCCGGGTGTTGGGAGACTGCTGAAGGTGCAGAACTTGCAGAGAGGAGAGAATGGCATCGGCTGTGAAGTCAGGGAGGCGAGAAAAAGAGCGAGCCACGGGGCTGCCGAAAATGGCAGACTCACCTCCAGGGCTGAGTACCTCGGCCTCGCCAGCCTTTATTGAAGAGATCTCAGTGGCGGTTTCCGGTGCATAGTTGGGGGACTACCTTCCCACTTAAATGGGCGGATGAGTATTTTGTTTATCTGGGTATCCTTTTGCCTAGTGACCCCAAAGAGTTGTATAAAAGGAATTTTGAGAGGATATCTCTTAAGTTACGTGCACAATTACAAGCGTAGAATCCCCTTCCCCTGTCTTTGCTTAGGAGAGCGGCGGCACTGGGGATGGTGGTTTTGCCCCGGGTACTTTATTGGTTGCAAACTCTCCCGGTGTGGCTACTTAAGAGAGATATCACCTCCCTGGAGCGAGAGATCAGACGGTTTCTTTGGAAGGGGGCGAAAGCGCAAATTCCGTTTAATCGTTTACGAGGGGGATGGAGGGGAGGGGGGATAGGGGTTCCAGATTTGCGCTCATATGCGCTAGCCTGTCAGGCTCGGCATGTGGGGGATTGGTTGGGGGACACAGAGCATTACACCCCTAGGGCGATGGAGGAGGCCCTTGTGGCTCCACAATCATTGTTAGCGGTCCTGCATGCGGAGGGATCAGTGCTACCACTGAGACTAAACAGGAGTGTACTGTTGACTCCAGCGAGGCATAACTGGCGGTACTTAAACAGGTATTGGGGTAGCTCTCCCAACGTGTCCAGCTGGTTGCCGTTACAGGGCAATATTAAGTTTGCTCCAGGATCAGACACAGCAGTGTTTCGGGAATGGCAGGGCCTTGGGATTAGTAAACTTGGACATGTGGTGGACGAAGCGGGGAGATGCAAACCATTTGCGGCTCTTTGTAGGGAATTTGAAGTGCGCAGACATCAGATATTTGCGTACGCTCAGCTTTCCCATTACGTGGCTTCTTTATCTCAGGGAGAATAAGCAGCGGAGAGATCTGCGACGAATTTAGAATTCTTTGGATTAGATGGGGACTCTCTTCTTCCCATCTCAGGTCTGAAAAGAAGTCTGGACAAATATTTGCTTCCGCCTGATTATTCGCAGGAGGAGGCCTCGTGGGCGTGAGAATTGGGATTGGTGGTGGAATTGGGGACGGTCTGTGAAGCCCTGAGGCGGACTGCCGGGCTTGTAGAGGGGGCTAGATGGAGAGAGATGCAGTTTAAGTGCATGGTTCAGCCGCATTTCTCCCCGAGGAGAGCGTTGCGGAGTCATCTTACGTCGGATGGTGGATGCCCAAAGTGTTCTACTCTGCTAGCAGATTTGGGTCATATGTGGTGGGGATGTCAGAGAATTCGAGCATACTGGGGGCAGATTTGCTATTATATGAGAAGGTTGATATGTCAACCGATTAGTTGGACAGGGTCCCTGGTCGCCTTGGATCAACTTGGACCACTTCACTCCAAGGGAAGATGGGAGCGCTTATTGGTGAGGAAAGCCTGTCTGGTGGGTAAGGGGTCAATACTGCACAGATGGAGAGAGCAGAGCTCCCCTACTTTTTGGGAATGGTGCAATAGTTTTCACCAACTGATGCTTTTTGAGAGAGAGAGGGAGCTAAGGGAAATGTCAAATGCTGGCATCTTTTTCTTTTGGTATGGGAATTTTATATACAAACTCTGAGGCCGCGGACTCGTAATGAGATATTGCAAACAGGTTGAGGATGGGAGCTGGGTTGGTGGGGAGTTTTCATTCTGCAATTGGGTTGGGAGCTGGATAAATAGCTGGACTACATTTCCCTTTTTCTTTGTTTGATCTGGATGAGGCTATGGGCGGGAGGGAAGGGGTGAGGTGGGAGGATGGGTGGAGTGGGGGGAGAGAGGCAGGTTTAATGATGGTGTATACCATGGGTGCTGGATTGACTGTGTTCAGGTGGTGGATCAGACACAACCACACCTGACGGAGTTTGGAATCTTGCAATGTTGTAATGATTTGCACTCATGGATTAATAAACAGAGTTTACAAAAAAAAGGTTTGGGCAAGTTCCTGGAGGAAAGGTTCATAAACTATTATTAAAAAGGGACACAGGATATCAATGCTTGACCCAATACAAGCATTGTGGAACCTGTGTCTTTTGGGGAAACTGCTAGGTACGTATGACCTAGATTGGCCACTGTTGGAAACAGGATACTGGGCTTGATGGACCTTGGTCTGATCCAATATGGCATATCTTATGTTCTTATGATTTTAATGAAATTGGATGATTCTGGGGGTCATTTTAGAAGCTCCATGCATGGTGTGCATATCTGAAAATGGAATTCATACATGCCAATCACAAAAATGTCCCCAGAGCTATTTTAGAAAGCCTGGGATATACACATTTCTGGTGCATAGTGGAGGTGTGGCCTGGGCAAGCTTAAGAAGATAAGAACATAAGATATGCCATACTGGGTCACACCAAGGGTCCATCAAGCCCAGTATTCTGTTTCCGACAGTGGCCAATCCAGGTCACAAATACCTGTCAGGTTCCCAAAAGGTATATGGTTTATGGACTTTTCCACCAGAAACTTGTCTAAACCTCTTTTAAATCCTGCTACACTAACAGCTTTTGCAACATCCTCTGGTAACAAATTCCAGAATTTGATTATGCGCTGCGTGTAAAAAAGATGCTCGTGTCCACATAATTTCAAAAAGGCCCACAGACACCTGGACCCACCTGCTGACATATCGATGCCTGCACTAGGGCATAAATAGGTAGCATAAAAGTGCTTGTTTCATGAAAGCAGCATTTGTAAGGAAATGAGATAAATGTGCTCTCACTTCATTAATTTTCACCAGGTTAGAGGATCACGTATGTAAATAAACACATCTCATTTTGCCGCACCACCGCCGCATGTGTGCACTTCTAAAATGGCAGGCTGGGATATGCATGTCATATACTGTAGAATAGATGCTGCCATGCTGGAATACTTTAACAGGTATATCTATGTACCTGTGTCCGAGGTAGTGCATTTCAGGCATGTGCACAGTTCTAAATTGGCTGGAAACGTGCACATGACTGCCTTGGCATATGCACGGGCTTGTCGTTTGAAACAGTTGCAGGGACGTGTATCTTTCGAGGTAGAAACAGTGCGATTTCAGAAGGCACTTACACATGCCACCACTCCCTTGGTATTTGGAACATTTTGGCTTTATCGTCCCTGCGTGTTCTTAGATGGCCTTTCTAAAATGTCACTGCTGGCATTTATTTGTGGAAATTGTAACATCACCACTTACACATAGAAGCGCCAGAAATTATGTGTGGTAGCTGCTGAGTGATGCAGCTTTGTAAAATAATGGCTCTTGCTGAACATACCGGAAAATACACATGTATTTACATGTGCCCTTCTATATATTTTACAAAAGGCACTCTTTAGTGGAGCCTTTTGTAAAATACTGACAGAGTTGAACATGTCTGACCAGAATGCCTCAATTCCTAATTCCATAGCCTCTTCAAAATGGGCCTTGTTCTCTCTTTAGATGGCCATGGTTTGCAGCCACCATGCAAAAAAGATTTCATGCAGCGGCTACAAGAATCTGGCCAGATCACGGTGACAGATAATGTGGGCTCTGCCCTACTGCTGATTGGGCAAGTGCCATTATCGGGCCTCCCCCCCCCCCCCCTCAAAATATTTCAATTCACAGCACCAACAATATAAAAAATCAAAGTGTGGGCCCCCCGCAGCACTGATGCCTCCTGGACTCAGACTGTTCCCGATTTCCATTGGGAACTGCCCAGGGGGAATGGTGCACCCCCGGACATGCAAGTGTTATGCCTAGCCAGTTGGGCTCGGCCCCCTCACTCCGCCCCTTGATGCACAATTCCAAGTAGGGTTGCCAACTGGCCGGTTTTCAGCCGGCCTGGCCGGTTTTTCCATGGCCAGGCCGGCTGCCGGCGCAGAGGCAAAACCGGCCCTTAAAAAGCCGGTTTTTTGCTCTGGCCGCAAGATCGGCAGCGGCCAGAGCAAAAGACCGGCTTTTCTTCCCACCGGAGGGCTTCAGAGGGAGCCGGGGGAAGCCCGCGCGAGGTCCCGGCTCCCTCTGTACAGCCGCCAGCGTGAAGAGCCTTTTCCTTCACGCTGGCGGCTGTTTCTGTAAAGCCGCGAATGCTGGGAAAGGTTAAAGGTTGCCCTTTAACCTTTCCCAGCATTCGCGGCTTCACAGGAACAGCCGCCAGCGTGAAGGAAAAGGCTCTTCACGCTGGCGGCTGTACAGAGGGAGCCTGGGCCTCGCGTGGGCTTCCCCGGCTCCCTCTGAAGCCTCAGACAGCCGCGATGCTGGTCGAGGGGGGGGCCAAGGACTGCATGGGCTGTGATGGGGGGGACCTGGACTAGAAAAGGGCTAAGGGGGGGGGACGTTGACGGGAAAAGGGCAAAGGGGGGAGAGGTACTGGAAAAGGGCTAAGGGGGGACTTGGACTGGAAAAGGGCTAAGGGGGGGGACTTGGACTGGAAAAGGGCTAAGGGGGGGACTTGGACTGGAAAAGGGCTAATGGGGGGGACTGGGACACGAAAAGGACTAAGGTGGGGACTTGGACTGGAAAAGGGCTAAGGGGGGGGGGACTTGTACTGGAAAAGGGCTAAGGGGGGACTTGGACTGGAAAAGGGCTAAAGGGGGGGACTTGGACTGGAAAAGGGCTAAGGGGGGGAGGGACTTGGACTGGAAAAGGGCTAAGGGGGGGACTTGGACTGGAAAAGGGCTAAGGGGGGGGGGACTTGGACTGGAAATAGGCTGTGATGGGGGGGGACCTGGACTGTAAAAGGGTTATGGGGGGGGACATGGACTGGAAATGGGTTGTGATGGGGGTGGAGGGGACCTGGACCAGAAAAGGGCTATGGGGGGGGGGGGGGGGAAAACTTGGACTGGAAATAGGCTGTGATGGGGGGGGGGACCTGGACTGTAAAAGAGTTATGGGGGGGGACATGGACTGGAAATGGGTTGTGAAGGGGGTGGAGGGGACCTGCACTGGAAAAGGGCTATGGGGGGGGGGGACTTGGACTGTAAATGGGCTATGGTGGAGGAAGGGGGATCTTGGACTGGAAATAGGCTGTGATTAGGGGGGCTAGGACTGCAAATGGGCTGTGATGGTGCGGGGGGACTCGGACTGCAAATGGGCTGTGATGGTGCTGGGGGACTCGGACTGCAAATGGGCTGTGATGGTGGGGGGGGGGCCTAGGACTGGAAATAGGCTGTGATGGGGGACTTGGACTGGAAATGGGCTGTGATTGGGGGGGGGGAGCTAGGACTGGAAATGGCCTGTGATGTGAGGGCTAGCACTGGAAATGGGCTGATGAAGAGCTGGAATAGGACTGGAAATGGGCTGATGTGGGGCATGGGAGAATGGGACTAGAAGGGAGTGGATGCTGGGTGGGCCTAGAACTATAAGGGAATTGATTTGGGGGGAGGACTAGAATGGATGGGGAATGAGAATGGAGAGGGGAAAAAATATTTTGTGTGGAAGAAAAGTCTATGATGGGCCGGTATTGGGAGAGTAAGAGGGGCTTGAGAATGAAAGGGTGAAATTTAAACGGATGATAAAGGAATAAGGAAAGAATTGGGGGAAAGAGCTAAAGGGAAACAATCAGTATGTTAAAGCAGAAATAGAGAGAGAATGGAAAACATCTAAAAGAGAAGAAAGGACAAATGGATAGCTTGCAGAAGACACGAAGAAACCAGAAGAAAGTGACTGGAGCAATTGCAACTGAAAAATAAAACGCCCAAACAGAAGGTAGAAAAATACTTTTTATTTTGAATTTATTAACTGGAATATGTCTGGTCTGGGAAGTGTGTATTGCTAACATCTTTGCGTTTTTGTTTAGTGCAAGAGGAAATTACTTTATAGTTTTATTTCTCCAGTGTTGTACATTTCATGTTTGGATTTTGGGGTTCCCAGTTTAATTATTATCTGACCAAGGAAGTTAGCCTACACGTATCCTCGGTAATTTTTGTGGGTGGGGCTGGGGGCGGGGCATGGGTGGGACTAGGGGCGGAGAATGGGTGGAGCATGGCGAGCCACAGGTGTCGGGTTTTTCTCGGTGAAAAAGTTGGCAACCCTAATTCCAAGAGTGGGGGCCTCCCTCCCCCTCCCACCTCACAGTACAAAAATAAACATCCCAACTAGCCAGCTGGCAACAGGGGGTCCTGTGGCTCTCCTGATTTCCCGTTTCCCCCAGCACATACCTTTATATTCATGGTGGTTTAGTAGAAGAACAGGGCAGGAGCAATCCTATACACTCCTGCCCCGTCTAGCGACTAAATAAAAATGGCTGTCATAATGGGGTGCTGCCCTCTAGCCTCAAGCTAGAGGGCAGCACCACAAGATTACAGTCATATATGAGAAGGGCAGGAGAGGCAGCACTGCAAGATCATAGCCACAATCTCACAATGCTACCCCCTAGGGAGAGGCTAGAGGGCAGCACCTCAAGATAGCGGCTCTTTTGATTTGGCCATTAGACGGAACAGGAATGTTTAGGATCGCTCCTGTTCCTGTCTTCTACTAGACTACCATGGATATGAAGATATGTGCTGGGGGGGACCTGGGGGATGGGGGGCCACAGGGCCCCCCTTGCGGGATGGGTTTTTTTGTGTAAGGAGGTGGGAGGGAGAAGGAGGTGGGCCAGAGGGCCCTCCACCCTTGGAATTGTGCATTGGGGGAGGGAGTAGGACTGAGCCCAACTGGCTAGCTGGGGCACTTTGCACATCTGGGGGTGCATCAAACCCCCCTGGGACCACACTGTCATTTTTTATATTATCGGTGCTGCAAATTGTAGCACTGACAATATTGTCAAAGGGGGGCCCGATCATGGCAATTGGGGGAAGCATCTGCTATCTCCCCCCATGGACTTACCATGGGGATGCACGGTACCTGCTTTGGCAGGCACTACTAGACTCTTCCCATGGCATCTGCCAAAGCAGGCAACATGGGATCTCCATGGGAAATCCAAACCTCCACAGTATCTGCAGCACCTGCTTGCTGCTTACCTGTGCAGTTTTGGCTGCTAACAGGGTACGTTAGCAGCCTAAACAAATGCGGTTTTGTAGACATACCTTCTAGAATGTAATATTGTAAATATTCTTTAGGGTTATGAATTTTTTTTTAGCTTCTGCACAATACACCATCAATAGCAGTGACCCTAAAAATATTGGGGCTGATATACAGAAACCTCAGCTGACTGGCAACGGAAAGTGTCTGGATATGAGTGCTGACCACGATAATCAGCAGCACTATACAGATAATGGCACTGAATATCTCCATAGTCCACCCCAGTACTTCTCTGGGCAACTCGGGCTGCAGGAAAAGCAGACCTCAGTTGCAATCCGGATAAGTGTCAGCTGAAAACTGTGCTAACCAGGTAAGTACTAGCCCTTATCTGGATGGATAGCATCACTCAGCCCGGATATTCAGCAGCAGCTCTTATCCAGATACTGCCACTGAGTATCTCATAGATATTTAAGCGCCACAGCTGACCACCATGTTGTTTAAATATCGGCTCTTCGGAAAATCAAGCCCGTTCTCTTGGCTGTTGGTCTCAGTGATTTCCTGCCTGACCATTTACTGCACTGTTATTACCAACTTACATTTCATTCACAGCAATATAGTCACAGCTACACTTACCCGCCTAATACTTCATGCTGGCATATCGTGTAGCACATGGTCACTGGTGCCGGTCTGACACTCACTATGCGATGTGCAAAGGGAGCAGGTGGAGGGGGGCTGTCATCTACACAGAGAAAATAATTCAACATGGTATTTGTGATCTATTATCCAAGACAAAGAACTTAATGCTTTGTTTATTGTTTGCTTTATGCTAGTTGTTTAGGTTAATGCGCTTTGAGGCAATTCATTTTTTTTCACATGGAAGTGCTACTATGGTTCTCAAATCAGAGCCACATATCCCTGACCCCACCCTAAAAGAAACAGGACTTGAGATGCATTCACTTACATTTTGTTTAAGAAGGAGTTTAATTTTCATATTTTGGTTATGCTGAAAACTAGATCTACAGTATTTGTGGCCATTTAGACCATATCTAAGAACCACTGTTTTATTGGTGCACCAACCTCTCACATAATTCTATATACTATAAGATAGTGTTTCCCCCTGAAGGCACTAATCTACTCTAGTTGTATTTTCAGAATTGCCACAACAAATGTTCATAAGATAGATTTATACACATTGGAAATCCAGTCTGTGCGAACCTCTCATGAACATTTATGAAAACCCAACTGGGCAGATGGTTCTTTCTGTGGTTGATGCCCAAGCTGGTTAGATTGATTTATCTGAAAAATGTTATTCCTAGATAATGATTCCTATAGACAAAAATGCAATACCACCTACTCTTCTGAACTCTACCCTACTGACTTTCAAAGAGAAAAACAGAAATAAAATCTGGCATGAACATATATCTGAGAGCTTAAAGTGACATGTTGAGAGTCTTCTCCCCAATCTGCTCTATAAAGATGAGACAGCAACAGACCCAGAATTCTGACTGCCCAAAATGCATTTGTACTTGTATAGCAGGATCCATGCAAAGCTCCCTCTATATCTCCAATGAGAATGTTTCTGAAGTACCTACTTGTAAGTGTTTGGATACTTAAAATGATGTAATGAAGAATGGGCTGAGAGATCTATCAGTGTCAGCGAGTGTATCCTTCCAGGGTTTTGGAGGGAAATATGAAAGGCATTGTTAACCCTGAGGAGAAGAGAAGAAACTGCCAGCAGGAGTGCTGAGGGAACCCAGGACGGCTCAAGGGAACTCATGGGAGCAGCAAAGGAGCTGCTTCTCTGTATGTCCATCTAGACCTTGAGAGAAAGAGAGGAGGCTTCCTAGGTCAGCTTGGCCTAACAGGGAGAAAAAGATTGGAGAGGAATACTAACTTAGAGGGTCTAGAGTTGGAGTACCAGCTGTGAGCAATTATTGAAAGCAGCAGAAGGTTAGTGGGACCTGGAGGATGCATCCAGAGAAGTTCAGAGTGGGGTGAGAGGGACCAAACCCTGGTGCATCCTAAGCAAATGTAAGAAGGAGTTTGAGTATTTTGACAGTGTTTTACCAGTGAGGAGTTTTGAGATTTTTAAATGAATTCTGTGCTTGAGAAGCTAATGGGAGGCCAAAACCAAGCCAGGGGGATGGCCCATAACCAGGCTAGTGCCCAGCGAGGGCCCTCCCAAGATGGGCGGGGGAAGCCAGGGGAATAAAAGGATGGGGCTGGAGGGGCAGAACACTCTTTCACCTGGAAGCGAGCTCACCTACTGGAGACCGCACTGCAGCGACCACACCTACTGGAGGCCACAAGAGAAGACTGCAAGCTTATCGGGAAGCTGCTCTTGCTGCAATCTTCGGCACCTCTCCCCCTGCTATTTGGTGCCTCGGCGGCTCCCCACACTATCTGCGGTGATGGCCCCACCTCTGGGCTGGCCTGCAAGCATCTCACCAACATTTGCGGTGCATGTGGTCAGCTCCGGTCATTTCTGTGGTGCCCGCCTCCACACGGCTCATCCACCAACATAGTAGCAGTTGCGGGCTAGCAGCTGCCCTCCTCGTGAGCTGCGGACGTGGTGCCTGCCTTTGGCTGTTGCTTCTATCGGGGGCAGAAGCTAGGAGCAGCAGAAACACCCAGAGGGGGGCCAGAGGCATGCACACACTCACATGGGAGTGACGGAAATGGGAGCACAGCGCACCGACAAAGCAACAGATGGCAGAGCAGGAAGTGGGAGCGTGTGGAAGTCAGCAGCTCCAGTGGCCCCTTGAAGCCACGTGGTAAGACAGGCGCAAAAGCCCCCCCTCCCCCCGAGCCGGGTGAGTGGGCATAAAGGATTGCAAGCAGCAGATGGAAATCAGGCCAATCCCTTTTGTCAGTTGGGAAAGAGTCTCTTGCAGCAGAGTGAGAGTTGGGTTAAGGTGGTTGTGTGAGAGACTGAAGTGCAAAAAGGGGGGGGGGAGGGAAGTTGTGATTGTGGAGACTGTCTTAAGGTTTGTGGAGCAGGATCTGAAATGGCTGGCAGGACAGAGACTGTGTCTGGGTGTGTGACTTTTCAGTGGCATTGAAGAACTGGGTGCCTGCAGAATAAATTAATCTTCAGAAAGAGAGGGCAGACAACCCAGTACAGTAGTTTGGACACATAACAGCCTGAGTGAGATGGCCAAAAGAATGGGACTGGAGAAGCAGGACACACAGCAGTCCGCCAAAAAGAAAAGAAAGGCTGGTGGGGCAAAAGACACAGGATAAGCAGCTAAGAAGCAGAGGCCAACCAAAAAATTGGGGAGCAACCACGGCAGGAGTGGCGCAGACCAGAGCTGGCAGGGGCACACAACATCCCGGGGATGCGGTGAACTGAGAGGATGACAGCAGCACTCACTGGACTGAGGTCATCACAGGGATGGCCCCTGAGGAGCTTGGGATGCATGACTTTGTGAACATGGCAAGGGCTATGGCCGCAGTCCATGGAGCGGGACTCATGCAGGCTCTGTTGGGTTCACTAGAGGGCAGGCGAGGCTCGTCACAGGAGTGGACAGACCCATCACAGGAGTGGACAAGGTCAGTGGAGTACCTCATAATGGGAGACACAGGGACAACCCCATTGCCACCCTCTGGGGGCTTGGGACAGAGAGGTGAGTATTTACAAATCTCTATTGGGCTTGGGGAAAGAGAGGGTAGGTGGGAAGGGGCAAACAAAATAGGGCTGCAAAGGGGTGGTGGGGAACAAGGGGCAGGTGAAGGGGGTGGCAGAGAGCAAAGGGCAAGCGATGTGGCAAGAGGGCACTTGCCCTTCACCTCTGGGGTGGACAACGAAGCGGGGAGGGATGAAGCAATGGCAGCAGCGCAAGTGTGGGGAGAGGAAATGGGGGAGATGCTAAGGGGTAGTACACAGCAGGAAGGTATTATGGATCTGCTGCTGCAGCTGGTCAACATGGTGTCAAAGGGTAGTCAGAACCATGGCTCAGCCCCTGGGGGCATGGCAGCCACAGCACAAAGCTTAACCTCGGAGGGTGCGGCACTGGCCAGGGTGGTCACACCAGCTGTAGCACCGCCACACGCTTCCACCCCACAGGATGAGCAGGTCACAGGAGTGAGTAGTGGTGTGAGGGCTGGGGTCAGGGGGGATGGGGCACTGTTGGCTGAGGCAAGGCCAACAGAGTACACCTGTGTCACTAGTGTGCTGGATAGCCACATCCTTCTGTCCCAGAAGGAAAAAATATTGAAGGCGAATATATTGATATTTTTACCTGCTAGTGAGACGCAATGATATTAATTGCAATTGTGCAGGTTGCAAGGGCAAATTAGCTAGCTGGAAGGTAGATAGCATCCTGTGCAGGTTAGTGAACTGGTATGCTGCCTTTCATATCCTAGCCAGCTTGATAGGTGAGAAATACCCAGAACAGGGCAGAGGGTTATTTAAATATCTGGACTGCATTTGCGAGGCCTACTGTATATTTATTTAGCTGTATTTATATCCCGCTTTTCACCGGGTCAAAGCGGTCAATTGGGAGATACATTTAACACGAGGGGATATGACACACATACGCTAATACTTACAGGGAACATGGGCAATGGAGGGTTAAGTGGCTTGCCCAAGACCACAAGGAGTACCCATAGGACTAGAAATCCCAGTCCCTCCAGCCTGAGATTGCTGTCCCTAGGTGGGACTTGAACCCCCGGCCCTCCGGCCTGAAGTACCTTGTCCTAACCACTAGGCCACTCCTCCCACATATACAGTGGTAGCGCCTGATTAGAATACGATGAACAGTTCCGGAGGAATATGGCAGGGAACAAGGTGCTCAGCTGGGAGATGAAGCACATAGACCTTTGGCTCCAACTGATGACACAAGGGCAAAGACCAGCCAGGGCCGGTGCAGCTTCACCTGCGCTATTTATTAATTTTTTTATTATTTATTTTATTTAACATGCTCTTATATACCGCCCCTTCCGGAGATCAAGGGCGGTTTACATTGAACTCAAAAAGCAAACTTTACAATGCACTTCCACACTTATGTACAAAGAACTATCTTACAACTAACTGGATACAATGTTAGGGTAACTATATACAGTATTGCAGAATGATACAAAGTTATGGGAATCATATACAGTTTTGCAGTGGGAGTGGATTCAGGTCCATCATTGCTTCTGTGGTCACATAAATAATGGACAGGAATAGTAGGGAGTTTTTATTCAGATTGATCTTGGGGCACCCTTTTGAGGGGAGCACAGGTATGGGGGATGGGATAGCAGTGGGACCTTGTTTCCCCCCAGAGCAATGGGCTCCTTACAGGCCCCTTTTTCAAGTGCAGTGCACCAGAAAATAGGTTGGCCGGCTGTTCAACGGGGACTCGTGTAGATCTGGAAGCTCATGCAAGTACAGGCACTCGTGCGTGATCTGCAGGGAGGGCCATCCACAGACCGGATGTGCCAAGAAGGTGGGGAACTCTGGAGGGGCCAGTGAGCTGAGAACCCTTAGTAGGGCTCCCACGCCGGTCCAGGTGGCCGCACTGTGGCAGAACCTGGTGGGTTATCATAGCCCTAGGTTGGAATGGCCAGTTCAGGGATTTTCTCATGGTTTTGTTATTCCCTATGATAGCACCCCTGGCCCTCGGATGGCGGGTAATCTGAGGTAAGCTTTCGATAATAGTAAGGAAATGCAGTGGAAAATCAACAAAGAAAAGGCCTTCGGAAGGTTAGCGGGCCTCTTTCATCACAGGCCATTCCCTGACTTAATCGTTTCACTACCAGCCCTGGTACCTAAGAAAGAATGGGAGAATTCAAGTTAATCCATCACCTGTCATACCCAGAAGGTGACTTGATCAATGACCACTTGGATCAGGCTGTGTGCTCGGTAAAGTATGCGTCTTTGGACCAGGCTTTTAGGCAATCATAGATCAATTGATTACATCATCAAACTGTAGAAAGACTAGGGGA
This sequence comes from Ichthyophis bannanicus, assembly GCA_033557465.1. NCBI lineage: Eukaryota > Metazoa > Chordata > Amphibia > Gymnophiona > Ichthyophiidae > Ichthyophis > Ichthyophis bannanicus. The sequence goes on from CM066034.1 coordinate 159,187,734, forward strand.
CATGCAATGAAGCTACAGTGTAATCCATTTAAGACTAATAAGAGAAAATATATATAGTTTACCCTGTTCTCCAAGTTTTCCAACATTTCCTGTTCAATGTAATGACCCAGACTTTTGTTTATTGTCGGATTTTGTTTGTTCTATGTAAACTGCGCTGATCGCAAATAGTGCGGTATATAAGAAACGTAAATAAAATAAAATAAATAAATAAATAAATATAAGTATTATGGAATCTGTGAATCTTTTTGGGAAATTGCTAGGTACTTGTGACCTGGATTGACCACTGTTGGAAACAGGATACTGGACTTGATGGACCTTGGCCTGACCCAGTATGGCATATCTTATGTTCTTATTACTCCTGAGTTTATCCACTTTCACCTTCATCCTATGACCCCTCATTCCTGGTCTTCCTTTCAGTTGAATGAGGTCTACCTCCCGTGCATTTTTACCACAGATTTTAATAGCACTGCAGCTTGCTATCAGTATCTGTGCTGCTGTGGATGTATATAAGCCCTGCTTCCAGTGCCTTTATATTTCATTAAACAGAACACTTACCAATGACAATTGCATCTGTCCCAGATGCTGTGCTGGTATCTGCAGCCTGCTCCTGAGCTGTATATTGATTTGTCTCACTCTCTGTCCCGCTTGTAAGTGATGTTTCTGATTGCAAATTCAGATTGTCACTATCTTTAGCCAGTATTTTTGTTGCCTCAGGTGGCTGTTGGACGCTTTGTCCCATGCCTGAAGCCTCACTCCTACCGTCCTTTTCAACGCTGCGCAGATGAGTCAGACCCTTGCATTTATTCTCAGCTTTCTCCATGACCTTCTTCTCCACTGATGGTTTACAAAAGAGTGTCTGCGACTTTCCTGCTTTGATCACTTGTGGATCTAGCTTGCCTTCAGAATTCACATCGTTTTCTTCTCTAAGTGGGTCTGTCCTGTTCTCCTTATGGCACTGCTTAGATTTTAATTTCTCCTGTAAATGTGCATCCTCTTCTGGCTCAGCAGGTAGATGCAGTGGGGCTTTTTCCTTCATGCATTTTCCTATCATGCTGTCTTGATTTTTCTCATGGGTCATTAATATTGTTTGTCGTTTGTCAGCCTTCTGAATGGCACTAGAGACCCTGCAAATTAAATATTTTCTCATTATTCAGATAACGCGCCACATTCATTCAGCATATTACAAAATACATTTTAATTTTTATATTTTTCTGATCTTGTGGCTTGATTACTGATGTGTAAAACCTTGGTGGGAGGAGAGGAAAGGGCTGTCAATGTTTCAGTCCCATCTCCATTACACATTTAATTTAGCTCATGTGCTTGTGATTAGACTGTGAGCTCTACCCAGGGAAAGGACTACACAGGGATGAGTTTTGCGCATACCATGACAGTCAAGAACCTCACTTCTAAGCCAGGGTATGTGGAGTATGATCTCATCCTCTCAAATTTACTGCTAATACTCGATGTAGTACTTGCATCACTCCAAAGAGAGCCTCCCTCTGGAGTTTGTAAGATGTTACATGTATGCTTGTATGTATGTATCAAGGTGTGCTTGGAGATTCCTCTTAAGTAGGCCTGTGGCACCCAACACAATGGGATCCTTTTTCTTCTGGTTTTTGGCAGATCCTCTTTGTATGCCCTTTGATTTTAATATAGGGTTCGTAGCATAAAAATGGAAGTACATTATCTCCTCTTTATCTGCAGAACTCCACTCAACTAATTAATCCTCTTAACTTTTTCATTAATTTCTGTGGTTTATCTCCTGCCACAGTGGACAAGTTCCTGGAGGAAAGGTCCATAAACAATTATTAAAGAGGACCCAGGAAATCGACTGCTTACCCTGGGAGAAGCATTGTGGAAACCGACTATATGTACCTTTTTGGTAACCTGCCAGGTACTTGTGACTTGGATTGGTCACTGTTGGAAACAGGATGCTGAGCTTGATGGACCTTGGTCTGACCCAGTATGGCATATTGTATGTTCTTATGTACTTAACATGAAAATACCTTCCAACCTGATAATATTCAGAAAAGTACTAAAAATCATAGCTTTTCATAGCCTCTTTCAGACAATAAACCGACACACTACGTACCTCTTAAGTCATATTCCTTGGTATCAAAAGTGTTCAATATTACAACAAACAGCAAAGTGAGTTCAAAGTGATGCTCCCCTGTGATTTCTTTTTTGTGCCAGATCTTATTATACTCAGATAACTACATGCACTTTGTCCAGACATCATCAAAAAGACTACCCTTGATCTACCCTTGAATTGCCCTCAGTTCAAAAAACTCTATATCCCTCAGCATCTCTTTAATATTGTTTCAGGTGTTACACGTTTTTGCCTCTATTACTGTGTCTTGTTTAACTACTTCCAGATGCCTTTACCTCCTTTCAGGGGCTAGTTACTACAGTGTGCTAATGTTAATGTTTGTTAATTCACTATTAACACATGTTATTAAGAACTAGGACTCTTTGAATAGCATGGGACCTGCGCTAAAATAACATGCATTATGGTGAATTAACACACCTTAGTAACTAGGCCCCTTTGCCTTTTCTGATATTACCCTGATACACCTTTTTACTAGTACCTACTGTGCCTATTTTAAGCTTATTTTATAAACACACAAGGGCGCCTATGTGTCTTTATAAAATTGATCAATAAATGCAGTCAAAATTGGGGTAAAACCAATCAACCTACATATAAATCTGTTTGAGAGCAGCTGTGAATGTATGTGCATAAGTACATATTTTATGAGTAATGGGGGCTATTTTAGAAGCCCTATTTGCGCTTCAGATGTCTGGAAATGGGCACGCAGATGTCCAAATTACAGAGATGCTCCCAGAGCCAATTTAGAAGCTGGTTCAATAGACATCCCCAGCATGTGGACATCCAAGCTGTGAAGAGGCACGATAGAAACATAGAAACATAGAAATATGATGACAGAAAAAGACCACATGGCCTATCTAGTCTGTCCTTCCATATCAACAACTACAACAGTCCCCTTTTTACCTTTAGAGATCCTCTGTGTTTGTCCCATGCTTTTTTGAATTCAGTTACTGTCCTCATCTCTACCACCTCCACTGGAAGACTATTCCACGGATCCACTACTCTTTCCGTAAAGAAATATTTCCGCATATCACTCCTGAATCTATCTCCCTTCACCCTCATCCCATGTTCCCTCATAGCAGAACTTGCTTTCAATTGAAAGAGGCTCTCTCCCTGAACATTTATGCCACAGAGGTATTTAAACATCTCAATCATATCACCTCTATCCCGCCTTTCCTCTAAGGTGTACATATTAAGATTCTTCAGTCTGTCCTCATATGCTTTATAATGAAGACCACTAATCATTTACTAGCCACCCTCGGCACCGACTCCATCCTGTTCACATCCTTTTGAAGGTGCAGTCTCCAGAATTGCACACTATACTCCAAATGAGGTCGCACCAAAGACTTATGATGGATGCTTGTGCCAGATTTCAGAAACAGTGAGTACGTCACCACCCACTAGCAGGATCATCCATGTCTACTCCTTCTGCAGGGCATGGATAGGCATCAGAAAAACTCTCGCTCTGCCGTATAGACAAGGCAGAGAGAAGAAGGTACTCTGATATCCCCTATACTGTACTTTTCATAATAATAATGAAAACTGCAGGGAAAGGAGGACACTTTTCAGTTCAGCACACTGATACAAGTTCCCACATGCAAAATAGCTGGCATGGATGTGCATTTAGCATAGGAGAGACGTCCCTCCCCCAACGTTTTGTATTAGGGAGATCTATGTAGCCACCAAAGCGGCCATCCAAGCCAAAACGTAAACATCTGTGGAGTTTTTACAGACATTTTGCTCTGGACATTCCAGATTGCACCTGAATGTCCTTTCTAAAATGCCACACTTCACATGCATTTTTTTTAAATTTTTGCTGTGAAATATGCAGGGTGGCTCATGATATAAAATGTAGCTTAGATGCTAATGTGTGTAAATTATAACTCCACCCGTGCTCCTCCCAAAATCTGCCCCTGAGCATGCCTACACTCGCTTTATAGTAAATGATACAAATTCTTGTCATTATGTGCACTTTTACATATAGGACAATTTTAGAATAGGCTTATTACATGGTTATTCTGCCATGTATGCAGAAAAAAACCCTTTATACCATTAACCATTCAGGATGAAAACGATGTGTTTTTCAAAGTTCATGTAGTTCTCTTTGAGCTAGTTTGAAAATGTATAGACTTAAGTAATGATGATGGTGAGGCAACTATTACAGAAATAACATTATATATTATTAGTATCTCAGGGCTTCTATTCCTTGGTGTTTATAAATTGTAAATGTAAATGTTGATTTTCCAGCTCATTGGGTATTTTTGATTGTGCAAAAAAACAGTGTTTATTGGTATCTTCATGCCATGGGTACTGTACCATTGCTAGGTACCTTTTCCGATGAAATCAAACATATATGTTTGTGTCACTTAAGACTCAACACAGAAAAGATACAAAACTAAGTGGAGGATTCAAGACAAGCAGAGAGCAGTAAAAAAGTACTGGGGAAGTGGTGACTGTCTAGTGTTTATCCAATAAACACCTATTTTATTTTTTTTGCATTGGGGGTTATTGGTATTTATTGGGTAAAATGTAAAATAAGAAGTCCTACACATACTTCATCCAAAGGGTGTTTTCTAAGAGCAGCCAACAGCTGTTGCTCTTCAGTAAACATAAGTTTAGTTACAATGCTAAATTTCTAGTGTGAATAAGTTTGTTCCTTGAACCAATAACTTCTTTAGGCATATAGGGTCAATATTCAACAAGGTGCCCAGGAATGCCATACCTGCAGAAAGATACCTGCTCAGGAAAAGTGCCTGAATCATGAGTCATGCACCTCCAAAACGGCCAAGCCTCGAAAATGTGGCACAAACCGAGCACAGTGACAGGCGCCCAGCGCTGCATAGACAGCTATGTGTAGGGGCCGTAACCCGAGCTCTGAGCCTAAGAAGATGTTAGCCCACAATATCCATGTAAATGTCCAAACCACTGGCCAGAGAAGCAGGACAGCAAGTGTTCATGAACCAATGTATCGCCTGTCTAGTGTACCCATGCGTTGATGACACCATCACATAGGCCCCATGGATTGCCAGTGCAAGAGCCCCCTGTGACTGGGTGGATAGACATCAGCAACATGGCGGTGAGAAGGATAGTGAACTTCAGCCCCGATGAATCTGATCTGTGCTGAGGTACGAGGGGATGCTATAACCCAGAGGGGGCCAGCAGCCGAATCTGCGGCTGGCCATGGGCATTTGGAGGTCCAGCCAAATCCACCTGCTCAGGTAAGGAAACATGAATGGGCGGGGGGGGGGGGCTGAGTACCATGCTAGGCCAGACACACCCTGAAAGCCACAGCTGTGGGTCTTCATAGGGAGACAGGGCTGTGGAGCCATGCCACATGCTGGTGGCAGCCCCAATGGTTGCAGAACAGGTGACAGTGGGGGGGGGATGGGCCACGCATAGTACAGGTGCCATTCCTGACTGCCCACAGCAGAGGGCATATCCAGACACAGCAGGTGGGGAGGCCATTGACCCCCTGGTGGCAGATGGCAGCAACACCACAGGGCTCGCACAGCAATGACATTGTCCAATGCATGGGGAGCTGTGGTCAAACTGCCCACCCCAGGGGACTCCACCAACCAGTGCAGATGCTCTGGACACCTGCCCCACCCCTCAGCCCCTGTGATCCTGGCCCAGGGTTCTAAGGGGGCCAGTGGCAGTATCTACATATGTGCTGTCCTTCTGTCCCTGCAAGCAGATTTGCCACCACTGCCTGCCACCCCCTGTCTGACTGTGGCAGCATGTTGAATATGTGATGCCACAGAACTGGACAGATGTGTAATGGCGAGCATGCACAAACCGTGACACCCTGTCCTGCATGGTGCCTAACAAAGCATGCAGTGATGTGGCCCCTGAAGCAGTCAATGCCCCCAGGCATGACACATGCCCACAGCCAAAGCCTTTCACAGTTCACAACCATGTACCATGGTGCCAGGGCAGGCCTGCATGCAACAGATGTGAGCAAGGGAAATGGGGAGGACTACAGAGGTGGCCAAATGTACCAGAGGGGTGACACAGGTGAATCAATGGTCCAGATGGCACTGTTGGTGGTGGCACAGGGCACATATCAAAGGTCCAGGGGAGTGGTGGGTAGGAATCTGGTGGCAGATGCCAACGGTGTACCATCACATGCACCACACACCTGCTACCCCTGGATATACTCCTGCCCCCCAGGATGGGCAGGCCACCAGATTGGGCAGAATACAGATTTGTGCAGTATGCAATGTGGAAGCACACAATTGAGCCTATGTGTGTCCCCTCCCTCTCTTTCCCACAGTGAATATGGTGTGTGATGCATCCTGGAGGCCCTAAAGTGCCACTATTGGACATTGTGCTGAAGGTGACCGAACCAGCTGCAGCGCTATTAGGGAGCAACTATTTATTTTATTTTATTTATTTATTTAGCTGTATTTATATTCCGCTTTTCACCAGGTCAAAGCGGTCAATTGGGGGATACATTTAACACGAAGGGATATGACACACATACGTTAATACTTACAGGGAACATGGGCAATGGAGGGTTAAGTGGCTTGCCCAAGACCACAAGGAGTGCCTAGAGGACTAGAAATCCCAATCCCTCCGGCCTGAGATTGCTGTCCCCAGGTGGGACTTGAACCCCCGGCCCTCCGGCCTGAAGTACCTTGTCCTAACCACTAGACCACTCCTCCCAACTAATGGCTGAGGAAGGTCAGTAAGGTAGATAGTGGAGCCCAGCAGATGCAGGGAGTGGCAACCATGGCTGCCGGACAGGTGCAGGCAGACCATCTGGTGGTGGATCCCCCTTATGCAATGATGGGAATGTGCATGGGGTAGCTGTGCCATCCCCCAGTGCCACTATCCCATGTGTGCACCAGTCGTCACCCAATACGTGCAGGTGTGCACGCACATGGCTGGGGCACACCATGGAAGGGCAGTACAGGGGCACACACCACCAGCAGTGGCCATAGATGCACATTGCATACCTGCCCACACTGCCCCTTGTGGGTGTCCATCACCCAGGGGGAGGCCAGCAAACCACAGCTGGGCAAGTGAGGGGGAGAACAGAGCTGGCTGGAGGTGGGCAAAAGGGAGGCATTCACTGTGGCGTGGCACACCCCCGTGGCCTGAAGGTGGGTTGTGCAATGCTTGTGTGGGCCTCCCTGAGGCATATCAATCCCACCCCAGGGCCACACCTGTGTGGACCTTTAATCCTCCTCCCTCTTCCTCCACAGCTGGTTTCAGGGAGGCCCCAGACAATGCTGACCCACCACAGGCACCACCCATGAGCAGCGGTCCAGTGCCAGCACAGCTGTCTTGAGGTGCAGAGCTCAGTGGTACCTCCAGCAATGATGGGGAGGAGGAGGAGTACAGCAACATTGTGTTGGAGGACAGCACCATGGAGGGGGATGACAGTAAGGGGGCGATGGCGCAGCAGCAGGATGGGATCTCTGAGAAGGAGGAGGGATCAGAGGTTCAGAGGCAGGGCGAGGAGGAGGATGGATCAGAGGATCAGGGGTAAGGTGGGCAGTCTGAGGAGGAGTAGGGAGCAGAGGGTCAGGGCAGAGCAGGGAGTCTGAGGAGGAGGAGGTGGCAGTGGGACCAGAGCTGTCCCCTGTGGCTGGAGCAGAGGCGGGCTCAGAGGGGGTAGCAGGGGGGATGTAGGCTCCACCCTCCAAGCACTCCAGGTATGGTGGTGTGGTGCAGTTCACAGCCAGCAGACACATGGTGGGGGGTCAAGAGGAGGAGGAGCTGCCCCCCGTGGCTGTGGCCCACAGCCATGCCTGCCCATGTCCCTACCAGGGGGCCATGTGTCCATTGCATGGCTTAGCACGGACTCTGTGCAATAGGCAATGGAGCAATGGTCCATATTCTGTGGCCATGGGCGCCCACAGCTACCCCAGCATCCATGGGCATGGCATGGCCATGCCACACCAGGCCCCTCTTCACCACCACCTACTCAGCCATCTGGTGACTGGGCCCTGGCTGCCCTGGTGGTGAAGGTGCGGATCCTCAGGAAAGATATGCTGGTAGCAGCACGGACAATTGGCGTGCACCTGAATGTCCTCACTGCTGCAGTGGCGGGGCATAGGCAGGGCCACCCTGCACCAAAGGAATCCCCATGCTATGGATTGCCCTGCAATGGGCCATAATGGGATGGACTGTGTGGCCACAGACATGGGTACGCAATGTCCCCATTGCTGTGTGGACCTCTGTTGTTTTGTACTGCTGTTGTTTTTGTACTGCTTTTACTGCCATTGTTACATCTGTTACAGGTTTCCCAATAAACTGTTCCCGGCTTGGAATCACAAGGTGTCAGTTTTGTGGGGACAGGGCTGTGTGGATGGAGTAGGGGACCATAGGTGGGGGACCGGGGGTTATGGGAATGGGGTGGATGCCATGTGGGCCACATCTGTGTGCAAGGGTATGGCACAGTGGCACCACACATACAGAATGTCACAGATCTCAGCTCTGCATGGGTAGTGTCTCTGTGCTATACTCACACAGAGCAGCTGCGGGTAGTGCATCTGTGCCATACCCACTCAGAGCAGCTGTGGATAGAGCCTCTGTGCCATACCCATGCAGAACGGATGCCACCGCATCACTGGTACAAGGTGCATGTGCCATCGCCAGACAGCACAGGCGTGGCACAGCGGCACTACATCCCCTGTCCCATGGTGGCACATGGTCAGTGCACCACCATGCGCCTATCCTCACGCCATGGTGGTCATGCCCGCATATTCTGCTATCTGTCCTACCTGATTATTACCGTCTGGGCACCATACACACATATGCTGCCATAGCGCCGTGTTGTGCGGCCATGACATCCTATGGCGGATAGCTGTCACACAGATTTTCATAGCATCGGCACTCAGGAACCTAAATGGGTACTGGATATGCCTTTAGACAGGGCATAATGTGGTTGCACAACGTATCCACATATGTGTGAAAGGGCCTATGTGGGTAGCCTGACACTGCCATAGCGCCTAAGCTACACAATGGCAGACACAGTGCCAAAAGGGCCAAAGCGAACCCAGAAGGTGAACTTTATACCCACTGAGACCTCGATGGCCCTGGGGCCCATCATGCAGCTACATGCTGCTCTCTTTGTGGCAGAGGATGCCAGCTCATAGCTGTCAGCATGGTGTAACATCGTCAGGCATGTCAATGTCATCCACCACCACAACTGAGACATAGAGGATATCGAGAAGAAGTGGCGGATGGTACAGCAGGCTGTGAAGGAGAAAAGGGCAGCAACAGCAGGCTACCATCTGTGCAGCAGTGCAGACTCACCCCTCTGGAGGAACAGGTGCTGCAGTTCGTGGAGGAGATCTCCATCTCATGGGTTGCAGGCCTCAACAGCTCCACCCCAGACACACAGGAGGGTGAATAGGGGTTGCCCCATAGCCTGGGTGGAACCGTGATGGCCATGTATATGTCCCCATTATGGTTCCATCCACCTTACAGGGCCTGTCTGTCTGTCAGTCGGTCTTTCAATGATGCATGGGCCGAGGACAGTGTGGACTGGGGATCCCCCTTCCAGTTCCATTGTGAGCTTAGTGGCACCCCATAGGCTGACCTAGCAACCCATGTCACTAATCCCTGCCACCTTTGCTTACCAACAGACCTGCCAGGGATCCAACCCTCACAGCCTAGAACCGATGCATCAGGGGGAATCTCACCTCCCATTGTGGATGATGCCAGTGCATAGCCGGGATGCAACATAGCCACAGGGTCTGATGTGCCTTCCAGGGTGGAGGTGCAGTCTAGTGCAGTCTGGTGTGACACCCAGGGCAAAGGAGCAGGCCATTGCAGCTCCCAGGGCAGTGGAGCAGACCAGTGTGTCTACCAGTGCTGGGGAGGTGGAAACAGAGAATGCCCCACTCGCTGAGCTACAGTTTGCCATCCTGGATGACCCTGTGGACACAAGGGGCATGGATGTGTACCAGGAGCTACTGCAGGAGGGTGCATGCCTGGTGGTCGGCACTGAGGGCATACTGCCCAAGCTGCATGGTATACGGCAGGAACACCAACTGTGAGTGGAGTGCCATCTGGAGGGACACCTGCATCTGATGAGGGAGACAGTGGCATACCAGGTAATGATTGCTGGTTCCCTGTGCAGTTTGTGGGCCTCCTGCAGGCCCAGGGGTGGATGCTGGGGCTACCAGTGCACCAGCACTGCCACCTGGTAGCCTTGAACCATGTGCAATGGCCTGCCTTGATGAGGAGGGTGATGACACTGCCAGTATATCATCAGACATCGCTCCACTGTGCCACAGTGCACGCGTCAGCAAGTGCCCCTGGCCAGTTGCAAGCCCAGGGACAGGGGACACATGGGGGAAATAAACACACTGCACATGTAGCGTTACTGTGGGCACTTTATTGATGAATGTGTATATCACATCCAGGTGATGGTGTGGGGATCACCTAAGAAACTGTCTCGCATCAGCCATGCACAATGGGCCAGTGCACGGGTCTGCTGCTGGCTCCTGGCATCTGCGTCATCACCATCTGCTGCCTCTATGGCCTCCCACTCTTCAGCAACTGCAGGCTCTGGGTCCGGCACTCTCAGAATCCTTGCCAGGGTGTGGTGTATGCAGCACGATGCAAATATCTGGCATACATACTTTGGGTTGTAGAGGTGTTCCCCGCTACTCCTGTTGAGGCACTGGAAGTGGTTCTTCAGCACTCCTATCACTCACTCCACAACAGCCCAGGTATGCTGATAAGTGACTTGTACCAGTCCTCCTGGCTCCTGGGGTGGCACACTGGGGTCAGCAGCCAGTTCCTCAGGGGATATCCATGGTCACCTGTGGGGGCAATGTGAGATTTGCATATGAGCATGGGACATGTGTTGGTTATGATCTATGGACTGCTACGGCAGCATACAACACACCAGCTACTAGCAGGACGGGGTACAATATGTGACATTCAGGGACACTGTGGCAGTGAGGGAACACCAACATGTGGCTTGTGCAGCAGTCGGGCATTTGGGGCAGGGCAATAGGAGAGAGTGTTGGAATGAGGGACAGGGGCATGGCATGGAGATGTGGTTGGGAGGGGATCTGCTGGCTGGATTGGGAGCAGACATGAATGTGCCCTACACAAGCTGCTGCCATGTGGATGCACTACATGGTGCCAGCCCGCGCTCTTACACATGCCACATGTTGGTGCATGCTGTCTGCTCTTGGCCAAGGGGCTTCCCCTGGTTGTCTCCATAATGTGCAACATGGTCTGCTGTGCGCATTGATCTGCAGAACAGCAGTGCATATGCATGCTGTGGTCATCATGTGTTGCAATACGTATGTAACACATATATCCCCACCTGTTTGCATTATACATAGCATCATGCTACAGCAACCATTTGTTCTGGGCTTATCCTGGGGCTCACATATGTGCACATTCACCTAGCAGCCACGCATCTCTGAGCTGACCCCCGGCTGGGCAAGGACAAATGCATCATGGCAGGACCCTGGGTAGCAGGCACACACATCAGTAATGGTCATGTTGGCATCCATGATGACCTGCAGGTTCATCGATGTGTAAGCATACCTGTTCCGGTATTCCCTCTGCTCCAGCCATGGTGCCAGCAGTACAATGTGGGTGCAGTCTATAAATCCCAACACCGATGGGAATCCAGCAACATTGTAGAATGCCTGCATGGTCTCCTGCTGCATCTGCTGTGTCTGAGGGAAGTCTATGAGGTGGTGCATCCTCCACAACAAGGCCCTGGTGAAGGCACTTATGCAGTGGCTGGCAGTGGACTGCGCGATTCCAATAGTCACCCTTATGACATGCTAGAAGCAGCCAGTTGCCAGATCTCCCAGGGCGGTGATCACCATCAAAGCCACCAGAAGTGCTTAACTTCTGGTTGTGGAGGGCTCCAGGTCCACACTGAGTGTGCTGCACAACTCCATTATTGCTGCCCCATCCAGTCTGTATCTCTGGTAGATCTCCTCCTCCGTCAATTGTAGGTAGCTCAACCTGGGCCTGTGTACATGTGGGGCATGGTACCTGAGTCTCGGGTGCTGGACTGCTGCCTGCTGATGGATATGCACTGCCTGCCACATGCTCCATTGTGCCCAGGCATGGTGGGTGCGTCTCCACCTTTGGAACACCATGTGCATGGCCCATATGGTTTCACGGCCGATGCAGCAGCACTTTACCTCTGCACAGTTTGGGTACAGGCCTGCACACGTTCTCCTCACTGTATTATGCACTGTAACGCCACTACACGGGTTCGCCACACACCATCAGCAGTTGTATGCACCGGAAAACATCACTTAGGTTTACATGATTAGTGACGTCCAATGTCGGCACACACGGCTTTCAGAAATCCACTTTACACGGATTTAAGGATGACATATTCCCGTTCTGCCCTGGGCCTCAGCACTTGGTGCTGTGCGGGTAGTTGGGTCTCTCCGATTCAAGCCGCATTGTTGAATATCTGGTTTACACGGTTATGGCGGTTTTACACAGCCCATCATTTTTAGATTTACAATGTATATTCATTGGGCACCTTCATATGCACTGATTGATAGGAGGTCTCTGTTTTTCATTTCTTGCACTTCACTTAAACTATATTGTGTTTTTAGTTTTTCATATCATTTGCTATGCTTTGTTGCCCTATTTTTGTCTGTTTTAGAATGTCTTCTAAATCATGCTTAGCTTAATTTCAGATCAAGTTCCTACTAACTCTCAGGGACATCAATGGTAATTTAATCTCTTTGTTGATGCCATTTTGTATGTGGAGTATTGTTTCAGCTAGACAGAAATAGTTATTCTTGTCAATCCCAGCAGCCTGTTGGAAACCTTAATATTATCACAACATTATTTGGCTTTGAACGTGTATCCTTACCCAGCAAGAAAATACAGACTTCCATTTCTAGGTTTTCAACCCTTCTTATGAGTCAAAACAAAAGGAGCCTATTTACCAAGGATTTTCTTCCATTTTGGGGGTAGTTTTACAAAGTCATTTTAGCATGTAAGTGGCAGTATATGTGCCTGGTGTAAAAGTACATGAGATGGCCTGCACATATGTAGTTTTACTCTAGGCATTGCTGGGGGCATAGGGGATAGTGCCGTTTTTCCCTTCTTCTTGACAAAACAGGTCCATCTCTTGCGAGATGACTGGTGATTGTCTGTGGACTGCAGTTTACAAGTCTTGCCACAGATTTTTCTCTGGGTTTCAGCTTTGATTGGGCTACTTGAGGACTTTCATTTTCTCCTTGCTGAACCACTCCATTGTTGCTTTGGCTTTGTGCATAGGATCCTGTAACATGTTTTTCTCCTGGATCTGCCTGTACTTTGCACCATTGAGCTTTCCCTTGTCTTCACAAACCTCCCTGGTTCCGCTGTTGCCATGCCATGTGGTATTGTAGGAATGCTATCAGCAGGCTAATGTTTCAATATTTATTTTGCACACATATACCGCATACCATATACCATATACTTCTGCGAATCTGGCAAGAGGCAAAACAATTGTGGATGCTTTCCAAGATGCGTCACTTAAACAAATGGTGATGGAACCAACCAGGGAAAGCTCAATGCTGGATTTAGTGCTCACCAATGGTGATAGCGTGTCAAATGTCTGGGTGGGTGCCCCTGTGAGCAGCAGCGATCATCACACAGTGTGGTTTGAGATAAAAGCCAAGGTGCAGTCCGATCATAGCAAGCTCAACGTCCTAAACTTTAAAAACACTGACTTCAGTAAAATGGCCAAGTACCTGAAGGAGGAGTTGGCAGGGTGGGAGGGGATAAGGGAAGTAGAATTACAATGGGCTAAACTAAAGGTGGCAATAAAAGGAGCAACAGATAAATATGTAAGGAAAGTAAATAAAAACAAGAGAATAAGGAAACCTATTTGGTTCTCCAAAGAAGTGGCTGCTCAAATAAAGGCAAAAAACACAGCTTTTGCAAAATTCAAAAGCTTGCAAACAGAGGAACACAGTAAGGAATACAGGATCAAACTAAAAGAGACAAAAAGAGAAATAAGGAAAGCAAAATCAAAGGCAGAGGAAAAGATGGCTAAAGATGTGAAGTGTGGCGACAAAACGTTCTTCAGGTATACTCAGGATAGGAGGAAAATCAGAGATGTAATTGCAGGACTCAGAAGTGCTGGGAACGGATTTGTGGAAAGTGACACTGAAAAAGCAAAATTGCTAAACAATACTTCTGCTCTGTTTTTACTAAAGAAAATCCTGGAGAAGGACCATCTGTGACTCCCAAATATAAAAATGGGAATGAAGTAGATACCACACCATTCACAGAAGATGATGTGTTAGAACAACTTGCAAAACTGAAAGTGGACAAGGCCATGGGACCGGATGGGATACATCCCAGGATACTGAGAGAGCTCAGAGAGGTTCTTGCAGGGCCGTTAAAGGATGTTTTCAACAGATCCTTGGAAACAGGAGTAGTTCCTCAGGACTGGAGAAGGGCGGATGTGGTACCCTCTTCACAAAAGTGGTGACAGGGAAGAAGTGACAAACTACAGGCCCGTGAGCCTTACCTCGGTGGTGGGAAAAGTAATGGAGGCGCTTCTGAAAGAGCAAATAGTGGACCTTCTCAAAACCAACAGGTTGCATGATCCGAGGCAACATGGTTTTACCGAAGGACGATCTTGCCAAGCAAATCTGATTGAGTTTTTTGACTGGGTGACCAGAGAATTAGATCAGGGGCATGCGATGGATGTCCTCTACCTGGATTTCAGCAAAGCCTTTGATACTGTTCCTCATAGGAGGCTTATCAATAAACTCAGTAGTTTGGGGATGGGTCCCAAGGTGGTGAACTGGATCAGAAATTGGTTGACTGACAGACGACAGAAGGTGATGGTAAATGGAGCTCACTCGAATGAAAGGAGGATGATTAGTGGGGTGCCCCAGGGTTCGGTCCTGGGCCCGGCACTGTTCAATGTATTTGTGAGTGATATTGCTGAAGGACTGCATGGAAAAGTCTGTCTTTTTGCAGATGACACGAAAATTTGCAACAGAGTGGACTCCCCTGAGGGAGTGGATAACATGAGGAAAGATCTGCAAAAGCTGGAAGAATGATCTAATGCTTGGCAGTTAAGATTTAATGCGAAGAAGTGCAGTGTCATGCACTTGGGAAGCACAAATCCAGGGGAAATGTACGCGATAAGGGGCAAGAGGTTGGTGTGCATAGACCAGGAGAAGGACCTTGGTGTGATTATTTCTGCGGATCTCAAGGTGGCAAAACAGTGCAACAAGGCAGAGGTAAAAGCCAGGAAGATGTTGGGTTGCATACAAAGAGGAATTACCATCAGAAAGGAAGAGGTACTAATGTCACTATATAAGTCATTGGTGAGGCCTCACTTGGAATACTGTGTTCAGTTTTGGAGACCATATCTTGCAAAGAATATAAAAAGACTGGAAACTGTTCAGAGGAAGGTGACTAAAATAATTTGGAGCCTGCGTCAGAAACCTTATGAGAAGAGACTTGAAGACCTAAAATATGTACACTCTGGAGGAGAGGAGGGACAGGGGAGATATGATTCAGACCTTTAAATACTTAAAGAGAAATAATGAGCAAACAAACCTCTTCCAAAGATGGGGAAGCTGTAAAACTAGAGGGCATAACATGAAGCTGCAAGGTAGTAAATTGAAAGGCAATGTCAGGAAATACGTTTTCACTGAAAGGGTGGTGGATGCTTGGAATGCCCTCCCGATGGCAGTGTTGAGGGCAAATACAGTGACAGAATTCAAAATGGCATGGGACAGACACAGTGGATCCCTTTACAGCAACAGGATAAAATCAAAATAAACTTAACTAATTTCTCAACATACAGGGGTGTCCTACACGGAGCGATGGGTTCACCCCTTAAACAAAGACATGGGGAGGGGTGGCCTGCACGGAGCGGCAGGTGCACCTACTCTTGCCATCTTACTGGCAGACTAGATAGACCATACTGGTCTTTATCTGCCATCATTTACTATGTTACTATGTTACATGCCCCACATCCCCCTTAGCACCGAGACCAAAAAGTTCTTCTTTTGCCTCATCAGACTACAAAACCTTCTCTCTCCCTCTTACCTGATGCTCAAACCTAAGGGAAAGGTGAGGGTCTTTCCCTCGGAGCCCCAGCCTTCAGTCAGTGGCCCAATGGACCAATTTATGGAGGTGACCCAGGCGATGAAACAGAAGATTCGTTCCAGCTTGGTGATGGCAAAGAAGGAGAGATTTCCACTGTTTACAGACGCCGACATCTCTTTGTCTCCTGACTTCAGAATGCCTCCGCCATACCCAGGTGTGCTACTCCCCGCTTCTGCGGATCATGAGCCGCCCCACTCGCATGTTGGAGGGGGACTAGGCTCTATTTGAGGAGATTCTGCATGTGTTGTGGGTGAGTAGGCCTCCGGTAGCTCTAGAGAGATCCTGGGATTGGAGCTGAAGGCAGAAGCATTGTTGGTCAGCAGTCCTGATGTTGGTGAGCAGTCATCTCAGTTTTCCTCCATTGCAACCTCCACTCCAACTGCACTGTTGTTTCCTAAACCGAAGGAATTTACCTTGGAGGTAATATGGGAGGCCATTGTTTCACTCTCTGAAGCTGTGACCTCTCCACAAGAGGACTTCTCCACCAGAATCCAGAAGAATTCAGACCGGATTGATATGTGAGTACTATGGATAATGTTAAATTGCAAGTGGAAGAACATGGAAGCCAACTGGCAAGATTGCTGGACTTGAACTCTGACTTAATTAAAGATAATGTGGCTGTGCGGTATAAGTTGAAGGTTTTAGAGAACTCTGCTCGGGCAATGAATCTTAGGGGTATGTTTACTAAACCGGGCTAACGGTTAACCCGGGCTATCTGCCACTAGGTCCCATATTATTCAATGGGACCTTGTTGCAGATAGCCCGGGTTAACCGTTAGCCCGGTTTAGTAAACCCTTAGGGTCTTGAACTTCCTAAGGTTAGGGGGGGGGTTCAGCACTTGATATGTTCAAATACTATTTATTGAATGTTCTGAGAGTTCAACAAGACCTTATACCACCTCTAACTAAGATTTATTATCTCCCAACTGGAAGAAAGAGCCAGAGGTTTTAAAAGGGGATTCTAATTTGGATGTTTCAAATGTGTCAAATCTACTGGAAGTTTCTGGTCTTGAGGACTATAAACCTTCTACTTTGTTAGTTTTCTGCGTTTTGGATACAGACAAAGAGTGGCTACTTTAAGTGTTCATAAGAACATAAGATATGCCAAACTGGGTCAGACCAAGGTCCATCAAGCCCAGTATCCTGTTTCCAACAGTGGCCAATCTAGGTCATACTTATTTTTATTTATTTATTTATTACAGTCTCTTATATACCGCGCTATTCGGCATCAGTGCGGTTTACAAACAACAACATACACATCTCAATAACTGATTTGTGTTTACATTGAACAAGGTGCAAAAACTTGGATAACAAGGGGTAAACTATGTACATCTATGTGTCAGACCGGTGTCATCTCGCTGGATGTAGTCGAGATTGGCTGTGTGGTAGGTTTTACTAAACTAAGTCAGCTAAGTGGTGGGTGAGGCTATTGAGGTGCTATCTAGGGGGAAATGCTGGAGGAAGAGATGGTGCTTCAATGCCTTTCTAAACTGTGAGAGATCTGGGATCGCTCGTATGCTGGGTGGTAGGGCATTCCAGTATCTTGGTGCGCAGAATTTGAAGGCCCTGTTCACGGTTGAACTTGTACATTGGATTATTGCTTTAAGGACAATCAGCATATTAACTGCTGTAGATCTTCTGGATCTATTGGGGGGTGTGGGCTGGATCAGCTCTGCCAGTGATGATGCTGAGAGCCCGTTGATAGCCTTGAATGTTAACAGTAAGATTTTGTATGTGAGTTTGCCGCGTATTGGGAGCCAGTGTAGGTGCTTCAGGATGGGGGTCACATACGTACCTAGCAGTTTCCCCAAAAGACACAGGTTCCGCAATGCTTGTACTGGATCAAGCATTGATATCCTGGGTCCCTTCTTAATAATGGTTTATGGACCTTTCCTCCAGGAACTTGTCCAAACCTTTTTTAAACCCAGCTACACTAACAGCCTTTACTACATCCTCCGGTAACAAATTCCAGAGTTTGATTACATGTTGAGTGAAAAAATATTTTCTTTTATTAGTCTTAAATAGTTTACCCTGTAGCTTCATTGCATGTCCACTAGTCTTTCTATATTCTGATAACGTAAACAATCGATCTATGTTTACCCGTTCCACTCCGTTCATTAATTTATAGACTTCTATCATATCTCCCCTCAGCCGTCTCTTTTCCAGGTTAAAGAGCCCTAACCTTTTTTAGCCGTTCTTCATAGGAGTATCCTTCCATCCCCTTTACCATTTTGGTGGCTCTTCTCTGAACCTTTTCTAATAACGCTATATCCTTTTTAAGATACGGCGACCAGAATTGCACACAATATTCAAGGTGCGGTCTCACCATGGAACGATATAAAGGCATTATAATATCTTTTGTTTTATTTTCCATTCCTTTCCTTATGATACCTAGCATTCTATTTGCTCTCTTGGCTGCCGCTGCACACTGGGCCGAGGGTTTTAACATGTTATCCACAATGACGCCTAAATCTTTTTCCTGGGTGGTGGTTCCTAATATGGAACCTTGCATTGTGTAACCATAGTTTGGGTTGTTCTTCCCTAAGTGCATAACTTTGCACTTGTCCACATTAAATTTCATCTGCCATTTTGATGCCCAGTCTTCCAATTTATCAAGATCCTCTTGCAATTTTCCACAATCCTCTTGGGTTTTAACAACCTTAAATAGTTTTGTGTCATCTGCAAATTTGATAACCTCACTCGTTATTCCCCTTTCCAGGTCATTTATGAATATGTCAAAAAGCAGCGGACCCAGCACAGATCCCTGGGGCAGGGGTGGCCCAAGGGGGGTGCGGGGCCATGTGCGGAGACTCGGTGCGGGGCCTCATTTGCATAAGTGGCCTTATTTGCCTAAATATTTGCATAATGTTACTAAGCATGTCTCTTAATGAGTGTATGGATAAAGAAAGACTAAAAGATTTCTACATTACTATAATCCAGTGCCAACCGCCAGGCACATTAGGAACTACTACAAACGCTGCCCATTTAGAACCCATAGCAAACCCGCCGTATCCTGACAGCATTACCAGGACTCACAAAGCACCATACCCTACCTATCAAAAGGCAACACTGCAAATATTAAGCCAATACATTTCAGAGAATACTGGGGAAAGAGAACAAGTGGCAATGTCAAATAGGAATTACATAAACAGAATACCTCAGCTCAGTTACACATGCAGAACATAGACCATCACCAAACAAGGAATCACAATTTAGAAACAGGAAGGCAATAATTAAACTGGGAACCCCAAAAGTCAAACTTGGAATGTACAACAACACTGTAGAAATAAAACTATAAATTAATTTCCTCTTGTACCAAACAAAGCGCAGACGTTAATGATGCACATTTCCCAGAGCTTTCATATTCCAGTTAATAAATTCAAAATAAAGAGATATCTTTCTACCTTTTGTGCATTTTTTTTCAGTTGCAATTGCTCCAGCCACTTTCTTCTGGTTTCTTCATGTTTTCTGCTAACTCTCCATCATCTGCTGTCCATTTGTCCTTTCTTCTCTCTTCTAGTTTTTTTTCCATTCTCTCTCTCTACATCTGCTTTAACATACTAATCGTTCTCCTTTTGCTCTTTCCTCATTCCTATTTCATCCACACAAATTTTACCCCTCCATCCTCAATCCCCACTTACTCTCCCAATACCCAGCCAATTGTAGATTTTTCATCCCTCCCACGCAAAATATTTTTCCCCTCTCCATTTTACTCTCCCAGTCCCATCCCATTCTAATCCTCCCCCAACATCAGCTCCCTTCTAGTTCCAGTCTCATCCAGCATCCATTCCCTTCTAGTCCCTGCATCAGCCCATTTCCAGTCCTAGCCCCCCATCAGCCCATTTCCAGTCCTAGCTCCCCCATCCATTTCCAGTCCGAGTCCCTTCATCAGCTCATTTCCAATCCTAGCCCCCCCATCAGCCCATTTCTAGTCATTTCCTAGCCCCACCATCAGCCCATGTCAAATCCTAGCTCCCCTCCACTCAGCCCAATTCCAGCCCAAGCCACCCATGAGCCTACTTCCAGTTCTAGCCCCTCCATGAGTCCATTTCAATTCAAGCCCCCACCACAGCCCATTTCCAATCTTAGCTCACCCCAACAGCCCATTTCCAGTCCTATCCTAGCTGCTCCATCAGCCCATTTTCAGTCCTAGCTCCCTTCCCTCACAGCCCATTTCCATTCCAAGCCCCCTCCCCATCAGCTATTGCAGTTCAAGCCTCCCCTTCCACTCAGCCCATTTCCAGTCCTAGCAACCCCCCAACCCATTACCAGTCCTAGCCCCCCATCAACCCACTTCCAGTCCTAACCCCCCATCACCCCATTTTCAGTTTAAGCCCCCCCTATAACCCATTACCAGTCCTAACCCCCCATCAGCCCACTTCCAGTCCTAACCCCATCAGCCAATTTCCAGTCAGCCCCCCATAGCCCATTGCCAGTCCTAACCCCCCCATCAGCCCATTACCAGTCCTAACCACATCAGCCCACCTCAAGTCCTAACCCCTCCCCATCAGCCCATTTCCATTCCTGTCCTAGCCTCCCCATATCCCATTATCAGTCCTAGCCCCCCCATAGCCCATTACACGTCCTAACCCCCCATCACCCCATTTCCAGACAGCCCCCATCAGCCCACAGCCCATTACCAGTCTTAACCCCCCCCCCATAGCCCATTACCAGTCCTAACCCCCCCCAACAGCCCACAGCCCACCTCAAGTCAAGTCCTAACCCCCTCCATAGCCCATTACCAGTCCTACCCCCCCCCCCATTGGCTCATGGAAAATTAAAAAAAAAGCTGGCTGCTGCCACAGAATGGAGTGTCCCGCGGGGCCCCCTCTGCCCGGCTGAGCTCTCCCGGCCCGGCTGAGCCCCTCTGTGCCGGCTTTCAGATACGTGAAGCGAGAGTGTCTCCCTCGCGTCTCTGTTAAGCCCGCAGGGGCAGATGGGAAATTTCCCATCAGTCCCTGCTTCCCATCAGCCCCTGCGGGCTTAACAGAGACGCGAGGAAGACACTCTCCCTTTGCGTATCTGAAAGCCGGCACAGAGGGGCTCAGCCGGGCAGAGAGGGCCCCGCGGGACACTCCATTCTGCCACTGCTGCTGCGGCAGTGGCAGCAGCCAGCTTTTTTTTTTTTAAATTTAATTTTTAAAAAAGCAGAATGTTCTTTGCGCGGGGCCCCCTGAAACGCAGAGCCCTGTGCAAAAAACATTCTTGCTCAATGGACGGGCCGGCCCTGCCCTGGGGTACACCACTATTCACCTTTCTCCACTGGGAAAATTGGCCCTTTAGCCCAACCCTCTGCTTTCTATCTTTTAACCAGTTCTTGATCGACAGTAGTACGCTGCCTCCTATCCCATGACTCTTTAGTTTTGCCAAAAGTCTCTGATGAGGGACCTTGTCAAAGGCTTTCTGAAAGTCCAGATACACTATATAAACTGCGACGCTCCTGCCCAGGCCCGAGAGCTTACAGGCAGGAGTGGCCTTGTAATGTCCCTGAGGAATAAAGCTTGTACTGGTCCCTGGGAATTCTGGGACTCGTAGTGTACTTGTATTTCCTTCGGGATTAAATTGTAGTCATGACACGAATGTTAAGGCTGCAAGAAATTTATTGTTGTGGGGATATTTTCCAGCGCATCAAAATTCAATGGTACATAACGCAAAAGGTGCAACTTCAACCCAAACAGCTGAAACCAGGAACATAGGAAGTACAACTGAAATTAAGTTAGCTTCTACTTGGCTCTTCACAATCACAGCAGCTTTAACTCAGCAGTGCCTCATGTGGTCTTTCAGAATTATTGCAGCACCAAACAAACAGCTGTTCCTTCCACAGCGTGGCTTCTCAAAACAACAAATGAAAACAATTTGTAAACCTTTTAGCTTAGCAGCAAGTACAGCAAACTCCCTGTATCCTTTTCATACAGTGTTCAAGGGTTTCTTACATTGCTGTCCTCTTTGAGGCAGATTGAGCAATCCATTGGAGAAGGGTCTCCTTCTAAGGCAGGCAGGTAATTATCCACTTGCATGCATTCATCATAGCTAAAGCTATCGCTGTCTCTGCCAGGCCTGCTAAGCTTCCCTGACCTCAGTTCCAGAAACTCTTGAAACTGTTTTAAAAGCAATTCAGCCTGTAACTGCTCTTTATCTGTGTGAAAGTCTTTGGTAAGGGTAACACCCTTCCCCCACTTGCCATCAGCTTCTGCAGCTGGGTTTACCTTGTGAAGGTTAGCACAAATAAAAGGTTTCTCTAGTAAAGCATTAAAAGTAGAAAAGTCAGCTTTACCTTTAGCAGGGTTTGAATAAGAACTGGCACCTTTCCTCCAGAAGACTCTCTGGTTCAAAAACTCAGCAGCCTTACTGCTATTTCCTCTGCTCTGTGAATTTCTCTTTGAAAAGCTTTCTTCCTGCTTCACTTCCTTGCTTCTGTAGCCTTGTTTGCTACCAGACCAGATACCTTCTTTCCATGTGCTGAATTTGCTAGCCTTCCCATGCCCAGGCTCTACCTTGTAGTAAGGTTCTTTCTTAGAGTGTGCTTGGCTCCAAGGTTTACTGCTCCAAGGTTCTGCCTTGCTCCAGGGTTCTAGCGCTTTCCTCCGTCCTTTTCCCTCTTTTCCTCTTTCCTCCTTTTCTTTTTTCCTCCTCTCCTCTTCCCTCTCTGCTTGGGGATTTAAAAGGGCTTCATTTCCCGGCACGCCCTGACCTTCCCCTGAGCGTGCCCAATCAGTGCAGAAGCCTGTCTCCTCCCCTGAGCTGGGGCGTGTCCTGTGCTGAGCAGAGAGCTGTGTTTTAGTCAACTCTGCATTGGAAATCCTCTGTGCTAGTGCTGTTTCATTACTTCTACCAGGATTTTCCCCCATCTCATCTGGAGGGCATTCCTTACCACACAACCGACTCACCTTTGTCCACCTGTTTATTCACACTTTCAAAAAAACATAACAGATTAGTAAGACAAGATCTTCCTTGTCTAAAGCCATGTTGGCTGTCTCCCATTAGGCCATGACTATCTACATGCTGAGTAATTTTATTCTTTATGATGGTTTCTACCATTTATCCCGGTACTGACATGAGGCTCACCGGTCTGTAGTTTCCCGGATCAGCCCTGGAACCCTTTTTAAAAATTGGTGTTACATTGGCGATCCTCCAGTCTTCAGGTATTAGAGATGATTTTAATGATAGTTAGATTACTAATAGCAGGTCTGCAATCTCATATTTTAGTTCTTCAACACCCTTGGATGTATACTCTTCAGTTTATCTAATAGTTGTAATGCATCTTCCCGATGTATCGATATTTCCTTCAATTCTTCTGCACCTTTAAATACCACTTCAGTCATGGGTAATATCCCTACGTCTTCCTCAGTAAAGACCAAAGCAAAGAATTCATTCAGTCTCTCCGCTATCGCCTTGTCGCCTCTTAGTGCCCCTTTAATCCCTCTATCATCTAATGGACCAATTGACTCTCTCACAGGTTTTTTGCTACGAATGTACTTGAAAAAATTCTTTATTTCACGTTTTTGCTTCCACAGCAAGCTTCTTCTCAAATTCTCCCTTTGCCTGCTTTATCAATGCCTTGCATTTGACCTGCCAGTGCTTGTGCTGTTTCCAGGTTTCGTCGTTTGGCTCTTTTTTCCATTTCCTGAAAGATGCTTTTTTGGCAACAACAGCCTCTCTGACCTCACCTTTAAACCATGCTGGCAGTTTTTTGGACTTCCTTCCACTTTTCTTAAAGCGTGGAATACAGCTGGTCTGGGCTTCCAAGATAGTATTTTTCAACAACACCCAAGCTTGATGTAAGTCTTTAACCTTTGCAACTGCTCCTTTTAGTTTTTTCTTAACTATTTTCCTCATTTTATCATAGTCTCCCTTTCGAAAGTTAAAAGGTAGTACTGTGGATTTCCTTACTATCTCTCCTCCACTAATTAAATCAAAAGCGATCATGCTATGATCACTATTGCCAAGTTGCCCCAACACCCTTATCTCTTACACTAGATCTGGTGTTCCACTTAGGACGAGGTCTAATATGACTTCCCCTCTGGTCGGTTCATGAACCAGCTGCTCCAAGAAGCAGTTATTTATGTCATCTAGGAACTTTATCTCCTTAGCATGTCCTGCCGTGACACTGACCCAGTCAATACCGGAGTAATTGAAATCACCCATTATTATTACTGCGCTGTAACTTTTGTTAGCTTCCTTGATTTCTTTGAGCATTTGATCATCCATTTGTTCATTCTGGCCAGGCGGTCGATAGTACACCTCCACTGCCATCGCCTTCCACTTTTTACATGGAATTTCAATCCATAGAGATTCTACAGAAAATTTTGTTTCCTGCAAAACTTTAATCCTTTCTGACTCAATGCCCTCTCTAACATAGAGCGCAACCCCTCCTCCAACTTGATCAGCTCTATCATTACGATATAGTTTGTACCCAGGTATCACAGTGTCCCACTGGTTGTCCTCCTTCCACCATGTCTCTGATATTCCAATCATATCTAACCTCTCATTTAATGCTATATATTCTAACTCTCCCATCTTATTTTTTAGACTTGTAGCATTTGCATACAAGCATTTTAGAGACTGTATTTTATTCATATTAATTTGGCTATTGGTAGACATGGGTAATTTGGGATATTTAAGCTCTGTCTGCTCCATACTCGAGGGCATTTGGGCTACTTTACTCTTTTTTGGAACCTCTCTGCTTTTGGTAGTATCCTTCAAGGATACATTCTTCCGAACCATCCGCTCTTGGGTGATTGTCGGCTTTCCCCTATTATCTAGTTTAAAAGCTGCTCTATCTCCTTTTTAAAGGTTAATGCCAGCAGCCTGGTTCCATCCCGGTTAAGGTGAAGCCCATCCCTTCGGAAGAGCCCCTCCTTTCCCCAGAATGTTCCCCAGTTCCTAACAAATCCAAAACCCTCATCTCTGCACCATTGTCTGATCCACGCATTGAGACTCCGTAGCTCTACCTGCCTTTTGGGTCCTGCACGTGGAACGGGAAGCATTTCGGAGAACGCTACCCTGGAAGTTCTGGATTTCAACTTCCTACCTAAAAGCCTAAATTTAGCCTCCAGAACCTCCCTACCACATTTTCCTATGTCATTGGTACCGACATGTATCAAGACAGCAGACTCCTCCCCAGCACTATCTAAGACCTTATCTAGGTGGCGCGTGAGGTCTGCTACCTTCGCACCAGGCAGGCATGTTACCAGGCGATCCTCACGTCCACCAGCCACCCAGCTATCTACATGCCTAATGATCGAATCACCAACTATAATGGCTGTCCTAACCCTTCCCTCATGGGCACATGGCCTTGGAGAAACTTCCTTGGTGTGAGAGGGTTTTACATCACCTGGAGGAAAGGTCCTAGTTACAGGATCACTTCCTGCCACACCAGGGTGATGCTGTCCTGTCACGTGACCTCTCTCCTCCATGGCAACAGGGATGCTGCCAGACTGGAGATGGGACTTCAGGACTATATCCCTGTAGGTCTCGTCTATGTACCTCTCTGTCTTTCTTATGTTTTCCAAGTCTGCTACTCTAGCCTCTAGAGAACGGACTCGTTCCCTGAGAGCAAAGAGCTCCTTGCACCTAGTGTACACGTAAGATCTCTCACCAACTGGGAGAAAATCATACATGTGACACTCAATGCAAAAGAGTGGAAAGCCCCCATCTTGCTGCTGGACTGCTGTCTGCATCTTAGTTTTAAGTTTTTGTTTAGATCTTTAAGTTCTTTACTTACTAAGGGTTGCTATGGATATTTATACCAATAAAACTGTACCTAATACGTTTAATATACCTTGTTCACCTGAAGCTTAATTAATCTCAGGTCCTTAGTGTATGACTGATTTGGGTAACGAGCTTCACCTGAGAGCACCTCCTGTCTTTTAAGATGTGTAAGTACCTATAAAGCTATGATTATCCCAGGGGTGGGTGGGTGTGGGGAGGGAGGGAGGGAAATAACACTTATTAAAAGAGGGCTGCTACACAGTACCCTGTCCTGTGCTGCTGAGGTAAGCTATATTCTTATTTGATTTAAATTATAGCTCTTTGCTGCTGCTAGGCACTAACTTATTATGAAATTTAAACTACAAGCTCTCTGCTGGGTTCTAAATTTAACCAGAAAGCTCTCTTCTGTGTTTGAAATTTAAACTAAAAGTACTTTGCTGATACTAGGCCCTGAGTGACTATTAAATTTAAACTACAGCTCTCTGCTGGGTTCCAAATTTAACCAGAAAGCTCTCTTCTGTGTTTTAAATTTAAACTAAAAGTACTTCGCTGATACTAGGCCCTGAGTGACTATTAAATTAAAACTACAAGCTCTCTGCTGGGTATGAAATGTAACCAGAAAGTTATCTTCTGTGTTTTACATTTAAACTTAAACTGCTGCTACTAGGCCCTGACTGATTTAACAAAAAATAGTGGGTTCACAGATTAATTAGCTTTAATAGAAAGAATTCCTTTCAGAAAATTCCCAGAATATATACTCACAATTGCAGATCTCTCTCCAGAAGTAACAGTCCCCTTTTCTAGTCCTTCAAGACTGAGGATCACAGAGCTCTGGTTGAGCTATTTATGCCTGTGCTGCTGAGGTAAGCTGTGACCAACTTCCTGGATGATTAACAGTCCTTGCTTGGATAGAAGGAGTCTTTCAAAATGGCCTTTTGACCTGCCACCTGGTGTTAACACCTATTGAAAAAGGTTTCACAGGTCTCTTGCCCCCTAGGTAGAAGGCCTCTTTGTAAAGGTCTCTAGAAGACTTTATTTGCTGCTCAAAGAGTACTGACCCTGTTTTGCCTTTTGTGCTAATCTATATTCTTATTTGATTTTAATTATAGCTCGTTGCTGCTGCTAGGCTCTAACTTATTATGAAATTTAAACTACAAGCTCTCTGCTGGGTTCTAAATTTAAACAGAAAGCTCTCTTCTGTGTTTTAAATTTAAACAAAAAGTACTTTTCTGATACTAGGCCCTGAGTGACTATTAAATTTAAACTACAGCTCTCTGCTGGGTTCCAAATTTAACCAGCTGCTCCAGGTTTTCAAAAGAAGATTGGAAACTTTCTGTGGTTATACAATTTCTATGTTTCCTGACATTGATAAAGAAACGCAAAGAAGGAGGAAGCAATTTTTGCTTCATAAATCTGGAGTGCTGCAACTTGGGGGTTCCTTTTACTTAAGATTTCCTTGTAAATGTTTGGTTGTGTATAAGTCCACTAGATGTGTATTTTTCCAGCCTAACGGCCTAGCCACCTTCATAAATGCCAGGCTGCCTGTGTCTTCTGTGCACAACAATGTAGTTAACAGCTTTCCCAATATATAGTTACTGCCTTGGACTGCTCAGCTGCTATTTTAATCTCATATGTTGATAATTTCATTTTGTGATACTTGAGGATTGCTCCTACCTCAAGCGTAAAGTAACACCCCCTCCCCCTCTTTTGATGTGGATTACAAGAGAACCTTTAGGGTTTTTTGGTTCCTGATTCCTATTATTCCTATATTGTTCACCCCATTGTATTTCTTTTCTGTACAAGACTTTGTCTTGATGGTTGTATAAAATTTAATGAATACAAAATTTAAAAATATATATATTTCTATAATTGTTCTTTCACTTTGAAAGTATAGAGTACGTTGCATAGAGCCATGAAAAACTCCTGCTTTAATGCATTCTGAGCGACATATTTTAGACAGCAGAATTTTACAAGTCACTGTACCTATATTATTATTTAGCAACTCTTACTGGAAGTGTTTTTTAGAAGTAAGTGGTCTTATTCCTATTTATTCTCAGAGGTCTCTACCACTCCGCTCTCCCCGGACAGCATGTCCTGGTGACTCGGGATATCTTTGCTTTCCTGAGGGACTCTTCATTCATGGGACATCCTCAGTACCATTTCTTCTTTCTTCATTCAACGACATTAATTGCCCACCTTCCAGGCCCTTCTGGCCGTGATAAACAGAGGGTAGATATAGACCCAGATCTCTTGCCCCATAGCATGCAGCTCTATAGTCTAAGCCAGAGGTTCCCAACTCCCAAATAGCAGCATTTACACATGTAGATCACATACACATATAAATGGTGATTTCAGAAAGCTGTGATTTACACACAGAGAGCCACATCACACCGAATTTTTAAGGGGGCGTGGTAGAGCATGGCTTGGGTGGACCAAAAATCTACATGAATACGTACAACCCATCTTGCACTGGAAATATGCACCTATGTAAAAAAAATGTTCCATTAGCTTTTTGTACCAGCCCAGAGGCCCATACGGATTTTTCAAAGGTGCTTGCTTTAACCAGGGCTTTAAATGAGGGATTAAGGGGATAATTCTCCTTACTCTCACATATTTTATTTCTCCCTCAAAATTTTAGAAATATTAGATTTCACCTGGCACCATTCTGAATTTTACCACTGGTGAGGCAAGAGCAATTGGACATCAGTCCTGCCTCTTAAGACCTCAGCTTGTATGGAGGTAAGAGAAGCTTGGGAGGCCACATTTTATCTAACCTGGGTGAGGACAAGATATGGATCATGGGGACCCAGGTTTTATTTTGGAGGGGGCTCTAAGTGTGGGGGTTATGTTGGGGCAGCAACAATCTGAAGCCATGCCATTGTGCCCTATCTTTATGATGTTCTTTTCTACTAGTATTAGGTATTCTTCACTATTAGTATGCTGATAAACACACTTAGGAGAAGGTCATATTCTATGCGTGAGTGTACAATAAAATGTTGATTGAAACATTATTGCCTACAGTTTTCAGATTAATGTAATTTCCACTAGAACCAGGCTGCCCTGAATTCTCTCCAGAAGGCATTTCCTTTGTTCTGCAGCTCTAATCATGACACTCAATTTCCTACTATCACAACACCCACCTATAGCATGTTCTACCTTCCTGGATACTCAAGACCGGAAGTACATGTAGTACCATTGCTTTAAATACCAAGTCATAATTTTTTGCCCTTGTTCCCTGGTATTTAAAAACAAATTATTTTACAATGAGTCACAGCTGAGGATTGTAGTGTACGCTGTTGCCCTTTGACCGTTTAAGCTTCTCCTACTAACCTACAAGTGTCTTCACTCTGCAAATTCTCATCTCTCTTATTGCCTTCTATTCCCTTCCTCACAAAGTGTCCATCAAGCAAGCTGCTCTTATCTGTACCCTTCTCCACAGCTAGCTCTTGACACCATACTTTCCACCTTGATGCATGGAACGGCCTTCCGGAGTCAGCACATCTTGCTCTCTCTCTCTCTCTCTCTCTGGATATATTCAAATTAAGCCTAATGGCTTGCTATATTTAAGCTTATTTGAAATCTTCACCGTGGTACTCTCTGACTGTAGCCTTGTTGATGTTAATATATTTTCTATAATAATTAATTTTTCTGAAGCCCCTTATTTGTCTGTGTCTAGACTAAATTGCAAGTTCCACAAAGCAGGAACTGTCCATTAGGTCTGTGTGTACAGTGCTATGTACCATATAGGAATGATTGCTAGTAATATCACAGCACATTATGTCAGGAATTAGTCATTACCTTGAAAGCAGTTGACAGTCTGCTCGTGATGTACACCGGGACGTAGAAGGGACGGCCTCAGAGGAGGAAGTACTGAGTGCAGGAGCTACATTCTCTGCTTCTGTCGGTTTTCTGTGAGCAACTTTGTTAGGACTCTCTTCTGATCCTGTTCTATGTGGCTTCACTTCTCTGCTGGTAGCCACACTCTGACTCCTGCCAGCATCTTGGCTTACTGGAAGGACACTGTCTTTCTTTGAGGTTTTCATGCTCACATTTGTTTTTTCAGGTTTAACCGTTTGTGGATCTGGCTTCCTTTCTTCAACTGGGAAACTAGAGTCCGCATTAGAAATGTCTGAAATTTGCCACTTTACCTGTTCACATTTCCCACTGTTTCCATCCAATTTCTTTGTCTTTTTGGGCTCTAAACAGAACACAGCATTCATTAAGGTTATCACAGAGGAAGGCTATCAACAGTAGTAACAATAGTATGGAGCAATACTGTTCTCAGGAAGGAAATAGCAAAGGTCCTTAAATCTGCAGTTTTACCAATCAATACTAGGGTCAATTTTCAAATGGATTAATATGTTTGCTGATGGTCAGCAAACATATAATTGCTATCTGTAAATATTCAGAAACTCTACAGATAGTGTCGGTGTGAACCAACCCCTCCAGAAGACCCAGCACCACCCTTATTTGGCATCCTGACCCCTAGCGGTAATACTGCAAGATTACTGCCAGGTGTCACAAATGCTTTTTTGAAACTGACGTCATGGAGGGGAGTAACTGGGGATTGCTACTACTCATGATAGACACTGAGGATGGGACTCAGGTATGGTGGGGTTTTGCAGGGGGCTTTCTTGCCCCTGGGGTCAGTTGGGCATCTTGATGGGGAGGTTGTCTTGTTGGGGGGGGAAATCAGATGGGTGGGCGGATTTAAGGTCATATCTGATGACACAGAAGGAGGGGGAAACTATATCAGGGGGGTTATTGTGGGGGGGCAGACATTTACTTTGACCCCTGCCTCTTCAAGCAGGCACTTATTCGTGCCTAGGGGAAGGTATAAATGCTGACGCCTAGATTTTAGACCAAAGTGGATTCTTCTTGTAAGATGGGGAATCCATTTATTTATTTATTTAGACAGTTTTGTATACCGCCTTATCCTTCAATCAAAGCGGTCACAACACAATTGGGGGATACATTTAACACGCGGGGATATGAGACACATACACTAATACTTACAGGGAACATGGGCAATGGAGGGTTAAGTGGCTTGCCCAAGACCACAAGGAGCATCTGTGGGACTAGAAACCCCAGTCCTTCCGGCCCAAGGTTGCTGTCCTCTAGTGGGATTTGAACCCCCGACCTTCCGGCCTGAAGTACCGTGCCCCAACCACTAGGCTACTCCTCCCTATCCATGTTGATATTGTTACAGATCTTAACTTATACTGATACTATCTAGTGACTCATTTTTCTCTCACTGTTTTCCTACATTTGGCCACTCAAACCACTCCCTTTCCCCGCCCTTACCGCACATCCTGGCAAAGTAAATGTGATCAAAATAAATGCCAGTCTGGATCTGCATAAAAAACTCAAATAGTCAATCAGATCACATAAAAAGAGAGACAAATACACAAACAAACAACCAATAAACAGTAAACAGTATTAAATGTAGGAATGTCCGCCAGGTCAGGGGACGAAAAACCCCGTCGAATAACGGACCTCTCCTTTAATCTTTTTTATTCACAGTATGCAACAGTCCAAAATCAATAAAACAACTAGACCCCCAAAGCCACAGTGCCAAGTACCAAAAACAGTTTAAAAGTTTGAAAATCAAATCTTTACTTAGCTGGCAGTTGGGTCCATTATATAATCCATCATTCAAAAACGAGAGGACTCCTCCACTCTTCTGCAACAGTAGAAATAGAAAAACACGTTTCTCAATGTAAAAAGGAAAATAATTGTCATAAGGCTTCAAAAAACCATGACCCAGCGCTGTGTTTCGGATCTTCCGATCCTGCCTCAGATGGAAATTGGAATATGAAAAAGCAAGATGTTATGTTTCCTTTTCAGCTCAAAAAATACGTTGCATGCTTCAGAGAACAGTCTCCTCTCCTAAATCTCCTAATCTCCTAATCTCCTATTCAGGATGATTCTGCAGTGAAAGTGTCTTCTACTTGGTTGCCTCCAGTTCCTCCTCCGCCTATACTGCAAACTTATCAACAACTGGTATTAGCGGATTTAGTCCGTTTGGACACTACAGTTCCAAGATATTCGAATTTACGGAGGGAGGAATGGGCAGCGTTGCAGGCACTGAGATCTAATTCGGAGATTGTGATCCGAAATGCAGATAAAGGGGGTTCAATAGTTATTTTGTCTTCACAGTATTATCATCAACAGGTTATGTCTCATCTTTCTGATGTCAAATATTATTTGCCGCTTGTGGGGGACCCTCTGATGGATTTGAAAATGAAAATTATACAATTGGTGACTCAAGCAAAGGATTCCGGGCAGCTTACTGCTAGAGAAGCCAAATCTTTGACCCCTCAGCACCCTAAAACCCCGGTGTTTTACATGGTCCCTAAAGTGCACAAATCTGTGACAGCTCCCCCTTGCAGGCCTATTGTTTCATGTCGGGACTCCGTATTGGAGCCCTTATCCAAGTTTTGTGATCAATTTTTACAGAGATCAGCATGTTTGGTGAGATCATATTTGCGTGATACATCACATTTTTTGACCTTATTAGCTCAATGTACTTTCTCTTTCTCCTCCGTTTTGTTAGTCACGGTGGACGTGACTGCATTATACACCAATATTGACCAACAGGAGGCTTTAGAGATTATTGAAGCATCTTCCTTAGAGTTACCAGATCGACTTCCGAAAACATTAATTATGGAGTTCCTTTCTTTGGTGTTATCACAGAATTACTTTTTATATGATTCGCAATTTTACCAGCAAACATATGGTATAGCAATGGGTGCCACAGTGGCCCCTTCTATTGCGACTTTATATCTGGCCGCATTTGAGGAGCGTTTTCTTTACATTTCTGGGTGCGCTTCCTTGATGACATTTTCTTTGTCTGGACAGCGGATGAACTCTCTTTGCTTGCATTTTTGGATTTGCTTAATTCCAGGAAACAGAATATTGGTTTTACGGCTAAATATGATCGTAACACAATTGATTTTTTGGATGTCCGTGTATACAAATCTGGTTCTACCATTTGTACTACACTTTACCGGAAGCCGGTGCAACGGAACACCTTGTTACAATTTCAGAGTTACCATCCGGGTCCCCTTCGGAGAGCCCTTCTACTTGGACAATTTTTTCGGATAAAACGAAATTGTACTACAAATGAAGAATTTCGGATCCATGCAAGGGATTTATGTCAGCGTTTGTCTTCTCGGGGCTATCCTGCTCATGTCATTCATAGAGCCTATAAGAAAGCTAAGTATGCGCATCGGGACTGGTTATTGCATCCGATTGATCATTCTGTTGATCATACAGATAATTTCTCTGCGGAAGGACTTACAATGATTCAGTTGACTAAAAAACCCCTTCGGGCTCGGACTGATCAAAAAATAGTTGGGGTTTTACCATATATGATTGGGGCATCTCAAGTGGTTCTGATATTGCGTAAATATTGGCACATTTTACAATTGAGTCCTATTTTTCAACATGAACTTTTAATTGCCTATCATTGTGGCACTAACATTAGAGATATGGTGGTGCATTCTACCGTAGGAGCGGATCGCCAGTTACAACAACATTCAGCTCCGGGACATTTTTCTTGTCTTTCCCCCAGATGTAGATATTGTTCACAATCACAAACCGGTCTTACATGGACCCATGGGACTACTCAACGGATTTATCATCTGAAGTGGCGCACTGATTGCTCTTCTTCTTATGTTGTATATATTTTGACTTGCCCCTGTGGTCTTCATTATGTAGGCCGTACGATTCGTCCTATAAAGAAACGTTTATCAGAACATAAATCCCGGATACACACTAAGACAATTACGGCTCCTTTGGTGTCTCATTGTCTTCAAACTAATTACACTTTTTTGGATTTTGTCTGGTGTATTTTGGACTACATGCCTGCTGGACCGCGTGTGGGAGATCGTGAGCAACATCTGCAACTTTTGGAGCAACGCTGGATCTTTTTGTTGAAGACTGTGGCTCCTAATGGACTTAACCAGGAGTTGGACTGGTGGAGTATTTTACCCACCTGATGTCGTCAGAGGTTTCTTAGAGTTTGTAGTTTTGTGATTGGCTATAAAAATTTTCGGCTGTTAGGGCTGACGTCAGACGCCATAGGAGAGGAGACTGTTCTCTGAAGCATGCAACGTATTTTTTGAGCTGAAAAGGAAACATAACATCTTGCTTTTTAATATTCTAATTTCCATCTGAGGCAGGATCAGAAGATCCGAAACACAGCGCTGGGTCATGGCTTTTTGAAGCCTTATGACAATTATTTTCCTTTTTACATTGAGAAACGTGTTTTTCTATTTCTACTGTTGCAGAAGAGTGGAGGAGTCCTCTCGTTTTTGAATGATGGATTATATAATGGACCCAACTGCCAGCTAAGTAAAGATTTGATTTTCAAACTTTTAAACTGTTTTTGGTACTTGGCACTGTGGCTTTGGGGGTCTAGTTGTTTTATTGATTTTGGACTGTTGCATACTGTGAATAAAAAAGATTAAAGGGAGAGGTCCGTTATTCAATGGGGTTTTTCGTCCCCTGACCTGGCGGACATTCCTACATTTAATACTGTTTACTGTTTATTGGTTGTTTGTTTGTGTATTTGTCTCTCTTTTTATGTGATCTGATTGACTATTAAAGTAAATGTGATGACATTCACCATGTGTAAGTAGCTCCTTTTTAATATGCAATTTACACCTGTATTCCCAGTCTGTATTCTAGCCTGCACACCTGTATCCTATGTGTAAATGGCACTATTTACTAATGAGATGCTTCTAAAATAACCTCCTTCATCTCTATCTTAAACCCAGCCCATCATTCAGATATTTCCCATCGGGTGAAGCTCAGTGGAAATAACTGCATGGAGATGGGATTTATTGGAGCTAAGTGACTGATAGATAAGGTTCTAGTAGAAATAACAGATGAGTGGAGTTTAGCAGATCAATTAGTAGAAATAACAGATGGGTAGAATCCAAATTTTAGGCAGGGTTTAGAACCTTAAATCACAATTAATTTGTCTGCTAAATATGCTGCAACATCTTTTAGGTGCAAGCAACTCTGCCTAGTGGCTGCTACTTAGCCTCCTTGCTGATGTCAGTTTTCATCCACAACAGAACTCCCTTCACACCCCCAAACACACAATACTGAACCTTCTTTCCCAAAGTATTTTGAAATGTCCATGTTCATATTCATGTTCATTTATTTGATATGCCTCCAATCAAACAAAAGATAGCTAAGCAGTTACAATAAAACAATGGGTAAAGGGAGCAAGACAAATGACAGCAAGGAGAACACATGGGGGAGCTTATACCAGCAATTGGAAACTCAGTATTATACCAACTTATTAATGGTTTTGCCAACAGATCATCTTTCACAACAACTATTTTATAGGTAGATCTTTGCAAATGCAGCACTTACCATCCTCAGTCCTGCGGACTTCCACTTGGACCCCTCTGCTGCTAAGTGCATGCTTTGGTCTTGTACCTTTTACTTCAGGTGTATCTTTGATCTTATAAAAAATAAGAAAAATAATATGACCGAAGTTTCAGGTCAACAGTATGCAAAAGGCAAAGCACATAGAAAAGATTCCAACAAACTTTCTACTGCTTGCAAGGGGTGAGGAAAGACATTTCTTTTAATAAATATACTATAATTCGTAAATTTTGATTATCAGACAGAGGGCATGTTTACGAAAGTGTGGTAAGCGTTTGCATTTACCCTGCATTAATGTAAAGGCCATGCGCTAACTGTGAGGGGCTGGTCAGCATATCCCCTGCAGGTACTGCACTAAAAGGTTGCTTAACACATTTTCACTCACAATTAATGTGGGTGCACCTAACTGAAGCATTAAGTGCACCCCCTTTAACTGCAAAATTGAGAGCATGCAGTAAGTGCTGTACACAAAAAACAATGTGCAGTCCACACCTATAACCCAGCCATTCTCCACCTCATCATGTGCTAAGCTGTTAACATGGGATTTTATTGCGCTGGCTGCTTTTAGCTCATGGTAACTGTTATCATAGGCCACATGACTGTAGCAAGCTAAAAATGCACCCTGTGCAACTCATGAATCTGGTGCTTCCCCCGTCCCCAGATGCACACAAAAACCCGCTCTTCTCGGGCTTTCTGGAAGCTCAGTGATGAAAACAGTGCTCTTTCCATGCTTGCACCTGTGCAGCCGCACTGCTCACACGGTATGGTCGTGATATCTTTATCCTTATTCATTTCTTTCTATACCGCCCACACCGAGGCATCAAGGGCAGTTTACAATATAAATTGACTGCAGGAAAAAGAAACTGAACTCCATTGATATGATAGGAAAGGGATAAAATCAAAGGTAGAGAAAAGGCGAGAGACAGGCTTGAAATTCAGAGAATGGACAGACAGGGGAAGACAAATTACTCAGGAAACTAGGGGGAGGTTGGGGGGGAGGGAGGGGGCAGATCAAAAGCAGCACAGAAGAGATGAGTCTTCAGACCAGCTTTAAATTTGGGAGAGTTCAAGGCAGAGGGCAGGGGGGAGTGAATTCCAAAGCTTGGGACCAAGGAAAAACAATGCAGCGGAGCGAGTGGATTCTAGGCGGGCAGAGGAGGGGGAGGGGAGGAACATGCGGTTGTCGTGAATGGATCTGAGAGAGCGTTGGGAGGTATGAAGGTGAATCAGGTTTGAACGGTAGTGAGGGACACCAGTGCGGATGACTTTGTGGATGAAGGTGAGAATTTTGAACTGGATCCAAAAGGGCACAGGAAGCCAATGAAGGTTGATGAGAAGAGGAGTGATATGATCGAAACGAATGGTGTGTGTGAGGATCCGGGTGGCAGTGTTTTGGATGAGTTGAAGCCTGCACAATTGGTATTGAGGGAGACCGGCAAAAGAGATGTTACAATAATCCAGGCATGACAGAACAAAGGAAATGAGCAGGGTGGTTAGGGAGGAAGCGAGGAGAAAAGGACGGACGACACGGATTTGTCTCAAGGAGATGAAAGAGCGCTAGACCACAGAGGAGATGTGCTCATGAAATGACAGTGCACAGTCCAGGGTGATGCCAAGATAACAAAGGGAGGGAATGACTGGGATGGGGGAGGAGGAAAGCAGGAGAGAGGCGGAGGGAATGGGGTCACCAAAAGTGAACCAAATAGCCATGGTTTTGGATAAGTTAAGGTGAAGAAAGTTGGTGGACATCCAGGAGTCAATAGCAGAGAGACAAGAATTAAGTGGGGAAAGATCAGGGGCGATAGGATCAGTGTGGTGGAGGAGGAAAACATCATCTGCATAATAATAGGTGGAAATACCAAATTGTTGAACCACAAGGGTGAAAGGAGCTAGAAAAACATTGAACAAGAGGGGGGGGGGGGGCTAAGACAGAACCCTGAGGAACACAAACACCACAAGTGAGCGGGTGAGCAGGAGAGGATGAAGAACCAGAGAGCACAGAGAAGGATCTGTTGGTCAGGAAGGAGCGAAACCAGAGAAGAACAGAACCTGAGATCCCGACTTTGTGGAGACAAGTGAGGAGAGTGTGGTGGTCAACAAGATCGAAAGCAGAGGACAAGTCAAGAGAGACTGCAATAGAGATAGAACCGTGATCATGTGCAGAGTGGAGTTCGTTAAAGATAGAGAGGAGACTAGATAGGCCATTAGATTGTGCTAATTCACATGTCAGCCATTTCTGCACTTTAGTAACATGCCCCCAAAAATTTCAAATTCAATTTATTGTGTATTAAGACAATTCTAAAATGAAAAACCATTTACACATATCTATAAACACAGAAATTGAAGCAGTAAATTTAAAAATAACAGTCAGAGAGCGAGAGGTTAGTTGGGTGAAGTTGCTTGTGCTCTGAATTGCCTGTAATCTACCCGGTGTGTGATTCCCCACCTCTCATCATCACGTGGGGACCCGGCAGCACTATTTAGATCATCGCAGCTGTTCCACCAGCAAGAGCAAGAGGTTAATCAGGCGAAGTTGCCTGTGCTGTGAGTTGCCTGTAATCTACCCAGTGTGTGAGTCCCTGCCTCTCATCATCACGTGGGGACCCGGCAACGCTATTTAGATCATCGCAGCTGTTCCGCGGCCGTGGATGCGGCCTGCGGGCGCATGCCCAAAGGGGCATGTGACCAAAGAAGTACGCCCCTTTGGTGCTAATTTGGGGCCTATCCCCATGGTTTTAGCCACAAGAGATGCCAAAGAGTTGGGGCAAGAGAAAAGTTAAGCTGACGGAGCAGAATGTGACTATGGTAGTGTCAACACCTAAGCCGGTTATCAGCCCTATTGATCATCATCTTCGACAAGCAACAGAACAGAAGGTAGGGCAGGTTCGTTCTGACTTTCTCATGCTGGATGCTTCTGGCGCCTCACTTAGTCCCATCATCAGAACTCCTCCACCAAATTCTGATTTGTCGCCAGTGGAAGGGGCGTGTCTATCCCTTTCAATGGGACTGACTGAAACTAAGGAGTTGGCTTCTTCCAAGCCCCAGATTCTACCTTTGGAGCAAAAGGTTTCATTGGTACCTATTCAAGTGAATGGAGTTTCAAGTAATCACAGCTTATCTAAGTTTCAGCCATCGGAGGTGACTTTGACATCTGGAAAGTGGTTTCAGACACAAATGCTTTGTTACATGGCTTTATTAATCAGATTGTACACTTCTCAGAGCAAGTAGTTACAAATTTTTCAGAGGTTGATTTGTTTGCAAGCTCTGCTACATTACGATTGGATAAGTGTGAGGCTTTGGCTGAAACGTTTCAATCTGTGAATGTGCGGAGCTTGAAAGATAGTTATATATTATATAAACAAAGTAAGTCTTTGACGAATATGTATCGTGCTAAAAATCTTCGTTTACTTAATTTTCCTATAACTCATTTTTATTTTCCATTATTGATGTTTAAGAAATATGGAAAAGAAATTTTGTTATTGTCTGATGTTGATGAGATGATTGTTTCAAATATTTATTATTTACCAGTTCATAGTGTGGTCAGAGAGGAGGATTTGGATGATTCTGTTTTTGATTTAACAAAATTTCTTGAGTCTACTAATGAGGTTATCTCTTCCTGTTCCACTTTAATAGTCTCCTTGTCTACAGTTTCAGATAAAATAAGAATTCTGAAAAGTTTTTTTTTTCAAAAAAGGAATTTTTTTTCATGGTCAGAAAGTTTCCATTTTTCCTGATGTCTTCTTGAGAGCTACTCAGCAACAGAGAAAGTCCTTCCTGCAACTGAAGCCTAGGGTTTTGGTCTCAGGGGGGCTTTCTTTCTTCATTTTCCATGTAAATGTTTGGTCACAGTTGATGTTGTTAGATATGTGTTTACTGATCACTCTCAACTTGAGTCCTTGCTTGATAATAGATAAGGTAAAACTCTGGAGAATTATTTATTTTAAATTGGGTTTTTTTTTTTGTTTTGCTTTCTCTTTATTTGGTAGGACTTGGTGTGGAATGTAGCCTGTTTTATTAGATTCCTTCTTCCCCAACTGATTCTCCTCTCTGAAATGGGAGCTAAGAAACCTTTGTAGTTTCATTATTATTATTATGTTTTGTTTTTTGATTGTTGGTATTTTCTTCTATATTGTGCTCTGTATGCATATGATTTTGAAAATGAAATTGAAAAAAAAGTCAGTACTCTTCGCCTATCAGATCCAATTGCTGCAAGGAAAATTAACAAAATTCCAAAAGCGAATAAAGGGAAAAGCCTTTAGGTGGCCAATAGCATACAATCCAAATTACTCAAGTTCCTAAATTTACCAAAGTATGTTTCCATGTTAGCATGTGCTAATGCTGTAAATGCATGTTATTGCTGAATAGCAGCAAATAATACATAAATGTGTGCTAGTGCACAGCAAAATCGTGGCATCTTTTATTACATCTAGCTCTATGTGTATCCTGACCATCTTTTCTAAGTTCAAATACAGGACACTCAATCAAGCCGGGGGGTTCAAAGTTAAGGAAAATAAACAATATACAGGGTGGCCCCAAAAAAGCGAGAACATCTCGTAGCATATAAGTTATTTAAAAATTCAAAAAGACAGATGTAAACGATTGACAAATTTTTTTTAAAAAGATGGCGACCGGAAATTGTCAAAATAAAGACATTATATAGCTAAAAAAGATAAATAAGTAAACTATTTAAGCTTTTAATTTACAAGATGTTCTCACTTTATTTGGGCCACCCTGTATTTATAATTATAATTTTAATTTTAACCCAAAATTTTAATCCGTAGACTAGGTTTATAACTTGTGATGAAGAGAGCTGTGCTGAGCCGATGGAAACAGAAGAAAACAGTGAATATGCCTTTAAGGGGAGAGACAGGCAAGGTATTCACAGGGTTCAGACTGCAGGCAAAGAAAAGAAGCACGTAGTTGCTGAAGCCAAGTCACACCCAAGCTCTAACGTAAGTGCAGGCTTGGAGGGTAATGATAATCACCTGTGCAGAGACAGGGGAGTGTTAGTTAGGAAACAGCTTTATAAGCCCTGTTCAGAGGAGAGGAAAAGGAGAAGTGGGAAGTTTGACTTCGAGTTGGAGAACTGCTCCAGCAAGAAAGGAAGCAGCAACTGAGGAAGCAGTCCTTGTAAGAGAGGTACTCTTAATTCAGAAGCCAGCAGATGGGTGGCTGGGAGAGTTGCTGACAACGAGGATCAAATTGCAGTGCAGAGTGTTCGTGAACCAGCTCAGAGAATCCAAGCTGCCAGAAGGTGGGTGAATACGGTTACAACTGGAAGTGACCAGAACCCAGCCGAGGGCAGAGAACCAGGGTTGAACACGATTGAAGCATTGAGGCAATTGATCCAGGGAAAGAAGCCCCACTCTCAAGGTACAAATATTCCATATCAGGGAGAGCAGCTGTGGAAGGAAATTCAGAAGTTCCTACAGAACAGTAAGCTTTAAGGAGTTAATGAAAACCCAGAGACCGACAAGCATTTCGTAGCACAGGAAGAAATGCAAATTGACTCTTTTGGGCAGGATTCTGTTACTGAGGAGTCTCCTATGGACTGTTCTTTGTGTAAGAAGGAAGTTTGAAAGTTGGTGATAAAAAGTGTTAACAGAAGAAGCTTTTGAGAAGCAGGGTTTTACCTAGCCATGTGAATGCCAGGAACTTCTTCTAAGGTAAAGAACCATTGCTTAACCTAGAGTTTGATAACTGAAGCAGCACATGATAAATGAAGAAATTTAGCTGTGCTGGACGAACAAAGGAAGCTGTGATTTACTTGCTGACATGGTTTTGCTGAAAATAGCTGCACATGTTTAAAGGTTCTTTCAGTTTCTTCAGTTCCAGTTGCATATGTTTCCTGCTATTATTTACTTGGAGAATAATCCTTATGTCTGCGTTGAACCTTAGTGCTTATGGGAACCTAAATAAAATTCTTGTTTTGCCTTAAAACCAATGGTCTCACACTACTTTGTCTTTGAGTAAAAGAATCAACTACAAGTCCCAGAGTTCCCTGCTGGAGACAAGGATAGTAACTCTTTATTTAAGGACAAACATTGGCAGCCCTATGCCTGTAAGCCTTTGGCCCAGGCGAGGGTCATGACAAACTTTACTTACAAATGTGCCAATCAGGCCTACTTGTACTTCTCTACAGAGTGAATTTTCTTCAAAATAGCAACATTTCCATATTTGAGAGTCTCTACATGCAGCTGGGTTTTTTTCTGTAGACCACACTTTGTTCATGATTGAAAAGCATGTTTCAATTGGAGCATTGGAACCTGGCAAACAGACAAAAAATTCTGTATCCTAGCTACTGCTCCCACCTCCCCCTGCTCCCTATTGGCAGGCTGTGTCTGCTGTAGCCTATTGGCTGGCTTTGTCTGACTGATGGTTGCCTGAGCCCCGGGGAGGAAGCAGAGCCAGATTTGTCAGATGTGCTGAGAAATTAGGAGTTTAAGATTGCCAACCATCTAAATTATTTTAGGATTCTACAACTTTGTAAAGTAGCTGTCTTAGTCAGAATGATGTCTAAATTGTCTGGGTATTATTTAGAGTTTAGCTCTACAGCTCGCCAGTGCTCCCCTCTCACTGTGCAGAGTAAGTGGTAGGTTCCAGCCAAAGGAAAGGCTGCACTAGTCACAGGAAGGGTGGGCTGATTTTCTGCACAGGGTCTGGGAGAAAGTCAGTGGAATAAGTGGGTTTCTTGGTAGGGGTAAGTGCGTTTGCTAAGAATGGGTAGAAATGTAAGAGGA
This sequence comes from Ichthyophis bannanicus, assembly GCA_033557465.1. NCBI lineage: Eukaryota > Metazoa > Chordata > Amphibia > Gymnophiona > Ichthyophiidae > Ichthyophis > Ichthyophis bannanicus. Next base: position 159,229,781 of record CM066034.1, read on the forward strand.
ATGGGGTAAAGTGTGAGGAGGCTATTGCAGGCTGAGAAAAAGAACTGGTAGCAATAGCAAGAACTGGAGGCATTGAAGTAGAGGAGTACAGAAGGAGCATAGCACCAGTAGACAGACAGACAGAATCTGTCTGTCTGAAAAGTGCTAGTGTGCATGTGTGTGCCTGATTTGGGGGATTGAGGGGGTGGATGAATGCATGTGTGTGACTGAAGTACAATAGAGTGCATGCATGTGTATATGTTTCTGTGTCTCTGATGGAAATAGTCTCATATAAATAGAGTTTCTCTTTGAAAATTTCAGCTGGAGTGGAGAAGTCCGCTGGTACAAATGTGGAGAAGTGTTGGAATGGGACACGTGTTTTAAAAAAGGGGACATTTAGGTGTCCCATACGATTCCAGGGACAAATCCTTAAAACACAGGACTGTCCCGTATAATATGGGATGGTTGGGCACTTTATCTACATGAACTAACTGCATCTACCACACCAGGCTAAATATCTGCATCACATCAAAGGCTAGATCCAATGGATTTGTCTTTCAAAACAAAAAATAGAGCACATTCGTATAAGTAATAATACACTTGCAAGGAAATGTAAGTAACAAAAAAGTAGCTTCTAGATGTCTAGTTCTGTCTCCTAGATCATTTCTTCTTTGGATGGCTCATCCAACATCTATAAACACAGAAATCCTCATATTCATAAAGGTCTGATTCAAATGTCAAAAGTACAACATAATGGCTCATTCTCTGTGTCCACTATGAACGCTGAAATAGTGTAATGTAGCACTTCTCACCAATCACTTCTCCAATGTCTCCATAATTGCTGACTCATTGAGGCTATCAAAAGATACATTGGACTTCTCAGTCTCCCACCCCATGCCCATCCTTTTTCTTCAGAGGGAATGAATAGTGTGCCCTGGTAATGAGAGCAAAAGCTTCTGCTGGCATTTTGAGGATTGTTTAAGCATATTACACGGAGTGATAACTGGAACTCTGAGAAAGTTCATGTCCCTGACTGCATTCTCCAAATTCTCCAGTTGATTAAGTAAAGCCATACCAAGGACAATTTTGAAATGTACCTGTCTAGCAGCAAGGTCTGCAAATACCTTTAGCTGCATATTTGGCACCATTTCTCACAGGGAAGGCAGGACACTTTCTCTTTGAACATGGCCTGGGGAAATAGTCCCAGAGTGATTGTCACCTACTAAGTTTTGTGGGTTTCTTTTCCTTTCTTGCCTCCCCAGGCCTTCCTACTTTTTTCATGAGTAGAAATACTGTATGTGCTTTGTGGATCACTATGCATATTGCTGCCTGCATATTGTGATAAGGAGAGTTGTGTGGACCGAATGGAATGGGAAGGAAATGAGGGATACACCTTTAAAAGTAAAGGCAAACAGGGTTCCCATGGAAACCACAAGCTTTCAGAGCATATACTAGCTAGAGCTAAACCCTGCCCCAGCAGTGACGTAAGAGCTAGTTTGAGCCCTAACGAACTTCACATGTGCAGCAAGGAGGGAGTGGCTGGTGAGAAAAGCCGTTTTAAGGCTGCCTCAGAGTTTAGTAAGGGGGGAAATCCAGGAGAAAGGAAGCCAGGAGGAAGGAAGCCAGGAGGTGAACCAGGAAGCGAAATCACGGAACTCAGAACAAGCTAAGAAAGCTAAGGAGGATTCTGGAGAGGCTGCTGAGCCCTATTCTCAAGGAGCACTGAAAGCAAACCTGAAGCTTCTGCCAAAGCAACCCAGAGAGAAGGTAGAAAGGCTTACCTTTACCCGGGGAAAGAGCTCTGACTGTAGAGAAAGCATTGCACGTTGGAAAGGTACGTGTGCTTCAGTCCCTAACAAGAGCTGTGCTGAGGATATTGTTAAGAAGCTAAGATTCAGCGCTGAGCAAAGTCAGGACAGGAACGCAGTAAAACCAACTCCAGCCAGGAGTAAAAGTATTCCAAGTAAGTGCCCTGAGACAGCTTCAGATTCTGTGTTCAAATTCTTACAAGAGAATCAAACTCCTTCCCTAAGCAGTGTACGTGAAAACCAGAGAGAAAAGTTTATAGGACAACTGCAAGAGATTCTAAATAAGCTTCAGTTTAAACCTGACTATAAAAGTTCCTTAGAAAAGAATGCTAATGGAGCTTGTGAAGATATGATAATAGAGGTTGATGAAGCACCTGTTGATAGTGACGTATGTGAAATGGATTGCTCTTTATGTGAAGCAAACAGCTTGGACTTACGCTGAGTTACCTCTGCATGAGAGAAGTGCATAGCTGTTTCTATACCTGAGAAGGAAAGACATTTTGTGGAAACTTTTAAGTTTGTCTGATCAGTTCTTCAGCCTTGGCTGTGGAAAGCTGGTATTGCAGAGAAGCCTGAGCAGAGTTGTGAATGAAACAGTACTACTGTCATTTGATTCTCAACTTTCAGTTGTTCCTGTTATCCTATTATTTTGGAGAAATAATCCATGCCATGTCTTGCGTTAAGAATTCTATGCGAGGGGGAAAACCCTGAATAAAATTTATTTGTTTGCCTTGAACCCCATGTGGTCACAATACTTTGTTGGAGAGTAATTAAACTACAAGTCCCAGCATCCATTGCTGGCGCACTAGGCTTGAGACATTGCTCGAAAACAAATAAGGCAGCCCTTTTGCCATTCAGCCATTGGCCCTAGGCAAGGGGTATGACAATATAGGTGGACAATTTTCAGAAAGTCAATTTACTCAAGTAGGCACCCATTGAACTAAATAAGTGACTTTTGAAAATTGCCCTTATTATCCTAAATCCAAGAAAAATCTTCCATTTAGATTTTCTTATCCATTTTTTTTCAGAGAATTCAAACATTCCCATGTGCAGCAGGAACTAAGCTGGTGCTTCACTCCCAGGTTTCCCAGTGGTCCACCCCCTTCAGACTTCCATACAGAAGATGGGACCAGGGGCCAAAGGGAGGAGAGCTGGTTAGCCATTATTTATTTATTAACATTTCTTATATACCGCACTATTTGCCATCAGCGCGGTTTACATGGAATAGAAACATCCGACAAATTACATATGTCTGGTCATTACATTTAACAGGAAATGGAACTTGGAGAACAGGGTAAACTATATACATAGGAAGTGTAATGAGAAAGGATACTGTTTGGTGTTTTACATTGTAGGGGACGCCTGTTGCGAGGGCTTGCCTGTTTGACTACTACTATTGTTGAGGTGCTTGCTATTCGAGTGGGACTGAGGTTCGGAGCTGTCTGTGAGATATTTGATGAAGAGGAAATGTTTAAGGGCCTTTCTGAACTGGCTCAAGTTGGGGATTGCTCTGATATGTGCAGGTAAGGTATTCCATAGACTTGGGGCACAGAGTCGGAAGGCTCTGTTAGCTGTTGTTTTGGTGCATCTTGTTGTTTCTTTTGGTATTGCTAGCATGTTTGACTCTGCGGTTCTTCTTGGTCTGTTAGGTGCAAGTGGTTGGATGAGGTCAGATAGAGAGGAGGAGGAGAGCCCCTTGCCAGCTTTGAAAGTCATCAGCAAGGTCTTAAAACTGATCCTGGCTTGAATGGGGAGCCAGTGTAACTGTTTCAGGAGGGGTGTCACATGGTCTCTCCTGGATGCTCCAAAGAGTACCCGTGCTGCACTGTTCATAGCAAGTTGCAGGGGGTTCAGGGTGGACCGGGGGAGCCCTTGTAGTATGGAGTTTGAATAATCGAAATGGGGAATGATCAGGGCTTGGTAAATGGTGCGGAAATCATCTGGTTCGAGTAACGGGTGTAGGTGTCTGAGGGATCTGATTTTAAAGTAGATCGCCTTTACGGTATTGGCTATGTGTTTCTTCATGTCGAGATTTTGGTCCAATAATCGACTTATTGATTTATTTGTTTGTTTGTTTTTTTAATATTTGAAAGTTGGCCACCCTGGCTCCAGTCCTACCCCTAACCTTCTGCAGTGATTCTGCAAAGACTGGACAATTACATGGTAAAGGCTAGATTTTGAGCCCTTACCACAACTGTGAAATCATGGGACACCCGGGTCACTGATTAAATCTAGCACTACATGTCCAAGCCCACTGTGGGGTAAAACGAGAACTTGGCTCAGTGTCTATCTTAAAAACATGGAGTCAGGAAATGTACCTTATCTAAGTGTAATTTGCCTTGAGCTAGCAATGAAAAGGCATGAGCTAAATCCAAAATAATAATCCTTTTGTTAGGAAAGAAAAGGTCATTAAGCAATAAAATAAAGCAAATATGAACATAAAACATCATGAAGAAATAGGAACATTGAGTTTAATGCTGTTGCATTAAAATGTTATTTTATTTATACCTTATGGGGAGGGGGAGATATTTAAAGCCATCTTCACAGACCCGCCAACTTCCTAGATTGGCACTCAGCAGGATATTCAGGGGCACTAATGTGCTTCGTGTCACTGATTATCCCTAGCTTTGGCCCCTAATTGCCCCAACACTAGCTGGCTAGCATCAGGGTGTTCCAGGGACTGAGTGGAGACAGCACCAGGGGATAACCAGCTAACCAGTAATATTTAACCACTAGCCAGTTATCCTAAAGCGGCCAAAGTTAGGCACTTGAAAGGCTCATCTAACTTTAGCTGCTTTAGCTAATGGGCTAGCGGCTGAATATTACCATTAGCCAGTTAGCTAACGCACTATCTGGCCCTGGCTTTGACTATCCGGGTTCAAGATTCAGCAGTGCAAAAACTAATGCATGGTTTGCAAAGGCTGTGGACTGTCGAGGTGTGGTCAGCAAATGCCCCACAGTTAGTGCACAGGGCACAAACCTACCACATAGGCCTACATAACATGTATTTTATTTTTTATTTAACAAGTTTTTTATACCGCCTTATCATAAAAAATCAAAGCGGTTTGCAGAAGAACTCAACAATTTTACAAAGAACTTATGGAATAGGTAGGGATGGCAAATAGAGTGGATGCACCAGTGCTATCTGCTGTTGCTTTTAACGTGAGCACAGTCCTCAAAAACTAAACACAACTCAATTATTAGTCAAGTCTCCAAACCATCCTGATTGTATCCACCACCCTCTCGCTGCAAATCCTTATTCTCCGATTGCATCAAACACCCCCCCCCCCCCCCCCACAATACCCAACTCTCTGATTGCATCAACCACCCTCTTCTGCAAGATCTGACCCCTAAGTCCAATCACTGCCCCCCCCCCCACACAAAATCACAACCCAACCTGCCCCTGACACTCTCAGCTCCCTGGGGATTTCCCAGGTAGTCTAGTGGACAAGATGAGAGTGATTCTCCTCTGCTCCCATCCCAGATTAACAGTAGCAGCTGTGACCTCTAGTGGTAGTCTCACATCAATACCACTAGAGGTCAATCTGATTGTCCTTATTTGGCAGATTGACCCCTAGTGATAATACCACAAGATTACTACTAGAGGCCATAGCTGCCATCTTGAACCTGTTTAGACAACTAGGGATATGGTCAGGTGAGTCCCAAGGAGGGGCTGGGAGGTGATGGGTTATTGGACTGGGGGAGATGCGACTTGCAGTGGGGAGGGGTGGTTGATGACATTGGGGGGGGTTGGGTATTGCACGGCAAATGATTGATACAATCAGGAGGTCAGGTGTTGGAGGTGGGGTGGCTGATGTAATCAGAGGAGGGTTGAGGTTTCTTTTCTTTTTGGGCCATCGCTACACAAACTACTGCCATTAGCAAAGGTGGCGTTATGCTATGGGCAGCCATGACAGCAAGCAGCAATGTACTGCATGTAAGCTGTCAGTGTTGACCACGCCCTATCTCGACCCTTAACCTGCCTGATTCTGTCCCAACCTGTGCTAAGCATTAGCACAGAATTTTTACCACATGACTGTTTTTAATACGTAATAGCCATTAGCGTGTGCCCATACTAACTGCTCAATACACTTTAATAAACATCCAAGCCTGATTCTGAAATATAAGGATCCAAGGGGGGATATTAAAAGGTATTTACGCAGTTTGTAGTGCCGCTTGATTTCCGCAGGTGCCGCTGCTACATGCCCCGATGCTAAGCGAAAAGCATCGAGATATGTCGGTGCGTTCTGGGGTGAAGTGGAGGCGGCAGCCCTCGCTAACTAGGCAGTAGCGATATTGAACCACTGCCCAGTTAGCAACACATGGGTAAAGTAAGGTGCAGCAAATGCTGACCTAACTTTACCTGCGGAAGCTAACTGGGCAGTGCCTCAATATAGCTGCCGCCCTGTTTAGCTTCCAGGTTCTGTGGCAACCCAGATATTCAATTCCAGCAGCCAGGTATGACCCTGGTATTGAATATCCAGGGTTAGATTTCAGCAGTGATGGCTACCCGCTGCTGCTGAATATTCCCCCCCCCCCCCCCCCCCCCCAATTCTTAATCTGCTGGACCTGAAACAGGAGTTGAATTGAAAGGTGCACGTGGATTTGTGCTTTTGTGTTGGACGGACGTTGAATTGAAAGGGCCAGCCTTCAAAGTAGATTTAGTAATCCAAATCACTTCCATGATTTTCAGATTAATCTTTTTTGTTTAATATTTATTGAATTTTAACAAATTTAACAAGTATTCACTTGTGCAAGAAAACATGATTTTTCGGATTAATTTTTTATTTGGTCACACACATCACATTCTTAATCCTCGGCAAGCAGTCATAAAATTCTTTCAGTCTTTCTGCAGCTTAATACTAAGCTCATAATACAACTGAATGTCATCAGTGTAAATCTCTGATAATAAAACCTCAAAGGAATGGAAGATGAACAAACACTACAGACAAAATTGCCTCACTACTCAAAAATATAAATCTAATTGAAATATATATAGGGCCCGATATTCAGCTGCTGCCTGTTTAGCTTCCATGGCGAAAGTTAGGTCAGCCTTTGCTGCGCCTTACTTTCTCCATGCAGACATAACCAGGCAGTGGTTCAGTACATGCTACCTGGTTATGGCTGGGTGCCACCTCCAGACTTCTCCAGAATGCCCCGGTGCTAACCATTTAGCATCTGGGTGTACAGCAGCGACACCTATTCAGTGGCACTAACCGCTGAATAGCCCAGATAAAGAGAGGAGCGCATTTCGCAGGTCTGCTAACCATGTTACTTCCTTTGAATATCGAGCCCATAGATTTTAGAACTCCAGAACAATGAGCTCAATTGCCGCATAAAGGTTTTACTGCTAATCGAAACCCCTGAATGTAGCACGGGTCATTATTTATTTATTTTATTTTATTTACATTCTCTTATATACCGTGCTATTCTGCATCAGTGCATCAGTGGTTGCAAAAAAATCCCAAAACCTTACATTTGTTCTCAACTTTTCAAGTATTTTTGAAAATTCCTTCAGTCTAAAACTGTCAAAATTCACTTGGGGAAGATTTATGGTGCATTGATATGTATCAATTATATGCTTTTAAATGCATTTATAAAAATACATACAAAATAACTGGAAACAAAGTTTGAGCAGGTGTGGAGGCTGTTTGCGAGGCTGCATGCCCCTTGCTGAGCCAGTGACAGGAGCACGCCACTGGTTTCTTTTATGTGTTTTGATAATGTAAGGATGGGGAGGGTTTATTCATAGGGTTTTAAATACGTAGACTTTGCTTGGTTCATTGTTATTGACACATTACTGTGTCCTGCTTCTTCATTTGCTGAAGAACATAAGATATGCCATACTGGGTCAGACCAAGGTCCAACAGTGGCCAATCTAGGTCACAAGTACCTAGCAGTTTTCCCAAAAGTCACAGGGGGTCATTCTGAGCAACGAATAGCGGGGATGGACAACGCCGCCGCCGGCGGGAACATACCTAAACCTGCGGACATCACCAGGCTCCTCCAATCGGGGTCGAGCAACTGAGCGGGCCAGCAAGCCCTCCCGCTCAGAGATTCCAGCCCAATCGGGGCTGTGGGAGGAGCAAAGGAGCTTCAAAGACAACGCCGCCGCCAGGCAGGCCCACGCCTGAGGGTCTCGCCAGAGGGCCCTATGGCGTGGCCCTTAGGCGCGGGCCAAGTAGCGGCCAAAGAGCGGCACTCCAAGCCCTCATCGAAATCAAATCCACTGCCGTGCCTTGTCTGGACATTTCACTGCTTCTAAGTCTGCTGCCTTACCCTGCCTGGACAATCCATTGCTAGAATAGATTAATGCTGTTACCCTGCCTGAACAATCCATTGCTTGCCTAAGTTAATGCTGTAACCTTGCCTGGACAATCCATTGCTTGCTTAAGTTAATACTGTAACCTTGCCTGGACAATCCAATGCTTGCTTAAGTTAATGCTGTAACCTTGCTTGTACAATCCATTGCTTGCAGGATTAATTGCATAGAACTTGCTATCCAATCTTGCACAGCTTAGTTTGTAAAACAACTCAGCTGCACAAACCCATTACCCCCATCAATTCAACACAAATCAAGTCGAGCTCAGGTCAGTAAACTACAAACCATATCCCAGGTCAGTAAATACAAGTTATAAAATGCACTCCACTACTCACTACTTCATGGCATACTTCACATTCCTCCACATGTTTGCACTTTGCACACACAGCATCAGACTCAACGAACAAATCACCTTGATAAACCCACATACCACCCAACCCAGATGCACACCAGCATCACACATATACAAAGAACGCCAACAATCAAAGAATACAGCCCAGAAACCATACAATGCCACACGTGACACACCCTCTCACCACACAAATAATGATCACACAAACCCAATCATTTCAACAAAGATCAGGTGTGCCCTACTAAATGCCAGATCTATCAGGAACAAACCAAATACTATCCTTGACCTAATCCACGACAAGAAGCTTGATATAATATGCATCACCGAGACATGGCTAGACGATTCAGATCAAGTCATATTAAATCAAGCAACCCCAACAGGATACTCAGCATTTAACTGCAACAGAGCACAAAAGAGAGGAGGAGGAGGAGTACTAGTACTAACCAGAAAGGAATACAGATTCAAAACAATCGCCACCACCAACACAAGCGAATCCAACACACTCACTATAACCAACAAGTATCTAACCATCTCCCTCACATACAGACCACCTGGAACCACAACTGAATATCTATCCACAGTAATTGAAACAATATGTGCTCATAACAGAAAACACAAACCCCTCGTTGCACTAGGAGACTACAACCTAACATCCGCACCCACCAGAGAATCTGCAACGTCCTAGAAGCCATGGAGTCACTAAAATACTGCCAGACAATTAATGCCCCAACGCACCAACATGGTACAACTCTGGACATGGTAATCATGCCAACACAACTAGTGGAACAGAACAAAACCACAAAACCAACAATCACCCCTGTCCCTTGGTCAGACCACCATGTAATTGAATTCACCATGGCCCTTAATAACCCCACCCAACGCAAAGAATATGAAAGAATAATCAGACGGTTTAAAACATTTAACAGAGACTCATTCATAAACGACATCACCCCACAACTTCAACAGGATCACAACACCCTGGACCTAAATATAGAAGAATGGAACACAATAATACCCAACACAGCATCTGCCCCATCCATTATAGAACCACAAAATCGCAAAAGATCTAACACTCCATGGTATTCACACAAAATCAGAGTCGCAAAGCGCACACTAAGAAGACTAGAAAGAAAATGGAGATGGGACAAATCACACATCCTACTAACGCAATACAGAGACAAAACGGGAATATAACAATCTAATAAATGAGCGTAAACAGCAACACCATACCAACCTAATCATGAATTCTACCAATAGACCAAGAGAACTTTTTAGCATTGTCCAAAAGCTCACCAAAGATCACACGCAACAAAGCACCCACCATCTTGACCCACAAAAATATGCAGATTACATGAAGTCAAAAACACTAACCAAACATAATCTGCCTCAACACAAATAATCACACGATAAAAAAGCAACATCAAGCATGGAAAAGCTTCAATATACCAACAAAACAGCAAATAGAAGACATATCTGGACTAAACACAACAACATCACCATCAGACCCATGCCCAGTGTCTTGGATCAAAGCCATAAAAAGCCAGCTCTCTCATCACATTCAAAAATCATCAAAGATTCACTCCAACAAGGATACATGCCACAACCCCTAAAGCAGGGGTCTCAAACACGCGGCCCGCGGGCCGCATGCGGCCCGCGAGAGAACGTTGTGCGGCCCGCAACAGCTTCTGCTGCTGCCGTTGCCGCCGTGGCAACGGCAGAATCGACGGTCAATTTAAAAAAAAAAAAAACTGGCTTCTGCTGCTCAAGCAGCAAAATCAGCTGTCCTGCGGCCCCTTCCTCTCTGCCCGGAGATCCCCGAGAGTGCTTCCATCAGCGGGTGCTTTTCAAGCCGTGAAGAGAGTATTTCCCTCTCGCGAGGCTTGAAAAGTGAGTAGGTTTAAGCCGCGCGAGAGGGAAATACTCTCTTCGCGGCTTAAAAAGCACCTGCAGATGAAGCACAACTCAGGGCTCTCGGCGCAGAGGGGAAGGGGCCGCGGGACAGCTGATTTTCTGCTGCAGCAGCAGAAGCCAGGTTTTTTTTAAAATTTACCTGGGTTGATGGGGGGGGTGTAGGACTGGAAATGGGCTATTGGCAGGAGGGGGGTTATGACTGGAAATGGGCTATTGGCAGGGGGGGTATGACTGGAAATGGGCTATTGGCAGGGGGGGGGTATGACTGGAAATGGGCTATTGGCGGGGGGGGGGTTATGACTGGAGATGGGCTATTGGCAGGGGGGGTTATGAATTGAAATGGGCTATTGGCAGGGGGGGTTATGACTGGAAATGGGCTATTGGCAGGGGGGGGTATGACTGGAAATGGGCTATTGGCAAGGGGGGTATGACTGGAAATGGGCTATTGGCAGGGGGGTTATGACTGGTAATGGGCTATGGTGGGGGCTAGGACTGGAAATGGGCAGGTGGGGGTTAGGAAGGACTGGAGGTGGGCTGATGGGGGAGTTAGGACTGGTAATGAGCTATGGAGGGGCTGACTGAAATGGGGTAATGGGGGTTAGGGCTGGAAGTGAGCTATTGGCAGGGGGGGTTATGACTGGTAATGGGCTAAGAGGGGGTAAGACTGAAAATGGGGTGATGGGGCGTAAAACTGGAAGTGCGCTATGGGGAGGTTAGGACTGGTAATGGGCTATGGGGGGTCTAGGACTGGTAATGGGCTGGGGGGGGTTGCTAGGACTGGAAATGGGCTGAGTGGAAGGGGGGCTTGAACTGCAAATGGCTGATGGGGAGGGGGGCTTGGAATGGAAATGGGCTGTGAGGGGAGGGTGCTAGGATTGGAAATGGGCTGATGGGGGGCTAGGCTTGGAATTGGGCTGAGGGTGAGGCTAGGATAGGATAGGACTGGAAATGGACTGATGGGGGGACTAGAAGGGAGCGGATGCTGGGTGGGGCTGGAACTAGAAGGGAGCTGATGTTGGGGGAGGATTAGAATGGGATGGAGCTGGGAAAGTGAAATGGAGAGGGGAAAAATATTTTGTCTGGGAGAGAAGACAAATCTACAATTGGCCAGGTATTGGGAGAGTAAGTGGGGATTGAGGATGGAGGGGTAAAATTTGAGTGGATGAAATAGGAATGAGGAAAGAGAAAAAGGAGAAAGATTAGTATGTTAAAGCAGATGTAGAGAGAATGGAAAAAAAAACTAGGAGAGAAGAAAGGGCAAATGGACAGCAGACGATGGAGAGTTAGCAGAAGACATGAAGAAACCAGAAGAAAGTGGCTGGAACAATTGCAACTGAAAAAAATGCACAAAAGGTAGAAAAATATCTCTTTATTTTGAATTTATTAACTGGAATATGTCAGCTCTGGGAAATGTGCATCATTAATGTTTGCGCTTTGTTTAGTACAAGAGGAAATTAATTTATAGTTTTATTTCTACAGTGTTGTTGTACATTCCAAGTTTGGCTTTTGGGGTTCCCAGTTTAATTATTGTCTTCTTGTTTCTAAATCTTTTAGTCTTTCTTTATCCATACTCATTAAAGAGGCATGTTTACTAAAAGTTAGTGTATGGTAACATTATGCAAATATTTATGCAAATGAGGCCCCTTATGCAAATGAGGCCCCGTGTCTTATGCGGCCCCCGGGTTACTTTACAAGTCCTCATTTGGCCCTCAAAGCAATTTGAGTTTGAGACCCCTGCCCTAAAGCATGCAATGATACGACCAATACTTAAAAGTAGCAATCTGAGCCCATCCAAACCAAAGTCATACCGTCCTATCTCCAGCCTGCCATTCCTTGCTAAAGTCGTGGAAAAATCAGTCCAAAGACAACTTCAGGACCATATAGATATCAATGCCCCACTGGACATACATCAACATGGATTCAAGCCCCAACACGGCATAGAAACACTACTCACCTCCTTCTTTGACAATCTCCTAAGAGGCATAGACAACATAAAAAATGGCTTCGTGCTAGTGTTCATGGACATCTCAGCGGCCTTCGATACCGTGTCACGCCCTAAGCTATTGCAACGCTTACAACAGATAGGACTATGCAAGAATACCCTGAAGTGGTTCACATCATACATGGATGGGCGAACACAAGTCAAATGCAATCAAAAGAAATCCAGACAATTCACCGTCATGCAGGGAATACCTCAAGGCTCAGCCCTATCATCAGTGCTCTTCAACATCTACATACAGCCCATACGTAACATCATCAAGCACCACAAACTACACTATCACATCTATGCTGACGACATCATGGTGTACGCTCCAATGAACTTACTAGCACTAAACACTACAACAATAACAAAATGCCTAGAAGACATGAATAACTGGCTCATAGCCAACAACTTAACGGTCAACTATGACAAAACTGAGGCAATGTTCGTCATCAGGAACCCCACCTTCATACCTCCACAAACTATCAGCATCCTAGACAAACACATAGTAGTCAAAGAAGAAGTTAAGTATCTGGGCATAACACTAGACAGAGCTCTGAACCTAAAATCCCACATCACCAAAACTGCAAACAAGGCATATCATCGATTGAAAACGGTCAGACAAATCAAACCAATGCTCCGTCAAGACCACTTCCGCACAGTGTGTCAAGCACTCATTACACCACTGCTTGATTATGTAAACTCACTATATCAAGGCCTTCCTCATCATACACTACACCCACTACAGATAGTATAAAACACCACAGCATGCATCATCACAGGCACCCCAAAGACCGAGCACATCACTCCCATCCTAAAACAACTACACTGGCTCCCAATGGTGGCAAGAGCTAAATACAAAACAATCATGATAATCTTCAAAGTCATTCACCATCTCTCAGCAGACGTACTCCAAAACATTATAATAAGAGACATCAGTAATAGACCAAGAAGAACCAATAACAACAACATGATCGGCACACCTGCAGGCTATCACAAAACCAAACAAACAACCTCAAAAAGAGCACCATCACTACTGGCATCCTCAATATGGAACTCCCTTCCAATGAGCCTGAGAGCCTTAGATGACCTCACAGAATTCCGCAAAGACCTCAAAACATGGTTATTTATAGAAACCTATGAACACCCAAGCAACATCTCCTACCCAAACAGCAACACTACTACCTCCACCAACTAAACACACACCCATCCCATCCACACACACAAATTCATCACACGTTAGTAAATACCTTTATGTTAACTGTTACTTCAACTGTACTGTCTAAATACTGTTATGTAACTGTGCTGTCTAAACGTTTACATGTACCCTAATGTTAAATGTAACCCTCCAATTGTGATGTGACGTGACCACCTTGATTGAAGGAAAAGGTGGCATACCAATCTGTCTAAATAAATAAATGGACGTCTATTTAGGACGTCCATCCCCGCTATTCGTGCTCTTTCCTGGACCCAACTAACTTTGATGTGTGTTGTACGGGGAAGGTAGATGGGGGTGGGAAAGTGGCGGATCAGAGGCATCGTCAGAGTGAGCAGTGGGTGGTCACTGGTCCTGGATGTACAGGGTCGATTCTAATGTTGGCCCTTTACGTCCAGGGCTGGCGACTTGAATGTGTCAGGATCGGCAGGCCCAGGGCTGGGAAGCGGTGGCAGGAGGTAGAGTCCAGATTGGGGTTCAGGCTGCGGGAAAGCAATTTGGAGGCCAGTGGCCAGGGATTGAGGCTTTTAAATGGAGCTGCGGTGCTATGCCAACCAAACGCCATGGCACCATGGCTCCATTTAAAAGCCCTGACTGAGTTAGTTGGGAAAAGCCTGTACATTCAGGCTAGGCTGAATCGTGGTCCCGGCCACATACAGCTCTGTTTGCGATTCTGATCCCACAGGGTTAGACGTGTCCTGCGGGTTTCAGAATCGCGATCCCCTCTGTGCATCTGGTTCTAGCCGGGCACACAGAGGGCTTCTACATCCAGCATGGAATCAGGCCTACAGGTTCTACAATGCTTGTATTGAGGCAAGCAGTGGATATCCCAGGTCCCCTTTAATAATGGTTTATGGTCCTGTCCTCCAGGAACTTGTCCAAACTTTTTTTAAACCAGGCTACACTAACAGCTTTTACTACATCCTCCGGTAACAAATCCAGAGTTTGATTACACGTTCAGTGAAAAAATATTTTCTCTTATTAGTCTTAAATAGATTACCCTGTAGCTTCATTGCATGTCCCCTAGTCTTTCTATATTTTGATTGCATAAATAATTGATCTACATTTACCCGTTCCATTCCATTCATTAATTTATAGACCTCTATCATATCTCCCCTAAGTCGTCTCTTCTCCAGGTTGAAGAGCCCTAACCTTTTTAGCCTTTCTTCATAGGGGTATCCTTCCATCCCCTTTACCATTTTGGTGGCTCTTCTCAGTACCTTTTCTAATATCACTATATCCTTTTTAAGATACGGTGACCAGAATTGCACACAATATTCAAGGTGCTGCCACACCATCGAACGATACAGAGGCATTATAATATTCTTTGTTTTATTCTCCATTCTTTTCCTTATGATACCTAGCATTCTATTTGCTGTCTTGGCCGCTGGGTTTGAATATGTTATACACAATGCTGCCTAAATCTTTCTCCTGTGTGGCGGTTCAACTTGCTACCTAAAAGCCTAAATTTAGCCTCCAGAACCTCCCTAACACACTTTCCTGTGTCAATGGTACTGACATGTACCAAGACAGCAGACTCCTCCCCACCACTATCTAAGACCTTGTCTAGGTGGTGCATTAGGTCTGCTACCTTTGCACCAGGCAAGCATGTTACCATGCGATCCTCACATCCAGCAGCTACCAAGCTATCTACATGCCTAATGATCAAATCACCAACTATAACAGCTGTCCTAACCCTTCCCTCATGGGCACATGGCCCTGGAGAATCCTCCTCAGTGCGAGAGGGTTTTACATCACCTGGAGGACAAGTCTTAGCTACAGGATCACTTCCTGCCACACCAGGGTGATATTCTCCTGTCACATGATCTCTCTCCTCCATGGCAACAGGGATGCTGCCAGACTGGAGGTGGGACTTTAGTACTATATCCCTATAGGTCTCGACTATGTACCTCTCTATCTTCCTTATGTCCTCCATGTCTGCTACTCTAGCCTCCAGTAATCGGACTTCTTCGCTGAGAGCAAATAGCTCCTTGCATCTAATGCACACGTAAGACCCTTCACCAACTGTGAGAAAATCATATATGTGACACTCAATGCAAAAGACTGGAAAGCCCCCATCTCGCTGATGGACTGTTGTCTGCATCTTAGTTTTAAGGTTGTGTTTAGGTATTTAAGTTGTTTACTTACTGAGGTTTGCTGGAGATTCTTATACTAATGAAACTATACCTAATACATTTAATGGACTTTGTTTACCTCAAACTTAATTAATCTCAGGTCTTTAATATATGCCTGATGAGGATAAACAGCTGCACCTGAGAGTGAATATGGCACCTCATTTCCTTTAAGAGCTTTATGCACCTATAAAGCTACGATTATCCCAGGGATGGGTGGGAGTCAGGGAGGGAGGGAGAGAAAGAAGACATTAATAGCTGGCTGCTACACAGTACCCTGTCCTGTGCTTCTAAGGTAATCTGTGACCAATATCCTGAGTGATTCACACAACCCTTGCTTGGATAGAGGGAGTCTTTCAAAATGCCCCTTTGATCTGACACTTGACTTTAACACCTATCTAAAACAATTTCACAGGTCTCTTGCCCCCTATCTAGAAGACCTCTTTCTAAAGTTCTCTAGAAACAATTTATTGCTCAAAGAATACTGACTCTGTTTTTCCTTTATGCTAAGTTATACTCTGATTTGATTTAAATTAAAGCTCTTTGCTGATACTAGACCCTGTCTGAGTATTAAATTTAACCAGAAAGCTCTCTGCTGTGTTTTAAATTTAAACTGAAAGCTCTTTGCTGATACTATGTAAGGTCATGCATTTGGGCTGCAGCAATCCAAGGGAGCAATATAGTATAGGGGGTGAAGTACTTTTGTCCACTAAAGAAGAGCGGGACCTAGGCATGGTTGGGTCTGATGATCTTAAAGTAGCTAAACAGGTAGAAAAGGCGACGGCAAAAGCTAGAAGGATGCTTGGGTGCATATGGAGAGGAATGGCTAGCAGAAAAAAGGAGGTGATAATGCCTCTGTATAAGTCTTTGGTGCGACCTCATTTGGAGTATAGTGTGCAATTCTGGAGACCGCACCTTCAAAAGGATAAAAACAGGATGGAGTCAGTACAGAGGGTGGTTACTAAAATGGTTAGTGGTCTTCATTATAAAGCATATGAGGACAGACTTAAGGATCTTAATATGTACACCTTAGAGGAAAGGCGGTATTAGAGGTGATATGATTGAGATGTTTAAATACCTCTGTGGCATAAATGTACAGGGGGAGAACCTCTTTCAATTGAAAGCAAATTCTGCTACAAAGGGACATGGGATGAGGGTGAAGGGGGATAGATTCAGGAGTGATATGCAGAAATATTTCTTTACGGAAAGAGTGGTGGATCCGTGGAATAGTCTCCCAGTGGAGGTGGTACAGATGAGGACAGTATCTGAATTCAAAAAAGCATGGGACACACACAGAGGATCTCTAAAGGAAAAAAGGGGACTGTTGTAGTTGTTGATATGGAAGGACAGACTAGATAGGCCATGTGGTCTTTTTCTGTCGTCACGTTTCTATGTTTCTAAATTTAAACTAGAAGCTGGGTTTTAAATTTAACTGAAAGCTCTCTGCTGGGTTCTGAATTTAAACTGAAAGCCCTCTGCTAAGTTTTAAATTTAAACTGGAAGCCCTCTGCTGGGTTTGAACTTAAACTGAAAGCTACCTGTTGAGTTTTTAATTTAACCAAAAGCTCTTTGCTGATGCTAGGCTCTGACTCATTTAACAGGTACACTGAATTCTAATTTACATAGTTTAACCATCTTTAATCTAAAGAATTCCCTTTTCCCCAAGATTTAGAAAAAATCCCAGAAGTAAATACTTACAATTGCAGATCTCTCTCCAGAAGTAGCAGTCCCTTTTTGTAGTCTAGCGATATAGTGACCAGTGTTGCATTCAGGGACTTTTGTTACCAGCAAAACATTTATGTTATAATTTAACCCATTGTTCTGAGGTCCAGAATCGCTAGAGGGCATATTCAGTGGCAGCTAAGCTATTTACAGCACCTAGCTAGCACCTTAATAAAACCCAGAGATTCTGCAGCGGAACATATCCAGTTGATGCCGCTGAATATCTGGGCTTGCCGGACAAGCAGCATTGTTGTCCGGTTACCGGTGATAATCAACCACTAACTAGATAGCACTAAAGAGTTAAAGTTAGGAATAGTGAGGCAATTTTGTCTGCAATGTATTTATAAGGTCTGAACATATTTCGCATATCAACATAATTCTGATATTTGATCCCAGTTTCTCTAATAAGAGCACCCAGTGACTGCATATAAATATTAAAAAGCAAGGGAGAAAGGATCACTTCCTGAAGGATTCCATAATTAGGAGTCCAGGAAGATGACTTCTCTCCCAGCTGCACTCACTGAACACACTCCCTCAACAAAAGATCTATACCAGGAGTTACATGAACATTTGGAGAATCGGAATCGCTGCAACAACTGTCGGATTGCCTTTATACCTCAGAAAGATGGAGATAGCATCAAACAATTTCTGACAAGATGGTTGCCCACAGCCCTAGGTTTGGATCTGAATGGCAACCAAGATAAAAAGTGATGAGGAGCAACGTGCATTGGCTCTGGCCTCAGGCCTTACAGGAAACCTAAAGCCTTGATCCTTAGGCTGTATAACTTTGCTAATGTTAAAAAAAAGAATCCTTGTTCACCACACAGCAAGATTAATGTTCAGAATTTGTCAGACCTTTTAGTCATACATATTAGCTCATAATGTGCTAATCTTCACCCACTCCATTTTACTTGTATATGTTTTATAGTGCAATCCTTGAAAATCCACAAATTGTTATAAACACTTATTATGTGTCCAAGGAAGTCAAGGCCAACAGCTAGAAAATCCTAAGCCTGTAGACAAAAGTCCATCAACCGACACAATATTGTGTTTCAAACATCCAAACTGAACTGTTCTGCAGCAGAGAAGAAAGGAATTTCAAAATTTTACTTACCTAATAGTTGTATTCCATGTTCTTCACTATTAAATTTCGGATACCATCCTCAGCTAAATACAATGGCCACATAAAATAGCCGATGAGTGTAACATTTTGGAGGCTTCATGCACCAAAGAGGAACTGTTTTATGAGATGCATGAATCTTTATCTTTCAAAATTCCTTCCCTACCTTGCAGAAAGAGCACCAGGACTTTCTCAAAGTAAAGTACTCTCATACAGCTTTGGGATTATAATCTGGCCTCTCAAAGATCTTGAAAAACTGGATGTGCGAACAAGAAAACTCCTCGATGCCCATGAAGTAATTTACAAGAATCAGTGTATGCCAAAACTGTACATTTCTAGAGCTGAAAGTGGGCTAGGACTTATAGAGATTGATTACACATACAGAGCTACTATCATAGACCTCCATGCCTACCTGATAGCATCCTCAGTTCCAAATATGCAAAAAGTGCTGAAATATGATAGTAAACATCCAGAATCTTGACTCACCTGATCTCCTTTTTCTTTCCCCTTGCTTTATCCCTGCCTACACCTTCTTTGTTTGTCTTGACTAGATTGTAAGCTCTCATGAGCAGGGACTGTTTCTTACATGTCTGTGCAGTGCTGTGTACGACTTGTAGTGCTATATAAAATCTCAGTAGTAGTAGTAGAATCTGTTTCCATCATCAAACTTGGACAAGCGATCCAACGATTAAAAGGAATGGGTGAGAATCCACAAGCATGCATGGGAAAGGAAGCGACAGAATTTTCAAAACAAGCAAAAAAAACTCTTCAAAGAATTGGATTAGCAAGCAAGGAAAAACAAGTGGCAAATGCACAAATACAGTGGAAAATACAGAGCGTTACTCAAAGAACCGTTTGTCAATCAGGAACAGACACATGAATGGCTAAGGAGAGGTGAACTGAAAACAAAGGATGAAAGATTGATAGTTGCAGTCCAGAACCGCAGATTACAGACAAGATGGTTTACAGCGAGCATTGGAAAAACAGATATATGCCAATTCTGTAAGAAAGAGCTGGAAACAGTGACTCACCTTATAGCAGGCTGTGAAGTTCTGATGGCGGAAAATTTCTATACAGAAAAGCACAACAAAGTAGCATGCCTCCTCCACTGGAAGTTCAGTAAACACTATAACATCACTGTCCCTGAAAAGCTCTGGGATCATGACCCTAAGAGAATAACAGAGAATGAAGAGGTTATGATCACCTGGGACATTCCCATTCTGACGGATAAGAAACTGGATGCCAGGAAACCTGACATAGTGGTAAAGGAGAAAAACACCAGAATGACATTGATAATAGAAGTGTCGGTACCGAGTGATTATTCAATGAATCGCGTAGAAAGGCAGAAGATCCTGAAGTACTAAGAAATGCATTCAGAGATGAAGAAAATGTGGCAAAAAGATACAGAAATCTTTCCCATTGTACTGGGAGCCACAGGCTTGATAAAGAAAAATTTCTAAGCACATCTTGACAAACTTCCTATACATGTGACATCTTATGAACGCCAGAAGGAAGCTCTCTTTGGCACGATGCAAGCACTATGCCGAGCATTAGCAGTAAATTTGAGAGATTGAAATCATACTCCACATATCCTGGCTTAGAAGTGAGGTTCATGACTGTCATGGTATCTGCAAAATTAACCCATTTGGAGAAAATGCCCTGAGTAAAGCAGTTGCTACATGGAAAGGGTCTTAAATATGCAATGCAATGTTGTATCCAGAAAGTCCCAAGATCACCAATATTGCCAAGCTTCTTACTTTTTCAAGGCCAGAGGAAGTGCAACACTGCCTGGCAATGTGACAATAGAAGACTTGGACATGGCAATGGATGATGAACAGGTATGGTACCCATTATTACGTTGTTGGCTAGAGTAGACTTGGCTATGTGTCAGGAGTTCCTACCAGTTGAGGATTGGGTGACCTCTGATGTTTTTTTCCAGTCCTCTACAAAACCTTTTGGATGTGTTTTTCTGCAGTTTCTTGTTACTGTACTGCTTATTTTAATGCTGTTGTGATAACTGCATCCTATGAGGTGTTTTGGCTCCACATCTGGAAATTATCTTTTGCCTCTTTTGTTTATGTTTATGTTTATTACATTTGATATACCGCTCAAGCCAAAGCATCAGAGCGGTTTACAATATTACATAAAAGTTACAGAAAATATGAAAAGAATGCCATTAATTAGATAGGACAGAATAAGAGATACAGTGATAGTTAAAGGAATAGAGGAGACAAGAAGAAATGCTCCACATAGCATCTGAAGAGGTAGATATCATACCACCAGGTGTTTAAGCTCCCACTCACAACCTCCGCTGTCGACATCAACCCTCCACCACTCCAATCTCCACAGAGAATGTCTAGGCAATGGAGGGAAATTATGTCTGCAATGACTGGCCATTTCTTACATATTGACCTTGCGTTTATGAGGGCACACTTAATGTTCTGCTGGTAGGAAGATATTTCTTTATGAACTCGCAAATTATGTTGTATTGCTATATGTAATAAGTGGGGTTGGTGAGGGTGTGCATCACCGCCAAATGGGTGGTGGGGAGTGCTTGTCCACCTCCTCCTGTGGCTTTGAAGGATGGGTATTTGACTATGTTGAGGGGCAAATGCAGTAGCATTGCCTAGTCAAGCTGTTAGGAGATATAATGCTGCTATGTAAAAGCCTGTGAGCGCCATGTTGAGTCTCAGCTCATGACCCACAAGACTGGAGACTATTTATAGACTCTTCGAAACTGAGTCTGAAGGCTGTGCTTTTGAACAATGGAAACCATCTTCCATCTATTCCAGTAGCGCATGCCGTCCACATGAAAGAGACATACGATAACTTAAAGCATCTACTGACTTCCATTAACTATAACAAGTACAGCTGGCACCTCTGTGGTGACTTGAAGGTAGTTGCCCTTTTAATGGGACTGCAGCAGGGATATATAAAATACATGTGTTTCTTATGTGAGTGGGATAGCCGAGCAAGGGATTGGCACTATTTGCGGAAGGAATGGAATCGCAGACAAAATGTAACAGTTGGAGAGAAGAATATCCAGCACCCAGCTCTGGTTGAGGCTCACAAAATCCTGCTACCACCCCTTCACATCAAACTAGGTTTGATGAAAAACTTTGTGAAAGCCATGGACCGCACTTCGCCAGCTTTCCAATACCTGCATGAAAAATTCCCTCGACTCAGCGAAGAAAAGATTAAAGAGGGAGTTTTTGTGGGTCCTCAGATTCGAGAGCTCTTCAAAGATGACCGATTCAACAACTTGCTGCAGGGTGATGCGAAACAAGCATAGAATGCTTTTCGCCTAGTGTCAACAAACTTTCTCGGGAATGTTAGGGCAGAAAACTACAAGGAACTAGTAGAAGACATACTGATGCAGTATCAAAAACTTGGCTGCAATATGTCTCTAAAGATCCATTTCCTTGATTCCCATCTCGATTTCTTTCCTGACAACTGTGATATGGTTAATGATGAACAGGGCGAACGTTTTCACCAGGATATCGCAACGATGGAACAAAGATAGCAGGGAAAATGGTCCACTACAATGCTGGCTGACTACTGCTGGACACTCCCCAGAGAAGCTCCCGAACAGCTGTACAAGAGACAGGCGAAAAAATCTAAGAAGTAGTCTATGACTTGGTTTTTTACAGGTATTAACCGAAGGCCTATTATATTTACTATTGACATGCATTTCTTGATGTAAACATTAATTCTTGTAGATTACAAAAAAACTAGAGCCAACTTTGCAATTTCACTGTCATATTCGTGTTCAGCATATAAAAATTGATAAGAAATGACTATTTTTATTTCAGTAACATGACTTTTGTAAAAATTTGTTGACCAGTGCTATTGACCCCAGTGAAGAGAACTCGAATATTGCAATATCTGAGAAGAAAAAGAGATCAAATTGCCATTCTTCAAGAGACCCATTTGACCCTGAAGGAACATGATAAACTGCCTAGGATCTGGGCACGTAGGAGGCTTTTGGCTTCATACAAATCTAGGAGTTGAGGGGCATATATTTTGTTGAAAAGGCATTTCGTTCTAGCCAGCAGAGGCTTTACGAGCATGGCATGCAGAAAAGAACTCTACATTTCTTAAGGATTTTATTCCCTTACCATTACAAAAATATATATAAGGTGATACCTTTTTATTTGACTAACTTAATGTTTCTTGATTAGCTTATAGGAGTTAGACTCTTCATTAGATCAGGAGAAAATGAGCAGGTGCATCTGAAAGACGATTTTTGCATATGGTTGCAGCAAATCACAGTTTATGTTAGAAAAAGAAATGAAAGTCAAGTCAGTTATTTTGTTGAGTATGAAACGACAGAACAACAAATGCAAACAGGCTTGCACATGCATGTCTAATGGATGGTTTTCTCTTTTTAATTCCCATCCTTTGATGATTTGAGTGGACTAATCCATCCTTTTACTAGAGACTGATCATGACAAAATTATAGTCCCATACAGCATAAGAACAATTGTCATGTTTATTTCATGCCATTTCCAAAGTTATAATTTCTATTAGCTTTTTCAGTCTGCCTTCTGCCTACATTACTATGCTAAAGAAAATGCCCTTGCTGTGCCAGTTTCATGATCCCAAGGAAGGGCTTTAACTGCATCTCGCATCCCATTCAGGCTGTAAAGGATCATTTTCTTTGCTTCTGTACACATGATCTGATTCTTGCAGCTCAGCCATCTTAGAGGGCAATTTTATAACAGGATACTTAAAACAAATTTGACAAATGTGCCTATTTTATATAGGCAACATAGAAATTTATATGTCTTTATTTATTTAACAGGATTTTTTATACCTCTCAGTCAAAGTGGTTTACATTGTAACTTAAACCTGGTAATGTACATCAAACAGAAACACTGATAACCTGGATTTTTCTGAAGCAATAGAGAGTTAAGTGACTTGCCCAAGGCCACAGGGAGTGCTAGCGGGAATCCAACCCTGGTCTCTTGGTTGCCGAGCCAGTGCTCTAACCAGAAGGCTACTCCTCCACTCCTCCATTAAAGTAAGCTCCCCAAACAAATGCAAACGCACAAATTGACGTCTCCAAGGCAGGCATAAATATGAGTGCACACTCTACGGTGGTCATTTCAGAAGCTCTATTTGTGATTTTGACGTCTGAAAATGGGCCTTCAGATGTGCAAATCATGAAGACATCCACAGAGCCATTTTAGAAAGTCAAGTATATAGAAGACCCCAGTGTGATCACATTCTTGTCGCACGGGGCATGGTGAAGGCATGTCCAAAGCGTTCCAGGAAAGAGACAGGTGGGTGTCCAATTTCAGAAACAACGAGCACATCTAAATCCACCAGTGATAATGTCCATGTCTATTCCTGCTCGAGGGCATGAATAGGCGTCAGAAAATTCATTCTGCCACCAAAACTCCCAGGGACAGTAGAGAAGAAGGTGCAGCTTTAATCACTCTCTCCTAACTCCTGCCATTAATCATCCCCACCCAATTTCTCCCTGACATCAATCACCCTCTCACAATATGCCCCAGATATCAATCCCCTTTCCTGATCCCCCCCCCAACATCAAGAACCCCTGATCAGTCACCCATAAGACAAGTCCCCCATACCTCTTGTTCTGAGTAGGGATCCCTGGTGTCTTTTGGGGAGCTGGAGGGATCCCCAGATGCTACTACTCTGTCTGAGTCTGGGGTTCAAAATGGCATGCTTGTCCACTTGCAGTAGACTTCTGATATGGCCAGTAGAAGTCAAAATGACAAACAAGAGCAATTAATATTTACATAGAATAAGCATTTTACCCTTATTTGGAGGCTTGATCTCTAGCAGTAGTATCACTAGACTATTGCTAGGGGTCAAGGGTACCATTTTCAATCCAGAACTCCAATGGAGCAGAAGTGATTGGAGACCACTCCTGCTCCCACTAGATACCTGAGACCTTCAGTAAAAGTGTGGTGGTCCTTATACCACTTTTGGTGTCCCCCATTCAACCAGTTTCTAACCCAGTCAGTCACTTTTGGGCCCAAACAAATGATGCTCAGTTTATTTGTTATTTACCTGTGTGGCAACATTGTCAAAGGCCTTCCTAAAATCTAAGTACACCGCATCTAGCGCTCTCCTCTGATCCAACTTTCGGGTCACTCAGACAAAGATTGATCAAATATTCCTGACAACCCCACTGCCTCATATCCTGCAATTCACTGGATTTCAGAAACGGCAATATCCTTGTTTTTACCAGTGTTCCACTAATTTACTGGCCACTGAGGCCAGACTAACAGGCCTGTACTTCCCAGCCTTTTGTGGTGAGGACTCATATCCTCCCATCATCAGTCCTCCAGACCTTCTCCCAACTCGAAGGAAGCATTGGAAAGGTCAGAAAGCGGAGCAGACAGATCTTCCCTTAATTCCCTTAATACCATTCAATAGGTCCTCTTCAGCCCCATTGCTCTGTCTAGGTTTGGTTTAGCTAGCTTTTCAAGAACTCTGTTGTCTGAAACATTCCATTTTTGCCCATTTTTTATGATCCTACTTAGTGAACACCAAACAGAAATACGTGTTAAGCAATTCTGCTTTTTCCTTATCAGCCTCTAAATATTTCTCCCCTCCACCATTGAGTCTCACAATACCATTTTTGCACCTTCTCCTTTCATTACCACACCTAAAACAGTATTGGGTTCCCCCAGTTTTACTATTTAGACTTTTTTTTCCATTTGCTCCTTTACTTTCCTGACTACGTTCCTCATTTATCTTACCTTTGCCTTCTTACATAAGAATATAAGAAATG
Source organism: Ichthyophis bannanicus (assembly GCA_033557465.1). Classification (NCBI taxonomy): domain Eukaryota; kingdom Metazoa; phylum Chordata; class Amphibia; order Gymnophiona; family Ichthyophiidae; genus Ichthyophis; species Ichthyophis bannanicus. The sequence goes on from CM066034.1 coordinate 159,255,093, forward strand.
CCATATTGGGTCAGACCAAGGTCCATCAAGTCCAGTATCCTGTATCCAACAGTAGCCAATCCAGGTCACAACTACCTAGCAGGTTCCCAAAAGGCGGTTTCACAATTCTTATCCTGGGTGTTGGTTCCTAATGTGCAACCTTGCATCTTGTAACCATAGTTTGGGTTGTTCTTTCCTATCTGTATAACTTTGCACATGTCCACATTAAATTTCATCTGCCATTTGAACATCCAGTCTTCCCATTTATCAAGGTCCTCTAGAAATTTGTCACAATCCTCTTGTGTTTTAACAAATTTGAATAATTTTGTCTCATCTGCAAATCTGATCACCTTACTTGTTATCCCCATTTCTAACTCATTTATGAATACTGTATGTTAAAAAGCAGTGGACCCAGCACAGATCCACTATTCAGGTATCCATTGAGAAAATTTGCCATTTAGCCCTACCCTCTGCTTTCTATCTTTTAACCATTTCCTGATCCTCAATAGTACACTCCCTCCATTCCCATGTCTTTTTAATTTCACCAAGAGTCTCTCATGAGGGACCTTGTCAAAGGCTTTCTGAAAATACAGATACACTATATCAACAGACTCACCTTTGTCTACCTGTTTATTCACATCTTCAAAAAATATAACAGATTAGTAAGACAAGACCTTCCTTGGCTAAAGCAATGTTAGCTTTCTCCCATTAAACTATGGGGTATGTTTACTAAATGGCGCTAACGTCACAGCTGCGACGTTATCGTGCGATATGTGACGTTATCACGTGATAATGGCACAGTACCGCGCGATAACGTCTGCTGCAGCGGTAAGGTGCGCCAAGGGTGGAGCAAGGCCCGCCAGTGGGCGTAGGAAGGCTCCCCAGGGGTGGAGAGAAGGGGTCAATGGGCGTGGAGTGGCTCCTTGCACACTAACGCCGTGAAATGAAGCTCAGAAAATTAGCGCCAGTGAAAACCTGGCGCTAGGCACATTTGCAGGTCAGAGAAACCATTTCAGTCAGCAATGTACAGCAAAGGCAGGGAAACCCAAAACGTGATAGTAGTGATACATGTGCAGGAGCCAAAAAAGCAAAGAAACAGATAAAATGACCAGAACCGCATTTGAAATCCCAATAACCAAGCTGGCCAATAGTGATATTAATGAGAAACATAAAGCAACACTACTGACAAAGCATGTTGTTGTTGTTAAGTGCCGTCGAGTCGGAGTCGACTCATGGCGACCCTCTGCATAGTTATCCTAAATTGTGTTCGGTCTTCAGTCAGGCGGCTCATTGTTGACAGACTGGTACCCGTAGCTGCTGTTATTGTATTGATCCATCACATAGCTGGCCTTCCTCTTTTGCGTTGACCTTCTATCTTGCCAAGCATGATGTCTTTCTCTAATGATCTCTCTCTCCGCATGATGTGTCCAAAGTACGAAAGTCGAAGTCTTGTCATCTGAGCTTCTAAAGAAAGCTTAGGTTTGATCTCCTCTAGTACAGACTGGTTTGTTCTTCGGGCAGTCCATGGTATACACAGTATTCGCCGCCAGCACCATAATTCAAAGACATCAATTTTCTTCCTGTCTATCTTTTTCACTGTCCAGCTTTCACATCCATATGATGTTATTGAAAATACCATGGCTTGAACAAGTTGAATCTTTGTATGGAGAGAGACATCTCTGCTCTTGAGAATCTTATCTAGGTCTTTCATAGCCATTCTGCCAAGAGCAATGCGTCGTCTGATTTCTTGACTGCTTGTTGCTTCTTTATTGATAGTTGATCCAAGTAGGTTAAAGTTATTCACAATTTCAATTTCTTCTCCTTCGACGATGAACCTGTTGATTATGCCAGTTGTCATGATCTTTGTCTTCTTTACATTAAGGTGCAGGCCCATTTTGAGACTATGTTCTTTGATTGTGAGAAGCAAATGTTTCAGATCATCTTCACTTTCCGCCAGTAATGTGGTATCATCAGCATAGCGAAGGTTGTTGATGAGTCTTCCACCAATCTTCACACCTCTGTTGTCTTCATACAATCCTGCTTCTCTGATGATTTGTTCCATTAAACAGGTAGGGGGAAAGTATGCAGCCTTGTCTTACACCTTTGCTTATTTTAAACCATTCTGTTTCTCCTTGTTCCGTTCAAACTGTTGCTTCTTGATCAATGTACAGATTGTGCAAGAGAACGATCAGGTGTTCTGGTGTACCCATGCTTCTTAATGTGGCCCAGAGTTTCTCATGGTTTACACAGTCAAAAGCTTTGCTATAGTCGATAAAGCATAAATAGATATCCTTTTGGTATTCTTTCGTCTTTTCAAGGATCCATCTCACATCCGCAATGATGTCTCTCGTTCCTCGCCCTTTTCTGAACCCTGCTTGCACTTCAGGTAGTTCTTGTTCCAGGTATGATTGCAGTCTCTTTTGAATAATCTTCAGTAGAATCTTGCTGGCATGTGGGATCAGAGCGATTGTGCGATAATTTCCACAGTCATTTGGATCACCTTTCTTTAGTATTGGTATAAACACAGATCTTTTCCAGTCAGTTGGCCATGATGCTGTCTTCCATATTTCTTGGCAGAGCCTTGTAAGTATGGTAACAGCTGCATCAGATTGCTGTAATACTTCTATGGGAATGCTATCAATGCCTGGTGCTTTGTTCTTTGATAAGGCTTTCAATGCTGCTTCAACTTCTTCTTTCATCACCAATGGTTCCAGATCATAAGGTACAGGTTGAAACGGCTGTTGGTCCACTTGATCTTTATCATATAAAACTCTGTATATTTCTTCCACCTTTTCTTGATCTTCTCAGCATCATTCAACATAGAACCTTGAGCATCTTGTAACATTCCAATTTGAGGCTGGAACTTTTTCTTTAACTCTCGTAGCTTTAGGAAAGCTGATCTTGTTCTTCTTCTAATAGTTTCTGCTTCTATTTCCTTGCATGTGTCATTGTAGTACTTTTCCTTGTCCTGTCTTGCTGCACGTTGGAAATCTCTGTTGAGTTCTGTGATTGTCTTTCTTTCTCCTCTGGCTTTAGCTTCTCTGCGTTTCTGGGCAATTTTCAGAGTTTCTTCCGTCATCCATTTTGGCCGTTTTTTCTTTTTTACCTTTTGTAGAGACTTCTCGCTTTCTTCCAACACAACCTTCTTGATGTCATTCCATAACTCTTCTGGAACTCTATCAGTTGTATCTAAAGCAGCAAATCGATTTTGCAGACAGTCTTTAAATTCCAGTGGTATATTCTCAAGGTCATATTTTGCTGCATTCATGAGTGGTTTGCTCTTTTTCAGCTTTAGCTTGAGTTTGCATACTAGTAGTTGATGATCTGTACCACAGTCAGCTCCAGGTTTTGTCTTTGTTGATGTTATAGAGCTTTTCCATCGTTGACTTCCACAGATGTAGTCAATTAGATTTTTATACAATCCATTGGGTGAAGTCCATGTGTACAGTCGCCGCTTGTGTTGCTGGAAGAAGGTGTTCGAGATGAATAGATCGTTGGTCTTGCAGAATTCTGTCAGTCTTTCTCCAGCTTCATTTCTGTTGCCAAGTCCATATTTTCCAACTACTTTGTCTTCTTCTTTGTTGCCAACCTTTGCGTTCCAATCACCCATGACTATCAGGATATCCTGTTTGCATGTTCTGACAAAGCATAAAAAAGAAGATATCATGTTTGGAAGGGTCTATTCTCAGTCCCCCTACAAAGTGAATGATCCCACATTGAAATACCGCTGATCAGGGTGTTTGTCATTTATATTGGGCAGGTTTGTTATGGCGTGCAAATATGCAGCAACAGCAGAGTGGGCACATAGGACAGGGCAACTGTACTGATGCTGGAAATGGGATACAGAGGGCTGCAGGCGGCACATGCTGTGGTCCCGCTGGAGCACATTGTGGACTAGGCAGATGCCTAGGTGGCACATAGGAATACCGAAACTGTAAAGCAGCAAGAAAGCAACTGACGAGGGTCCAACATGGGCACGAGTGTGCGCCCCACAGTGTCCCAGGGGATATTACCCAGCAGGTACCCCCAAGGGCACAGAACATTGGCAGGCGGTGCTGGGGGGAAGCTCACATGTCCATGGAGGCACCCCCACCCGAGAACCCACACCATAGGCAGCTGCCTACCGGCACAATGGCTGGCCTGGGACTGTGCACCACCAGCACCACCGGCATAAGGGCATGTCAGCATGGTGGTGGAGGGGTGCTGGTGGTGGAGGGGGCAGTGGCAGCTGCCCACAGCAGACCACGGCCAAGTCCCATTTAGGCATGTGCCGTGCACTGCAACAGACAAGATCTGTCTGATGTACAGTCATGGTATCCCCAGGGAACGACCTGCCTCTGTGGCAACAGTGTGATGCAGTACACACAGCCAGTGTGTTCAGGGACAGAGAGTCACAGGTTCAAGTCCCAGCTGTGGCACCTGAAAACCATGTCCCCATATTTTATGCAGTAGTAAACCGTGGTAATAAAGACAGAACCTTTCTTGCAGAGAAATGAAACATGCCATAAATGCCTATATGTCACCCTACAGAGCACAGACACCATAAACATGTGCAATCCCTAGAGCAGAGTGTCCCAGCTGCAGTCCTGGAGGGCCAAACACCATTCAGGTTGTCAGGATGTCCCTAATAAATATGCATGAGATGTATTTACATGCACCGCCCCCATTGTATGCACATGTATCCATGCATATTCAGAAGGGATAGCATGAAGACCTGAACCGTGCTTGGCCCACCTGGACCGGAGTTGGGAACCTCTGCCCTAGAGCAGCGGCACAAACACCCACACCCACAGGCTCCACTATCCAATGCCTCATGGAGAGTCATGCCGTTGGGCCCTGCACAGACTAGCATCTCCCAATACTTGCAACTGCATACCTCAGCAATGCCGCTCTAAACTTGGGAACACGTTCCACATATATCAAAAGATCACTATGATCAATGTCAGATAACACATCCTATGTTAAACACAATTTGTTGACAGAGATTCATCATAGCAACCTTTCTGATATCTGTGGAGTGTGGTTCAGTGTATGCTCCAGACAGTGTTTACCACCCCGGGGAGTGACCCCAACAGTATTGCGTACCATAGCAATGCCTGCACTGTGCTCAGGACTGGTGTGGCAGCCAGGGCTGCAAACCACCTCTATCCTTGCACAATGCTGAAATAGGTATGGGAGTGTGTGTGTCTACTCAGAGTGTTGTGGCTACCTACACCTTACTGAGCCCACAATGCTTGCACTGTTTCCAGTGTTAGCCTGCCAATGTGCATAATGAGGAGCAAGGTACCGTGGGTATGGCCCGGACAGGGCGGCCTGGGCAGGATGCATCTGCACAGGGCATAGGGCAACGGCTGGGACATTGTAGTGCCCGACCACCACCTGCAAGGACAGAGTGGTCACAGCATGTCATGCTGGGAGGTCACTCTCACCCTGACTGAGCAGTGACTATGGAATGGCTAGGTTACCCCATAGTGCCATACAGTATGTCTTTCAGGTGATATCTATGGGTTCCCTGTTCTGGGGTCCAATCACTGACATACCCGCTTGGTGTGTGTGCTCACATCCCATTTTGGGTGCACACAGTTCCTCCAGGAACATGCACTATGTACTAGCTAGCAGACTGCCTGCAGTTAGCGTGTGTATGGCTGGAGCACCTTGCACGGTGAAGACTGACAGTGCCCACTGCTGGTCAATGTCAGATGGTGGTGGGGGGCATCTGAGTGTATACAGGCCCACTGCCTGTCTGCCAGTGCCTTGGGTGATACAAACAGATCTGCATACAGTGCTTTGGAGGGTGCCCTCTCCCCGGCAGGACCGGGGTAGCTGGTCCCACAGCCCTTCATCATGTCACTACACTGCCGCCATTGCAAAGATGTAGAGTGTGGGGCTGTTGGAGGCAGATCTTGTCCCCCCACCCTGGCCCCAAGAGGGCGGGTCTTTAGGTGCTGCCCCCTAATCCACATGTGGGTCCAGACACCCCCCTGCCCTATAGGGTGCAATAGGTGATGGCAATGAGGTGAGGGTGTTTCTGCTGGCAGCACAGATTGTAGAGATGTGTCACACTGTTACATGCAGCAAAAGACATTGCCTCAGACAGCCATAGCAGATGAGACCCCTGAGGGATCAAACCCATGAGTTCTGGCTTGTTGGTCATTGTATTAACCAGTAAGCTACAGCTCTATACACCTTCTCATAGCACTGCCATGAAGTTATGGTTACCGCGCGTAAACAGCCAATGCGCCCCCTATTGTGCAATACACAGTGCATGCTACATGGACGCCAGCACGCCGACCTCCCTATATGGCATTGCTCACATCATGGCTTGGGGTTTTGCCACTAACATTAGGATGGTGCACACATACCCCATAGCAAATAGCAGTGTCCCCCCCCCCTCAAAACAAAACCATCACTGCAGCTGGGAAACCTAAGGTACCCTGTAACGTGCCATAGCTGTGGGTCTACCCCATCCCGGTAAGCACAGCTGACCTTTACTGGGTTGACCTGCAGTTGCTGTGTAGTCAGCCTGTGCTATGAGAAGAGGCATAGCTCACTGGTTAATACGATGCCCTCAGAGTCACTGCTCATGGGTTCAAATACCCACTGCACCAACAGTAAGATGAGTGTTAGTAACAGTCAGACACATCCCCACAAACAGTGACACAAGCCGAATACACTATAACCCTTGTCCCGTGCCCCAAAGGAGAGGCCTGGCGTGGCATTGCTTCTCCGAAAGTGCGGCGCCCACAGCTGAGGTGCAGCAGATGCAGCCCAGGCCAAACAGCATAAGTAATGCAATGCTGTAAACCAAAGCCAGCCACCGTAGCCGCCAATCTCAGTATCCAACATGTAGTAATGCAGCCCCAGAGATACTTTTCCATGTCGCGTCTGTGACACGCGCGCGGCGTAGTAGTGCGTGGTACGGCATATACATGATACTGCGCAAGCGCAGCGTGCGTGCGTGCATCACCAACACATTGGCATCCCTCAAAATGGCGACGCGATCCCGCAAGCCAGCCTTTAGCCACCACGACCTATGACAGCTGGCAGCCCTAATATACACCAGGCAGCCGCGCCTCTTCCCAGGCGCCTCAAAATGCCAGGATCTGGAACACGTAAGGAGGGCGTGGGTGCGCATCACAAGGCGCTTTAACCATGCAGCAGACTACCCACGTGAGGCAAGTGTATGGGGACAGGTCACTAAATGGAAGGTGTGCAACACAATATCCAGCAATCAAAACACATAAGATATACACCATATGTGTGAGACACGTGTATGTTGGCAAACCTGTGATCAAGCTATCTGTGTATGTTGCTGTGTGCACGCATGCCAATACCCAGGAGGCATAGACATGAAAGTAGAGGTGCAGAGGGTAGCGCGCTGTGATGTAAGCTGCTCCTGTTGCAGTGCACACCTCTGCCCAACCCCCAGGATTTGCAGCCCCATGACAGAGCTATATTAAGCATCCCTGTGACATGGTGACTGATGCTATGACACATTACCAGCTATGGCCAATCTCCAGGAGAGATCTGACCTGATCACAGAGGCCAAGGAGTCATCATGGTACACTGGTAGCTGCTGCAGTCGGAGTACCACAGGCCTGCCCCATCCCCAGGAGGCATCAAATCTGATGGCAGAGGTCCAGCAGTCATCCTGGTGGTGTGTTAGTTGGTGCTGCTGATGTGTGGAACATCACCGTTGGCCCCAAACGCTCGTAGACCTGCGCATAGGGGCATATCAAACATCCTGATGTTATAGATGTTGTTGTTGTTGCAGTTTCCCAGCTCTGCCTTTACCCCAGGAGACATCAGACGAGCTGACACAGGTCTATTCTACATCCTGGTGTTATAGTGGTTGTTTGTGCTTCAGGTTCCCAGCTCTTCCCCAACCCCAGGAGGCATCAGACCAGCAGACACAGGTCTATTCCACATCCTGGTGTTATGGTGGGTGCTGTTCTTGCAGGTTCCCAGCTCTGTCCCAACCCCAGGAGGCATCAGACCAGCAGACACAGGTCTATTCCACATCCTGGTGTTATGGTGGGTGCTGTTGTTGCAGATTACCAGCTCTGCCCTAACCCCAGGAGGCATCAGACCAGCTGACACAGGTCTATTCTACATCCTGGTGTTATGGTGGTTGTTTGTGTTGCAGGTTCCCAGTTCCACCACATCCCCAGGAGGCAGCACACCAGATTCCAGTGGTCCAACAAGCAGCCCGGTGTAATGGTAGCTGATACAGGTACCCAGCCCCCCACCCCCCCCCCCCAGGTGTCTGAGCATGCACCACAGAGACTGCATCAGCATCCATGAGTCATGGTGATGGGTCCTGTTGATGTGGGACAGCCTGCCTAACACCGAGGTGTGTGCTGGACTGCTGAGTGTATGGAGTCACACCCCCTGTAGACCACAATTGCAATGCCCCACATGCTATGTTGCCCACATGTCATGCCAGGAGATGGCAGGGACATGGTATGGGGTGGTTGTGAGGTGGTACATAGGGCACGTAAGTGTCGCAACACAAATGCCCAGCCTCACGCCCACACATGCAGGTGGCACTGCCAACAGCAGGTATGGGACCTGCTGCCCATAGCAGGAGAGGCCACCATTGCACGCAGACATGTGTGTCATGTGGTTCACCATGGGCAGGGATACAGGGCACTAATGTCTGCAAACATTGCTTATCCCCCCAGGTAGAGGACCTACGGAAGAAGGGCAGAGATGCGGCTATACTACCCGGGGTACCTCCGCCACATGCAGCGGGAGGCAATGGCCATGGGTGACGGTGAGTGTCCCAGCCTATGCATTGTGCCTCACCATGTCCCAGTGGCACAGCAGCCTGTGATGCCACACACAATGTGTCTGTGCCGTAACAAACGCATGATGCCCTGTTCATTTCTGCCTTCTCCACAGAGGCTGCAGATGCTGGGGAGGGGACCTCTGCAGGCACACAACCTGGTGGAAGCCCCCCCCCCCCCCGCAACCACTGGAGGTTCTGAGGTGGAGGACATTCCTTCAGTGGTGGAGGACGCCATGGATGTGGGGGAGGAAGACATGGAGGGTGGGGATGGGTGGGAGGAGGGGATGGTGGAGGGTGCTGGGGAGGTGGAGTGGGAGGGCGAGGAGGGTGGTGGGGATAGTTAGGGGAGCAGCCAGGATGGGGAGGGTGGGTGGGGCATGGAGGGTGGGGAGGGGGATCCTTGCCTGAGGGTGGTCGCACGCCACCGCAGGGCACTGGGGGCCCCTGCCACCTGCCCCATGTGCATGGCCACAGTGTCAGGCTGGGTGTGGGCCCCCACACATTTACACACACAGAGTCCATGCAGATGCCACCACCCAGACCACAGCCACATGGTGTGGATGTGGTGGCAAATGTGTGGATCTCCTGTGTGTGGTGATGGGCACTGTTATGCGGACCCTGGGTGAACCTGGCCATGCCATCAGGCAGCTGACAGCTGCTGTGCAGGGTATGGCTGAAGTGATGCGCCACCAGCATTACCATTATCAAAAACAATCACCAAAAAACCCCCGTGGAAAATGTGATACAAAATATATTCTTTTTGTCGGATGTTACAGGAAAGGAACATGTACAAATACTATGTCCACCACTCAGTCACATCCCTTTTATTAAATTTCTTATTAAAATCACGTCTACTTAACTGAATAAGACGGTTGTCCAAAGTCCTTGTCAAGCTCCAAAGTCCTTATCAAGCACGACGTGCACGTTTCGGGTCTGTAACCCTGTCTCAAGTGCTACTAGTACTGTGCTTCCAACTGCCATTAAACGCCGAAACCGGCTGTTTCCTCAAAAGGGTCCGGCTCTTCAAAGAATGGCTACATTCTGTCATCAATCACCCCTCACAACCAATGAAAACTCACAAGGATACCCCACTGAAGAGGGGAAGCCCTGAGGTCATCAGAGTTACGTCAGCGTATGCTTAACCAATCGATCTCCTTGTTGAGACCAGAAGGATGTACTTTTTCACACAATGGCCACGGTGTTTGTGGCTCTTGTAACTACTGCCCATTGGCAGAAACAGGGCTAAATTGGACGGCCCCAGGCACGGGAAAACACTTCAAAAGACGGTGGGAAACTGATTGTAATTCTTCTTTTGTGGTGTATCTGATTTTTTGTCCCTGCCAGTTGATATACGTGGGTCGAACTACACGCAAAATTAAACTCCGGCTTGGTGAACATGCGTCTCGCCTTCGACAACGGATTGACACAGCTCCGATGGTAGATCATTGTTTAGCCTTAAGCCATAATTTTCAAGACTTACGCTGGACTGTTATAGACTACATACCTCCTAATCCTCGAGGGGGAGATCGGGTCAATAGTTTGCAACTTTGTGAACAGCGATGGATTTTCCAACTTCAATCAGTACATCCTTCTGGTCTCAACAAGGAGATCGATTGGTTAAGCATACGCTGACGTAACTCTGATGACCTCAGGGCTTCCCCTCTTCAGTGTGGTATCCTTGTGAGTTTTCATTGGTTGTGAGGGGTGATTGATGACAGAATGTAGCCATTCTTTGAAGAGCCGGACCCTTTTGAGGAAACAGCCGGTTTCGGCGTTTAATGGCAGTTGGAAGCACAGTACTAGTAGCACTTGAGACAGGGTTACAGACCCGAAACGTGCACGTCGTGCTTGATAAGGACTTTGGAGCTTGACAAGGACTTTGGACAACCGTCTTATTCAGTTAAGTAGACGTGATTTTAATAAGAAATTTAATAAAAGGGATGTGACTGAGTGGTGGACATAGTATTTGTACATGTTCCTTTCCTGTAACATCCGACAAAAAGAATATATTTTGTATCACATTTTCCACGGGGGTTTTTTGGTGATTGTTTTTGATAATTCTATATATTATCACTGAATTGGGGATTGGTTTTCGTATATTACAGCCAGCATTACCATGGCATGTTCATGGCACACCCCCAGCCATACCCCCACGGTGGGCCCCCGGGTGTGTGACCCACAGTTATAGCTGTGGCCATCTCCCAGTGGCAACCCCAAAAGCAAACTGTGTCCCCCCTAACATTGGAGATGGATGTCCATGCTGGTAGAATGCCCAATGTGAAACAGTTTATAGAGTTGATCCACCTGTGGGAGAGTGTTTATGTGTTCCAAATGTTAATGTTTGTATGGCACCTACCAACACATATCCTTATTAAAACACTGTATAGGCAGCCAAATTCTGCAATGGTCATGTGTCCTCTGTACATACATGCTGTAGCGGTGAGTGTGCCACGTGTGTGCATGTCTCAGTGTGTATTTGGGATACATACATTGTCCCTGCCCCACAACAGGCTGTGTTGAGCACCATGTGCGCTGACACCATGATGTAAACATGCGCTGCACCGTCCACCAGACATGGACACAGGCACGTTGTCACAGATAGTCAGTCTGTAGCAGGGGTGCAGCACATGATAGGACGGTGAGGGGGTGCGGGTGTGATACCCATGATGCAGTGTATATGTGATGTATGCGGGGATCCACATGTCAGTCAGTGCATTAGTCAGTGGGACACACTAAGATGGGGTTTGGTGGGGTGAAGGAGCAGCGGCGCACTAGAAGCGCTGAAGGGGGGATATACAACTGACAGTAGCTAGGTATATCTGTGCATCATGTCTGCCCGCCAAGCATGTGCGTTTAGTATGCCACCGTGTCCCATGTAGATAGCCTGATGTGGATGATATGCGGGAACAGAGGGGGGGACATACCCCACAATGTGGGCTGAACAATCAGATATGTACAGCAGGTTGCAGGAGGAGTGAGGGTGCAACACCAGGCATATGTCTGGCCGTGAACACATGGCATGGTACATGGGACACAGGGCATGTGTGCACCACTCTGTAATGACTGATGCTGGTGCAGACACCCCACCAGCCTGTGGCATGGTAGAGCACAGCTGATCATGCTAACCCCAATTGGGACAGCCCACTCAGGGAACCCCCAACACAAAGGAAGGACACGTGCACATTGGTGAACAAAGGTAATGTGTCATTTAATGTGGTTTACAGTCCAAATTCCATTCACACACCTACGGCCTGCGTGACCGCCCACACCTCTGCCCCCTCCCATGTCCCCCCACACCCCTTGCTGCTGCTGCTGCTGCCGCCACCACCTGTGGTGCCACTGCAGGCCGCATGATATGTCCCGCCATGGCCTCGAGGACATCCACCACCCGGCCTATGCCAGCTGCGATATCCACAGCAGTCCCTCGCAGCTGCTGTGTCTCCTGGGTGTGCTCCCTGGTGTCCCTGCAGAGCCCACACACCACCCACATGAGGGCCCGCACCGCCTGGATTTGGACATGCTGGAGCTGCTTCTGGCCATGCATCTCCATCCGCATACCAATCAGCACCTGGCGTGTGCCTGTGGAAGGGGAACAAGGTGATCTGTGAGACATCTGTTGCCCAGACCCCAACATATATGACCTGCCTGTTCCCCACTGAGCCACACCAACCACCCCAGGCATGGCCAGGGGGGCATATGTATGTGTGGAGGCCCACTGTCATTGTGAGCATGCGTGGCCCCACCGCTGTGGCTGGGTGTTGGTGTGCCACAACAGCACATGCAACCATCCTGCCAGTTGCCTACCTGCAGCATCCCTGTATGTGGACGCCATATGTGCCCGCAGCTCCCGGAGGACGACAGGCACTGCACCTGTTGTTGCACTGGATGGCCCTGGCGGTGGCAATGTGGAGCTCACCCCTGCAACCTCGGGCCCCTCCCCAGCCACTGTGGTGCCTGTCTCCCCGCTCTGCTGGGGTGACCCTTCGTCCTCCTGGGTGGTCACCTCCTCAGACAACACCTCGGCCCATGGGGTGTCTGGGGCGTCGCTAATGGCAACCTCTGCATGTGGTGCCTCATCAACCTCCGCAGGCTCTAGCTCACTGCCACTGTCCTCCTCAGCCGCCTTGATGGCCTGGATGTTACCTGGGAGGGGGGGAAACAAGGTACACAGTAGATATGGGGTGTCACAGACAGAGACATAGAGCACATTGTAACGTAGACACATATCTGTGTATGTAGCCCTTGCGTACCTCTGTCTCTCTTACCTGGTCAGCCATGGGGACAGGAACTCTCCTGCTTGCTCCTTCTTCACCCCCTGTACCCCCTCCACCATGCATTGTATGCACATAACTAACCCATTTGATGGGGATGCCCCATTTTCTAACCCACATCTGGGGTGCGGACATCCAAGTCTGACCTGGAGCGTGGAGTATGCATGTGTGGGTTACACCCCGACCTTGGATGTCCTCACCGCATCTCAGATATGTCCAGGACATCCTGACCTATATCCACGCCTACATCTGCCCAGGGCAAGAAGGGGTGATGGGAGGGAGCTCATTCTGTCAGACAGATATGTGGAAGGTTTTGGGAAGGAGGTTTGACTCTATCCCCTATAATGTCCACACACAAACACTAACGGGGAATGTGGACTCAGGTAGATGTGTCCCTGGGTCGGACACACCTGCTCCTAGGACATGGGCCTGCTACCCCCCATGGCATGCCCAGCATGTGTGTGGTAGATAGCTGTATGTGTGCTGCATGTCCCGAACATAACTGCTTGGGGATCAGTCATGTCCAGCGCAGGTGAGAGGCCATGGATATAGATGGGACCTAGGCACTCAGCCAGCTGCTGCTCCAGGGGCGTGAGGCTGGGGATGAAGGGAACGCCCCCACCAGTGCCACTAGCACGTCGGCATTCTGCAGTCATGTGTGCATGGACCCCCTCCTGATATCATTAAGCCTCTTACAGAGGCTGTCAAGGTCCCTTGGTGGCCCCCCAGCCTGTGCCATGGCCCCCTGCAGCTCCGCCTATACCTGGGTCCATACACTAACTGTTGTGCATGAGCTCATGGCCCATACAGCTCCTCATAGCGTTCAAGGACACTTGCAAGCAGGTTGTGGTTTTCCTGCTGGCTAAACCATATCGCCCTCTTCCTCTCCCCATCTGGCACAGGCGTCTGCCTACGCTTGCCTGTGGTATGCTCCTCAGGCCACTCCTGGGTGGTGCCAGCCATACCCGATGGGCCAGCAACCTCAGATGCAGGGTGTTGCAACCCTCCCGTCTCTGGGGACCGCAGCCCTGCCGTTTCTCTGGACACCCCACCTATCGTGTCCTGCCGCAGCATGTCCCTGCTCTCTCTGTCCTCCCTCAGCATCCCGGACCTGTCTTACCTCTTGTGGCCTTGCCCCTCTCCCATCACCTTCACCAGCCCTCAACACCTTAGCCACTCACCCACCCTGCCTGCTGTTACCTCCACCATGCACCAACCCAGCCACTCACCACCACCACCACCACCGACCACCCTTGCCACTCACCTCCCCCACCTCACACCAACCCAGCTACCTACCTCCCTCACTACTCACCAACCCTGCCACAGTCCACGCCTAACCTGCCTCTGACCCTCCTTCCACTTCAACACCAATAATGCACACCTCCAACCGCACTCGCCAGCACTAACCCCTCAGCGTGTACCATGTGTGCGCATTGATTTATGGACCCTGGTGCCTATGGGACGGCCGTGGAGCCATGTGCCGCACATGCGCAGACACGTACGTGTCTTGCACATGTGCGGTGCACGGCTTCGCTAACACATGGTGCCTATGGGACGGCCGCGTAGCCGTGCGCCACACATGCGCAGACACATACACGTCTTACGCATGTGTGGCACATGGCTCCGCTAACCCCTGGCGCCTATGGGACAGCTGCGGAGCCATGCGCCACACATACACAGACACGTACACATCTTGCGCATGTGCAGCGCACGGCTCCATGTATGCACCCTACGCATTGCCTGTGCACATGCGCAACGTGCGCACACATCCGAAGGTCCATAAATCAATGCACACACATGGTACATGCTGAGGGGTTAGTGCTGGCGAGTGCGATTGGAGGTGTACGTTATTGGTGTTGAAGCGGAAGGAGGGTCAGAGGCAGGTTAGGCATGGACTGTGGCAGGGTTGGTGAGCAGTGAAGGAGGTAGGTAGCTGGGTTGGTGTGTGGTGGGGGAGGTGAGTGGCAAGGGTGGTGAGTGGTGGGAGAGGCGAGCGGTGGCCCTGGTGAGTGCTGGGGGAGGTGTGTGGTTGGGTTGGTGTGTGCTGGGGGAGGTAGGTGACACGGTTGGTGGGTGGTGGGTGAGGTAGATGACACTGTGGGTGGTACGGTTGGTGGGTGGTGGGTGTGCTGTGTGGCTTGGTCAGTGTTTGGGGGTGGAGGTGAGTGGCAGGGCTAGCGTCAGGTGGGGTGGTGAGGGGGTTTGGGTTAACAGTGTCCGCTATGGCAGCCTTTGTGGTTGCTTCAGTTACACTGGGGGATGTGGATGGCTTGCGGTTGCCTGACGGGGGAGATGGTGTCCATGGGGCTGGGGGATGAGGCGGGGGTACAGGTCCGCTCCAACACCGACCTGCAGCTGTGGGGGCAGGCCAGGCAGGGGCTGTGCTGGCACGGCGCAGGAGGCGTGCCGAGTTGCAGGCCCACCAGCCTCGCCTCTACAGGCCCAGGGCCCGGCTCCAGGGCATGTCTGAGGACCAGGTCATCTCCCTCTACTGCCTGAGCACAGGGGCTATTAGGGAGCTCTATGAGGATCTGAGACCTGACCTCGAGCCCCTGACTGGTCGGTCACATGCCATACCGGGTTTGGTCAAGCTCCTGGGTGCCCTACATTTCTTTGCCTCTGACTGTTTCCAGTCATCTGTGGCCGCAGTGGGTGGCATGAGCCACCCCACCTTCTCACGCTGTCTCCACCAAGTACTGCGTGCCATGATCAGCCGGGTTGGGAATTACATTGGACTTCCCAACACTAGGCAACAGTGGGGGACCCTGCACCAGGCCTTTGAGGCATTTGCCGGGTCACCACATGTGATGGGAGCTATTGATTGCACACATGTTGCCCTGGTCCCGCCCAGAGACAGGGAGGCAGTGTTCCGCAACTGCAAACATTACCACTCCCTGAATGTTCAGGTTGTATGTTATGCAAGTATGCGTATTCTGAATGTGGTCCCGTGGTTTGCAGGATCCACCCATGACTCCTATATCCTGCATCACTCGGCACTGTTCAGACAATTTGAGGCAGAACAATTTGAGGACTGTGTCCTGCTGGGTGGATATTTGTCATCTCTGACATGCACATCGTATATCCCTGCTATCCGTCCGCACACATTTATTTTATTTATTTACATTCTCTTATATACCGCGCTATTCTGCATCAGTGCGGTTTACATTGAACAAACTGAAATTACATTGAACAGGGCATTATAACTTGCAGATAACTATTTTACAGGGAACATGGGCTATGGAGGGTTAAGTGACACATGTCTGTCCTTGACGTGTGTCTCAAGTTGTGTGTGTGTGTGTCATCTGTGTGTGCGCGAGCTGCTGGGGGGGGTTGACGCCAGGTCCTCTGTGCTGCAGTGCTGTGTATTGGTGGCACACTGACATTTGACGTATAACGCCATTTGGCATTGTGTGTTTCGATTGGCTCAGTACGACACACATGTATGCTTCCCGTTTATCAACAGTGTGGTGTTGTCTATGCCATCATGCCTGCCATGGTGGGGTGACTGTTCCTGTTGCATCATCTGTCTGTGGGGAATAGCATGACCGTCACATGCTTGCACATGTGTGCATCTCTGCCCTTGTCCAGGATGCATTGCATGTGTGTCTCTGATGTGTTCAGGCCTGCCGCAAATACCTTTCGGCCTCTGGTGTCTGCCCATGTGTCTGCTGTGGTTCGGGTTACTGTTGTTTGCACTCTGTCTACCTCACCTGTGCTCTGTATCTCACACCTCCAGACACTGGTGCATAGCGGTTGTGTCCCATCATGTGTTCCCTTATGTTTCTGTCTGACCTGTAGGTGCTGTGGGTCTGCACGTACATTCATGTGTGCAGACATCAGGTACTGTTTTAATGTTCAACATTTCTTTCTGCAGGTGACGCAGGATATGGGTGTCGGCCGTGGTTGCTAACCCCTGTATGTCTACCATGGACACGTGCAGAGATGAGGTACAATGAGGCCCATGCCTCCAGTCACTCCATCATAGAGCGCACCTTTGGCATTTTGAAAAGTCGCTTCAGGTGTCTGGATAGGACCGGCGGGGCCTTACAATACCAACCCGTGACAGTGGCAGAGATCATTATTGCCTGTTGCATCCTGCACAACATTGCTCTCAGGCACGATATCGATGTCGAAATTAATGAGGATCTGGAAAATGATCCAACATGACCTCCTGTCCGTGGCCGTGGTGACACACGTGAGGGCGCAGCACTCAGATGCCAGCTGATTGAGGAGCTATTTGCATGTGAGTAATGGATGTTTCCAAATGGCACTTTTGTATAGATATCTGTACTACTACTACTACTGAGCATTGGTATCTCGCTACCCGTCATACACAGCACTGCACTGACATTGCTGACACAATGCCTGGCCATTTGAGCTTAGAATGTGGTCCAACTGCTAACACAGACGGTGTGGGCAGGGGACAACAGCGGGAGGAGGTGATTAATGTGTGCAGGTTTGTTAGTCTTAGGTGATGTGGTAGGCTGACACACAGGATTTTGGATGGCTGTTAAGGGTGGCTGCCCTGCAGCCACAGGTAGTTCATTCCAGGTGTTGGGTGCTGCAAGGTGAAAGGTGTGTGGTCCCACATTAACAGTGGGTGAGCGGCCCATACATAGGGCCAGCTGGCTTGACATGTGGGGATGACATTTAGGGGATTTGAGGGGATTGAATGGGTCGTATGCTCTGATAAATAGGGACTGTGTGTTACAGGTGTCGGTATGGCAATGCATACAGGTGTTGGCACTGTTTACATGCTCAGTAGTAGTAGTAGTATTTGTAGTACTTGGGTTATGCGGGTCAGGGCACAGGGCAACCATAGTGTGACTTCATGTATAGATCAGCAGGTGCATCTTGACCTTGCCTGGGGCCTGTGAGGTGTCGTGGCAGGTGGGGTGTTATTGTCATACTGTGCATGTCGGTAGCTTAGCCATGCAGCGCAGTGTTGCATACATTGTGACGGACATAGATGATTTCGAGGCAGACCAGCAAGGTGTAGGCTACAGTGTCCAGGTTGGCGGGTGATGACGGGGGTCATTGGCCTTTATGTGTGTGTTCTGGGTGGACGGCAGGGACCTTGCTGATATTATCTAGGGGGACACCGCAGGCCTTAGCTACATGATGGGTATGTGTGGGGATGGGGAGCGAGGAGTCATAGAGACCTGCTACCCTGTCGACCATGTCAACAGAAGGTGTATCTAACCTATACACAGACACTGTAAGGGTTGGAGAGGGTTTAGGAGCAATGCCCAGATGTCTGGTCGTGGCCATGCTCAATTCATGCAGCAGGGGTACCTGCAGCCAGCAATGTCAGGGGCAAACTGCGGTTGGGGTGTGGTCTGCCAAACATAGCTCATGCGTAGTGAGATATCTGTGGGTCACATCAATGTACAGCTGCTAGGGATAGCCAGGGGATGTGCCTGCTGCACCAGGGAATTGGGTATGGGGCCAGGGGGATGTAGCAGCCCCTGCATAGCTTCCTTTCATACAGCACCTGGGAATGGGTTAGCAGGGGAGGTGGACCCACAGGAACACACACTGAGGGTGCTATGGGAGACATATGGGGGTGGCAAGCTTGTACACCAAGACCTTTGGGACGAGCACATACAGGGTAGGGCAGTGGCGGTTGTGGTCAATGGTCTCAAGGGCAGCAGACAGGTCCCAGAGGGGACGGACAGGCTCCAGGCCCTTGGACCTGGCCAGGAACACATCAGTGGCATGTTTGGGTGGGGACAATTAGGTACCGTGTCATGACGAACTGCCAGACTGTGACGGGTCTAGGGGGTTATGAGAGATGTTGATGTGAAGTGGGTGTGTTTGTTGCACAGCTCCAATATGACATATGTATGTTTCCCTTGTGGTTCTCGATCCACAGGACATGCTTGGAGACGTTCCAGGTGCTATAGTGCAGTGTCAGCTGTGTGTACCTCATTCAACGTGCAGGACACTGGGGAAGGTGGACATACAGGTGATTTGTGTGTGTGGACAGTCAGGAGCAACACATGTCACAGGTTATCTGTCTACTGCACATATGTTGTGGGTGACCTATTTATCGGGTTCCCCGGTACCCCATATGTTGATGATGGCCACACATATCCACATGTGTTCATGCGCAGTTTGTCTTCTCTGGCACTGTCTCTGGGACACATCCAACAGGGCTGTGTGTGTCTACAGGTCCTAGGTGTTCCAGTGGTGGGCCCCACTTTCACTCTTCCATGACATTGTAGCATCGGCCAACAGCAGTGTATCATAGCATTTGACAGGCCTTTATCTCCACTATATGCCTATTGGGCACATATATGCCCATATGTTGCTGGTGAAAACAACTAAACCTTCCAAAATGAGCTTATACTAAATAGTGAAACCACCAAACACTCAAAAGAAAACCAGTGTAAAATACTTTTTTTGTCGGAATGGCCGGCACAGTATAAACAGGAAGAACTCCTGCTACCACTGCGGCCCATCCTTTTAATCAATTTAAATGTCCATTTAAAACCGCTATTAACAAAATTAGCTGGTACTTAGCTTTTGAAAAACATCTCAGGCTGTGATGACGGTATAAAAATCCGTAGGATACTGTTGTAACTCTTTTGTAGCAGTAGGTCAATTCAACACGACGTGCCACGTTTCGGGGGTACATTCAGCAACCCCCTGCTTCAGGCGAGACCTCTGTGAGATAGAACCGTCAGCCCTAAATCAAAGCCAAAAAAGATCTGGTCTTATAACTCCGGCAAGCCACCTGATTCACCAAAAACAGGTCACGCCCATCCAAGACGTCACGTTAACTAAACCAATCCACATCAGGAAGTGAAACCACCAACCAGATTCCTCCTCCTGATCTGAACGGTTGATGGACAGTAAACAGAGCCAATCCTCTGAGGAATAATAACTGATGTCATTGCTCTAAGTAATCAATGAACAGTGTGCCAATCTACTTGCTGATTGAGGCCATCCGGGTGAATAGAATTCAAGCGAAAAATCCATTTTTGCTCCAAGTTCTGCAATCGCTGAATCCTGTCACCCCCACAAGGATCGGAAGGCACATGATCCAAAACACGCCAACGAAGATCAGTAAATTGGTGAGCATATTCCAAGCAATGACCCACAATCGGAGCTGTTAATACCTTGGTATGTAATCGAGAAGCATGTTCAGTTAACCTTTGTTTGAAAACCCGCGAAGTCCTTCCCACATATGGGAGCTGACAAGGGCACAAAATTAAATAAACTGCATAAGTTGTGTTGCAATCCGTGTGCCATCGAGTGAAATAATTTTTACCCGTACGATTATCCATCCAAGTGGGACCTAATAAGGCGCCCGAACAAAAAGAGCAGGTTCCACAGGAAAAATGCCCTACCTGATCATGACCCTTAATAGGCCGATCTGCAGGGGATGCAGTTTTTACCAATAGTTCCCGTAAGTTGGCCTTTCGGGAATAGGCTATCCGAAGAGGTGTTCGAAAACAAGAATGAATAGCTAAAATTGGCCATAATTTGTGAATCAAACCCACCACTGCAGGAATTCCCCTCATAAATGGCAGAACCCCTGTTGTGATCTCCAACTCCGGTGCCCGATGTTGGGGTAACAAAAGCCATTCCCGATGAGTGTTACAGGCCCGTTTATAGGCTAAAGAAACCACCCTTAATGGATAGCCCCTCCGCAACAGCCGTGCACCCAATTCTTGTGCATGAAATTTAAATTGAGAAAACTCTGTACAATTCCGACGTAACCTGAGGAACTGACCAAAAGGTAAACCCCGTTTAAGAGCTGGAGGATGAAAACTGTTGAATTGAAGTAACGTGTTCTTTTGGACTGGCTTCCTATACAGGGAAGTAGAAAATCCCTCCGGGGTACGTTCCACCGTAATGTCTAAAAATTGGATCATCTGAGAATCCACCTGTGCGGTGAATTTAATGTTAGGTTTGAAGGAGTTGAGAGAACTCAAAAAAGAATTGAGATCATCATTGGGTCCATTCCAAATGAAAAAAATATCATCAAGAAATCGTCTCCAAAGTGTAACATTTGGAAATAGTGTGTAACATGTGCCTTCCGATCCTTGTGGGGGTGACAGGATTCAGCGATTGCAGAACTTGGAGCAAAAATGGATTTTTCGCTTGAATTCTATTCACCCGGATGGCCTCAATCAGCAAGTAGATTGGCACACTGTTCATTGATTACTTAGAGCAATGACATCAGTTATTATTCCTCAGAGGATTGGCTCTGTTTACTGTCCATCAACCGTTCAGATCAGGAGGAGGAATCTGGTTGGTGGTTTCACTTCCTGATGTGGATTGGTTTAGTTAACGTGACGTCTTGGATGGGCGTGACCTGTTTTTGGTGAATCAGGTGGCTTGCCGGAGTTATAAGACCAGATCTTTTTTGGCTTTGATTTAGGGCTGACGGTTCTATCTCACAGAGGTCTCGCCTGAAGCAGGGGGTTGCTGAATGTACCCCCGAAACGTGGCACGTCGTGTTGAATTGACCTACTGCTACAAAAGAGTTACAACAGTATCCTACGGATTTTTATACCGTCATCACAGCCTGAGATGTTTTTCAAAAGCTAAGTACCAGCTAATTTTGTTAATAGCGGTTTTAAATGGACATTTAAATTGATTAAAAGGACGGGCCGCAGTGGTAGCAGGAGTTCTTCCTGTTTATACTGTGCCGGCCATTCCGACAAAAAAAGTATTTTACACTGGTTTTCTTTTGAGTGTTTGGTGGTTTCACATATGTTGCTGGTGCCATGTTCACCTTCTCATACTGTGTGGGTGGGTGGGTGGGTGGCTCTGTTATGATACAGTGTGCATGCAGTTTGCACTATCGTGGTGTGAGGGGTCTGTACACCTGGGGAGCGGTGGTGACTGTGCTATCTCTACCTTATTTCTGTTTACTCTGTGGACATTGTGGACATGTATTGTGTGTTGTGAGCTGACCTATCTCTTGTGTGCTGACAGACCACTGCGCAACAGCGTTTTTGTATCACAGATATTGCCATAATGTGGACATGCATCAACAGTGGCTGGACATGGGGACATGGTGACTCTACACATTTTGATGACATCTTCTCCCTTCA
Organism: Ichthyophis bannanicus; assembly: GCA_033557465.1. Taxonomy (NCBI): domain Eukaryota; kingdom Metazoa; phylum Chordata; class Amphibia; order Gymnophiona; family Ichthyophiidae; genus Ichthyophis; species Ichthyophis bannanicus. Next base: position 159,277,205 of record CM066034.1, read on the forward strand.
CTGTGACATGTTGTGGCCTTTGAGCGCCTCAAGGGATCCCAAACATACACTTGCTGCAAACACACGGTAGGTCGCACCTTTGGTCTTTTGTGAATGACATCAGCCTTTACATGTTAATGATTTACTGTCTGTCTCATAGACATTTCCTGTTGGGTCTGTGTACATGAACGCTGATGCACATGGGGTGGAGCTATGAAACGCCTGTGTAACATGGGCATGGACATGGCCATATCCATGTGACACCTTCGTCTGCAGTTCCAAATCAAAATGTCCCCAACATGCAGTGTGTTCTGTGTTGTGATCATGTTATGTTTGCCTGTGTGACGTTTCCTTACATACATATTGATGTTTGACTCTCTGCAATTTGGCTGATGTTGCAAGCAGCATATCAATACATTGTTTATCCTCTTCTGACGCAGGGCAGTGAACACACAAAGCACATCTACTACAGTGCATCCGGCGTCACCATCAACCACCTGTTGGAGGACACAACAACACCATGGAACTATCCCTGGGAAATGGTGCCATAGGATGTTTGACCTCTGCGAGTGGGACACATGCCTAGGATGGACAGTATTATTGTTGGACTGCTATTTTGGGCATGACAGGCCTGTCCAAAACACCGTTGCTGCTGTGCTCTGTCTAGGTGTCGTGTTCATCGCAGGAGACACACATGACCTTTCCAGTACTGTGGCATATTGGGATGTCACGCTTGACTTTGCATGCCCAGGGTTTCAAGGACAGTCGTAACATGACTTGTTGGAGTACAGACACCCTTTGCACTTTGGACACTGTGTACTGGTCCCCACGTTTGCAGCAGGGACTGACATTGTCACTGTATGTTGTACATCCTTCTGACATTGTGTTGTTGTGTTTTGCCCATGTGTGTGACATGGATACGCTCATCTGTTTGTCTCAACACGAGCATACAGCCATGCGTGTGGCATAGGGGGAGCAATGGAGAGGTCCTCTTGTCCATGTCCACCTAGCCTCCACTTGGACATGACACAGTATTTGCCACGACACCACTTTACTGCACACCAGCATCTTAGATTGATGTTTGCAATCACCAAGGGTGTTACAGTGCATGTGTGGCATCACTGTATCATGTTTCAACGTACACGGTGCATGTGCATGTGACTGACTATGTTGGTGCAACACAGCAGGATGCAATATGGCTTCTGTGTGGGTTACTGTAACATGTTCGCTCATTCTTTCCATCTCCATATACAGGTTATTGTGTCTGTTTACTGTACAGACGTGACACTCTGCATTGATTTGCAAACCTAGCATTGCATGTCTGTACAGTCCTATTTATCCCCTGAGGTAATGACACTCACATTGCCCCATTATATTTGGAGTGTGGCAGTGTGAGTGTCCATTTTCTTCCTTCATTTGTGCATTCCATGTACTGTGATATATGTGTACAGACACTGTATCCACACCAACCAGTGCAGGGGGACCTTCTGCATAGTGTTATCTCTGCATGTTTCTGTGGCTTGTTTTATTTGAATTCTCTGTGTTCATGTGCCTCTGCTACCTGTTAGCATATCCTCATTGTGCATTTGACGATTGTTTAGGGTTACATTGTTGCAGCTTTGGTTCCTATATCAGGCATTATGTGACAGCTGTAACATATATTTCGATATGTGTGTTTACACTTTCTTACTTTTAACAACATATGCTGTTTCATTTGTGTGCCTCCTGAGTTGGCAGACAGATATGTTTTGGGGAACAGATCATGATTGATGCGTGTTGGGCCCTCATCATGCACCGCTTACTGTCTACATGCAAACATATGTAACTAACACATTTGGGGCATGCAGCAGCATGTGGGGTTGGGGGTCCAATGCATACTGCACACCATGCACCTGATGCACATTATCTCTCCTGCCCATCATCTGTGGACGGGCCAGTGATAATTATAATTCTGTGACACGTGGGTTGCTGCCCTGCAAAATGTGTTCTCAGATTTTCACCTGGAATCCAATCAACTTGATATTATGATAGGCGGTATCTACACTATCTGTGATGATTAACCAAAATAAAAATATGTGTTTGACGTACATTTGTCTCTGCTGCTGCTTGATCACATTGACACTTGTATTTAGTGATTTCCTGGTCATGTACATGGCCCACCTGTGCTCACATCCTTGTAGAGTGCCAGCTGTCTATCTGCCAGCCGTTTGCCACATCACTGGGTGTTACAGGTTCCCATACACACCTTCCCTTTGAGGTACTATTATTGCATTGTGCTTGTTGTGGTTGTTTGGGATAGTGGTTACATACATGTGTTATAATACCATAGGTTGCAGGTTTGATCCCCACATGGGGTTTACTTTTTTTTTTCTGTTGTGCTAACCTGACCATTAGGTACCTGCAGGTTCATCACCTATGCACACACCCTTCCATCTCTTCACTGTACACCAAAGTGTGCCCACAGGTTCAGCTGGTCTGTGGCACACCTGTTTGCAGGTTCAATTCTCTCCTGTTCTGTTCCATATTTTGCCCTGCTCCACAGAGCATCCACTGCCACCCTTTGGGTTTAGGTTCTTTCCTCTTTTGCATGCTGTATCCACTGCATAACATTTCATTGTGTGTGTGCATGTAGTTATATGTGGCTCTGGTCCCAATTACAGAATGTGATCTGATCTGTACACACCAGATCTGCATGTGCATTCCATCATGGCTACTGTTGGAGGTTTGCCTATCCTGGCAGACAGCAGGCTTCTTGTGTGATGCCCTGCAGTATTCTTGTATGCAGCCTTTGCTAATGACCTCATGTTGGTGGCGTGGCCTACCGGTTTGTGCATTGACATTTGTGCTAATAGTCATAGGTTTGATTCCTCTCTGTTTTCTTTCATTTGTATGCCTGTCCTGCACAGCTACTTTTCATTCCTGTGAAGTCATATCTGTGCAGCTCTGTGCTGTTAGCACATTGTACCCTTATCACAGTTGCCAACCATCCTTCTGTCCATCTACGTGTGTCTGCCAGCTGTGTGTCGTCCTACCCTGATGTGCATGCTGCTACCCCATGTCCTGCACTGCTACACATTTCTGCATTGCAGCTCTCCCTGGTTGCCTCTCCTGTGTGTGCTCTGCATGGCATTACTAATCCTCTGTCCTCCTGTCATTACACCTATCCTGCCACTACTACCTCCTCTGCTGGACACGTCTTCCCATCCTCTGCCACACACTGTCATTGTTGCACGGTACATTACCATCACCCTGTGCATCACTACAGCTGCCCCCGATATGTTTGTACATTTTTCCAGCTGCCACATGGGCTGGACGTAGATTTGTCTGGTCCATCAGCTCAGATCTACTTCCTTCCATTACTTGTGCATTGTCTTTCTTTGTTGCTCTGTGCAGTGTTAGGGTTACATCTGTGTTTGCTTTTCAACTTGTGGGACCTTACTGCCCTTGGCCAACATTTTTTGGGTCACCTATACATCCTTGGGGCATCTTAGGCCACACCTTAGATTCAGCCAGCTTATGGGGTGCCTACTATGGTGCATTGGGAGTTGACAACCTTTCGACATGGCCTCTGGGGCACATTATAACCCGCCTTGGCTGACGTGGTGGTTTAGGATGTGCCTTCTGGTGCGCCCTAAAAGGTGCATTAGTTTATGGCACTGGGGTGCGGGTATTTTTAGCTGGCAGCACAGATTGTTGGACTGTTTCAAGCAGGAAAAGGAATTGCCTCAGCCAAACGTATTCATTAATCCCACTGGGGGATTGAACTCATGACCCCTGTTTCAGCAGTCATTGTATTAACCAGTGTGCTACACCTCTATTGCTGTGATGCAGGTCAGCACACGAAGTTAAGGTTAACACGCGGTAACGTACACGGTGCACTTTATCGTGAGATGACCCGCAATTGCTACCTTAAGACCGGAACGCCCACTCCTTATATCGCATTCTTCACATTATCGCTGCAACTAACGCCGGTAACATTAAGACGGTTTCGTAAACATACCCCTATGACTATCTACATGTTCAGTAATTTTGTTCTTTATAATGGTTTCTACCATTTTACTGGGTACTCATGTCCAGCTCACCGGTTTGTAGTTTCCCAGATCACTACTAGAATTCTTTTTAAATATTGATGTTACATTGGAAATTCTCCAATCTTCAGGTACTACAGATTATTTTAATGATAGTTCATGGATTACTAATAGTAGGCCTGCAATCTCATATTTCAGTTCTTTCAAGACCCTCGGATGTATACCATATAGTCCAGGTGATTTGCTACTCTTCATTTTATCAAACTGTTGTAATACATTTTCCAGGTTTATCGATATTTCTTTCAATTCTTCTGATGCATCACCTTTAAATACCATTTTAAGCATGGGTAACTTCCCTACATCTTCTTCAGTAAAGACCAAAGCAAAGAATTCATTCAGTCTTTCCGCTATGGCCTTACCTTTATAGAAACATAGAAATATGATGACAGAAAAAGACCACATGGCCTATCTAGTCTGTCCTTCCATATCAACAACTACAACAGTCTCCTTTTTACCTTTATAGAAACATAGAAATATGATGACAGAAAAAGACCACATGGCCTATCTAGTCTGTCCTTTTATATCAACAACTACAACAGTCCCCTCTTAGTGCCCCTTTTATCCCTCTATCATCTAATGGTCCAACTGACTCTCTCACAGGTTTTTTTGCTACGAATGTACTTGAAAAAGTTGTTATTATGCATTTTTGCTTCCATGGCAAGCTTTTTAAAAAAATTCTCTCTTTGCCTGCCTTGCATTTAACTTGCAGTGCTTATGTTGTTTCCAATTTTCGTCATTTAGCTTTTTTCCATTTCCTGAAAGATGTTTTTTCGGCTACAACAGCTTCTCTGACATCACCTTTAAACCATGCTTGCAGTTTTTTGGGCTTCCTTCCACTTTTCTTAAAGTGTAGAATACAGCTGGTCTAGGCTTCCAAGATAGTATTTCTAAAACAATGCCCATGCTTGATGTAAATCTTTAACATTTGCAGCTGCTCCTTTTTGTTTTTTCCTTAACTATTTTCCTCATATTATTGTAGTCTCCCTTTTGAAAATTAAAAGGTGGTACTGTGGATTTCTCTCCCGTCCTTCCTCTATTTATTAAATCAAATGCAATCATGCTATGATCACTATTGTCAAGTGGCCCCAAAACCCTTATCTCTTGCACTAGGATCCTGTATTCCACTAAGGACTAGCTCCAAAATAGCTTCCCCTCTTGTCGGTTCATGAACCTGCTGCTTCAAGAAGCTGTCATTTATTTCATCTAGAAACGTTATCTCCCTGCATGTCCTCCCGCGACACTGACCCAGTCAATACCAGGGTAATTGAAATCACCCTCTTTTAATGATCTCGTCTAATTTATGAATGCTAACCATTTCTTTACCTTTTTTAGCTACTTCTTTTGAAAATCATACCAGCCTCTTTTTGATATATTTATTCACTTTCCTAACAAAATGTTTTGTTGCCCTTACAATATCTCAATAACCTAAGCCAAGCTGCGTTATATCAAAGTCCATCAAGCCCAGCATCCCATTTCTGACAACTGCCAGTCCGGGTCACAAGTACCCAGATGATCCAAAAAGTAGATTCACTTCTTAGACCTCATTTCCATGAAAAGCGATGGCTTTCCCAAGTCTACCTGACTAATGATTTTAATAGACTTTTTCTCCATGAAGTATGCCACATTGTGTTGGTTGTCATGCCCATATCCTCTGGCGACAGATTCCAGAACTTCATTGTGTACTATATGAAAAAAATACTTTCTACAATTTGTTTTCAATCTGCTCGTTGTTAGTTTCAAGGAGTGTCCACTTGTCTTAGTATTGTTTGAAAAGTGAAACAACTATTCACTATTCAACCATTTCATTCCTCTCATGACTTTATAAAGGCCAATCATATTTCTTCACAGCTGTTTCTTTTCCAAACTAAAGAGCGCTAACCGGTTAAGTCTTTCCTCATAAAAGAGCTGTTCCATTCCCGTTTTCTTCATTTTTATGGAGCTTCTCTGAACCTTTATGAGATGGAGTGGCCAGGACTACACACAATTCTCAAGGTGCAGAGGTATAATGATAGTTTTGTTCTTATTCCTTCCCAAATAATCCATAGCATTCTGTTTGATTTATTGGCAGCCGCAGAACCCTGGGCTGAAAATTTAAATATATTATCAATAAGGACTCCAAGATCTCCTGACGCAGAAGCCAGTATTTGGAACCTGAAGTTTGGATTATTTTTCCCTATCTGCAGCACTTTTTGCTTGCCCACATTAAATTTCATCTGCCGTCTCACAAGATCCTTCTGAATGTCCTTACAAATCCTCTACTCACTTAATGACTTTCAATAATTTATGTCATCAGCAAATTTGATCATTTATTGCTCCCTTTTCTATATCATTTATGAAAAAGTGAACCCGCATAGGTCCCATACAGATCCTTAGGGCACTCCACTATTGAACTTTTTCCATTTGGAAAACTGACCGTTTAGTCCTATTCTTTGTTTCCTGTGTTGAGGACAAGGGAGTACTGAGGTAAAGGCCATGATTGATCAGTAAGTGAGCCTGTGTTACAGCGTAGAGGTACTATGGTCGTGACCATGATCAGATAAGTCAGAGAACCCATGTTAACTGTAGAAGGTACTGTGGCAGAGGCCATGATCAGATCATGCAAGGGAATCTGTGCTGAGGTGCAGGAGAGTTTGTAGAAGCCAATGTTGAAGTGCCAGAGGCAAGTTTAAGAAGTAGCTTGAGAGCACCTCATCCAATGGTCTGACATAAATGAGAAGAGTTAGTATCAATATGCTCGAGCCTGTGGAGGGAGGCAAGATGACATTAGTCCCAAGAATGTGCCGCCATATCCCCTCTACCCTTCCTAATAAACAAAGGAATGTGTCAACCAAGCATGCCATGTGGGATGGAGGTCCAAAAAGAAGGAAAATTTGAAAAATGTGACACACATCCTAAATATTTACAAACACAGGATGTACATCATACCAATGTGTTACATGTTTTTTTTTAGTTCAGAAATTAAATTTGGCTGATATACCACATATGAACAAGTGATCTCATTTTTTTGGAAAAGGAAAAGAAAACTGTTTCTCCTCTTTGGAGATGTTTTTATTTTATGTTGGAATATTTATCATAGTCAAGGTTTCTTCTCTTGCTAACTCCGTATGTAATCACACAAATAGTTCATTGAGTAGAGCGAGACATAATATGGAAAGGAATTTTGGTTTTAGAAGCAGAAAGAGCACTTATCCATGGCATGATGATATGAGATCAATATACAGTATGGGAGTAATCTTAAAAAGATTTTCAACAAGAGTAGCCAGTTTTAAATGCAGTAAAGGGCTTTATAAAATTGCATGAGCACATATACATGTAAGAATATTCCCACAGAAAGCATGCTTTCAGGCAATCTGTATGTAAGCGTTCCTGAGAGTGTCGTTTGGGCAGATCGAAGGTGGGCTTGCATATGTTCATATTTTATAAACTACATGTGTATATGCATAGACTGTATGCATACATTAGAGCTTTGGAGCAGATGAAAATTTGTATTTGGATCTTGGAATCTATTTTATAAAGACACACAGTCATAAAACAGGTGCCTTTTTGAACTTCTCACAGGAATTCTATTTTAAAATCAAGCCCTATATGCGTGACCATTTTACTGTTTTTAAATATTTGCATCTTTTAAATATGTAATATGTTTTTCACATATATCTTTCCTATATTGTCATGTCATGTATTTATGTTTTCTGCCACTAAATTGATTCCCCTGAACTTATCTGCATCTTAGCTGTATTTCATACAAACTGTCTCTGTCTCTCTCTTGGATGCACACACATATGTAAGAGCCTGCTGTAAACTTGCCATATAATCTGACTCCCTGAAGTCCCTTCACACTGCTAATAATCACATAAATCCTTGTTTGTAGCTATGAATGTGTGGAAATATTAGAAAAATAAACTCTGCAATCAGTAGACAGTATAATGGTAATTGAACTTCTGAGAAAAATGGATCAGCCGTACCAACCTCATCTGAGACCTCACTTAAGCTTCCTTTTTTCCAGGGTACAATGCCCTTGAGAATAAAATCCACTACTTTAGAATTTTTGAAAGTCTCTCCAAGGAATATGATTGTCTTGTCCACCACAGAAACCATTTTTTCCACTCCCACCAACTTTTCTCCTTGATTCAGGATATCATGGTGAACAATTTTCATCAGACTTAAAATGTCAGCACATGTCCTATCTATAGTACCAAAAGGGATGGCATCAGTGCTCTTTCCCTCAGTGCCCTTTGTCAGATCACTGGGCACTGGGCACACCATTAACTTGTCAATTCCCTTTTCTAAGTCATCAATGCCTTGGTGCACGGTTTCTAATTTCTCCATGACATCCTCTTGGAAATTCAGCAGCTTGTCAACTTTTTCATTCAAAAGGTTCAGTTTTTTGTCCAAGTTGCTTAAGTTGTTCCCACCTGCGGCCGGTGACTTGGTCATGGATTTTCCAGCCCCGCCTGATGTATCCAGGTTGCTTTCATACATTTTTGCCAAACTGGATGTCAGGGAAACTTGCCTGCTCATTTTATTGATATGCACGGTAGAAAGGATCTCTGAATGTTTGATGATCCAAATGACTTCTTGCCTGGCTTTAGTGAGGAGTTCTTGGGTGAAACTATAGCTTGTATATATCTCCTTGCTGGTACCAGTGACATTGCCCCACTGTTGAATAAAATAGATTTAATTTATTGTGTTATCAGCCTTCTCACTCTGTAGCTTTTAAATGACAGGCTAAAATTGGCACCATACTCTTGTTGGGGCCCCTTGACGTCATTCAAACATTTAAAATTCTTTCTTGAGAGGCTGTTGATGGGCAGGTATCTTAAGCAGTAACACTGCCTGTGACTGACGTTGGCTAAAAAGAAAACAATGTTTTGTGTACAACAGAGCCTTTGTTTTCCTCACTTACCAACAGGCTTACAGAAAGCAGTTTGTTGCCACCTCAGGAAGGCAAAGAAATTAACCTGCTATTGCATCGTATTAATTTTTGACAACAGATCTGTATCATATGAACACAGGATCCATGTTGTCTACAGTGCTAAGGCTGACTGCCAACTGGATTTATAAATCAACCTCAATGACAACGGTTTAAACCATATCTAGTATCTGGTGCTGAAACATCACTGCAAACCAAAACTCCTCTTGGACCTTAAACTTATTCACACTGCAGTTAAATTTCTCATTTGGATATCACCAGAATTCTGACCGAGTTTAGAGGTCGCATAACCAATCTTGGAAAAAGAAAACAATCCTACAACCAGCAAAATGTTCATGGCTGCAGGTTCATGTTTAACTTTTGTCACTCTTTTGAGCTGTTCTGAATTCTCTTTTTTTATCATTTCTAGTCCGCTAACCTTCAAACATTACTTTTAGAAAATAATAATCTTTAACAAAAGTTAACAGAAAATTCACCATCCAAAGCAACCAAAAGATAGCGCTATAACCTACGAAAAACAATTCGGGCCCAAAATTAGGGTGACCACACAAAACAAATAATGAACTGAGAGGCAATTAGAGCCCTTCTCTTTGCGCCTTGATTTTACAGTTAAGCTGTAAAAAGTACAACTGGATTTAGCTCAGGCCTTTTCTCAGAAGTTCATAGCAAGTTACATTGAAACACAGGAGGCATTTTCCTACCCCCAGAAGAAGTACAACCTACTGCAGCCACATTAAAAATGCACGTCCCGTGCTCCCTGAAGCACTTTAATAAACATGCCCCTAAGTTTCTACCTAAGGCAATGGAGGGTTAATCCAAGGTCACGACGAGCGACAGTAGGATTTCAACTGGACCTCCCTGGTTCTTAGCCTGCTGCTCTAACCATTAGGCTAATCTGGCACTCCCAAGAAAAGGACAGAGGATCGCACAGCAGCATTAATCTCATTGCTGCAAAACAAACAGCTGGAGGAGGTGCCCTTTGACCTTTTCCCCCTAAAATACAAATAGTCCATTTTTTGCCAAAGTTGTACAGGAAGAGCTTTGCAGACTTGAGCTAGCTATAGTTAAAGATCTGTTGCATGTCTCCATTAGATGGCAGCATTTGAGGGAACAGTGTACAATGTTCCTCTTTTGCACCTGACATGTGGCATGTATGCAGTATAAATGTGCTGAAAATCTATTTGTCCTGGTTTTCAATGTAAAATGTTCCTCTTTGTACTAGACAAAACTGATACGGATTTCCTTTGAGATGACAGCCAAGCGCCCTTATCCCACCTCCCCACCTCCTTCTCCTCCTTTACCCCCTGCCTATATCCTCATTTTCAATACAGATTTGGAGAGAAGCATAATTTATGCATTTTGAATAAAAATTTGATCATGGCAATGGCATCTGAGTTCAAGTCCCTTCTCTGTCTAAACCTTATGAAGAAAGGCGGCATGGCTCAAATCTTTTGAGCTGCTAATAGCTATCATTAACTAGTATAGTATTCTTCTTCAGACATAATCATGAGGGTTAATTTTGTAAGAAGCTGTCTAGAGTTACATGCAAACAACATGCTTAAATTCCAGTATTTTAGTTATTTACACGCATAAGTGGGTACTTACTTATACACAAAACTGAATTCTAAAATACTGTACCTACTAGCACGACAGAATGTGTGTAATTTGAATTGAATGTACTTTGTGAGCATGCACATGGCCAGGGTTTGGGAGGAGCGTGAGCAGTGCAAGCAATTATGCATACAGATTATAAAATTCTTTCATTTATTTATGTAATTGTAAAAAAATAGGCATATACCAGCTCCAGGGCTGATGTTAAGTGATCGCGCCTTAACATATGCAAGTAAATTACACATAAACTCTGTTTTATAAAGTCAAGCATGAGTGCACTTGACTTTATAAAACAGGCATAAAGTACACACGTGAAGACGTGCACTCAGTAGGCGCCAGTTTAAGAAATTATCCTCATGGAGTCCAAAGTGCCAAACCATAGTGCTAGCCCATCTATACCAGAGGGAGGTGAATATAGGTTTCTTCAATGCTGGAACTATACGGACAGAAGAAGTTCTATGCTGGGTTAGACCGTGATCCATCAAGCACAGCATTCTGTCACTAACAATGGCCAGTCTGGAACTATACGGACAGAAGACGTTCTATGCTGGGTTAGACCGTGATCCATCAAGCACAGCATTCTGTCACTAACAATGGCCAGTCTGGATCACTAGGAAGTACCCTGCAGATTTTAATAGGGAAGTCCATTTCTTATTGCTGGTGTTCAGAAGTAATAGATGGCAGTTCCCTAAGTCTGTCCGATTAATAATCGTTAATAGATCTGTCCTCCAGAAACTGGTCCAAGTCCTTTTAAATCCTGTGGTACTATTAACCTGTATCTTCTGCCAACAAATTCCACAGCTTAATGATGCGTTGACTGGAAAAATACATTCTTACATTTGATTTAAATCTGCTATCAGTTAGTTTCATGGGTTGTTCTATAGGGCAAATTGCCCAAAATGCTTGAAATACTTAGATCTTAGAAATACCAGTCCAGCTCATGAGATAACAAGGACCTTTTAAGCTCATCTTCATTTTCATTAGACGTTCACTATGGGCGGTATACAGAGCGGTGATTAGAGGGGTCAGAAATCCAGGGTGGACATCCCGACCCCATGTAGCTGCTGGCACCCGATTCCAGGTCCAGAGCACTCTGCACATTCAGGCTCGCTGTGCGGGGAGCTCTGGATGGGGGCGGGAGGCTGAGGTGACAGGGAGGAGAGTGGGCGGTGCGGGGGAAGCCCTATGACACCAAATGTACAGGGCCAATTCTGGCGATGGCCCTGTACATCCCCAAAAGGTAGGAAGGGCACAGGCGGGGAAAGAAGGCTAATCTGCATCCAAGGGTGAGTGCGGCCATTGCATGGCATCCAGATGCCATGACAACAGGACACCTCAGCACCGGGCTCCATGTAGGAGCTGTGGCTGTGTTGGACAGGGAGGGTGCGGGGTGTCCAAGGGCCCAGAATTGGGGCAGGTCCAGCCCATCCAGGATGATTGCAACCGATTCTGATCCCACAGGGACATATAGCCCCCACAGGATCAGAATCAGGTACGGATCTGGCCCGTCCAGAGATTGGGGCTCCACGTTAAAAATGGTTCTCAGGTACAAATTACATTGTTCTCTAGTTGAAAATATAGTTCTCTACTTGCACTTTACAGTTGTCATCTTAAAGAACCAGCATAAAAGAATAAGTTAGTCAAGTCTTAATGATTATCATCTAATGGGGTGATATCTCATCAAAGCAGGCCCAGCCTGGCCCCTGATCCATTAGTATGAAGGCAGTTAAGCAATACTAAGAAGTCTAGCAGGAGGCAGTTTTGTGATGCCCACAAACTCCAGTTAAGCTTCATCATAGTCCAGAAATGCTATGCAGAGAAGATTTTGCAGGCGAGTCCCTCTAGTCCTTTGTCTTAGTCCTTTTTTAAGACTTCCATTGGTCTTATCAGCTCCTTAACAGAAATGCATTGAATCCAAAAGCAGCCAGTATGATTGGCTATGCCACTGTTCACTGCTATATAGATCTGGTGGATTAGAAGTTCACGTAGTTTTGAAGTATCTTGTGCACATAGCTGAATTTTATTTTCACATTCTGAGGAGCATTTTAGAAAGTATGTCCAAGTGCAATCTGAGACATCTAAGCCAGAACGTCTGTAAAAAAAAAAAAAAAAGCAGGTACATCCATGTACAGACACGATGTCACAAATGTGGATGTGCGTGATATGGACACAGGTTCATCAGACTCTTTACACCGCTTCTCCGCAGTATCTTTTATCATTCATCGTCCTCCATGCACCTCAACATTTCCTCTGCTCTGTTCATATAACCATCTTTTCATACCTCCTCCCTCTCAGGCACATCTTCAATCAACACGCCACTCCGCTTTTTATTTTCCCACACTATGGAACAATCTCCCTCCCTCTCTCAGGCTAGAATCCTCATTCCAGAAGTTCAAAGCCATACTCAGGACGCATCTATTTTGTACTGCCTATGACCTCCCCCCAGACCCACTTGAATGTTGACCTTCCATTGTGTTTCTTCTGTCCCTCCCTGATGTCTTTGTGAGCTTTCCTATCCGTTTCTATTTTATGGGTGTTTTTATTTTCTGTTGTCCCCACTAAGGGCAGTATATCAAATTTTAATAAATGAAATGAAAGTTGTTTTTCTGTTTACCAAGCCGATTCACTACCTAATGGTTTCAAACAATGTCAACTTTATTGAGCAATAGCAGTTTCGTTCTTAATAGACTACATTTTGCAAGCCCAAACCAAATACATTCCAATATTAACAAAGGTGGAAGAAAAGCCAAACTACCAGCGTGGCTAAAAGGTGAGGTGAAAGAGATAATTCTAGCCAAGAGAACATCTATCAAAATATGGATAAAAAGAATAAAAATGAAAAAAAATAGGAAACAAAGGCACTGGCAAGTTAGATACAAAGCATCTATAAGAAAGAGAAAAAGAGAATTTAGAAAGAAGCTTATTGTAGAAACAAAAACTCACAAAATAAAAACGTTTTTGGGTGCATTCAAAGCAATATAATCTAGAGGGAAAAAAACATGCTCAAAGAGGATAAATCATAGTTGAGAGATTCCCTTGCCAGCCTCCCCATACGAACAGCGTGTTTGTATGGGGAGGCCTAGACAGGGCAGGAGGGGGCGTTTCTGAGGCGGAGCAAAGGCAGGGCATGGGTGGCCATGACCCCGAATGTGCAGGGCCAATTTAGAGGTCAGCCCTGTACATCTGGGACTGTGAACATAGACGGGGGACTTATTCCACCGCAGAGGAAAAAGTCCCCCTAGACGTCAGGGGATCATGCTGCCAGGCCTGAACAAAAAGGTAGGGGGGAGAAGTAAGTTCCCTGCAGCTGGACCCTGGCCATGGGAGGCTGGATCGAGGGTCCAGCTGCAGGGAAAGAAGGAAATCGGTGGCAGCTGGCATATCCGGCTCCTGAATGGAGCCGCAGTGCCATGGCAACAGGATGCCATGGCACTGCAGCTCCAATCATGAGCCTCACTGAGGTAGCCAGGCATGTGGTTGAGTGTGCAGGCCAATCAGAATCGGGACCCAGCCTGCACGTTCAGGCCGTAGACCAGATTCTGACCCCGTGGGCACGTCTAGCCCCCGCGGAATCAGAATCAGGTCTACCTCTGGGTATCCTGATTCTGATCGGCTGCACAGGGGGCTGGACGGCCAGATTGGAATGTGCCTCCACATGAATTCTTTGCTTTGGTCTTTAGTAAGGAAGATGCAAGAAAGCCACCTGTGTAGAAATGGTATTTGAGGAAATGGGGGGAAGTAAGGTGGCGGCAGAAAGTTGCACCGGAGTATAGCCACTTCTGTCTTTGGAGCTAGAGTCCTGGAGCTGTGCCTGCGATCGTTGAAATGAGCCACAGGAAGCGAAAGCAGGGGAATCTATTCTCAGGCCCTCCTTTGGCGAGCTCTGCAAGGCAAAAGACACTGTATTCCTGCGGTTTCTCTCTTGGTGCTGGAGCGGTGTCTTCAGCGGAGCCATCAGAAGGACTGTCAGCTCTGTGCGCTTCAGGTGTACAGCTTTCTCTGGAGCTGCATACACAACACTCCCGCCATGACCCAGAACCGTGTGGTCAGCTGGAGTTTTGCTTCCTACCGGCCTGCTGACAAGCACACCGTTGAAGGGCAGCAAAGAGGGCACTCCACTGGCTGTGGCAACTCCCCTGGAGTGTGAGGCACAATTTAGAAGTTTTGGTGAGGCAATAACATCTGCCGTGGAGGTAGTACCAGCACAGACTGGAGTGTTGCCAGTCTCCGATGTCAAGGGTTTGGTGAAGACAAAGGTTATTACAATGGATGCGCCTTGGGTCGCTATAGTGACTGTGAACTCTTCTCTAGGTTCTCGTATGAGGTCTGTATGTACTGATTTATTGGAGGTTAAGAATAATTACTCGTCTATCTCCACTGCTCAGGAGCAACAAGCAGGGAGAATCCTCACATTGGAGCATGAAATGGGTCAACTCTGGGAGCTGGTTGTGGCTCAGATTAAGGAGAAATTTGTGTTTTCTCGGAAGACGAAGTATTTAGAGAACCAAGTTCAACGGAATAACATCAGACTTTTGAACTTTCCTAAATCTCCAATTTTGTCACCTGTGGAGATGTTGAGGAAATGCTTTGGAGATGTGTTAAAAATTTCTCTGGAGCATTTTCCACCTTTGACCCAAGTGCAATATTTGTCCCTGGAGGATAGTGACCGAGGCGGTGCCCCTGGTGTTGTTTCTTTGGGGGGTGGGGATCTAATGAGGTTTTTAGAAAGCTCCTTAGAGGTCATCACAGATAGAGCCACTCTTCTTGTTACCCTAGCTCTGGAGTCAGATAAAGCCTTAATTTTCCACTCTTACTTTAGGAATTTAATAAGTGTTTTTTGGAGTCTCAGGTTAGAATGTTTCCAGATTTATCTCGTGATTCGCAGATGAGGAGGAAGGAGTTCATGGGTCTTCGGCCTAGGGTCCTGGGAGCTACCTTTCAATTAAAATTTCCTGTTAAATGTTGTGTTTCTTATAAGGATAAAGTATACTTGTTCTTTGACCCCAAGCAGCTCATAGAGTTACATAGTAACATAGTAAATGACAGCAGGGGCTCGTTTGATATTTGGACATTTGGACATTTCTCTTCTGGATTTCAGATAAGTTTTTTCATGCTGAACAGTTTTAGCGCTGAATGTTTCTTTTTGGCTTTGCTCTGTTTCAAGCTACCCAGCTGATGGGGCGTGAGAGGTTTTTTTCAGACCCTTGATGTAAAGAGAGTCTTTTCACGTTTGATGGGACTTGTTCCCTTTTAGTGAGACTCGTTTCCTCCTTTTTCTGTATGGAGGGTTACTGAGGTCTTTTTTCCTCTGTCACGTTCACCCCATCTGGTTTTTTTGGTTTTCTGTCTCACATGCTGTTTGTTTGTTTTTTCATTTTTCTGTTTTTGTCAGCCTTGTTAGGGGTTTCAACAATTTATTGTGTTGAGCAGATAAAGACCAGCATGGTCCATCCAGTCTGCCCAGCAATACGGCAAGAGTAGGTGCACCTGTCGCTCTGTGCAGGCCACCCCTCCCCATGTCTTTGTTTAGGGATGGACCCACCACTCCATATAGGACACCCCTATTTGTTGAGAAGTTAGATGGTTCATTTTATTTTGTTTTTATCCTGTTGCTGTAAAGGGATACGCTGTGCTTGTCCCATGCTGTTTTGAATTCCGTCAATGTGTTTGCCCCACCACTTCCATCGGGAAAGCATTCCAAGCATCCACCACCCTTTCAGTGAAAAAATATTTCCTGACATTGCCTTTCAATTTACCACCTTGCAGCTTCATGTTTTGCCCTCTAGTTTTGCAGCTTCCCTGTCTTTGAAAGAAGTTTGTTTGTTCATCGTTCCTCTTTAAGTATTTAAAGGTCTGAATCATATCTCCCCTATCCCTCCTCTCCTCCAAAGTGTACATATTTAGGTCTTCAAGTCTCTTCTCATAAGGTTTCTTATGCAGGTTCCAAATCATTTTGGTCGCCTTCCTCTGAACAGTTTCCAGTCTTTTTACATCTTTTGCAATATATGGTCTCCAAAATTGAACACAGTATTCCAAGTGAGGCCTCACCAGCAACCTGTACAGTGGCATAAGTATCTCTTCCTTTCTGCTGGTAATCCCTCTTTGTATGCAGCCCAACATCCTCCTGGCTTTTGCCACCACCTTGTCGCACTGTTTTGCCACCTTGAGATCATCAGAGATAATCACACCAAGGTCTTTCTCCTGATCCATGCACACCAACCTCTCGCCCCCTATTGCGTACATTTCCCTTGGATTTCTGCTACCCAAGCGCATGACACTGCACTTTTTCACATTAAATCATAATTGCCAAGCATTAGACCATTCTTCCAGCTTTTGTAGATCTTTCCTCATGTTATCCACTCCCTCGGGGGCGTCCACTCTGTTGGAAATTTTTATGTCATCTGCAAAAAGACAGACCCTTCCATTCAGTCCTTCAGCAATATCACTCACAAAATACATTGAACAGTGCCGGGCCCAGGACCGAACCCTGGGGCACCCCGCTAATCACCTTCCTTTCATCCGAGTGAGCTTCATGTACTATCACCTTCTGTCGTCTGTCAGTCAACCAATTTCTAATGCAGTTTACCATCTTGGGACCCATCCCCAAGCTACTGAGTTTATTGACAAGCCTCCTATGAGGAACAGTATCAAAGGCTTTGCTGAAATCCAGGTAGATGACATCCATCGCATGCCCCTGATCTAGTTCCCTGGTCACCCAGTCAAAGAACTCAATCAGATTTGTTTGGCAAGACCGTCCTTCAGTAAAACCATGTTGCCTTGGATCTTGCAACCTGTTGGTTTTGAGAAAGTTCACTATTCGCTCTTTCAGGAGCGCCTCCATTACTTTTCCCGCCACTGAGGTAAGGCTCACGGGTCTGTAGTTTGACACTTCTTCCCTGTCACCACTTTTGTGTAGAGGTACGACATCAGCCATTCTCCAGTCCTGAGGAACCTCTCCTGTTTCCAAGTATCTGTTGAATACATCCTTTAACGGCCCTGCAAGAACCTCTCTGAGCTCTTTCAGTTCTTGACTGTTAGAGAAGAAGTTTCTGTTCAAGTTGCTGTTCCTTCCCATAAGGCTTATGCTTAAGTCTCCCCCTCCCTTGTAATTTGTTTTTTGGTAGTTTGCAGCGAGATTCTGCCACTATTAGTGTTTTTTTTCTGGCACCCCTTCTATTTCCTTTATTTATGGGCTAATCTAATGGATGTTTCTTTTTTGTATTTGTTTCCTGTTTTTTTATATTTACGTATATTCCATTATCTTTTCATTCATGTAAATACTTGGATGTGTAATGTGAAAACTTTAAGAAATATATAAATTTAAAAAAAATAAATTGTATTTGATGATGATAATATGGAGGAACCAAAACAAATCTCAGTGAACCTTGAAAATTGACAAACATAAAGTAGCAAATCATGCAGACTGGAGGTAAACTGAATAAAATCCAAAAGGAAATTACAGATCTACTATTAGTAACTTGTAGCCTATCATGAAAATTGCCTCTGGTTCCTGAAGACTGGTGGTCAACATAATGCGCAAAAAAACAGCAGGACAACAAGTTCTCCGTGGAAGGACAGCTTTATTATCAAGAAATGAGGTCAGCTCAATATGTGTTTCAGCCAGGAGCCTTCTTCAGGGGACAGGGATCTCAAGAGATGTATAGGGAAACTTTATTGTTAATAAGATACTATCAATCTGCCGTTGAGCATTAAGTGGAGCGATACTCTCTATGCTGCTTGCAGTCAAAATGTGACCTCATTTCTTGAAAATAAAGCTGTCCTTCCACAGTGAATTTGTTGTTCTGCTGGGGTTTTTTGCGCTTGTTGACACTGCATCGGTGAAAGGCGGTATATAAGTACAGCTAAATTCATTCCAACAAGACAAAGGGGGTGATTTACTAAAGGCCACTAGCTGTCAGCGTGGGTCTGACATGTGTTAAAGGCTTGTATTGGACCCACATTAACTGCTAGCGCAGGACCATGATGGTTAGTACTGCTGGATTTTTGGCACTAACTGATAAATGATGCATTAGAGTTGCAAGTGGCGTTGAGTGTACTCGCACTCTTCTAGTGCCACAGCAAGGCCCTATACACTGCGGCGACTGCCGGGAACATACTTTCCATGCTCCTGCAGTTAACCCTATAATGACTTTGCACATTATAAGCACTTTTGATGCAACACCACAGTGCCCTTTAGTAAAAGGGCCCCAAAGATTGAAAGGCTATGCTTCTTTCAAGACAAGTGGTTGCAACTACCCGAGTATTGGAATTGGCTTTCAAAGGGACATGAAGACTCAGCATATTGCTGCATCTGTCATGTTGAACTTACAGTTAAATTCAGTGCTGTAAGAGTGCTCCAGCACCATGCAGAGACAGAGGGTCACAGGCTAAGTTTGTTGATAAGTTCTTTGTAAAGACTAATTCCGCTCAAGAGCAACACAACTATGTGGAATGAAACATCGACACAGTTACTGTTCTCAAGAATGTGAAAATAAGATATACCACTCCATTTTTGCTCATTCCAAATAACTTCCAAAATTAACTGTGGAAAGACAAAAGCACAGGTTTTGGTAGATAACTGGTTTTGGAAGACATTGGATCTATGGTGATCTCATTAGCGACAGATGTTTCCAATAAAGGGAACCCAAAACTATTCCCACTGGCTGTCTGGTACTCTAATAAAGACAAGGGAAGCTGCATGGCTATTGTAGACTTCTTTGAGAATGCAGATGAAAACATCAGAAGAAATTGCAAACAAGTTGTTTACAAAATTTTTATTTGCTACAGAACAAAACTGTGGCACATGGAGCAAGCAATACATCTGTCAATTTTGGAACGCGTAAGTCTATTTTAGTGAATCTAAAACAAATGTTGGGCCCAATATTCCAGGTTGCCTGGATTGCCATGAGCCGCTGTCTGATTAGCTTCAGCAATGAAAGTTAGGCCATTCTGTACTGCACCTGACTTTCGCTGCATTGTAATAACCGGGCCGCGGATCAATATCGCCACTACCCAGTTACTGCCGGGTACCAACCTCCAGAATGCCCAATGCTAACTGGTTATCATCAGGGAATGTAGCAGCAGCAACCGCCATGGATATTCAGTGGTTGGTTCTGGTGCCGCTGAATATCCTCGCCAAGGGGATTAACTGTGTTAATACCTTTAAATATCAGGTCGTGGCATTTACCAAATCTTGTTCCAGGGCATTGCGGTGCTCATTTAGTACATAACACAGCAAAATATGACTTGAAAATACTCTTATGTTATGGAGAACTTGGTTAACAAAGTTTTCAGTAAATTTTCGTCAAGTGCCAAGAATATTACTGAACTTGAAGAATTCTTTCACGAGGCCAGAGTATTCAGAATTCTTAGGCCATGCACCCACGTATTTTCTGGCCCTTTTTCCTGCCTGGCTGACACACAAATCTTATTTTCTGATCAAAGGTGCAGAAAAAGTGAACCATGCAATATAGGACTTTCTGTCTGAGCAAGAGGATGAAATTATTACACTTCTTGAACTGTATATGTACTTTGTACATAACATTATGAGACAATTTAAAAACACTATAAAATTTCTTGAAAGTGATTCCATTCAAGTAACTGAACTGCATGCTGTATTCGACACACTAAGAAGCAGTGGAATT
Organism: Ichthyophis bannanicus; assembly: GCA_033557465.1. Taxonomy (NCBI): domain Eukaryota; kingdom Metazoa; phylum Chordata; class Amphibia; order Gymnophiona; family Ichthyophiidae; genus Ichthyophis; species Ichthyophis bannanicus. The sequence goes on from CM066034.1 coordinate 159,297,457, forward strand.
CCTGGCCTTCCCCGCCACTCGGGGCAGGCACTCCCCTGTGCAACTTGTGGCCCCCCCAGGAGCCACAGTGCTAAGTACCATAAGTCTCTCAGACACACACACCTCAGAGACAGTGTGGCAAACTAACTTGCATTAAAGCTGGCTTCCCGCACTGTTTCCACTCCGTGGGTTCACCGCTCTTCTCTCCTTGCCAAAGTCCCACGGTTCACAAGACTTCGGCCGGGAGAAGAAAGCGGCGGGCCCATGGAACGGAAACAGCATAGCAAGCCAACTTTAAGACAAGTTAGTTTGCTGCACTGTCTCCGTCGGCCTGGCACCCCCCTCCTGGCCGGCAACAGGAGCAGGCTGCACCCACCGCCCCACCCTGCCCTTAGTACACCACTGCTAAGAAGAGAGATTCAACAATGGTAGGACAAAGGTTTCCATGGGTACAAAGTGAAACTACCACTTAATCATATGTTAGAGATGCTCAACAGAGTTGGGGAAGTCTACATTTCAGCCCAGTTTTAGAAGCTTAAATGTCCCCAATGTGGACGTCCACAGCCCTATCCACATACGAGAGATCCTGGCTACAAAAAGTGGGGATCATATGGGAATGTCCAGCGATGTGAAAACTGGAAATATGAGCCCCAATTCCATAGCAGAGTGAGTTGTCAACAGGGGAAACATATGGAATAAGAGTTTATCTCCTTCTCCACACCCCCTCTGGGTGTCTGGCAGGCAAATTGAGCACTTTTCTGCTGCCTATTCATGCCTAGAGAAGGTATAAGTTTGGATGTGGCATGGAACATACAGAGCATTCTTGAAATCAGGCAAGGATGTCCACGTTCTTGGTAACACCCCAAGCACACCCACACCATGCCCTCATTCAGATTTGGACATATTCCTCATGCTGACAAGATCCAAAGAATCTGCTTCTAAAATGGCTTCACGGACATCTCTCTGCTCCAGACATCTCTATGCCCATTTTCAGACGTCCAAAGCACAAAGACGGCTTCTCAAATAACCCTGATCGCCAACAACAACAAAAAATCTGAATTTGGGTAGCTCCTTAACTTTTTAAGTAAATGCCTGTAATTTAAAAACATATATTTGAACAAAATGTTGTACTCTATTTTGGTCTAATTAAATCAGCACACTTAAAATATATAATTTCAGCTTTTTAGTTATTAGGGCTCATGTAAAATTGCAGCTGAAGTGCTTAGTCATGTATGAATCATTGCATTGCATTATCCTGTTAAAAGGATTTTGCATCCTTGAATGTGTTTCTTCAAATTGATACTAGGTCGAAGGTTGACTATAGTATAAAAACATCTACAATTATTTTTAGCATTCAAAAACAAAAAATAATGATGATAATAACCCTTTGGAGGATAAAGGGGCATTAAATATAAGGAATCAATGAATTTACCAAGAATTCAGTCTTCTTTGGGATCAGTACAGCTAGTGGAACAATGCACAACATGAACACTAGAAAAATAGTTAACAATTATCGTTTGTGTTATATTTATACCCAGGTGTCAGGAGAAGACTGTAGCAAATTAACTAGGTCTAACTACTGATATAGCTATCAGAAATCTGGAGTAGATTAGGGAGTGCAATGCTGAAAACACATGGCTAGATTAAATCGAATCTCAGAGCTTGATTTAGTAACACCAGTTAATATTTCTAGAAGAATAATTTTAATACCTACATTTCATACTGACTACTAAGTCAGAAGGGGTAATATTTGGGAGGCTAGAGAAGAGATTTGCCGGAGTACCAGTTACATCCAAGCTGAAACTTACCAGCAACAGGGCAATACTTGTGGAGTGGAGGAGTAGCCTAATGGTTACGAACACTGGTTTGGAAACTCAGAGATCAGGGTTCAATTCCCACTAGCACTCCTCATGGCCTTGGGCAAGTCACTTAACCCTCCATTGCCTCAGAAAAATCCAAGTTATTAGTGTCCCTGTTTAATGTAAACTGCTTTGATTGAAATGATAAAGCAGCATAATATAAAACATATGCACTGGAGGAAATGAGATCAAGCACTGCAGAGTAACATCCTCCCTGGATCTTGCACTTGGAGCATCTCTATTCCCCCTTCCCAAATCCTTCTGTCACCCTCTCTTCCTTTTCTAAGCTCACTGAGGAAGAAACCACATATCTTCTTTTTTTAGTGTCATCAAGTCAGTGTTGACTCATAGTGACCCAGCTACCTCTGGGTTTTCTTGGCAATGTATCACCAGAAGTAGATTGCCAGCCTTTTCTTCTGAGGCAATGGAGGGTAAAGTGACTTGCCCAAGGCCATGAGGAGTGCCAGTGGGAATCAAACCCTTGATCTTTTGGGTATTCGGCAGCTGCTCTAACCACTAAGCTATTCCTCCAAGTTAAATACATATCTTCTATCCTCCTCTAAACTTACTACCTGCTCCTCTCATCCCATTCCCATCCATCTCCTCTACTGCTGTCCCTTCCATCTGTCATATCCACAACCTGTCACTTTCTACTGCAACTGTTCCTGCAGCCTTCAAGCATGCTGTGATTACACCTCTGCTAAAAAAAAACATCCCTTGATCCTACCTGTGCTTCTAATTATTGATCCATCTGTCTCCCTCCCTTTATTTCTAAATTACTTGAATGTGCAGGTTCACTGCAGCTGTCTTGACTTTCTTTCCTCTATGTCCCTTCTGGATCCACTGCATTCTGGCTTTTGCCCTCTATATTCTACTGAGATGGCTCTTGCCAAAGTCTCTGATGACTTGTTCCTCGCCAAATCCTTCTTGACCTTTCTGCTGCTCTGTCCTCACTTGGATTTAGGGGTCCTAGCCTGTCCTGGTTTTCTTCCTATCTCTCCCACCACACCTTTAGTGTATGTTCTGGTGGATCCTCCTCTACTGTTATCCTGCTTTCCATCAGCGTACCCCAGGATTCTATCTTGGGACCTTCTTTTCTCTCTTTACACTCAGTCCCTTGATGCACTCATCTCCTCCCATGGTTTTCAGTGCCATCTCTACGCTGACTCCCTGCCAGATCTATCTCTCTGCACTTGAAATCTCTCCGGGTATCCAGGACCGGATCTCTGCCTGCTTATCTGACATTAGTGGCTGGATATCTCACCACTATCTGAAATTAAACATGACCAAAACTGAGCTCATTATCTTTCCCCTTAAGCCGACCTCCCCCCTCCCTCAATTTCTGTGGATAACATTATACTCCTCCCTGTTTCCTCGACTCACAACCTTGAGGTCATTTTTGACACATCCCTCTCCTTCTCCACACACATCCAACAGATAGTGGAGGAGTGGCCTAGTCTAGTGGAGGAGTGGCCTAGTGGTTGGGGCAAGGTACTTCAGGCTCTAAGGTCAGGGGTTCAAATCCCACTAGAGGACAGCAACCTTGGGCCGGAAGGACTGGGGTTTCTAGTCCCACAGGTGCTCCTTGTGGTCTTGGGCAAGCCACTTAACCCTCCATAGCCCATGTTCCCTGTAAAATAGTTCTCTCCAAGTTATAATGCCCTGTTCAATGTAATTTCAGTTTGTTCAATATAAACCACACTGATGCAGAATAGCACGGTATATAAGAGAATATAAATAAATAGCTAAAACCAGTCACTTCTTTCTCTATAACAATGGCAAAATTTGTCCCTTCCTTTCTAAACACACTACTAAAACCCACATCCATTTTCTTGTCACCTCCCATCTAGACTATTGAAACTTCTTCTTCACTGGTCTTCCTCTGAATCTTCTCTTCCTACCTCAATCCGTTCATAACTCAGCTGCATGACTAATCACTATGCTCATATCACCCCTCTTCTAGTCACTTCATTGGCTCCCTATCCATTTCTGAATCCAGTTCAGACTTCTACTACTGACCTATAAGTGCCTTCATTCGGCTGTTCCTCACTGCCTTTCGTCTCTTATCTCTCCCTATACCCCTCCTCGGGAACTGCGCTCTTTTGGCAGATCCCTTTTATCTGTGCCCTTCTTTTCCACTGCCAACTCCAGACTTTGATCTTTACACCTTGCTGCGCCTTATGCCTGGAACAAACTACCTGAGTCAGTATGTCAGGCTCCATCTGTGGTCCTGTTCAAATCCAGGCTAAAAACTCATTTCTTTGAGACTGCTTTTGGATACTGATCCTCCTATCTCCAGTTCACCTTCTATGTGTTTCCTTACCATTTCCCTAGATATATTCTAGTCCTCACTTGTTGTGTTTTCTGTCTTGACTAGACTGTAAATTCTGATTAGCAGGGACTGTCTCTTATATTTCTCTGTACACTGCTGCATATGCCTTGTAACGCCATACAAATTATCATTAGTAGCACTAGTAGTAGGGAGAGCGAAAGAGATAGAGAATGGTGGGGACTGGCTGGAGGGAGAGAGACAGACAGACAGGAAGAAGAAGGAAGATCAAGAGGAATAGTAACAACAGACTTGGCGCTGAGTGGAGGGGGTTCGGTAAGAGTGGTGGAGATGAACTTGGGTTCTTTAAACATTTTGGAGGTTAACAGAGGGTTCACACAATCGAAAGGTTAGGAACCTCTGGACTACTGGGGTCAGTGAACTTTCTGTCATCAGGTACAATGCTACTATGTTACTAGCTAACCCACAGCTGACTAGTCATTCATCATGGGATACAGGCACCATACACTAAACCATCAATGATGAGTAAATCAGTACAGGACACAAGCAAACAGAAGAGCACATCCTCTCTTTAGCCGGTACCTGCCAATGGACTGACATGCAAGGACAAAACATCTCCTTCCTATCAAGCTTTATCTGGAATTAGTGGGCCTGATTAGCCTGTGAAAGAACTGAGGACTGCATAAAAGTCTTCAGAACCTTCCAAGGCATTCCTAACAGGGTCTTTCCATTTCAAAGCAAGGCAAGAGTGTGTGGCTTTTAATTACTAGCTCTCTGCCTGAGAGCTCTTAAAAGGGTTTTGGTATACATTCTTAGAAAGAGTTAGTCTTTTTAGTGCTTTATTTCAAAAGGGGAAATATTTGGGATTTTTAGTGGTGTAGGTTTAAAACTCTGCTGTTAGTTTCTCTTTCTCAGCTCTTTGAAGCCACGGACACCTCATCAGATGTTAGTTACTTCCCACCCCAGCTCCCACCCACCTCATGTGAGAATTCTTGCTTTATAGGGGCACTCTCCAATTAGCTACACACAGGGACTTAGAACAGCATGTTTAGAGCACAAAATAGGTCAACTGCTTTTTCTTTGAGAGGACAGCTGAAAACCAGGCTGGTACTTTGATAGGTCTCTCTTTTATTTTAACAGGTACCAAAGCTCCACCAACTGAATAATGGCTGGGAAAAATCATATTGCCAAAGCTGTTGTCCCAGTTACAGCTTCTGCCTCTGTCTAGACAAAGATCCCAATGCCAGTTGAAGGACTGGTTCCATATGTAGGATGCCTACATGCTGAAGCTCTCAGAAAACAGATAGAGAAGAGGTGGTAAGGTGAGCATTCCAAGACAGTGAGAATTACATTGATGAGATGCTTCTTGAAACATCCAAGCTCTCTAGCAGAGGTGAAGATGGGAGCCTACACAAGGACAGAGGTTGGACACGAGTCACCAGGGCCTGCAGAATCACCAATCCAACTTCTCATGCCCTTGAATTGAAGAACCATTATGCAGCCCTGGAAGTGGAAGTGGTGAAGGCATCCCAGGAAAGGGAAGAACCAGAGCGCAAACATCCCAAAGTTGCAGAATCAGTGACCACTAGGAAGCAAAGGGTAATGGTGGTTGGTGACTCTCTTCTGAGGAGTACTGAGGTATCCATCTACTGACCAGACTTGATATTCAGAAAGGTATGCTGTCTGCCAGGTGCCAAAATCCAAGATGTTATGGAGAGTTTGCTGAGACTCATTAAGCCTACTGACTATTACCTGATGTTGCTCATCCATGTCGGCACAAATGGTACTGCCAGATATCCTTTGAGCGTATCAAGAGTGACTTCATGGCTCTGGGACAGAGAGTGAAGCAAGTAGGGGCACAATCCTCCCTGTTAATGGTAAAGGTCAAGGCAGAGAAGTTTGCATCCTGGAGATGAATTCATGGCTGTGTATATAGTGTCACTGAGAGCATTTTGGTTTCCTGGACCATGTGATGACATTGCAAGAGCTTCAGAGCAGAGATGGCATCCATCTGGGGAGAAGTGGCACCATATGTAAAAAATAATATTAAAGTTATGTAAATACAGGGCTTAAAAGGGAGAGATGAGGCAGTGTGAGTTAAAATAGAAAGAGGGAAAAAATCCATTTGCATTGGCATGATATACAGACCTCCATCATCGGAAGAAGTCATGGACAGAGATTTAATAGAAGACATATGCAGCATTGCCAGGAAAGGGGAAGTGCTACCGATGGGGGATTTCAATATGCTTGATGTTGATTGGCACATCCCTGCTGCGGTGTCATCTAGAAGCAAGGAGATCCTGGATTCTTTAAAGGAAGAACCCACAGGTGAAGGGACTTCATACTGGACCTGTTGCTTACCAATGGGGAAAGTGTTTTTGTTGTTATAGTGGGAGATCATCTCATATCCAGTGATCACCAGATGGTGTGGTTCAGTATTAGGACATTCAAAAGCAAGGGTCTTAGACTTTAGGACAACTAACTTTGCCAAGATGGGCCAGTACCTCAAGGAGTCGTTAGTGGGATGGAAACAGCTGGAGGATGTAGAAAAACAGTGGGCAAAACTGAAAGGGGATATTTTAAGGGCAACCAACCTTTTTGTTAGAATGGTAAATAAAGGTAAAAGGAAAAGGAGACCTCAAAAGAGGTAGCTGAACAGGTGAAGAAAAAGAGGGAGGCCTTCATGAAATACAAGAGATGACAGAGAGGAAGACAGGCATTAATATTTGGAAAAATTCAGAGAAGCTGGCAAAGTAGTCAGGAAAGCAAAGATACAAAAAGAACAGGAAATAGCCAATGCAATAAAATGGGGGTATAAGACATTTTTCAGATATGTTAGTGAGAGGAGGGAAGGCAAAAGTGGTATTGTCAGGCTCATGGGTGAAGGGGAGGAATATGTAGAAACTGATGAGGTTAAAGTGGAATTGCTTAACAAATATTTCTGTTCTGTGTTCACAGCTGAAGGGCCAGGAGCAGGACCTCAGACAACACCCACAAACAGGAAAAAAAGTGAGGGGCATCTCAAATGATTTTCAGAAGACTCTGTTCGTGAGGAACTAGCTAAACTAAAAATGGACAAAGCAATGGGGTCAGAGAATACATCCCAGAATACTGAAGGAACTTGGGGACGATCTAGCAGCTCCACTGACTGAACCTTTCAATGCCTCTTTGGAGTTGGGGGTGGTGCCAGAGGACTGGAGAGAGGCACATATGGTCTGTTTACACAAAAGAGGAAGTAAGGATGTGGTTGAAAACTACATGCCGGTTAGTTTAACCTCGGTGGTGAGAAAATTATTGGAAACGCTGCTGAAAAAGAAAAAAGTGAGTTTTCTGGAGTCCAACAGATTACTGGATCCGAGGCAGCATTGATTCACCAGGGGCAGGTCTTGTCAGACAAATCTGATTGATTTCTTTGACTGGGTGACCAGAAGTTGGACCAAGGGAGAGCCCAAGATATGGTGTATTTAGATTTCAATAAAGCATTTGACACTGTTCCGCACAGGCAACTTATAAACAAACTAAGAACCCTAAGGATGGACCCTAAAGTTACTGATTGGGTTAGAAATGGTTGAGTGGGTGACGACAAAGGGTACAGGTAAATTGAGTTCACTCTGAGGAGGAGGAGGTTAGCAGTGGAGTGCCGCAGGGATCTGTCCAATTCTTTTTAACATCTTTGTTAGTGATATTGCAGAAGGACTGTAGGGTAAGGTTTACCTCTTTGTGGATGCTACCAAAATCTGCAGAGTAAACACCCAGGAAGGTGTAGATAACATGAGGAGGGATCTAGCTAAGCTTGAAGAATGGTCTAGAATTTGGCAGCTGAGATTTAATGCTAAAAAATGTAGGGTCATGCATTTTGGCTGCAAGAATCCAAGGGAGCAGTACAGTATAGGGGGTGAAGTACTTCTGTCCATGAAAGAAGAACAGGACCTAGGCGTGATTGTGTCTGACAATCTCAAAGTAGCTAAACAGATAGAAAAGGCGACGGCGAAAGCTAGAAGGATGCTTGGGTGCATAGGGAGAGGAATGGCCAGCAGAAGAAAGGAGCTAATAGTGCCTCTGTATAAGTCTTTGGTGCAACCTCATTTGGAGTATTGTATGCAATTCTGGAGACCGCACCTTCAAAAGGATATAAACAGGTGAAGTCAGTGCAGAGGATGGCTACTAAAATTGTTAATGGTCTTCGTTATAAAGCATATGAGGACAGACTTAAGGACCTTAATATGTATACTTTAGAGGAAAGGTGGGATAGAGGAAATATGATTGAGACATTTAAATACCTCCATGGCATAAATGCACAGGAGAAGAGCCTCTTTCAATTGAAAGCAAGCTCTGCTATGAGGGTGAAAAGGAATAGACTTAGGAGTAATATGCGGAAATATTTCTTTACAGAAAGGGTGGTGGATCTGTGGAATAGTCTACCAGTGGAGGTGGTAGAGATGAGGACAGTATCTGAATTCAAAAAAGCATGAGACAAACACAGAGGATCCCTAAAGGAAACAAGGGGACTCTTGTAGTGGTTGATATGGCAAGGCAGACTAGATAGGCCATGTGGTCTTTTTCTGACATCATGTTTCTATGTCTGCAAATGCCCAATTATCAGAGTTTTTAACAGCACAAACAGCAAAACCTGCCAAATGTACTTTTCTTTTTTTTTGGCTCTGCTAGCTCCAGTGATATACAGTACATCATGCTCAGCCTTTTTCACAAGTAAATATCCAGATTCCTTGCACCCTTGCTCACCACATTCCTTCCATTGACATCCATGTGAGCTCTCTTTGATCCTGAATCCCCTGGATCTAATAGGGGATGAGAGGAAACTCAAGTTCTAGTGAGCCAACCATTCTGCTTTAGTAATTTTATTATTATTATTTAGCTCATAACCTTTTAGTAGGGAATTCAAGGTGAGCTATATTCAGGTATTCTAGGTATTTCCCTGTCCCTCGAGAGCTTACAATTTATCTGCACTAATAATGCGACCCAAATCCTCATTACTAGAGTGGGCAAGTAAATATGCCACTCTGTATCTGAGGCAACGGATCGTTAAGTAACTTGTCCAAGGCTACAGCAGAGGTCAGTGGAATCTGAATGCTGAGCCTCCCAAGTCCATAGCTTGCTTTAAGCACTGAATTACTCCATCACTCAGTTACTCCAAACTCAAGGATTTTGTGAGGCTGTTCATCACCTTGAAGCGGAAGCTAAAGAAAGTGCAACAGGAAGTAGGTGAGGAACACGACAGCTAATTTTCATTCCTGATTGTGAGCATAACTCTAAGCCGGTAAATGGATTCCTAAATGAAATTAAAATGTTCACTAAATCTGTTTTTTTTTTTGTTGTTTGTTTTTTTAAGTGCTGTCAATTCAATGCAGACTCCTGGTGACCCAGCAGCCCTTGGGTTTTCTTGGCAAGTTATGACCGGAAGTAGATTGTTTTTACAATTTTACATTTACTTAATCGCTTACAGTGGCATACCCTCATAAATTACACGTAAATCACGCATGACTATATTAGAATTCAGGACACAAATACAATTAGTTTTCCATATTTTTTTCATATTTTAGAAGGAATTTTTACAGATGTCTTTGAAAAATTAATACTGATAGCCTACCCTCTGGCTTTATGAAACATATCCATTAAACAGACTCTAATAATGAAAAATATCCAAGATTGTTTTACTAAATAACTTTTTTTCATTTCTCTGTGGGACCTTGCATGAGTCATTTATCTCCCTGTGCCTCCATGTATAAAGTTAACAAAAAAAAAAGACAACCAGAAAGGATTTATCCATAAAATGATTTTACCATTATTTTCTTGAAACATTCCTTATAATATGCAATGGGCCCGATATTCAAAGGGGTTTATCCAGTTCAATGAGAGGGATATTCAGCCACACTAACCAGACAGTGCCAGGGCAGATTGTGGGTGGTCCCAACACTTATCCTGTCAGCTAAATTGATAAGTGCCAGCATATAGCTAGGTCCTTTCAATAGCTAGTCTAACCTTATGTTCTTTGCCTATCCTGAGAGCGCCTGAGTATTACCACTGGCTGGTCAGACTGCAACTGGATATTCAGCACCGGAGAATATCTGAATTCCAGTGCCGAATAGTCTACTTCAGTTTTGCCAGCGCTGGTCACTAACCGCCATGGGCTGAATATCAGGCCCATTATTTATTGTGCAATATGTCAAAATATACATCATATAGCATTAAATCACAATAGCAATCATAGGGGCAGCTGTACTAACCCACAGGATTTTCTGCAGATTAATTTCTTGTTTTTAGAAAATTTACGATGAATGGAAATGAGCTCTGCAGCAAACCTTTCCATGCAATTTTGAGGGGAAAGGTCTGAGAAACCCGTAGTTATCTTGTTTGTCAAAACTGAGCATGCAAAAGCATTTTTCATACTCCATTTTCCAAAAAATTCATTATCAGTTAACTGCCTTACATGCTTTTCATTATTTAATTTACTTATCTGTAATATTTATATACTTCGTTCCCAGATCAATTGAGCTGCCCAAAGCAACGTACATTGCTTAAAATACAATATAGAAAAAAATATCAAAAACTAACAAAATTTTGAGGCCCTTTTGCTAAAGTGCACTATGGTTTTGAACTTAGCGCATATTAATTTTCACACTGCATGTTATGTGCAAAGCCTCCACAGTAACTGTCAGGGGCGTGACCAGGATGTTGCTGACAGTTTATGCTCAGATGTGTACAATAACACATGGCACTATTACCATCGGTGCACTATCGAGGTGGAGTTAATTGCACCCATGCTAATTGCAACACTGACAGCAGGTGATATGTACCCCATGCTAACTGCAACGTACTCACCACACTCACTGTCTGCCCCTAACCCACCCATTCTCCACCCCAATGCGCGAGTGGCAGTTAGCGCATGAATTAGCATGTGGTAAATGTCATTGCACCATGCTAACAGTCACGGCAGGACCAAGCTTGCGGTTACCATGCACTGAAACAAGCACTAACTGCTTAGCATGCTTTAGTAAAGGAACCTCTCTATGCATACACGAAGGTAACTCCCATTAAAGTTATTTACAGCATGGAGCCATCAGTTTATATCTCCCTGTCACTGGAGCCAAATTTCAATGACCCACTGATGGATACCAATCTTACAAAGTACTTGGTCATTCTACCCAACCCCCCAAGTGAAACCTACCCAACAACACATCTTTAAAAAAATCTTTAATTTTTAACTACAAAGCAGCCTAACATAACTCACAGCAGCTCATGAGCACTGAGTTTAAGTATACCTTTGAATGCAGCAAACTCTGTGTTAAAGTTCACTAAAATTTTTACCACTAGGTCTTTCATGGAAAAATACATGAAAATCTCAAACTTTTTCCATTTTTATACACTTCAGTGCGTTCATACATTTTCTTTTGCATGTAGCCCCACTTGCAAGAAGAATTCACCCTTAACATATTAGCCTCTACATTGGGAAACAGATACTCTGCCTCTTGAATGCTGCAACCAATGGAATTTACATATTTATTTCATAGTTTTTTAAGTAGATTTTTCATGGTCAATTTTGCATCAGCCAATCATTAATCCAACATAGTGACATCCCAAGTACTCTAACTTAATAGGGTGTTTCTAAGATTTGAGCCATATAATAATTATTCACAGCTGCTTTTTCACCACGTTATCTACAGATCGATTTATAGGCATAGAAAAAAGTATTCCCCATATTTCAAAAATCTTCTGTCTTTCCTCCATCAATATAAATTGCTCCTTGTTTGTCTTCTGCTCTGTTCACCTTTACAATAAAGACTTACTTGAATTATTCTTTTCCTTCCAGTTTGATTTTTGTAACATTCCTTTTAGACCCCTTTTCAGATTGTTTTATGTCTGATAACTTGGTATCTCAATTACACAACTGCAGACTGAATATACTGTGCGCATGAGCAAAGAAATTCAGACGCTTTTTTCCCTTTCATTTGTGCAATTGTCAAAATGGAAACCTCAGTAAATATTCTCTTACCGCAAATCTCTCGATGTAGTCGACGACACAGAATCCTCCTGTACTGAGATGGATGGACCTGTGAAGTGGTGATTCCTGGTATAAAGTTCCCATTTTTCCCCGTGGCAGCCGCCCAAGGAGCCAGACCTTCTTTGCTGAATGAAGAAACACAGCCTTGACGGTCTTGTTTGAATTCTGCTGTTGTGATAAACCAGGAATTCCAGCTTATCACACACTACAGGAGGCATTTCAGGCATTGCAGTTCCTTATCTGGAGTGTCCTGCTCTATCTCTGTATCCGCGCAACTCACTTCCTGAAACGTTGATAGCGAGCTACTGTGAGGCACCGAATCTGAAGTAGCCCTCATAGAAGGTGGTCTCATCAATTAAAAGCCATATTTAAAAACCTTTTAATGCACCTCTGAATATTCTAATACTAAGAGGTATGTTTACTAGCGTGCTAACATTTACCGTGCACTAAAGCAGAGCCACAGTAACTGCTACCGCCTGCTAAAGTAGCCAGCGTCATAAAAATAGACACAAAATAAAACCAATTCAAAGTCGTCCAATTGATTTGGGCCAGTCTTGAATCTAAGATCTAACCCATCAACAGGAGGTGTGGAGGTGACCATGTTGCAGATAAAGTGAAAGCTGCTTGCCCAGTAAGGGACTTCAGAGAGTTTTGCAGCAACAGTCCAAGGGGTTGGGGCATGCAGCAGGTGCATGATGACAGATCCCCGCTTCCACTCCTCTTTTTTCTCTTTTACCGGGGTCCTAAAATGTGTATCATCCAATCATGTAAAATTGGATACAGCTACTACAGCCGCTGCATCGGGACTATCACGACAGCAAGGAATATCAGTCTGCTGATGGTTTTACAAAGACACCAATTCTACATTAGAACAGATCTCGAACCATAAATGTTCTTTAGTAGAAAGTCATTTTGAAAACATTCGCCATCGGCGGTTTTGCAGGTTTCTTCCCAGAAAGTTTATCTTAAGCTGAGTGAAACGCAGCAGTGTCTCTCGTTCCTGCATAATCAGGAGATCGTTGTTACACATGGGCTGAATACAGCGTGAGCCATACACCCCTGAGGAAGTATTGCACGAAACACGGCCAGTGTCGGGTTTATAGGCACATTTGATCCGTGGATTAATAAAGGCTATTTTGGATCCTCCTGCCACGTTTCCTGACTGGTTCTTTGAGTGTGCATACTTAGCCATTGCTTGCCCACTTGGGCTCATAAAAGGGCCTTGACTTGAACTCATACAGGAATTTGGGGTGGGCCAGCTCGGGAATTTCTGTCTCAGGAGTGGCCATAGACGGATGAGGTGGGGTCTGATAAGGCCATTAATGCTTCTAGAAACAGGTTGAATTGCTCATATGGGGATAACATAAGCCCTGTTATTGAGAGGTGGCAACAGCATAGCCGTAGGTGTAGAGCCTGCAGCAAACTAGCATTCCTGTAGTGTTTTTTGGCCACGTCAGAAGGCACAGCAGGGGTAAAACGTGAAATGCAACATGTTTGGGTTAATCAGTTCTATCACTGGTCTGCTTTGTGAAGGCGAATCACTCATACACGCCAGCTTCAATGGCTGGTGACTGAAACTCGCAGCGGTACTGACTGCCCGCTCTTCAACAGAATGGGATGCAAAAACTTTATCATTGATACAGAGGTTTAGGTTATTTTTGGAAATGGGGGCAGGCTGTTCTGACAGCAGTTCACCCATTGTGGCTTTACAAGTTTGTTGGGTGAGTTCAATGGTCTGCAAAATGTGAATTATATTGGCTAAAATGGTTGACTGTGTGTCTCACTTAAGGCCTAGGCTTTGGAAGAAAATTGTTGTAATGGATTAAATGATCTAAAATAGTCTTCTAAGTCTGATAGGTTGCTTCATGTTTTGTCTATGCTGTGGCCATACTTTCACCACTGATGGATAATCATCTAGCAGTTGAATAGCCCTGATGATGCCCAGCTAGTGTTGCGGCATTCAGTGGCAGCACCTGGGGGATAGTCAATGGCACTAATATCCCACTCACCACAATTAACGCAGCTAAGCAGGTCTGCTAACCAATTAATCACTTTTAAAATGTGCCCCCCTCCCCCCCGGCTTTTAAATAGATCTCATTTTAGCTTAATTATTGATGGGAGCTATGGATGCTACCTTAAGGGGTGTAGATCAAGCGATGGAGCAAGGTGGACTCCTGGATAGGCCAAGAAAGGGCAACCGAATGCAGATTGCTGGGTTTGAGTAGTATACCATTCAGAGTTAACATGAACTATTGTGAATAAACCATCTGGGGTACTAGAAATTTTGACAGCAGGCTTCCTATACCTGGCCTTCTTTGAGAAGTTTGGATTCCTGTCCTCTTTTTCACCTTAGGCTTCTTCCCTTACATGGGAAATGTAAAACGGAAGTTCAGGTCCTTTAGTGTATTGGTGTCAAGACGATCTGCTTGTTTTTCCATGTCATTCAATGACTGGAATTCTCTTATAGAATGGGAAGTCATCTTTCTCCCAGGTGCTCTTGGTCTCACTAGGCCTCTCTTCTATGGCCATGTTTCCAGAAGACTCTCTGCTCTCAACTCCTTTCTGCCAACTGCACAGAGCCACTGCTATCTCCATACATTCCTTGTAGTCTGACTTCAGTGTCTGCATCTGAATTTACTTTTCCCTCCAGAGTATGCTTACAACATTCCTCGGGACAATACCACTATGTAGTTTAAAATGTATAGGTTCAAGATTCTTTGGGTCTTATTTGGGCTAGGCAGTACACATACATGCAGAAAAACTTCTGCTTTAGTTTTAGAGTTTGTGATGAGGCAAAATCATGACTGGATCTGCCTGTTCTAAGAAAGAACAATTAGAGCCATCTTGTCACTGTAGATACAGACCAATGAGATTTTATTTCTATAATGTCTGTATAATATTGTTATAGTAAAGTATGCATATAGGAGGTAATTTTGTTCTGAGCCGTGTAAAGTTACATGCCATCCACATGCACAAATCATTGTGTTTTCCAAGACTTACACCCATGGATAGGCCTTTATGCCCATATTTTAGTCAGGTGCTCTTCTGTAAAGTACTCATGTCTGGCAGATAGCTCATACTTTTGGACTGGGCAAGCACAGGTGCGGAGCTTGGGCAGAGCATAGGTGGAGCCCAAATTTAAGCAGATAACTTATAAAATATTAAAGCTTATGTGCTTTTTCTAGAATAATCTAGGCGCTGGCATTTACACCTGGGACAGGCCTAAGTGCTCGGGCCTAGATTTGCTGCCCGTATCTTATGACTTATGCCCCTATTTTACAAAGAAAAGTAGTCTTGCACCTTTCATTATAAAAAAGGTGTGCTTTGCAACCAAGGCGACCTTTATAAAATTACTCTCATAGGGCCCGATATTCAAGAGAGTTTATGTTCTTATGTAATCCATGTCAATATTGTATGCCCACACTAACTACTCCCTCTTGCTGCTCTCAGCACATCCCCCTTACAGGGCCAGTACAAGGAGATGAGGTGCTCTAGGTGAATCTCATCCCTTGCACCCCCATCTGCCTTTGGCACCCATTGACGCCGCAACTGTGCCTCTCCAGGACATACTTCCAGTAGCATGGGATCATTTACTTCTGTCCCCTCCAATGCCCGATGCGACTTCCTTTACAAACATGAAGGTGGCATTAGGTGGCCCCACCCCCTTGACATCTACATCTAGTAAACATCCCCATGTGTAAATAGCCTGTTCTGAAATGTCCTTTAAAAGTGTTTGCCAATCTACACATAAAAATGCTGCTATTTACACATGGGTATGCTTCTAAAGTGATCCCCTATAGCTTTTGAAACATGGTGTGACCTGTGGGGAATCAGGCCATATCACACTGGCACAAATAAATCATTATTACACTTTTTTCATGTTTGTTAAAAAAAGGAAGTGGAGTAAGAGGAAGTGACGTCACCTGGGAGATGGCGGCCTGATTTTGGAGCTCCCGTTGGGACGCAGCTTTAAAGGAGAAAAGTAGCGGCCAGCCTTCCCCCCAGTCTGCTATAGCAGTGTGAAGGGTTTGGGAAGTTGTAGCGATGTCGGTCAGCAAAAAATTAGCCAGATTTCAGTCCTCCTATGCTACGAAGATGGAGCGTACAGGCCGGGAGGGCCCAGAGCACATGGCGTCTGACGAAGAGATGGAGGAGCAGTTGGAGCGGGCGGATGAAAGTTGTACTCGAGGTGACATATGGGGCTGGATGCGTTCACTTAAATGAGATATCGGAGCCATGCGGAGTGAGCTGAAGGAAACCCTGGTAGCTATAAAAGACGACATCAGGGATCTCGGCAACAGGGTTGAAACCCTTGAGGAGCAGATGGAGAGGCATGCTGAGAAGGAAACAGAGATGGAGGCCCTAATGCAGCAATACCAACTCGAGCAAGGGCTGTTGAGAGATAAAATCGAGGACCTTGAGAATCGCTCCAGGCGAAGCAATCTGAGAGTGCGGGGCCTACCAGAGACAGCGGAGTTTGGAGATGCTTCAGCAGTGGTGAAAAGAGTGTGCCGTTTCCTGTTGCACCGAGGGGATGAAGCAGAAGAGTGCGAGGTAGCAGTGGAGTGGGCGCATCAGGCCCTGGGTCCAGCGCGACGGGGCCAGCCGCGGGACATCGTGGCCTGCTTAGGCTCCTACGCGGTGAAAGAAAAGGTGATGAAGGTAGCGGCGGCCAGAAGGAGCTTCCAGTGGGAGGGCCAGAAAGTAGAGGTGTTCCATGACCTTTCCGCGGCAACACTACAGAGGCGGAGGGAGTTGAAACCGGTAACAGCATATCTGCAGACCGAGCAGAAGCGTTACCGGTGGCTGTTCCCCTTTGCTTTACTAATGGACATTAACGGCCGGGGATTTCGGGTGCGGACTGTAGATGAGGCCTGGACTATCTTGAAAAAAAAGGGGGCACCCTGGCTCCCGGAGCTGAGTGCGGCTCCTGACCCCGGAGCGAGCAAGGAGAGGAGATCTGTTTGGGAGAGAGTCCCAGTGCGGGGGCAGCGACTGCGGAAGAGGAATGGCATAGCGGGGCATGAGGAGCAGCTTGCTGGACAATCTGGAGGGTCCATAAGTGGGACTGTGTGAATAAGTCTGTCTGAGATAGAGGACTTTCCATTTTCGGGTACTGTTTTCTGCATGGGTTAAGTGGTGATTGTGGAAGCAGGGGCAGTAATGGGAGGTGGGGAGGTGGGGGACAGGAGGGAGGAGTGGGAGAGACATGTATTAACATTAACAAATGCTAGTGTATCACGTTATAGTTGTTGGGGGGAAAATGTATAAAATCCTTTGGAGGTGGGAGGGGGTTGATGGCTGGGGAGGAGGGGGGCTGGGGAGGGAGAGAGTGGGGCCAGGCAGAGGAAATATTTCGGGAACAGTGGCTCCCGATATTGTCCTATTTGAAGGGGTGATTGCCCATATTGAGCCAGCTAAGGAGGGGCGGTGGAGGGGTGGTTGGGTGGGAGAGGGTGGTTAGCGGGAGGGGTGGGGGGTGGGGTTAGCGGGGGGAGGGGAGGGTGGGGGCTTGGGGGGGAGGGGTGGAGTAGGGGTTGGTTTAGTGGGGAGGCTGGGGTGAGGGGGAGGGTGCGGGCAGAGCTCTAGGGAGGCGGAGCGACCATGGGGGCTTGGACCCAGGGGTGAGGGGGGTTTGGAGATAGCGGGGGTGGCTCTGGGAGGGTGCACTATAGGGTGGGAGGACTTTTGCTATGGAAGACCCACCCTGGGCTTACATGGTTGTTTTGATTCTTCTTTGTTGTGTTTACTTGAATGTTTTGGTTGCGCACTTGCAGGTGCGCTATCTGGTTCTGATTTCATGTGTGGAATGCAGTTCTTTAATGTAATACTTAATAAAAAGAAATATACAAAAAAAAAAAAAAGGAAGCGAGTCAAGTGACGTCACCAGGCAAGATGTCCGGCTAATCCCGAGTTCCTACTGACCCACAGAATATTAAGCTAAAAAAAACTTGTGCTCCAGCCCCAGCGGAACACTTGGCGGTGGAGGCTCTGCAACTACGGGAGATAGCAGCAAAGTTGAAAAAAAACAGATCTTAAGGCCTTTGCTGGAGAAGATGGTGAGCACAGCAAACTGGCCAGTGGGTCGTCAAAGCCCAAGCTCTCTAGCAGTAGCAGAGGTGGCGAAGTCGACTACCAAGTCTATACCAGAGCCTGTAACACTAAGGGGACCTTCAGGAGGAAATGCGTACTTGGTTCAAGGATCTGAAATCTGATATAACCCAAGTGCAAACAGAAGTTGTTGCCAGCATAGAGGACCTCCGGTCCAGGCTGAACAATCTGTGTCACCAGACAGAGGAGATGGAAGAGCGCTTCGATGCAAATGCAGAGGGATAAGGCATGTTTGAAAACAAATTGGAAACACTTGACCACCTTCGTGCAGAGCTGGAAAACAAGGTTGAAGATATAGAAAACAGATCCTGATGCAGCAATCTCCGTTTTTGGGGAGTAACAGAGACAGAAGCATTCAGTGACTGCAAAGATGTCATACAAAGCATCACAAAAGCCTTATTGCAAGAAGCAGATCTGCCACTTGATCAGTTAGACTTGAGAATTCATTGGGCACACAATGCATTGCAACATTTGGGCCCTCCTAAAAGTAATATGCCCCATGCCATTATTTCATGCTTTCACGACTATGGGGTGAAGGGATAAGTGGCCCTACAGTACAGCTAGGGTGCATGGTTCACTTGACTGGGAGACCAATACTGTGGACATTTTTGCTGACTTAGCCCAACTGACTCTACAAAAGTGATGGAACAAGCGAGATGTAACATCTAAGCTGCATGAGGAGGACATAAGACATGCTTGGACCTTGCCATTTGGCCTGACCTTTCCCCTTTGACTGTGTGTTAAAACACGTGAGGAGGCGATCCATGCACTGGTGGCAGCAGGAATTGAAGGATTAGAGCTGGAACTAAGGCCAGATGCGGGGGAAAGAGCAGATCAGCCGAAATGGCAGAGAGTAACACATGGCAGAGAGCGGCTGCAGAGGCAATTGGGAGGAGGCGGTAGCAACAGTGTGGAGAAAGCTCCTACTTGAGCATCTGAAGAACTGATGGATAAGGACATTGTTTAACCTGTGAGGTACACTCGAGGAACCTTGCCTTTTTGGAGGCGGCTTGATGTGGCAGCGTAACATGAGCGCTTCCAAAAGAGAAGGCATAATGAGGGGAGAATTGGTTTGTTGCGGTGTTGGCTGCACCCTCCTTGTTAAAATGTTATGGTTGGATGGGATTAATGTTGAAGGGGAAATGGAGGAGGAGAGGGGAAATAGGGACGAGTAGGTCAGGAAGTAATTTAAGATGAGGACAACAGCAGGGTCGGAGATAGGTGGGAAGTTAGTCAGGGAGTGGGACAAGAGCTGTCTGCTATGGAGATGTTGGATCCTATTATCCAGTGTGGGAGGAGGGGCTGGATAGTACTGGGGGTAGGAGAAGAGGAGGAGGGGTTAGGTAGTGGAGGAAGGGGTGGGGGGAATGATGGGGAGCTAGGGTCAGGTGAGAGCAACAGGTGTAGTAATGGGTGAGCTGAAAATTGTAACTATGAACGTGCATGAGCTGAATTCCCCTTTTAAAAGACAATTATAGACTCATTCCATCCTGGATGTCCAGCCACTCTGTACATCCGGTTTGACCGGACGTACAGATAGGCTCACGATTCTGATCCCTTGAGGTACGTCTAGCCCCACGTGATTAGAATCACGATCAATCATGTACGTGCAGGCCGGGACTGTGATTCAGTCCAGCCTGCACATACACGACAAGCCCAACTAACTGAGTCAGGGCTTTTAAATCACTAGAGGAAATAGGGGGATGGAAGCTGCCACGGCAACCTGCGATATTTGTTTCACCAGAAGATGGAAGTGATACCTAGGCAGTATCAGGGAGTAGTGGCGCATTGTTTAGTAGCAGCAAGAAGTGAAATAGCCGCCCACTGGAACCAACCTATTCTACTGAGCCTTATAAGCTATAAACATTGACTTGCGGATCTTTACAAGCTCCACATGCTTACGGCTTTAAAAAGAGGGCAGGGCGACAAAGTTGAACAATCTTAGAGCTGTGTATGGAAGTGGGCAACTAGTTAAGGAAGAGTGAGAAGGCCATGCACATTTTGGGAGCATGACTTGTCTATAAGGCTCAACTAGGAGGAAATAACCTGCAGTGGAATATGAAGGGGAGAAGGAGAGAGAGGGAGCGGGGTGGGGTGGGGATTTGAAGTTGTACTGCAGTTTATGGGTCCTGTTGGCCCTATTTGATGGTTGTGTTATGTTACAAAAATTCTAATAAACATTTTAAATGTAAAAAAAAAAGAAAAAAAAGAAAGCAATTTCACAGTATCCTAGCAGAAGGAGGGAGGAAGGGGAGTCCCCGTCATTGCACAGTGGTGATACCTATTGGCAAGCCTCAGAGTATATGAGCATAGACCAGCGATGGCGAACCTATGGCACGTGTGCCAGCTGTGGCACGCGAAGGCCTTGCAGCTGGCACGCGGGAAGGTCCGCAATTAAGATATGCGGCGCGGCGGGAGGTGAGTGTGCTGGTGTCCAGGGCCGGCCCGTCCATTGAGCAAGAATGTTTTTTGCACAAGGCCCCGCGTTTCAGGGGGCCCCGCGCAAAGAACATTCTGCTTTCCTCAAAATTACATTTTAAAAAAAAGCTGGCTCTCTGGCTGCTGCCGCTGTCGCCACGGCAGAATGCAGTGTCCCGCGGGGCCCACTCTGCATCGGCTGAGCCCTCTGCCCAGCTTTCAGATTCGCGAAGGGAGAGTGTCTCTCCCTCGCGTCTCTGTTAAGCCCGCAGGGGCTAATGGGAAATTTCCCATCAGCCCCTTTAGACACGAGGGGTTGATGGGAAATTTCCCATTAGCCCCTGCGGGCTTAACAGAGACGCGAGGGAGAGACACTCTCCCTTCGCGAATCTGAAAGCCGGGCAGAGGGCTCAGCCGGCGCAGAGGGGGCCCCGCGGGACACTGCATTCTGCCGCGGCGGCAGCAGCAGCAGCCAGAGAGCCAGCTTTTTTTTTTGGACTGCTAATGGGCTGGGGCTGGGGCTGGGGCGGGGGGGCTGTTAGGACTGCTAATGGGCTGGGGCGGGGGGGCTGTTAGGACTGCTAATGGGCTGGGGGGGTTGGACTGCTAATGGGCTGGGGGGAGTTAGGACTGGTAATGGGCTGTGGACTGATGGGGGCTGTCTGGAAATGGGGTGATGGGGGTGTTAGAACTGCTAATGGTCTATGGGGGTGGTTAGGACTGATAATGGGCTATGGGGGGGGCTAGGACAGGAAATGGGCTGATGGGGAGGGGTTAGGACTTGAGGTGGGCTGATGTGGTTAGGACTGGTAATGGGCTGTGGGCTGATGGGGGGGTTAGGACTGGCAATGGGCTGATGGGGTTAAGACTGGCAATGGGCTGATGGGGTTAAGACTGGAAGTGGGCTGATGGGGGGTTAGGACTGGTAATGGGTTATAGGGGGGGCTTAAACTGAAAATGGGGTGATGGGGGGGTTAGGACTGGAAGTGGGTTGATGGGGGGCTAGGACTGGTAATGGGTTGGGGGTTGCTATGACTGGAAATGGGCTGAGTGGAAGGGGAGGCTTGAATTGCAAATAGCTGATGGGGAGGGAGCTTGGAATGGAAATGGGCTGTGAGGGAAGGGAGCTAGGACTGAAAATGGGCTGATGGAGCAGCTAGAATAGGACTGGAAATGGGCTGTTGGGGGGAGCTAAGATTGGAAATGGGATGTGGTGGGGGCTTGAATTGAAATGGACTCATGGAGGGGCTAGAACTGAAAGTAGGCTCATGGGGGGGGGGCTTGGACTGGAATTGGACTGAGTGGAGGGGAGCTATGATTTGACATGGGCTGATGATGGGGCTAGGAAATGACTAGAAGTGGGCTGATGGGGGGCTAGGATTGGAAATGAGCTGATGAAGGGACTCAGACTGAAAATGGATGGGGGAGCTAGGACTGGAAATGGGTTGATGGTGGGCTAGGACGGGAAATGGGCTGATGCAGGGACTAGAAGGGAATGGATGCTGGGTGAGACTGGAACTAGAATGGAGCTGATGTTGGGGGAGGATTAGAATGGGATGGGGCTGGGAGAGTAAAATGGAGAGGGGAAAAATATTTTGTGTGGGAGGGATGAAAAATCTACAATTGGCCTGGTATTGGGAGAGTAAGTGGGGATTGAGGATGGAGGGGTAAAATTTGTGTGGATGAAATAGGAATGAGGAAAGAGCAAAAGGAGAAAGATTAGTATGTTAAAGCAGATGTAGAGAGAGAGAATGGAAAAAAAACTAGAAGAGAGAAGAAAGAACAAATGGACAGCAGACGATGGACAGTTAGCAGAAAACATGAAGAAACCAGAAGAAAGTGGCTGGAGCAATTGCAACTGAAAAAAATGCACAAAAGGTAGAAATATCTCTTTATTTTGAATTTATTAACTGGAATATGAAACCTCTGGGAAATGTGCATCATTAACGTCTGTGCTTTGTTTGGTACAAGAGGAAATTAATTTATAGTTTTATTTCTACAGTGTTGTTGTACATTCCAAGTTTGGCTTTTGGGGTTCCCAGTTTAATTATTGCCTTCCTGTTTCTAAATTGAATGAAATCATTAAAACATTATAAATTGCCAATAAATTGAAATGAAAACCAAAGGATTGTGAATCAAATTGATTCTCTGACAATACAAAGATTCCAACCTTTACAAATGATGTTACATAGTTCAGGCAACTTTATAAAGAGTTTTTAGATACTAAAATCTTGTTGTTAAGGTTTAATTGACGTGCTGGCACTTTGAGGAAATTCTTTGGTTTTGTGCGGCAGTTTGGGCACTCGGGCTCAAAAAGGTTAGCCATCACTGGCATAGACTCTGCAGAGACACATGGAGCACAATTCCAGGAGGGGGGATGTCCATGCTGTCTGGACGTCCCTGCTGAAGATGGGGCCG
This sequence comes from Ichthyophis bannanicus, assembly GCA_033557465.1. Lineage (NCBI taxonomy): Eukaryota > Metazoa > Chordata > Amphibia > Gymnophiona > Ichthyophiidae > Ichthyophis > Ichthyophis bannanicus. The sequence continues at coordinate 159,320,552 of CM066034.1, forward strand.
TTAGTACCAGGTTCTGGTCCGTGAGAACAAAACGTTCCCGTGGGAGCCAGAATCAGGTCCGAGGATGGCCTGGTGTGCCCCCTTCGTCTGCGGGAACTTCCTCCCCACAGGCACCCCAGACATCTGCGTTCCAGGCCACTCTTTTCCCCAACACCCAACCCAAGGCTGGCCTCCCATAGCTTGGATTGGGCGGTGGCGGCGGCGGCAGCAGGGACCATCCCCCCCCGCACCCGGCTCCAATGGTGCACCCCGGCCCCGATCAGCCACAAAATACTGCTTATACCACCTCTGAGGTGGTATAAGCAGCATGTCCCACCAGGCCCGGCAGCACATACAGGGCCGTGACCTGAATTGGCCATGTATGTGCTGCCGGGCGGCCTGCCCCCCACCGGTTCTCCCCATCCTGAAGCACAAGATGTATGGGGAGAGCCAGTGAGGGAATAGGATCTAGGTGAATTGTGGGGCTGTACGTCCCGGTGGGACGTGCAGCCCTGCAACCCATGTTCAAGAATGAGGGCCAGAGTGTCCAAGAACTATAACAGTAATGACAGTGACATGGGGAAGAGGTATGGAGTTGCATAGTCAGGCTCATGGCTTGCTATCCTTGCTGTAGTCTCATTAGAACTGATCTGGAAGTTCAAAGGAGCTGGAGGCAACTGCCAGGTCTAAAAAAGGAATACTAAACAATCATTAAAAAGAGAAAGCCTCAAGGTCCACAATGTTTCTGGCAATCAGCATGGAATATTGTATTTTATAAACAGATGCTACTTAATGTGGAGCTGTGGAGTGCGTGCAGTGTGCTGACGAGCCAGAAAGAGCTGAATGATAAAGGGGATCTTTAGGAAATTTGGCACAGGCACTGGAATAAGCAATTCTTGGCCTTCAACCTCCCATTAGGGGTTCTAAATACAGTCAGGCAGTGTAATGCAATACCTTCCTTATGTAACACTATTCTTATCATGACCTACCTTAAGGATAGTTAGAAATGCATTTTTTTTCTAATTTTCCTTTGAATTCGGTACAAATTTGCACAAGTTGAGTATTTTAAGATGTTGTAGGTGCAGCATTTTTGAAACTTTTATTTAGTTCTCTACTACCCTTCCCTGAGAATCTTGCAATCAGCTCATTCACTTTTCTGGTAGCATTACCCCAACGACTGCAACTCTCTCTTCCAGGAAAAGCATCAGATGTTCTAATGTCACTTACTTTACAACACTGGCTACTCAATGTTCATAATTTTACCAAGGTGCCTACAAAGAAAGAAAAGATAAAAGGCACATTGAGATGTTTGCTTCAATTGCATTTTGCCTTAAAATTGAACCATAATGGAGGCATGGTGAACAGACCATTGCAAGGTCGATAGCATCATAACTTGCTTTTCTGTGCTGGTTTGAAACTATGATGCTTATTCAGGTAGGAAGGGCTGGAGGTGCAATAATGCAATTTAGCATTATTTTTAAATGAAGACATATCATTTCATTATAAAATTAGGAGTGTTTTCTTATCTTCTTTTTCTGGCCCTGGTAGTTTCTTTCTGATGCTCTGGGATTCTAGCTCAGTTGGAACCAGTGCTAGGATTGGCTGCCATTGATATTGTACCCTATTTTATACCCACTCTGAATCATTTACCCACTTCTTAGGATTTGGTTTTCAGATTTGTTTCTAAAGTCGAGCTCAGTCTAAGGTTTATCTGAAGTAAGGCAGAGTTAAGTGACTTGCCCAAGATCACAAAGAATCTCAGTAGAAGAAGTGGAACGTGAACCCTGTCATCACAGTGATAATCCTGAGGGCATGCATCCAATCATGAGACATAAACCTGGCCTCTAGATGTCACCATTGCTCAATGACTAGGACTCCTTCCCACCAAAAGCTGTCAATGCTGCCTGTAGTGGTATCCCTAGCATTGACCAGCCCAGGAATCGAATCCGAACTGAAGAACTGGCCCAGGAACTCACCCCAGATCACCCCAGATCTTCTACATAACAGTGCACAGAAATAACTTTTTATTTCTTTGTCTCAAGGACATGCTTTTTTTCATTTTGTACGTAAGTCATAACAACCCCATGGCAATACAGCCTGCCCAGTAGTCAGTGCTTGCATGCATTATCATAAGCAAGGAAGCAGAGCATCCTAGCAGGGTTCTTGCTACCTTGAATTAGATTCAGAAGAATCTGGGGTTCAGGAAATGTTCCTGGCATAAAACACCACAGAAAACTAGAAAGCACATTTCCACTTCCTTATCAACACTTCAAAGTAAAAACTGTAGTCACACTTTGAGAACCAAAGACAATTGAAGAGTCCCCTGCATCTCTTCTACTGAATATACTCTCTCAGAATAGCATTTCAAGATTTTTGCCAGTGGTAAATATAATTGACTGAAGAGTTCAGTACAAACAGGAAAAGAGTAAAGAATTAGGCACATTGTCTCTTCTTGCCAACACAATACAATTCATTTCTGGTAATCACTGAAGTAGCTCGGGTCCCACCATCAGGATTTTCAGTGATTTTTCTCCCTTTAGCACATTTTAAATCATCACAGTGCTCAAATGAATACACAAGAAAACTTTGCAGGGCAGTGCCCTTCTTAGGTTCTCTGAATAAAATAGTGGGTGATTTCTGTAGAAACGAAAAAGCCTGTGAAGTAACTATTGCAGCTACAGAGGGCAATGCCAAACAGTGTCAAAAAATTACAGCACTTACCCTTTTCCTTCTGATTGCAGCCATACAAGTTGTTAGAACTAGATACTAGCATAGAAGCATTTCAGGGCTGGCACGGGGCAAAGTCTCTACTTAGCTGTAACAAATACAGCAGAAACCCAGGCAATGCTTTCAGATCATATAAACAGCAATATCAACCTTACTGGGCTTCTGGGTGGGCTTCTGCCAATCAGCTGTGGCATGGAAGCAGGCAATTTTTGAGAACTACCAATGAATCAGGAGTGCAACCCACCAGTATCAACTCGCTCAATAGTTGCAGCTTTGAAATGGATCCGTGTTATAGGTCAGGTCTAATCCTCAAACCTCCCACCACTGATTAATCTTTATTTTGAGTTTGTAGCTCCTTTTATTGATAAGTGTGCTATGAGTGCAAAAGTTAAAATAGTTCACACCTGCTCAAGAGGACAGAAATGTATGTCCTGAAGGGTACTAAACAGGCAAATAAAAATCCCAGTAACACTCAAAATGCAGAAAAGGCAGAATTTTGATTTCTCATACAAACCCCCATCCTCCATAGACAGACTACATATGGAATCTACACATTTCTTCATTTTTCATAGAAATAATTTGAATACTGGCCTCTCTGCTTTTCTGAATGAATTCTGAAGGCTGACAAAAATTGTGCTCCTTTCACTGAATCTTTAGAATGTATACCATCACCTGCACCGGATGGTATACATCCAAGGGTATTGAAAGAACTGAAAAATGAGATTGCAGACCTACTATTAGTAATCTGTGAACTAATATTAAAATCATCTGTAATAACTGAAGATTGGAGGATGGCCAATGTAACATCAATTTTTAAAAAGGGTTCCAGGGGTGATATGGAAAACTACAGACCGGTGAGCCTGACGTCAGTACCGGGAAAAATGGTAGAAACCATCATAAAGAACAAAATTACTGAACATGTAGATAGTCATGGTTTAATGGGAGATAGCCAACATGGCTTTAGCCAAGGAAGGTCTTGTCTTACTAATCTGTTATGTTTTTTTGAAGGTGTGAATAAACAGGTAGATAAAGGTGAGTCGGTTGATATAGTGTATCTGGACTTTCAGAAAGCCTTTGACAAGGTCCCTCATGAGAGACTTTTGGCGCAATTAAAAAGTCACAACTTAGACCTCCTCATGGTGACAGAATCCTGGCTGTCTGATTCCGATGCTGCTCTTATAAATCAACTTATCCCTCCTAATTTTTCCATTTACACCTGCCATAGATCCAACCGCAAAGGTGGTGGGGTCTTTATCCTAGCCAAAACTGATCTAAAATCTCAACTGTTTTCCTCCAAGAGTACTACACACGCCGACATCGTCTCCATCGCAAATAAATTCATCACCATAAACCTTATATATAGAGCCCCCTCCTCACCTCCAGATGACATCTCCACCCTCATTGACCTAGCCTGCAACCCAGCCAACCCATGTATTCCCAACTGGCTTCTCAGTGACTTCAACCTACCATCCCTGCAACCCGACCAAGCAGCGGCCTTCCTGGATGCAATGCAAGATTTACAATTCAAACAATTGGTGACGGCTCCAATGCACCAAAAAGGAAACCTATTAGACCTGATCTTTGCCCCTAGCACTGCAGTTAGCCACAAATCGGACTTCAACATTTCAATCAGTCCTGTCCCTTGGTCCGACCATAACCTGATTACTTTCCAAATACCCTTGCAACTTGTTCTGGCACCACTTAGCGATGCCACTAGACCCTCAGCCACACCACGCCCCAGACCTCTTGCCATAGAAGAGTTCTCCAAAAAGGTTCTTCCGACCCTACATCAGAAGTCTGCCAACCTTGAAGAAGCAATCACCAACTGGAACAACACATTGAAAGAATTTGCCTACCCAACATCCTCCAATAACTCAGAAACCCACAACAGATGTAAAACAGAAGACAACATGCTCCATGGTTCTCAGCAGAACGCCGCGCCTCCCTCATTGCACTCAGGAAGCATGAGAGGAAGTGGAGATGCTCCCAATCCCAGACCCACAAATTAGCCTACCTTGAACTCCTGAAGTCTCACCGTGAGAGGATATACCTCAGAATGAGTGAATACCATGCCCAGCTCCTCCAACGCTCAATCAATAAACCTAGAGACCAATTCAACCTAGCGAAATCCCTAATCAAGGAACCCTCCCCCACCCAACTTGTCCCAATTCCCCCCAGTCATATGCCGACTTCCTACAATCCAAATCCCTCACAGCAAGTAATCAGCCAGCAACAACAGTGTCCCCTCCCTACCAAACTCCCACCTCACAAATATCACTCACACATTTTACCCCCCCTGCTGAAAAGAATATCCAAGACCTCATTGCCAGCATCAACACCTCAACAGCCCCAAACGACCCCTGCCCAGCACACTGGATCAGGACCCTTCGAGTTGAACTCAGCCCAGTTCTACTAAACATCATCCGTCTATCTTTTGCAACCGGCTCATTCTCCTCTTTACGCAAACAAACTTCAATAAGACCCCTCCTAAAGAACTGCAGACTCGACCCAGCAAAGACAGAATCTTACCGACCCATCTCGAGCATTCTTCTACTCGCTAAAATAATCAAGAAAGTCGTCTACAGACAAATCCAACAACATATAGACATAGCAGCCCCCCTCGACCCCTGCCAGCACGGATTTAGAGAATCGCATGGAATAGAAACTCTGCTCACCACCCTCACCAACACCCTGAATAGAGGAATTGACAACGCAGAAAATGGTTTCGCCCTCATCTTCCTGGATATCTCAGCTGCCTTCGATTCTGTCAATCACAACCAGCTACTTACCCACCTCCTAGAAAAGGGCATTCACGGCCTTGCCTGGGAGTGGTGTAAATCTTACCAAGCTGATCGCTGGCAACAAGTCCGGTTTGGTTCTAAAACTTCGGCACCATTCCACCAACAACAAGGTGTCCCACAAGGTTCCTCCCTATCGACTCTGCTGTTCAACATCTATATGCAGCCGATATGCAACATCATCCGATCTTTCAATATTTCTACCCTAATCTACGCCGATGATGTTTTGCTATTTACCCCGTTCAAAGTCAAACACCCAGAATTCACCAACCTTGTCAACTGTTTCAACGCAATCACAGACTGGCTAACTACCCAAAACCTCCACATTAATTTCAAGAAAACAGAGGTACTCTTCATATCAAGGAACAAAAGCTTCTCTCCTCCCTCCATCCTAAGAGTAAGAGATGCGGAGCTTCCAAGCCGTAATGCCATACGCTATCTCGGCATTACCCTGGACCAGCATCTCGATTTCAAGGAACACATAAAAAACATCACCAGGTCCATCTACAACAAAATTAGAACACTGAGACATCTCAAACCTATGCTACCTGCTGACGGCTTCCGAACCATCTTCCAGGCCCTCATACTACCACATTTAGATTATGCAAACTTAATCTTGTATGGCCTACCAAAGAGCACTCTCAATCCTCTCCAACAAGCTATGAATGCCGCCGCCCGTGTCCTCTGCGGTCTAGCCAGATCAGACCATATCACACCAATACTTAAGGATCTCCATTGGTTACCGATATACTCCAGGCTAACATATAAGATTCTTCTAATAACATTCAAGATTATCAACAACATCGCTCCTAATTCTCTCAAGGAACTCATCACACCTACTCCAAAACCAGATCCAGAAGGACAGTAACAGACAACACTCTGTCTATCCCTAAAGACTCCATAAAGTGCTCACAAACAACCAGGAGAACCACCTTTGCCCACTACGCACCAAAATGTTGGAACGACCTCCCTCCAGAAATCAGAGCAATCCGAGACATCCTACAATTCCGGAAAGCAATAAAACACCACCTCTTTCTGCTCCATTTCTCTCAAGCTGCTTCCCCCGACTCTAAGAAACCATCCCCCATCCCCTACTAGAGCCCCCTACACAACATAACGCTCAAGCCCCAAGCATTCTCTCGCCAGCCTTGAACCTTCTTACGTACTTTCAGATCAAGTATCATCTATTATGCCATATTTTTATGTATATAGTTTCATGTATTCTGCATCTATCCTGAAATATGTCAATATGTAAATAGTTACCCATGTTCTCCAAGTTCTATTCCCTGTTATAATGTAAACTCAATCAGTCTTCTCTGATTTGAGTATTCTTTGTTAAATGTAAACCACATTGATAACAAATAGTGCGGTATATAAGAATTGTTAAATAAATAAATGGGATAGGAGGCAGTGTACTATTGTGGATCAGGAATTGGTTAAAAGATAGAAAGCAGAGGGTAGTGCTATATGACCAATTTTCCCAATGGAGAAAGTTGAATAGTGGAGTACCCCAGGGATCTGTGCTGGGTCCGCTGCTTTTTAACGTATTCATAAATGACCTGAAAATGGGAATAACGAGTAAGGTTATCAGATTAGCAGATGACACAAAACTATTCAAAGTTGTTAAAACCCATGAGGATTGTGGAAAATTGCAAGAGGGTCTTGATAAATTGGAAGACTGGGCATCCAAATGGCAGATGGAATTTAATGTGGACAAGTGCAAAGTTACGCACCTAGAAAAGAAAAGCCCAAACTATGGTTACACGATGCAAGGTTCCACATTAGGAACCATCACCCAGGAAAAAGATTTAGGCATCATCGTGGATAACATGTCAAAACCCTCTGCCCAGTGTGCAGTGGCGGCTAAGAGAGCAAATAGAATGTTAAGCATCATAAGGAAAGGAATGGAGAATAAAACAACGTATATTATAATGCTTCTGTATCGTTTCATGGTGCGACCACATACTGAATATTGTGTGCAGTTCTGGTCACCATATCTTAAAAAGAATATAGCATTATTAGAAAAGGTACAGAGAAGAGCCACCAAAATGGTAAAGGGATGGAAGGATACCCCTATGAAGAGAGGCTAAAAAGGTTAGGGCTCTTCAACCTGGAAAAGAGATGGCTGAGGAGAGATATGATAGAGGTCTATAAATTAATGAAAGGAATTGAAACGGGTAAACACAGATTGATTGTTTACACCATCAAAATACAGAAAGACTAGGGAGCATGCAATGAAGCTACAGGGTAACCTATTTAAGACTAATATTATTTTCACTCAATGTGTAATCAAACTCTGGAATTTGCTACCAGAGGATGTAATAAAAGCTACTAGTGTAGCTGGCTTTAAAAAAAGGTTTGGACAAGTTTCTGGAGAAAAGGTCCATAACCCATTATTAAAGGGGACCCAGGATATCACTGCTTGCCGGAATACAAGCATTGTGGAACCTGTGTCTTTTGGGCAAACTGCTAGGTACTTGTCACCTAGATTGGCCACTGTTGGAAACAGGATACTGGGCTTGATGGACCTTGGTCTGACTCAATATGACATATCTTATGTTCTTATCATTCCTAATTCATTTCAGCTTTTATTCTGTAATTTAATAATAGAAATCAGTAATTCTTATGGTGAATAAGTAAGGTGACTTTTTGCTGTTTTGATACTATGTGAATTCACTGTTTGTTGACCCCCTCGTAAATGTCACTATATTCTTGTTGATAAGAAGGCCATAAGCATGGGTGAGTGTGTTTATCTACCCCAAACTCCAAGATATTTATTTATTTTAGCTGTATTTATATCCCGCTTTTCACCGGGTCAAAGTAGTCAATTGGGAGATACATTTAACACGAGGGGATATGACACACATACGCTAATGCTTACAGGGAACATGGGCAATGGAGGGTTAAGTGGCTTGCCCAAGACCACAAGGAGTGCCTATAGGACTAGAAATCCCAGTCCCTCCGGCCTGAGATTGCTGTCCCCAGGTGGGACTTGAACCCCCGGCCCTCCGGCCTGAAGTACCTTGTCCTAACCACTAGACCACTCCTAGAAGCATCTATTAATTTCCTAGAAAACAATCAGCCCGGACGTACAAAGGAGATCTACATTGGGATCAGAATCAGGCCCTATTTGTCTACAACTAAGATCATCATGCTCAAGGCAGGGAAGAATAAACAACCTGCAACAGATTTGAAAAGATCATAATAAAAAGAAAGAAAATAACATGCAACATAAAAATTGATGTATGATTAGTATAACAATAGAATATACATTATTTATTTGTGCATTTTATCCTTCAGAATCTACTTATTCCTAGTCTAAAATTATTCTCTATCTTTGAATGAAATTTTGTACTACTCTTGGCTGAGAAAGTAGCAAGTACAAATGTTTTATTTAGTGGTGCACACTCCAGTGGCCTCTCAGCAAGAGCGGATATGATTTTCTGGCTTCTAATGCGTACGTCCTTTCACCACCAGCGTATGGGGTAAAACTGGAGAAAAGTTAGGTTATCGGTATATTGTAGAGTACTGCAATGGAAAATTATAGATGCAATTTTGACATCGTTCTCAGGAAGCTGAAGAACATTTTGGGGGTTTTTTTGTTCTGGACACAGCGCTGAAGAGCATTTAGGTCACTTCTGGCTTTTCTATACATAAGGGATCACAAATGTCTGTCTGTTTGTCTGTCTGGGGGCAAAACTACACTCCCAAAATGTAACAAAATGGGACCAAATATGGTATGCGCAAAACAAAACTGTGAAAAGATACATCAAACTTGGACATGGATGAGTTCAGACCAGGGTTCCAGAGAAATAAAGTCCCCCTAACATCTCTATGGGAGAGCAGTTCCAGCTTGTGCAGCTTTGATGTACTGAAACATAACATTAACAGGTATGTCTACTAAACCATGCTAGGGTTTGGCATGTATCCTGGTGTGCTAGCTGCCAAAACCAAGCAGTAAGGGAAAAAGCCCCAAGGGATCTGCAGTGGGTAGCCCCTGCAGAGATTGTGGTAGACTGCATTTGCCACGGAGACCCAGCATTACCTGCCTCAGCAGGTATCACAGGAATAGACCCACATTGCCTGCTGAAGCTGGTACTCTGGGTCTCTGCGATATATCCAAGAGGAGAGATCATAGCAATCAGGTGCACAGTGCTGTCAGCCCCACCAACAGCCACAATCAGGCCTCCCCCTTCCAAAATATTGCCGATGCCACACTTTTGCGCGCTACGGCACCAATAAGACAAAAGAAAGTTCTGGCCCAACTCCAGCACTGATCCCCCCCGGACAGCTCCTGATCCCCATCAGGAGCTGGCCATCAGGAGCTGTCCGGGGGGGATCAGTGCACCACCAGAGCAAAACACCATCCCAGTTAGCCAATTGGGCAAAGACCCCTCTCCCTAACCCCCCAATCCACTAGTCAAAAGGAAAGTCCCTCAGCCCTCTTACTCCTCATCCCACAGTCCTGTTACCAATAAGTTTCCCAGCTAGTTAGCCATTGTATAGGGGATCCACGGGGCAGGAGCAGTCCTCTTCACTCCTGCCCTATCATCTGGCCATTTCAAAATGGCCGTGATCACGGGGTGCTGCTCTCTAGCCTCACACTAGTGAGCAGCAACATGAGATCACAGCCATCTTTAGGGCCATTGAAGACGGCAGAGGTCAGTGTTTTGCTTGAGGGTTGCCGGGGGGGGGGGGGGAATCGGTGCTGCAGGGAAGCCAGCATGTTTTTTGTTTTTTAATATTATCCATGCCACGGATCGCAACACCGTGGTACCGACAATATTGTGGAGGAGGGGAGGCCCAATCATGGTTTTTAGAGGCCCAATTTCTTCCAGGGCAAACAGCCACTGCCAATCGGCAATTTTCACACTGCTGTATCAGTGCTTTTGAGGTGGCTTTATCTGCCGTCGCGATCAGGTGAGATTTTGGCAGCCATCACAAAAAACAATTTTCATGCAATGGCTTCCAACCATCGCCACCCTCACTCCCTGCCCCGATCTGACCCACTCCGATCTCGCCCCTGGAGCCCTGCAATGTGTGAAAATCAGATATCGCAGTAAATTGCCTGCAGCATCTGATTTTTTCATGACTTAGCTGCTATCATGGGGCGTTAAATCTGCATTAGCCCCGCAGTAGCAGCTACAGTAATGTCCTTTAGTAGACGCTACCCTTAGGGAACTGCTTTTTTCAAATTGCTTATTCCAGAGTTGGTCCTGGGGTTGGTGCAAGATATTGTGCGCCCTAGGCAAACTTTCAGTCTTAAATTCCCCCCTCTGAGATTTTCATAATTGAATTCAACAATCATGATCATCGAGCACCACCCTTCAACAAAAATCCTGTTGTTGAGCATCATACATTTAAATATTAAACTTTGCTTTGTATGTAGGTATGTGCCCACTCGCCTGGGAAAAGAACGTGCTGCAGACTCTCTGAGTTTGTGTGGCTGTCAGGATCTATTGTTTTGTTTTGAATGCTGGTGCCCTAGGTGACCGCCTAGCCTAATAGTTGGGCCCACCTTGACCTCACCCCTCTTCTCTACTCTACTCTCCCAACCACAGACACAGTCAATACCTAGGCAGATAAATGCACACAGACATGAAGAAAACACAGACATGTTCTCAAAGATGCCAAGGTGGAGTGATTTTTGATAGAGAAATTTTTGGTACACACCCCTGCCCCGACCAACTCTGTCTTCTAGCCCCATCCACTGCTATAACTCCACCCCACAGTCATTCTATAACATACCTTATTTAGAGAGTGACAATAGGGTTACTTGATAAATACAGATAACAACTGTCCCTAGCAGGGCCGAATTTACCTTGAGTGAGGCCCTACGCCAACAAAAATTGTGGGCCCCCAGCAGGGGCGGCCCAAGGGGGGTGTGGGGCCTCATTTGCATAAGGGGCCTCATTTGCATAAATATTTGCATAATGTTACCATATACTAACTTTTAGTAAACGTGCCTCTTAATGAGTGTATGGATAAAGAAAGACTAAAAGATTTCTACATTACTATAATCCAGTGCCAACTGCCAGACACATTAGGAACTACTACAAACACTGCCCATTTAGAACCCATAGTAAACCCGCCGTATCCTAACAGCACTACCAGGACTCACAAAGCACCATACCCTACCAATCAAAAGGCAACACTGCAAATATTAAACCAATACATTTCAGAGAACAACAATACATGACCTACTGGGGAAAGAGAACAAGTGGCAATGTCAAATAGGAATTATATAAACAAAACACCTCAGCTCAGTTACACATGCAGAACATAGACCATCAAACAAGTAATCGCAATTTAGAAACAGGAAGACAATAATTAAACTGGGAATCCCAAAAGCCAAACTTGGAAAGTACAACACTGTAGAAATAAAACTATACATTAATTTGCTCTTGTACTAAACAAAGCGCAGACGTTAATGATGCACATTTACCAGAGCTGACATATTCCAATTAATAAATTCAAAATAAAGAGATATTTTTCTACCTTTTGTGCATTTTTTTCAGCTGCAATTGCTCCAGCCACTTTCTTCTGGTTTCTTCGTGTTTTCTGCTAACTCTCCATCGTCTGCTGTCCATTTGTCCTTTCTTCTCTCTGCTAGATTTTTTTCCATTCTCTCTCTACATCTGCTTTAACATACTAATCTTTCTCCTTTTGCTCTTTCCTCATTCCTATTTCATCCACTCAAATTTTACCCCTCCATCCTCAATCCCCACTTACTCTCCCAATACCCGGCCAATTGTAGATTTTTTATCCCTCCCACACAAAATATTTTTCCCTTCTCCATTTTACTCTTCCAGCCCCATCCCATTCTAATCCTCCCCCAACATCAGCTCCCTTCTAGTTCCAGCCTCACCCAGCATCCATTCCCTTCTAGTCCCTGCATCAGCCCATTTCCAGTCCTAGCCACCCATCAGTCCATTTCCAGTCCTAGCAACCCCCCAACCCAATACCAGTCCTAGCCCCCCCATCAACCCACTTACAGTCCTAACCCCCCATCACCCCATTTTCAGTTTAAGCCCCCCCTATAACCCATTACCAGTCCTAAACCCCCATCAGCCCACTTCCAGTCCTAACCCCATCAACCCATTTCCAGTCAGCCCCCCATAGCCCATTGCCAGTCCTAACCCCCCCATCAGCCCACAGCCCATTACCAGTCCTAACCCCATCAGCCCACCTCCAGTTTTAACCCCCCCAGCCCATTTCCAGTCCTAGCCCCCCCATAGCCCATTACCAGACAGCCCCCATCAGCCCACAGCCCATTACCAGTCCTAACCCCCCCAAAGCCCATTACCAGTCTTAACCCCCCCAAAGCCCATTACCAGTTCTAAACCCCCCCAACAGCCCATTACCAGTCCTAACCCCATCAGCCCACCTCCAGTCTTAACCCCCCCAGCCCCTTTCCAGTCCTAGACCCCCATAGCCCATTACCAGACAGCCCCCATCAGCCCCCAGCCCATTACCAGTCTTAACCTCCCCCAAAGCCCGTTGCCAGTTCTAAGCCCCCCCCAACAGCCCACAGTCCATTACCAGTCCTAACCCCATCAACCCACCTCTAGCCTTAACCCCCCCAGCCCATTTCCAGTCCCAACCCCAGCCCCAGCCCCCCAATAGCCCATTACCAGTCCTACCCCCCCCCCACCCCCGTCGGCCTAAAGTAAAATTTAATTTAAAAAAAAAACCTGCTGGCTGCCGCCGCGGGGCCCCCTCTGCTGCCGCGGCAGCACAGACTGACCCGTGGGGGCCCCCTCTGCAAGCTGACTCCGTCGGTCCGTCGATCCCTCTCTCCCTCCGTGCACGCTGTGAGAGGCGCGAAGGTAGAGTGTCTCCCTCGCGTCTCTGTTAAGCCCGCAGGGGCTGATGGGAAATTTCCCATCAGCCCCTGCGGGCTTAACAGAGACGCGAAGAGACACTTTCGCGTCTCTCACAGCCTGCACCCTGCACGGAGGGAGGGAGGGAGGAAGGAACAGACAGAGTCAGCTTGTAGAAGGGGCCCCCGCGGGTCAGTCGGTGCTGCCGCGGCAGCAGAGGGGGCCCCGCGGCGGCAGCCAGCAGGTTTTTTTTTTTAATTTTATTTTTTAAAAAAATTAACTTTTTCTTTTTTTGTGGGCCCCTGCCAGCTGTGGGCCCTACGCCATGGCGTACATGGCGTATAGGTAAATCCGGCCCTGGTCCCTAGTCTTTACCCTTTACAACCTTCTTTCAAACAAAAAAGTCTTTAAACAGCTGCTAAAATACCAACCAATTACGGCAATGCTTTCATCACCAAATAACATTTCAGCACAAAAACCACTTGATCACAAAATATAAAGACAGCAGATCTCAGGGCTGACTTTAGTGCGAGGATGCAACCAGGGCAATTGCCCTGAGCCCCCAGGCCAGAGAAGGCCCAAGCCTGCTTGAAAATGAAGGTGGTGAAGTCTGCTAGTGCAGAGCTGTCAAATTGCCTGTTATGGATTTTTGACAACCCATTTGCAGCACCAATTTCAGTGGGTGGAATTGAGGACTACAAATATCACATTGCTTTGGGATGTAAGTTCAAATTCAGAATGGGACAAAAAGTCTCCCTCCTGGAATTGGCCAGCTTGGCATCCATGCTTGTGAGCTTTGGATCCCCTCTCTAATTTCTGCCTAGCTGCTGTAAGTTGGGGGGATGAGCTGCAATTGACTTTGGCCCACTGGGGGAGCGAGGTTGAAGGCAGCACCGGCAGAGCAAGGAACATAAGGAGGGTAACAAGTGTGCCCCAGGGTTTGCCAGGCTCGCTCAAACAGAGAAAGGAAATGTGAAGAGGCATGTTTTCTAACCTTGAGTGGGAATCTCAGCATTCCCAGTGGTAGTGCAGGAGACGATCCTGGAGGAAAAGCTCCTATGGTTATGGGACAGTTGCAACCTGTGGTTAAACGATAAAAAACATCTTTTCAAATCTCTTAAGAGCCGCATCTAGATACTGTCACAGTTTCGTTTTATTATTCTTTCCAAACCAACTGAATATTTGGGATCTGCTCTATTCAAGCCCCCACCCCTCTCTCTTCCAGGTCAGAGACACAGAATTCCATGAGCCGTGCTCCACACACTTTCCCAGTTTGTTTTCTCCCAAATGTTTCTGCTCCTCTAGACTTATCACTATGGGGAGCACATTTTCCTCACAGTAGGAAATAAGCACCATTGAATATTTCAAAAGAAAACTAATTTTTTCACCCAATGTGCAATTAAGGTACGGAATCGTTTGCCAGAAAATGTGGTTAAGGCAGTCGGCCTATTTGGGTTTGATAAAGATTTAGGTAAGTTCGTGGAAGAAAAGTCCATAAACCATCTGAGCTGTTGAGTGTATGCTGTTCATTGCATCCTATAACTAAACCCAAAAACCTATTTGTTTCCCCACATGTAATCACAATCAAAAGAAAGAGGAACCAATTAACCCAAAAATTTTTGTTGGAACGTACGCCTAGAAGGAAGGAAAGAAAACCTCCCCTTCTCGTAGCGTATTGTTCCGTTTTTATCTTTTGTTAAATTTAGGGATTCACCCCTAAGAAAGGATCAAGGGACCATAACCCCAATACCAACTAGCGCTTAATAATGTTCAAACACAGTACTTAGCTTGAGGTCGTCCTCTTCTTAACGACGTACACTGCTAACAAACTCCCAAAGAAACAGCTTCACCATAGTTAGAAGTTAAGGTCCACCGCCATTATGGGACTCAGATTACTCAAGACCCGACTGTTGGACTACTCAGCAGCGTATAGTAAAAGAAAGACACTCAAGACATGTCCAATGATCAACTTCACAGAAGCGTGACTGGTGACCCAACGTTGTTACGTTTCGAGCCTCCGGCATTCCCGGCTCTTCTTCAAACCTTATCGTTCTTTGTTGACTCTAGACGTACTGATCGTTTTAAAAGACCAAAGAGGATCACATGACCAATTGGTATCCAATGGGCACAGAGAAAACGCAGATAGCAACCTAAATAATTGTCCACCATTCCACTTGAGAATTTAAACCCTGAGGGCTGACAGAACTAAGTAAATAAATCCAAAATTGTTCCCGGAGGGTGAGTCGAGATTGTCTATCACCCCCCCCTGCTATGGGGCGGTATAAAATCAATTACTCGCCACCTTAATTCTTGGAAACTATGATTGTGTTCCTGACAATGAAGTACTAGAGGGGCAGTAATAACCCCCCTATTGATACAGGAACGGTGTTCCTGAAGTCTCTTCTTCATGCTTCGGGACATTTTCCCCACATACACCAGGGGACATGGACAAATTATCATGTATATCACAAAAGGTGTCAAACACGTTGTGGCAAATTTATTCGTATACCGATAATGAGACACAGGATGTTCCCAGGATATCCCCTCCAGTGTAGTTTCACAAAACTCACATTCCATACATTTGTAATGACCAATAGGGGTATTGTCCATCTCCAAATGAGATTGTCTACCATGATGCACTATCCAGTCGGCTATATTCCTACCCCTCTGAAGGCCAAACATCAATGGCTTATTAAAAGAAGAATGGATTGATAATATAGACCAATGGGATTTAAGGATTCGCATAACAGCTGGCGTACCAGGCATATATGGTAATACACCCACAAAAGGGGGGTCTACAGTTTGTGGAGAATCAGCAGACTGTACCGATGGAGTCTCCCACCATTCAGTGTGATTAAAGCAGGCACGATGGTAAGCCCGGTTAATTATTGAGCGAGGATAACCACGTTCCAGCAAACGCTCCTTCAAATGTGTTGCTTGAACCTTGAAGTCTTCCAGAGTGGAACATAAGCGGCGCAGTCTTAAAAATTGACCAATTGGTAAACCCCGTCTCAATGGACCGGGATGATAACTATGGTAGTGTAGTAGTGTGTTCCGCTGAACCTCCTTCCGATATAAAGTAGACCTTATTGACGAACCCTCTTTAATTAGGCGGATATCCAAAAAATCAATGGTGGTCATGTTAACAATTGGTGTAAATTGGAGATCTGCAGATAAAGAATTTATCCACAGAAAAAATTCATTCAAGGAAGCAATCGAATCCACCCAAAAAAAGAAGATATCATCTAAAAATCTCGTCCACATACGTATCCATTGAAACCATTGAGAGGGATAGACAAACCGAGTTTCAAATTCCGCCATAAAAAAAGTAGCAACAGAGGGGGTCACTGTCACCCCCATTGCGATGCCATAGATCTGTTGGAAATATTGGTCTTCAAAAGAGAAGTAATTTTTTGTCAGAACCAACCTTAATAGGTGTAATACAAAAGATTTAGGCAATCGAGCAGGCAACACAAAAAGAACATGGTCGGCCATTCGCAAGGCCACCTCCTGCTCAATATTCGTATATAGCGCTTTAATGTCCATCGTAACCATATACCCTGCATCCTGGCAAGCGTTTTAGCTTTTTATTTCTACACTTTCCTTTTCATTTATTAACTTTTCTTGTTGTCTTTGTTTTTACTGCCTGAATATGACCTGATCTTACTGACAAGCTCATGGTTCACACTCGAGACGATGCGGGTTCCTCCGAAGTGCGTGCCTGGATTAGATTGAATCTTTAGCTCGTGTATATATATATATAACTCAGTTATTACTTACAACTATAACCGAAGAGCCTGCAATTTGTTCACAATATTATGCTATTATAGCTGTCTCTTCCTTACTACCCCTCCCTCCTCTACCCCCCACACACTTTTTTGTTCTGATAACATATTAAAGGAGTATTATTTTTCATATATGCTTCCTTTATTTGCCAGTCATTTTTATTAAAACTTGTTTGGAATCAATATTGACCGTCTCTTTGGTGCCTGATTTTATTTTCATTTTTTTTTTTTAACATGCGTGTGGTTGTTCCCCACTGACGTTTTTATGTCCGATTTTTATATTTTTCACCCTTTCTTGTCCCCTATTGGCTTTTACATGATTTTTATTGGTTCATTTAGTGTCCCTTTTATTGGTGTATTTATTTATCAATAGCTTGTCACCCCCTATATCCCAGCGAAGCCGAGGCGTAGGCAGTAGGCTAGGTTAATAGGGGTGCATGAATCTTTCACTAAGGAATAATTGTAGTTGTGAGTCCAAAGTGGTTAAAGTTCAAATAAGGGTTTTATTTCCCCTCCCGGGGTTTTAGGATTTTCAAATAGTACAGCAACTCAAAGAAAACTCAGGATACAAACTGACAAAGTAAAGTATAGCAACTTGCTTCCAAACACATTCACTTTTCACTGCAGCTAATCGCTTCCTCTTAGCTTCAAACAGTGTTATGAAATCAATTGCTCAGAACTTTATAATAAAGAGATTGGCTCTTCTTCCAACATTAGAGAACAATCCATCTGTTCATACTGTGGAGACAAAGTATTATCCTCTGTGCACATGGGTTCTATGTCATTGTCTTTTGCACCGCCCGATTGTATGCTTCTCAACCCTGTTTCTTCTCCAGAGTTTATTAAGCCCTCTTCATAAGAGCATGGCCAGAAATTATCATCAACGTTATAACAGGAGGGTAGAAAGACAGGCTTCCTAGTATGCTTTGTTCTCGGGCTATCTTTAAACCCTCTGTTTCCCTTAATGGCTGCTAGCTCAAACTGCTGGTTTTCATGGCAAACAGACTTCCCTTTAGTTAATCGGTGTCTGGACTTTTCATGCATACAATCCTCTATATCCCTCATACACACATCTTCCACAATAGGATTTCTTTCAAAGTAAGGCAACTGTGTCTTAACACCTTGTTTCTCATTTACATAAGGCTTCCTGCTTATGTCACGTTCCACACTCTCAAAGAGCTGGGGAAATTCTCCCTGCGTCAGAGGTTTGGTTAACTTCTTACTGACCTCTGGTTTTGCAGCTTTCCTCACTCCACTCCTGGGGTTACTGTGAGCTTCTCCTGGGGGAATCCTCAGCGGTTCACAGCGTGTGCCTGCAAATTCAGTGCCGTCGGAATCAATCAGCTCTCTCTCACTCTGGCTTCTGTCTCTGCCAGCCTGTCTAGTGTAACCCCTCCTCCAACTCTCTCTAGAGCTTCCTGGGTCACACTCAGGGCAGCTTCCTCTCCAACCCCCTTGGCAATTACCTCTGTAAGCTGCCTTAGGCTTTGGAAACCAGCCTGGATTCTGACGTGAAGTAAAACCTGTTTTCCTTCTGCAAGGTAAGTTGAAATTGAATTCTTCTGAGTCCCAACCTGAGCCTAGTCTGGGACTGGAATCATAACCTGAATCACCACAAGAACAAGCACCCAAGCTTGAACTGCAACTGCAACTCCACCCCTTTGCTCCTCTGCCTGAGCAGGTATTATAGTGCCTTGAAGGCGTGGCTTCCCTCACGTGCAAATCATTCTCTTTTCTCTGTGAGAATTGCTTGTCAGGGAGGCAAGGCTGCAAACGTCGTGTTTGCCTAGGTTGCTCAGGGCAACAGGGAAGCTTCTGATTAGACTGCCTGACAGAATCTGACCTGTTTCTCTCAGAATTCTGCACTTCTATAGCATAGGACAGATCTGCTGTGTCACAAGCTTCACCTGCTTACTTGCTATACCACAGGTTGTTGCTTCTTTTGGTGCCAATTTGATATACATTTTAGTGCTTAAATTTCCATGGAAACGATGTCACAGTGGTGTCAGAGCACTATTACATAATTGCTGTCTTCTTCAGTTAGTTACAGTACATTTTTATATTGTTGTGGAGTTATTTATTTTTTAATTACTTTTATTATTTATTATTCTATATAGCGGATTGTATCCTGAATGTTTTTACAAGATTTTCTATTTGGTCTATGCTTATTTACCTTATTAACTAAGTTTTTTTGTCCCTCCATCCCTTCCAAGAGTATGTCTAGAATTTTATGATCCATTCCCTCTCTAAAATAGTTAACTATTTACCTGTTCCTCCCAGTTCATTTTCTTTTACAATTTTACTATACACTCTTAGGGGCATGTTTACTAAAAACCGCTAATTTGCACGCCGCACATTAGCACACTTAAGTGCTCTTAAGCGCCCCGCAAACGTGCGAGGAACCCCCGCACCCGTGCGCGTCACACTAACGGGTGCCGCACAAGTACGGGCCCGCAAATGTCCGATAGAGGCGTGGAAAGGCTAACGGAGGGCGGAGGAAGGGCCCGGAGGGGCGGAGAGAAGGGGTTAATGGGCGGGGAAGGGGAGGGGAGAGGCACCCCGCACATTATCGGGGTTGAATTTCAAAGGAAAAATAGCGCGAGTGAATCACTCGCGGTAGAATGCATTTAAAGGGAAGAGAAACCATTTCCGTCAGCAATGTACAGCAAAACCGGGGAAACCTGCAAAACGTGAGCAGTGTGATACATGTGCACAGCCCAAAAGTGGAATTAAAAATAGAAAAGGACCACAACAAAAATTGTAAAAATAGGAATTCAGCTGGGGAACAGTTATAGTAATGGGCAAAACTAAAAAACACACCCAGGAAAGCTCCAGCAAAAATAAATGAGTTTTGGAAAGGTGTACGGAGCGGAGACTCTTCCAAAAAACATTTCCTCTTTGTTGGAGCTTTCCTGGGAGTGTTTTCTATGGTTGCCCATTAATATCACTGTTGCCCAGCATGGTGATATTGTGTCCCCCATTTTCCGTGGTCATTTACGTGTTTTATGTGCATGTTTGTCACCAGACAGGGTGCATGTGCCCACAGTAAAAATGCGGAGAGCAGGGTTTGCGACTCCATCCTGCCCGGTTTACTACCTCCAGGGGCTGCACTGTCTCTGTGGGCATAGTGTGGTGCAGCGGACAGAGCCAGTACCTCTAGGACCAGAGGGTCAGAGGTTCAAATCCCAGCTGGGGCATGTGCCAACCCAGACCCTATATTTTACCCACCACTAAACAAAGATAGCGCAGAAACCCTTGTATTGCAGGGAACATAAGCATGGGGAAAACAGCCATATTTTACCCAACACCGCACACACACCACAACAATGGGCATTACCTACAGCCAAGTCCCCTAAATGCAGTCCCGTACTGCCACATTGCAATCAGGTCATCTGCTTTTTCTGAGAGAAGCTCATGTCAGCATGTTGGCGGACGAGTACATGTGGTGCAGGGGGCAGTGGCTGCTAGCCACAGAAGACACAGGCCTAGCCATGTGCAGGTTGGCACAGTCCACTGCAACAGACAGGCCCTGCCGGATCCACAGTCATGGATGTTCCAGGGAATCCAGCTAATCTGCGGCTACACAGTGGTGCAGTGCACACAGACAGTGCATGCAAGAACAGAAGGTCACAGGTTCAAAGCCCAGCTGGGGCTACCACCAATCCTGCCCACATATTTTTCCCACAAGTAAACAGTGATAGTAAGGACACACCTTTCGTGGCGAGGACATATGCAATGGTACTACATCTATCTTTTACCCCACTGAGCACAGACACCATGAACAGGGGCAGTACCTAGAGCAGAAGCTCCCAAATGCAGTCCTGGTGGGCCACACACCAGTCAGGTTCCATGCTGCCACTCATATAAATGCCTGTGCTGTATATCTATGCACCACCCCCATGGCATGTAGATGTAGCTCATGCATATTCATGAGGGACAGCAGGAAAACCCGAACAGTGTGATGCTAACCTGGACTGGAGTTGGGAATCTCTGCCGTAAAGCAGCAGCCAACAGGGCCAGACACACCCACACCCACACCCACAGGCCCCATTGGCCAATGTCTCCTGGAAAGGCAGAACATTGGACCCTGCGTGCATCTCCCAATACTAGCACCTGCATACCTTAGCAATGTCACCCTGCACCTGAGGTATACGGTACACAGCTTTGAGACGTTTGCTAGGAGTACTGGCAGATAGATATCCATACGTTACGCACATACTGCTAGTTGACCCCATCAGAACAATCTGTGAGGTGTTTGCGGTGCGTGCTCCAGGCCTGGCCTCTGACGGTGTTTACCACCCTGGGGAGTGACCCCCAGCAGTACTGCGTACCATATCCATGCCTTGGCGTGCCCAGGACCGGTTTGGTGGGCAAGGCTAATTACCTCCTCAATAGTAGCACCATGATGGCATAGGTGTGGAAGTGTGTGTCTGTCTATACAGTGGGTGTTGGCTGCAAGCCCCTTCCACAGCCCACACTGCCAGCACTGTTGCCAGTATTGGCCTGCCAATGTGCATAATGAGTAGCAAGGGACCATGGGTACATCTCAGACAGGGTGGGCTGACCAGGATGCAGCTGCACAGGGCATAGGGCACTGACAGGGACATGGTAGTGCCCGGCCACCACCTACACAGACAGGGTGACCTCTGTATGTGCTGCTGGGGGATCACTCTCACCCTGAGTGTGCAGTGACGGCAGCATGGCTGGGCACCCCCATAGTGCTGTATTGTGTTTCTCTCATGTGATATATATGGGTGTCCTGTTGGGGCCTCTTCACTGACTTATCTGCTTGTGTGTGCTGCTGCCCCAGTTG
Source organism: Ichthyophis bannanicus (assembly GCA_033557465.1). Lineage (NCBI taxonomy): Eukaryota > Metazoa > Chordata > Amphibia > Gymnophiona > Ichthyophiidae > Ichthyophis > Ichthyophis bannanicus. Next base: position 159,342,477 of record CM066034.1, read on the forward strand.
TGGGTGCATGCATTTCCATCAGGACCAACCAGCAGACTGTGCACAGATGGTATGTGTCTTGATGGAGTGCCTTGCAGGGTGCAGTGGTTGATGGCTTGCTGCAGGAGAATATCAGATAGTGGTGGGGTGCATCTGTGAATATCCAGGCCTAATGTCTGTCTGATATTGTGTTATGGATGTGTGTGGCGCTGCTTGGACTGCCATGTAGGGTGTCTGTTCCCCAGCAGGACTGGGGTTGATGGTCCACTTTGCTGCCATCAGTGCAGGGGGGGGGTGGGATGGGGATCTGTTGGTGGGAAGCTGTGTTTTATCCACATGGGGGGCCATTAACTGAGGCAGACAGAGATCTCCAAGATGTTTATGCAGCACCTACCTATTTCACAGGTTCTTGCTGCTTTGGAGCTCTGGCATGGCCGTATTCAGCCATGGAAGATGTTGTGGACCTGGTCCTGGCCACAACATCACACACTCAAGGTGAGCACAGTTACCGCACAATGTGATGTTGTTTAGCTACTCCTTGCCGTTTGTCCACCCACTCAGAACACCCTACCAGGCCGAGGTGCTGTGTGGGTGCACACGGACACGTCCCTCTACCAGGCCGGGGAGCTTTAGGGGTGCAGTTCCCATCCTGTGTGCATCTGTGGACAGCTGATTTGCATTTGCAGTGCATCATGGGTACGGGTGGCCTAACCCTATCCTGTTTACAACAGCAGACTGTCTGTGAGGTGACGTGCAGGTTATCTGCAGCCAGCCAGGGGCTTACTTATAGCTATAGAGCTGTAGCACAATGGTTATGTCACTGCCTGTGCAGCCAGAGGTCATGGGTTCAAACCCACAGTGGGGTTCTGTGATAGGGGTGTCCAAAGCTTTTCTTTTAATTTACTGTACATATGTTGATGCCAGCAATTACACCCTCAGCGTACTGTACCCATAAGGTGCCTCTGCGGGTGCTTTATGGGGCGCCCTATAGGGCACTTTATGGTTGCCATCCATATAGGGTGCATTATACATTATCCTGTGTCGCAACATACATGCTGCCCTATAGGGGACATTCTAGGGTGCCTTGGCGGACGGTGCACTGTAACATGTGCCTTATGGGCCGCTTTATGTTAACATGCTGTGAGAGTGGGTTTGCTAGTAGTTATCACAAAATAAAATTAATAAGCCTCCTACAGCACTCCACAACATAAAACATACTGCCTCAGCTACCCTTTTTCACAGAGCACTGTGAGGGATTGAACCTGTGGCCCCTGCACCATTGGTCAGTGTCTTAACCATTGTGCTGTGGCTGTGTTCCTTTGCTTTAGCATCAGCGCGCCACCTTGTGCTCATCAGCGTGCCGTCTTGTGCCGCCCAAAATTAACAGCGCCTTAACGTGCACTGCGTCCTACAGCAAAAATGCCCATAACAGGTCATGTTCCATCAAGCCGTGTTCATTGGGCACAGCGGGGGATCAAACCCATGATCCCTGCATGGGTGGCCAGTGTCTTACCCATTGTGCTATGGCTCTGTTCCTGTTCTTGCACATCAGCGCGCCACTTCTGCCGCACACTATTAAACTGCCTCCTCACACATCAGCACGCAGCCTTATGCCCATCGGCGCACCGCCTCCTGCTGCCCACAATTAACAGTGTGCCGCCTTGTGCCGCCCAAAAATAACAGTGCGCCGCCTTGCGCCGCCCAACAAGAGCAGTGCGCCGCCTTATGCCGTACAAAATGTACAGTGTGCCGCCTTATGCAGTCCAAAATTACATTGCCTCCTGAACCACTTTTACACATTCAAGGTGGTGCCTCAGCTGGCCTTTTCCATTGCGCACAATGGGGGATTGAACCCGTGGCCCCTGCACCATTGGTTAGTGTCTTCACCATTATGCTACGGCTCTGTTCCTGTGTATGGACATTTGCGCACCGCCTTATGCCGTCCACAACTAACAGCGCACCGCCTAATGCCGCCCAAAACGCACAAGATGAACAGCGGGCCACCTAATGCCGCCTAACATTTACAGCGCATCGCCTAATGCCCCCCATATCTGGCAGCGAAACGCATAATGATGCACAAAATTAGTTACTGCCGCCCAAACGTTACAGCGCGACTCCAAAGGCCGCAAAAAAATAGTGTGCCTCCTAAAACACTTGTTAACCATTACTATTCATGCCTCAGCCAGATGTTTTTGGTTGCGCACATGGGGGGATTGAACCTATGGCCCCTGCACCATTAGTTAGTGTCTTCACCATTGTGCTACGGCTCTGTTCCTATATTGCCCAGCAGCGCCCCACTTAGCCTTCCCACGCACTAATGTGGGCCCCGCACATTAATGCGACGTGCACACGTACGGTCGTTTTTTTTCCTTGTTCTGCCTGAACCGCCCACTCCTTATATGGCACACGCACACTAACGGGGACCCGCATATTTTCGGAGTTTAGTAAACATGCCCCTTATTATTGTATATTTTTAGTATTACTGCATTACCTTTTGTACTGCTACTGCTCTTGTCCTTTTATTTCCAATTACTATAATTTTATTGCCATTGGATTTACATGTTTTTAGTATATTGTTTTTACATTTTAATCATTTTAGGTTCTTTATGTTTATTATTTATTATTTATTCAGTATTGTTTGCACATATCATCACATATTTGATGTTATATGCTTGTATGTTATAAGTGATTATTTGTGTGTTTTGTTCTCTTTGAGGTTTACCCCCTGATGAAGGCAGCGCCGAAACGCAGCTGTGTAGGGGTTTTATTAATAAAGGACCCTTTCACCTTCTCGCCCTTCTGTATTCCCCATATACCACCATTAGCCATGCAGACTGGGAAAGCCACTGCTTATGAGCAATGAGGAATGGATATAACTCCTGTGGATCTGGCGCGCATGTGTGTGTGTGTGTTTGTGTCAGGGCCAGCATCATTGTTGGTTTTGTGTTGTGTGATGGGTGTGTATGTATGTGTTTGGTGAAGTGTGTATGGTGCTTGTTGCTTGTGTTGTGTGTGTGATATTTGTTGTCTGTGTAGTGCTTGTTTTTTGTGTTGTGTTGTGGTGTATATTTGTGCTATGTTGCAGTGTGTGTTTTGTTGTGAGTGTGTGCATGTGCATGTGCATGTGCAGATGCCTACAGACAGACAAACTTATGGATGGAGTCTCCCAAATAGGCACTATCACTTAAACAAAATGCACCTAAAAAAGGAAGGACAATTGTTTAAAGGAAAGGGCAGCAAACACCAATGATCCGGAGCACAGCTAGCAGTCAGTCATCAAAGTGTTCCTTATTTGGAATCATCTTCTCTCTTCCCATTGAGCCTTGCCATTGCAGTAACAGTCGTCAGCAAGTCGTCAGTAACAGTCGTCAGCAAGGATTCAGAGACCATGCATGCCCCCAAAGTCTAGTTACAATTACTGGAACTCTTCTTCCTCACTGCTGTGAATGCTGCATCCTTAACTTTTCCCCTATCCCTGACCAGCCCGGGGAGCAGAAGACAGACATGGGTATCAAGTCCAAAGCTAGCACATGGCAATGAGCAGCACTGCCATGGAGCCACTGAACCAGTTATCAGTTGCGGCTTTGTTTGATACTCCTCCCTGATGCAGTCTGGCATCTGCAGTACTGATTTCAGATGCCCTGGAATGCGCGGACAGAGTATGTTTTGGTCTGTATACTAATCACTGTAACATACAATCCTTCCATGGCCTTTTTTTATTCAAAGTGAGGTTATAATGCCAGCTTTTTGTATAAAACTTGCTGTAAGGAATTTCTTAGATATTATCGTTTCAGCTCATCATTTGCTTCAAAATGTCTGATATGCAACTAGCAAAATTAGCCTTCTTCATTACTTTGTTTGCCTTTCCAGGTGTTCCTAATTTGCTCGTCTTCCCTCTTGGTATACAGTTAAAGTCTTCTGCCTTATTCTGTAACCCTAGAACTTCTAAACTTATTTTCTCAGAAAATTATTGTAACCAGCTCTACATTGTCAGATGTGGAGCCTGATTCTGAAAGGGGCACGTCCGGGCCATCCGGATGGCCCTGAGCAAGACGGGCCTGTTAGAACCTGATTCTGTACTGCAGGAGCAAAGCATTCCCACAGCATACAGAATCAGGCCTGAGGATGGCCTGGAGTGCCCTTGCATGCCTGCGGGGACATCCTCCCTGTAGGATCTCCTGGCTCCCATGGCACTGACCTCCTCTTCCCCACCACCCAAACCACGGCTGGCCAGCCAGTGTCTGGATTGGGCAGCAGGGATCTCCCTGCACCTGGCCCCGGTAGGGGATGTCCGGCCCCGATCGCCCGGTTTGTGCTGATTATTTCACCTTCAAGGTGGAATAATCAGCACGTTGCCCCTAACCCCACAGGATGTACAGGGCCATGACTGGAATCAGCCCTGTATGTCCTGCTGCCTTGGCCTGCCCTTCCTCTGCCCAGACTCCACCCCCTCCTGGCTCTCCCCATACTGCTTCTCTAGTTGTGCAGGGAGGGCCTGAGGGGAAATTGGGGCAACCCTGCAAGTTGTAACTCGGAATCGGGCCCATAGTTACCAATGTGCACTACTAGCTTAGTGTGGGTTAACATAGTTAACGTGTATTATTTTACCACACATTGCATTTTATGCAGTGCTATCTAGTTAACAATAACGTTCATTAATGGTGTTAACATATGCTAAACCAGTAACTCAGGATAGTAAGTATGCTTGTAAACTTTTTGAATGTAATAGTAAATGGACAGAAGCTTCCCTCTCCCCACCCTTTGTAAGGCTTAATTTAGCCTTATGAGATTTGACAATATGTCTGTGCCAGCTATGAAAGACTTAATATGGTGGTGACTAAATGTCAACTGATATGCGTAGAACTACTTACAAGCGATAGTTTAGCCGCCATGTTATATCATATTGCCTTGAGTCAGTAGTTCCAGAGTTGATCACAAAGGTAGTTTGGAACTAATATTAATATGGATCTTTCCTGAAAGCCACTACACAGGAGAGAAGGGAAATAACTAGGCGACACTACCAAGGGCCTGATTTACTAGGACTTTTTAACTGTTCTATCTCTGTGGGGAAAAATAGCTTAGTAAATCACGCCCTATGCCGCATATAGCTTTGGTTTATATTGGTGACAATAATTTTAAAAAAACTCCCACTGTGAATTTAGTAACTAGACCACCACACTCAGAGCCTCCCATGGTCACCCAAAATTGTTCCAGTCCACCAAAGCTCTATAATCCTTACTCTGAGCCCAAAAAAACCCTCTTAAAACCCTGAATATATACAAAATATTCTTTTCAAAAATCCTTTTGAAAAAACTCTTATGTAAAATGCAGCTTGTGACAAAACACCTATTAAGCACTAGCTTATACTCATATATTCAAAACTTGAAAAGAGCAATTAGTCATTAAAAAAATTACAAAAATCAACATGGTCCATTTCAAGCAGGCAAGGATGGATTTACCAATATTCAGAGTAAGTGCCCACAGGCAGCCACCCAGTGAAGCAGCCGCTCTGACTGTATAAGTCCCTCGTGTGCCATCTTGTGGTCTGGAAACTGGCTTTCTACATGCTTTAAACCTGCTGCTGTGTAGATCTGACTACAAACAACATTCCTACAAAGTTACGCAGGAGTTTTCCACCTGTGCTGCTGCTGGTGGGGAATAGGCAGTATAGCAAGCCAAATAAACTGTAACTGTAAGGTGCTGGAATACTGTGATTAAAATCGCAATATCACAGAAGTCCCCCCACCGGCAGTAATGCAGGTGGAGGACTCCAAGACAGCTTCATGGGAACAGTGACTAGAAGTGTTGTTTTGGGGCTCACAGCCAATATCTGATCCAAACCTGGGCAAAATATCAAAGACTATAGAAATCCCTCTTAGAGCAGTCCATATATCTGAAGCTGATAGACCACACCTGACTTCAGTAGCACAAGAAATGAATCACAAGAGTCTGCATTTGTATAAATGCACCAGGCAAGTGCATGACTGAGATGTTTGTCGTATTCGTTGCATACAAATCAAAAATCTATGGCTTTGTTGCAATCGCATGCCTGCTGCACACCTAGATTGCTTGTGTGCATGTATACCTCCAAATTTACACACACACTATCATTATATTCATGTGTATGAAATTTGTATGCCTGCATAAAACTTAAGTGCACAAACGAATGGCCAAACAAGCCTATAACGTAGACCCCTAATATTTACAGCAGTGCTAATCAGACTTACTTGTAAAATGAAAATTCCTTACAGTCACCCAATTAGATACTGAAGCACACAAAACACCCTCTACTGAGAGAGCCACTAAATCCCACCAACCAATTGCAAACAGAAGTTCACAAAAGATTCATCAATCACACTATTGCTTTAGCTTCACATCACTGGAGAAAACAATGATGTCCAACAATGGAAATTCAAGAGTGGCATTTGAGACTGACCTTTTCTTCTTTCAAAGTGTGTGCCAAGTCCCCACAGGCCTAGAGTTTTGTTCTTGACAATGGTGACTATTAAAAGAAATTAATTCAAGTAGTCCTTCTTGTTATGTTTGACAGAGATAGGTGATTACAAAGAGAGGCAGCCTGTAATTGAATTCATAATAGCAAAATCACTATAGACATGGAAGTGATATGAAAGAATTCTTACCACAGAGTTTCTTTCATTGGTATATTTAAAGAGCAGAATGTTTCCCTCTGTCTAAATGCTTACATTTAATGGAGCTTCTAATTCGTTTTTATCTTAAATATTTTAAGCCGGTACAATTGTCCACATTTTTCTTGTGCAGATGAGATTTCTCATACTGCTTCTTTTTATTAGAGGCGGAGTGGTTTTATATTGCTTATGCATCCCTGAGAATACTAAGTTTCCTAATCCGACACACTGACTGCACTGCTGATCCGCGTGGAAGGAGATACTTAAGCTGGCACTTAGCTGGGCAAAGGAGAAAGACTGAAGAACCTTTAATTCACTTACTAATACTGCTTTATCCTTATGTTTTCTGAGTGTATTACAGGCTTTAAAATCATATTAGAGAATTATAAGGCATCATCTTTGAAGAAGAATTTGGCCCCATACTTGCAAAATACAATTAATTAGCTTTAGAACAACTTGCTCCCCAGCCCTCTTTATGTGGTGAGCAAACCTTTGAATTCAAGTCCATTGGGGTAGAGTGTTGTTCCTGAGGGGCCTGAAAAAGGTCCCCCCCAAAGGTTTAGAAGGAGGATCTGGTAGGTATTCCTCTTGGATGTTCAATGGAAGAAAAGAAGGGTGTTTCCCTTGGGGGTTCAGTAGAAGAACAGTCCCCCTTGAAGGTTTAATGGAAGATGCCAAACTATTTAAAAAAAAACTGCTGGCAATGCCTGAAAAGTCTGATGTGACATATATCCATTCAGGAATTGCTTTTCTAAATTCTACCATAAACAGGCCGGAAAACTGTGGCTTTATCCTGCTTCCCACAATCTGTTGTTGTAGTCTAACCCACAGCCTACTTATACATTCATCAACATCCTTTCGCAGGTGAAGGGCATATAATTCTGAAAAGCTAGTCACAAATATACAGTAGTTAGCCCAATTGCTTCTGTACCACTTCACCCCATAAACACAGCTTCCAAACATGTCTTCCCCAACCATTTACCCAAGCAAGTACACATTTTACATTTCTGCATACATTAACATATCGTATTACTCATTTTGCAAATAAACCAAGTCACTTGCAAAATCTGATGCACTGATAGCCAAAACTGTTCATGGGCTATCTACTGTTATGCAGTGCTCCCTAGTAGTCCTGAAATGAGGTTTCCATGAGCAGTAAGCCACGTGGTCACTTCAACCATCTCAGCATCCATGCCATGCAGGGTCCCACGGCCAGGCCCATTCCTCCAGGACTAGCAAGAGCAGCAACAGTAATGCTGATTCCAGTTCTCAGCAGCTCCCACTCCTGATCTTATTGCCCCATACTGCTGTCTCTGTTGTATCCTGAAACCGGAGGGGCCTGAGCATTAGGGAGAAGAAGCATCACCACTACTTTTGCTATCTTCACTCAGTCCTCTGTCATCACCATTAATGCTCCCAGAACCAACACCAACCAGACTTTCTGACTTCGTCCTGCCATCCAACTGTCAGACTGGGATAAGGAAAGGATGGGAACAGTTGTTTGTTTATTTATTTATTTATTTATTTATTTATTTATTTAACAGGGTTTTGTTTTGTTTTTTTATATACCGCCTTTGTGCCAAGGTGGTTCACATAGAACAGGCAGCTCGGATGAGCTGTGATTGTTATTGTTAAGTGCCATGGAGTCAGTGCCAACTTATGGCCATCCTCTGACTATTTGTCCTACACTGTGTTTGGTCTTCACGCAGGCAGCTAATTGTTGATAGTGTGGCACTCATAGCTTCTGTTATTGTATCAATCCATCGCATTGCCGGCCTTCCTCTTTTGCACTTTCCTTCAACCTCATATCATCCTTCTCTAATGATCTCTCTCTTCACATGATGTGTCCAAAGTATTAAAGTCAAAGTCTTGTCACCTAGCTTCTAAAGAAAGCTTAGGTTTGATCTCCTCTAGTACCAACCAGTTTGTTCTTTGGGCAGGCCATGGCATACACAGTATTCCTTGGAGGCAAGGAAGGAACTATTTATTTCCACTCTTGTGTTACAAAGCCAGGCCCGACACAGGCCGTGTTTCGCTTATGTCTTCATCAGGGGCTTATGGCTTTTATCCATATAATTTGTTACGCTGAATTGCTCTGCAACCGATGCTATAAACCTCTTATATTGTCCGCACTAGGGACATAGTGGTATTAAGATTGTCCACAAGCAGGTATCCACCAAAAACCAAGGACTTCTGCTCTCTCAAAATTGTACACGATTGAAGGCAGAGCTCTCACTCTCTTCCTGCACAAACTACTAGTACCAACCAGTTTGTTCTTTGGGCAGGCCATGGCATACACAGTATTCCTTGTCAGCACCATAATTCAAGGGCATACATTTTCTTCCTTTCTTCCTGTCCATCTTTTTTACTGTTCAACTTTTGCATCCATATGACATTATCAAAAGTACCTGGCTTGGACAAGTTGAATCTTTGTGTAGAGAGATACATCTCTGCTCTTGAGAATCTTGGCTAGGTCAATGGGAACAAAAGGTTGGGGTATGACCAGTTAGCAGCAGCCAAGGCACTAAAGGTAGGGTACAAGCAGTGTTGGATTAAACTGGGTGGGAAGAGGAGAAGCCTAATTATAATAATCAGTTGGAAACAGTCAATCAGGATGCACTGCTTCTACCACATCCCTCTAGAAAAAGTTAAAGGAAATGGTTGCAGAGGGTAGGCACTGCATGCTCTTTAATGTTCCATGCACATGTGCCAAGGAAAGCATTCCAACTGCTCCTGCCTCTTGTATGTTAAGGACAAGTTTGTATAGAATTAGGCTGGTAACACTGGAGAGGAGACCAGATGAAATAGTCCCATGGACCAGAAGTGACCTACAGGTTTGCCCAGCTCTATACTAATGGGTAATGGTATCTCTCTTCTTGGAAATCCAAATAAATTGTATTCCACAAATTAAGAAAGAATGAAGAAAGACCAGGTGACTTCCAGTATGGTGGAATGATGACATGAATAAGGCAGCTAAAGTCAAAAGGTCATCTTTGAAAAAATGAAAAGCAGAACTAAATGAATGAACTTGGAAAGAGCATAAACACATGCATTAATAAAGGCTGGCCAGAAAAGAATTTCAAAAGAAGCTTGCCATTGAGGAAAACGAATAATAAAATCTTTATCAAGTACATTATAGAGCTATTTGTACCAAGTGGAGACCAAGGCTAAAAGGAAGGACAAGGCCATAGCAGAACAACTTAGATCTTTGTTTCTGTCTGAAGAGGATGCTGGGGAGATACTCACACTGGAAACATTATTTGACAGTGATGATTCAGAGGAACTAAAGTAAATCATGGTGAATCTGGAAGATGTAATAAGCAAACTGTAAAACTAAAGAGTAACAAATCACCAGAACTGGATAGTACTTACTGCAGAGTTCTGAAATAACTGAAATAACTCAAATATAAATTTACAGATTTACTAGTATTCTGTAATCTATCATTTAAATCAGATACAGTATTGAAGGATTGGAGGGTGGCCAATGTAACACTAATGTTGAAAAAGGGCTTCAGGGGTAATCCTGGAAACTACAGACCAGTGAGCCTGATTTAAGTATTAGGCAAAATGATAGCTTCTAGTTTGAAAAACAAAATTATTGTCCAAATGGATGGATATGGCTTAAGTGGGCAGAACCAACATTTTTAGCAAAGGGAAGTCTTGCCTTACTAGTAAGATTCTTTGAAGGTTTTAATAAACATGTGGATAAGAGTAATCTGGGTACTATAGTGCATCTGGATTTTCAGAAGACATGAGATAACATCCCTTATGAAAGACTTCAGAAAATTAAAAAGTCCTGTACTAGGAGCCAATGTCCTATTGTGGGTTGGTAGCTGGCTAAAAGTTAGGAAACACAGAGAAGAAATAATTGGACGGGCTCTCAGTGGAGCAAGGTAAATAGTGGAGTGTCCCAGGGATCTGAACTGGAACTGGTGCTTTTCTCTCTCATATGCACCATCTCCATTTAACTGAGACTTGGCTTCTGCCCCCTCCCACCCCCGAAGATGCTGCTTCAGTTGTTGCCCTCCCATGTAGGCTATCTTTTCTCCTGCAAACCTCACCCGGTTGGCTGCAGTGGTGGTTTCAGCTGCTACATTTTCCTTCCTGGAGGTTTCAACCCCTTCTTCTACCCCAGTTTCACGCCTTTTCTTTCTTTCAGGTCCTTATCTACTACTATACACTTCGCTACCTCTCCAGTCTCTTCCTCTATTTTGACCACTCTTGCTCCTCCCTTTCCATGTCCTGTAAGGTGTACCAAACCCTAGCCTTAACGGACATGTAGAATTTTTTCCCTATATTCTTGGGCCTGCTCTGCAAAGCTTCTCTGGCTAAAGGTTCATGCTTACACTGACTGCTTTCTGGTCTGCTATAATATTCGCTAAGAAAGACTTTTCTTTAAATTCTATATTTATGCAAATTATAAAATACAAGCTTACATACTTGATCAAGAAATGCGGGTCATCTAAGAAACAGAAACTACATCCTGAGACAACAGAGAAAATACATAAGGCAGAATATATTTGACAGCCAAACCCCTAGCCCACAATTGAGGGATCCATGATGAAAGGTAAAAGAGAAAACATACGATACTCTAAGGAAAACAAACTGGCACCAACTTGATATATCAACGCAAGAAGGAGAGTCACTCGCCCAAATCCCAGAGGACTCACGAGCATGTAAAAAGAAAATTAACTGTGAAGGAAAAAGAAAAACATAAGATTGACCCTGGAGTTTAACAAGACATTTGCAGGGTGTTTAAAAAAGAAAACGCCAAGCTGCAGAACATGTGGACGTAGAATGAGAAATTCACGCCTGCGGTGTCGAGTTTCTTTAGAAAAGTCGGGGTAGATATGGACCAGGCAGCCCCTAAAGAAAATATTCCTTTTCCTATAAAACATCCCGAGCAGCCACTCTTGGTCAGATATCAGAGCTGAAGTTATCAAACAGGTAGCAAGAACAACCAATTCAGAATCCAAAGAATCCAACATCTCAGAAATATTTGACATCTGCTAATTGAGGGCTAGGAATCTTGGCAGCTGCAGAGACCTTCTGACCTTTACCAAAGGAGAACATGAATCAGAAGGAACCCCCAATGCCTTCACAAAGTACTGTTTATATCCTTGGCAAATACATTGGAAAATTTATCAACCGAAGATTAGCTAAACAACTAATTGTCCAGCTGTTCTAAACGAGTCTTCAAATTGCTTGTCTTTTTTTCCCTCGTTTATTTACATTTTTCATAGACAAACATGCAAATAATATATAACAATATAGTAATACAGCAAAATCATACATAACCCTGAACAAAACTTTCCCTCCCTTCCCAAAAAAAACACACACCAGGGCAGAGGACCATAAGTGATGACAATCCTGGACCAGATAAATATACATCTCCCTTCTAATTTACGGGTCTGGCAGGTAGCCTGCCACCAAAAGGTTACATTCAGGGTGGAAGCGTCCTTGCAGCAGCGCATTACAGGCTGGATTGCGATAGATAATGATTTATCCAAATGGGCGTAAAACGTCTTACAGTATCCAGGGAGCATGCCCAATTTATACACGATACTGGGCAGAACCATAATTTTGATGGTATCAAGCCTGCCCCACCAGGATAAGCGTAAGGGAGACCAATGCCGCAAGGTTCTTTGCAAATCTGAAGCAATAATTGCAAAATTAATTTTGACTGTTTCTTCAGAAGTACATAGAAGCACACCCAAATACTTGGGGTGACCATTTAAATGGAAATGCTGGAAAGTCACTCTGCACAGCAAAATCATTCAAAGGAAGTAACTCGCTTTTATTCCAGTTAATTTTAAACCCTGAAAAAATGGTGAAACTGTCTACCAGGCTCAAAAGGTGCCTCATGGAAGCAATGAGATCTGAGAAACACAGAAGAATATCATCTGCATAGGCAGCCAATTTCCAACAACTCCCATTGGAATTAATGCCTTTAATACCCATGTCACTCAGTCTTTAGAAGGAGCGGTTCCAAAGCAAGTTTAAAAGGCAGAGAGGGCAATCTTGCCGCATCCCATGCCTAAGGGGAATAGCCTCAAAGAGAAGGCCATTTACCGCAATTCTGGATTGTGGGGAACTATATACAACCTTGACCCAGTCAGTTGTCTTGTGCAAGCCACTTAACCCTCCATTGCCCATGATCCCTGTAAAATAGTTATCTCCAAGTTATAATGCCCTGTTCAATGTAATTTCAGTTTGTTCAATATAAACCGCCTTGATATCATGAAAGGCGGTATATAAGAAATGTTAAATAAATAAATAAATGCAGAGCTTCAGGTGAACCAGTCCAGAATACGATAAAGGACGGTCATTCAATGCAGTCAAAGGCCTTCTCTGCATCCAAGGAAAGCGCCACAGCCGGATTATCAACATATCATGCTAATGTTACTATATTATGGAAGGAATGCGGATTATCCCCAATGTACTGCGACGCCTCCAGCAGGGCCTAGGGGCTTACAGCCTGGAGGACGGCCTTGTATGTCCTCTTTGAATAAAGTTCTTTGAAGTCACCAGGGGATTCTGGGACTTGTAGTGCTCTTTTACTCTTTGAGGAAATAATGTAGTTGAGTCGGTGGTAAGGCATGCAAGAAAATTTATTTGTGGGGATTTCCAAAATACGCTATGGTCAATACACAACCAAGGCAGAAGGATACATCTCCAACGAAAAAGATGAAATCAGGATTTAAACCAGGAGAGGGAAAATAACATAACAAAACCTTTTCTCTTTATAGCTGTTCTGCTTTCCTCACTCAGTCACACCGGGGACTGCCCCGTGTGGTCAATTAGCAGACTACCAACAAACTTTGTCAGCTGGTTTCACTTTGTAAGCACACAGTTCCTCACTGCTTCTTTACTTCAGCCAGTGATAAAACAAAACACAGAATGAGCTTTCTTCAGCTTTAAAGGTAAGAACTGCCCTTATTTTCCCTATAGGGTTTTCACAAACTCTCTGTTCTTGTTCACAACTGTAGAATTCTTTCTTTGTGCCAAAGAACAGTCCATGGGCATTGGTAAATTTTCACAGCTAGGCACACAAGCATCTATTTGCATTCCCTCACTATCATTAGAGCAAATATCATCTCTCTCATAATTAGGAGCTTCCTTAAACTTCCTTTCTTTTAGGAACTCCTGAAACTGGTCCCACAGCAAATCAGCCCGTGTAGGCACTTTTAAATTAGGGGAGTGAATCTTCTCTTCAGAGAACAGCTTCCTTAATGCCTCTAACTTTGAGGTCTCAAAGGCTGCACTGTTATCAGTGCTACGGCTTTTAACATCTGATAAGCTTTCAATCCACTTCTTAATGGTGGAAGGTGAGGACTCAACTTTCTGCCCTTTAAAACTGGCACTTAGTCTTCTTGCTAAGTTATCAGGAATAAAACTGCAGGCTTTACCTTGGGGCTGTTTCTTCACACCAGCACTGCTTTCTTTCCTCCTGGGTTTCTCCAGGCTCTGGAATGCAGGCTCCTTCTGTTGTACTCCAGTCCCTCTGAGGTAGCTGCTTTCTCTCTCACCTTTCCAGCTCTCACAGCTGTTCCTGTTTCTTGCCTGACGTCCACCTCTCCTCCATTCACTTGTGCCTCTGCCTTCAGTTGCTGGCTCTGTCTCTTCCTCCTCCCGGTCTGTATCTGTATCCGGGCTCCAGCCTGAGACTGCCACTGCCTCTCTGTGTGCTGCTGCTGCTTGTGCTTCTCTCTCTCCGTGTGCTTTCCTGTCGGTTTCTCCGGGTGCCTCTCTGTAGGTTTCTCTGTCGGTTTCTATCTTGCTTTGCTTTGCACGTGTTTTTAACCACTGCTGCCTGCTGGGCCTTCCCTGTTCTCTGCCCCCATGTGACCAATCAGCAGGGAAGCCTGTCTCCACCCCTGAGCTAGGGCGTGGTCTGACTCTTGCAGGGAGCTGACTTTTCCTCTGACCAGGTTTGTAATTCCCCTGCACATGTGCACTGCCATTCACTTCCATGGGTAATTCAGGATTTTCATCCAGTTCCATGTTTTCCAAAGGGCTTTCATTACCACAGTACCTACCTTTAATGAACTCTGTTTTCTGTTCATCGATAAGATGATGTATCACACAACTAAGTCATATGGCCATTACCTTCGCAAGAATCATACAATCTACATTGAGTAATGAAATGGGTCTATAGTTATCAATATAATTTGGGGCACAATCTGGCTTTACAAAGGCATTATTGTGACTTCAGAGAAATTGCAGGTTTTAACTTGTCGCGTGACTAGGCTCTGATATAGTTCTCTAGGTTTAGGGGCAAGCATCGGTGTGAACTGTTTATAAAATTCCAATGTTAGACCATCAGGAATCGTATTGTTTGATAAAAGCTTTATTGCCAAGATTATTTCACTGACTCAAACAGAAGCTTTTAGACAGTTCCCTGATCCTCTTTAATAATCGTTTATGGACTTTTCCTCCAGGAACTTGTCCAACCCTCTTTTAAACCCAGCTACACTAACAGCTTTTACTACATCCTCCAGTAACGAATTCCATAGTTTGATTATACGTTGCATGAAAAAATATTTTCTCCAGTTAATCTTAAATGTGCTACATTGTAGTTTCATTGCGTGTCCCCTATTCTTCTTACTTTTTTTTGTGTATATATTTTTATTAGTCAAAGGAGGAAATTTTTACAACTTTGAAGATATAAAGAACAGTAGTTCTGGAGCTTACAACAGTTGCTTAGATAACAACTCAATAGTTCCATATACATTCAACAAACGCAAATCAAAATGACAACCGACTCCCAAAGAGGAATTCCTACTTGTAACCAGTGACGCATGCAACCTCTTCTTGATGCCCTGGAAGCTAAGCCATACACTTCCTAGACCCCTGCCCCCACCATGTTTAATGCAAGAACCCAGACAAGGGAGGAGGTCTGAGCAAAGGGTGGAGAAAAAACCTTGGTATAGTAAATCAGGAAGCTTGCCTCCTCTCGTTCAGAGCTTTCCTCTACAAGCAAGCAGTAGGCACATTAAGATTGCGATAATGGCTAAAAATAATCTAGAGCTCCGGCTCATTCACAAACATTTGGATCCCTTGAGTGTATGCATTCCTTCCTACCTTTTACCCCTCACTCCCAACTCCTCCTTCACCTCCTCTAAACCCCCCAACACACCCCCACCCACTCTCACTCTCCTAGAACCCATCAGCCACGGTCATATAAGGAGAATATCATGAGATGATGCCCATGGAAAACTCAGAGTCAGTGGCACATGCGAGTGGATAAGAAGCCATGAGAAAGCAAGGAGGATCAAAGACCTGTGGTACAGAGTGGAAAATAATCAGATCTGTGCTACAACGGGTGGAAGGTAGACTCGAGTTTGTGAGAAACCTGTGCCATGACTGTTTCCGGCTTGCCCCAGTCTTACTTTTTGAAGGACTAAACAACTGATCTACACTTACCCATTCCACTCCACTCATTTTATAGACCTGAACAGGGCCGGCCCGTCCATTGAGCAAGAATGTTTTTTGCACAGGGCCCCGCGTTTCAGGGGGCCCCACACAAAAAACATCTTGCAGCAGCGATCAGCCCAGCTAGATAATAAAAAAACACAGACTGGCTGCTGCTGCTGCTGCCACCGTGGCAGCATCGAGCACCCCGCAGGACCCCCCTGCCCTGCAGAGTCCTCCCCTTTCAGCATCAGCTCCCTCAGCGTCGGCTGCCAGAGCCGCGAAGGGAGAGCTTCTCCTCTCACGGCTCTGTTAATCCCATCAGCCCCACGGCGGGATTAACAGAGCCGCGAGAGGAGAAGCTCTCCCTTCGCAGCTCTGAAAAGCCCGCACTTTGGGAGCTGATGCTGAAAGGGGAGGACTCTGCAGGGCAGGGGGGGGCCCTGCTGGGTGCTTGATTCTGCCGCTGCCACGGCGGCGGCGGCAGCAGCAGCCGGTCTGTGTTTTTTTATTATCTAGCTGGGCTGAAGGGGGAGGGGGGGCTAAGACTGGAAGTGGGCTGATGGGGGGGGTTAGGACTGGTAATAGGCTATGGGGGGGTTAGGACAGGTAATGGGCTATGGGGGGACTAGGACTGGAAATGGGGTAATGGGGGGTTAGGACTGGACATGGGCTGATGGGGGGGTTAGGACTGGTAATGGGCTATGTGGGGGGCTAAGAATGGAAAATGGATTATGGGGTGTATGACTGGAAGTGGGCTGATGGGGGGGATTTGGACTGGTAATGGGCTATGGGGGGGCTAAGACTGAAAATGGGGTGATGGGTGTTAGGACTGGAAGTGGGCTGATGGGGGGATTTGGACGTAATGGGCTATAGGGGGTTAGGAATGGTAATGGGCTATGGGGGGGCTAGGACTGGAAGTGGGCAGATGGGGGGATTTTGACTGGTAATGGGCTATGGGGGGGCTAAGACTTAAAATGGGGTGATGGGGTTAGGACTGGAAGTGGGCTGATGGGGGATTTGGGCTGGTAATGGGCTATGGGGGGCTAAGACTGAAAATGGGGTGATGGGGTTAGGACTGGAAGTGGGCTGATGGAGGGATTTGGACTGGTAATGGGCTATGTGGGGGGCTAAGACTGGAAATGGGCTGATGGGGGTTAGGACTGGTAATGGGCTGATGGGGGGGCTAAGACTGGAAATGGGCTGATGGGGGGGTTAGGACTGGAAGTGGGCTGATGGGGTGTAGGACTGGTAATGGGCTGTGGGGGGGTAAGATTGAAAATGGGGTGATGGGGGGGTTAGGACTGGAAGTGGGCTGATGGGGCAGAACTGGTAATGGGTTGTGGGGGGTCTTAGGACTGGTAATGGGCTATGGAGGGCTAGGACTGGAAATGGGCTGAGTGGAAGGGGGGCTTGAACTGCAAATAGCTGATGGGGACGGGGGCTTGAAATGGAAATGGGCTGAGTGGAAGGGGGGCTTAAACTGCAAATAGCTGATGGGGAGGGGGCTTGAAATGGAAATGGGCTGTGAGGGGAGGGAGCTAGGACTGGAAATGGGCTGAGTGGGGGGTCTAGGACAGGAAATGGGCAGTAGTGAGGGCTTGAATTGAAATGGACTCATGGAGGGGCTAGAACTGGAAGAAGGCTCATGGGGGGATTGGATTGGAAATGGGCTGAGTGGAGGGGAGCTAGGATTTGACATGGGCTGATGGTGGGGCTAGGAAATGACTAGAAATGGGCTGATGGGGGGGCTGGGATTGGAAATGAGCTGATGGAGGGACTCGGATAGGACTGGAAATGGATGGGGGAGCTAGGACTGGAAATGGACTGATGAGGGGCTAGGACTGGAAATGGGCTGATGCAGAGACTAGAAGGGAACGGATGCTGAGTGGGGCTGGAACTAGAAGGGAGCTGATGTTGAGGGAGGGTTAGAATGGGATGGAGCTGGGAGAGTGAAATGGAGAGGGAAAAAATATTTTGTGTGGGAGGGAAGACAAATCTACAATTGGTCGGATATTGGGAGAGTAAGTGGGGATTGAGGATGGAGGGGTAAAAGTTGAGTGGACGAAATAGGAATGAGGAAAGAGCAAAAGGAGAAAGATTAGTATGTTAAAGCAGATGCAGAGAGAGGATGGAAAAAAACTAGAAGAGAGAAGAAAGGACAAATGGACAGCAGACGATGGAGAGTTAGCAGAAGACACAAAGAAACCAGAAGAAAATGGCTGGAGCAATTGCAACTGAAAAAAAATGCACAAAAGGTAGAAAATTTTCTCTTTATTTTGAATTTATTAACTGGAATATGTCAGCTCTTGGAAATGTGCATCATTAACGTCTGCGCTTTGTTTAGTACAAGAGGAAATTAATTTATAGTTTTATTTCTATAGTGTTGTTGTACATTCCAAGTTTGGCTTTTGGGGTAACCAGTTTAATTATTGTCTTCCTGTTTCTAAATTGTGATTCCTTGTTTGGTGATGGTCTATGTTCTGCATGTGTAACTGAGCTGAGGTATTCTGTTAATGTAATTCCTATTTGACATTGCCACTTGTTCTCTTTCCCCAGTAGGTCATGTATGGTTATTCTCTGAAATGTATTGGTTTAATATTTGCAGTGTTGCCTTTTGATAGGTAGAGTATGGTGCTTTGTGAGTCCTGGTAGTGCTGTTATGATACGGCGGGTTTGCTATGGGTTTAAATGGGCAGTGTTTATAGTAGTTTCTAATGTGCCTGGCGGTTGGCACTGGATTATAGTAATGTAGAAATCTTTTAGTCTTTCTTTATGCATACACTCATTAGGATACACTATCCACAAAAAATCCCCTCAAGGAGCCAAAAAAACCCAAAACAGGCAATAATAACTCCAAAACTGGGCAGAAAATATCTCATAAACCAAAACAAAAACACAAAAACAAATTACATATGGGCATGGACCACAAGACACCGCTGAACACCAGCCCCAGGAAGACAGCCAAGCTGGGAGGAAAAAAGACCTCAGCAACCCCACTTACAAGCACAGGGGTAGAGTCGATTCAAACGGTATATGATAATACAAAGAAAAGACTCAAATTACATCAATGGTCAAAAAAACCTCCAACCAGCCAGGATATCAACGAACTCAGGGCTGGTGCAGCCGGTCAAAAGATAGTGAAAAAACAGCAACGCTTCAACAGATAAAGCTCCAAGCTCAAAAGAGAACCACTTATCTGAAAAATTGGAAGACAAGAATCAGCAAACCAACTGTTCATGTAGCAGAAGGAAGTGAAGATGATGACCTTTCTAGTTCTGCGGGACCTACTTTAGAGACTGCCGTTACTTCAGTTGCTGCTCCTGTACTGTCTTCTCCTCCTTCTCTGGTGGCGCTTCGTCTTCCTTTTCACTCCACTTGGTCTCCACCTGTCCCGTTGCCACCCACATTGCAAGTTTTTCGGGAGCTGGTGTTGAAGGACATAGTGCAGTTGGAGGCGCAGTCCAGGGGACGTGTTCATCATAGTCTGTCCGCAGTGGAGCGTCAGGCCCTACTGGAGCTTCATGGGTATGAAGACATCATAATCCGTAGAGCTGATAAGGGTGGAGCAGTAGTGGTGCTGAATGTGTCTCAATATGTGGCTGAGGTTCGATCCCAATTACTCGATGCTGCCACTTATCAGCCTTTATTGATGGATCCTACCGCAGCTTTACGAGATCTGATACAGCAGTTAGTCTCTCGGGCTTTGGATCGGAATTTAATTACCAGGAAGGAGGCGCTGTTTTAGTGTGTTTCCCATCCACGTACTCCACATTTTTACATCTTGCCCAAAATTCATAAAGATTTGCAACATCCGCCTGGGCGGCCTATTGTATCCTTGCGTGGTTCTCTTTTGGAACCTCTATCCATTTTTGTGGATTCCTTCTTACGGCCCCTGGTGTTTAAGATACCCTCATACTTACGTGATACCATGCATTTTCTGCAGATTCTGGCTAGTGGTCATGATAAGGATCTACCCGTTGAGCTTGTTATGGCCACCATGGATGTCTCCTCTTTATATACCAGAATCCCCCAGCCTGAAACCATACAGATTGGTCGGCGTAATCTGATGGCTTATTCAGACCTGAGTCCATCTAAGCGGGATTTTGTTGTACAGCTTATGGAACTCGCTATGACCAGGAATTTTTTCTGTTTTGATGGAACATTTTATCAGCAAAATCGGGGGGTGGCCATGGGTGCCACTATGGCCCCCTCGATTGCCAACCTGTATATGGCATATTTTGAGGATCAATGGTTGGTGGATGGTCCGTTTCAGTCTTTCATCTGCCTCTGGGTGAGGTACATCGATGATGTTTTTCTCCTTTGGACAGATACTGTGGAGCAATTGTCTTCTTTCCATGGTTGGCTCAATCAACGTGACCCTCACATTTCTTTTTCTTTGGATTATAGTGCCAGTTCTATTTCATTTCTGGATGTTTTGGTGACGCGTCAGGCTGATTCTCTAGTTACTAAGGTTTATACCAAGCCGACACATCGGATGTCTTTTCTCCATTTCACCAGTGCGCACCCACAGCGTTTGAAGGAGAGTTTGCCCATAGCACAATTTTTACGCTATCGTCGGAACTGTTCCACAGTTTCGGATTACAAACTTCAGTCTCAAGTGCTGACGGATTCTTTCCTTGCTCGGGGATATCCGGCTGGGCTGATATGCAAGGCTCGAACTCGAGCTCGGTTCAATGATCGATCCTGGCTCCTGACACCCCGTGAGCGTGTAAAGTCTTCTGAGTTTCCTTTTGTACATTTCATTACCAAGTTCAATCCTCTGAGTCATCAACTGTCTAAAATTATTCAACGGCATTCACATGTCGTTCGTCTCACTCCAGGCTTGAGCCAACACCGGATTCGATCTGTGTATCAGAAGAGTTTCAATTTAAAGGATATGTTGTGTCCTTCTGCCTTTTCCAGAGGTCTGTCAGCGTCATCAGTGCCATTGACAGCTATGGGACATCGTTGCTGTGGGCATTGCTCGGTTTGCTCTGTGATGGAGACTTGTCATAGCTTTCAACATAAAGGACGGACTTACCGGTTATTCCATTCTACAACATGTGATAGTACTTTTGTGGTATATCTCCTCCGCTGCCCCTGTGGTCTGGGGTATGTGGGGAAGACCAATCGGGCTTTGCGCACTCGCCTGATTGAGCATCGGAATCGTCTTCATCATCAGACAGAGGGTGCTCCTCTGGTTCATCATTTCCAGTCTTTTGGGCACGTTTTTGAAGATCTGACATGTCTGGTGATAGCTCAATGTACACCTTCAGTATATGGGGGCAACTTGCAGAGGGACCCTCATTCGGCTGGAACAACGTTGGATTTTTTTATTACAGATGGTTGCTCCAGCCGGTTTGAATGACTCCATTGAATGGACTCGCTGTCTATGAAGCTCTGTTCTGTGGGACTTCCCTTTTCTTCTTTTTTCTTTTTTCTGTTTTCTTTCTTCTTTTCTCTAGTGTTCTGATTTTTTGTGGCGGGTGGTGGGTTTTTTTAAGCCTGATCATTATCATTTTTTAGCAGGCTGATGGGCCGTTTCCTATTAAGGTGGTTTTGACGGCTGCCGGCACGGTTTTTGGAGCGCATGCGCTGGTAACTTTTTTGTATATTTTCTGAGCGCTTGCGCTGGCATTTTTGCATGACGGTTGCTTCTGCGATTGCCGTGTGCAGCCGGTGTTTGGCCCTAGCTTCTGCTTTATGGTAATGTTTTTTCAGGCGTCTTGTCTGGTCAGCCATGTGTTATTTTTGGTTCTGTTTTTGTTTTTTTGGGCATGTGTATCTTTTTAACGATAGTGTATTGTTTTTCAGCTCCTGCTTTGCTCCTTGATGTAGTTTCTTGTTGAGGCCATTGTCAGCGTGTGGAACGTGGACTTGAGCTCCCTGAGGAAGCCGTAAAGGCGAAACATCAGATGTCAGGGCTCCCTGCCTCCTTCGTTGGATTTATCATCTTCACTTCCTTCTGCTACATGAACAGTTGGTTTGCTGATTCTTGTCTTCCAATTTTTCAGATAAGTGGTTCTCTTTTGAGCTTGGAGCTTTATCTGTTGAAGCGTTGCTGTTTTTTCACTATCTTTTGACCGGCTGCACCAGCCCTGAGTTCGTTGATATCCTGGCTGGTTGGAGGTTTTTTTGACCATTGATGTAATTTGAGTCTTTTCTTTGTATTATCATATACCGTTTGAATCGACTCTACCCCTGTGCTTGTAAGTGGGGTTGCTGAGGTCTTTTTTCCTCCCAGCTTGGCTGTCTTCCTGGGGCTGGTGTTCAGCGGTGTCTTGTGGTCCATGCCCATATGTAATTTGTTTTTGTGTTTTTGTTTTGGTTTATGAAATATTTTCTGCCCAGTTTTGGAGTTATTATTGCCTGTTTTACACTCATTAGGAGGCATGTTTACTAAAAGTTAGTGTATGGTAACGTTATGCAAATATTTATGCAAATGAGTTCCCTTATGCAAAAGAGGCCCCGCACCGAGTCTCCGCACATGGCCCCGGCACCCCCCTTGGGCCGCCCCTGGACCTGAATCATATCTCCTCTCAGCCATCTCTTTTCCAAGTTGAAGAACCCTAATCTTTTAAGCCTTTCCTCATAGGGATATAAAATGGCAGTCTGACTCCACCCGGTGCATCCCAAGATGCACCATGTGGGGCCATGTACCACCATTTTTCAAGATGACACACAGGATCGTGAGCACGTGTGTAATGCTCCCACTCCATTCTAAAGGTACTGGGAGGAGGGGGCTCAAGGCTACTGGGCTGCCAGGATTATTTTTAATTGGGTGAGTGGGGGGATTGGGGTCACTGGGCCACCAGGAATTTGGTTTCTGTCAAAGTCAGTGTTGGGGCACTGGACCTCTGACAGTATTTTGATGGTATCGTAGGCTTTCCTGATGCCTGGATCATCTGATGGTTTCTATCATTTTTCCCGGTACTGATTTCAGGCTCAGTAGTCTGTAGTTTCCTGGATTACCCCTGGAACCCTTTTTAAAAAGTGACATTACATTGGTCACTCTCCAATCTTTGGGTACTACAGATGATTTTAATAATTGGTCACAGAGTACTAATAGTAGGTCTGCAATCCTATATTTCAGTTCTTTCAGCACCCTGGAATGTATACTATCTAGTCTAGGTGATTTGCTACTCTTTAGTTTATCACTTAGCTATATTACGTCTTCTCAATTTATCGAGATTTGTTTCAGTTTCTCTGATACATCACCCTTAAATATCATTTCTGGCATGGGTAAGTTTCCTACATCTTTTTCAGTAAAGACTGAAGCAAAAAATTCATTCAGTCTCTCCCTTATGGCCTTGTCCTCACTCAGTACATCTTTTACCCCTCCATCATCTAATGGTCCAACTGACTTCTTAATAGGTGTTTTGCTATGAATATACTTGAAAAAGGTTTTATTATGCGCTTTAGCTTCCATGGAAAGCTTATTTTCAAATTTTCTGTTTGCCTGCCTTATCCATGCCTTGCATTTAACTTGCCAGGTACTTATGCTATTTCCTGTTTTCTTCATTTGGCTTTTTTTTCCCCATTTTCTGAAAGATTCTCTCTTAGCTGTAACAGCCTCTCTGACCTCACCTTTAAGCCATGCTGGCTGTCATTTGGCCCTCTTTCCATCTTTTTTAAAGTGTGGAATATATCTGGTCTGTGCATCCAAGACAGTATTTTTAAATAATACCCAGGCCTGATATAAACTCTTCACCTTTGCAATTGCTCCTTTTGTTTTTTCTTAACCATTTTCCTCATTTTATCATAGTCTTCTTTTTGAAAGTTAAATGCTAGCGCAGTGAATTTCCTTGCTATTCTTCCTCCATTTATTAAATCAAATGTGGTCCCAAATGTGTTTTGGGACCACTTTTGGCCAAGTGGTCCCAAAACAGTGGCCTCTTGCACTAGATCCTGAATTCTACTGAGGACTAGGTCAAAAATAGCTTCCCCTTGTGTCGGTTCCTCAACCAGCTGCTCCATGAAGCATTATTTATCTAGAAACTTTATCTTGCCTAGCACATCTTAATGTGACATTGACCCACTCAATAACGGGGTAACTGAAATCTCCTGTTATTTCTGTGCTGTAAATTTTACTAGCTTCCCTAATTTCTCTTAGCATTTCATCATCTGTCTGTTCATTCTGTCCAGATAGATGGTAGAATATCCCCACTGCCGTTCCCCAAAGCCACAAATAGTGTCAGTGGGATTTGAGGTCTCTCTGGCTCCCAGGCTGCTACTCCAACCACTAGGCTACTTCTCTACTCTACTTTATGCTGATCATTCCCAAATCTACTACTACTAAACATTTCTATAACACAAGACATACACTGCATTGCACAAGTAGATTGCAAGGACCGGGAATTTAAATAGCACATTAAATTTAATAGAATTATTTTTCCTTATGTACTTATTTACAGCTAATAGGCTGCACGATAGTCCTGCCCATGGTCAAAACCCTGGCTTGGTCTGCAGCATATTCCACATGAAGAACGAACATAAAAATTAAACAGTATAATAAAACTCTATTCTTTTATTCTTAATGATAACAGATGACGAAAGACAACATCCAATGAAAAAAGATAAAACTCTTCAAAAGTACGAGAGAGTTTTGTTTTCAATCTGTTCAAGAGAAGGGAAAAAGCAAAACTGAGAAAAAGGAGAAGACTGCTGCAAGCAGGAAGGGCCACACATGCTAGTTCTAAGCTCAGGAGAGCTGTTCCATCCAGGAACTGTGTGATGACATCATCCAGACTTGTGTGCCTGATTCAAACATATTGATTTATTTATTGATTTATTTATTTAATGGTATTTATATACCGCCTTATCATTCAATCAAGGCGGTTTCCATGGCAAACAATCAAGGGGAGGGCAAGTGTCTTCATGCAGTGGAGAGTGTGGTGTGTGGGTGTAGGTGGGGAAATGATTAGCATTGGTTTATCTACATAGTGCGCTATTATACATCATGAGCTATTATACATTCTTATATACAGTCTTGGGGTGGAGGGAGGGACTGAAGTTCTGTCATGTCTGTTGGCTCAAGGGGTATGACCATAGTATTCAATGAACAGGGTTGTCTTCAGATGTTTTCGGAAGTCCTTGATTTCTGTGGTTAGTCTCAGTTCATCTGGGAGAGAGTTCCAGATGGATGGAGCAGCCAGGGAGAGTGCTCGTTGTGCGGTGTCTTTGCGGGTCTTGGTGAAGTCTTTTGGAGTGTTTACACAATTGGAGGTGCCTCTTCTTCTTGGCCTTGTGCTTGTGTCAGGTTGTATGAGTGTGTGTAGGCTTATGGCAGAAGAGTGTTGTTTGATCTTGAATATGTTTATGATAGTTTTGTATTTGATGAGTGAGATGATTGGGAGCCAGTGTAGTTCTTTCAGTATGGGTGTGATGTGATCTTGTCTTGTAGTATTGGATATTATGCAGGCAGCTGTGTTTTGTGCCAGTTGTAGAGGTCTGAGGGTCTGCTTTGGTAGCCCGGTGTATATTGGATTGCAGAAGTCTAGTAGAGGGGTTATTAGTGCCTGGCAAACGGTGCGAAAGTGCTCTGGGTCGAGGAGGGGCTTGAGTCTTCTGATGAGTCGCATTCTGTGGTATGCGCTTTTGGTTGTTCTTCCTATATGTGCTTGGAGGTTAAGTTCTTTGTCCAAGATGACTCCGAGGTATTTCACTTCTGATTTTATAGGTATGAGTGCATCTTTTATCTTGATGTCGGGTGGGGGAATAAAGTCCGGGTTTCGCGTGATGATCAGTGCCTCCGTCTTGCTGTAGTTTATTGATAGGTTGTTTTTTTGAAGCCAGTTTGCCATTTGTGTGAGGCAGTTTGTTATATTGGTGTAGTCCGGGTTGTCGACTGAGATGGGTGTGTAGATCATGATGTCATCTGCGTATATTGTATGTGGTGCTCTTTCATGATGACACATATTGGCTGGATGTATAGGTTGAATAGAAGGGCTGAAAGGGCTGATCCCTGTGGCACTCCTTGTTTGACTTTTATGGGTCGGGATGTGTTGTGTCCTACCTTGATCTGTATTTGTCTGTCAGTCAGGTATGAACGGAACCAGTTCAGGGTGGCACCGTGTAGACCGATGTTCTGCAGTCTATCCAATAGGGTGTTGTGGTCAACTGTGTCAAATGCAGATGAGATGTCTATGAAGATCATTAGGATGCCTTTCTTGGTGTTGTCTATGAGGCGGAGGACGCTGTCGAAGAGGTATATCAGAAGTGTTTCTACCCCATGGTTGGGGCGGAACCCATGTTGATTGTTGTCCAGGGGAGCGTGGTTGTCTATGTGTTCTTGTAGTTGGTGCTGTACAGTCTTTTGGATTATTTTTGCTAAAAGTGGTATGCTGGAGATGGGTCTGTATGCTGCTCGATTGTTCTTGTCGAGTGTGGATTTCTTATCAACAGAGAATAAGGGAAAGTGCTCTCATGCTCCAACGACAGACAACTGGTCAACTCCCCCCAACATTACGAAAGGACGCCGTGCGCCTCAGATAACACCTCAGCACTCTGTGCACATCCAGGCGCCATAACCTCTCATCATCCACCTTCTGTCCCTCACTTGAAAAGGACGGGAGAGATACAACTTAGTTCACATGAAAGGAAGAAACGACCTTAGGCAAAAAGGAAGGAACTGTCCGCAAAACCACCTTCTCCTTGAAGAAAGAGAGGAAGGGCGGCAGAGAAGACAAAGCCTGAAGCTCGGAAATACGCCTAGCCGAACAGATAAGTTATGCACCTTGGACAAGTGCAAAGTTATGCACCTAGGAAAGAACAACCCAAACTATGGTTACACAATGCAAGGTTCCACATTGGGAACCACCACCCAGGAAAAAGATTTAGGCTTCATCGTGGATAACATGTTAAAACCCTCCGCCCAGTGTGCAGCGGCAGCCAAGAGAGCAAATAGAATGCTAGTTATCATAAGGAAAGGAATGGAAAATAAAACAAAGGATATTATAATGCCTCTGTATCGTTCCATGGTGCGACCGCACCTTGAATATTGTGTGCAATTCTGGTCGCCATATCTTAAAAAGGATATAGCGCTATTAGAAAAGGTACAGAGAAGAGCCACCAAAATGTTAAAGGGGATGGAAGGCTACTCCTATGAGAGGCTACAAAGGTTAGGGCTCTTCAACCTGGAAAAGAGACGGCTGAGGGGAGATATGATAGAGGTCTATAAATTAATGAATGGAGTGGAACGGGTAAACGTAGATTGGTTGTTTACGTTATCAGAATATAGAAAGACTAGGGGACATGCAATGAAGCTATAGGGTAAACTATTTAAGACAAATAAGAGAAAATATTTTTTCACTCAACATGTAATCAAACTCTGGAATTTGTTACCGGAGGATGTAGTAAAGGCTGTTAGTGTAGCTGGGTTTAAAAAAGGTTTGGACAAGTTCCTGGAGGAAAGTCCATAAACCATTATTAAAAAGGGACCCAGGATATCAATGCTTGACCCAATACAAGCATTGTGGAACCTGTGTCTTTTGGAGAAACTGCTAGGTATTTATGACCTAGATTGGCCAGTGTTGGAAACAGGATACTGGGCTTGATGGACCTTGGTCTGACCCAGTATGGTATATCTTATGTTCTTATGTTCTCCTCCTCTTGGTTGCTATCTGTCTTTTTAACTTCCCCCCTTTTCCTCCATTTTTCTGATCTCCCTGACCTCGTCTTTCTCCTAGACTTTTATACTCTTCTATGTTACTCCCAGCTCGTCTCTCTTTCCTCCTCTCTCAGCAAGTCTAAGCAACCAGTCATGCTGCTCTGCCCAGCTCATCCTCAATTTCATCATCTGGTAGGACCTGAGGAACCCCACTAGTCATACTGTTCCAGCTCAGCTTCACCATTTTTTCTCAGCTGGCAAGAGCCTGGTGCAGCATTTAGCACCTACCGGTAGTTCACATGAAGGCCAATTCAATGAAGGACAGCCAACCCCTGCAGAAATGTGCATGTCTGAAATGTCCATATCCCCAGGCAAATTCCATAGGCATGTGCTAAGACATGTCTGCACCTACACAAACAGCAGGTGCCGCTAGACATGCGAGATGTGTACATGCAAACAATGAAAACATCTCCCTCTGCAGCCCGTATAAACCGCGCCTGCATTCCCTTTGGACTGCCCTTCTACCACCAAACCCATTTCCATTTAGGCTGCCATCCACATGAAACTGCAAAGTCATGTAACAGCGAAAAGGTGTCCACCTTCAATGACCTGAAGTCTGTGTGCAACAGGAAACAGGATGAAGCTGTATCCCACTGCCACCGCTGCCAAAATCCAGACCACAGAGGATAGTGAATGGCTACCAGGCAGCCAAATTTCTCCAAGGAGACATGCCTGCTCTGTAGACTTGTACTCCAGGAGGAGGTGCTGCTGCTGCCAAGAGGCCATCGGAGGCCAGCCCATGCTGCAGCACGCAAGAATTGGGAGAGAATCAGTACCACCCTTGCACGCTAAGTTCAGAAATAGTATTACACACATAGGAAGAGGTAGCAGCTGGCACCAATGCTAGCACACATGGATAGAGGGAGACAGGCTATCACGAAGTGAGGGAGAGAGGGCAGAAAAGGGAATGATCAGTTATGTGCAGGATGCATGAATATGGAGCAACATAAGGGCAGATATCAAGCACAGCAGCATCACTAAACAACCCAAATTTGGGTGACAGGATGCCAAACCCACTGCCCATTGCGCTGTGCTGGCCAAGAGAGCAGGTATGGTCTGAATATAGAAATATGAAGCAGGGTGTCCACACATGATTATTATGCTGGCAGAGCAGTGACCACTGGAACAACTACAATGTAATCTTCATGAAACAGGAACATCGAGAACCAAAATCATACCTCAAGTGTCAAGTGAGAACTGAACCCAGTTCCCCTCTCCAGTAAGCCATTGCTCTAACCAATAGGCCGTCACTCCACTCTGATGTCTGCATAGTGTGCAGTCCTGGCTGCTATATTGCAAACATGATAGGGGGAGGGGGGAATAGAAAATGTAAGGAGAAAATGCCAAAAATGCTCAAGGGGATAGAACGCACTCCCAATGGGGAAGGTCCAAACACCTCACAGCACCACAGTGTGCCACACAGAGGGTTGAGGAGACATATGATACTGGTCCAGTAAGTCACGAGAGCATCAGAGCAGGTTAATGTGCAACCATGTGTCTAATCCAGAGAGTCCCCAGAAGTGGTGACACAACAGCCCCAGTGCTCATCAGGAAAGGTATGGCCAGAAGTAGATAGCCAGGCCCATGTGTCTGATCCAATGGAGGCTAAAGGGACATGAGCAAGGTCACAAGAGGCACCTGTGGGAATCCATCCTGCCAGGTTGCTATGTGTTTACGTTATGTATTGTAATCAGAATGAAAAAATAAATAAATTACCTGTGAGGGGATCTGCAGCGGAGGCACAAGCATAAATTTAAAAACTGAGCGAGGCTGAGACGTTTAAAGAGACAGTACAGAAAGTTTATTTTTGTGATCTTCACACAAGTTATATAAGATTTTTTTTTAATCTAACGATATTAGGGTTTTCTTCAGCATTCTGGGCTATTTGCTGACATCGGCAGACATAAGAACGCTGTTAGAAGGGATCTGGAATGTGAGTGATGGAGAAGGGAACTTGACTGAGAAGGTGAATGGATGTGTGCCTGCGTATGTGGTGTCAGGGCCCTCGATTCCCTGGATTTACCTGGTTTTGAAAGTTGTAGTGAAAGTTTTGAATGTCTGAATGTCTGGGAAAGTGATTTTAAATGAGAGTGAGGAAGAGCAAGTGATTTGAGAAGTTTATTTGGAATTCTCTGGTAAAAGTAAGTGTGAGGAGCCTAAGGTAAGAGAAGGTTAGAGAGGGAAGAGTGGAAAGGGAATTGGATAAGAGAGCACAAAAGAGGAGAAAATTATATTAAGTTTGGGAATTTTTATTTGATTTTCTCAAATGTACATAGCTTTAGGTAGAGGTGAGTTTAGAGCCACAGAGAGATTGTTGAAAGTAGGAGGTGCCTATTAAGAGGTAAGAATAACCTATTTCCTAATAATTTAGGAAAATTAATTAACTAATTGTCCCTGACAAATTAGTTTGGAGGAGAGAAGCTCCAATAAGAAGCTTTCTTTAGGGGATCAGAGAGCTGGAAGGAAGGGTGCAAGTAGATAGTGGAGAACTAAAATTAAGAGCATTTTTGAACTAGAAGAAGCCTAGAGTGTCTGAAAGGTAATGAAGAGTGAATGAGTGAACCTGATAGCAAAGGTGAGGTTGAAGAGAGAGAAAAAGGGATTTCTATTTTTTTTATATAGCAAGCTTGCAAAAGTCATAATTTCTTATTTATTACTATCAACATTTTGGGAATCATTCTGATCCTCGTTTAGTGGGTCTGGAAATCGGATCCAGATGTCCAGACCGGCTAAACATCCAGCTCGCACTGGTGGCCACAAAGCTCCCCGCACATATAGCTGACTTGTGCAGGAAGCTATGTTCGTGAGCTAAAGTTGGTGGGCCTGTGGAGGAGTGAGGGCGGGTGGTGGGCGGGAATATGACCCTGGATATACAGGACCAATTCTGAGGTCAGCCCTGTATGTCCAGGGTCGATAATGTAAATGGGGGATTTATTCCACCACCGAGGTGGAATAAGTTCTCCTGGATGTTGGGGAACCGTGGAGCCAGGTGAAATCAAAAAGGTGAGGGGGCACAGGGTGTTTCCCGCAGTCCAACCCTGGCCATGGAAGGCCAGATCGGGGGTCGGACTGCGGAGAAAAGTTTATTTTCTGCAGCCAGTGATCCCAGCTCCTGAATGGCGACGCGGTGCCATGGCGATGGGACGCCAGACTGATAAAAGAGAACTTCAACTAGGGGTAACATTTATTTGAGAAAGGTC